>OX336391.1:577833962-579098962 GCA_946902985.2 Meconema thalassinum | reverse complement strand
TGGATTGGAACTCTGCTGCGCACATCAAGATGACGTTGAAAAATAATTGTGGAAAACTCTGTATCGCTACCTGATTGTATTGTATACTGAAGTATGTGTTGAACTTGTATAAGCATGTGTATCTTCCGCTGTTGTGACATGGACTCCTATTGTTTGAAAAAGGTGGTGTGACTAGCATGTGTACAATGGTTTTTTTGGAATCGGAGATGAACTTTAAGAAGTGGGTCTGTTCTAAAAAAAAAACCTAATTGATGCATGCTTAAGAGAAACTTTATACTGAAGTATTTGTATGGAGTGCATGAACTTTCTTTCCACATGTCACGTCGTCTTGGTCTTCAACCATCGACGAATTTCAGGAGGGGGTGATTTGTGCCGTTTCTTTTAGGCACGCTGTACACAGTATTCTTCTAAAGTACGCATTCCGTCTCGAGCGATGACAGTGAGTTGAAGTTACGTCGATTCTCACTAGGTGGCAGCTCCTTTCAGCGTGAAAAGATGTATTTGTACAAAATGCTCACTAGAGGGTAGCATAGTTCTGAGAGAGACAGAAGATATTTGTCGTCGTCCTGTAATTAGCGCGCTGCGTTCCTCAACTGTCTTTGTGTAGAGTTGTCTACGAATCGTGTTTGCCAACTGAAAGGAAACACTTGTGCGGACCTTATTATGTATTGCACTGAGATGTAGCAAAAGTTAGAAAGTATTTGGTTTCTTTGCGTTCTACTTCCTTATGTATGCACTTACGTTAGTTTATCTAGTACGTCAACTTTTAGTCTGGGATTCACTTGATAGTATTTAAATTATTTGTATATGGCATCAGTGCGATTGGCAGACACGAGATGTTCTGATTGGGTGCAGATTAAACATGGTTTCCCCGATGTTGAACATGCCGAGAATATTCTATTTATTTATTGCTTCTATTTGTCGTTTCTGTAAGTTGTCGTTTGTTTGTTGTTGCCGTACGAGGTAAGTTTATATTTTTCTGTTTGTTTATTTGGGGAGATTATGATATATCTGGTACTAGTTACGAGCATCTCGGGTCAGCTATGTTCCTTGTTATTCTTTGATGTTTTTCATTTCTGTTTTGTCTGATGTGATGGGCAGAGATGATTATTGTCCAACTATGGTTGGAGATCAGATGTTTTTTTAATTAAGAGAGATTTTGGGATCCATTAAGACGTGATAGACGTATTTTCTGGAGTGGTCCGTATTTAATGATAGTCGACGATTGATTTTAATTATGAAGCCTATATGATGATGTCGAAGTCGTGGGACGTTGTTTGGGAATTTGTAATAAGTTGACTTCTTAATATTTTCTTTAAATATGTGCAGATCGAAACTCTTATGTATGCTACGAGATACTTGTCTTCAATCTGTAAAATGGAATGCTGATCTCCTTAAATAAGGATATATATATAATTGTACGACGTTTTTAAGAATATTAGTTGGACGTTTGAAGTAGTTCTGCCGAATTGCATGAAGACGTACGTTATGAATATTTTAACTATTGCATGTTGGATTTGTCGAGCAATGGAGCATGAATCAGGTTTTGATTTATTTAAAGGATGTATGTTGGGATTTTGACGATGCAGAATGGTACTTCAGGAATGCATGTAAGTTTGAGATTCACACCTTAAGTTTTAAATGTGCATGTTAATTAGGTTATGTGCATGTGTTTTTTAATTATTGTAAAATATGTTTGTCAGAATAGATGATGTCGCAATTGGTATAAGTGTATCATTTCTGAGTACTAGTTCTCGATGACATTTCCAAAGATATTCCTCGGGTATGGTTTGCAGATGCTCAGTGGCTCCACACACACATTATTATTTTACTTTAAGTAGTAAAAGGGGGGTGTCATATATAAAGCAATAGCACCGTCTAGGAATGGTGTTAGTTGTTTACCACGTGAATACACGTTAACATCTCAGAACAAGCAGATTTTACAGCATTTGGGTTACCACGTCAACCCCCGCGATGAATTCTATCCTAGAGGTAGCGAACCACATCGAGGAACAACCAGGAGTGGTAAGAATTGATCTCCATTCTTATCAAGCTCAAACACCTGGACTCAATAACAATGATGAAATTCAATTTGTTATCAACAACCAAGATATTTACACTCTACCGCATGAAAGTGTTATTCAGATTGAAGATCGGCTCACCAAAGCCGATGGCTCTACACCCACTACATCCAATTTAGCCAACCATGCTTTCGCCTTCCTGTTTTCTGAAGTACGTTATGTCATTAACGATATCGTGGTGGATAGCACTCGAAATGTGGGTATTTCCAGTGTCATGAAACTATATCCCTCTTATAGTGAGGAAGAAGCTAAAACACTTTGCATGGCGGGTTGGTGTCCTGACTCGACCAATGACTGGATGGCACACACCGATGGCACCTTTACTGGATATTTACCTCTTAAACTGGTTTTAGGCTTTGCTGAAGATCACCAGCGCATTGTGGTCAACGCAAGGCAAGTGCTTTATCTGGTGAGAGACAGGAGTGATAATAATGCACTCAAGGGAGCTGACAATGCCCCCATTGATTCAAAAATTCAACTACAACGCTTGCTATGGAACGTGCCTCATGTGACCCTTAACGATAGCAAAAAACTGGACATACTCAAAATGGTAAAGAGAGATATACCTCTACCCATGGAATTTAGAAGCTGGGCACTCCATGAGTACCCGTTATTGCCCACCACCAACACACACAGTTGGTCTATAAAAACAGCCCGCTATACAGAGAGACCTCTCTACATGATTGTGAGTTTTCAAACGAATCGCAAGTATCAACAAACCAAAGATGTCACGCAATTTGATCACCTGCAATTGAGAAATGCACGTCTTTTCCTCAACGGTGCTGTGTTTCCCTATGAAGGGTTGGATTTAGATTTTTCAAAAATAAGTTTGGCCCCCTATACAACTTGTTTTCTAAATTTAGATGGTCGTATTATCAAAAAGAGAATTGTCCAATGTTGTCACCCCAAGCTTTTAAGACAAGGGCGCCACTGATTGTCTTTGACTGTTCCTACTTGGAAGAGTCTGTCAAACCATCCAATATTGACATTCGACTAGATTTTGAAACGCATGACAATGTTCCAGCCAATACCACGGCCTACTGTTTGATTATTCATCACAAACAAGTCAACTATTATCCACTGTCCAACCAAGTGACAAGTGTATAAATAGCAGGTCAACACACATCAAACCGCTCAGTCATGTCTTGCTTTCAAGCCTCAAGAGAAGTTACATCCATGAATTTAAAATCTGAGGAACAGCGTTTCAAGACCTTTGCGACGTGGCCGGTGCCTTTTATAAACCCTCAAGCCTTAGCAGCCGCTGGATTCTACTATTTAAAAACAAGAGATGAAGTGAAATGTGTGTTTTGTCCCATCATCTTAGACCAATGGCAAGAGAGCGATGAACCCATGCAGGAACATCAGCGCTGGTCACCTGCCTGCCCCTACCTGTGCAGAATGGAGGTGGGTAATATACCCTGTCATTCAAGTTACCCCTCACTCGTGCCTCTAAGTGATGAAAAAAGTTATGATACGTGTGGACTTTATGGTGTCAACAGTGCTTCAGTGAGCAGCTCACAGTCAAAAACTTCCAGTTTAGAGACATTAGAATATCATCGGTGTTATGGACACTATAACCACAAAAGACTTTTTTGTTGTATGAGATGGTACCGCCTCTATCCTAGAATGAAAAAAGAATGTAAAACTTGTTATGCTAATAAAATAATGTAATTAAAATTGGTTGTTGTTGTTGTTATATTATTATTTCTTATGCACCCCTGTCATATCCTAACCTCTATAGTGACTACTCTAAGTTTTTATTTTCTTTAACTAGAATGATATGTAAGTAAATGACATGGGTACACTTTACTGAACAATTGTCAGTCTGTGGTCAGTTGGACTTGATCCAGACAAGAGTGAACATGTTGCGTACACTGATTTTCGACTGTCAAGGGTTTAAAATTGGAGATAACAAATTTATATTTAAAGAAGTGGCCATCATCGATTGTTCCACTTTTTGGATATCACAAGCTACCCATTTGGTGTTTAAACCACCTTATGCGTTTGATTTGTTGTGTGATAAAGACCGTAAACAAACTCAGTGGATTGAAACTCATATGCAACTAGACTGGAAGCAAGGATCCATTTCATATAAGCACCTGGACATGGTCATGAAAGCCCACTTGTCTTCTGCACATGTAGTATTTGTGAAAGGTAGTGAAAAACGTCAATGGCTACAACCATTTTTAGCGTCTTACAGTCAATGTATCGATTTAATGGACATGGGTTGTCCCTCGCTGCAAACACTTATGGACCGCTGCCCTTGTGAAAATATTACCATAAAGCCTTGGCACAGGTGTGGCAATTGTTTCATTGGCTATCCACCAATGCCTGCTGGGAGCTGTTAAATAAAATTAAAACTAAAGGTTTACCTGTGAATGACACCAGTGAGATTTCTACAAGCGGCGTGTAGACATCAACGTGATACCATGGGGAAAGGGGATGCTACCGATAAAGCCATTGGAAAGTTCTTCGTGTGCAAAAAGAAACTAGACAGTTTTACCAAAGAAGAATTATTGGCTCTTCCAAAATCATTCATTTATTACGTCGCAGCAAGTGCAGTGAAAGAAATCTGGCAACATGTACTAAAATCATGGACTCAAGACCCTGTGTTAAGTGAATTGCAACCATGTACGGATTATGTTCACCATAAGCAAGTGGATATGACAAAAATACCCTCTATGCGGCAGTGTGCTACTTGTCAGCTGGTCAAACTGTATCACGGTCATAAAAGTCCATGTAAAGACTTTGTTCTTCATTCCACGGGTGTGATGGAGAAAAAAAAGCAGCAACAACAAACATCGTCTACAGAGGAGGAGGAAGATCAAACCTTTTCTCCACCTATGGAAAGGGATATGCCAGACCTGTACTGGCAATGGCGTCATTAACAAAGTAATTCAATACTTGACTTTCGAAATCTACCTACCTGGTTATTATTTATGTGGTCCTGGAAGTTACCTTGAAGAACCTTTTGCAGCGTAGTGATATACCTATTAATCCTTTAGATCGAGCATGCACCTTTCTTATCACCACAGTCATCCTGCATTAAGGCGTGTAGCGGATAAAGTATCGTTGAAATGCTAAACAACGTTTGACATCCTGTGATGTCTCAGTGGGAGAGAGGTTGGCAGCCCTAGTTTTGATTAGTGCTATATAAGGAAAGTTAATGATGAGTGGACATGAACATTGAAAAGGATTGAGGAATTGGTATTTCTTTGTATTCTATTTTTGTATAGCTCTATTTGTTGTGAAATAAAAATAAGGTTTACAAGATCACAATGTCTTTTAATTTTTAAAAATGGTGATAGCCATTTCTTCTTTTTCATTTTTTCTTACGTGAATATTTACATTTTCCACTTTCCCTTTTTTTACATTCCCCTTGTTTAGTTCACACATTCTGTACATTTTTTGTTGTGAAATAAAAAATAAGGTTCACCAGATCACTATATCTTTTAATTCTAAAAATTGTGATAGCCATTTCTTCATTTTAATTTTTTCACACATGAAAATTTACAATTTCCACTTTACATTTTTTACATTCCCCTTGTTTAGTTCACACATTCTGTACATTTTTTAAATCTTTTTTCGTAATATACAAAAGCAAACATTTTACACTAAAATGTATTACTTATCTTATTTTTACTAAACTACTGTAGCCTAACATTATACATTCTACTTACAGTTTTTACAAAAAATATTACAATATAAAACACACTACAAATATTACAATATAGTGATCATTAGACTTAAGTAAAGTAATAGTCGTCAATGCGACTGTTTCCCCAAGCAAGAGTATCAAATGTGTTGGGTATAATGAATCGTTTGTTGTCTTCATTACTTAAAGCAACTTTGTTCAACAAATTGGTATGTAGCTGATGATTTTTACTTCTAAATACACACATTTTCTTATATAATACAGGTGGGTTACTAACTATACAGTTTTTATAATCACTTATATCTAACTCTTTACTAACAACATTCTTTTTCACTCCTTTTAATTTTTTTACTACTACATCATCAATTGTCATATAGCTGTATGATTTAGATTTTGTGCCTACAAAGGTGTCTATAATAACACCAGCGCATTCATCCGTAAATTTCCCAAGAACCTTTTTGTTTACTAGAGGTAAATGGTAAATATTATCCTTGTGGTAGTCACTTGTATCAAACCTATTTAGCTCAGTTTTGATATCCTCGTAAAAATCATCAGTTTTAAACTCATAAATAAAAGAATCTGTGTCTGTGTAGAGTAATTTAGCATTATCAAGATAGTTTTTCTTTACATAATCATAGTGAAATTCATACATAAGTGTTTTTGATAATTCCAGAATGGTGTAACCCACATATATGGGTTTGTTGTAAGTTACTTTAAGACGATTCATTTGTATTACAACTAAATTCTCATGAATAATTGAACAGCTATGAAAGTTAGGCTTGCTTATGAAGTTGCTCGCACCATACCTTTTACCATCATTCTCCCACTTTGTTAACAGCTTTACATCAACTCGTTTATCAACATTCTCAATAGTCTTTCCAAAAACACTATTATTCATGAGTTTATAAAAATCTTTTTCAAACGCGTTTGCTGACTGTGTTCTTAAATTATTGTTTAGATCAATATACGGTTTGAGCCATGCTGACAGATGCAATTGCAATACGCGATGAATTTTAGTTAATTTCAATCCATGCTGTAGACACTGTTTCAAGTTTTGATAATGTATTACATATTTACATTTATCATTTACATTAGCAATTAACATTTTTGTTCGTGATGTGATGTATGGAGATTTCATATTCTCAGGACAAAATGGTAAATCATTATGATCATCATGTAACTCTTTAGGGTACTCGAGATTTACCTCTAAAATATATCCTTTATCATCGTTATCATTAAGAGTGTCAACATGTAAGACATCAATTTCAGGTTGTGTCAGCCAGCGAAAATCTTTCAGTGGTAGATATTGACTCATAGCCCAACCATATTGGTTATTTGCATCGAGGTAGACAATATACTTTGACTCTTCACAAGGGTTGTAGCTAGGCATGTATTTATTATTCGCTTTAGAGTACCGTCCACTACATTGGCTTAATCCACCTCGAATTGATGATTTTATAAAATTTATCATGTCTATATCAGTCATTAATTCTAAATTTACTTTCGTTTTTTTCAACATTGAACTGAAACTTAACCCAGGAGCAGTGAAATACTGACAAGGATCAAGGTCATAAGTTTTCATACAAACATTCCGAAAATTTTCAAAAACATCTGCTAATAACAACACATCTGTCTTCAAATATATATCTGAAAATTCTCCTAAGTTTGTATGTCAAACTGTGCCCATACACGTTGTGCATGTAAATATTCCTGATCACTGATATGACTTGTGTTTATGGAACTGTAAAATGCATCTTTCGGTGGTGAAGAACACTCCTCAAGACGTTCCACACAGTTAATATATTCATAAGGGAATATGCCCTTTTGACGAATCAAATTAAAATCATCTTATTTATGAAAGACACGTTGAATTTCATGAAACTGATCTGATTTTAAATTACTAGCCAGCTTATCAAGACTACTCGACATAAAGCGGAATGAATCTAAAAATCGCAGTTTAATGTTTTTTTTTATTGTTAGTTTTGATGTATTTTGTGAACGATATGTATTGTTCCTTATTATTTGCAATAACATCAATTTTCACATCTGAAGCTCCAAATTCTTTAACGATAAAGTGGTTATCGTATTTGCTACCGTTGTGTAGAATGACCGGAATGAATTTACTTACTCTATAATTTAAATTACATTCTTGGTGAGCAGCACCACGATATTTTCCTGTTAAATGGTCATGATCGCGAACCCTGTCTGTATATAAACATTCACCACATATAAAACAATTAGTTTCAGTTTCAAAATTCATTTGCTCTAATGAAGTTAGTGGCTCCATTGGAATGATCGTATTTAAAATAGAGGATATACGGACGGCATCTTTCTCAAGCCTTTCCATAAAAACTTAATGTGCATCAGGTCCTCTATAGAGCTCAAAGTTATTTAAAGTCATCATAACTACATTTAATATAATATGCAAAGCTAAAAGGTTCATGAATGTGAGCAGTGTTGGTGAAAGGTTAGGCTGGATTCGATGAACATGTATTAAATGGTTTTAGCAAAGCCTCGAAGTCAGCATATATAACAAATGGTACTCGAAGCTGTTTCTCATAATCCTTAAATTTTAGAATGTTATTTTTAGGAGTCGGTAATACCGTACACACATGATTACACCCCCATTTTTGATGTTGAGTTAGTTGATCCTCTTTTCTGAAATATAGCAAACGACCATCACACAACCACTTTTTACCATCGTGTTTTGAAACCTGATTACCAACAAGTCTACTGAAATGTTTTATCCAACAATAGTGGGCATTTTCACCTTCAGTTATGTATGGTAAATTTACATGAGCATCCTTTTTTTCTTGAGTATAATATAGAGGACCTACTATTCTCTTATTTTCAGTTCCATAAACATTAATACTTACATTGTTCAGCTCTTCAAAACGTTGAATGTCTTTTATCGCCATAGGAAATTCTATTTCTTTTAACTCTAACACTGAAGAATAGTGAGGATAAGATGACGTTCTATTCTCATGCATCACTGCTGGATGGAGAGCTGATGTTACAGCCCACGCAAAACATGCGTCATCATTACTCAAAACGTTCACAACAGCTTTCTTTCGTTTAATCCATCCTGCCAAATCAATGTATGATGATGCTCGAAGGGGGTTGTATTTATTCAGGTTGGTTTCTAAATAAAGTACTTCAACCAACGCCCAGCCTGACTCCCTTTCCTGGAACTCTTCACTCTTCACAATGATAGCACTTGAAATATTTTGGTATATATCACTAATATTAGTTGATTCGCTAACAATTATGTTTTTTGTATTAAAGGATTTGATATCCGTAATTTCACCTTCGCTCCCAGTTTTTACATAGAGTCCAAAAAGTTCAAAATTCATTTTTATTGTTTTATGCTCTAATAAAAGATTACCTACCAAGCCAAACACAGTAGGTTGAACATTTTTTAAAAATGATTCAATACTTTGAGTTTTTTCTTTACTATAAAGTCTATAACTAGCAATTCGACTTTTAAATGCACTACCAATTTGTTGAATATTTCCAGAATTTCTTTCATGGCAAGTGTTATTTTTATGTTGAATACTGCGTTAATGTCCATGAATGATTGAAGAAGGTATATCAATTTTACATACATCACAATGTGTTATTGAAGGTTCACCATTCTTCTTTCTTTTTGTTGCACAACTATTTTCACAATCTTGAGAACGTTTACGCTTTTGAGCATCACATTCATTTAAAGGTTCCGTGCTAGTTGATGGTTTTACAGATTTCAATTCCTGTTGTTCTCCATGCACTTCAACCATGTGGGATTGATATCGCTTTACAGCAGAAAAACCAAGTTCACAAACTGAACACGAAAATGGTGCAGTACTGACATGTTTTAAATTTACATGTCGTGTAAGACTATCCTGTCTGTTAAATGTTGTAGCACAATGACTGCATACAATCATTTTCTGATTATGTTTTGTACTTGCATGACGTTGAAGTATGTCAGGTCTTGAGAACTGTTTCTTACAGTCACCACACTTGAACATGATGATTACTTTCCAAGTTAACTATAAAAGAAAGAAATCATCAATGTTAATAAAAGATAAAACAAAGTACAATATAAATAGTTTAAATATATTCCAGTCAATGGTTATAGCAGGGTATTTAAATCGATCTGTGAACTCCTAGCAAGTCTAACTTCATGTAGTTCTAACTGGGGGTTACTATATACCACTGTCACTGACACCTAGTGGTGAACGTTGGAACTTGATAGAGTGGTAGAAACCAGCGGTCGCCAGTTAAGTGAGCTAAGTGTGGTGTCATAGCCAGTCTTAAAGCAAGTCTAAACCTGTAGAACATGTCACGTGATAGAAACCAGCGATCGCCAGTTAAGTGAGCTAAGTGTGACGTCATAGCCAGTCTTAAAACAAGTCTAAACTTGTAGAACATGTCACGTGATAGAAACCAGCAGCCACCAGTTAAGTGAGCTAAGTGTGACGTCATAGCCAGTCTTAAAACAAGTTTAAACTTGTAAAACATGTCACGTGACAAGGTTAAGTTAGGTAAAGTTAGGTTATGCTAGGTTAACTGAAGTTAAGTCTTTAAATATTCCCTCTGTCACTGACACCTAGCAATGAACATTCAGACTTAATAGAGTGGTAATCAAAATCTAACCTACAAAATTAGCTTTACACACTATGGTCAAGTAGCTCCAACTTTTGACTGCCAAATATACCATTTTCACTAACATGTAGTGGTGAACATTGGAAAATATCACTCTAACTGTTTAAAAGTTATTAGAGGGGGCACTTACCTTTTTATAATTTATCAACTGCTGTCACTGAATTAACAGATTGTAGGAATCTGGCAACCTACAGGTACCCAATTATCTGTAAACAAATCAATCAATCAATCAATAAATACATTCCAATCAATAACTTCAACATCAATTAGTAATAAAAGACTACAATCCATTAATAATAAGTACTTACCATGCAAAATAATTTAATGATTTTCTACCAAAAAGCCTTTTTTTCAACTCTTGAGCAGTAATAGAGCACTGTTCACTCAAAGCGAGTAATAAAGACTGACAGTAGGGAAATATATGACACCTCTCTTATATAAACTCTCATCGCTCGTGTCAGCAGTTTTTTGCAGATCATTGCAATTCCTTTCCCAATACAGCTGAGAGTCCAAAGTACACTAGGAACACCTGTGTGGTATCCAATGACTGCTGACTTTGCATGATCATCACCCATTGTCTTGATCAACACCTGAGGTTTCAAATTACTGCAGCGTCAGTCATAGCAACCGCAGTGTGCGCTCTCTGGCATGCCAGCAACATGACACCGGAAGGAACACCTGTGTAATATCCAATAACTGCTAACTTTGCATGATCATCACCCATTGTCTTCATGAACACTTGCGGTTTCAAATTACTGCAGCGTTAGTCATAGCAACAGATCTGCGCGCTCTCTGCCATGTCTGTAATATGACACTCAGGAAATATAACAAGACGTCTTACTGCACGTGCCATCTCCACAGTTTTAACACCTTATGAACATGTATTATTCTCTTTCAACTACAAATGACTCGTTAGAACACATCCATCCACCAAGTTAGATCCCTTGTATGTTCACATGTATTTCTTCACTTTTCTTTCATATCGTTATCCCATTATAGTAGTGGGGGATTAGTGAACAACGTCAATTCAACACATTGCTTTACACGCAAAATGTAGTTAGGCCCTTTGACATAATTTAAATAAATGCATGGGCTAGTCCATAGGGATCAGTCCAAAGGGGCTCATCCACAAGGACTCGTCCACAAGGACTCGTCCACAAGGAACTGTCATCAATAACCTGTCAACAAGGACTCGTCCACAAGGCCCTGTCAACAAGGACTCGTCCACAAGGACTTGTCCACAAGGACCTGTCAACAATGACCCGTCAACAATGACCTGTCAACAATAACCCATCAACAGGGGCCCGACCACAGGGGCTCATCAACAATAACAGGGGCTCTCGCCTCAAGGCCTAACATGCCCCTCTTTGTTTATCAGTTTGCCTATCGACAAGCATCACTTGGAAAACGTTCTGATCACCCCTCGTGGGTTGGGTTAGGTTAGGTTACACTAAGGCCACCATCTTTAAAAAGCCCACCCTCTTCAAAAGCCATGAGTGGGCATGCGTAAAAAACAAAAACAAGCATGTTAATTCATAGTGGCTTTCCACCGAAAACATGCACTTTATGTAGAACAACGTTTAATTCCATATTGACATTCAAACTCTCTCATGTTGCACTTGGAAAGAGAGATTCTCTAAAAAATTACAATTTCACCCCCTAGTAGGGGTAGGTTTTATTTTGGGGTAGAAATATGTTATCCAATGGAAAGGGGGTGTTAGCCCGAGTTCAATGACACCTCGTACAAGTCTCTAGCCTGATTGGTTCGCGAGATATTGCCATTTTAGTATTCCAGCGGTGGAGCGGTGGCGGTGGGTGTAGAACTGTCCAAAACACACTACTCGTATGCGTTCAAATACCATTCGTCCGATAGCATTGAAACTTGGGTGAGATGTTGTGTACACTCCGGGGAAGGCTTCTGGCTTATTAAATCCATTTTACGATAGGAGCGCACGAGTGGATTCAACAAATGAGTGACGACGCGTGAAGCGTTTCCACAAAATCTCGTATAAGTTTATATACCTTTCATCGATTGTGATGAAACTTTGATGAGTTGTTGTGTACACTTACGTGATGGTTTCTAACTTAGTAAATCAATTTCACAGGAGGTTGCGCACGAGTAGATTCAACAAATGAATGACGACACGCGAAGCGTTTCAACAAGGTCCCGTATGCGTTCAAATACCATTCGTCCGATTACGATGAGACTTGGGTGACATCTTGCGTACACCCCAAGGAAAGTTTCTGGCTTAATAAATCCATTGTACAATACGTAGCGCACGAGTAGATTCAACCAAGACCGACTACAATATCTCAGACCGTAACATCAAATCCAAGATGGCGGAAATCGTAGGGGAACAGCTGTAGCGACTGGCGGGCATGGCGCCATCGAAATAGCGGCAAATTCGAAGACAAACATTCGCATAATTGATTAAATTCTACCAGAAATTACAGGTTTTTATGTAATAAGGCTCAAATTCAATATGAAACCCTGACGTACTTCGCTACAAGCAACGCGAACAGACAGTAGCTAAAAATACAGACATAAATAAAGCAGAGGTAAGACATAATGTTAAAAAAATGCAAATACTTCTAAATGGAACTACAAGAATAGTCAACCAACAACAAAGTCAACCCCTGACACTATACAGCCCATGAAGGGCCTAAGCAAATATAAAATGCAAATATACATGGTTGTTGCTTATATTAGGGGCTACGACATCGTGGTCTTGTAGCCCCATGTATTTGTGTGTGGAATTTGTGTGATAACCTGTGTTATTGTTATGGCTGAACTAGTGTGTTTGTAAATTGGGGATTGTAATGGGAAGTAAGCGGCCATGGCCTTAAGTTAGGAACCATCCTGGCATTCGCCTGGATTAGAAGTGGGAAAAACATGGAAAACCACTTCCAGGATGACTGAGGTGGGAATTGAACCCTCCTCTACTAAGTTGCTTCAAGAGGCTGAGTGCACCGCGTCCCAGCCCTCACTTGAGAATTAAATTTCTTGGCAGAGCCGGAGAATCAAACCCGGACCTCCGGGACGACAGTCAAGAACGCTAGGCACTACACAACGAGGTGGTCTAAAACAGAATGGTAGCACTGAATGAAAGTAGAACGAGCGATAATATTCTCTATAGTACATGAATTAGCCAAAATACCTTATCAAACAACGAGAAATAAATCAGGGAATGATGTTTTAATAGATGCTTCCTCCTCCTCCTGTGTATGTAACCCACCCAGCCATCCCAAATAGCATTGCGATTCACAATTTGGCTTCAGGAGAGGAAGATGCACAATGCAGGCAATTCTAGGTCTTCAAACTGAGATTGCGTCTACCCTGTCAGTACCGAAGGGAAAGTTACAATCCTTATTCATTGACTTCTCTAAAGCTTTTGACTCGATTAGCAGGAAGAAAATATTGGAAAAACTAGACAGACTATTGAGAGGTAACTTAACAGCTACACGAAACGTCGTGTCAAAAGTATTTTAGGCTCTAACAATATAGTCATTAACGATGGCATTACAACATCAAGCCCAATAGAGCAGACTACAGGCGTGCTACAAGGAGACCCATAAAGCCCTCTGTTATTTGTCACTGCTATGGCAGATAATATCACAGATATATTATCAGAGAGGGTAATCTCATTTATATATGCAGATGACATGGTGCTCGCTTCAAGTTCACAGGTCGAATTACAATCTGCTCTCGACGCTTTAGAATGATGGGCGTTACACAATGACCTTAGGTTAAACAGAAACAAGACTAAATCTATGACCTTTAGGAAAGGGAGAAAGCCAGAAATTTTTCACATTGCAGGAAAACCGCTTGAGAGTGTATAACCTTACAAGTAGTCCTACTTAGGTCCTACATTACAGTCAACTGGCAATGTTTTCACACTGCACATCAAGGATAGACCCAGCGTCGCTACCAAAGTCATCAACGACATAAAACATTTGACTAAGCTATCTATAAAAACAGCCTTAAAACTTTTGCGGTTAAAAGTTACTCGTATTGTGACTTATGGACTGGAGAGCATTTGGACACATTTAAATATGAAGTATTTGGAACAATATGGAGCAACTGAAGGCAACTTACATAAAGAAGGCCTTGGGTGTATCAAAGTATACACCTTCAAGACCGGTGTAAGAGGTGACTTGCGAGGTTTATAATGTAGAAGAACTCCGACTTCAAATGTTGCTACCTTCTACTCCAGGATATGTAAAACTCATGGACACACTAGGGTCAAAGGACATTTGGTAGGATTTTTGCGCCACGGACACTATGATTTTTGACGATTGGAAGAGTGGGGGGTACGAGCTGAGACCATTGAACTGTAGGTACTACAGGAACAACTCCTCCCATGGTAACCCTCGCTGAAAACTGCTTCCTGGTGCACTACCAGGCATAACTAGTCGCACCAAAAACTGTCATACCATTTAACTCTCGGTTGCAAGTCAGCTGATATGTCGTGATTATTTTCATATATTTGATCGTACGTACCTCTGTGCAACGTTATATGTATGGTATTGTCCAATAATACGGTAGGTTTACGGTCTACTTTATTTTAGAATTGAGATTTGTAATGAAGTAGCTTATTCTGCGTTTATGGATAGGTCTTACATCAAATTTTGACATAGGCCTAAATAGCACATGACAAATACACGTAGGCCCTATTGTAGGTTATAAGTCATTGGTCACAGAATTATAACCTACGCTTATATTACAGATTTCCATGGAAACGCCCAGATGTAGGCCTATTAAAGAAATGGGTTATAGCTGTGAACACTTTTATAAACATGCTACTTGTTTCATTCAAATAGAAACAAACCACTGCTTAAAGATGATGCGATGCGGTACCTGCAATTTGCAATTTCCCACAGCATCGGCTTCAGCCACCCAAGAAAAGACCGAGAGTTATTGAACGACAAGTAGCCTAATATTTACTGTTACTTTCTTCATCAGCATAGGCATAAAATTTCACATTTTCCAGTATACTTTTATGATGTCAGTCTTGGAGACGATAACAATAATTCGGCTTAAGGGATCTTCCCTGCAGGACCTGTTCGTTTGCTGTATGACTTATGTGAGGTCTAAGTTTCGACCTGCTTTGAAGAAAAAGAAGCTTGTAGTTTTACGTGACCGTTAATCTTGTGATCATGAGCCAAGGGACCTCCATTTTACGTGGAATCCGAACCACAGGACATGGCATTTCACTTCAAAAATCTCACTTGCAATGACCGTGAATCAAACCTGGTCCACCTTGGTGAGAGGCGAATAGCTTGACCACTGCGCCACCACGCCCCATTACTTTGAAGAATACTGAACATGTGGGTGTTTTGAATAAATAAAGTAGGCTATGTATTTTTGTTCACTAAGAATCTATTTAATTGTTTAGTTGTAGGCTTATGCATATTCACACACATATGAATGCTGCCTTTGAGTTAATAAAAATGTTGAATACCAATTAACATTTTTTTCTTTATTCTTAGTTATTCCCAGCCTAACCGTATTTTAATTTTAATGTACGTGCAGCTTGTATTTTTTTCCAGTAGGCCTATAGTTATTGTGTATGCTGCCTTTGATCTAAGGATAAAATGATGAACAATCAGGCTGCAATATAATATTTTATGTTGGCGTATATTCCTAGCCATTTTAAGTATCAAATTACTACATGATGTTTTGAAATATGTATTTCGGCATTAAGTCCCGTTTAGTTTACCGTTCGCCTAAATGTTCAAAAGTACCTCTTTTACTTGTATCTCCTCGTACGTACATCATCCTTCCGTTCGTATACGTCAAATTCTCCTCCTTGACATGCTCTACCAGGAGTAACTAGTCGCACCAACAAACCGCACTTTCCTACCATACAGTCGGCATTCCAGTTCAATGGCTGAGACATATTCTCACGCGCGTTGCCATACATGGTTTCCGTTATAAACTGTGTCGCACCAAAAAGTTCCATCATCCGTGTGACGAATGTTTGTGTGAGCGCTGTGGAGAACAATGTGGAAGATCCCACGCTATATTCTGCACATTAAGACATGAATCTTTGATATTCCTAGGGAATAACAATTAGTTTACTGTATGATTTTAGATTTTATTCATTATATGCATAGCCAATGGCTGCAATAATCCCTTATTATTATTATAAGCTATAGATGAATTTCCAGCTGTGGATGCCATTATTCACATCAACCATCATCAGAACAGTACTGCCAACCTCACCGTTTTGGTACTATGCCGCACCAACACCCGACCATTCTAACCTCCGTTTTGTCCAATCCAATGGTTACAGCCTAACACGTCCAGATCAATGGTTTTGTGTCAACCTGCCCCAATAGCTGCGAGCGGTCAAAGCGGCAACTGCACCAGACCATTCTAACCTTCGATTTGTCCAATCCAATGGTTTTTGACGATGGTTACAGCCTAACGCGTTCTGATGACTGCCTTTTTTTTTAACAACAGTGATCTGCTAATAGATGTTGTCTCCTCCGCTGTCTATAACCCACCCACCATCCCCATTTATAACACGACTTAGGCCTATATAGTGAAATTTCAGTTGTGTCGGCCATTGTAGGCGTGACTTATTTGACAAATAAGATATTGCCAACCCTACGTATACCGTAAACACGGTCGTGTGTTGTTTGTTTTGAGCGGAGAGAGCTATTAGAGCGCACTCGCTTCTATCTGTTTGTATAGGATACGGGCAACCTGAACTAGCTCCAACAGATGGCACACAGGTACTATCATTTTGTTCTTTATTTCAAATAGCATTTGCCAATAACACACAATTGACCGTTACAAACTCTTTAAAATGAAAATTTACTGTATTATCAATTTGTCATTCTTCAAATTCGATGTGTATAGAATTCCAACGGAAGGCAAATCAGTTGGTTCTTGAAGGCTTTATATATAAAAACCTAACCTAGTAGCTGACATAAATCCTATCTTATTAGGTAATGTTTTACATACAAAAACAAACCTAACCTAACGCCCGAGACCCCCTTGCCTGTGGTACTAACAGTAATTTTCGGCCAGGCAGTAGGCCTACCTAACCTAGTAACGGACATAAACTCTATCTTATTAATGTGTTATATACAAAAACGAACCTAATCTGGGGTTAACGCCCCAGGTCCACTTGCTTGTGATACTAACAGTAATTCTATTTACATACCTGTCGCATTTTAAAATCACTGCTTCCATCAGACTGCTGTATCCAATTCAATTTGCCCACAAGCACACAAAGATTCTTGATTCACGATTCTTATAGAATACATTACACTTAAAGAACTTGGCACTTTAGAACACACTGACACTCATGGTATGTCATTAAAACTACCATCATCTACTTTAACAAACAGGAGTTGTGTGGTAGGACGGTTGATTTGTGAAAATTGGCGGAATGGCCAACACCACCTACTGGAATGGCATCAGGGGGTTAGGGAATTTTCCTAACCACAACATACAACTGTTTTAACTTCGAAAATTATCCCGGAGAATATTTCTTATCCATTTCTCTTTCTTTAGGAAATTTAAAAATTGAAGTATCTGCAGCAGTATTAAATTTACAGCTGGGTTCACAGACAATAACAAAGAACAGACAATAATTCTCACATTAGGTATCACCGGAATTTATAATTATTCACAGTGCACTACACTACTTAAGGTACACTATTACAATAAATAACAGCACGAAATCACTTAAGATATGCGACATTTGAACGAAATTCTGGCAGCAGACAAACTAAAATGTTGGTTCAACAAATGTAAACAATCCTCTACGATTTCCGCCATGTTCTACGGTATCGATAGTGGCATTGCGGTCTGATTTATTGTAGTCGGTCTTGATTCAACAAATGAGTGACGACACGTGAATCGTTTCAACAAAGTACAGTATGCGTCCATATACCATTCATCCGATTGCCATGAAACTTTGGTGAATTGTTGCGTACAGTCCAGGAAAGGTTTCTGGCTTAGTAAATTCAATTTACAATAGGTAGCGCATGAGTAGATTCAACAAATGAGTGACGGCACGCGGATCGTTTAAAGAAAATCCTGTATGCGCTCATATGCCATTCATCCGATTCCGATGTAACTTTGATGAGTTGTTGTGTACACGCCGGGGAAGTCTTCAACTTGGAAAATCCATTTTACAAAATTGGTAGCGCACTGTAGATGTAACAAATGAGTGACGACGCGCGAAGGGTTTCAACAAAATCCCGTATGCGTCATATACTATTCATCAACCGGGTGAGTTAGCCGAGGTCGTTGTGGCATGACTGTTGGCAGTCGCTCACATCCGGGAGGCGAGGAGGTTCGAATCCCCCCGCCGGCAACCTTGAAGATGGTCTTCTGTGGTTTCCCATCTTCCTTCCAGGCAAATGCCGGGGTTGGTCCTTAACTATAGGCCACAGCCGCTACCTTCCAACTCCTCGACCCTCCCTTCCAACTTTCCTCCCCAACGGTACTTGTAGCTCACCCATTGGGTGTCCGTCTCGAAGCAGCTACAAAACTAGCGAGCCGAACATGTCCTCGGACACTCCCGGCACTAAAAGCCATACGCTTAAAAAAAAACTATTCATCAATTGCGATGAAACTTTGATGAGTCGTTGTGTACACTTACGTGAAGCTTTCTAACTTAGTAAATCCATTTCACAGTTGGTAGAGCACGAGTAGATTCAACAAATGAGTGACAGCGCACGAATCATTTATATAAAATCCCGTATACGTCTTATACCATTCATCCAATTGCGATGAAACATTGATGAGATGTTGAGTGCACTACAGGGAAGGTTTCTGGCTTAGTAAATCCATTATACAATAGCTAGCACACGAGTAGATTCAACAAATGAGCGACGACGCTCGAAGCGTTTCAACAAGGTCCCGTATGCGGTCAAATACCATTCGTCCGATAGCGATGAAACTTGGGTGAGATATTGTGAACACTCCAGGGAAGGCTTCTGGCTTAGTAAATCCTTTTTACAATAGGTAGTGCACGAGAAGATTCAGCAAATGGGCGACGACGCTTGGAGCGTTTTAACCAAGTCCCGTATGCGTTCATATACCATTCGTCCGATAGCGATGAAACTAGGGTGAAATGTTGTGTACACTCGAGGGAAGGTTTATGGCTTAGTACATGCATTATACAATAGGTAGCGCAAGAGTAGATTCAACAAATGAGCGACGGCATGCGAATCGTTTCAAGAAATCCCGTATGCGTTCATATACCATTCATCCATTGCGATGCAACTTTGATGACTTGTTTTGTACACTTTCGTGAAGGTTTCTAACTTAGTAAATCCATTTCTCAGTAGTAGCGCACGAGTAGATTCAACAAGTGATGACAGCGCACGAATCGTTTCAAAAAAATTCCGTATGCGTTCATATGCCATTCATTTTATTGCGATGAAACTTTGGTGAGTTGTTGTGCACGCTTCCACGAAAGTTTCAAAATTAGTTAATCCATTTTACGATAGTTGTTGTTTGAGTCTTCAGTCTTTTGACTGGTTTGATGCAGCTCTCCATGCCTCCCTGTCCTGAGCTAATCGTTTCATCTCTACATAGCTCCGACACCATACATCCGAGGCAATCTGTTTAACATATTCTAACCTTGGTCTACCCCTACAGTTCTTGTCCTCGACCCTTCCTTCCATAACTAAGCTTGCTATTCCTGGGTGTCTTAGTATGTGTCCTACCAACCTATCTCTTCTCTTCATTAGCAGTCGCCAGAAACATCTCTCCTCTCCCACTCGTCTTAATACCTCTTCGTTTGTAACCCTATCTACCCATCTGATCTTCATCATTCTCCTGTAACACCACATTTCATATGCTTCAATTCTCCTCTTTTCTGCTGCACCATTAGTCCAAGTTTCACTTCCATAGAGCGCCACGCTCCAGACAAAGGCTTTCAAAAATGACTTCCTAATACCTAAATCTATATTCGATATCAGCAGATTCCTTTTTTGTAGAAATGCTTTCTTTGCCTGAGCCAACCTACTTTTTATATCCTCTTTGCTCCGTCCATCACTGGTTATTCTGCTTCCTAAGTAACAGAAGTCTCCTACTTCCTTTAGCTTTTCACCTGCCAATTTGATCTCCATAGAGGTTTCTGATTTATTTCGGCTGCATTCCAGTATTTTTGTTTTACATTTATTAATTTTCATCATGAATTCTTTCCGTAAGACGGAGTCCATACCATTCAAAAACTCATTCAAATCCTCAGGCTTGTCGGCCAAGATGACGATGTCATCAGCAAATCTCAGAGTTGAAATTATTTCTCCTTGAATCTTCACTCCCACTTTAAATTTTTCTCTAATTTCCTTCATTGCTTGTTCAATGTAAAGATTGAAAAGTATGGGTGATAAGTTGCAGCCTTGCCTTACACCTTTCTGAATACCAGCTTCTCTCTCATGTCCTTCAACTCGTATGACTGCTGTCTGGTTTCTGTACAGATTGTATATCACCCTCCTATCCCTGTACTTTATTCCAATCGATTTCAAAATGTCAAACAATTTAGTCCAATCAACGTTATCAAAAGCCTTTTCTAAGTCTACAAAAGCCACGAACGTTCTCTTATCTTTCCTTATTCTACCTTCCAAAATCAGCCTAAGACTTAGTACAGCTTCCCTTGTTCCTACATTTCTCCTGAAACCAAACTGGTCTTCACCCAACTCCGTTTCTAACTGGCTTTCAATCCTCTTGTAAATTATTCTTTACAGGATCTTTGAAGCATGAGTAATCAAGCTGATTGTACGGTAATCTTCACATCTGTCAGCTCCCACTTTCTTTGGTATAGGGATGATTACATTCTTCTTGAAATCAGGGGTTACCTCACCTGCCTCATAAATCCTACACACCAAGTGAAATAACCTGATCAGACCTTCATCTCCTATGCAGCATAGCAACTCAATCGGTATATCATCTATGCCTGGTGCTTTGTTCCTGATTAAGTCTTCCAAAACTCTATCAAATTCTGATCTCAATATTAAATCTCCTTTCGCATCCTCATCAATTTCCTCCTCCCTTTCCATTACATGATTCTCAATCTCCTTTCCCTTATACAAACTCTCTATGTAAGCTTTCCATCTCTCAACCTTTTCTTCCCTATCTGTTAGAGGCTTTCCATTTGTGTCCTTAATATTACAGCACTTAGTCTTCTTTTCCCCAAAAGTATTCTTAATCCTTCGATAAGCTGTGTCTACTTTTCCTAATTTCAGACAATTTTCTATACCTGCACATTTCTCATTCAACCATTCTTCTTTCGCTTCCTTGCACTTCTTGTTAACCTCATTTCTCAGACGTCTGTATTCTGCTTTCCCCTTTTCATCTCTTACATTCTTGTGTTTCCGCCTTTCATCCATAAATTCTAGTATATCCTGAGCGATCCACGGTTTTCTACCTATTCTTTCTTTCCTACCAATGTTTTCTTCTGCGGATTTTGTTATTTCATTCTTCAAAAGTGCCCATTCGTCTGCAATTGAAGTTTTTTTAGGGTTTTTCATTAGTCCTTCCTTTATACTCTTCTTGAATCTTTCGTTTACATCCTTCTCTTTCAGTCTGTCTATTGCCCACCTTTTTGGTTTTTGACTTTTCTTCAGTTTCTTCAACTTTAATCTGCATTTCATTACAACCAGATTGTGGTCAGAATTTATGTCAGCACCAGGATATGTTTTACAATCCAAAATCTGGTTTCGAAACCTCTGCTTGACCATAATGAAGTCGATTTGGTAACGCCCTGTATCTCCTGGTCTCATCCATGTGTATATTCTTCTATTGTGGTTATTGAATAAGGTGTTAGCTATGACCAATTCATGCTCGGTGCAGAATTCTACCAGCCTGCTTCCTCGATCATTCCTTTCTCCTAATCCGAAATCTCCTACTATCTTCCCTTCTCTCCCTTTTCCTACCACAGCATTCCAATCTCCCATTACTATAACATTTTCATCACCCTTGATATACCTCAGAATTTCGTCTATTTCTTCGTAGACCTTTTCAACATCCTCATCATCAGCTTGACTGGTAGGCATATAGACTTGTACCACTGTGGTGCAGGTAGGTTTAGTATTGATTTTTGCTACAATAATCCGTTCACTATATTGCTCATAATATTCCACCCGCTGTCCAAGTTTCCTACTCAATATGAGGCCAACCCCTGCTTGGCCATTGTTTGATTTAGTGCTAATGACCCTATAGTCTCCTGACCAAAAGTCCTGTTCTTCCTGCCAGCGCATTTCACTAATCCCAACCAAATCCAACCTCAACCTATCCATTTCCCTTTCTAAGTTTTCTAACCTTCCACTTCCTAGCAGACTTCTAACATTCCACGCTCCGATCCGTAGAATGTCAGATTTCCTCTTTGTCACTTCTGTGATGTTAACTCCCTCTCGAGTAGTCCCCACCCGAAGATCCGAACGGGGGACTAGTTTACCTCCGGATTGAAATTTTACAAGGGAGGAGGCCATCATCACATGTAATTTTGCATAGAGAGGTGCATATCCTCGGGAATAGCATACGGCTGTAGTTTCCCGTTGCTTTCAGCCGTGCAGCAGGACGCAGTGTAGCCATTATTTGGCTTATATTATCAATATCTTAACCGTCTATAAGACTAGTCAAGATTTGATTTATTCTGAAAGGCTGCTACTCCCTTTCAGAATAAGTAAAGAGCAATTCTACTAACAAAAATACTAACCTTCTACCGTACTAACAATTAAATACCAAAATTCTACTAACAAAAAAAAAAAAAAAAAACCTAAAGTTCCACCAACAACAAATACTACCACTAAAACAGTCTGTCACCAGGCACACTCACATGCACCCTCACACATCACAGTCTACTGAAACAATGAACTATAACTAATAAACAATGCAACTGCTACCAGACACACTCACACACCACAGTCTAATAGAACAATGACATATATCTAATAGACAAACTAACTACCTACTTACAACTAAAACTAACTACATACTTACTGTACTGTTATTTGAATTGACAGTCTAATAATAGGTCTAATTGGGATCCCTCTCTTGTGTACCCCTGGCAAGGACCCCACAGTGGGAAGTCCCGGGCTCATATTGATGAGTATGTTAGTCTGCTTCTCATCTAAAATAAAAATGGAATTTTCAATGATGCCTTTCAATTCTCTCCGAATGGTCTGTGTAGGGTCCGTCTTCATTTCCTCAAAATTAGGGCTGTCCAAGAAGTTATTTGTTCTACTAATATAGTCCTCTTTTTCCAGGAGCACTATATTAGTAGAACAAGTAACGATAGTTTAGAGGCAGTTAACAGAAATTGAAAAAATATTGTGTATCTGAAAGCACTTCAAGAAACAAAGTTAAAACACTTTTTTTGATTGGCAGGACAACGTCTGCCGGTTGTTGTTTGAGTCTTCAGTCTTTTGACTGGTTTGATGCAGCTCTCCATGCCTCCCTGTCCTGAGCCAATCGTTTCATCTCTACATAGCTACCACATCCTACATCAGAGGCTATCTGTTTAACATATTCTAACCTTGGTCTACCCCTACAGTTCTTGTCCTCGACCCTTCCTTCCATAACTAAGCTTGCTATTCCTGGGTGTCTTAGTATGTGTCCTACCAACCTATCTCTTCTCTTCATTAGCAGTCGCCAGAAACATCTCTCCTCTCCCACTCGCCTTAATACCTCTTCGTTTGTAACCCTATCTACCCATCTGATCTTCATCATTCTCCTGTAACACCACATTTCAAATGCTTCAATTCTCCTCTTTTCTGCTGCACCAATAGTCCAAGTTTCACTTCCATAGAGCGCCACGCTCCAGACAAAGGCTTTCAAAAGTGACTTCCTAATACCTAAATCTATATTCGATGTCAACAGATTCCTTTTTTGTAGAAAGGCTTTCCTTGCCTGAGCCAACCTACTTTTTATATCCTCTTTGCTTCGTCCATCACTGGTTATTCTGCTTCCTAAGTAACAGAAGTTTCCTACTTCCTTCAGCTTTTCACCTGCCAATTTGATCTCCATAGAGGTTTCTGATTTATTTCGGCTGCATTCCAGTATTTTTGTTTTACATTTATTAATTTTCATCATGAATTCCTTCCGTAAGACAGAATCCATACCATTCAAAAACTCATTCAAATCCTCAGGCTTGTCGGCCAAGATGACCATGTCATCAGCAAATCTCAGAGTTGAAATTATTTCTCCTTGAATCTTCACTCCCACTTTAAATTTTTCTCCAATTTCCTTCATTGCTTGTTCAATGTAAAGATTGAAAAGTATGGGTGATAAGTTGCAGCCTTGCCTTACACCTTTCTGAATATCAGCTTCTCTCTCATGTCCTTCAGCTCGAATGACTGCTGTCTGGTTTCTGTATAGAATGTATATCACTCTCCTATCCCTGTACTTTATTCCAATAGATTTCAAAATGTCAAACAATTTAGTCCAATCAACGTTATCAAAAGCCTTTTCTAAGTCTACAAAAGCCATGAACGTTCTCTTATCTTTCCTTATTCTACCTTCCAAAATCAGCCTAAGACTTAATACAGCTTCTCTTGTTCCTACATTTCTCCTGAAACCAAACTGGTCTTCACCCAACTCCGTTTCTATCTGGCTTTCAATCCTCTTGTAAATTATTCTAGGCAGGATCTTTGAAGCATGAGTAATCAAGCTGATTGTACGGTAATCTTCACATCTGTCAGCTCCCACTTTCTTTGGTATAGGGATGATAACATTCTTCTTGAAATCAGGGGGTACCTCACCTGTCTCATAAATCCTACACACCAAGTGAAATAACCTGATCAGACCTTCATCTCCTATGCAGCGTAGCAACTCAATCGGTATATCATCTATGCCTGGTGCTTTGTTCCGGCCTAAGTCCTCTAATGCTCTGTCAAATTCTGATCTCAATATTAAATCTCCTTTTGCATCCTCATCAATTTCCTCCTCCCTTTCCATTACATGATTCTCAATCTCCTTTCCCTTATACAAGCACTCTATGTAAGCTTTACATCTCTCGATCTTTTCTTCCCTATCTGCCGGTCAGCTAGTATAAATATATACGAGGCACGTCCAGAAAGTAAGTTCCGTTTGGTAATAAAATTAAATTGTGTACAGATACAGAAAAAAAATTTATTGCACAACATTCTACACCTCTTAAACTACTTTTCCACATAACTGCCGAACTTTTGCAGGCATTTGTCATAGCGAGGCACAAGTTTTTGGATACCTTCTTAATAGAAGTTTGACGCCGACCGTAAACGAGAGTGAAGTCTCCCCTGTAAGATATCCTACCGTTTGGCCACCACTGTTAGGTAAATTGAGTGCTTGCCAGGAGAACTGCGTATGTTTAGGAGTTCTCCTGACCACATACGCAATTTGCCTAACCGTGATGGCCAAACGGTAGGATCTCTTACAGGGGAGTCTTCACTCTCGTATACGGTCGGCGGCAAACTTCTTTGAAGAAGGTATCCAAAAACTTATGCCACGCTATGACAAATGCCTGCAAAAGTTCGGCAGTTATGTGGAAAAGTAGTTTAAGATGTGTAGAATGTTGTGCAATAAATATTTTTTCTGTATCTGTACACAATTTAATTTTATTACCAAACGGAACTTACTTTCTGGACGTGCCTCGTATATCTGAACATTTTGAAGACATTTTTGAGTGTTGACTAGGTTTTAAGTCGGACAACATTTTAATGTGAGTCCGTTATGAAGGGGTGACCAAATCTCATTCTTCGTCAAAGTGTAACTACATTACATAGCTATTTATCAAGCCATTTGGAAATTTGAGCGCCATTCACATTAAAATATATTCATATGGTATATTGTGAAGGATCAAAAACATTTTCTGGGATAAACTAAATGTGCTTCGGTACACAAGGCTATGAAAAGACTGGAATAACTTAGGCAGAATATCTTCGATTTAATTTATCGCTAAGGTCAGCTCCGACCTTCAACTCCAGGGCAAGTTTTAGTTAATAAATCATTTTGGGGGATTGGGACAACTTGGTCATCAGCCCCGTGTACTTGGGTGCGTGTTTCGTCGGGTTGCAGATCATCGTCCAGATCCCCGGGGCCGACCTCTAAAAAAGTCAGCCTGGTCTTGATGTCGTCTAAAGCTGTTCTGATCGCTTGCAAGTTTGCTGCTGTCATTATGGCGACAGTGGTTACTGTTGATATATATCTGATGCCTCGGATGTAGTGGACGGATTCTCGGTTCTGCCGGTGGCTGCCCCTGTGCTTGTTGACGCCGTTGTGAAAGGCGTGGTGGTGGCTTTCTTCTTAAGTTGCGTCGTCCTTTTGGCAGATCTGGTGACTCGGTAGTGTCCAGTTAACGTGTCTGATGTGGACATGCCCCTCCACGGGTGATAACTGAGCTACTGCGCGTGATGCTGCTGGGTGCTCCCTCTCTCGACACCTGACTTCTCCCGAGCTACCTCCCAGCTCTGCTTATATAGCCCAAAGGCGAGAAGCGTGTGATAACCTGTGTTTTTATCATTTCAAATGATCTTGTCGACTTCATCGTTATGCTTTGGTCTACCGTTATGCGTTACGGTTACGGCGTGTATGACGTCATCATGTTGTTCAGTGCATATGCAGTGCGAGTCTGTGTTTAATCCTGGGGTCTGGCGTTATGCGATACGGAGACGGCGAGTGCGTGACGTCATGCAGCAGAGTGCACCTCCCGCTCTCCGCCTAAGTTAAAGGGTAATGGAGTCTGTTGAGTCTGAGTTTACTCCTGGGGTCTGGCGTTATGCGATACGGAGACGGCGAGTGCGTGACGTCATGCAGCAGAGTGCACCTCCCACTCTCCGTTCCCCGCGCGGGATGCCTAAGTTAAAGGGTAATGAAGTCTGTTGAGCCTGAGTTTATTCCTGGGGTCTGGCGTTATGCGATACGGAGACGGCGAGTGCGTGACGTCATGCAGCAGAGTGCACCTCCCGCTCTCCGTTCCCCGCGCAGGAAGCCTAAGTTAATGGGTAATGGAGTCTGTTGAAAGAGTCCTGGGGCTTCGAGCGAAGCGAGAAGCCCTCCTGAGCCTTTCTAACATGTGTAGCATTTGTAGCAGGTGTCATTTGAAATGATATTAAGTCTAGTCTCTCCGACTGACTGTATCTTTTCTGATGAATGTAGTAGACTAGTGTGCGTAAATGTAGTTATTAGGGTGAGGAATGAGGTAGGTGAGTTACTTTTTCGAACCTTTGTAGTAGGCTATACAACAATTTGAGATTGAATGCGATATTTTACACATTTTTTGAATATCCATTAGTAATATTAAAATGAACCTTTCAGATTATTGGGCTCTAGAGAAGCGATGACCGACTGTAGCAGGACTCATCACTCATTCTAGAAAGCACTGAGCATGGCGGCGAGCGGAAAGCAGGCAGCTGATCGACCCCACTACTAATTGCGCTCTCCATTACGCCTTATCTCACCTGGGCTCCAGAGAGCCGTAGAGTCTTTTAATGATTGGTTTCAAACTATTCAGACTACTCTGATAATTCACCAATGTTCATTTATATTCATGTTTCCGACACTGTGTTCTCTACTGAAAACGACCTCATATCTTATACAGCATTGAACAGAATCAATACACATTTCTGGTTAGCGCCGTACATTATACAACGAGCCTATAATGGCAATAATTAAGACACGAGTATGTTTATAAAACGAGCGTATGCTAGTTTTATAATTTCCATACGAGTGTATTAATTACTATTATAGGCGAATTGCATACGACTGTATATGTTCGACGATAATTATTATAACTATTTTATGTTCGAACTTAAATATTCATAAATATCTATCAAGATTTCGCCAGTTTTATGTACTGAACAGAGCACATGGGACGCACAGAATACCTTGTATTTAACCATGGCCTCCTCAATTGCCCCACTATGACACTAGGCCAGGCAGTGAAATTTAAATTAGAAGTCCTTGGAACTTAGCGCAGATGCGTTGCTATCCTCACCTAATTGGTCAAACAACTGTTTCTTGAGCTGTGATTGGTGGAAGAAACAGTTTCATAATAAAAAATAGTGTTAAAATGACCATCGTTATGATACAGTTTTCTGACATATAATAGTCAGGGTCGAACATAAATGTCTATAGATGATCGTGGTGTACAATGATGTAGCAAGTGTTGCCTACCCAGTTCAAAGAAAGGAGCTCACACATAGTAAAGTTGGCGTCATTCGAGTATGGCAGTCTTTACACCTTAAAACTCATACCTAGGAGTTGTTGGATGCTCTATCTTTGGTGTTAATGAATATCGTTGCTGCGTCTACAAAATCCACTATGCAATCGTTCTGTTTCCATTCTTAATAACTAGACATGCCCCAGCAAACAAAATTCTTAACCTTGAGAACTGATATGATAATATATAACACGAGGACTGATGCCGGGTCATTTTGACGCATAGTTTGTCACTCCCTTTTTTGTTGTTGTAGTCGTACGGATTTTAATGAAGTAATTGTACACCTGTTGTCTACCTAATGAACTATTTGCAATATAAAGGTGCGTTAAAAAAGTAACGAGCTGGAGGCTGTAATGCGCAAACCGGTGACGACATCGGCTAATTGTGGCGTGTGTAACGAGGTGTGGTTCCGACCAGAGCGTGGAAGGTCACAGCCCGTCGCTAGAGGGCACGCGTGCACGTCACGTGACGATACAAAGCAAGCAGCAGCATGCATCAATCGTCCAACGCTGCCAGTCGCATTGCAAACAGTGACATGGAGGCGTCAAATGAAGAGCAAAGAGGTGTTATTCGGTTTCTGACAGCGAAAGGAGTAGGGGGAATGGACATTCATCGCCGAATGTCACAAGTGTACGGCGAACACTGCATGTCCCTTGCAAGGATCAAGGCGTGGCACAAGCGCTTCAGGGAAGAACGGGTGTCGTTAGCCGATGATTGTTGCACTCATTACCCAGGACCGCCGAGTGACAGTGAACGCCGTGGTCGGATTGAGCGTCGGAAGTGTGCACACCATCATGAAGGAACGACTGCACTTGCGCAAAGTGTGTGCCCAATGGGAGCCCCACAGTCTTCAACCACACCAGGAAGCATGTCGAATGGCCTACTGTCATGGTCTTGGTTGTACGAATGATGCATACTGCTGCTCGCTTTGTATCGTCACGTGCCCTCTAGCGACGGGCTATGACCTTCCACGCTCTGGTCGCAACCACACCTCGTTACACACGCCACGATTCGCCGATGTCGTCACCGGTTTGCGCATTACAGCCTCCGGCTCGTTAATTTTTGAACGCACCTTATAAAATGAGGTTTATTTATATGTTTCAAATTTAACATACAGAAAAGGACAATCATTTCCGTAACAATATAATTGGCCTTGAAAGTGGTACTCAACCAGTCATCTCAAACAAATGAGCTGATGACCAAGGTGTCCCTAGACATGGATCAACAAGATCTTGAGCTATGTGATTGTGCTGCACCAAAATAGGTGGATTTTTCCCCTTAATTTTAACAGATTTTCCTGACTAACGTTATAAGCCGGAAATTGTCACTTGAGGAGTGGCGCCATGGGTAAATCTGACCCGACCATAAATAATATAGAAATAACTTGAGTGTTCAAAAAACTATGGACTTGTTTCTTTTGAATGGTGAAGTTTAAGTCTAGGAAGGAAGGTACTGTAAGCGAAACGAAATTAGGGCTGACCAAAACGAAAATATAGAGCTCGCCAGGTTTGTAGCTGCTTCGAGGCGAACACCCAATGGGTGAGCTACAAGTACCGTCGCGTGTGGAGTGTTGTCTGAGGAGGAAAGTTTGAATGTAAGGACGAGGAGTTGGAAGGTAGCGGCTGTGGCCTATAGTTAGGGACCAACCCCGGCATTTGCCTGGAAGGAAGATGGGAAACCACAGAAGACCATCTTCAAGTTTGCCGGCGGGGGGATTCGAACCTCCTCGCCTCCCGGATGTGAGCGACTGCCAGCAGTCATGCCGTAATGACCACGGCTAACCCTCCAGGTAATTCTTCCGTTTAATTGTACGTTCACCTACAGTGTATCTGCCACCTTTTGTAGTCTCCAGGTACGTATTGAGACTCCGGATCCAGAGGCCCCAGGTTCGATTCCCGGTTCTAACTCTGCCTCTATCTGAGGGTTGGAATGGGGGTAGACTCAGCCCCGTGAGGCGATATAGGAAAAATATGGGTTCGATTCCCATATCAACTGCCCTAAATGTAGTTTTTCATGGTGGATTCCTACTTGTGTAGAGATAGAGCTAAAATAAAATAAAATAAATAAAATATAAAATAAAATATAATACCAGCGCCCTAGGAACTGGAGGTCGGAAGTTCAGAAGGCAGAAAAGTTTAAATACCTCGGTGAATGGATAGGGCCTAAACTATCAGAGAAGGAAGCCTTCATGTCACGCTTTAATGGCATACAACCTGACTAAAAACATCTACAATAAGAGATCGATATCCTTAAACGCCAATATTAGACATTACTGCACTGCTATTCGACCAGAGGCTCTGTATGCGGCTGAGACTCTAATAATGAACAAGAAAGGTCTAATGGAAAAACTAGACGCTAAGGAAAGGAAGATTTTGAGGAAAATCCTGGGTCCCATCAAAGAAAACAGCGAGTACAGAAGGCGTCACAACCACGAATTGTACAAGGACGTGGAGAAGATCAGTGACACGATTCGAAAAAGAAGGATTGCCTTTTATAGCCACGTGACACGAATGAGCCCAGGCAGGATATCAAAATGGATATTGACGTACTTCCAAGATAAGAAAACCAAAGGGGCATGGTTTACGGAAGTTGAGAAAGATCTACGTGAAATGGAAATTTCCCCTAAAGATATCCAGGAGCGTGTTCCACTTCAGGAAAAAACTACGTACGCACAAAGGTTTCCAAGAAAAGCCGAAGCTGAAGACAGGGAACGCGTGGTCCCAAGAGAGAAAAGAACAACACCGGAGACGAATGCGGGAACACTGGCCGGTAGTTAGAGCTCGGAAGAAGAGACAGTTGAACTGACGTGGTCCCTAGTTGGCCGAATCGAAGAAAGACGAAGAAGAATATCAGTTTCATATTTTTCTACAATAGTAAAAGATTAATTGATAGATTAAGACATATTCATTTAATTTATGAAACATTTGACTTATGGCACTTACTGCCTTTTGCATGGCTGAATTATACACATTTATAGATCACGTTTTAATTCAACAAGCGAGTATGTACTGTGCAGCTGGTTGGGGGAGAGAATTTCTTCAGAATGTGACATTAAATGGAGTGGTGAACATATTCGCGCGAGGGTACGCTTGTGGCTTGACCTAGTGGAATTAATTAAAAAGCATGAGTTACGACACGCAGACTTCATTAGTGGCTTGCTGACCCTGTCACTGTTTAAATTAGTTGGCCATGTAAGGACAGTTGTGATAATGAACTCATAAAAATGTATGGTTCCAAGTTACCTGCACGTGAAATATTCACCCTGTACAAGATCATAACGGGCTGGAACAAGTGTGGCGAGGTAATTACTATTGTAGACTTGTGCGCTCGTGGGGCGAAGACAAATGTAGGTATTCAAGGCGCACTGCACTTCCAGTCCGCTGAATAACTTTTAAACGCTTGTAATTTCCTCTTAACATACAAGACGGAATTATTCCTTCATTCTTCATACGTGTATGTGCGTGACGTCAGCTGAAAATGTACGCAATTACGATAAGAAAATGCCTAGTTAGTGATCTATAAAATTATTTATCAATTTTGGCAACGGAAGAGCGTGAGTTCGAATCCCACCTTGGCAGTTCTGAAAATGGTTTTCGTTTTCACCACCAGGCAAATGCCGGGATGGTTCCTTCTATAGGTCCACGGCCAATTTCCTTCAAAATCCCTTCTTTGTCAAAATTAATCCTCTTTGAAGGCCACACAATGAAGGAACTTTAACGAGATGGGCGCAAGGAACGTTATACTGTTTTGTGTGATAACTTGGTTCAGACAAAGGGCAGGTCACGTGTACAGAGCGACCAACTTTCTATAGCTATTGGGAAGCTCATACTCGTACAAAGGATGCCACTGGACAAAGGGACTATTACATGAGGAAATACTGTTAAACAAACTTTCATATACAATACTATTGTGCACAGAAGAAAACCATCATGACATTTAAATGCAATAAAATATTTTGTATACAATAAATAAAAGTGTGCTTTGATGAATGAAAATAGAACTTTAATTTGAAATGTTGGTACCGTCCAGCGTAACTAACAATAAGTGTGTTTAAGCTCTTTTTGACCACTACCCATTGATACAGAAGACAGGTTTTTCGAGACCTATTTCTGTGATTTCACATTCAATCTTCAGAATAAAGTTGCGTTTTTTTAATTGTGGTCCACAGTCACCTCTCCCCTGATAAACCCATACTATTTACAGACACCGAATGTACTATAATTTACTTTTGTGATATCCGCATTTTTCCAAAAGCATTCTCCAAATACTTTTACGATTACCATTATTAATTGTATTATATCTTCAAAGTATCTTAAAAATGCTCGCTTTTTACACTATATTTCTTCTAATTATATTATAACACTTGTTTCTTATTCATGCATTGCATTATAAGTGGAACTATAATGTGTCAAAAGCATCGCTTGGAACACACTTCAATTGCATATTTGTATGCTCTATGTGTGTTATAATTTAGCCTCTGTGTAGCTAGGCCGTCATCAGTGTAATGAACTATTGGTTAGTTCCTTAGTTTAGGGGCTGCGACAACGCGGTCATGTAGTCCCGTGTGCTTTGGGTGTGTGTAGAATCTGTCTGATAACCGTATGGCTGTATTAGTGTGTGTTATCTGTTTTGATTCAAGTAAGGACTGCAGACAATAATTTCAAGTAGTTCCTACTTTTGCTACCAAATTCTACCGTCCACGACACCTAGCTTGCGAACTTCGGCTACTAGGTGGCATCGCAGTCAGTACTTTGCGACGAACGTTGGAATAATAGAGCATTATCAATTCTAACCTACAAATTTTGGCTTCACACAAGTGTAGTTAGTGGAAGGTTCTTCTTCATGCCATAAATCTATGATATGGGATCGCCGGCTTTTTCTTAATCCTCTGAAGGAAGGCATACTGAGGGATTTTAACGCTCTTAAAAAAACCGACGATTTCGGCCAAGTTTGAACCCGCGATCTTGGGCATAGAAGCTCAGCATGCTACTAAATACGCCACCGAAGCCGCCTTGTAATATACTCTGCTCTCGGGAATCCTTTTCTACACAATTAAATAAATAAATAAACAAATAATTGTAGAAAAGGCGTTTGCTTCTTCACTACTATTAAAGCCCTAGACAACAAACTAATCATCTTCCCCAATTGCAGGTAACCGGGTGAGTTAGCAGAGGTCGTTACGGCATGACTGTTGGCAGTCGCTCACACCGGGAGGCGAAGAGGTTCGAATCCCCTCGCCGGCAACCTTGAAGATGGTCTTCTGTGGTTTCCCATCTTCCTTCCAGGCAAATGCCGGGGTTGGTCCCTAACTATAGGCCACAGCCGCTACCTTCCAACTCCTTGTCCGTACATTCAAACTTTCCCCCCAGACAACACTCCACACGCGACGGTACGTGTAGCTCACCCATTGGGTGTCCGCCTTGAAGCAGCTACAAAACTGGCGAGCCGAACATGTCCTCGGACACTCCCGGCACTAAAAGTCATACGCTAAAAAAAAAAAAAAAAATGCAGGTAAAAAGTATCTCGTATACTTCGTGAGTAAAGCAAAACTTGGGAGGCAAAATGACATGAAATTAAATAAGTGCTGATAATTTTGGTGTAATTTCTATATACAGTACGCTTAAAGAGTATCCAACGTTTATTAGGTAAAAAAATATGCACCAGAACAAAAATAAAATGGCTGATAAACGTGGGTCCTACAGACCCTACTTTCCGAGATCTGAAAACGTGGTTATAGAAGGCGCAGACCAACAGATAATCATTCTTCCATTTTTAACTGGAAGCGGAACCACAGGACGTGATATTACACTTCGAAATCTCACATGCGTTACACGGGAATCGAATCCATTGCACCAGCACGCCCCCTCACTGACTATTTTTGAAGGATTTTACTGTGAAACACAATATAATAATTGTATAAAAATAATTGTTATTTCTGTTTGTAAGGATATCCATTTCGATTGATTGTATACTTCAATTAAAAATGTATAGTTTTTCTTATCCAACATTTTCAACAATATTCTGCTTGCCACGGTGGGTGGGTGAGTGGTTATCGTGTCGGCTTACTAACTCCTGGCCGTAGTAAGTGATTTTTGAAAGGTGGCAAAAATTACGACACGCATGTCATACGATGTTGGCATGTCAAAGAACCCATTTCAATTCAGTAGGTTGCGTTCATAGTGGCAAAATTAATCTCGGGATTTTTCGCCAACACAAAGTTCCTCATTTCTAAACTAGAAAGCGCTATACTGTAGTGTCAAGGAACTTAGATATCTAACCTCCTTGACTATCATAGTGCTTCAAGGAACAACAACATTCGACATGCAAGCTGCCCTCTGGGTGTAAATAACAAAGCTTGCACCCAGCTCCCGAGGCCATACGATATTATTATAATTATTAAGAATATTTTATTTTTATTACAGTCCGAAGAATACCTCAACTTAAAATATATGTTTCAATAAGTATCGATTGGCATATTCTTTAACATCTTATAACTTAGTTTAATGTTAAGTTTTGGAGCTATTATATTTTCAGTGTTGCCTATACATACTGTCAGTTGGTACTCTTCAGTCGGTCAACATGAACTTGTCCAATGACTGGGTGGGGTACAAAGTATAAAATATAATGAATAATAAGTAAAACAATCCTGAATACAAATCGTGTACTCAAGAACCTCCTTTATATGACCCTCATTCCCCCGGAACTCCGGCTTATGCGGATCGAAAATATTAAACACATATTTTTACTTCACCGTATTTCTTTTACGGGGTCGACTCTTCTTGAATGTCTTTTCCGCCAAGGATAGTTAAGGATAGGAATTGGAAGTAATTCGCCTGGAAGTGAGAACTGATGTTAGTAAAGCGTCTTAGTGATCGTGCTGCAAAGGAACGCTATAAAAATGTGAAAACAGAAAAAAACTCACACATTAATTAAGTGCATTAAACAGAGTCGTAAATGTAAGAGTCGCCTCCGTAGCGTAGCGGTCAGCATGATTAGCTGCCGCCCCGGAGGTCCTGGGTTCGATTCCCGGCTCTGCCACGAAATTTGAAAAGTGGTATGAGGACTGGAACGGGGTCTACTCAGCCTCGGGAGGCCCAAATTAGTAGAGGGGTTCAATTCCCACCTCAGCCATCCTCGAAGTGGTTTTCCGTGGTTTCCCACTTCGTCTTCGGGCAAATGCCGGGATGGTACCTACTGTAAGGCCACGGCCGCCTCCTTCCCTCTTCCTAGCCTATCCATCCCAATCTTCCCCTCCCATCCTATCCCTCACGAGGCCCCTGTTCGCTCTGCAGGTGAGGTCGCCTGGGCGAAGTGCTGATCACACCTCCCCAGTTGTATCCACCCCGACCAGATGTTCCAAGCTCCAGGACACTGCCCGTGGAGGCGGTAGTGGTGAGTTCCCTCGCTGAGTCCGTGAGAACCACCAACCTAGAGGGTAAATCGACTAAATTTAAAAAAAAGTAAAATATGTAAGAAAAGTGTTCTTATATTTTTTGTACGATTGAAAAATGGTATTAAAACTGATGTTAATAGATCACATAACATTTATTTGTTTTTTTCCAGTCCCACTTAATCCGGATAAACGAGGTTCTTGTGTATAAGTTATGATTACCCCATTATAGTAGTGATCATAATACACGTACTGTATTTCTTCCAGAGGTATTTTACTTATTATTCATATAAGCCACCGTGGCTTAGGGGGCAGCGCGCCGGCCTCTCGCCGCTGGGTCCGTGGTTCAAATCCCGGTCACTGCATGTGAAATTTGTGCTGGTCAAAACGGAGGCAGACAGGTTTCTCTCCGGATACTCCGGTTTTCCCTGTCACAATTTCATTCCAGCAACACTCTCCACTATCATTTCATTTCATCGGTCATTCATTTAATCATTGCCCCAGAGGAGTGTAACATTCATTTCATTCCCTGACCCGGTCGGAGACTGGAAACAGACTGTGGATTTTTTCATTTTGGTATTCATTATTCCCCTAATCAAATGCATATATTATTTTGAATTTGGGATTCTAGGAGTTTATCTGCGGGCTACCATTATCCTATTAAAATGTTGCTGATCGACAAAACACGCACGGCTAATACAATGAAGAGAAAGAAATTCATTGGCCCTTAAAATGCAATGGTTAGGTTAATAATACATACTAAGATGAAAATAGTCTCCTTAAATATTCAGTTATATTAGCGAAATTTCGGGATTAATTTGTTGTAAGCTACGAGCAGTATAGAGCCGTCATACGCACCTATATAACAATTTCAGCACAATTTTTGATCAGATAAAAAGCACGCACAAGGACTTTGAGTGACAATAATATTGCTCATTATAAAAAACCTTCCTCCGGGTTGCTCACAATACGACACAGCGAGCAAAGGTACGATATCCTAATATCCAATTGTGATCCCGAGCAACGCCGGGCTAAGAACTAGTATATTATAAGACATGATCGAGAAGTTTCCGTTTAACGGCCGTCAGTTCACAATCGGTATGTCAATCAGGCAAAGTCGCCGTGAGTATTGAGGCAGTCATCTCACCGATGCACCAGGTAGAAGATCCCCGTGTGGTAAAACACTGTGAACTGCTGCGTGAAGTAGTCCGTAAATGCCTGCTGCATATCCTCGTCCGTCAGGAATCGTTGACCTTTCAAGGCCTCTTTTTAAGCGACTGATGGCATGATGATCGCCTGGGGAGAGATCAGGAATAAAGGGTGGTTGCTCGAGTGTCTCCCACTTGAGTTGGCGTACCTTCTGCGTTACGACCTTTGCGGTATGGGGACGTGCATCATCATGAAGCAGCAGCACCCCTTGTCGCAGTTTTCCCGGACGTTTCACCTTAATTGAACGCCATAATTTATCCAGTGTTGCGCAGTACCGTTCCCCAATGATGGGGACTCCATACTCCTTGAAATCAATAAGCAATGGGGCCCGGTAATCAAAGAACAGGGTGAGCATCGCCTTTCCAATGGATGGTTGGCTCTTGAACTTATTGGGACTATGGATGGCACCACTGCATCGTCGACGGTTTTGGTTTCCAGTGGTGGCACCAGATTTCGCCCTCAAACGGAAACGTTTTGATCACGCCTTATATATACGAGGCTGAATCAAAACGTAAGTTACACTTCCCAGTTATGGGCCTTTATTAAACCACATAATAATAATAATAATAATAATAATAATAATAATATCGTATGGCCTCCGGTGCCTGGTTCATGCTTTGTTATTTGACACCCAAAGGGTAGCTTGCATGTCAAATTTCGTTGTTCCTTGAAGTACTATGAAAGTCAAGGGGGTTAGATATCTAAGCGCCTTGAACACTATAGTGCTTTCTAGTAGAGAAATGAGGAAGTTTGTGTTGGCGGAAAATCCCGAGATCAATTTTGCCATTTATAACACGGCGTACTGAATTCAGATGGGTTCTTTGACATGCCAACATGGTATGACACGGTGTCGTAATTTTTGCCGCCTTTCAAAAAAAAATAATCACTTACCACGGCCAGGAGCGAACCTGCAAGCTTGAGGTTAGTAGACCGACACGTTGACCACTCACCCACCGTGGCAAGCATTAAACCACATACACATAGGCAACACGGCTATGACAAAATACAATGTAAGCTCCCTTTTCCACATAGTCCCCTAGAGACTATAAACATTTCTCGGAACGGGCAACCAACTTTTCGAATCCGGATGCGTAGTAATCACCTCGAGCGCTATGAAACCACCTGGATGCGGCTGCTTTCACCGTTTCAACGTTTGACAATACGAGGCAGGGTTCATTGTCATGCCTTTCGACATAAATTCCACGTGCACCACACCCTCCATGTCAAAGAACACTGTCGCCATTACCTTCCCTAATGAAGGTTCGTTGTGGTGATGTGGTGTGCACCCATTCCACCGCTGTTCTCTTTGTTTCGGGTGTAAAGTGGTGGACGATGAGGAGGTGGTTACATAGCTCATCCGGAATCGAAAAGTTGGTTGACCGTTGGGAGAAATGTTTACAGTTTCTTAGGGACTATGTGGAAAAGTGAACTTACATTGTATGTTGACATAGCCGTTTTGGATACAGTCAGACGCCGAGTGTCCGCTCGGACATTTCTCACGAGGGAGGGAGACAGCGATGCCGGTTCTGTACCACGAAATATAAAAGAACGTGTACAACATAAACTATTTCACATGTTTCAAAATTAATTCTGACGAACCTCTGACCATAGTACTAAAGTAATATACTTATACACAGTTATCCGGTAATTGTGCACACACAAGACAATCAAACAACAAACCTGGATTAACACAACGAGCAACTGGACCACAGAATAGAGCCTTGGCAACATCGAGCTAAATTTAAAGACCGGCTTACCTGGAAAACCGCTGAATGATACATGTGATAACCTTCTTCATGGTAGTAACATGGAAGAAAGAAGGGAAGGAGATGTCTTCGCTGCGCTGAAGCCAAACAGCACGCCCACTTTTGGCAGCAAGAAAATGGCAGTTCCTATGCTTAAAGCCGTAAACCACTCCGAATAGTCTAGGATTTTAGTGACATTAAACTGCAATGACAATTCAAGATTTCTTCTTGGATAGGCAGAATACACTCTGTGCATCACGGTACTTGGCACAAATCAGCTGCGTTATCGTTTTAAAAGCCAATTTAAAAATAAATATGAGAGCACCTTTGCAAGGCTAGTTTTGTAAGAAAGACGCGGCATAACGTAATAGGCTAATACGCTGAAACACTGATTAAATTAAGGTGCAAGTTATACCAAAGAAGGAACATCTTGGGAACTATCATAATGATGCCGAACTAATCACGGTATTTACACCAAATTGATTTTGAAGTTCTTATTGTTGTTGAGGCATTCATCAGTTTTTAGGCCAAATTTCGAGCACAGCCACTTTCAACTTATTGTTCGCATACATTTTGATATTCAAGAATACGAACCTTAAAATTAATAAATAGAACATTTATTCGATTCGTACAACCATACGCAAGTTAATTGCAAGTAAATTAATTGAATTTTGGAATCTTGTAGAGTCGTATTCTCCGGACATTGTCATTGCTACTGAATCTTGGTTATATGAGGATATAAATAGTAATGAAATAATTCAAGGGACCTACGAAATGTACAGAAGGGATCGGGGGAAGCGAGGTGGTGTGCTATTTATTTGTGTGCGCAAAAATATAGCTAGTTTCTTGAAGTGGGCTGATATGGATCATGAAATGTTATGTGTACAAATTTCGGATAAAGGGAATAAATTCCCTCTTCAGGTGATAGGGGCGTATAGAGAACCGAAAGATAACTTTTTGCTTCTCGACACACTGTATGATAAAACTTGTACGGGAAATATGAAAAAGAGCATAATAATTGCCGGAGGTCTAAACCTCCCCAAAGTAGACTGGTCTGGTGAGTCAATTAGCTGTCGTCAAGCTCAGAGCGCTACAAACAAATTCTTAAGGGAGGGGGGATTTTCCCAAGTAGTTGACTTCCCAACTAGAGACAATAATACCTTAGATGTTTATCTCGTAAGGCCTGTAGAGCTGTATATTAACTGTCTGAAAGTACCAGGAATTAGTGACCATTCTGGGGTTGAATTAAATATTAGATACGGTGACATTAGAAAATTAGACTCTGATGTAGCAAATAAGATCATATTCCAGTATCGCAGGGCGGATCAGGGCAAGATTCAGGGGTATTTGAATGAGCTATTTGTAGGATGGGCATCGGAAGGAAATCACATTAATATCCCGTGGACTAACTTTTTGAAAATTTTAAATAATGCTATTGATAAATTTGTTCAATTTAAATTACTGAAACAAAACCCAGATCCTGAGTATTACACATGGGAAATCAGGAGTCTTACACGGAAAATTAGGAAATTATACAGTAAAAGACATGATAGTGACAAGTATATGTTGAAATTTAAGTCCGTATCAAGAGAGCTCGTCTCAAAAAAGAGGGCTGCTCATGACAGTTATATGCAAGGTTTACTTGGTTCGGGAGGCGAAGGGTGGAAAAAAAATTACAGTTATGTTAGGAGAAGAAAGGGAAATTCAAATAATTTGTCGATGATTATGTCCGGTGACGGTAAATTAATTACTGAGAAGCAGGCCATTGCTAATGAATTAAATGCCTTTTATGGTAGTGTGCTCAATAAATCCAATAGCTGTGTGTTGGACCTTAACGGTGAATCAGGGGCTCCACTTTTCCAAATAAACCAGTCAGCAATTGTAAAGCTAATACAAAAATTACGTTTCAATATATCGAAGGGTCCTGATAATAATGTTAGTGAAGGACTTAAACTAGGAGGTAGGGCCGTGGCACGATACTTAGAGGTGATGTTTAATGAGTCCATAAACAATGCGCAAATCCCGGATGACTGGAAAAGAGCTACGGTAGTCCCAATATTTAAGGGAGGGAGCAGACTTGAATTGGGCAACTACAGGCCGGTTAGTCTTACGTCCATCGTTTGTAAACAGATGGAGCATCTCATTTGCGACTACTTGAGGGAACAGTGGGAAACATTATCATGGTTTAATGATAGGCAACATGATTTCGGAAAGGTTACTCATGCGCGAGTCAGATGCTATCACTTTTTCAAGATATTAGCGAATCGTTAGACGATGGAGTTTCAGTCGACGCCGTAGTTATAGATTTTGCGAAGGCATTTTATGTCGTACTGCATGACATGCTACTCCATAAATTAGCTTCGACGAAGATTGATAGAAGAGTAATTTTATGGATCCAAGAATTTTTGACGGGTCGTTCCCAGAAAGTGAAAGTTGAAGGCCGATTCTCGGATGAAATTACCGTAACGTCGGTATCCCTCAGGGCAGCGTAAACGGAACTTGTTATTTTTGGCGTTTATAAATGACTTACCAAATGGGATTCGCAGTGACTGTCGATTGTTTGCGGATGATTGTGTAATATATCGAAAGATACATGACTCACAAGACAATGCAGTACTTCAAGATGACCTGAACCTGGTCTATAAGTGGGCGATTGAAAATAACATGAAAATAAACACAAGAAAATGTAGTCTAATAAAAATAGGGAATGTGCGAAGGCAACATTTTCAATATAACATTGTCTCGGAAATACTAGTAGAAGAAGATTCTTGCAAATATTTGGGCGTTCACGTAAGAAATGATATGAAATGGAGTAGTCATATAGGATGTGTAGTTTCTAAAGCTTACAAATCCCTGCACTTTGTAATGAGGGTATTAAAAGGAAGTAGTACCTCTGCTAAAGAATTAGGATATATGTCACTTGTAAGACCTATTCTGGAATACGCCTTGGTGGTTTGGGATCCATATCAAGTAGGGCTCATAACTGAGTTGGAAATGGTACAAAGAAAGGCCGCTAGATTTGTGCTCAGTGACTTTAATCCCAGGAGCAGTGTGAGCCGTATGTTAAAGAAACTTGAGTGGGAATCACTTGAGGCTAGGAGGATAAAATCTAGACTCTGCGCTATGTACAACACGTATACAAATCAACCAGCATGGGGTGAGCTTAGCAAACGTATGGAAAAGCCTACTTACATGGGTTGGAGCGATCATCCTTTCAAAGTTAAGGCCCGACCACAGCGAACAAATTATGGTAAATATTCTTTCGTAAACCGTGCCATTGATAATTGGAATTCTCTACCTGCCGCAGTCTTAGAGCCTTTTCCCAAACATATAGGTGTGTTTAAGAAAAGACTGACTATTTGTGTAAATACTCCAGTTTAATTGTTAGTGAATTGTTATGTACAGTTTTTTATTTGTTATGTAAATGTAATTTGCCACCGGGGGACACACCCCCAATTGCAAATAAACGAATGAATGAATGAATGAATGAAAAAGTCACGGAACAACGAATACGTGTTAAGGTTACGCCCACTTTGGACGCAGCGCTTGGCTTCACTCAAACGATCTCGGGTATCTTCTCTTATTCTTTCGTCCCTGGGTAGTAAGCGACTTCGCCAACATAGGTGAATTTCCACTGCGATCGAAGAATTTATGTTTTGTAACCGCAGAATGTCGGAAAACAAAATCATGCATAAAATTGCAAATGGGGTGTGGTTGTTTCACGTTACATACTGAAGACGCTAGAGAAGAATTACAATGATGGCAATTTTGAAGGTTCTATTAACAGCTTCTCACTGCGGTAAGTTGGCTGTATTGTTCTCGTTAACCCTCTTCTCCCATAATGGCCAAACGCCAGAGCCGGACACTCAGCGCCTGGAATGTATGTGTATGTGATTTAATAAAGGGCCATAACTGGGATGTGTAACTTACTTTTTGATTCATCCTCGTACATTGTACCCCGCCCAGTCATTGGGCAAATTGGTGTTTACTGACTGAAGAGTTAGAAATGACAACTTAGTTTAATGCATGGCTTTTATGATCTGGCCCATGTGTGATAGGAAACGAACTGTGAGACACGTACGTTGGACTTGTTAGTTCTTATCTATTGAAACAGACTCGCTTCCAACATGAGCACGTTCCACGCTGGAGACCGGATCCTCGCACGGGATCCTTGAGACGTTTAATGCACAACTCGGCTCAGATCACAATGAAGTTGGTAATCGTTACGTGAATTACCTACTCCGCCAGTATAATAGGCGCTAATTTCATTCTGAATTAAGTTCCTCGCAGCTAATAGAATTATGAATACTCCTGCCGAGATAAATGAAGTGACGCTCTTGAGCAAGTCTCCAAGGATAATATCTCACGAACATGCTAACAGCTATACATTATTAATTTATATTTCTCGCTCAGTTTCAAATGGAACTGCACTCAGCGTCGCAAAGTGAATTCAATGACAACACCGTGACCTGGTATTTATACACGTTTCAAGATAATTTCCATAATTGTCAAACAAACTTCATGCATTTTTGTAGAGGTTACCAAGAATGTAAATGAAGTCATTTATGCCATCTGAATAGTTGATTTACAATTTAAGGGGTGTACAATTATCTTTAATGGCATTTTTTTGAAGATTTAAGCTTTTAACTGGAAACTAGAAAAGTGAAAATTCCATCCAAATACCCCATTTAAAAATTATACACGGAAGCATAGTCAAGCGTGCTAAATCACACGCCATCAATCGACACCTCCACTTCCAATCACCAGCTGAACATCCATCGCTATAATAATAATAATAATAATAATAATAATAATAATAATAATAATAATAATAATAATAATAATAATAATAATAATAATAATAATAATAATGTGTGTGTATGTCTACCCCTTATTATTCCCGTTTTCCAACGGGGTCGGGGATGAGATGCGATGGAAGTCTTTGTGGCGATGGTTTTACGTCCGGATGCCCTTCCTGACGCCAACCTCATGAGAGGAGTTAATGAGAGATGAATTGAATGATGGTGAATGAAACTGGGAAAGGATGTGGAAGGAAGCGGCCGTGGCCTGTCAGAAGGTACCGTCCCAGCATTTGCCTGGTGTTGAAAATGGGAAACCACGGAAAACCATTTGAAGGACGGCCGACGGTGGGGCTCGAACCCACGCGTCTACCGAGTCATCAGAGAGCTTGGCCCCATGACCTAATGCTGCGCGTTAGCCAGCGTAGCCACTACTGTCGGTAATAATAATAATAATAATAATAATAATAATAATAATAACAATAATAATTCAGCCAGCAGGGTTAAATCAGGAAGCTAACAAAGAAAGAACTGCTAAATTGCAAAGTGCTTACAAAATCACATGGAACAGATACAACAAAAGATGAATCTCAAAGAATGCAAAATTACGACACTACAACACAGTCATCAAACCAGAGGCACTGTATGCATCCAAAACGCTGATAATTGGGGGCAGGTTACAAATGAAAAGCATCGAGAAAGAAGAGAGGAAAATTCTCAGAAAAATCCTAGGACCAAAGTTCGAAAATGGAATTTGGATGAAAAAGAAACCACATGAAATTTTTCAATCCGCAGAAAAAATCACATATACTATCAGAAAATGACGATTAAAATTCTACGGACACCTTCACAGAATGGATAACGACAGGCTGACAAAGAGAATTCTAAATCTAACGCTAACCCTGAAAATCCGCAACAATTGGTTAACAGAAATACATGAAGATCTACAAGAAATGGGAAATTCTGAGAAAACCGTTCCAGATAGAGTAAAATTTAGAAGCTTAGTAAACAAACATAAATTTGCAAAGAAACCTAAAAGGAAAAATACAGGCTGGACAGAAGCACGTAGAAAGGAAAGGAAGGAAGGAAGATTGTAGTTTTACGTGACCGTGAATCTTGTGAATATGAGCCACGGGACCTCCTTTTTACGTGGAATCCGAACCACAGGACATGGCATTTCACTTCGAAAATCTCACATGCATAGACCGGGAATCGAACCCCGACCGCCTTGGTGAGAGGCATACAGCTAGACCGCTGAGCCACTAGGCCCCCTGCGCAGAAAGGAACACAGTGAACTAATGAAGTGGTATTGGGAAGAAAAGAAGAAGGAACATTGTGCCAAAAAGTTCAAGAGCGCTCCGTAGTTGGGCATAATGATTTAAAATAATAATAATAATAATCATCGATGAATAGGAAGGGTCTGGTTGAGAAATTGGAAGCCAAGGAAAGGAAGATCCTTGAGTAAGATCTTAGGGCCGTTGATGATGATGATGATGATGATGATAATTATTGCTTTAAGGGGCCTAACATCTAGGTTATCGGCCCCTAATGGTTTAGGTGATCGGGGGGCGTGGTGGCTCAGCGGTCTAGCTGTATGCCTCTCACCGGTCAATGCATGTGAGATTTTCGAAGTGAAATGCCATGTCCTGTGGTTCGGATTCCACGTAAAAAGGAGGTCCCGTGGCTCATGATCTCAAGATTAACGGTCACGTTAAACTACAAGCTTCTTCTTTCTTTGGTTTAGGTGATCGTGAAGATGATAATGAAACGTAAACTAAAACTAACTACTAACTTATATACTAGAAGAAGAAATGGAAAACAAAAGGAGAATAAGGCAAATAAAGGACAGGAGGAAAAGAAATGCCCTCAACCCTCGAAGAATGCGGATTGAGGGACTTGGAAGGAAGGAGAGCCATGAAAGGCAGATAGGAAAGTGAAAGAGGAGAGGGCCCGCCCCAGAGGCAATGGAAAAAAGGGTGAAAACCGGACCCAGCTCAGGAATCCCTCGGGGTCGCCAACTCCCGAATTTACCAGCCGTGAGCCCCTGAGGGGTAGCAATATCCAGGGTGCACCAGAAGTGGTGGGACTACATACTCCCTGCCTCCTTGAGGGCCTTAGCAGAAGGCAGGAGATAACAGGAAAAGAAAAAGAAAGCTGACCCCTCGCAGAAGGAGGGTATCAGGAAAGATGAGATAAGGGCCAATTAAGGCGGGAAAGGAAGAGACTCCCTAGGCCTCGGATACCCTAATACCGTCAGGGTCAGAAGAGAACAAGAGTTGACCAAGTGAGGTCGACAGGAAAGAAGACGGAGAGGAACCCGGCACAAGTAAGTGGAAGCAATGCTGGACTCAGCTGGGGTCCCGTGGTCGCCAACCCACGTCCCACTAGATTCATACTCATTTTCATATTCATTCATTTATTTGCAATGGGGGGTGTGTCCCCCGGTGGCAAATTGTATATACATAACAAATAAGTAATTATACATAACAATTCAATAACAATTATACAACAATTAAACTGGAGTATTTACACAAATAGTCAGTCTTTTCTTAAACACACCTATATGTTTGGGAAAAGGCTCTAAGACTGCGGCAGGTAGAGAGTTCCAGTTATCAATGGCACGGTTTACAAAATAATATTTACCATAATTTGTTCGCTGTGGTCGGCCCTTAACTTTGAAAGGATGATCGCTCCTACCCATGTAAGTGGGCTTTCCCAATCGCTTGCTAAGCTCACCACAAGCTGGTTGATTTGTATACGTGTTGTACATAGCGCAGAGTCTAGATTTCATCCTCCTAGCCTCCAGTGATTCCCTCCCAAGTTTCTTTAACATACGGCTCACACTGCTCCTGGGATTAAAGTCACTGAGCACAAATCTAGCGGCCTTTCTTTGTACCATTTCCAACTCTTTGATGAGCCCTACTTGATATGGATCCCAAACCGCCGAGGCATATTCCAGAATAGGTCTTACAAGTGACAAATAGCCTAATTCTTTAGCAGAGGTACTACTTCCTTTTAATACCCTCATTACAAAGTGCAGGGATTTGTAAGCTTTTGAAACTACACATCATACATGACTACTCCATTTCATATCATTCCTTACGTGAACGCCCAAATATTTGCAAGAATCTACTTCTACAAGTATTTCCGAGCCAATGTTATATTGAAAATCCTGCCTTCGCACTTTCCCTATTTTTAAGAGACTACATTTTCTTGTGTTTATTTTCATTTTATTTATAATCGCCCACTTATAGACCAGGTTCAGGTCCTCTTGAAGCACTGCATTGTCTTGTGAGTCATGTATCTTTCGATATATTACACAATCATCCGCAAACAATCGACAGTCACTGCGAATCCCATTTGGTAAGTCATTTATAAACGCCAAAAATAACAAAGTTCCGATTACGCTGCCTTGAGCGATACCCGACGTTACGGTAATTTCATCCGAGAATATGCCTTCGACTTTCACTTTCTGGGAACGACCCGTCAAAAATTCTTGGATCCATAAAATTACTCTTCTATCAATCTTCGTCGAAGCTAATTTATGGAGTAGCATGTCATGCGGAACGACATCAAATGCCATCGCAAAATCTATCACCACGGCGTTGACTGAAACTCCATGGTCTAACGATTCGCTAATGTCTTGAAAAAGTGATAGCATCTGACTCTCGCATGAGTAACCTTTCCGAAATCCACGTTGCCTATCATTAAACCATGATAATGTTTCCCACTGTTCCCTCAAGTAGTCGCAAATGAGATGCTCCATCTGTTTACAAACGACGGACGTAAGGCCAACCGGCCTGTAGTTGCCCAATTCAAGTCTGCTCCCTCCCTTAAATATTGGGACTACCGTAGCTCTTTTCCAGTCATCTGCGATTTGCGCATTGTTAATGGACACATTAAACATCACCTCCAAGTATCGTGCCACAGCCCTACCTCCTAGTTTAAGTACTTCACTAACAATATTATCAGGACCCTTTGATACATTGAAACGTAGTTTTTGTATTAGCTTTACAATTGCTGACTGGTTTATTTGGAACAGGGGAGCCCCTGATTCGTCGTTAAGGTCCAACACACAGCTATTGGATTTATTGAACACACTACCGTAAAAGACATTTAATTCATTAGCAATGGCCTGTTTCTCAGTAATTAATTTACCGTCACCGGACATTATCATCGACAAATTATTTGAATTTCCCTTTCTTCTCCTAACATAACTGTAAAATTTTATCCACCCATCACCTCCCGAACCAAGTAAACCTTGCATATAACTGTCATGAGCAGCCCTCTTTTTTAAGACGAGCTCTCTTGATAAGGACTTAAATTTCAACATATACTTGTCACTATCATGTCTTTTATTGTATAATTTCCTAATTTTCCGGTTTAGACTCCTAATTTCTCGTGTGTAATACTCAGGATCTGGGTTTTGTTTCAGCAATTTAAATGGGACAAATTTATCAACAGCGCTATTTAAAATGTTCAAAAAGTTAGTCCACAGGATATTAATGTGATTTCCTTCCGATGCCCATCCTACAAATAGCTCATTCAAATACCCCTGAATCTTGCCCTGATCCGCCCTGCGATACTGGAATATGATTTTTTTGCAACATCAGAGTCTAATTTTGTAATGTCACCATATCTAATATTTAATTCAACCCCAGAATGGTCACTAATTCCTGGTACTTTCAGACAGTTAATATACAGCTCTACAGGCCTTATGAGATAAACATCTAAGGTATTATTGTCTCTAGTTGGGAAGTCAACTACTTGGGAAAATCCCCCCTCCCTTAAGAATTTATTTGCAGCGCTCTGAGCCTGACCACAGCTAGTTGACTCACCAGACCAGTCTACTTTGGGGAGGTTTAAATCTCCAGCAATTATTATGCTCTTTTTCATAGCATTACCCGTACAAGTTTTATTATACAGTGTTTCGAGGAGAGATAGGTTATCTTTCGGTGCTCTATACGCCCCTATCACCTGAAGAGGGAATTTATTTCCTTTATCCGAAATTTGTACACATAACATTTCATGATCCATATCAGCCCACTTTAAGAAACTAGCTATATATTTGCGCACACAAATAAATAGCCCACCACCTCGCTTCCCCCGATCCCTTCTGTACATCTCGTAGGTCCCTTGAATTATTTCGCTACTATTTATGTCCTCATATAACCAAGATTCAGTTGCAATGACAATGTCCGGAGAATTCGTCTCTACAAGATTCCAAAATTCAATTAATTTATTTCCTAAACTCTGACAATTAACCTGCAGTAATCTTAGAGTCTTACCTCCGCAGCAAATATTTCGAAATAGCTCCTTCTGTTCCTATCGGCTGGCAACCTCTGGACCTGCTCCTCCTCACAAAAGCCGGCACGAACCGATGACCCTGTCATGTAGGCTCCCTAGATTGAAAGCGCCCCGTCGATTTAGATGCAGCCCGTCTCGGGCGAAGTCACGGCCACCAATCCAGCAGTCAGCTTCTACGTACACTAATCCCAGTTGTGCACATACCCAGTCCATGCGGTCATTTACAGTCTTAACTCGCCTCAACGGAACATCTCCCCGCCGAACAATGCCACTCATTATAATTTTTGCATTTCTAAACTTGCTTTTAGCTTTTCTGCCTAGTTCGTAGAGCTCCCCCATGATGTAATCAGCTGTAGCCCTCTTCTTCAAATCGTTCGTCCCAACATGGAGCAACAACACTTTAACTTTGTCACAGTCCTCTACATTTGCTTCTTCCACTTGTTGGGCAAGCTGGTCAATCTTAATCCCTGGGTAACACCAAACTTTCGCACCTGATTTCCTCGAGATATTCGCACTCCATCGTATCATAGAATCACCCATTATGATAACGTCATCCTCAGTTTGCTCCTGCACGCCCTCTTCCACACTGATCCCAGTAGAAAGCCGTTCAGTCACATCCTTCACCGTTTCTTCTGATTCACGAAGCTTTGCTCTAAGTTCCTGTATTATTTGATCCCTTGCTTTGATTTGCACCCTCAAACTGTCCGGCGTATCACATACTTTACAAAACCAATTTCCGACATCACAATCCTCCTTCTTGACCTTAATACAGCCGAAGTGAAACCATTTCTCACATAGTCCACACTCAACACTATTCTTCAATGTTTTACTGCACGTCGAACACTTTAAAGATGGCACTGGATCATTTGCCTGATTCACATTTGGAGTAACAGGCCCTGGATTCACTTCCACTCCACCAATAACTAACAACGCAGCTATCACTAGGGCTATAAACCACAAGTTACTAGGTCCCGTACGCACACACAAACACCGGAAATCCCGACTACCCTTCGCATACCACAGCCCGATCCTCGCCCGATAACACTCCAGAGAACAACCCATTTCAGCACACCTGAGAGCTCGGGAAAAACACGACCTTTCACTTTGACTGCCAACTGCCAACTCGATGTGAGCTCCTGGGGGATTAGGGCCGTTGAGAGACGATGGTGAATACAGCAGACGTCATAAAAATGAGGTGTACCATCATGTAGAAAGGATAGGCCTAACTCAAGTAATTCGGAAGAGAAGAATATCTTTCTTAGGCCACTTAACTCGTATGAAACCCGAGAGAATCGCCAAACGGATATTTACCTATTTTCTTAACAAGAAAACCAAGGGCCCCTGTTTTTGTGAGGTAGACAAGGATTTGGAAGAAGTGGGGGTCTCCCACGCAGACGTTATGGAACGTGATCTTTTGAAGGAAAAGCTTGGAGCACACCACCAATTCCAAGAAAAAGCGAAATTAAAAAACGGCAGGAAGTGGTCGGATGAAAGAAAGGAGTTTTACAGGCAGCGACTGCGTGAACACTGGGCTAAGATTTAGGGCCAAAGACGGAAGCAGTTGAAATGACGTGGTCCATAGCTGGCCTAAACGAATAAAGAAGAAGAAGAAGAATCATCATCATCATCAATATAGGCCCTGTGCAAGGCACATTGGGCAGCAAGTCTTCTCCATTCAATATTCTTCAAAATTCGTAAACGATGTTTCATCATTTTATAAAACCACTAGCTGTACCGGGCATGCCTTGCAATACCAATCAAGGAAAGTGTTAGCGTTGTAACTTTGTTTGTTGAAGTGCTTTTTGATATACAATATTTTTTTTTCTTTTACCGTTAACTGCCTCTAAACTTTCGTAAAATGGATCTAGGCTACCAATTTAGAAACGTTCGTGGGAGCTTGCACAACAATTCACCAAAGTTTCATCGCAATCGGATGAATGGTATATGAACGCATACGGGACGTTTTTGAAACGATTCGCGCACCGTCATTCATTTGTTGAATCTATTCGTGCGCTACCAACTGTGAAATGGATTTGCTAAGCCAGAAACCTTCATGGGAGTGTATACAACAACTCATCAAAGTTTCATAGCAATCAGATGAATGGTATATGAAAGCATACGGGATTTTGTACGATTCGCGCGCCGTCACTCATTTGTTGAATCTACTCGTACGCTACCTACTGGAAAATCGATTCACTAAGTAAGAAACCTTCGCGGGAGTGGAAACCACAATTCAACATCATTTCATCGCAATAGGATGAATGGTTGGACTTTATTGAAACGAAACGCGTGCCAACACTCATTTGTTGAAACTGCTCGGCGCTATCTATTGTAATTTGGATTTACTATGCCTATAACCAGCCCGGGAGTGAGCACAAAAACTCACCAACATTTGATCGCGGTCGGATAAATGGTATATGAACGCATGAAAGACGAACAAAAAAACATTCATTTTTCATACAGAGTCATCGAAAAAGGTGGCCGTAATTTTGATTTGTAATAGCTCAGGCTGTAAGAAATATAATTTAATAATTTTTACACCAAAATATAGAGAAAATCATTAAGTTTTGTTTTCCTATTTAGTAGGTTTCGATGGGTGCTCTGCCTGTGGCACGACACACATCCAAGCTATGGTCCACCTCCGTCCAGGTCCGCCGAATCATGTCAGGAGTCACACTTGCTATCGCATCGGCGTATACTAGGTTGGCTGGTTAAAGATTAAGGAAATACGATCGTATTTAACTTCTTGCTTTTCATAATTTCATTTACTTTCATTTGGAGCACCACCCAAAGAAAACCCAATACACATCCAAGTGAACAGAGCTGACGACCAAGAAGATCCAATCCTCTCAATAACAGTGTATAACCCTGGTACAGTGGAACTTGGATAATTCGAACCTCAAGGACCAGTGCAAAAATTCGAATGATCCAAACATTCGAATCAAGAAAGTTCTTTGAAAAGGGTAGAATAAAAATATTGTATTACGTTTACATAATGATTTACGTTCAACAAAGCACATTAACAGACAAGTTTCAAACGGAAAATAAAACCAAAATGTACTATTCACCTATTTAACGACGGTAGTAATCCAGCAATCTAGTTAAGTCACAGTGAAATCTACTGCTTTTCAAAATAGTTTGAGATTTTTACCTGTTTCCTACAATTAAGTCTCTCAGCCATCACAAAAGAATCTAACAAATTTCAGGAAAGGTAAACAGAACCACTTACATCATTTCTATTTTCAAAAAAACGCATAAGTTTGTTGCTTGGGCTGCACTCGGAACAGTTTTTTCGGGAACTGACCCAACTGTTTGGCTTCCGATCGGCTTTTTACACTAAAAACTTCGAATTTTCCAAAATATAATTCGAATTAATCACGATTTTTTAGCATTGATTGTATATAAAATGCTAGGGACCAAGAGAATAATTCGAATTAAAGAAGATTTCGAATTATAGAAGTTCAAATTAGCCAAGTTTCACTGTATTAGGATTTCTCAGTATGTAGCCCACGGTGTGGCCGTGCTCATTAAATCATGCGCATCAGCCGCGAGATCAGCTGCAGCAAGTCCGGAGATCGTAGAATCGAATCCCGGCGCTGACAGCGGCTGTCCTGAGAGTGTTTCCCCGGGTTTTCCCCACACTCCCTGCATTAATAATAATACTATTGTATGACCTCGGGTGCCAGGTGCAAGCTTTAATAATTGACACCCAGAGGGCAGCTTAAATATGGAATTTTATCGGTTCTTGGAGCGCTATGAAAGTCAAGGAGGTTAGATATCTAAGCTCCTTGACACTATAGCGCTTTCTAGTAGAGAAAGGGGGAACTTTTTTCATTGGCGGAAAATCTCGAGATTAATTTTGCCATTATAAACACGGTCTACTGAATACAAATGGGTTCCTTAACATGCCAACAACGTATGACATGCGTAGCTTGATTTTTGTCGCCTTTCAAAAATCACTTACCACTGCCAGGAGCGAACCTGCAAGCTTTTAGGTTGGCAGTCCGACACAATAGCCATTCACACATCGTGGCAAGCACTCCCTGCATTGAAAAGCTGGGATGGTAGCCTACGTTACTTCAAGTTCCGGGGCACGTACTTCACACCTGTCCCAATACAGCTTTACACAAACTACTGCAGTCATCACATAAATACAGTTTATCAGGCAAAGTCAACACACACCCAACTACACACTGGCCCGATGACCAAGTTACCCCAAGCCCGAAAAATTAATTAACAACAAGCTACAATTCAGAAGCTCATTCAAAACCTCTGCTGAATCGGTCAAGAAGACCATATCATCCTATCTTAGAGTTGTCTGGTTGGTTCCTCAGTTTAGGGGCTGCGACACCGTGTACTTTGGGTGTGTGTAGAATCTGTCTGATAACCGGTGATAATTGTGATGGCTGCATTAGTGTGTGTTATCTGTAATTCAGGTATAATAATAATAATAATAATAATAATAATAATAATAATAATAATAATAATAATAATAATAATAATAATAATCAGGTAATGACTGCAGACCATCAATTTCAAGTAGTTCCTACTTTTGCTACCAAATGCTACCGTCAACGACACCTAGCTGTGAACGTGGCCACTAGATGCCACCGCAACTGGCACCTTGCGATGAACGTTGGAACTTAATAGAGCACTAATCAAATATAACCTACAAATTTAGCTTCACACAATTGTAGTTAGTGGAAGGTTCTTTTTCATGCCATAAATCTATGACTTGGACCAGCCGGCTTTACTTCCCCTACGAAAGAAGGCACACTGAGGGATTTTTAACGCTCTTGAAAAATCCGGTGATTTTGGCAAGGTTTGAACCCATGATCTTGGGTATAGAAGCTCAGCATGCTACCGACTACGCCACCGAAGCCGCTTTAGAGTTGACTCTGTCTTATGGGCTGTATTATTGAAGTACTTTGTAATTGTTTGATTAATTCTTAACAGACATCTGCCTGGAGCGGATGGGGAAACAACGAAAAGAGAACTTTTAGGTCCAGTACTCAGTTATCCTTACGAGACTGAGTGTACTCTATTCCAGTGTTTCCCAAACTTTTTTGTGTGTGTACCACTTTAAGGGATGAGAATCTCTCGCGTACTACCTAATGGTTGGGAAATATGTTAACAATAACCCCAACTCCACCACCACTACGTAGTAGATCAAAAGACAGATTGTAAATTGTGTTCGGAAGAGTTATACTGTTGGAGTTAAAGTTCAGATAATAAAAAGTGTGTCCAGTTGTTTTATTATTTATAACAATAAATATTCAACTCAAACATTCAGAAATGACACTGTACAAATAATATTAATAAACAAGATCTTAATAATTAAACATAAAAACCAAAGTTCAACTAACAACTTCAATGTGAAGGATGAGCTTGAAGATTAGAAGACAACTTAGGAATGTCTGGTTTAAGATTGCTGAGTCTCAAACGAAGATCGTTTTCCACTGTAAGGAGCGTATTCCGGTAATTATTCTTGAGATAAACAAGTGAAGAAAATGCAGTCTCACACAAGTACGAACTAGTGTAAGGCAGTAATAATCTAACTGCTTTGTCAGCTATGTATGCATAGTCTGCACACCTCTCAACCCAAAAGTTCACAGGAGTAATTTTTGAACATGTTTGCCTTAGTTCTGAATCACAATTCAATTCATAAAACTGCTCCTTTTCTTTGGCCTTAAAGTCCTCGGGCAACATATCAATGTTTTATGTTTTATATTTTTCGTAACGTAACTCATATTTTTTATATTTTTCGTAACATCACAGCGTACCACTAGTGGTACGCGTACCACAGTTTGGTAAACGCTGCTCTATGCAATCCCTCAGAACAGAACTATTGTCTTTTTGGTGGAAGTGGAAATTGGATCCGCGACGTGTGAGGCTACATTTTAAATGTGTATACACCCAGATTACAAAGGTGGCGCTGACTAAAATATGTTGTATGAGAATCTTTCTACTTGTGGCAATGTTCTGGTGCTACTGCTGGTCGCCACAAGTGTTTACGCTGGGTTATCCGGTGTTCCGGGCCAATGGAGATAACAAGAAATTAGACACGCTACCCCGCGTCAACTAATGACCACGGCGGCTCTTCGGGAACTCAATGAAGTGTGGAACCTTTAACTCTATACTTCCCATTGATGCAGTGTCCATTTCCTTGTACATCAGTGACGTATCACAACATTTAATGGGAACTCGCTTTCCAGAGGTTCTCAAAGTGGAGGAGGGGGGCGCCCTTTATGGTGGGTGCAGAGAATGATAAAGGGGGCGCCTGCTATGATTCTTCTTCTTCTTCCTTAGCGTTTGTCCCGCCTATCTGCAGGGTCCTCTACAGGGTCTTTCATATAAAATAAGAGCGCCAAGCGGCGGCTTTGTTAACCGCAGCTGCGGTCACCTTGGCAGAGCTTGTGGCGCGCCACGGCCCCCTGCTGTAGTATTGAAAGCGCGCTCATAGTACATACGAGGGCTGTTTTTTGTTTTCAAGTTCCGATGGACTGTATAAAAATAACAGATTGACATTACCAAACTTGACTTTGCAATAAGCGTGCAGGTGCTCAGTCGCCAGTCTAAACCTCAAGTGCTAACATGGTGAGACAGTTATCATTGCAACATCGTATTTTTTATGTAAAACTTATTTTAAGTACGAGTCGGCTCTGTGGGTACTTGATGCATTTGTTCAGCAATTTCCTGATGAAGTGCCACCGTCACTAGCACAGATTCACGTAATTGCAAATAAGTTTGACACTACTGGCTCGGGGCTCAATAAAAAAACATGCCCGCGCACGAACAGTTTTAACAGAGGATGAGCTAGATGACATTGGCGAGAATCTTGAACGGTCTCCGAATAAATCACTCACAAAATTAGCACAAGTAGAGGTTTCGGTTTCATCAACAATAACTAACTAACTAACTAACTAACTAACTAAAGTACGAATTCAGCATTGTACACACGCTAACAAGGCCGCTGCACCATATAGGATTGTACACACGCTTAAAGCAGGGCGCCTTGGCGCACCAAAAGCTCGGCCAAGGTGACCGCAGCTGCGGTTAACAAAGCCGCCGCTTGGCGCTCTTATTTTATATGAAAGACCCTGTATATGAATACGTTGTCGCCATTTGTTTCTGTCCCGGGCCATGTCAGGATGAAGTTGTTGGTTCTTCAGATATCCATGTAGCGTATCATCCTACCGTTGCTTCGGTCTTCCCTTAGATCTCTTGCCAACGACTTGTATAGTGTAGCCAGTCTTTGCAATTGTGTCCGCTTCCACTCGTAGAACAAGCCCAAACCAACGCAGACGGCACTCCCGCATCTTATCACTGATTGGTGCAACCCCAAACCGTTTCCTGATGCTTTCATTGGAAACATGATCCAATTTGGTGACATCCGCTGTCATCGCAACATCTTGGTCTCCATAACGCCTAAGCGACGTTCTGTCGCTGTTGTTGTCGGTCAACACTCGCATCCGTACAATGCGACAGGACGGATGACATTACGATAGACCTTTGACTTTAGGTTATCCTTCATTCTTCAATCGCAGGTGACTCCAGTTGTCGTTCGCCACTTCATCCATGCTGCGCTGATTCTCGTATTGACCTCTGATTGAAATATTTATATTTCATATCCTGTAACAAATATTGCTACCTTCATATCCATGAACCTATCATAGACAGGAAGCTTCCACGACCATTCAACACTAATAAACTCAGACTTTTGCAGTCTTATTTCACAAGAACTAACCAGTAGACCCTGCCAGCAGGAATTCTGAGAAAAGGTGTAGAGTAACTTTTCCCACACAGCACCCTTTCACCTTACCCGCAGTGATATCTCCTTAACAAACACTTAACAACCTCTAATGCTAATGTGACCGCCACTTTCTTACAACAAAACATTCTTTTATTTCGGCCATTGTCGACTCTAATTCAGCCAGGTCTTTTTGCAGCCAGTTCAAATGAACAGGTGAATTAACCCCTGAGGTAGCCGGCCGCCATGAAAATCTGCAAAGTTTACTATGGGAATATTTTTGGTAAGTGAAACCGGGACACATTAATATGGGATGGTCTTACCGGGGGGGGGTCTGGGAGGTATGGAATACTCCCTAGCAGAGCGGGGCTTCGGGGATCCTCCCCCGGGAATTTTTTAAAATTAGAAGCAAAATGATGAGGTTTAAGCCTTTTTAAGCCTCACAAATGACGGGAGGGAAGAATCTGGCACCCTAAATTGTTAGTTCTACACACCTTTTAAAAATAAAAATAAAAGATTTTTGCTACATAAAAATATATAATTTTTCCTTTTTAATGATATTTTTTTCTGGTCTACCATCTAGAAAGAAGTGTTAATAAAATGTAATTTAAAATACTTCATAAACGTGTTTAATTAAACAATTACTAAGTCTTATTATTTTTTAAAAACTACAACTTTTGTCTAACTACAAAAACAATTACAAAAAACTTTTTGTCAAACTAAAAAAAAAATGAGTTAACAATAGTCTACTTCTGACCTCTTTGACGTTGTGCGCGATATTCAACCATGTTGATTGTTGAAAAGTAACCCATTCATAAAAGATTCTTAAACACAAAAATTCATTACTTCTTACATATTACAACCGTTTTCCGGGACATTGATAAAACCGGGCGGGACACCGGGACAAGAGCAAAATACCGGGACTGTCCCGGTCAAACCGGGACGTATGGCAAGCCTAGGAATAGGTGATCTCACCGAGAGCCACGGCCGTATTCATCACCAATCCTCACCTGAATAACAAATGTACACACTAATACAGTCATCACAATAGCACAGACTATCAGACAAAATTCCACACACATACCCAAGTACACGGACCTAAATGAACACGATGTCCAACAACAAGATTGCTCATTGTCGACGGATTTGGCAGCTAAATTTTTGCCACGGAGACATCCCAGTAATATGCCTTGCAATGCTCATTGCTCATACATTTTCAGGGGTGTTAGCAATAAATAAAAAAAAGTATTTTCAAACCTGCATTATACCAGTCTCCACGCCCGGTGGTCATTACTCAGTACAGGTACATGGCAGTTTAATTAAGTATCAGGCACATTGCTCCGCCTCTCATTGCTGATCGGGTGGTTGATTGATTGATCTGGCCACTTTCACCGCCAAAGTAAACCTGTACATTAATTTCACGCAAAACGTACGAGATTTACCCATTTACTCGCTGTTCAGGATTATAAAGTTGCTAGTAATTGAAACGATATGGTAATTTTGAGATGCTCCTAAAATATTCCAAAATTAAACCCTCTTAGTGCCGCGATATCACACAGGTATAAGCCAAGGGTGGCACTGACAATTTGCCTCGCAATTGATATCTATTTTCAATTAGCCTTTTTTCCTCTTATAAACGAAATATATACCTTTGTATTTATTTCACTTTACATCTGCATATTTTTGTTGATAAAATAAAAATAAATAATGAATTGAGAAATTGTGAATAAAAAATAAATAAATTCCAAAGCGAATAAGTAGTCGACCTCCTCGCGAGGGAAACATTCCTAATTGAAGACTTTAGAACGCTTCTAGTATTACCTAACACAAGAGGTGCGGAAAACCTATTAACGACACATAGAAGGAAAATAGAAGAAATCCCACTGGAATTTTATGGAACGGGGGCCATGGTTGACCGGGCGTAGACATCTGCTAGCTTTGAGATGAGGCACATGTTCACACGCCGGCAGTTAATGGTTTTCAGCATTTGATTTGTACAAATAAAGCATACCATGATCCGGATGACACATGTGTATGTCAACTAAGCGGACACACATGTGAACGCTACCATATACTGTAGAACAAGATGTTCAGTAAAGAACATATAGCCTACTTTCTCCTAAATGCATGGGTATTGTTATAACTCTTTGTCCTTTTCAAGGAGTATAATTGAATGTTGGTTGTAATAGCTTGTTGAATTACAACGTGCTATAGGGATATTTAACATGAATATGAGGTGCCCTTTGCTAGTGCTGCCTCTGTAAAAAATTTCATTCAATTCGGTTTCACCGTGTTTGAATTGATATGGGGAATAGATTTGCACACATACATGGCCGCTATTTGCAAACTATTGGGCTGATGACCTTGTAGTCAGTCATAAGATGCTTTCCACAAAAAGGCATGTTGTTGCAAAATATGGTAGAGATAAATTATTAGGATGGTCGTAATTTGATTTAAGCTATTAACATTTGGGTGGCCATCATTCCGTTTCTGTCAAGATAGCGGCAATATAAAACATGACACTGAGGTGTCCTTTGCTAGTGCTAACTCTGTACCAAATTTCGTTCAATTCGGTTTCACCGTGTTTGAATTGATAGGGGGAATCGATTTGCACACATACTTGGCCACCATCTGCAAACTATTGGGCTGATGATCTTGCAGTTTGGTCAGAATATGCTCCCCACATAAAGATATGTTGTTGAAAAATTTGGTAGAGACTAGATTATTACGTTGGTCGTAATTTGATTTAAGCTTTGAAAATTTGTGTGGACGCCATTACGTTTCCGTCAAGACGGCGGAGATATAAAACATGACACTGAGGTGCCCTTTGCTAGTGCTAGCTCTGTACCAAATTTCGTTCCATTCGGTTTCACCGTGTTCGAATTAATCGGGGGAATCGATTTTGACACAAAGATGGCCGCCATCCGCAAACTATTAGGCTAATGACCTATTAGGTTGATCAAAGGATGCTCCCTCCATAAAGGTATGTTGTTGAAAAATTTGGTAGAGATCGGATGATTATGTTAGTCGTAATTTGATTTAAGCTTTGAATATTTGTGTGGCCGCCATTACGTTTCTGTCAAGATGGCGGCGATATAAACATGACACTGAGGTGCCCTTTGCTAGTGCTACCTCTGTACCAAATTTCGTTCCATTCGGTTTCACCGTGTTTGAATTGATAGGGGGAATTGATTTGCACACATACTTGGCCACCATCTGCAAACTATTGGGCTGATGATCTTGCAGTTTGGTCAGAATATGCTTCCCACATAAAGATATGTTGTTGCAAAATTTGGCAGAGACTAGATTATTACGTTGGTCGTAATTTGATTTAAGCTTTGAAAATGTGTGTGGCCGCCATTACGTTTCCGTCAAGACGGCGGCGATATAAAACATGACACTGAGGTGCCCTTTGCTAGTGCTAGCTCTGTACCAAATTTCGTTCCATTCGGTTTCACCGTGTTCGAATTAATAGGGGGAATCGATTTTGACACAAAGATGGCCGCCATCCGCAAACTATTAGGCTAATGACCTATTAGGTTGATCAAAGGATGCTCCCTCCATAAAGGTATGTTGTTGAAAAATTTGGTAGAGATCGGATGATTATGTTAGTCGTAATTTGATTTAAGCTTTGAATATTTGTGTGGCCGCCATTACGTTTCTGTCAAGATGGCGGCGATATAAAACATGACACTGAGGTGCCCTTTGCTAGTGCTACCTCTGTACCAAATTTCGTTCCATTCGGTTTCACCGTGTTTGAATTGATAGGGGGAATTGATTTGCACACATACTTGGCCACCATCTGCAAACTATTGGGCCGATGATCTTGCAGTTTGGTCAGAATATGCTTCCCACATAAAGATATGTTGTTGCAAAATTTGGCAGAGACTAGATTATTACGTTGGTCGTAATTTGATTTAAGCTTTGAAAATGTGTGTGGCCGCCATTACGTTTCCGTCAAGACGGCGGCGATATAAAACATGACACTGAGGTGCCCATTGCTAGTGCTAGCTCTGTACCAAATTTCGTTCCATTCGGTTTCACCGTGTTCGAATTAATAGGGGGAATCGATTTTGACACAAAGATGGCCGCCATCCGCAAACTATTAGGCTAATGACCTATTAGGTTCATCAAAGGATGCTCCCTCCATAAAGGTATGTTGTTGAAAAATTTGGTAGAGATCGGATGATTATGTTAGTCGTAATTTGATTTAAGCTTTGAATATTTGTGTGGCCGCCATTACGTTTCTGTCAAGATGGCGGCGATATAAAACTTGACACTGAGGTGCCCTTTGCTAGTGCTATCTCTGCACCAAATTTCGTTCCATTCGGTTTCACCGTGTTTGAATTAATAGGGCGAATCGATTTTGACACAAAGATGGCGGCCATCCGCAAACTATTAGGCTAATGACCTATTAATTTGGTCAAAGGATGCTTCCTCTATAAAGGTATGTTCTTGCAAAATTTGGTAGAGATCGGATGATTAGGTTAGTCGTAATTTGATTTAAGCTTTGAACATTTGTGTGGCCGCCATTACGTTTCCGTCAAGATGGCTGCGATATAAAACATGACACTGAGGTGTCCTTTGCTAGTGCTACCTTTGTACCAAATTTCGTTCAATTCGCGTTCACCGTGTTCGAATTGATAGGGGGGGGGGGTGGACAGACATTCAGAGTACACACACTCAAACACACACACACAGACTCACACACACACACACACACACACACACACAGACAGACAGACACACTTTTTTTCGCCGTGTGTTGATCTCATAAGTCTACTTTCATTTTTTGTAAAAATCGAAAGTAGGGTAAAAATGCAGCAAAAGAATGAAATCCATAAAAGACTATGCTACCCAAGGCTCAGGTGCACAAACATAGTGTATTTAAAGTATTTAATGGCTGTTTAGCTGCAATAATAGTACATTATGCAACGAGCCTATAATGGCAATAATTAAGACACAAGTATGTATATAAAACGAGCGTATGCCAGTTTTATAATTTCCATACGAGTGGAATAATTACCATTATAGGGGAGCTGCATACGACTGCTTATGTTCGACGATAATTATTGTAACTATTTTATGTTAGAAAAAAATATTCATAAATATCTGTCGAGATTTCACCAGTTTTATGCACTGAACAGAGCGCATGAGACGCAGGGAATGTCTTGTATTTGACCATGGCCTCCTCGATTACTCTACTATGACACTAGACCAGGCAGTGTGATTTGCATTAGAAGGCCATGGAACTCAGCGCATCTAATTTTCTAATTGGTCAAGCAACTGTTTCTTGAGCTCTGATTGGTGGGAGAAACTGTTTCATAATGAAAAAAAAAAATAGTGTTTTAAATGAGCCTCATTATAGTACAGTTTTCTGACAGATAATAGTCAGGGTCGAACATAAATGTATTATAGTAAGTAGTGAACCCATGTACCATTGGTTCAAGGGGTCGAATCCATGTATTTTGGTAAAAGAAGGAAGGAAATATACAGTCTTCAGAGGAACATAGAAAGATTTTATACAGGAGGGCGAGCATAACGTTGTGCAAGAAGTAAGGGCCCAGGTGGCCAGGAAATGATATTACGCATGACGCACCGATAGGAGCCGATCATGGCTATAATTATAACGAGTGGAACTTTCCGTTTGGAGTGACTGCGAGCATGTTTCGGAAATTGATCTTACGTTGCAGTAAATTGGCATCGTCGCAGTTGTGCAAGAAGAATAATAATTAGATTTAAAGCACTTGCGAGCATATAATTAACTAAAGAAATACATCATTGTGAATAATTTCGGAATAGAGATTTTTGTGTGGAGAAAAAGGTTTTAATAATTGCCTAGGAAAGAAGTGCAAACGTGGCCATACGTCATAAAAAGTTCCCCGAGACCCGCGATGGAGGGGATTAAAAATCCACCTCAACACCCACGTACCTCAAGAGTAAATTTCATTTAATATCTCGGAATTGTACGATCGATTTTCACGTACAAAGAAATCAGTTTACGTTTAGAAAACAAGCTTTCCAGAGATATAATTTCCAAAAGTGTGCGACCATTACTTCAAAAGTTGGTTATGAAAAAGACAAGAAATTTATCTTTTTGTCGCCGATTTGTATAAAAGCCCCGGCCGTGCCAGGCAAATCATGCAGTACTTACTAGACCTCGAGAGGTCGTGATACTCTGTATCACCAACGTGCACCATAGGGAGTGACCGAGAAGTATCATCATAGTATCGCCGTGTGAAGACTTAGGAAAATCCTAGTACAGGATTAGTTATGCCAGTATCAGTCTTATAGTGAAAGTTTCGTAATACAGTCAAAATAGGCTGCGAACTTAAAAGAACAGGCGATAGGTCTTCAAATAACAGTTTAGTAAAACGACTGAACGTGTCGTAACGTTTGAAGTACCAACGATAGAGAAACGAACAGTTCTAGCAAAGTTAACGAAGCCGATCAGGGTCAGACGAAATAAGTGCCGCCTAGTATTCTGAATAAGATAGGGTCTAGAGCGAAGAAAATAATAAGGGAAAAGTTAATCCAAGACATTGTCTCACTGGAGACAAACGAACAGTGATTAAAAGCAGTAAGGAAGAGCAGTAAATGTTAGAGAATCATAGGTCAACGATAAATATTCGAGAGGCCGTAAATAGGACAGACTGTATCTAGACAAACTATATAGTGCCTAGAGAGAAACGACTTCGAGCTAGTTAAAAATAATGCCAAATAGTCAGGAAACCGGATCTGAAGAATTACCGTTCCAGGGAGGGGTAGATTGATCGAGACTTTCAACTTCTTACCAGATAGGGAGCCGACATCTCGAGTTTCACCCTTGGAAACGGGAAGCAAGAAATCACGTGTGCAAGGCCTAATCAAAGCCTCAGTGATTAGAAGCAGTGTAATGTAAATATATAAAATTTGTGTTAGTATAGTAATTTTTAGTGATTTTATTTGTGTATAATAGAAGAATACAGAATTGTATTCAAAATGTTACCAGTGTTTAAGGTATATAAGTTATATGTGTGTCAAGAAATGTCAGTGTGTGACATGGAAATAATCAAGATGGCTTAAAACACATTAAGTGGGCGAGATAAAACATCGTTGGAAAATACGGTCGATGACCGTCAGATCATGTAAGTAACCATTTCATTATCTTATGTGTTGGGGAATATTTGTGTACAATAACAAATAACAGAAAAAGAGCGCGATCTGAACAAATACAAATTGAGAAAGTATAAATATGATTCTGTGAAGTGAATAAATCCATTAGGGGAAATGTATGAAATAAAATATCTGTGTACTTGATAAATGATTGAATTATATGAAAGCAAGCGTAATAATAATAATAATAATAATAATAACAATTATATAAATGAAGATTAAGTTGAATTATATGAAAGTAGTAGCTTTTGAGCTCCTGTAAAAGAATAAATACATGTTGTGAATACATGGTCTTAAAGTATAGCGATTATTGCCACGGGAGAGGATTAATATAAAAATTGAAATGTAGATCAAATGTTGATTTTGAATTTATCAGTTCTTTGAAAAAAACTTGGCCGTAAAGTAATATATAGCGCATGTCGCGCATTGAAGTAATTTGTCACGCTAGCAAGGCGTTGAACCTAAATATACTTGGTAAATTAATTATGAGGGGCAGTTGATTGCGGTAATCGAGCTATGATAAGTCCTCCATATAGTGATATGATCACGAGGCCGTTGTGTGTATTTTATAAAAGGGTGCTATTTATTGTATTATGAGCGCAGGTTAGACGAAGGTCGCCCTAAGTCGTGAATGTTGTAAAGTCCTCCAGTATGGGATGTGGTTCCCGAGGCAGTGAAAGAATCGAACCCAGGTTCGTCTGTGTGAAGCCCCTAAATATTGTTCTTGTATTGAATTATTCTTACCCATCAATGAGGACACTTCATAATTAATAAATGCCAAGGTTACGAGAGTGGTCTATGAACCTAAATAATGTTGTTAAAATAAATGAATGAAAAGCCAGGTCTGTTCAAAGAACTGCGTATAAGAAATAGCTGTTTAAAGCAGAGTGTAGCCCGTCTCTGTGGGCGAGACTTGGGGTTCCTGCTCCCGGCCAATAAATCACGCTGAGTGGGACGGTCCGACCCTTACTATTAACGGAAGTGCGGTAGGTCGGGTGACCGTCTGTTTGAAGTAATAATACACCATGAGTGTTTAGAGTTTGTTAATGACCCGGGATTCGAACCGAGGTTCTTGTAGATGAGATACCGCTTGCAAGTTCAGATCGTTGCTTTCTTATGAGATAATGGTCTTTGAAGACAAATAAATAATAAATCCCTAATGTAATGTTATATTGATGTAGGATTTCACGAGTTCAGTGAAGACAATTAGATTTCGGGAGTGATCATAATTTTTGATATGTTCAAGTAGTCTTCTATAACTCGGGAGTACACAGGTGTTTTCCCAATCACTGTAGTGAATTTGTTAACTTGAGAGAGATGGTAACATGAGAACATTGTGAAAAGCCCAAAAATTTAAGTGAAGGAATAACAGTACTTTAATAAGAAGTACATATTGTTTTGATTATAAGATACTCATATAATGGGAAGTGAGGTGTTGTATAAGAATAACACAGAGTATGTAAAAGTATCGAGCCGTTGTGAGCTCTTGATTATTTGAATTTTAAAAGGGATACTTTATGGAAGTGAAAAGAATTATAAGTTTGTTGGTTTGTAGGAAACCATTTATTTTGATTTAACATTTGTTTTATTTTATGTATTCCTTGTTCACTCTGAACAAGTTAGAAGTATTGGTCAGTATTTTATTTGTTTAATTTGTTGTTGCGCCATATATTTGGTTAATTAAATGTCTTATAGTAGGAATTGATTTTGTTTATTTATTTATTTATTTATTTTGAAAGTGTATCCTCTATTTAATCCAAAATATGTAAGTCACAGAGTGGGAGAACTTACCATAACCCCGAAAGTCCCGATTTGAGCATTGCTGGCTTACTGTGATTTGCATATTTCATGCTAAATGGGCACAGGGGGGCATAGAAGTACTGTGCTTGGATTAATAACTAGAGGAACACTTAAGACGGTCATATCATGTAAAAGAAAAGTAATGATAGAAGTAGCTACAAAATATAATATTAACTGACCGCATGGGACCCTGGAAACTCACACTGAGCAGCCCTAAATATATGTAACCCCCTAGCAAACACTTTCTTTTGGCGCCCAGTACGTAGGGATGAGTTTTCCTAGGGAAAACCCGAGTGTTCTTGAAAAATCAAAATTTTCATTAAAAAAATGGTTTTTCGAATTTTTGAATTTTTTAATCACTTCCATAAAGGTTTTGACATTGAATGAGTATATCAAAAGGGTACGTTTGAGTAAACACCCGTATTAAGGTAAACATTTGGAAATTGGGACACAAAGGTTCGAAGTACCATCTCTCAAGCATGTACCAGCGATGTGGCATAGTAGTCCACTGTATTTTTATATTGTGGATAAGATGTGAACGATGATGGAGATAAAGGAATGCTTGGATGAGCATTTCCAAAAGACTAGGGAGGAGATGATAAAAATAAGTACGGAAAGTAATAAAGTTTCAAAAGCAGAGAATAGGGAAGAGAGGCAGGAGCTTTTGGACGCTTTAAAAGCCGATAGCAATGAAAAGTTGGAGGCTATAAAGGCCGATAGCAAAGAACAGTTAGAAGCCATAAATGAGAATTTAAAAGCTCTTAAAACTGACAGTGTTAAGGTAGAGAATACATAGGGCCTCCAACAGGATAAAAATAACAAAAAGTTAGGATCCATAAATCAAAGTTTAGAATCACTAAAAACTAATAGTGATAACATGGGGACTAAATTAGAAGCTATCCAAGCCGATTGTATAAAGATGAACAGTACATTGAAGGCTGAGATAGAAAGTAAATTGGATAGTATAAAAACAGAGGATTCAAATCATTTTTCAGCACAATCCAGGGTTTTGGAAGATAAACTAGGAGTCATGGAAGGTACACTTGAAAATAGGTTACATTCGTTTCAGGAGAATATGATAGCTGATAATTCTCTGAAAAGTCAAGCCATGAACACCAAATTAGAGGTCATGGAGACTAAAATACAAAGTAATATAAATAAGAAAATAGAAGAGACAATGTATAACAAATTTCAAGGTTTTGACACTGAGTTTGGGAATAAGTTAAATAAGTTAAAAGGGGAAATCACTAGAAAAATTCAAGAGGAAATCGGGGTACTTAAGTCAGAATTGCAAGACAAAATAAAGACCTTAGAAGAAAGTACGGTAAATTCCCAAGCTAAATGTCAAGAAAATTTTAAAAATTTAGAAGATAATTTTGGTTCTATAGAAACTAAATTAAGTAACATGGAAAAAACTTGTAAAGAGAATGTAGACGGATGTAAAAATGAACTTGTGAACCAGATCCAAGGGGTGCAGAAAAAGTTAGAAGCTCAGATAGAATCTAACAGGAGTATTTGTGAAACATCCCGGAAGGAGATAAAAGATAGTCTTGATAGGCTAGAAGGCAGATTTAAAGGGGGGGGGGGGGGAGAACCAAGTAGAAAAACTCGAGGGAAAAGTCGATGGAGTTCAGGTCGAAGTAAATGAGATGAAAAGCCAAAATCAAGAAGATGTGAAGGGCATGAAAGATCAAATTGATTATTTTACCGGGCAGGTAGATAAGAATTTGAAGAAACACGAGGACGAAATAAATAAGAGACTAGGTACATACGAAGAGCATCTCCAGGGTGAAAGAAAGCGACGAAATGAAGAAAATAAGGAAAATACCCAGAAGATGGTGGACATAAGTAAGGGTATCAATGAGGTTCAGGAAACCATAGGAACATTAAAGGGACAAGTAGGAAAAACCAATACTGAAGTAAACCAGGTCCAAGACGGATTAATGAGATTGCATAAGAGTCAAGGGAAAACTGAAGAAAAACTTGAAGAAATTAAGGAAGATATGGAGAAAAAGATAAAGGAGATCCGAGAGGACTTAGATACCAAAGGTGACGTTAAGCCAGAAATTATAGCACAACAGGTCATGGTCATCAAGAAAGAGGTAGAAACACACTTAGCTGAAATGAGGGATAGTTTCAGGGAAGAGAAATTCCAACTCAAACAAGACATGGAAACCAGTAAAAAGAATCAGGAAAGAATTCAGAATGAATTAGGATCACGGTTGGAAAGGACTGAACACAAGAACAGTCAAATGGAAATTCAACTCATGGCTAATGAAGAAAGTGCCCGAAGAGAAAGGAAATTAGAATTTGAAAGTCAGGATGAATTCCAAGAGACAGGATGGGTAGATCCCCATGAACGAGGCACAAATCAAGATAGGGAATTAGAGTAGGGGAGAGCCCTTATAAAAACCCAGGATATCCGATGGCGATGTCAACCCCTTATATGAAACAAACAAATGGTCAAATAATAAATATCATCAAGTCAGATGAGGACAGACCGGTGAAGTTTACGGGTAATAATATGTCAATTACTCCTAAATACTGGTTGAAGGAGGTCGCAGAGTACTTGAATGAAATGAAAGTTCCTCAGGATCGGAGACTGAGAGCAATTGAGAAGCTGTTGGCAGGTGATTGTCTCACCTGGTTCAGGAGTTTCAGGTATACATTTGACACGGTGGAAGGTTTTAGAGAAGCTTTTCTGAAACGATATTGGGCAGCAGATGTCCAAGAAAATCTCAGGCTAGATCTGTACTCTAGGAAGTATAGTACAAATGCCCCAACTAAATATTCAGAATTTTTCACCGCTCAGCTGTGTAAATTCCAGGAACTTGACATTGCTCCTGCTGAGAACGACCTGTGTGCCGCCATTGCAAGACAACTTCCATATGAGATACAGAGGTTGTTAATCTCATCTAAAGCCAGAAGTGCTGTGGAAGTGGAGAGCGTATTACGTCAATTAGATATGACGACTTCACACGTTACTCCCAGGCATCAAAGACAGACTGAACAAGTACATATGGCCAGCAGTCAAGAAAACAGAGAGAAACCGTCGACCAGAAATCAGTCCACTAGTACTGATACTCAGGGACTGGGTCGAGAATATGGACATCAAGAGCCAAGGGGAATACAGCCATACCATAGAGGAGGATATCGGGGAAGAAATCCTAGAAATACGGGTTATAGGCAACAAGAGAACCGACCCTATAACAATAATAATCAGAGGCAGGATAACAGAAAGAGATGGGAAAATTATCAGAGAAGGAATGTGAGGCCGGAAGACAGAAATGATGAATATCGGGCCGAAATTTAAGAGAGATATCAGGAAATTCTTCGTTACATGAATGAACGAACCGACGAACCTGAAACGCAAAGAGTCCGTTGGAGTGAGGCAATAAAGAACCGAAAATCACCCGACCGATTAGAAGGAGCTCAAAGCTTGGAGTTACAAGCTCAATTGAAGAATGAGGGGAAAGGAAGCCCTCAGGATAAAAAAACGTCAAAATTAAATCATCAAAAGTGGAAACATACCAGGAGCTGGGAGGAGGTTGAGATTGTAAATTGGATAGCGAGACCAGATGAGCTAATTAACGAGGATGTGGAAGGAATCCCACCTATTAGAAGAGAATTACCTATTATCATGCTAAGGATAGAAGGATTACTGGTCAGGGCATTAATTGATACTGGATCAACCATAAGTTTAATTACACAAACCCTCTTAAATGAATTAGAAACAAGAGGTCGCATATTGAAGATTCCCACCTCAAGTGTGAAGATTAAGGGAATTATTCCTGAAAAATCTTTGACATGTAAATTTCAGGTATATATCGATTTAATCATAGGTAACGCTGAAATTTCGCAATGCTTTTTGCTGGTAAATCAATTACCATATAATGTCATATTAGGTATTGATTTTATCCGTGAGAACAAGGTCATCATAGACCTAGCGCAAAATTGCATTAGGATTCAAAGAGAGGATGTGGATGGACCAAACATAAATTTACAGGAACAGGATGCAAAAATAGAAGAACAGGTATGGCATGTGGAAGAAATGTCAGGGGAAGGTTGTAAGGACATAGAGAAAGTATTTGAAGTCCTCAACATAGAACTTGAAGATAGTTTGGAAACTGAGTTCGAAACCAACCTGTCAGGAAAAATAGAGGAAGCTAAAGTTAACCTCGGAAACAAAGAAAAATTAAAGGAATTACTATTAAATTACAGGGACGTATTTGATTCCAAGCCAGGGAAGATTGAAAATTTTAAACACGCTTTTCAAGTAAATGATAGGGCACCGTTCAGACAAAAACCATACCCGGTTGCAGAAAAACATTACCCACAAACGAAGAAAACACTGCAGGAGATGAGTGATGCAGGTGTTATAGAAAAGATGGCGACACCATATGTTAGTCCATTAGTAATAGTGAGTAAACCGGATGGCTCAGTAAGGGTGTGTTTAGATGCCAGGAATTTGAATGCAAGAATCATACCAGAAAATGATTCGGCACCACCCATAAAAGAAATACTGAGGAAATTCAAAGGCAAGATGATTTTCACAAATATTGACATGACTTCTTCGTATCATCATCTCGAACTGGAAGAGAAAACCAGTCTCTTAACTGGATTTCAGTTCGATCAACAAACATATTGCTTCAAGAGATAACCGTTTGGCTTGAAGACCGCGGGATCCGCCTTAATAAGAGCGCTTGATCGTAACCTGTCTGAGGAAGTGAAAGATTGCACTATCCGTTATGTGGATGACATATTGCTTACCTCGGAAAACATTGAGGAACACTTGGAAAAGTTAAAGAAATTATTGGAAGATTTAAGAAAGGCTAACTTTAAGATTAACTTGAAGAAATCAAATTTTTGTCAGAGACAAGTTAGGTTTTTGGGGCATGTGATAGACAAGGATGGTGTTAAACCAAATCCATGCAAATTAGAATCAATAAGAGATTTTCCCAGGCCTTTGAAGGTGAAAAACGTTCGCCAGTTTTTGGGATTGATTGGATTTTTCTCAGGACATTGTCCATCATACACCAAAACTGTTGCACCACTACAGGACCTTCTGAAGAAGGGGGGCAAGTGGAAATGGACGGAGGAAACAGAAAGCATTTATAGAGGCCAAGGAAATGCTCTTAAATTATGTGAAGCTAGGATATCCTGATTTTAATCAGAGATTTGTAATACCAACAGATGCATCCCAGATTGGAATAGGGGCAATGCTATATCAGGAAAACCCGGATAACCCTGAGAAGAAAAATTATCTAGCTTTCACAAGTCGAAGACTGAAACCACACGAGAAAAATTATACAATCAGCGAGATCGAGCTATTAGCGATATTGCACGCGTTGCAATATTGGCGAAAGATTGTATATGGGTTTCAAGTCACATTAAGGATTGATCATAAAGCCTTAACCTTTTTGATGAAGACGGATTTATCCAGTCAAAGGTTGATGCGTTGGGCTTTATATATCCAACAGTTCGACGTAAATATAGAGTATTGCCCAGGGAAAGAAAATGTAGTTCCGGATTATTTAAGTAGACAGCCAGAATCCACAGAAGAGGAAGTAATGGCTATTGATTTGGAAGACAGGGATCAGCGTACTTTGAATGAATTAAGAAGCATTGGTCAACGACAACGCGAGGATCCATGGATGAACATGCTCATATCGTTCTTGGAAGGGAGTTTGATAAGGGGAACACCGGCGTATACTGAAGCTAATAAGATAGCTCAGGATTACACGTTCTTTAATGGACTATTGTATAAGTTTGCGGACTCTGACCATACACGATTGAGGATCGTTGTACCTGCGATTTTGCAGAGGAAAATGGTATGGTTAGCCCATAGATCGTTTGGACATATGGGAGTCGACAAAACAGTCTCGATGCTGAAAGAAGCATTTGTATGGCCGAGACTGAGAGAGACTGTAAGGGATACGCTCAATACATGTGATCTATGTCAAAGGATTAAGCCAAATGCGTTTTTGATGAGACAAAAACCAATACCATTGTTGCCCGAGAGGACAGGTCAAATTATTTCTATTGACAATTTCGGACCTTTGCCAAAGGCTAGGCGAGGAAATAGACACATAATGGTGGCTATGGATGTTTTCACGAAAATGGTTGTCCTTGCTCCCATACAGAAGACTAGTACCAAACAAGTGTTAAAACGACTCAAAGAAAAAGTGATACCTATTCTGGGTAAACCAGAGAATTTGTTGTCGGATCACGGTAGTTGTTTTACAAGTGTAGAATTCAGACAGGAATTAGAGAGACTTGGAATACGTCAGATACTGTCTAGTATTCGCCATCCTGAGGCAAATCCTGTGGAAAAAGTTATGAGGGAAACGGCCAAGTATTGTAGGATATACTGTGCCGAGGAAAATTGGAAATGGATAGATATCCTTGATATTATCGAATTTTGTATAAATAACACAATCCATGAGTCTACGGGAGAGATACCAATAACGTTACATCGGAATGAGCAACCAGAGAGACCTTGGAGTCTGGTCATTCCTAGGCCAGCAGACGCTCAGCTTGGAAGAGATATACGTATTAGAAGAGCCTTTGAGCATCTAAAAGCCCAAGCTGTTAGAAGGCAAAGAAGAAACAGGCACAAGAGGTATCATCGACCACTATTAGCAGGAGAAATGGTGTTAGTGAAAAGACCAGCCATTTCGGATCCAGGGAACCGCGTGTACAAGAAATTCCAGAAAATGTACCACGGACCGTATCAAATAATAAGAGATTTAAGAAATAATGCCTATAGAATTCGGCACTGTGAACCGAATCACGAAGTGACCATGAACTCAGCGAATTTAAAAGTATATTACCCTCCCGAAGACTTCGATGAAGCTAATGAACAAGCCCTGGTTATGGAACAATTTAAAGATGATGAATCCACTTTTGATAGAAACAAGAGTAAGGTAGAACTAGGAAACAGAGCTCAACCATTCGATTGCGAATGCGAATTAGAGAAACTGTATTGTGAGATAAGAGAAATAATTCATCTTGTTGAAAAAGAAAATTTCAATTTAAGAAGAGAGAATGATGAAATAAAGAAACGGGTAGGGATAGACCACACCCATAATGAAGAATTATGTTCTGCAGACTTTTAGTCCAGAAAAGTAAGAGAGGAAGAACGGGTAGGGACAGAGCGTACTCAACCTACAATATTACCGGATATGACTTTATAGGTGGAAAACCTTAATTATCGTGGGATTCCATGAGAACAGAAACTAAAGGTACTGAGAAATGTTATGATGGCTTCGACACTGAAGAAAAATAAATTTTTATGAAACTGTTTAAATAAATTTCCTCAAAATTTCGAAAATTTATTTACCTAAGGAGGGGAGAGATGAACCCACGTACCATTGGTTCAAGGGGTCGAATCCATGTATTTTGGTAAAAGAAGGAAGGAAATATACAGTCTTCAGAGGAACATAGAAAGATTTTATACAGGAGGGCGAGCATAACGTTGTGCAAGAAGTAAGGGTCCAGGTGGCGAGGAAATGATATCACGCATGACGCACCGATAGGAGCCGATCATGGCTATAATTAGAATGAGGGGAACTTTCCGTTTGGAGTGATTGCGAGCATGTTTCGAAAATTGATCTTACGTTGCAGTAAATTGGCATCGTCGCAGTTGTGCAAGAAGAATAATAATTAGATTTAAAGCACTTGCGAGCATATAATTAACTAAAGAAATACATCATTGTGAATCATTTCGGAATAGAGATTTTTGTGTGGAGAAAAAGGTTTTAATAATTGCCTAGGAAAGAAGTGCAAACGTGGCCATACGTCATAAAAAGTTCCCCGAGACCCGCGACGGAGGGGATTAAAAATCAACCTCAACACCCACGTACCTCAAGAGTAAATTTCATTTAATATCTCGGAATTGTACGATCGATTTTCACGTACAAAGAAATCAGTTTACGTTTAGAAAACACGCTTTCCAGAGATATAATTTCCAAAAGTGTGCGACCATTACTTCAAAAGTTGGTTATGAAAAAGACAAGAAATTTATCTTTTTGTCGCCGATTTGTATAAAAGCCCTGGCCGTGCCAGGCAAATCATGCAGTACTTACTAGACCTCGAGAGGTCGTGATACTCTGTATCACCAACGGGCACCATAGGGAGTGGCCGAGAAGTATCATCATAGTATCGCCGTGTGAAGACTTAGGAAAATCCTAGTACAGGATTAGTTCCGCCAGTATCAGTTTTATAGTGAAAGTTTCGTAATACAGTCAAAATAGGCTGCGAACTTAAAAGAACAGGCGATAGGTCTTCAAATAACAGTTTAGTAAAACGACTGAAAGTGTCGTAACGTTTGAAGTACCAACGATAGAGAAACGAACAGTTCTAGCAAAGTTAACGAAGCCGATCAGGGTCAGACGAAATAAGTGCCGCCTAGTATTCTGAATAAGATAGGGTCTAGAGCGAAGAAAATAATAAGGGAAAAGTTAATCCAAGACATTGTCTCACTGGAGACAAACGAACAGTGATTGAAAGCAGTAAGGAAGAGCAGTAAATGCTAGAGAATCATAGGTCACCGATAAATATTCGAGAGGCCGTAAATAGGACAGACTGTATCTAGACAAACTATATAGTGTCTAGAGAGAAACGACTTCGAGCTAGTTAAAAATAAAGCCGAATAGTCAGGAAACCGGATCTGAAGAATTACCGTTCCAGGGAGGGATAGATTGATCGAGACTTTCAACTTCTTACCAGATAGGGAGCCGACATCTAGAGTTTCACCCTTGGAAACGGGAAGCAAGAAATCACGTGTGCAAGGCCTAATCAAAGCCTCAGTGATTAGAAGCAGTGTAATGTAAATATATAAAATTTGTGTTAGTATAGTAATTTTTTAGTGATTTTATTTGTGTATAATAGAAGAATACAGAATTGTATTCAAAATGTTACCAGTGTTTTAGGTATATAAGTTATATGTGTGTCAAGAAATGTCAGTGTGTGACATGGAAATAATCAAGATGGCTTAAAACACATTAAGTGGGCGAGATGAAACATCGTTGGAAAATACGGTCGATGACCGTCAGATCATGTAAGTAACCATTTCATTATGTTATGTGATGGGGAATATTTGTGTACAATCCACCTGAGAATGAGAAATAGGAATGTTTTTGAATAACAAATAACAGAAAAAGAGCGCGATCTGAACAAATACAAATTGAGAAAGTATAAAAATGATTCTGTGAAGTGAATAAATCCATTAGGGGAAATGTATGAAATAAAATATCTGTGTATTTGATAAATGATTGAATTATATGAAAGCAAGCGTAATAATAATAATAATAATAATAATAACAATTATATAAATGAAGATTAAGTTGAATTATATGAAAGTAGTAGCTTTTGAGCTCCTGTAAAAGAATAAATACATGTTGTGAATACATGGTCTTAAAGTATAGCGATTATTGCCACGGGAGAGGATTAATATAAAAATTGAAATGTAGATCAAATGTTGATTTTGAATTTATCAGTTCTTTGAAAAAAACTTGGCCGTAAAGTAATGTATAGCGCATGTCGCGCATTGAAGTAATTTGTCACGCTAGGAAGGCGTTGAACCTAAATATACTTGGTAAATTAATTATGAGGGGCAGTTGATTGCGGTAATCGAGCTATGATAAGTCCTCCATATAGTGATATGATCACGAGGCCGTTGTGTGTATTTTATAAAAGGGTGCTATTTATTGTATTATGAGCGCAGGTTAGACAAAGGTCGCCCTAAGTTGTGAATGTTGTAAAGTCCTCCAGTATGGGATGTGGTTCCCGAGGCAGTGAAAGAATCGAACCCAGGTTCGTCTGTGTGAAGCCCCTAAATATTGTTCTTGTATTGAATTATTCTTACCCATCAATGAGGACACTTCATAATTAATAAATGCCAAGGTTACGAGAGTGGTCTATGAACCTAAATAATGTTGTTAAAATAAATGAATGAAAAGCCAGGTCTGTTCAAAGAACTGCGTATAAGAAATAGCTGTTTAAAGCAGAGTGTAGCCCGTCTCTGTGGGCGAGACTTGGGGTTCCTGCTCCCGGCCAATAAATCACGCTGAGTGGGACGGTCCGACCCTTACTATTAACGGAAGTGTGGTAGGTCGGGTGACCGTCTGTTTGAAGTAATAATACACCATGAGTGTTTAGAATTTGTTAATGACCCGGGATTCGAACCGAGGTTCTTGTAGATGAGATACCGCTTGCAAGTTCAGATCGTTGCTTTCTTATGAGATAATGGTCTTTGAAGACAAATAAATAATAAATCCCTAATGTAATGTTATAATGATGTAGGATTTCACGAGTTCAGTGAAGACAATTAGATTTCGGGAGTGATCATAATTTTTGACATGTTCAAGTAGTCTTCTATAACTCGGGAGCACACAGGTGTTTTCCCAATCACTGTAGTGAATTTGTTAACTTGAGAGAGATGGTAACATGAGAACATTGTGAAAAGCTCGAAAATTTAAGTGAGGGAATAACAGTACTTTAACAAGAATTACATATTGTTTTGGTTATAAGATACTCATATAATAGGAAGTGAGGTGTTGTATAGGAATAACACAGAGTATGTAAAAGTATCGAGCCGTTGTGAGCTCTTGATTATTTGAATTTTAAAAGGGATACTTTATGGAAGTGAAAAGAATTATAAGTTTGTTGGTTTGTAGGAAACCATTTATTTTGATTTAACATTTGTTTTATTTTATGTATTCCTTGTTCACTCTGAACAAGTTAGAAGTATTGGTCAGTATTTTATTTGTTTAATTTGTTGTTGCGCCATATATTTGGTTAATTAAATGTTTTATAGTAGGAATTGATTTTGTTTATTTATTTATTTTGAAAGTGTATCCTCTATTTAATCCAAAATATGTAAGTCACAGAGTGGGAGAACTTACCATAACCCCGAAAATCCCGATTTGAGCATTGCTGGCATACTGTGATTTGCATATTTCATGCTAAATGGGCACAGTAGTTCTAAATATCAGTGTGGCTCTCCATTTGTTTTATATTTCTTGTAGCACAACATATCAGTAGCCTTTTTAAAGGAATATATATTTTTTCTGGGGTATCATTACTAAAAACTGAAATAACAAAAATGATTGAAAAAAAAGGATGCAAATTAACAACCTATTTTAGCACTACATTTACATTCCACGAATGTCTCTGATGATTGGTACGGTAAATCAGTATCAGTAGCACTAACTCCTGGCAATAAGGTGCTATTATTCATAGCAGCGATATTACTTTGAGAATCATCACTTTCTGAACTATTAATAATCACAACTCTCGGGAGCGTTCTCCAAACAAATCATCTTCAAAATCACTTTCACTGGCTAGAATCTCGTCAGAAGAGGTTTTACCTTTATCACAAATTTCTAGTTTACTTTCTGAATCTACATAATCGTTATTATTCACTAAACTATTTATATAATCAAATAGGCCTAAATCATCATAAATTCTTCGTCGTGCAAGTCCGCCATTGTTGTTGACATATGCGCAAGATGAGCGGACACGAGATTCACTTATTTAAGAAAATTGTAACACGAGAGCAAATTATTGTATTTGACTTCCACTGGAAAATTCGGAAACTACACACTTTTCGTGATAAGAATGCAACGATAAGTGCTACTATCTACCTTGGAGAAGATGAATTACTTAAGTTGCTATATGACTTTGCAAGAGGAATGAAATATCATTCCTGGCACCCAAAGAGTTAACCAAAAGTATAACCAAAATAAGAATTGTCATCTAAAAGATTTGTAAAAGTGTTGAGTTGCTCTCAAGATTTAAAATCATAAAGTTTGTTATTTTTATATGTGCGCATTACATGTATCCATTGCTATCTTCATAGAAGAATCTCTACTTAGTATAAAACAAAGTCCCCGATTCTTGGATGTTACGGGTAAACTCGAGAACCACTGGATGGATTTTGATGCGGGTTTCACCATTCTCAAAAGGATACCTCGAGGATGATTTCTGTAGAAAATAATTTATTTATGGTCAAAGGAAGCCGAGCAGTAGCGAATTCAGTTGAAAAGTTGAAAAAAAAACTGACGTCCGAGCGCTTTTTAAGCTTACGCTGGACAAACCGTTAAAAATATCTAAATACTGTGAGTGTAAGAATTGTTCAGCATGAAAAGTTCTACAAAAATGTCCGCGAGAGCATATGTCTATCTTCAATGCGTCGCCCACTATGTGTTTTTACGTTTTAATTTCTTCCAAACATGTCCACTCAACTACTGAGGCGACAGTAAACGAGCTAGCTAAGGACGAGTCTATCATCCCTTTTACAGCCTAGATAGCGGGAGAACCTATTGCCCCAGCAGCAAACCGTTGAGTCGTGTCGAATTAAGACTTCTGAGAAGAGTGGTTGTGTTTGGAGTTTCCCTGGAAGTGCAACTCGGGTTTTCTTCATTTTGCCTGTGAAATACAGTCAAGTTAAGATTGGACGGTAGGGGGGTTTGATTTTCATTTATCTCGCCATTCCCTGGAAGTGCAACTCTCATTTCACCAGTGAACTTTTCGTTCCGCAAAAATCACAGTCAATTTAAGATTGGACGGAAGGGGGATTTTATTATACTAGCTGTTACCCGCGGCTTCGCCCGCAATAACATTTGGAGTCCCGTTAAAACATTAGTTATAGAAATTTTTCTTGTAGTGGAAGATAATGACGGCAACATGGAGCGTTGAAATTGGAAATCGGGTGCAATGTTCGACGGGGAGCTTTGATTTAAGGCAGGTCCCCTAGCCTACTGACATTTCTATCGAGAGTGTTTTTAACGCCTAAGCACTTCTCGGTAAACTACATTTCTGGTCTTCCTCTCAGGCTGAAGAATGATTAAGCCACCAGAAGAACTGACTCTGGAGCATGCCATGTACAGTTGACCATGTGCGAAACAGTCACTTCTCAGATCCACGCCAGATACTTTTAAACTCTGTCCCTGAGCCTTGTTAATTGTCGTGGCGTAGCAGACTTTCAAAGGAAACTGCAGAGATGTTACAAAGGGAAGATGCTGCGTGACTGAGGTTCAGAGGGAGCTTGAAGGCAGAATGCGCTGTTCTTCCACCATCCAGTAGGGTTGCTGCAATACCTGAGGAGGCGATGGCTATGCTCTGTCGACTTCTAAATGTACTGAGCAGGAGATTAATCAGGAAGGTTTTGCCAGTTCCGACTGGCGCATCCAGAAAAAAGAGCTGACCACATTCTGAAACAATACTTCGAACTATTTCGTCACAGGCCAATCTCTGCTCGTTGTTCAATTTTGGAACATTATCAGCAACCACTTTGGACAACTTAATTGTATCGTAAGATAGTTCACTGACATATTCTCGTTGAACAACGACGGAGTCTTGTTCTCGAGAAGGCGACGGAAGTCCAAAGCTTTCCAGTTGTTGACCAGACATTTTTAGTACTAAATCCTCAAGAAGCACCAGACACCTGTTGTAGATAACACCCATGACCAGGTTGACATCAACACACTGCCTATGAACCTCTCTCACCACATCTTCCGCGAGACTGTCTTAGTGTTTTTTCCAGAGCATGATGGGATCACTCACTTGTCAAAACACCAGTAAGATGGCAAACAGCTTGCGTATCTTGTGGGGAGAGTCGGTGGAGGACGCTTCCTCTAGTGTGCGGTCCCAGTGCGCATCATCCTCTAGCAAGCCAAGTGCTTTACCATACTGGAAGGAAAGGGTCTGTGATGCATGGACTTCAATTTAAACAGTATGCTGACTTGAAACGCTCAGCAAGTGAGAGACAAATGTGGTTGCAGTGACAAGGACTAGCCTTTACATGATGATGAGGAAGATTGGTTGAACCACTCCTGCCAAGGTTTTGAGGTCAGTAAAAGACTGAGGGCCAGGGATTGTATGTAAAGGAGGCACTCGGCATTACCAGGGTGAACGGTGTAAACTCTGCCAAGGGTCTGATCTTTTTTCACACCAGGATGGCCTGGAACTTCACAATATAAAAGTGATGAAGCAAATTCATCGGATCGGCATATTTCGAAGAAAGCAAGAAGAGTTGTGTTTGGAGGGCTGTTAAACTGGTCACGAACGTCGTCTTCATTAAAGTAAACCACTGGCCGTTCTCGAGGTGGACGGCAAGTTGCATGACCGAAGGATAGCGTTCACGTATGAGGAAGCAGAATATGCGCCAAGCCGCCTCTGAGCTGCTGATGTAACGTCCTGATTCATATCTCGCAAATTCGTCAAACTCTCCGATGCTAAAAGTAGCTTGGTCGGAACCTTTGTTAACATACTTGCAAATGTATTTTATTGACTTTGCAGAGTTGCAGTACTCAACATTGATATGAGCTGGGAAGGTGCGAGATAGGACGGGGTTATAGGGTACCACCCAGCTATTGTCAATTTCCACTCCCTTTTTAATAATAGAATCCCCATCCTCCGAAGTGGGCAGTCTGCGATATTTGGGATACCCATCTTCCCCGGTTTGGGTTTCCTTGATGAGTGGTCTGGGGGTACTTCTTGTTGCATTCTCCTTCCACCATGCAATACGAACTCCTGCTGAGAACTCCACATGGATCGTGGATCATGGTTGCCTTGACAATCTCATGGAGAGCAGGGTCAAGATTTGGGACAGGAATCTCAGCACTGATCACCTTGTCGATGTCTTCAGGCCTTAGCTTTCCTTCCAGCCTCAGAAGTATTTGAACGTGAGGTAATCCTCGCTTTTGCCATTCAATGGAATACATGTGACACCTTGAAGGACCAAAGATACAACCCTTATTAAGAAGTCTTATGATGTGCCTGACTTTCAAATGGAATATCCGTGCTACCAGACCATGCCTCTCTTGAGGTTGTTGACCTTTTTTCAGGTGCTCGACTAATTCGGACCATTTTGGACTGCAGGTGAATGTTATTAAAAATCAGGACGTCCAAAATGGCGCATGTGTTCATGCATATAGCGCGGGCCTCCAGTGAATGTCGACAGCAAGACGACCATTTTACCAATATCTGACAAACGGCTGACAGCTTTACACATTGCGTCCTTCAGGTGCACATATTCCTCACTTCTCAACCTTTTCTGATTGTTGCGAATCCAAAGTAGTCTCTCTGTCTCAATCTTTGCATACATATCAACCTGAAACTGATTGAGAAGATTGCGAAATAACTAAAGATAAGAATTATCACCCTCAAGCTCAAATATTCTGAAGCTGTAAAAGTTAGCGGCAGACACGGTCTTCTTCAAAGGTGCTTGAGTGCTGTTGTGACGTTGAGGGATATTCTCCTAACGTAATAAAACAAATCTCTACTAAAAAAAAACTGATAAATGGAATAGACCTAGCCTAACTTAACAAAATTAACGTTATTAGATGTAATTTTCTTATACCAAAGTCTTTTTTTCATTATAACTATGTCTTCTTCTTCTTCATTTCCCCTTTTCCAACTGACACTGGGTGGGGGGGGGGGGGCAAATAAGGTTCCTCTCCTCTTTGTTCTGTCGTTCTACCATTCCTCTTCCGACACGGTGTTCCAATCCAGGTTGCTATTCTCCACCGAGTCCATCCAACGCATTCTTGGTCTTCCTCGTCCTCTCTTCCCTGCCATCTGTCGTTCCAGTGGTCGTCTTGGTAGCCTTACTTCATTCATCCGTTTGACGTCCAAACCATCTCAATCTGTTTTGCTCCAGTTTGTAACTTAGTTTCTGCACTCCCAGTTCTTTCCGTATATCATCATTTCTCACTCTGTCTCTCCTCGTTTTCTGGGCCATACTTCTCAGGAATCTCATCTCAGCTGCCTGTACTCTGCTCTCTAACTATGTACTACCAAGAAATGATGAAAAACGCCGTACCTAATCCAACAAACAAAGGAACTCTACAGTTACGACAACTAAAGGCTAATATATAATTCAATATGATGATTATAAAGTGATGGTGAAAGTATAAAGTACAAACAGAAATTACATAGAAGTACTGTTTGAACAGAGAGAGTGGGTAAAGGTCGGGAGCGCAGACAACAATGACGTGTACGTTATGACCGTAAGATCACTGCCTGCAAAAACTGGTAGGGGCAACATGCTGCAGCCCGCATTGTTTCATATAATCGCGGTTTTCGCGGTTTGACCATGATCCCGAGTGAATTTTTTGAAAACCTTTCTTAGCGAGCACCTACGTCCCTTTAGGAAGCTGCATACCAAATTTCATTCTAATCCGTTCGGTGGTTTCTGAGATTTCGTGATTGAGTGAGTGAGTGAGTGAGTGAGTGAGTGAGTGAGTGGTATTTGACAAATATATAGTAGACTAGCAGAAGTACCCGTTCTTCGAACGGTGTTCGGTGTTAACACCAGACATTATAATAATAATAATAATAATAATGTTATTGGTGTTACGTCCCTTTTAAGTACTGTTGCTTTTAGAGACGCACCAGACATTATCAATTGAGCTACTGTTGCATTGGTTAGCGGCTTGTCATTCCTTCATAAGTTTATCAAAACGAAGTTAGTTTTCTGGGAATATCACACACACTGTTAATTTAAGGGCCTTATAATGTGGTTTTCGGAGACCCTTTATAGACTCGCGAATTTTGTGTCTCACATTGAGAAGTGCAACATATGCTTTGGTCGTCCTTCAAGGATAATTTTTATATTTCGCCTATTTTAGCATGTATTTTGAGAAGTTTTTCCCTATATCCACCCTTCTACTGTATGAAATGAACGGTGAAGAGTTTTATAAATGATTGGTGTATTGACTCATGTTTACCATACCTAATTTTACGATGCACCAAGCATCCGAACATGAGTTATAGGCGTACATAAGGATACACAGAAAGACAGACAGACAATACTATTGTCTACAACATATCACCCAGAAATCCAAATATGGGTATATCTACCACACAGTATCAAAGAAAATCATCCTTACGATGAACCCGTATGTCGACAAAAAAAAAAAAAAAGATTAGTTGAAATGTTCTCTCAAACTAAATTCACCTGACGTGTACTTCCTGACATGAAATAGAATTGAAAGCCTTGTAGATGAAACGCAATACACGTCACATAAAAATTGACCCTCTACGTTGTGTTGGGTCCCCATACACAGGAAGACCTCTTTCATAAATTATAAAAGCTTCTGGTGCATGAAAATTCAGGTTCTTTAGTCTCAAATGGCCCAAATTCCTAAAAGCCGCAAAAAATGCTGATTCAATTCAGGAATTTTTGAAAATAATGTTGTTGTTTGGAGATATAATAGACCTTCTGCACTATATGTCGCACGTGAAAATTGCATGAAAAAATCCTAGGTTACCCCTTGACCCCCTTAATTGCATTGATGAATTACACAGTCTACGTTGGTTCCGTGATAACCTTATATTTGCAAACTTTCACAGAAATGTAATAAATGTAATAAATTGCTTCTTACTGAAATAGATGGAAAGTTCGATGCCACCCCATGAGATAATGTTGTCATGGTTACCGATTTGCATTCCTTCATTAGTTTGTTAAATTAAATTTAATTAGTTTTCTGGGAATGTTTCAGAAACTGTTGGTTTTAGAGCCTTATAATGTAGTTTTCGAGGACCCTCGAGTTTTATTTCTGGCACCGAGGGGCTTTGTCTCGTCGTTGTACGCCATAATATAATACTAATAATAATAATATAACATAGAGATAGGAATATAATAGACCTGCCATACCACACCCGCAGATGTAAATCACGTGAAAAAAATCTAGACTACCCCTTGACCCCCTTAAGCACATTTTACGTATTGATGAAATTTACAGCTTAATTTGGTTCCATAATAACCATCTAACCGTTTGCAAACTTTCACACCAATGTAATTAATGGAATTGTATTGCGTCTTACAGCAATAAATGGATCTCTGAGAATCTGTTGCCATGGTTATCGGCTTGCATTCGTTCATAGTTTATTAAATTAAATTAGTTTTCTGGGAATATGTCAAAAACGGTTGGACGTAGGACCTTAAAATGTGCTTTTAGGGCCCCCGAGTTTTGTCTCTCACATTGAGGGGCTGAAAATGAGCATTGTCTCGTCCTTCTACTCCTATTTCAGCATGTATTTTAAGGGGGTATGCCCCCTTTTATGAGAGGTATTGAGAAGAGTTACATCAATGATTAGTGTCGTGCCTCTGATGGATATCTGTACCAAATTTTACATTGATACACCCAGCCGTTCTCGAGTTATAAGGGAACAAAGTTGTCCACAGACAATCAAGCAAACAGACAGACAGACCAAAACATTATTTTCGCGCGCATCTATCATAAAACAGTCTGAAACGTGTAAATAACTCAAATTTCCGTAGAAATTCAGAAAAAAAAGACTAATTTCATTTTTTATATATGTAGAGATATACTGCACCGCTCGATGTGACCGTGTTTTATTGCACAAATTTAGGTTTTACTCGCTAACCGTCGGAGATACACGAAAAGTGATAAGAACCTTTTGGATAGAAAATTAAATGCTAAAGCTCGTGTATACCATCAAAAGTTTGCTATTTCTTAGCGTTCTCTTTTTATTTGAAATGGAAATATGAAATTTTGAAACCAAAGGGTGTAGTGACGTCACAAAAGTAGGTTTTACTCGCTAACCGTTGGAGATACACGAAAAGTGATAAGAACCTTTCGGATAGGAAATTAAATTTTGAAGCTCGTGTGTGCCATCAAAAGTTTGCTATTTCCTACTGTTCTCTTTTCATTTGATATGGAAATATGAAATTTTTAAACCAAAGGGTGTAGTGACGTCACTAAAATGGTCGCCATTTCTTAATAGTACAAAATATCGAAATTAAAAGTATCCTATATGTAAACCTGGTATTTCAGCTACATCCATGCAAAATTTCATTTAAATCGGACAAGTGGTTCTTGCGTTATTAGGTAACAGACAGACAGAAAGACAGACACACACCATCTCATTTTTATATATTAGTATGATTAAATTATACTGATTGGCGTATAATCTCTACTTAGTATAAAACAAATTCCCCGATTCTTGGATGTCACGGGTTATCTCGAGAACCACTGAATGGATTTTGATGCGGTTTTCACCATTCTGTAAAGGATATCTCGAGGAAGGTTTATCTAGAAAATAATTTATATATGACCAAAGGAAGTCAAGCACTGACGATTTAAGTGAAAAGGTCGAAAAAGAAACTGGCGTCCGTGGGCTTTTTAAGCTTACGCTGGGCAAACCGTTAAAAATATCTATATACTATGTGTGTAAGGATTGTTCAGCATGACACGTTCTACAAAAAGCCCGGGAGAGCATATCTCTATCTTCAATACATCGCCTACTATAAGTGTTTTTACGTTTTTATTTCTTCCAACAATCTCCATTCAGTTACTGAGGCGACTCTATCACCCCAGTTACGGCTTAGCTAGCGGACGAGCTTATTGCCCCAGATACAGCCAGCAGCAAACTGTCAAGTCGTGTTGAGTTAAAAACTTTAGAGAAGGGTGGTTGTGTTTGGAGTTACCCTGGAAGTGCAACTCGGCTTTTCTTCATTTCGCCTGTGAACTTTTCGTTTCGCAAAATTCACAGTCAAGTTAAGATTGGACGGAAGAGGGATTTGTGTTTTATTCACCTCGACATTCTTAAATTACGTCTGACAAGGATTTGTTGCACATGCATCTCCATGATAATATAATTAATAGTCCAGTCATTGATTTTAAATAGTCCAGTCATTGATTTTAACCAATCATGCCGAGACGTAAAACGGACATTGGTCGTTGTTCATTGAAAAAAAAACGCTTATCACGTAATGCATTCATAACTGTTCCCGGGCGAAGCCGGGTCAGGTTGCTAGTTACTAATATAAAATAACTTTCCAACCTACAAAGAGCCAGGGCATATTTAAGGTTGTACACATCCAGTTTCCGTATGTCTTCGAAGTAAGTTTTTCAAGTGAACTGTATGAAGTGTAGATTGGATATTATTAAATATTTAATGCAGCCAATGGCCATACAATATTAATTAGGTAGTTATAGACATAGTGGTCAATGTATAGTTCATATAGCACTTAACTATTACAAAATTTTGTCAGTGAGATTTTCCTGCTTTTGCATTTTATCACATGATATCTATCACATTGGTCACCCCAGAGTGTACACTGGCACAGGTCACTTGGTTCTTGGTAGGTATCTCTTTCACAGATTTTGTAGTGGAAACCATGGACCGCAAAGCGAGTCATGGTGTGCCTCAGTTCATAGTTAGCCTTTATCCATTCCCTGTTTATCATCGCGTCTGTGGAGAAGAAATCTAGACATATATCTTCCCTTTTGTCCCGATACTCTTGTAATAGGCTCTGGTATGCTCCTATTGAGGGCAATGATAATCAAACCTGAGATCTACAATGTAGAATGGTCCTCTGGCTAGCAGGTAAACCCATCGCGATAGGGTAAATTTAGATAACCCCAATACTCTTAAGAAAAATATGCTTTATCTTTCTCCAGTGTATATAGATTTCTTCTGGTAAGGTCCGGCCAGATAATTTCTATACCGTAAGTTAGTACTGGTAGTATTTTCACTTTGAATAGTTTCATAGCCGTTTCAAGGCTTAATGTTGGTATGTTTCTTATATCTTTAATTGCAATTATTGCTTTGGCAGCTCTTTCTGTTATATGTTTGGTGAAGCACTTGCCACTAGGTTGCAATGTGACACCTAAATATTTAAAGTCATTTACTATTTTAAGTGTAGAGTTATGGATAGTGATTTGTGTTTTCAAACAATATTACAACACAGCACATCTCAAAAAGCACAGCCAACGCATACACATTAGAAGAACATTTATATTTGATTTTAACGTATAATGAATATTCCTTTTAGTTGTAAAATTTACAAATTCGTTTTGACTGAAAAACTTTGTAGCAGATCTGATTCCGAGAGTTTTGGAATATTTTAAGAGCTTCTCAAAATTACCATACAGTATAGTTTCAATTACTCGCCTCTTATATTTAATAGTTTCTTCCGACAAGTTAAGATTCCTGATTATGAACGCACAGTGGTCGAAACTAGTCCTATGTATTCAGCCCGAGTTCACATCTGCAATTTGACATCGATAGCTCATGAAGAGTATAACTTCTGTGGATGGACCGAGGACTCCCAAAGAGAAAGCATGAGTGACTCTAATTTGAAGCACCACAAGTTGCCGCGCCACCAATGTTATTATTTTTATATTTCTTGGAGACTGAATTTATTAGAAGATGTTTGTACATATTTCGAAGCACTGGAGAATTATATGATTTTTGTGAGTAAAACAAATAAAGATGTAACCCCGCCGAGAATGCGAAGAATGTTTATAGTTGCACCCTTGACTGGTGACTTGATCGGAACATCCGGCATTTTGATGAGCACACTTCTATAGCAGGCGAGGTCCTGAGCAGACGTAGTCTATAATCGTTGTCTGAATCCACGAATACCTCGTTCGATAATTATTATCGAGTGCGTAATAACGTGCTAATGTGCGCAGTAAAGCTGCCATAGCTAGTAAGAACTGTGATTTAAAGTGAATTAATAATATTCGTGAAATTGGTATTTTTCCGTCAACCCGGAAACGAACCTAGTTATGAGCACATGGTTGCTGATCGAGTGAAAACTGTTCAGATTGCAAAAACGTTATAATTCTTGGTGTAACACTCACCGGCATTTAAGAGGAGAATTTTTCATGTGCAAATCGCTCCAGTTTGAAGCAATAAGTGTGTGTTTAAATGACACAAAAGTTTTGAGTGAGTTTAGTGGCACAAGCTGCTATGTTGAGTCTGTGAGTGGATGAATACATGGCCATTCTTTGCAACAACCCGCTATATGAGAGTAGAATCTGTGAATTCAGTAAATCAAAGTTACAACCCATTTAAACTCAGTGAAAACGACAAATCTTTCACCATAATGGAGCTAACTTTATTGGTTCAACGACACGTGGACACGCTGATTATTCCAACTGTCATGGAGGCTATTATGGAATAAAATCCCGATATGGAGGGCGATAGCGACGGATGACACTTATGGAAGGACGGAGTCTTAGATACTATAACCATGCCGCAGCACTTGCCGAGGAGACCAGGCAATGCATACACGCTGGAGACGTGTAAGGAAGTCAAGTGAGTCCGACTGATAGTCGATTCTTTTTATGTACGATCATGACAGGAAGGATTAGTTACAGAAGACCTTATATAGCGCATTCTTAGGTAGGGTTCATCTCTTTATTTCACGTAGTTATTTAATACTACACTATACCGTATCATTTGCCAGAGCCTGGGACAGACGCTCTTGCCATTATCATTGTAAATACATTTTTGAGAGCTCGAGAACAGTGCGCCGAAGGGAGCCCATTTACGTAAAAACATTCCGTTGTATAATCATGCCACCAATGCATTCCACTGGGTACAGTTAGTCCTTGTATCCAGATGTTTTTCAAGGCCGTAGCCCGGCAATTGTCATTTATACTGACCTACTGGTCACGAACGCCACGCACTCTTTAATAAGTGAATGAATTTAGAAGGCAGTGAACTATAGGTATTACTGGAGCTCCTCTTACCAAGGTAAATACATTCCGATACCTAGGCTCACGATTGAATGGCGACTGGTCTGTGAATGAAGATGTGCGAGCACGAATCAATGCGACTTGGATGCGATTTAGAGATGTCACCGGTGTTCTTTGTGATAAGAAGATGCCTATCCGCCTAAAATCAAAGATATACCTCACAATGGTGAGACCAGTTGCATTATATGGTACCGAGTGTTGGCCAGTGCCTAGAAGTGCTGAGCACTCACTTCATGTCATGGAAATGCGGATGCTGCGAAGATCATTAGACATTTCTCTGCTCGACCATATCCCCAACACAACGATTCGACATACAGCTGGCGTGGCTCCAATCAATGAGAAAATGCAGGAATGGAGACTCCGTTGGTATGGGCACGTTGTCCGTGCACCACAAAGTTCAGCCATCGGCTCGGCCTACCATCTAACGGTCGACGGCCAGAGACAGCGTGGGAGACCAAAATTGCGGTGGCTCGACACTATCAACGCCGATTTACGATCAAGAAACTTGAAATCGCGCGAAGCATTAGATCGCAAGAAATGGCGTGCATTGATCCAAAGGCGGACCCCTGTTCCTACGGGATGACGCTAAGAAGAAGAAGAAGAAGAAGAAGAAGAAGAAGAAGAAGAAGAAGAAGAACTGTATGTTAGCAGCCACCGCATGAAACCTGTTTTGTCGCTGCTTTTGTTTTGTTTTTGTTTTCTTTTGTTTTATTTTTATCAATTGACAATCTGACGACTATGAACCATTGCTGTAATTATTAAGATGAGCCAAGCAGGATATCTTGGGTTCGATGTGAGGGGTCATTTTGTAACTGTAAGGAAGACCCAGGTTTATTATAACACATGTTTATTGACTGCATAAGTTTCTGATACAATCGCAGTCCATGCACACTTTATGTACGTTTAAGAGTACAATTAAAATCCACAGCTGATTTATACAGCAGTTTATAACCTTGTCGACAGGCTGGAATTGTATAAGGCTAGTGAAAACCATTGTTAAATTTAGTAAGCACTACAGAGGTAGGATCTGATTACCCTTAATTGCAAGGTACGCTTTTTGGTACTATTTGAGCCAGTAACGTGTACGGTTTTTGTCTCGTTGGCTGAGCAAATGGCCGACGGGCCGCGTGTTATTGGGAAGCACTTATATGTGCACATGAAGGTTAGGAAAGAGTTTTTTCTTCCAATTATGAGTCTGATGTTGGTTTTGATTTACACCAATTTTTCACACTTCTCGAGTTAAACATGGTCACTAAAGCAATACAGAGAAACTGGTAGGACTAAAAGATGACTTTAATAAATAAGATTATAATGATCAAATAGCAGGATTTTTATCTAAACTGAAACCTAAATGAAGTGTTAGGAAATATTTGCAAACATGAATTAACCCACTAAACGTAATGAAACCTAGATGACCAATACTTAGATTTTGCTATTCTGCGACATCTTAAATACAATTTATAGCATTCCCTAGTATGAGACGACGATCAGTTGACTACGTGTTTAAACACTGTAGTTTATCTGATAATGCAACATTAGCCATGAATTGCTCAAGCCGTCGAGGCATAATTTTCTCTCCCTTACATTCATGACCCAACTTCACAGAGAGTGGAGCTGAGAGACAGTGGCGCCAATTGCGCAAATTTAAAGAGTGACTTGTAATAAATTTGTGTTGTACACTAGGATAGCATTTCCATTTAATCTGTTAGGTACAGAATGTGCTTAGATTTTGTTTGGTAATAAATTTTGGATGAAACGCTTCTCGTTCACATCGTTGCTACACTTAACGTACGATAGGTGTTAGCTTAAATTACTGTAACGTTAAATGTTAGAGATGGCACCATCATAGCATAGTTGTCAAACTTATTGTGCAGTATATGTAACGAACTATTTGCATTGTAAACAAGTAAATATATTTCTTTGTTATAAATTCAGGCTTGTATTATCATTATTATTACAATCTCCGAAGTAATTGTATAGGGATGAATTACGTGTCACTTAGCTTTGTTTGTTGATTTCTTCATTTGTAGTAGGACTTCGAGAGGCTTAATTTTTAGGATTTTTCGCACGGAGACGAGTAAATTAATATTTGAACTGATTAGCACGGATTAGTCGTCATTTAAGGTCTGTGGCTCCCCGAAATCCTCGTCAAACGGGCACAGTATATTAATATATTGACTGACTATTAGTAGTTTCATTTAATACCATTTAGATTATTTCAATTATCTTTAATCCATGAAGAACAATATTATATCTCCAAACTTTTTTTGTATGTTTCTGGTTCAATCCAGCGACAAAGGCCTCATGTGTTACAGGAGAATTTAATATTGGTATCACTGGTTATCACTGCCATTACTCATTCCTTCTTTCTATACTACAGTAGAGAGGTTGGAGTTTCAAAACCTCACGGTTGTAAAACGCACAGTACTTTATGAGCTTCATCTTAGGTCATAAAATAGCTCTGTTACGACCATCGGCCATTTAACTGGAGTCCTCCATTGTAATCAATACTTAAGCTCTTCCCAGCAGCAAAAATTATTCGCTAGGACACCCTCTTAGCGACGTTAAGGAAGACATAAAACCAACCTTTCCTGGAGAAACACTCGAAATGCTATCAATTCTCAAGAAACTTCGGATGTAAAAAGACTTTGAGTCTTATATTTTCAACCTGTTTATCTCTTCTAGTTTTACTTATTATGGGATTAGGTATAGGTTACCAGGGTAAAATTTTAACAATTATCTTTTTCATTCCCTTCAAAGCCACAACAGTTATAGCAATGACATTTTGTGCACATGAAACACTGGCATTATTTCATATGAAAAACAGCATTACATTGATGTTAAAAAAATGATTTGGGTATTTTTTCAAAATTCAAATTGGTGGTTGTCCACCTTACAAGGCTGCGGCGTTTTAGTGATAACATTTTCAACATTTTTAGGTTCTGTTAATTTTATTTTATTGCAAAGATGTTCCTCTAGAAATGCAAGTACATTCAGCAACATATTATTATTATTATTATTACATCATTGTTGCCCTTATGGACAGTGTTTGAACATAAGTATCTCATGATGTCACAATTTTCACTTCTTTCCCTTCTTCTCTTCCCAAAATCTCTTCATCCTTTGACTGTGCTCCTATTTCCTTTGTTCCGCCCACAATGTTCCTATCTTCTTCCTTTCACTTACTAAAAATTTGGCGTTCTTAGTTTTGTTTCTGAAATTTTCTCTGTCTTCTATCATTTGCTTGTTGATCCCTAATTGCTTTAAATCGTCTTCTATTTCATGATACCAATTTGTTTTCCTTTTTGAACTGTTTACTACATTAAAGATTTTCTTTTTAAGTCGTTTATTGTTCATTCTCTGTATGTGCCCGTAGAAAGTTAGTCTGCGTTTTCTAATGATATCTGTGAGTCTGTCTGTGTGTCCATATAGCTCTTTGGTAGGTATTTTCATCCATATCCCATCTCTGTGTACTGCTCCAAATATTTTTCTCAGAATTTTACGTTCAATTTTTTCTGTTTCTGTGATGCCAGATGCTCCAATTGTGGTCGTTTCTGACGCATACAATGCTTCTGGTAATACAACTGTTTTGTAGTGTCTAAGTTTGGCCTGCCTTGATATGCTTTTCTTATTATAATGTGACCATGTAAGTTTGTATGCTTTCTGGAGTTTTTCCGTTCGTTCTATGTTAGACATCTTGTTTGATCCTCCTATTTGTATATATTCTCCTAAGTACTTATATATATATATATATAAAATACTTTTGTATTGAAAAGAAAATGTCACAATTTTACAATATGTTTGTTACATAAAAAAATGAAACTATCTGAGACAGGGACATGAATTTTTTAGATATAGTAAGCAGACATACACACAAATTATTTCATTGCTGTATGTCAATTAATTTTTGAGTTATCGTTAAAACGGGTGTAAAAAACACAACTCTGAGAAAATGAGCGATAAACATTTGTGCATACCATACCATTAACCTGGACGAACATTGGGTGCAGAGATTTGCCTTTTAAATCATAACTCAAACACTATGGCGCATAAAGACATATTTCTTGCACCAAAATGTTTGTTCCTAAAGAATAAGAACATAAAATAAAAAAATATTTTGAAAAATTGCTTTTTTGAAGGTCATAAGTAGGGCTCGGATTTTTAGGTGCTAAAAATCGGGAAAATATTTATTTTTTATGTATAAAAAATACCTGAAATATGTGACAAGAAAGTAAAGATATTTAATTATAATTAAGTTTATTAATGGGTATAAACAATATTCAATACTCACGAATGCAATTTATGCTATGTCTCACTGACTGCTGAAGCATTACAATACACAACGAGATACATCTTCAAGTTGACCATCCCAAATAACCGACGATTATCGCGTAATACTTCTCTGAAGGCGCGAAACTGCGGCAATATGTTTCTTGCCCTTGAGGTGTTGTGTAACTTGAGATAGCTGTTCAGCCTTGATTGCTTTCCTACATGGTTTTCAGAACAGAACGACCCCATCAGAAGTAAAATTATCTTTAAATTCTGCAACTTCAGGCATCATAGAACTGCCTTACACTTCACAGTGCCAGAAATGAACTGCATGTTAGTGACATTGGTTCCAGGTAGATGGGGGAGGAAGGTATAGCACGTGCTGCAATATGGCTATGGACAAGAAAATCCCCGGCTTCCACAGTGAGTGGCACGGGGCGACAAGTTAAGAATAACACAGTTGCAAGCTGACATACGCTCAGCATGAAGATAAGATAGCTCACAGGTTCTTCCCCATTGAAGTAACACAGACCAAATATGCAATAAACTGAAAGATCTAGTATACTGATTTAAAAAAAAATGTAGATATTATGTCTTTTTATGTGCTAAATAAGTGAAAAGCAGGAATTTATGTATTTATAGAAAATATGCTTAAAATATGTATATACATAAAAAATATTTATTTACCTAAAAATCCGAGCCCTAGTCATAAGCTGTAGACCTAAATGAGCCCTTAAGTGCCGAGTTGTCCAATTAGCTATTTGTTTCCTCAGTGCTGAGTATTTTCATTTGCATTTAAAATAAATTGTAGAAGTCGTAATTTTTAACTTATGAAGGGGGCTTATAATATCTATAGGATCGATTCTTCATGACCGCGTTGTCACAGCCCCAAAACTAAGGAACCAACCAACCAATGTCTATAGGTTTTGGGTCTTTATTAACCTAAATGTAATTTCAAAATCCTACGTTTATGTACATTTTTATTTTGTGACGAATCAAAATTAAAATATTGGTACCATAGTTGCATCATCTCCATACCAGGTGAAGGGTCCAAATAAAATTATTACGCAAGTAATACTTGTTGCTTCTCACTAGTGTAAACATTTATATTCTTTGATGCGAAATCACAACGCGGCGAGAGAAATTTGCTACTTCCGGAAGCAAAAAATAAAAATAAAAAAAAAATCCAAACTCATGTAGTACTGCATAATGCCCAATAGATGGCAGAACATGCCAGAGAACGAGTCGGCACTCGATTGCGAATGGGGAATATGAAAAGAAAAGTCCTTGTGCAACGTTTATAGACGGGCAAAGCACTCAACGGGTTAAACTAAATATAAATTCAGAATTGTAAATTTATATTAACTTTTATTTTGAGGCGAATCAAAATTGAACGTTTTGTACCCATGCCTGCATAATTTGAACATCAGGTAAATTACCCAGAATAAAATTATGTCCTAAAATCAGTAGACAATTAATACTTGTTGCTTCTTCCTAGTACAAAACTGTATACTCTTTGATACTCTTTGATCCAAAATCACAACTCAACGTGGCGTGAAATATTTGCATATTATTCCGCCATGCTTGTTTACATCTCAGATGAACTCCAGCTATAGAGGATAGAAGTTTACAAATTGCTCTGTTAGTTATTTCCGGAAGCAAAAATCCAAACTCAAGTAGTACTGCATAATGCCGATCAGATGGCAGAACATGCCAGAGAAAACGAATGGGGAATATTAAAAGAAAGTTCCTGTGCAACGTTTTTAGACGGGCAATGCACTCAAGGGGTTAATCTCTGATATGTCGCACGAGGGCACAAGTCAGGAACTACGACTTGAATTAATGATCGTATGACTTCGCATTTCAATAGATTTATTTATTTATTTATTTATTTATCATATGTCTTTTAGTGCCGGGAGTGTCCGAGGACATGCTCGGCTCGCCAGAGGCTGTAGCTGCTTCAAGCCGACACCCATAGGGTGAGCTACAAGTTCAGTTCCATTTCAAGTAATTCCAACTTTCGCTAGCAGATGTCACTGATACCTTGTGGTGAACGTTGGAACTTTTATAGAGCGTTCCAATGAAATCCATCCTAGAAATTTAGCTTCACACAAGTTTAGTCTGTGGAAGGATCTTTTACATGCCATAAATCTATGACATGGGACCGTCGGCTTTACTTCCCCTCCGAAGGAAGGCATACTGTAGGATTTTAACGCTCTTAAAATATTCGACGACTCAGCCGGGTTTGAACCCGCTATCTTGGGCACAGCAGTTCAGCATGCTACCAACTACGCCACCGAAGCCGATTTCACTAGATAAAGAACGCTTTAGCTCATTTATCCCAGAACTTTATATATTGAGTTATCCCACTATTGCAGGTCACGAGCGGTGTGTTGTCCACAATAGGTGGGTGCGTTAAGGGGTTGAGATACAGCTTTAAGAGCTAATAAAAAGGAACTGTACTAATTTCAAAGTTGAACAAACCTACTAGATTAATACAGTGTCTGTTGTGTGGTTTGACCTGGGTATACAAAGTTAGACCCACCATCAGGCTTTGGGCATACCCTGTATGTATTCCACTGGGACACTGAACCTTGCACGACGTCCCATACTTAAATACTAAAGCACTATTAATTAACTGTTTATTTTAATGTCTACAAGGTTGCAAGACTGAGAAATGATGATCCTATCAACAAACAGTCTTACTCAACCAACTAATCTATGAAGGTGTATCTACTATTGCTGTGATACACTTAAGCAGTAATTAATTTCTGTAGAATTATAAAAATACAAGTAGTTCCGTGAAGATCTAAATAGCCTATTTTCATATATCCTACTGGTCTTACTTACGACACGAGGAATGAAGACGAGATTTGAATAAATTGCACAGCTACCATTTTTATGTTCTCATAAAATTCCATTAAAATATACATCAGTATATTAAGGCCAAGTTTCACAGCGCTCGGATGGAAAGTCGCGAGACAATTCCACTGAAATATTTAAATTTCGCGTCACCGCCATGCCATTTTGTGCTCACCAGGTTATTGAATGATCCATAGATGATCTTATGTTAATAGCCTCTATTAACATACAAAATGTTTGTTTGATTGATGTAATAGCTTCGTAGATATTGAGAATCATCTAAATATTTTGGATGGCCGCCATGTTGTAATGTTATATGTGAAAGCCATAGAGTACTTCGGTGGCGTAGTTGGTAGCATGCTGAACTGCTGTGCCCAATGTGCAGACCCTTCAACAGAGTATCCGTGAAGCCTGCGTCGCTGTTCGGGTACAGGCCCGAACATTCGAAAGAGTTAGACAAACCATGATGGTTGGTTGGTTCCTTAGTTTAGGGGCTGTGACAACGTGGTCTCGTAGCCCCGTGTACTTTGGGGGTGTGTAGAATTGGTCTGATAACCGGTGTTAATTGTGATGGCTGTATTAGTGTGTGTTATCTGTTTTTAATTCAAGTAAGGACTGCAGACAATAATTTCAAGTAGTTCCTCCTTTTGTTACCAAATGCTACCGTCCACGACAACTAGCTTGCCCACTTGTCTACTAGATGACATCGTAGTCAGCACCTGGCGGTGAACGTAGGAACTAATAGAGCGTTATCAAACTAACCTACAAATTTTAGCTTCCACAAGTGTAATTAGGGGTTCTTTTGCATGCCATAAATCTATGACATAGGACCGCCGGCTTTACTTCCCCTCCGAAGGAAGGTATACTGATGGATTTTTAACACTATTAAAAATCCGACTACTTCGGCCGAGTTTGAACCCGCGATCTTGGGCACAGCAGTTCAGCATACTACCAACTACGCCACCGAAGCCACCCCCAATACCAAACCATGATGCGACGTCTGAACGCTTGCATTGATTCCATAGAGGCCACTTTGGACACCTGCTGTGAAATATGTGAATTTCAGACCATGCACTGTGTGCCGGTACTATTTGCTGTCGTTGCACACTCACCGTCCATTTCCGGACATAATATATCCAGTCAGGATGCAGTTTGTCGGTGTACTTAAAATTCACCCTGTATACAAACTGCAATGACAACTACTGTCCGGACTGAAATCTACAATCTGAATGTGGAACCACTCGCGAATCACCAATATCAAGGTTAACTTTTGTAATTTGAGGTGCTATTAGCAAGAAAGTATCCAAAGATCAATGGCGAAACTATTCAACAGGGCAGTCAGTTCTGCTACTTAGGAAGCAGTGTCACTGACGATAATAGGTGCACCACAGAAATCAAAAGGAGAATTGCCCTCGCTAAACAGGCCTTCAGCAATAAGAGTTAGCTTCTGAAAAGCAGGCACATTAGCATTAAAACTAGAAAATCGTTTATCAAAACATTTGTCTGGAGTGCTTTGTTATACGGATGCGAAACTTTGGTTCTAAGGAAACAGAACATACAACGCCTGGAAGCAGCGGAAATGTGGATGAGGAGAAGGATGCTGAAAATAAGCTGGACGGAGAAAACGGCTAACGAATGGGTCCTCAAGGAAGTAAACGAAACAAGGAAATTGATCACAATTGATACGTGCTACCCCTAGTAGCAAGTTCGTTAATTGGATCACAGTAGGTAAAGCACAACACAAATGGTCCTTTAAAGAAATATTAGCTTTATTGCAGGTCAGAAATATACACTACACAATAGGCACACTGAGTCTCACTTCATAAAAGACTACTAGTCACTATTAGCTTCCACTTGTAGAGGACAGTCACCCTTTCACTTGCTCATGCAGTTAATCCCTCACCAATGAGACCGGTGTCCTCGCTAGAAATGACAACAACTCTTCCTCAAGTTCACAAGCAACAGTCTGTCACTCACTGTTCTTGAATACGCACTGTTTCGTAATTCGCCAGTCACTGTAACACCTCTATCGCACTGGAAAACACACTCCCAAAACACACAGTCAGTCCCTCGATGGTCAGGTCGATTTATATAGCGGAGCTGGTGACGCAATGGATGCTTCTAGAGCAGACCAGGATTCACGGTTACTCGAGTATTCCATTACCGGGTGGGCCGCGAAGGTTCGAGACGGTCTCTTTGTTACTGCCTGTCCTCTGGTTCACACAGGGGCAGGGGTAGCCCGAGACGGACTGTGAATCACGCAGCGAGGTGATGAAGCAACCGCGCAGCCGTAACACAATTGTACACACATCAAAAAAAGTTTTGCATCACCTCGGTTCCCAGATCTCCGGCATATAGACGTTGACTGTGTATATTGTATCCAAGATACAGTCCCTTTGACTGTTCATAGATGTCACTAAAACTGCTCAAAGATGTAAACAACCATGCATGAGCAGGGCCTATTAGACGGAGGGGGTACGACAGCCGATCAGTTCCAGTCATTCCACCAGGACAAAGGTACGCTGCTCATGTTGTCTGTAGTTCTACCATGCCTAGAAGGTCAATACCGCAGTTCGATCGCGTCCGCATTGTTACTTTGTGTCAAGAAGGGCTCTCAACAAGGGAAGTTTCCAGGCGTCTCAGAGTGAACCAAAGCGATGTTGTTCGGACATGGAGGAGGTACAGAGATACAGGAACTGTCGATGACAGGCCTCGCTCAGGCCGCCCAAGGGCTACTACTGTAGTGGATGACCGCTACTTACGGATTGCAGCTCGGAGGAACCCTGACAGCAATGCCACCATGTTGAATAATGTGTTTCGTTCAGCCACAGGACGTCGTGTTTCAACTCAAACTGTGCGCAATAGGCTGCATGATGCGCAACTTCACTCCCGACGTCCATGGCGAGGTCCAGCTTTGCAACCCCGACACCATGCAGCGCGGTACAGATGGGCCCAACAACATGCTGAATGGACCCCACGGAATTGGCATCACGTTCTCTTCACCGATGAGTGTCGCATATGCCTTCAACCAGACAATCGTCGGAGACGTGTTTGGAGGCACCCTGGTCAGGCTGAACGTCTTAGACACACTGTCCAGCGAGTGCAGCAAGGTGGTGGTTCCCTGATGTTTTGGGGTGGCATTATGTGGGGCCGACGTACGCCACTGGTGGTCATGGAAGGCTCCGAAACGGCTGAATGACCTGAATGACATCCTCCGACCCATAGTGCAACCATATCGGCAGAATATTGGAGAGGCATTTGTCTTCATGGACGACAATTCTCGACCTCATCGTGCACATCTTGTGAATGCGTTCCTTCAAGATAACGACATCGCTCGACTACAGTGGCCAGCATGTTCGCCAGACATGAACCCTATCGAACATGCCTGGGATATGTTGAAAAGGGCCGTTTATGGACGTCTTGACCCACCAACCACTCTGAGAGATTTACGCCGAATTGTCGTTGAGGAGTGGGACAATTTGGACCAACAGTGTCTTGATGAACTTGTGGATAGTATGCCACGGCGAATACAGGCATGCATCAATGCAAGAGGACGTGCTACTGGGTATTAGAGGTAGTGGTGTGTACTGCAATCTGGACCACAAATGCTGAAAGTCTAGCTGTATGATGGTACAACATGCAATGTGTGGGTCTCATGAGCAATAAAACGAGCTGAAATGTTGTTTGTGTTGATCTCTATTCCCTTTGTATTTAACGGTTCCGGAACTCTTGGAACCGAGGTGATGCAAAACTTTTTTTGATGTGTGTAGATAGGAGGAAAGCAAAATTCGTTGGCCACACCGTACGTCATAATGAGTTCCTGACCACCATACTGGAAGGAAAGGGTTTGTGATGCATGGACTTCAATTTAAAAAGTATGCTGACTTAAAACGCTAAGCAAGTGAGAGACAAATGTGGTTACTGCGACAAGGCCTAGCATTTAGATGATGATGAGGAAGATTACCAAGAGCAGATTGTGTACTTTATTAGTTGTACGCCCCTGAATTATCACAGTGATTCTGAAGCGAACACAGGGCTTAGCTGTTCAGTGAACACTTTCAAGTTGCTCTTCATTTTATTTTCATCTACTATAATGTTATTCGCGACTTTGTTCCAGAAGTTGTAAAAATTTTGTTTGTCTAAGTTGAGCGTTGCTCATTTCCATGAGATTGGCTTGAAGGAACTTGTTCTGTCCTGGGAAGCAACATTTCCGTTTGGGTGATGTCCTAGAAAAGACTCAGCTATTCCTATAGTGTAATGTATTCAGCGCCCGTCCTGCGATGACGAAGTTGGAAGCGGCTACTAAGAAGTTTCTATCAAAAGTGTATCGTCGACCAACGCGTCTGCTTCATCACTTGCACAGAAACAAAGTCATAAACTCACTTTGCTAAGAAACAAATATATTTTTTTTTGTATTGGTGTTGGAAACACTCCTTAAGAGACAAATTAGGGGTCTTCATGTTAGCAAATACGTACAATTAGCAATTTCCTAAAAATAATAATTTCAAAATTCACTTTTGGCCAAATGGAATTCCGGAAAACTGCCTAAAATATAGCCGTATTCAATGAAAAATCATACACGTATTAGAATGAGCCTCAAATTTTGACATCAAAAAAGAAAATCCACAGCCTGCTTCCAGTCTCCGACCGGGTCAGGAATGGAATGAATGAAGCCCCCATCTAGCGGCGAGGATATGAACTGTGCCGGCTGCCGAGGCCTGACGCACTCCTCTGGGGCAATGATTAAATGAATGACAGATGAAATGAAATGATAGTGAAGAGTGTTGCTGGAATGAAATTTTGACAGGGAAAACCGGAGTACCCGGAGAAAAACCTGTCTGCCTCCGTTTTGCCCAGCACAGATCTCACATGGAGTGACCGGGATTTGAACCATGGACCCAGCGGTGAAAGGCCGGCGTGCTGCCGCCTAAGCCACGGAGGCTTCAAATTTTGACATACAATTTATTAATAAAGGTTATCATACGTGATAGGTTAAACAAACCTTTCTTCTTCTTCTTCTTCTATTTCGGCATCTCGGCATCTCGAAACGGAAAAAGTTAGATATAGTGCAAGAATAAGCCAGCGCGGGGCCTGTAGCAAAGGGCAGTCTGGGGCCAGCCTATTCGTGCCGGACTAGTGCAAGAAAACTATTACAGATTTTTCATAACTATGTGATGGTTTAAGCATTGCCTATGCATTCTCAAAAAAAGGGTGGAATAATGTATTTACAGTTGTAAGATATTTTCAATTCCGAGGACGTCCGGCTTTCATAACCACGTGATGGTATAGGCATTGCCTGGAATAACATTTTATAATTTTCCTACATTTCCACGCAATCAGGCCGAAGGTCCGAAATGCAAGGCCGCAGGCCCTGCCGCCAACGAAGTTGTTGTTTGAGATAATTACCCCTCTTGCTCGCCGCTATGTAGCCGCACCGTCTCATCCAAAGCAGGTCGTGCAGCGTGGACTCCTACTTGTTTCTTTACTCGCTTTCTTTTTGATTCCATTCCTAGCCAAATTATACTTATTCTTTCTTTAATCTGTTCCTTGATTCAATTCGCTGAGCATTTTTTTTGAAAAATCTTTACACCGGAAGTAGATATAAGGGCTTAAGTGAAACTCTGCATTGACTCACAAAAATGCTCATAGTGGTTGAAAAGGCAAACAGCTAATCTAATCGACCGGATATAATTGAGTTTCATTGATTCACACTAGCGCTCGTAGTGGTAGAAAAGGCAAACTGCTAATCTAATCAACCGGATATGGTTGAGTTTCCGGTGAACCGCGTGCCATCATGCCGGCACCTCGTAAGAAACATTTAGTGTGTCATTTACGTTTGGAAAAGTGGAGAAAAAAAACGAAAATTAATTACAAATCCTTCTATGCCCAAGATCGCGGGTTCAAACCCGGACGAAGCCGTCGTATTCTTTAAGAGCGTTAAAATTTAATCAACAACAACAACACATTTCCTATCCTCCTGTCATTTATTTTATCTGCTCTTTCATTTCCCCTTCTAGTAAGTAAGTCAGTAGTTAGTTGTACTTCTAGTAGGCCCATCCACTTAATTTTCATTTTCACCATCAGCAAAACTGTTAGGGGCGATAACTCACATGTAAGGCCCCTTAGAACAACACTCATCATCATCATCATCATCATCATCATCATCATTGTGAGAAATTTTAAGTCTAAAAAATCCACAGTTCTAGCCCTTCAGGCAAGCAACTCCATGTTGACAACATCCTTTAATATCATAGACTCGAACCCTCTTTCGGAGGGGAAGTATAGCCGGCGGTCCCGTGTCATAGATTTATGGCATGTTAAAGAACCTTCCACTAATTACACCTGTGTGAAGCTAAATTGTATAGGTTAAGAATGTAAACAACGCTCTTACGATCCTACGTTCGTTGCCATGAGCCGACAGCGGTGGCGTCTAGTAGCTAAGTTCTGAACTAGGCCTAGTAGTCGTTGACGGTGGCGTTTGGCGGCAAATGTAGGAACTATTTGGAAAATTCAAAGTTGCAGTCCTTACTTGAATTAAAAAACAGATACACACACTAATACAGCCATCACAATTAACACCGGTTACCAGATACATTCTACACACACCCAAAGTACACGGGGATGCATGGCCGCGTTGTCGCAGCCCCTAAACTGAGGAACCAACCAATTACAAAATAATGCACCAACAATTAGATTCAGTTATGAACGGGGTTCGAGTCTATGATATTAAAGGATGTTGTCAACATGGAGTTGCTTGCCTGAAGGGCTAGAACTGTGGATTTTTCAGACCTAAGCAAAACTTCTCACAATGATTTTTTTAGCGTATGGCTTTTAGTGCCGGGAGTGTCCGAGGACATGTTCGGCTCGCCAGTTTTTTTAGCTGCTTCGAGACGGACACCCAATGGGTGAGCTACAAGTACCGTTGGGGAGGGAAGGAGGGAAGTTGGAATGTAAGGACGAGGAGTTGGATGGTAGCGGCTGTGGCCTATAGTTAGGGACCAATCCCGGCATATGCCTGGAAGGAAGATGGGAAACCACAGAAGACCATCTTCAAGGTTGCCGGCGGGGGGGATTCGAACTTCCTCGCCTCCCGGATGTGAGCGACTGCCATCAGTCATGCCGTAACCACCACGGCTAACTCACCCGGTCTCACAATGATGATGATGATGATGATGAGTGTTGTTCTAAGGGGCCTTACATGTGATTTATCGCCCCTAACAGTTTTGCTGATGGTGAAAATGAAAATTAAGTGGAAAGGCCTACTAGAAGTACAACTAACTACTGACTTACTTACTAGAAGGGGAAATGAAGGAGAAGAAAGGAAGGAGACAGTCAGTCTGAAAGACTGGACTTGATATCATTTTAAATGCTACAAATGTTGAAAAATGCTAGAAAAGCTGGAGGCTTCTCGCTTCGCGCGAAGCCAAAGATACTTAACATATTAGATCATCAAGAAACAATCAGAGCACTAGAAAGTTACAAGTCATAACGGAGCTGGAGCGCGCTGTGAAAGGAGAGAGCTGGCTGGATGACGTCACACACCTCAGTGCATTCTCGGTACATTTCGTGACGTCGCCGTAACGTAACGACGAAGTCGACTAGATCATTTAAAATGATAAAAGATAAATTAATGACAGGAGGATAGAAAATGTGTTGTTATTGATTAATTTTTGGGCTTTGAGGCATAGTGGTCATGCAACCTCGTGTACTTGGGTGTGTATGTATGAGTGAAATTGGCTGATAACCTGTGTTGTTGTGAAGACTATATTAGGGCGTGTAGCTGCAATTCAGATAAGGTTTGAAAAGGAGACGGCCGAGGCCTTAAGTTAGGAACCATCCTGGTATTCACCTGGAGTAGAATGGGGAAAACCACGGAAAACCACTTCCAGGATGGCTGAGCTGGTAATCAACCTGGATCTTCTCAGCTTTCCCTCACGAGGCTGAGTTTGCCCCATTCCAGCTCTCAGAGCAGAATTACATTTCTTGGCAGAGCTGGGAATGAGACCCGAGTCTTCGCGGTGACAGTCATTACGCAACGAGGCGGAAGAGAGGAAATGCCATCAACCCTCGAAGAATGAGCATTGAGGGACTTGGAAAAGAAGTAGAGCCATGAAAGGTAGACAGGAAAGAGGAGAGAGTCCGCTCAAAAAGGCAATGAATAGAGAAAAAACGGACCCAGCTCAGGAATCCCTCGAGTTCACCAAGTCCCGAGCTTACCAATCAATTGTGAGCCCTTGAGGGTGTAGCACTATTCAGGGTGCACCATACTTGGTAGGACTACACACACCCTGTCTCCTTCAAGGCCTTGTGTAGATGGTAAGATATATCTTGAAAAGAAAAGAAGAGCGAGGGATTAGGAAAGATGAGACAAGGGCGAATTAATGCGGTGAAGAGAAAGATATCATGGGTCTCGGATACCCTAATACCGTCTGGGTAGGAAGAGAAAAAGAGCTGGCCAAGGGACGCCGACAGGAAAGATAACAAGTACTGAAGGTGGAAGCAATGCCAGACTCAGCTAGGGTCCCGTGGAAGCAAACCCACGTCCCACGTGTCGTGATCCCCTGGAGGGTAGCACAATTTAAACAATTAACAATTAAACAATTAAAATAATCTCTTTATACTGTGCCCTTTCAGTAAGAAATATGCAAATCACAGTATGCCAGCAATGCTCAAATCGGGATTTTCGGGGTTTTGGTACGTTCTCCCACTCTGTGACTTACACATTTTGGATTAAATAGAGGATACACTTCCAAAAATAAAAATAAAAAATCAACTCCTATTAAAAACATTTAATTAACTAAAATTATGGCGCTACAAACAAATTAAACAAATCAACTACTGACCAATCCTTCTAAACTTGTTCAAAGTGAACAAGAAATATATAAAAATCAAACAAATATTGGTTTTCTTCAAACCAACAAACTTATAATTCTTTTCACTTCCATAAAGTATCCCTTTTAAAAGTTCAATATAATCACGAGCTCCAATGGCTCGATACATTCCCATATGAACGGTGTCATTCTTTTACACACCTCAATATTTATTTTATGAGTTTCTTATAATCAAACAATATATAATTGTATTTAAAGTACATGTTATTCCTTTACTTAAATCTTTGGGCATTCCACAATGTTCTCAACGTTACCATCTCTCTCAAGTTAACAAATTCACTACAGTGATTGGGAAAATACTTGTGTACTCCAGAGTTACCGAAGACTACTTGAACAAAGTCAAAAATTAGGATTACTCCCGGAATCTAATTGTCCTCATTGAACTCGTGAAATCCTACATCAATACAACCTTACATTAGGGATTTTATTTATTTATTTATTTATTTGTCTTAAAGACCATTATCATATAAGAAAGCTACGATCTGAACTGGCAAGCGGTACTTTCATCTACAAGGACCTCGGTTCAAATCCCGGGTCATTAACAACTTCTAAACACTCACGGTGTATTATTACTTCTCTCAGACGGTCTTCTCCGACCTACCACACTTACAAAGACGAGGGGTCGGACCGTAACCACTTGGAGCAATTTATTGCCGAGAGGGGAGGTCTCCAGCCTTGCCCACGCGTGACAGCTACATTCATGCTTTTAAAACAGCTATTTCTTACACACAGTTCTCCGGACAGACCTGGCGTTTCTTTCAATCATTTTTAACAACATTATTTAGGTTCATAGACCACTTTCGTAACCTTGGCACTTATTAATTATGAAGTGTCATCATTGATGGGTAAGAATAATTCAATACAACAACGATATTTAGGGGCTTCAACAACTATACGAGTCTAGGTTCGACTCTCTCAACTGCCTCGGGAACCAATCCCATACTGGAGGACTTACAACAATTCAGCGTCTTAGGATGACCTCGGTCTACTCTGCGCTCATCAATACAATAAATACGCTCCCTATTATTCAATACAATATAACACACATGGCCTCGGGAACCAATCCCATACTGGAGGACTTATCATAACTCAATTACCGCAATCAACTGTCCCTCACAATTAATTTACCAAGTGCATTTAGATTCAACGCCTTCCTAGCGTGACAATTTACTTTAATGCGCTACAGGGCGCTATACATTACTTTAAGGCCAAACGTCTTCCAAAGAACTGATAAATTCAACATCAACAATTGATCTATATCTCAAATTTTTATATTAATCCTCTCCCCTGACAATAATCGCTATACTTTACGATCATGTATTCATACCATGTCTTGATATTTTTACTAGAGCTCAAAAGCTATTACTTTCATATAATTCAACTTAATCTTCATTTATATATATTTTTTTATTATTATTATTACGCTTGCTTTTATAACATTTATCAAATACGCTGATATTTTATCTCATACATTTCCTCTAAAGGATTTACTCATTTCACATAATTATTTCATAATTTCTCAATTTTTATTTGTTCAGACCGCGCTCTTATTCTGTTTGTTATTCAAAAACATCCCTATTTCTCAAACTCCGGTGGATTGTACACAAACACTTCCCCAACACAAAACATAATGAAAATAGTTACTTACATGCTCAGACGGTCGAATACCGTGCTTTCCAACGATGTTTCATTTTTGCCCACTATTTGTGATTACACCATCTTGCACAAATTCATTTCATATATTGACATATCTTGACACACATATAACTCATATACATTAAACACTGGTAACATTTTAAAATACACTGGTGTATTCTTCTATAATACACACTAAAATCACTGAAAATATTACTCTTTAACACAAATTTTATATATTTACACTTCACAGAATCTAATCACTAAGGCTTTATTAAACCTTCCACACGTGATTTCTTTACTTCCCGTCTCCAAGGGTGAAATTCGTAAATGTCGGCTTCCTCTCTAACCAATATGAAAGTCTCGAACCATCTACCCCCTCCTGGACTGGTACTTCTTCGAATCCGGTTTCCTGACGATCGGCTATTATTTTATTTAGATCGAACTGCTTCTTTCTAGACCCTATTAGTTGTCTAGTGAAAGTCTGTCTTATTCACGGTCTCCCAGATAATCTATCGGTGACCTATTATTTCTCGCATCTAATACTCCTCGTAACTTAGTGCTTTCTATAGTTCGTTTGTTTCCTTGAAACAATGTCTAGAATTTACTTCTCTTTTCTGCTTATTCTGTCCTAGAATTCCTATTTTTTCAGAACCCTGTGCGAACCTTATTTTTTTCGACCCTGATCGGGTTCTTATACGTTGATAGAATGTTTATCTCGCTGTTATGGTACTTCAAAACGTTACGATATTTTCGATCGCTTAATTGGACTGTATTTTTGAAGACCTATCGCCTGTTCTCTAAGTTCGCAGCCTACTCTGACTGTAATTACTGAACTTTTCACTGTAAAATTTATACTGGCGGAACTAGATCCTGTATTTAGGATTTTCCTAATTCTCCACACGGCGATACTATAATAATACTTATCGGCTACTCCTTACGGGTGCACGTTGGTTGTCTATACAGCGACGCCCTCGGGCTGTCGGATACTGGCTATACGATGTGATACAACGTTTCCCCTCAAGGGATGCTCGTAGACTGCATTCGGTGATGTAGCGTCTCCCCTCAAGGAGTCTTAGTAAACTGCATGATTGGCTTGGTTCTGCCAGGAGTTTTATACTCTTTAGCTAAAAAAAGATATAATCCTAGTCCTTTTCGTGACCAACTTTTGAAGTAATTGTCGCACACTTATAAAAATTATATCTCTAGAAAGCTCGTTTCCTAAACGTAAAGTGACTTCTTTGCACATGAAAATCGATCGTGCATTTCTGAGATATTAATTAATTCTTAGTCTTCAGCTGTGTGGGTGTTACAGTTGATTTTTAATTCCCCACTCCTCAGGTCTCGGGGAACTTTTAATTACGTCATGCTGCATTTGCACTTCTTTTCTAAGCAATTATTAAAAGCTTTTTCTCCACACAAAAATCTCTATTCCGAAATGATTCACAATGCTGTATTTATTTAATTACTTTTATTCTTGTAAATGGGTTAAATTTAATTATTCTTCTACTGGCACAGCTGCGCTGTTGCCGTTTTACTGCAAGGTAAGTGCGATTTCCGAAACGCGCTCTCTGTCACATGCCTGGAAATTTCCACTCCTTCTATTTATATTCGTGACTGGCTCCTTATCAATGAGTCAGGCATGATCTCATTTCCTGGCCACCTGGGTCCAGCTTCTTACACAACGTTATGCTAGTCTTCTTGCATGAAATCTTTCTATGTTCCTCTGAAGACTGTATATTTCCTTCCTTCCTTTTACAAAAATACATGGATTTGACCCCTTTTAGCCAATGGTACATGGGTTCATCTCTCCCCTCCTTAGGTAAATAAATTTTCGAAAATTTTTGAGAAAATTTATTTCAATTATTCATAAAATCTTATTCTTCTTCATTGTCGAAGCCATCATAACGTTTATCCGTACCTTCTGATCTTTATTCCTTTAAAATCCCACAATAATTTGGGGTTTTCCATCTTTTAAGTCATATCCGGTAATATTGTAGGTTGGGTACGCTCTGTCCCTACCCTTTCTTTCTTTCTTTCTTTCTTTCTTTCTTTCTTTCTTTCTTTCTTATTTGTCTGGACTACAAGTTTCCAGAACATAATTTTTCGTTACGGGTGTGGTCTATCCCTACCCGTTTCTTTATTTCATCATTCTCTTTTCTTAAATTGAGATTTTCCTTTTCAATAAAATCAATTATTTCTCTTATCTCACAATACAGTTTCTCTAATTCGCATTCGCACTCGAATGGTTGAGCTCTGTTTCCTTTTTCTACCGTACTCTCGTTTCTATCAAAAGTGGATTCATCATCTCTAAATTGTTCCATAACCATGGCTTGTTCTTTTGCTTCATCGAAGTCTTCGGGAGGGTAGTATACTTTTAAATTCGCTGAGTTCATGGTCACTTCGTGATTCGTCTCACAGTGCCGAATTCTATAGGCATTATTTCTCAAATCTCTTATTATTTGATACGGTCCGTGGTACATTTTCTGGAACTTCTTGTACACGCGGTTCCCTGGATCCGAAATGGCTGGTCTTTTCACTAACACCATTTCTCCTGCTAATAGTGGTCGATGATATCTCTTGTGTCTGTTTCTTCTTTGCCTTCTGTCAGCTTGAGCTTTTAGATGCTCAAAGGCTCTTCTAATACGTACATCTCTTCCAGGCTGAGCGTCTGCTGGCCTAGGAATTACCAGACTCCAAGGTCTCTCTGGTTGCTCATTCCGATGTAACGTTATTGGTATCTCTCCCGTAGATTCATGGACTGTGCTGTTTATACAAAATTCGATAATATCCAGGATATCTATCCATTTCCAATTTTCTTCGGCACAGTATATCCTACAATACTTAGCCGTCTCCCTCATCACTCTTTCCACAGGATTTGCCTCAGGATGGCGAATACTTGACAAAATCTGACGTATTCCAAGTCTTTCTAATTCCTGTCTGAACTCTACACTTGTAAAACAACTACCGTGATCCGACAACAATTTCTCGGGTTTTCCCAGAATAGGTATCACTTTTTCTTTGAGTCGTTTTAACACCTGTTTGGTACTAGTCTTCTGTATGGGAGCAAGGACAACCATTTTTGTGAAAACACCCATAGCCACCATTATGTGTCGATTTCCTCTCCTAGCCTTTGGCAAAGGTCCGAAATTGTCAATAGAAATGATTTGACCTGGCCCCTAGGGCAACAATGGTATTGGCTTTTGTCTCATCAAAAACGCATTTGGTTTAATCCTTTGACATAGATCACATGTTTTGAGCGTATCCCTTACAGTCTCTCTCAGTCTTGGCCATACAAATGCTTCTTTCAGCATCGAGACTGTTTTGTCGACTCCCATATGTCCGAACGATCTATGGGCTAACCATACCATTTTTCTCTGGAAAATCGCAGGCACAACGATCCTCAATCGTGTATGTTCAGAGTCCACAAACTTATATAACAATCCATTATAGAATGTGTAATCTTGAGCTATCTTATTAGCTTCCGTGTACGCCGGTGTTCCCCTTATCAAACTCCCTTCAAGGAAAGATATGAGCATGTTCATCCATGGATCCTCACGTTGTCGTTGACCAATGTTTCTTAACTCATTCAGAGTACGCTGATCCCTGTCTTCCAAATCAATAGCCATTACTTCCTCTTCTGTGGACTCTGGCTGTCTACTTAAATAATCTGGAACTACATTTTCTTTTCCTGGGCAATACTCTATATTTACGTCGAACTGTTGAATGTATAAAGCCCAACGCATCAACCTTTGACTGGATAAGTCAGTCTTCATCAAAAAGGTTAAGGCTTTATGATCCGTCCTTAATGTGACTTGAAACCCATATACGATCTTTCGCCAATATTGCAACGCGTGCAGTATCGCGAACAGCTCGATCTCGCTGATTGTATAATTTTTCTCGTGTGGTTTCAGTCTCCGACTTGTGAAAGCTAGATAATTCTTCTTCTCAGAGTAATCCGAGTTTTCCTGATATAGCATTGCCCCTATTCCAATCTGGGATGCATCTGTTTGTATAATAAATCTTTGATTAAAATCAGGATATCCTAGCTTCACATAGTTTAAGAGCATTTCCTTGGCCTCTATAAATGCTTTCTGTTTCCTCCGTCCATTTCCACTTGCCCCCCTTCTTCAGAAGGTCCTGTAGTGGTGCAACAGTTTTGGTGTATGATGGACAATGTCCTGAGAAAAATCCAATCAATCCCAAAAACTGGCGAACGTTTTTCACCTTCAAAGGCCTGGGAAAATCTCTTATCGATTCTAATTTGCATGGATTTGGTTTAACACCATCCTTATCAATCACATGCCTCAAAAATGTTACTTGTCTCTGACAAATATTTGATTTCTTCAAATTAATCTTAAATCTTCCAATAATTTCTTTAACTTTTCCAAATGTTCCTCAATGTTTTCCGAGGTAAGCAAAATGTCATCCACATAACGGATAGTGCAATCTTTCACTTCCTCTGACAGGTTTCGATCAAGCGCTCTTATTAAGGCAGATCCCGCGGTCTTCAAGCCAAACGGACATCTCCTGAAGCAGTATGTTTGTTGGTCGAACTGAAATCCAGTTAAAAGACTGGTTTTCTCTTCCAGTTCGAGATGATGATACGAAGAAGTCACGTCAATATTTGTGAAAATCTTCTTGCCTTTGAATTTCCTCAGTATTTCTTTTATGGGTGGTGCCGAATCATTTTCTGGTATGATTCTTGCATTCAAATTCCTGGCATCTAAACACACCCTTACTGAGCCATCCGATTTACTCACAATTACTAATGGACTAACATATGGTGTCGCCATCTTTACTATAACACCTGCATTCATCATTTCCTGCAGTGTTTTCTTCGTTTGTGGGTAATGTTTTTCTGCAACCGGGTATGGTTTTTGTTTGAACGGTGCCCAATCATTTACTTGGAACGCGTATTTAAAATTTTCAATCTTCCCTGGCTTGGGATCAAATACGTCCCTGAAATTTAATAGTAATTCCTTTAATTGTTCCTTATTTTCGAGGTTAACTTTAGCTTCCTCTATTTTTCCTGACAGGTTGGTTTCGAACTCAGTTTCCGAACTATCTTCAAGTTCTACATTTAGGACTTCAAATATCTTTTCTATGTCCTTACAACCTTCTTCCGTTACTTCTTCCACATGCCATACCTGTTCTCCTATTTTCACATCCTGTTCCTGTAGGTTAATGTTTTGTTCATCCACATCCTCTCTTTGAGTCCGAATGCAATTTTGCGCTAGGTCTATGATGACCTTGTTCTCACGGATAAAATCAATACCTAATATGACAATATATGGCAATTGATTTACCAGCAAAAAGCATTGCGAAATTTCAGCGTTCTATGTATACCTGAAATTTACATGTAAAAGATTTTTCAGGAATAATTCCCTTAATCTTCACACTTGATGTGGGAATTTTCAATACGCGGCCTCTTGTTTCCAGTTCATTTAAGAGGGTTTGCGTAATTAAACTTATGGTCGATCCAGTATCAATTAATGCCCTGACCAGTAATCCTTCTATCCATAGCATAATGATAGGTAGTTCTCTTTTAATAGCTGGAATACCTTCCACATCCTCGTTAATCAACTCATCTGGTCTTGCTATCCAATTCACAATTTCTACCTCCTCCCAGCTCCTGGTATGTTTCCACTATTGATGATTTAAATTTGAATTTTATTTTATCCTGAGGGCTTCCTTTCTCCTCATTCTTCAAGTGAGCTTGTAGCTCCAAGCTTTGAGCTCCGTCTAGTCGGTCGGGTGAATTTCGGTTCTTTATTGCCTCACTCCAACGGACCTTTTGCCTTTCAGGTTCGTCTGGTCGTTCATTCATGTAACGAAAACTTTCCTGATATCTTTCTTCTATTTCGGCCCGATATTCATCGTCCCTATCCTCTGGCCTTACCTTCCTTCTGGGATAATTTTCCCATCTCTTTCGGTTATCTTGCCTCTGATTGTTATTGTTATAGGGTCGGTTCTCTTGTTGCCTATAACCTGTATTTCTAGGATTTCTTCCTCGATATCCTCCTCTATAGTATGGCTGTATTCCCCTAGGCTCTTGGTGTCCATACTCTCGACCAAGTCCCTGAGTATCAGTACTAGTGGACTGATTTCTGGTCGGTGGTTTCTCTCTATTTTCTTGACAGCTAGCCATATGTACCTGTTCAGTCTGTCTTGGATGCCTGGGAGTAACGTGTGAAGTCGTCATATCTAATTGACGTAATACGCTCTCCACTTCCACAACACTTCTGGCTTTTGATGAGATTAACAACCTCTGGATCTCATATGGAAGTTGTCTTGCAATGGCGGCACACAGGTCGTTCTCAGCAGGAGCAATGTCAAGTTCCCGGAATTTACACAGCTGAGCGGTGAAAAATTCTGAGTACTTAGTTGGGGCATTTGTGCTGTACTTCCTAGAGTACAGATCTAGCCTCAGATTCTCTTGGACATCTGCTGCCCAATATCGTTTAAGAAATGCTTCTCTAAAGCCTTCCACCGTGTCGAATGTGTACCTGAAACTCCTGAACCAGATGAGACAATCACCTGCCAACAGCTTCTCAATTGCTCTCAGTCTCCGATCCTGAGGAACCTTCATTTCATTCAAGTACTCTGCGACCTCCTTCAACCAGTATTTAGGAGTAATTGACATATTATTACCCATAAACTTCACCGGTCTGTCCTCATTTGACTTGATGATATTTATTATTTGACCATTTGTTTGGTTCATGTACGGGGTTGACATCGTCATCGGATATCCTGGGTTCTTATAAGGGCTCTCCCCTCCTAAGTCCCTATCTGTATCTGTGCCTCGTTCATGGGGATCTACCCATCCTGTCTTTGGAAAGTCTCTTTTTCACGGTCTCCCAGATAATCTATCGGTGACCTATTATTTCTCGCATCTAATACTCCTCGTAACTTAGTGCTTTCTATAGTTCGTTTGTTTCCTTGAAACAATGTCTAGAATTTACTTCTCTTTTCTGCTTATTCTGTCCTCGAATTCCAATTTTTTCAGAACCCTGTGCGAACCTTATTTTTTCGACCCTGATCGGGTTCTTATACGTTGATAGAATGTTTATCTCGCTGTTATGGTACTTCAAAACGTTACGATATTTTCGGTCGCTTAATTGGACTGTATTTTTGAAGACCTATCGCCTGTTCTCTAAGTTCGCAGCCTACTCTGACTGTAATTACTGAACTTTTCACTGTAAAATTTATACTGGCGGAACTAGATCCTGTATTTAGGATTTTCCTAATTCTTCACACGGCGATACTATAATAATACTTATCGGCTACTCCTTACGGGTGCACGTTGGTTGTCTATACAGCGACGCCCTGGGGCTGTCGGATACTGGCTATACGATGTGATACAGTGTTTCCCCTCAAGGGATGCTCGTAGACTGCATTCGGTGATGTAGCGTCTCCCCTCAAGGAGTCTTAGTAAACTGCATGATTGGCTTGGTTCTGCCAGGAGTTTTATACTCTTTAGCTAAAAAAAGATATAATCCTAGTCCTTTTCGTGACCAACTTTTGAAGTAATTGTCGCACACTTATAAAAATTATATCTCTAGAAAGCTCGTTTCCTAAACGTAAAGTGACTTCTTTGCACATGAAAATCGATCGTGCATTTCTGAGATATTAATTAATTCTTAGTCTTCAGCTGTGTGGGTGTTACAGTTGATTTTTAATTCCCCACTCCTCAGGTCTCGGGGAACTTTTAATTACGTCATGCTGCATTTGCACTTCTTTTCTAAGCAATTATTAAAAGCTTTTTCTCCACACAAAAATCTCTATTCCGAAATGATTCACAATGCTGTATTTAATTAATTACTTTTATTCTTGTAAATGGGTTAAATTTAATTATTCTTCTTCTGGCACAGCTGCGCTGTTGCCGTTTTACTGCAAGGTAAGGACGATTTCCGAAACGCGCTCTCTGTCACATGCCTGGAAATTTCCACTCCTATTTATATTCGTGACTGGCTCCTTATCAATGAGTCAGGCATGATCTCATTTCCTGGCCACCTGGGTCCAGCTTCTTACACAACGTTATGCTAGTCTTCTTGCATGAAATCTTTCTATGTTCCTCTGAAGACTGTATATTTCCTTCCTTCCTTTTACAAAAATACATGGATTCGACCCCTTTGAGCCAATGGTACATGGGTTCAATACAGATATTAAAGGCCGGCCCCGTGGTGTTAGGGTAGCGCGCCTGCCTCTCAGCCGGATGCCCCGGGCTCGATTCCCGGCTCCGTCAGGGATTTTAAAATTGACGTGAGGGTTGGAACGGGGTGCATTCAGCCTCGTGAGCACAATTGATTAGCTGTCTGACAGTGAGGCAGCGCCCCGATCACGAAAACCAAGATTAACGGCCGAGGGGACCCGATGCACTGATCACGCGTCACCCCAATATCTGCAGGCCAAATGGCTGGGCAGCGGTCGCTTGGTCGGCCTAGGCCTTTCATGGGCTGTATAGTGCCAGGGGTTGACTTTGACAGATATTAAGAAGCATCCAAAACTCATAGGAGGTGCTCAATATGACGTTCATTCCTTGCAATGCATCAGTTTGACCTTCCAAGGATGCAAGTCAGTCACCACGGTACGTACCAAGAGTAAAGAATAACGTACACCAACAACTGCTTTTGTTTGAGTCTTCAGTATTTTGACTGGGTTGATGCAACAGGCCATGTTTCCATGTCCTGCGCTAATCGTTTCATCTCTACATAGCTAGCACACCTTACATCCGAGGCAATCTGTTTAATATATTCTAACCTGGTCTACCCCTACAGTTCTTATCCTTGACCCTTCCTTCCATAGCTAAATTTGCTATTCCTGGGTATCTTAATATACAGGTATTTCATACCAACCTACCTCTTCTCTTCATTAGCAGTCGCCAGAAACATCTATCACCGCCCACTCGGCTTAATACTACTTCATTTGTTACTCTATCTACCCATCAATCTCCTGTAACACCACATTTCAAACGCTTCTATTCTCCTCTCTTCCTCTGCGCCAACAGTCCAAGTTTCACTTCCATAGAGTGCCACGCTCCAGACAAAGGCTTTCAAAAATGATTTTCAAATACGTAAATCTATAGGCTATTTGATGTTAACAGGATTCTTTTATTACGAATATCTATTATTATTTTCATAGGTTTAAGAGGGTTACAATTATACCACGTTTTGTTGATCAAGATCAAGATCATCAGATCAGTAAAATAAGATAAGAATATTGCTATACCAAACATCAATGTTAATCACTGATGGTCACGATCTCCCGTCATTAATCCGCAAAGTCGCCCTAAAATCTCAATAAAGATTGAATTATTTAACCTTAAATAACAACAAGTAGTTCCGTGAATAACTAAATAGCCTATTTTCATACATCCTAGTAATATTAATTGCCTCTATCAACATACTGATTATCAGTTTGATTGCTGTAATAGATTCGTAGATATTGAGAACCGTCTAAATATTTTGGATGGTCACCATGTTGGATTTTTATATTATAGGCCTTGGATTTATGTACTATTACATGAAGATTATTGTGAAGGTGTTTTATTCAAACTTCAATCGCATGATTAGGACACAAGAAATAAAAGCGGGATTTTAAAATTTCGCTGAGTCGCCATCTTGTAGTTATGAAAATAATTTAAATGAATTAGATGCCAGTCGATTAAAATTTGTATAAGCATTTATCCTATCATGTTTCACTGCACTCGGTTGGTTAAAACGCAAGAAACGTCCATTTGAATATTTAAATTACGCGTCGCCGCCATGTTGGATTTTTGCTCGTCAGGTTATTGAACGTCCCATAGGTGAACGTATGCTTATAGCCTCTATACACCTACAAAATTTCAATTTGATTGCTGTAGTAGATTAATAGATATTGAGAATCGTCTAAATATTTCGGATGGTCGCCATGTTGGGTTTTAATATATGTAGGCCATAGAGTTATGTACTATTAGATGATGATTATTGCGTACGTTCATTATGCAAATGTAGATTTCGACCGCATTATTAGAACACAAGAAATAAAAACTTAATTTTCGAAATTCGCACGGACGCCATCTTGAGTTTACGTAAACAATTGAACTAAATTAGATACCAGTGCATTACAATGTATAAAAACATTTGCTGTATTAAGTTTCATTGCGTTTGGATCATCAAATCGCGAGAAAAGTCTATTTAAAACTTTCAAATTCGCTTGGCCACCATGTTCCATTTGTAGTTAACCGGTGTTTGAAAGGCTCATAGATGAACTTCTAGTAGTGCACTTTATCTCCGTACAAAATTTCATGGTAATACCGTTAATAGTTTCAGAGATATAGAGTGCCAGTGAAATATTTCGCACAGCCGCTATCTTGAGGTTATGTAAGCAATTGACGAAGTTAGATGTCGGTGCATTACAATGTGTATAAACATATACTGTACCACGTTTCATTGCGTTTGGTTGGTTAAATCGCGAGAAACGTCTGTTCAAAAGTCGCAACTTCGCTTGGCCGCCATGATGGTTTTGTACTTACCAGGTTTTCAAAAGTCACATAGGTAAACTTCCCCTAGTTCCCTTTATCACCATACAAAATTCCAGGGTGATATAGGTGATATAGCCGCCATGTTGGATTGGTGAGACGTAACAAAATTTGAAGTGGACACGGTCGGGGTCGCGCGGAATAGTGCTATGAGATTAACGAGTTTCATTGAAATCGCTCCAGCCGTTTAGATTTTATTAGGGGGAGGGGAGGGGGAAACACAAAATCCTCACACACACACACACACACACACACGCACACACACAGACACACGGACATAAGCCTATTTTTTCATAAATGAAAATAGGCTAAAATATAGCTAATTAATCTTAATTTAGAATTTTACGCAGCTTCGTTGATTAATGTTGAAGAGCAGCAACTATTTGTGATTAAAATTGATTGATTTAATAGTGTTTAGTATAGGAATTAGATTGTCTTGTATAAACGTTTGATTTCAACGACCTCGATCTGATGATGGTAGCTAGACGAACGAAACATATCATCATCATATTTCCCGCATAATTTCATGTTGACCGACTGAAAGTCGTCAACCAATTTCAATGGAGCGTTGTGAAAGCCCTAAGAGAAACCGTACTCAGAATGGCCACTGTCAACACCTGATTCGAACATTGCATCTTGTGATTTGAGGCTCCTTGAAGCTCGATTTAAAGAACTCGGCTACGCTACTGAGTCTATATTATTCTACACCGTAGCTCTCGCATACTTGGCACCTGCTCTATATTATCGTGCAGCCAATCGCCGCTCCCATCTCCAATAAATCTGTATGAAAGAGCTCATCAGGTGCTCCTGAATCTGATAGCTTATTGCTAGGTGGCGCGCCAGCACAATGATTCATATTCCTATTATTACGTAGTAATCGATAATTAAAACCTGATCGAGAACTCAGAGTAAATGGCTCCCAATTGGGAAGGGATATAAAAAGGAAATGCAATCTAGAGTGTTATGTACGTCACGTGCTCGCGGATATATTACCTGTAACGTAGAAAATGTAGGGGTGAAAAATCAGTTCGTTCTCGTTTCCCTTCGTCTAAGGCAGCTGCAACCCCTCATACAAGAGGTGTTGTTAATTCGTTTTAGGGGCTTGGGACATGTTTATCAGTTCCATGTATTTAGGTGTATGTTGAATTTATGAGACAACCTTTGTGTCTGCGGTAGCGGTAGTAGTGTGTGTAATAATAATTATTAATTTCGATAATAAGTGTTACTGTACTCACATTTGGGGGGTGGTGGTATTTATTAGTCTACCATACGGGAAACACATTTCATAACCTATTCTCTTCTTAAGTTCAATCTCTTTCCTTCGAAACATAACATGGTGTTACGGGCACGGGGTTGCTTAATTCCCTCGCGCGTGACTCACAGCCGCCCGAGGCTACCCCCGGGCTCTGTGTCGGCCGGCCGCTTGCGCAGCGAGAACAAAAGGGATGGCCCAGAATGTTCTTGGCCCGACTAGTGTTGGAAATCTCGAGAAGGTCAGAGAGTGGCTGTGAGCCCTGGTCCACTCTAGAAACATCTGTGAGTCGTCAGCCCCGATATATAAAGAGCGACCCTGGCCAGTGTCAGGGAGTGTGCTTTATACCTGTGCGACAGAGGTAATGCGGTGACGTGTGAATTGCGAAACAGTGTATGGTATTCAAGAACAGTGAGTGTCAGACTGTGGCTTGTGAACTTGAGGAAGAGTTGTTATTTCTAGCGAGGACACCGGTCTCATTAGTCAGGTATTAACTGCGTGAGCACGTGAAAGGGTGAGTGTTCTCCATAAGGGAGCAAACTCGAGTAAGACAGCTAATTGTTGCTATTTGCTTATTGAGTGGTGTAACTTTCTGACCTGAAATAAAGCTAACATTTCTTTAACGGACTATTTGTGTTGTGCTTTACCTACCTTGATCCAATTAACGAACTTAATACTAGGGGTAGCACGTATCAAGTCCACTCATCTAAACTTTTCTGAAAGAGCCTGGGGGTAGCCTCGGGCGGCTGTGAGTCACGCGCGAGGGAATGAAGCAACCCCGCGCCCGTAACAATATCATTTATTTCCACATCAGATCCTCCGCAATCTAAAACATAACCATTACATTCTTGACAATCAGCTTCAGAACATTTCATCATAGTATACCATCATTTCATGCATCAAGAAAGAAACCAAGACTATTTCCAAGGAAGAACAGCTTTCATGTCCATTACTAGCAACGACACTGAGAGAAGACTTACTAAAGGTTGTCCACAAGGTTCATGCTGTGGTCCTGGTTTCTGGAATATACAATATAATTCTCTTCTTACATTGCAGTATACAAATCGCACGAAGGTAGTTGCATTTGCAGATGACGTATTACTGCTTGTTAAAGCAACATCTATTAAAGAGGCAGAAAATTATACTAATATAGAAATGGACAAAATTTCAATTTGGGCTAAACTCAATAAGATCAGATTTAATGAACAGAAATCAAAAGTTATGGTCTTGTCGAGAAGAAAAAGAAAAGAAGAAAAAGAGATTAAAATTTATCTTAATTACAAAAGCTTAGATCAGGTGGACACCGTTAAATATCTTGGAATTATTTTCGACCACAAACTTACATTTAGAGAGCACATTAACTATATGACTGAAAAATGTAGGAAACTGATATTTAGTCTCTCAAGATTTGCAAAGCTAAACTGGGGTTTAAAGCATACAGCTCTGAAGGTAATATAAAAAGGTGGAATCTTACCTCTCATTTTGTATGGAGCACCGGTATGGAGAAAGGTTATAGATAAAACTTGCTATAAAGTAAAATTGATAAGAGTCCAAAGGCTGATAAATATCAGAATAGCTAAAGCTTATCGCACTGTATCTAATGAAGCTCTCTGTGTGATAACAGGATTAATTCCAATTAATATTCAAATTGAGGAGACGGTAGCATACTACGATCTTATTAAAGTTAATAGTAAAGAAGAGCGCTCAATTGACATGGACATGGAAGTAAATCAATGGTCTCACCCTGCTGACATTGTTAAAATTATTGACGTAAATTATGAACAGATGCATTCTTTCAATGTTTACACTGATGGAAGTAAAAGTGAGGATGGAGTAGGATCAGGAATTGCCATATACAATGGAAACGAGTTCATTCAACAGCTGCAATATAAACTAGACAAACGATGTTCTAATAATCAAGCAGAACAGCTAGCTATCTTTAAGGCATTGCAACATCTAGAATCCATGGACACGGAGCAGAGAACCGCACTCATTTTCACAGACAGCCAAATTACAATAGATGCACTTAAAAACTACAAAAACCATACATTTCTCATAGAGAAAATTAGAAGAAAAGCAATTGAAATGGAGAAACAGAATTGGGTGATTGTCTTCAGTTGGGTTAAGGCGCATAACGGAAATGAGGGAAATGAATTAGCGGACCAGCTGGCTAAAGAAGCAGCACAAAGCGGTTTAAGTGAGTGCTATAATAGAATTCCAAAAAGTAATATGCTAAAAGAATTAAGTGTGTTTAGTTTGAGAAAGTGGCAGAATGAATGGGACAATACATCCAAGGGCGAAATTACAAAATCATTTTTCCCCAGTGTACAGGACAGACTAAAATTGAAAATGAACATAACGCCCAATTTTACAGTTATGACAACAGGACACGGCAATATTAAATCATACTTATTCAGATTTAAAATTATAGATAGTCCAACATGTATATGCAATAACGGTCACCAGACTGTAGATCACTTACTATATGAGTGTAAGTTATTAGGGAAAGAAAGAGGTATATTAATAGCACATGTTTTAAGATAAGACAACTGGCCTATAAAGAAAGATGAACTTGTTAGAAACTACCTTAGGGAATTCTTTACTTTTGTAAACTCTATCTCATTTGAAATACTAAATAGATAATTTTTATTTATATTTTCTTAACTGTTAATCATTTTAGTGTCACAAATTTCATTTAACAGGCCATAGATATAAAATATTTATAATATAAATTGTATAGTTTTAATCTGAAATGATTAATAAGTAATAATTAAGCATGTAGTATTACTACATTGTAATGGGGCATGCTGTAAAAATAAAAATAAAATAAATAAATTAAGGAAGAAACCATCAGACACCCAATCCAACCTAAAATGTCCACTTTTTCTCATAAAATTTTCCTTTTCACATCACAGATCCTCTCTATTCTTAAACATATAACCTCTTCCATTCTAACATCTTCCTTTCCACATTAAGTTTTTCTAACATTATCTCAAACCAAACCCATTCGTTCTAGCATATCATCTTTCTTATTTCCTTCAAAGATACTATAAGACTTTCACTGTCTCAACAAAATCTCCCAATAATCTAAAAGAAAATTAAACAATAGACAATAGTAAAATGAATATCTCTGCAGATGTGACACTCAATAGGGCAAGGCCTCCTACTACCTTACTGCTGGATCATTACAAGGAATCCCTTTAGCTCAGGCACTAAGGCCTGCAATGCAATGGCCCATCAGCAAAAGGTGGCCATGCCTCGAACCTTAACCTATAAAAGTAAACTCTGTAAACCAAATGGTTACATAGGGCAGGTGCCATGGAACTTGAAGTGTGTTTTTAGCCTACTTTCGATTTTTGCAAAAAATGAAAGTAGACTTATGAGATCACTACAGGGCGAAAAAAAGTGTGTCTGTCTGTGTGTGTGTGAGTCTGTGTGTGTGTGTGTGTGTGTGAGAGTGTGTGTACTCTGAATGTCTGTCCCCCCCTATCAATTCGAACACGGTGAGCGCAAATTGAACGAAATTTGGTACAAAGGTAGCACTAGCAAAGGACACCTCACTGTCATGTTTTATATCGCCGCCATCTTGACGGAAACGTAATGGCGGCCTCACAAATGTTCAAAGCTTAAATCAAATTACGACTAACCTAATCATCCGATCTCTACCAAATTTTGCAACAACATACCTGCATGGAGGGAGCATCCTCTGACAAATCTAATAGGTCATTAGCCTAATAGTTTGCGGATGGCGGCCATCTTTGTGTAAAAATCGATTGCCCCTATTAATTCGAACACGGTGATACCGAATGGAATGAAATTTGGTACAGAGGTAGCACAAGCAAAGGGCACCTCAGTGTCATGTTTTATATCACCGCCATCTAGACGGAAACGTAATCGCGGCCACCCAAATGTTAAAGGCTAAAATGTAATTACGACCAACCTAATAATCTAGTCTCTACCAAATTTTGCAACAACAAATCTTTATGTGGGAAGCATATTCTGACCAAACTGCTAGATCATCAGCCCAATAGATTGCAGATGGTGGCCAAGTATGTGTGCAACTCGATTCCCCCTATCAATTCAAACACGGTGAAACCGAATTGAACGAAATTTGGTACAGAGGTAGCACTAGCAAAAGGCACCTCAGTGTCATGATTTATATCGCCGCCATCTTGACGGAAACGGAATGACGGCCACCCAAATGTTAAAAGCTTAAATCAAATTTCGACCATCCTAATAATTTGATCTCTACCGGATTTTGCAACATCATGCCTTTTTGTGGAAAGCATCTTATGACTGACTACAAGGTCATCAGCCCAATAGTTTGCAAATAGCGGCCATGTATGTGTGCAAATCCATTCCCCGGATCAATTCAAACACGGTGAAACCGAATTGAATGATTTTTTTTTACAGAGGTAGCACTAGCAAAGGGTACCTCATATTCAGGTTTAATATCCCTATAGCACGTTGTATTTCAACAAGCTACTACAACCAACATTCAATTATACTCCTTGAAAAGGACAAAGAGTTATAACAATACCAATGCATTTAGGAGAAAGTAGGCTATATGTTCTTTACTGAACATCTTGTTAGCCTATTTTCAATTTTGAAAAAATAGGCTTATGAGATCACCTTTTGTCCGTGTGTGTGTGCGTGTGTGTGTGTGTGTGATTCGTGTGTGTGTCCCCCCCTAATAAAATCTAAACGACAGGAGCGATTTCAATGAAACTCGGAAAGTTCATAGCACTATTCCCGGCGACCTCGACCGTGCCCTTCAAATTTTGTTACGTCTCACCAATCCAACATGGCGGCTGTGCGAAATATTTCACCAGCATTCAATATCTCCGAAACTATTACCGATATTACCCTGACATTTTCAATGGTGATAGAGGGAACTACTATAAGTTCACTTATGTGACTTTTGAAACCCTGGTAACTACAAAACCAACATGGAGGCCAAGCGAATTTGCGACTTTTAAATAGACGTTTCTCGTGATTTGACCAACCAAACGCAATGAAACTTGGTACAGTATATGTTTATATACATTGTAATGCACCGACATCTAACTTCGTTCAATTGTTTACATAATCACAAGATGGCGGATGTGCGAAATATTTCACCGGTATTCTATATCTCTGAAACTATTAGCGGTATCTCCCTAAAATTTTGTACGGAGATAAAGGGCACTACTGGAAGTCCATCTATAAGACTTTCAAAAACCGGTTAACTACAAAACGAACATGGCGGCCAAGCGAATTTGAAAATTTTAAATAGACCTTTCTCGCGATTTAATGTTCCAAGCGCACTGAAACCTGGTACAGGAAATATTTATACACATTGATATCCACTGGTATCTAATTTAGTTCAATTGTTTACATAACCTCAAGATGGCGGCAGTGCGAATTTTAAAATTAAGTTTTTATTTCTTGTGATGTAGTCATGCGATCGAAGTGAAAGTTTGAAAAATGAACCTACGCAATAATTTTCCTTTAATGCTACATGACTCTATGGCCTATACATTTAACAATCCAACATGGCGACCATCCGAAATATTTAGACGATACTGAATATCTACGAATCTATTTTAGCAATCAAACTGCATTTTTTAATGTTCATAGGGGCTATGAACTTATGTTCACCTATAGGACTTTAAATAACCTGGTGATCACAAATCCAACATGGCGGTGACGCGAATTATAAATATTCACATGGACGTTTCTCGCAATTTAACCATCCGAGTGCAGTGAAACTTGGTACAGTAAATCCTTATACGAATGTTAATCCACTGGCATCTAATTTATTTCAATTGTTTCCATAACCTCAAGATGGCAGCTGTGAAAAATTTTAAAATCTCCTTGTTTTTTCTTGTGTCCTAATTATGCGATTGAAGTTTGAATACTACACGTTCACAATAATCTGCATGTAACAGTACATAACTCTAGGACCTACATATATAAAATCCAACATGGCGACCATCCGAAATATTTAGTCGGTTCTTAATATCTACGAATCTATTACAGCAATCAAACAGAAATTGTGTATGTTGATAGTGGCAATTAACATAAGTAGGATATATGAAAATAGGCTGTATAGTTCTTCACGGAACTACTTGTTTTTTCCTGGGAGGAATGTGCAGAAATCGGAGAATAATCACACTCAGAATAGTCACTGTTTATTTATTTATTTATTTATTTATTTATTTATTTGTTGATGGTACACAACAGGGCTCAGTGTGCGCCCCAATAACTGTGCACCTACACAAACGCCAGGCCAAGACGGTTAAGTTTAGCATAGGAACTTGTGTTCGGAAACGTACAGTCTTGCCGCTACCACCACAGCTCCCGCATTTTCGACGCCACTGACTAGAGTACGTACGTGTGACCTTCGTTATTTATATATATATTGCACCCGTTCATCCAAGGTATGCGATGACCCATCTGCCATTACATCGCATACCTGGCATCACAGGCCAGAGTGGAGTTAAATGAACATGAAATAAAATAAGGAATGTGTCGGAAATTCAGTTGAAATATCACAAAAGTAGAGGGTAACACGAGATAAAGTATCTCTAGGGTCGTTACGGGCTTAAATTTAATCATAATAGCGAATAGAAATGGGCGCCATCAACTGAACCCCTAGCAAACCACATCCTTTCTGGTTAAGCCTTAATTGAGACAAAGGAAAGGATTGGGAAACAACATCATCATCAGATCACAACTAAGATAAAAACAAAATTTATTTAAACTTGATCAGTCTGACAGAAAAAGAAACATAAACCCTGCCTAAGAGTATGGTCGAATGTAAAAGTTATAATGGTATAGTCCTCACAAATCGAATCATCTCTGCACTATCTTAAATAAATATTCATCCACATGAAAAATAGAAATAACTAAAGTTCTCTTGAGTTCTCAGGGCCACCGTAGCACTATGTCTTTTCGTCACGGACATTTCGTGATCCCTGAGACCTAACTTTCGTTAACGTAACATCAGTAATGTGGATGTCAAGAAATGTTAATCTGTCTAACACAAAATATCATAAAAACACTTACATTTAATTATTCAATCATTTCTGGCTTAAATAGCATTAATCAAAGTTGGAAATCTCAACAATCACTCCTTAAAAATTAACAATTAATTTATACACCATATTTACACCATTGCTAACCACTACTCGGTTGTGAATAAAAAAAACTTCACTACTCATCTGTCATCACCATCATTATCATGTCAAAATAATTAAATGTTTCTCACATCAGCTATCATTCCGTTATTCGTTATACTCAAATCAGAATTATTAATTCATTACCATCAGATCATTTAAATAAATATTATATTCATCAATTCATTGAATCATTTGAAACTCACCCACACACTCTTATTTCATTATCTCATTTAAATTAAATTATCTCAATCCATCCATTTAAATTATTTAATTCATTAGTTTAAGTTGCAATTCCTCAGTTTATTTAAATCATATCTCTTATTTAAATTTATTTAAATTTATTTAAACTTTATTGCTATCAGCTCCTTTAATTAAATATCACAATTTAATTCATTTATTTATCAGATGTTTAATCACCTATTAATTTATTTAATCCATCGGCTGTTTAATCAATTATTAATTTATTTAATTCATTGGCTGTTTAATCAACTATTAATGTATTTAATTCATCGGGTCAGATCATTAATATGCTTAAACTTCAGATTATAATTCCATAAATTATTATTATTATTATTATTATTATTAGAAAATCTTGGATTATCAAAAAATTATTTATTTATTTAATTTCCTAAAAATTATTTAATATTGGTTATAGAACGTTGTCTTAAAATTTTACCAGTTCCAAGCTATACCTCATAATTAATTATCATGCCAAAATACACACATCAAAAAAAGTTTTGCATTACCTCGGTTCCCAGATCTCCGGCATATAGACGTTGACTGTGTATATTGTATCCAAGATACAGTCCCTTTGACTGTTCATAGATGTCACTAAAACTGCTCAAAGATGTAAACAACCATGCATGAGCAGGGCCTATTAGACGGAGGGGGTACGACAGCCGATCAGTTCCAGTCATTCCACCAGGACGAAGGTACGCTGCTCATGTTGTCTGTAGTTCTACCATGCCTAGAAGGTCAATACCGCAGTTCGATCGCGTCCGCATTGTTACTTTGTGTCAAGAAGGGCTCTCAACAAGGGAAGTTTCCAGGCGTCTCAGAGTGAACCAAAGCGATGTTGTTCGGACATGGAGGAGGTACAGAGATACAGGAACTGTCGATGACAGGCCTCGCTCAGGCCGCCCAAGGGCTACTACTGTAGTGGATGACCGCTACTTACGGATTGCCGCTCGGAGGAACCCTGACAGCAATGCCACCATGTTGAATAATGCGTTTCGTTCAGCCACAGGACGTCGTGTTTCAACTCAAACTGTGCGCAATAGGCTGCATGATGCGCAACTTCACTCCCGACGTCCATGGCGAGGTCCAGCTTTGCAACCCCGACACCATGCAGCGCGGTACAGATGGGCCCAACAACATGCTGAATGGACCCACGGAATTGGCATCACGTTCTCTTCACCGATGAGTGTCGCATATGCCTTCAACCAGACAATCGTCGGAGACGTGTTTGGAGGCACCCTGGTCAGGCTGAACGTCTTAGACACACTGTCCAGCGAGTGCAGCAAGGTGGTGGTTCCCTGATGTTTTGGGGTGGCATTATGTGGGGCCGACGTACGCCACTGGTGGTCATGGAAGGCTCCGAAACGGCTTTACGATACCTGAATGACATCCTCCGACCCATAGTGCAACCATATCGGCAGAATATTGGAGAGGCATTTGTCTTCATGGACGACAATTCTCGACCTCATCGTGCACATCTTGTGAATGCGTTCCTTCAAGATAACGACATCGCTCGACTACAGTGGCCAGCATGTTCGCCAGACATGAACCCTATCGAACATGCCTGGGATATGTTGAAAAGGGCTGTTTATGGACGTCTTGACCCACCAACCACTCTGAGAGATTTACGCCGAATTGTGTTGAGGAGTGGGACAATTTGGACCAACAGTGTCTTGATGAACTTGTGGATAGTATGCCACGGCGAATACAGGCATGCATCAATGCAAGAGGACGTGCTACTGGGTATTAGAGGTAGTGGTGTGTACTGCAATCTGGACCACAAATGCTGAAAGTCTAGCTGTATGATGGTACAACATGCAATGTGTGGGTCTCATGAGCAATAAAACGAGCTGAAATGTTGTTTGTGTTGATCTCTATTCCCTTTGTATTTAACGGTTCCGGAACTCTTGGAACCGAGGTGATGCAAAACTTTTTTTGATGTGTGTAATACGTTGGCCTTACAAAATCACGTTGGATCTCACCGTCCAAAACTTCACCATTTAATTTCACTTTGTCAAATATCACATTTGAACACCATAATTATTTCACATAACACCACAATTATTCAGCACACAGCATGAATTTCAAAAATACGCTAGACTGGGTTCAACGACCTCATGTCTGCCTCAAAACTATCATTGGCATTATAGCAAACCTTCTACTGGCAACCTCAAAAACTCCTATCAAAAATACTTCACATCATCATCCACAAAAAATATAACTGGCTTCAGATGGTTAACGAAAATAACCTACAAGAACTGTAATTAATATTGTCATGTCTATACAACTTCTTAAACAATAGGGAAATTACCTTAGTAATCGTAATCCAATTCAAAATTTGGTTTAATTCAGAGTATAAACTCTCTGTTAAGATCCTCAAGATTTACTTTAAAAAAACCAATGTGTTATATTAACTCACATCAAAATATCTGATAATGATCTGCCTCAAAATAAATTCTGATAATAAATAACTCGACTTACAAGACTCAATTACTTGAAATCCTTCTCAAAGGTATCAAAGGTATCAAATCACTCACAAAGAGTATCAAAAATATTAACTGATAAATGAATATACTCTCAAAAGAGTATTGCAACTAACTATTGGATTGGAAAATTAAGAATTACAAAGTGTAACCCTGCTGACATTTATTTTTAACTTATTTAACAAAAATCAACTAATATGTGACTGGTAGTTTATTGTTTAATCCTCTTACGATCATAATTACACTCAGATGATAATATGAGACCCTCAATTGGCAGGTTAGGTGAGTACCACCACACAGCTACGCAAGGTAACAGGCCCCGCCTCGCAGACTAAGATGAAAAATCCCTAAAATGACAGGTTAGGTGAGTGCCACCACACAGTTACTCAAGGTAACAGGCCCCGTCTCGTAGACTAGTGAATGAGTGTACATGATTGGAATCAACAAGACTCTAATTGTCACATAAAAGCAATATGCATTCACTTGAGTGAATAAAATTTAACATCACCAAACAATCCAATAAAAGAAAAGAAAATCCCTGCTGATGAACTCTACATACTCGCTAGTATGCAATGAACTGACGAAAAATTCTAACTATCCAATTGCAGATCACGAGTTCGAAACACTCGCTAAAAATATCCATAATCAAGAAATACTATCCTCATAGATAAATATAAAGACCAAAATCCTGCTTAATAATGTCAATCAATAGTGAGAACGTTGGATAAATGTGCCTGCCATATCATATGGTAACACCATATTTTAGCAAACGGAGTGGTAAAACGTTCAAGCCATGTCGAAAAAGTAATAATAATAACACTCCTATCAAAAAGACGAGTGTGCCCAGTGTTCATGTAAAAATCATATCAGTAATGTCATGACTCTTACAATACCTTCATATTCCAGATGTTAATAAAATTCAAAGATCGTCGGTAATCCAAGTGTTTGCCACAGATTTCTCGCAAGATCGACGAAAAACGCAGTATTAATCACTGAACTAACACCTGACTCCATCCAAGTGAAGATGTCGTAGTTATCCTCTTCGTTAGGAACCGAATCCATCGCTCTGAGCTGCCATCACGTCTCCATATCCGCCTAGCACGACATGATGAAATGAAGAGTATCCATCATGGATATTGTCCAAAATTCTCCACAAAAGTTCGAAAGCATTGAGTACCCCATTCTCTCTTCTGATGTGTTACGCCACTGTTCGCTAAAAAGTTCGATCGACATTCATTAATAATGTTCGTCTTCACTATGATCGAATTGCACTGGTAGAAAATATTGTGACTTCAAAAGTGTACTTATTTGTCAGACACCCTGTATCTGTGTTCTTTGTGAATACATTTTATAAATGTTCATGACGTGTAACTTTTATACTGCACGTCCCACTATTCACAATGTGCATAAGATCACAGATCGTAACTTGCCAAAAGCAGTAATGTTTGAACGGCCCCATGGTCGCCTTAAATATGTCCGGTTCAAATGCATAAAATATGCTGTAACACCGCTGAAATAAGTTGTCCATCTGACTATCCGTAGAAAAATGTGTAATTGTAACTGGACTGAACGACTGGACTGTTGAAATCCAAGTCCCAACATCTCAAACATGAAAAATGTCAGAGTATAATGTTCAACTCGTTGACTATCACATCGTAACAAAATGTCGCCCACAGCACGACACGTTCCGCTTCACTGTCCATGCGTAATATGAGATTAAACACTGGACTCATTATACTGCTTCGTTACGCTGTTATTCATTGAGCATGTAGCCGAAATAATGTTTCTCATTCCTAGTGGAATATTGCGTGTTACTTCGGTAAGTTATAAGCTTGTAAAAGCGTTGCTGTTTCACCTGTATGTGAAAGCAATGTTGAAAATAACTTGTCTAATCACCGGCTTCCTGGCTTAAGTTAACGGCCTGCTTGACTCGCCCTTCAGACAGCCCGTGCTCCAATACCGAGCTCCTAAGATTACATTGCCGGCTTCGCTTAGCGACTCTCTCCTGCATGTAATTCGCCGTACTGCACTGCCTTATAAACTGTATCGCACCACGACTTGTTGCGTGCACCTACTGTTACCGCACAACTTACTCAACTCAACTGTATTGCTTGAATGATACTCCTAGCTCTTGTCACTGCGTGCGGCCACCTCGCCTTGACCTAGCACGTGACTTCCTCCTTCCTTCCGCTGTCTGACGTCACAGATCTAACCTCGACCACTATCTTCTGCTATAAAGTCATAACATAACTTAAGGAGTTATCCACCTTTCTTCAAGTTGTTGTCAATAATATTTCTCGTTATTTCCTTCTCTTCTGAGATTAGATAAGACTTTATTTCTAATTAATCTTTATAAACATCCATTATTTCTCCCGTGATTCCTTACGTTTGAGGGGTAGTGGCTCCTTCTCCCTCAGACTCCTATGTCATTTCCTGCAACTCTTCTGACTCGATCTGAGCGCTATCTTTTCTCCTTGACCACAAATCTCAACTACGGTTCTACCACAACTGGCGTAGCCGATAGCCTGAACTAGGTATCGGGTACAATGAAATGAAAATCCACAGCCTGCTTCCGACCGGGTCAGGATTGGAATGAATGAAGTCCCCATCTAGCGGCGAGGATATGAACTGTGCCGGCTGCCGAGGCCTGACGCACTCCTCTGGGGCAATGAAATGAAATGATAGTGGAGAGCGTTGCTGGAATGAAATTTTTGACAGGGAAAACCGGAGTACCCGGAGAAAAACCTGTCTGCCTCCGTTTTGTCCAGCACAGATCTCACATGGAGTGACCGGGATTTGAACCACGGATCCAGCGGTGAGAGGCCGGCGTGCTGCCGCCTAAGCCACGGAGGCTTCGGGTACAATATATTTATTTATTTATTTATTTATTTATTTATTTAGCGTATGCCTTTTAGTACCGGGAGTGTCCAAGGACATGTTCGGCTCGTCACAGGTTGTAGCTGTAGCTGCTTCAATCGGACACCCATAGGGTGAGCCACAAGTTCCGTTCAATTTCAAGTAGTTCCAACTTTCGTTACCAGATATCATTGACACCTAGTGGTGAACGTTGGAACTTTGATAGTGTATTACAACGAAATCTAACCTAGAAATTTAGCTTCACACATATTTAGTTAGTGGAAGGATCTTTAACATGCGACAGTTCTATGTCATGGGTCCACCGGCTTTACTCCCCCTCCGAAGGAAGACATATTGAAGGATTTTAACACTCTTAAAAAATCCGACGACTTCAATCCGGTTTGAACCCGCGATCTTGGGCACAGGAGTTCAGCATGTTACCAACTATGCCACCGAAGCTGCCAGTACAGCAGTAATTCTTTACTACACAGCAGTAAGCTACACGTACTTCGTTAATTGGTAGTGTGTTGATGTTGACCATGGCGTACACGTTTGCGGAATACGCCGACAAGTTGTTATTGTACGGGAGAACTACTCGAGCCCCATCTGTAATAGGACCCAGACTGCTAGAGTGTTTGAATGGTTGTGGTTGTTGATTTATAAGCCTTTATAGTTTAAAGTGGGAGTGAAGATTCAAGGAGAAATAATTTCAACTCTGAGATCTGCCGATGACATAGTCATCTTGGCCAACACGCCTGAGGATTCGAATGCGTTTTTGAATGATATGGATTCCGTCTTAGGAAAGAATTCATGATGAAAATTAATAAATGTAAAACAAAAATACTGGAATGCAGCCGAAATAAATCAGAAACCTCTATGGACATCAAATTGGCAGGTGAAAAACTAAAGGAAGTAGGAGACTTCTGTTACGTAGGATGCAAAATAACCAGTGATGGACGAAGCAAAGAGGATATATAAAGTAGGTTAGCTCAGGGAAGGAAAGCATTTCTACAGAAAAGGAATCTGTTTATATCGAATATAGATTTAGGTATTAGGAAGTCATTTTTGAAGGCCTTTGTCTGGAGCGTGGCGCTCTATGAAAGTGAAACTTGGACTGTTGGTGCAGCAGAAAAGAAGAGAATTGAAGCGTTTGAAATGTGGTGTTGCAGGAGAATGATGAAGATCAGATGGATAGATAGGGTTACAAACGAAGAGGTATTAAGACTAGTGGGAGAGGAGAGATGTTTCTGGCGACTGCTAATGAAGAGAAGAGATAGGTTGGTAGGACACATACTAATATACCCAGGAATAGCAATCTTAGTTATGGAAGGAAGGGTCGAGGGCAAGAACTGTAGGGGTAAACCAAGGTTAGAATATGTAAAACAGATTGCCTCAGATGTAGGGTGTGGTAGCTATGTAGAGATGAAACGATTAGCTCAGGACAGGGAGAAATGGAGAGCTGCATCAAACCAGTCAAAAGACTGAAGACTCAAACATCAACAGTGTATTTCTATTTGTGTTCGTGTTTGTTGTTTTTGTTTTGGTAATACTTGTAAATGTTATTGTTAATTATTCTATTGTCGCACGTGGAGTCTATCTGTCTGACAATAAAGAATACATGCATATGACAGGCAGCAGGAATCGAAGAGAGGGACGGAAATGCGGGAGCTGTAAAGTGTGTTGTGGTGGGTTCTTTTTTTTTGTGGGTAGTGGGAAGACGGTACGTTTCCAAACACAAGTTCCTCTGCTAAACTTAACAGTCTTGCCCACAACAACAAGCTCTCAGAGTCTGTAATGCGAATTTAGAAACACTCTGAATAGCATATCGTACTTCTTTGCTTGGGGAATTAAGATCCTCTTTTAAAACTACCAATATTCAATCTTATGAACATCTTGTCTCTATTACCCGCGAGAACTGGCGCAAGGCTATTTTTGACACGAGCGAGGCTTGAATAATGCTTTATAATAGCCTACTTTCTATTTTTGCAAAAAATGAAAGTAGACTTATGAGATCTACACAGGGACAAAAAATTTGTCTCTGTCCGTGTGTGTGTGAGTGTGTGTGTGTGTAATGTCTGCCCCCCCCCCCTATCAATTCAATTCTAACACGGAGAAACCGAATTGAACGAAATTTGGTACAGAGGTAGCACTAGCAAAGAGCACCACAGTGCCATGTTTTATATCACCGCCATCTTTACCAAAAACTGAATGGCGGCTACTCAAACGATCCAAAGTAATATCAAATTACGACTAAACTAATCATCCGATCTCTACCAAATTTGGCAACAACATACCTTTATATATGACGCGTCTTGCACCCAAACTACAAGTATATAATATTGATTTTGACAGTTACTGGTTAGTTATCAATATAAAAGAAAGAAAACAAGTAGTTCCGTGAAGAACTATACAGCCTATTTTCATATATCCTGCTCATGTTAATTGCCACTATCAACATACAAAATTTCAGTTCAATTGCTGTAACAGATTCGTAGATATTGAGAACCGTCTAAATATTTCAGATGGTCGCCAGGTTGGATTTTTATTTTTGTACTATTACATTAAGATTATTGTGTACGTGTGGTATTCAAACTTCAATCGCGTGATTAGAACACAAGAAGTAAAAACGAGATTTTAAAATTACGCACAATAGCCATCTTGTGATTATGCAAACAATTGAAATAAATTAGATGCCAGTGGATCAACATTTGTATAAGCATTTAACGTGCAACGTTTCACGGCACTCGGATTGTTAATTCTCGAGAAACGTCCATTTAAATATTTATACTTCGCGTCGCCGCCATGTTGGATTTGTGCTCCCCAGGTTACTGAAAGTCCTATAGGTGAACATATGTTCATAGTCTCTATGAACGTAAAGAAATTCAGTTTGGTTGCTGTAAAAGATTCATAGATATTGAGAACCGTCTAAATATTTCGGAAGCTCGCCGTTTAGGATTGTTATATGTATAGGCCGTAGAGTTATGTACCATTCAAGGACAATTGTTGCCTAGGTTCATTATTCAAACTTTCACTTCGATCAAATGATTACGACACAAGAAATAAAAACTTAATTTTAAAATTTCGCACAGCCGCCATCTTGAGGTTATGTAAACAATTGAATTAAATTAGATGGCAATGCATTACAATCTGCAAAATCATTTACTGTACCACATTTCACTACGCTCAGAGAGTTAAATCACGAGAAAATTCGCTTGGTCGCCATGTTCGTTTTTTACTTTACATGTTTATGAAATATACATAGGTGAACTTGTATCAGTAGCCTTTATGACCGTACAAAATTGCAGGGTGATATCTGTAATAGTTTCGGAGATATAGAATATCAGAGAAATATTTCGCACAGCCGCCATTTTGAGGTTATGTAAACAATTGAACTAAATTATACTCCAGTGCATTACAATGTGTTTAAACATTTGCTGTACCAAGTTTCATTACATTTGGATAGTTAAATCGCGAGAAAAGTCTATTTAAATGTCTCAACTTCGCTTGACCACCATGTTGGTTTTGTAGTCACCAGGTTTTTGAAAGTCTCATAGGTGAACTTTCAGTAGTGCCCTTTATCACCGTACACCATTTCAGGGCGATATTGGTAATAGTTTCGGAGATATTGAATGCTAGTGAAATATTTCGCACAGCCGCCATGTTGGATTGGTGAGACGTAACAAAATTTGAAGGGCACGGTCGAGGTCGACGGGAATAGTGCTATGAACTTACCGAGTTTCATTGAAATCGCTCCAGACGTTTAGATTTTTTTAGGGGACACACACACACACACACACACACACACGGACAAAAGGTGATCTCATAATTGAAAATAGGCTAAAATACATGGTGGTAGAGGTGATTGTTTTAGGGGTGAGGACAAAGAGTTATAAGTATACCCATACATTTAGGAGAAAGGCTATATGTTCTTTGCTGAACATCTTGTTTTTCTTTCGGTCAGCCCTTATTTCCTGTCGCTTACAGTACCTTCCTTCCTTCCTTCCTAGCCTTGAACTTCACCCTACAAAACATGTTCATAGTTTTTCAAATAGCTCCTACTTTTGCCGCCAAACGCCACCGTCAACGACTATTCCTAGTTCAGAACGTAGCTACTAGACGCCACCGCAGTCGGCTCTTGGCAACGAATATAGAAACCTAAGAGCGTGGTTTACATTCCTAACCTACACAATTTAGCTTCACACAGGTGTAATTAGTGGAAGGTTCTTTAACATGCCATGAATCTATGACATGGGACCGCCGGCTTTACTTCCTCTCCGAAGGAAGGCATACTGAGGGATTTTTAACGCTCTTAGAAAATCCGACGACTTCGGCCAGCTTTGAAACCGCGACCTTGGGCATAGACATTCTGCATGCTACCAGTTACGTCACCGAAGCCGCTTCCCACTTAGTCAGATGTCAAAGTCAACCCCTGGCACCATCCAGCCCATGACGGGCTAAGGCCGACCAAGCGACCGCTGCAGATATTGGGGTGACGCGTGATCAGCGCGTCGGGTCCCCTCGGCCGTTAATCTTGGTATTCGTGATCGGGGTGCTGTCTCACTGTCAGACAGCTACTCAATTGTCCTCACGAGGCTGAGTGCACCCCATTCCAACCCTCACGTCAGTTTCAAAATCCCTGACGGAGCCGGGGATCGAACCCGGGGCCTCCGGGTGAGAGGAAGGCGCGCTACCCCAACACCACGGGGCCGGCTTAGTCAGATGGAAATACTGAATCTGATCTCGTGCAAGTGCGTTGTCATGGCAACATCTCATGGCTCATCCCTCATCAATTTAGTAGTGTTGCCATGGCAACTTCTGATAGCTCTTGGCATTTTCTTATAATTCCGAAATCATTTTTCTCATCCCTTGGCGTAATGGTGGGTCATATCAAAAATTCTTTCAGACAAAAGTTTTAGGTAATTATTAGGGGAATATTGTCCATTTTGTACGGTTTTGATATTGTGCCTATTAAGAGAGATATGATTAATGTTTCCCGAAGAACCCACTTTTTCCCACCCCTTTGGTCAATGGTTGGTGCTATAAAAAAACTCTTCAAACATAAATTTTTGGGCTTTATCCGACACATAGTATGAACGTTAAACGGATTCGATATTTCATTTATTAAGAGAGTTATAGCAATATTTCACTTTTTCGAAAAAAGCCCCCCATTTTCACCCCCTTCGACCGATTTAGCCCAGTAACGAACTCGACCGAGATTTTATAGGTATACATATTCGGTAAAAAATTCAAAGTGATTGGTGCTAAATTACGGCAGTTATCGTGCCCACAAAAAACTGATATACATATATATACATACATACATAAATTATATATAAACTTTTGAACTGACGGTGGTTTTGGGGTCTGAGGGATGTGAAACGCGAAGATATGTCGAAATTTTCCGGAAGTCGAAACATGGGACCCATTGCAATAGTTAGCTTTCTAATGAAATCTACCTAAAACAGATACACACACTAATACAGCCATCGCAATTAACACCGGTTATCAGACAGATTCTACACACACCCAAAGTACATGGGGCTACATGACCGCGTTGTCACAGCCCCTAAACTGAGGAACCAACCAACCAAAATGACCCGGCGCCAGTCTTCGTGTTATATTTTTCAAGCCAATTCTCAAGGGTTAAATGAGGAACCAACCAACCAAAATGACCCGGCGCCAGTCTTCGTGTTATATTTTTCACGCCAATTCTCAAGGGTTAAGAAAGGGATGTAGTGTTTTCATTATTGTACTCATATCCTTTCGAGCTTGTTTGAAGTCGGTGTTCTAAAACAATTACTATAAAGTAGCAACCACTCAAACACACAGAGGGCGGTGTACTTTTTCATATTGGATATCACATCAGTGAGGTGGCTTGTAATTGAAGTGGCTGTGTATTCTGTACGTACAGCGAGCTTATTTGCGGCCTATGCCATTAAACAAACAGCACTACTGTATGGACACCAATATTTCACCAACGTGTTTATTCTACGTACTGATTAGGGCTGTGGGAGTTTAGGAATACAGGGCTGTTCAAAATGATGTGATCAATTTAAATAGCGTATTACCACACGAATGCATGCACTATGTCTTACAGTCCAACTTATCGTGCAGTGGCTAGAATTTTTGTCTACCAATATTACGTAGGTATTCGAATCCCGTCTCTACCAAGAAATTCTGGTCTGAGACTTGGAACGGGATTCAGTCAGCCTCGTTAGGCAAAATTGAGAAGAGATGGGTTCACTACTCACGTCATCCATCCTGGAAGTGGTTTCCCGTGGGTTTCAACTTCTACTCCATGCAATTACAGGGATGGTTCCTAACTTAACACCAAGGTTGGTTCCTCACCAGTCCTCACCTGAATTACAAATACACACACCTCAATAACACATGTTATCAGACAAATTACACACACCCAAGTTCACGGGGCTAAATGAACGCGATATCCAAGCCCCTTCAATGAAACACAACAACAAAATCACAATTTTGTTCATGTTTCTATAAATTGAATAACATGAGTCAAGGTTGCGTTGTTGATTCATTTAGGGCCTTTGAAACATCACGGTCATGAAGCCCAGTGTGTGTAAAATGTCTGATAGCCTGTGTCATTGTGGTGGCTGTACTAGAGTGTGATGTAATTGGGACTGGAATTCGGTCGGTGGCGGTCCTGGCCTTAATTTAGGTACAATCCCAGCATTCGCCTACTAGGATTGCAGAGGTTGGAACTGAACCCACCTCATCTAAGTTCTGCCTCACGAGGCTGAGATGTACCCCGTTCGTGCCATTAGACCATAATTAAATGTCTTGACAGAACTAGGAATCGACCCGAATTTCCGCGGTGACAGTCGGGAATGCTAACCACTACGTCACTATGTGGTCCAGTCCAAGTTCTGTACAAGCAGATCGAGTGACCCAGCTCACAACAAATCTACTGCTTCTTGTTCCATGTTGTTGTTGTTGTTGTTGTTGTTGTTGTTGTTTGAAACTTCAGTCATTCGACGGGTTGGATGCAGCTCTCCATGCTTCCCTGTCGTGAGCTAATCGTGTCATCTCTACATAGGTACCATACCCTACATCCGAGGCAATCTGTTTAACATATTCTAACCTTGGTCTACCCCTACTGTTCTCATCCTCGACCCTTCCTTCTACAGTATAACTAAGTTTGCTATTCCTGTGTGTCTTAGTATGTGTCCCACTAACCTATCTCTTCTCTTCATTAGCAGTTGCCAGAAACATCTCTCCTCTCCCACTCGTCTTAATACCTCCTCATTCATAACCATATCTACCCATCTGATCTTCATCATTCTCCTGTAACACCACATTTCAAACGCTTCAATTCTATTGTTTTCTGCTGCACCAATAGTCCAAGTTTCACTTCCATAGAGCGCCACGCTCCAGACAAAGGCTTTCAAAAATGACTTCCTAATACCTAAATCTATATTCGATGTCAGCAGATTCCTTTTCTGTAGAAATGTTTTACTTGGCTGTGCTAACCTGCTTTATATATCCTCTTTGCTTCGTCCATCACTGGTTATTTTGCTTCCCAAGTAACAGAAGTCACCTACTTCCTTTAGCTTTTCACCTGCCAATTCGACATCCATCTTGTTCCATACTGGTATCAATTTCCAGGACTGCACTCAGCCACACGTCACTCAGTCGAGTTCTAGTTCTCACTACCAGATAGCAGTGGTCAAAAGGACGTCAACATTGGAGAACAGATGGCCTCAATGACTCCAACTAAAAATCATATATACGCCGTGATTAGCTGCCACGGTTCGATTACCGGCTTTGCCACGACATTTGAAAGAGTGGTATGAAGACTGGTACGGGGTCTACTCAGCCTCGGGTGGTCCAAATCAGTACAGGAGGTTTGATTTCCACCTCAGTCATCCTCGAAGTGGTTTTCCCACTTTGTCTTCGGGCAAATGCCGGGATGGTACCTACCGTAAGGTCATGCCCGCCTCCTTCCCACTCCCTTGCCTAATCCTCCCACTCTTCCCGTCCCTTCATCAGGCCCCTGTTCGCTTTGAAGGTGAGGTCGCGTGGGCGTAGTGCTGGTCACACACCCCAGTTGTATCCCCAATTGAGTAGAGGGGGTTCAATTTCCACCTCAGCTATCCTCGAAGTGGTTTTCCCACTTCGTCTTCGGGCAAATGCCAGCATGGTACATACCGTAAGGCCACGGCCGCCTCCTTCCCACTTCCTTGCCTAATCCTCCCACTCTTCCTACCCCTTCATCAAGCCCCTGTTCGCTTGGCAGGTGAGGCCGCCTGGCGTAGTGTATCCCCGACTCAGAGTCTCAAGCTCCAGGACACTGCCTCAGTGGCTGTAGAGGTGGGATTCCTCACTTAGTCCGTGGGAAAAGCCAACCATGGAGGGTAAACGATAATGGAACGGATAGCTGAAGCCAAATGATTATAATTTCTTTCTTTCTTTCTTTCTTTCTTTCTTTCTTTCTTTCTTTCTTCGTTATGCCCATTCATAGAGCACGTTGGAACTTTTGACTGTATGACTTTTGACTTCCTCTTCTCCATAAATCTCATCATAAACTCACTGTGTTGCCTCTTGCTTTCTTCTGTCCATCTTGTACCAGTCCAGCTGTTAGAGTTCCCCCTAAACTGGCTGCGTGGATCAACGGTAACGTTCTCACTTGCTGTTCCCAAGGTTGCAGGAACAAATCCTGGCGTAGGCAGCTGGTATTTGAGGGTGCGCAAATGGGAGGGAGCCATGTCAGTAGATTTAATGGCATGTTAAAGATCCCCTTCGGGGCAAAATTACAGCACCCCGGCGTCTCTAAGAGCGACAGTAGTTAAAAGGGACGTAAAACAAATAACATTATTAATTTCATTTCACCCTAAATGTGGGCCTATTTACAGAGGTTCTGAAGATTTCTCAGTTTTTGATTATGTTCTCTCTGATGTTCATCTCATTGAGGCCCCCCTACCCCCTCCTCCTTGTTTCCTCCAGTCAATTTGTCCTCGATGTCTTTGTATGAATTTTATTGAATAATCTTTTGATAGTCTATTGTTGTCCATCCTAAATATGTGTCCAAAAATATCAACCATCTCCTGCGCACAGTGTTAGTGAAACTCTTTGTGAGACTATAGAGGGCTTTCAGTTCCATTTTCTTGAGTAGGACTGAATATTTTTCTAAGAATTTTGCGTTCTGCCTTTTCAAAGTCTGCAATTTTTGAATGACCTCCCAAAGTTATGGTTTGAGGTCCATATATATAGAGCTTCTGGGAGGATAACGGTTTTCTAGTGCTTCAATTTTGAATTACTTGACACAACTCTTGTATTGTTGTGATTTCACGTAAGTCTGATTATTATTATTATTATTACTATTATTATTAACAGTCTATTATTATTCCAGTAATCCTTTTAGTTCTTTTTCCTGTCTGTGGTGTTGTTTGCTGCGAAAACCAAGAGTTTTCACAGAATTTACCCTCCTGGTAGAGGTTTCGAAAAAGATGATATATTGGCTTTCACGGCCTTTCATTACTTCTGAATACCTTGAACTTCTTCCCCTGTCCGTTGCGGGTTTTTGCCTAGCTGCACCAAGTCAGGCTCTTCTGATTCTCCGACAGATCAGTGAAACAGGCTATTTCACTCAACTACCATACTACTAAACTCATGATGATAGTTCACGCTGTCTGAGATGTATGTCTCTAGCCCCTAAGTTGCGCAATAATGTTTTGCGATTACCTGTTTCGCGCTAGTGTGGTTCAGTGTGGATAGTTGGGTGAGAGTTACAGAACCTGAATTATAAATTTTTGCTGTATAAACGCTGGTTTTATGCATTCCAACGTTCTCGTGCTGTGAAGTCCGTTTAGGAAAGCTATGTCCTCGTCACTGCTGAGTATGAGGGATAGATCTCACTGGCGTGAATATTTATAAGATGGCCCTTCGTGGCTTACAGCCGGCCGTTCGTCCTCGTTAGCCCGTGGTGTTTTGCAGATTGTGCAGTGGCAAAATGGATGTTAAAAGATAAAGATTAAGGTGATACGGTAGTGTTTAAAATTTAAGCCTCTAGCTCATATTATTAATGAGCGAACAGCTCATGTCTCTTCTGGGAAGTGGAGAATCCCCATTTTCTGAGTTTTGAAATTGAAAGAGGAAGAAATCTAAAAGATGAGCTGGCCCTGTTTATCCTAATAATGTTAAATTTCCGGTACCTCTCCTAAAGAAGTATAGGTCTTCGAACTATCATTCCTTTACACATTGTGTTGTGAAGGAAGAAGGGAATAAAGGATGGTAGGAAGGAAGAAAGGCAGGGATGAATAAAGGATGGTAGGAAGGAAGAAAGGCAGGAAGAAAGGAAGGAAAGAATAAAGACAGAAAGGAAGATATGAAAGAAGAAATGTACGAAGAAAGAAAGGGAGGAAGGAAAGAAGGAAGGGATGGAAATGAAACGAAGGTAGGAAAGAAGAAAGGTAGGAAAAGGAAGAAACAAAGAAAGAAAGAAAGAAAGAATGGAAGGAAGGAAGGGAAGGAGAGAGGGAGGTAGGAGGAAAGGAAGGTAGGAAGGAAGAAACGTAGGAAGAAAGGCAGGAAGAAAGGAAAGGAGGGAGGACGAAAGGTAGATAGGAAAGAAGAAAGGTAGGAAAAGGAAGGAACAAAGAACGAAATAATGGAAGGAAATGAAATTTACTAAAACATATAGAGGATGAAATGAAGAAACTGGAAAAACAACGAATAAGAATCTTTTCTCTCACTTTTATCTGTAACTATCATGTAATTCCATTTACTTGCAACTTCATACTATTTTCCGTTTTAAACTATTCACTATGCATTGCTGGTGAAGGTCATAACGTGACCAAAACCGGTTCTTTAGAACAATAATAATATACTGTTGCGTAAACTTTGTCGACCAATTGCATACATAATCCAGTTTAACATTGTATTCTAAAAACTATCCGCAAACTTACTCTAAACATTATCCGCAGCGTATCCGCTATCCGCACCGCCATGCAAACTATATCCGCAAGGTGAAAAATATTGCGGATATCCGCATCCGCGCAGGGCTTTAGCCATAACTTTCTTCAAGAGCTCTTTCATTTCTTGCAATAATAGCCACATCGTCAGTATATACTGCTACTTGTGTTGTTGTTTGAGTATTCAGTCTTTTGACTGGTTTGATGCAGCGCTCCATGCCTCCCTGTCCTGAGATAATCGTTTCATCTCTACATAGCTACCACACCCTACGTCCGAAGTAATCTGTTTAACATATTCTAACCTTGGTCTACCCCTACAGTTCTTGTCCTCGACCCTTCCTTCCATAACTAAGCTTGCTATTCCTGGGTGTCTTAGTATGTGTCCTACAAACCTACCTCTTCTCTTCATTAGCAGTCGCCAGAAACATCTCTCCTCTCCCAATAGTCTTAATACCTCTTCGTTTGTAACCCTATCTATCCATCTGATCTTCATCATTCTCCTGCAACACCACATTTCAAACGCTTCAATTCTCTTCTTTTCTGCTGCACCAACAGTCCAAGTTTCACTTTCATAGAGCGCCACGCTCCAGACAAAGGCCTTCAAAAATGACTTCCTAACACCTAAATCTATATTCGATGTCAACAGATTCCTTTTCTGTAGAAATGCTTTCCTTGCCTGAGCTAACCTACTTTTTATATCCTCTTTGTTTCGTCCATCACTGGTAATTCTGCTTCCCAAGTAACAGAAGTCACCTACTTCCTTTAGTTTTTCACCTGCCAATTTGATATCCATAGAGGATTCTGATTTATTTCGGCTGCAATCCAATATTTTTGTTTTACATTTATTAATTTTCATCATGAATTCTTTCTTTAAGACGGATTCCATACCATTCAGAAACTCATTGTACTAATCTGTTAAGTATGGTTCCCCTGAGATTGATGGGCAATTGGTGAATGTCTTTTTCCATTGCTAAATTGTTAAGCAGGAGTGCGCAATTTGCCTACGATTAATTCGCTAGGTTTGGCAATACGCAACGGTGTTTCCAGTTCCGCGTCACTAATCACCGACATAACGTCATTGCTACTAATAAAGAAACCGACAGTGTAGCACTTCCATAATGCGATTCAATTAGATGGTAGTTGTGCTAATCACTGACTGGTGATTTATGACTGGTGACAAGCGTCCATTAGCACAACAAACTAGGCGGTGACGCTGGACTTCCAGGACGACGCCACGCGACGTAATGAGCAACGAAATGGCACTCAATTCGTCGTATACACATGTCGCAGTAATGGAACTGCAGTGAAGAAGGAATGATACAGTTTGTGGTCTAGGTTAGTAGAGTTAAACTTGTAAAAGTGTAATCAATTTAAATGCTTTGGTAAATGTAATAAACTGGAGATAAAACTTAATTGTCGGTTATTATTTATAATCCCCACTAACTTTGGTAAATGTGATAAATTATTGAATATTTATCACGTAGAGAAAAGAAAATAACCACGTCTTGAAAATGATCGTTATTGACAAAGTTTGAAAGCTAAGATACCTGTCTGTCGGTTAGGTAGTCAGCCCGAAGGCTGGTTGGATCCTCAAAAAGCACCGCCGTTAGGTTATGAGGGTAGATACCCACAAAAACCCAAGGCAGCGCTATATTGAGGCATACTAGGCAAGATGAGGAGTGAGATAAAGATACCTTCAGTCAATAAATATTACTAGCGGACCCGTGCGAGAAATCTCGCATGTTCATAAACCACACTTTCCCCCAATAGGTTTATAATGAGAGACTTAAGAAGAACGGTTGCAATGTTTTTTTTGAACCAATTGATTAAAGAACACTATTTGCGTTTCAGGCGTCCCTATGGCCAAAATGCAAACTGAACAGCAATGATGTCGCGTATTTTCCCACAGCAACAGTATTTGCAAATCGCACACTTCTTACAAAAATTGATATTTATGAAATTAGAATGCAATTCGTCACTGCTAATGTCATTTGTGTGCTGAGTCCATTGATTGACAGCTTAGCCGTAACATTCACCGGTTATTCGATATTTATAAAATTACGACTTGAGTACTCATTCCTTTAAATTACTGTTTCTGGATTCCATGCAAAATGATAAAGGAAAGACCTCAGAATGTTAAAATGACATGAAACAGGCGTCACAGCGGCCAAAATGTGAAGTGGACAGCAATATTATGGAGCGTATCTTCCTGCAGCAACAGTATGTGAAAATCGCACACTTCGTACAGTTTTAAAAGCCATTTTTTAATGCGTCACTGGTAATGTATAATATATTCTCTTTCATTTGAATGCTCATTTTTCACGATCGGTCGCTTTTGAGCGCCGCAGGAGGGATCTATACTACTTGAATAATATATAATAGTTGAAACCCGTCAAAACATGACGGCCATTGGGAAAATATTTACTGAATGATTCTCTTATACAGTATGCACTTATTGAACGATTACTCTTCGACACTGTTGCAACCTTACGGGTGTCGAAAGATCGACTTCTCAACATATACCTGGCCATGACTGAAACCTTGATGAGGCAAATAGAGACCTACACGTTCCAGACATTCCCCTTCAGCTTTATTGATTGTGATAAAATACGCCAAGCGAATTGGAAATTGGAAAATTGAAGTGTTTTATCGGAAGATGTTAAATCAATCGAAGGATTATAGCTCTTTTCCCATTAGTGCCAGTGTAAGTTCTTCAATACTTCCCTTATTTTATAATTATATTTCAATGCATATCCTGGAAATAAAACAAACAATATTTCCCCCCTTTTTAATTCCGATAAACAACGATCTCAGTAAGACGCGGCTGGATCCCCCATTTCTCTGGTGGAATAGAGCCATAGTGTGCAAGCGCGGGAGCGACAATATTATATTTTTCTATAATAATTTAAAAATATACCCAAACACAATTATATTTTCCTTTTAAAGACACTCTACAAATCTATATGCCAAGAGCTCTCGTTAGAATGCATTACGAAGTCAATCGGTTAAGACGTTATCTCAATCTCGCGGTTACAAAAATCACCTTAGCGTTTTAGATATATAGATGATTATAATATTATTATTATTCATAATATAGCTTTGGGGCTATTAGATCGAGTGACTCTTTAAAATACCGAGCTTTCGAGACAACTGCTTGTCCCTTTATCGAGGTTTATCAAGAATGAAAGAAAGAAAGAAAGAAAGATTGAGTAAACAATGGCATATAGCCTCGATAGATAAATGGTATAAGATAGGAAGCCATGACGAAACAAACAGTTACTCCATGACTAAAGCCCTGCGCGGATGCAGATATCCACGCATAAACCCGCGGATATCCGCAACATTTTTCGCCACGCGGATATAGTTTGCATGGCTGTGCAGATAGCGCATAAACTACGGATAATGTTTGGAGTAAATTTGCGGGTTTTTTAAAATTATTATCATGGGATAACAAACACCTTTGTTCGGAAGGCGATTGAATTAAGTTAACAATCACACAACTTTTATCATGGAGTAAATCATGGCTGCCCTCTATAGTTTCATTACCAACAACTTCTTGGTCTCAGGAGGTCATGGCTTCCTATCTTATACCATTTATCTATGGAGGCTATGCCATTGTTTACTCTTTCTTTGTTTGTTTCTTTCATTCTCTTTTTTTCTTTCTTTCTTTCTTTCTTTCTTTCTATCCTTCTTAGTTTGTTTCTTTCTTTCTTTCTTTCTTTCTCTATCTTTCTATCTTTCTCTTTCTATCTATCTTTGTTTGTTTGTGTTTGTTGTTTGTTTGTTTGTTTGCTTCTTTCTTTCTTTCTTTCTTTCTTTCTTGACAAACCTTGTTAAAGCGACAAGTAGTTGTCTTGAAACGTCGGTATTTTAATGTTTCACTCGACCTAGTAGCCCCAAAGCTATATTATGTATACAATTGGTCGAGGAAGTTTACTCAAAAATATATTATTATTGTTCTAAAGAACCGGTTTCGCTCACATTATGACCTTCACCAGCAATGCATAGTGAATAGTTTAAAAAGGAAAATAGTATGAAGTTGCAAGTAAATGGAATTACATGATAGTTACAGATAAAACAATCATTTTCTTAGTGCTGTTGAGAGAAACTATTCTTATTCGTTGTTTTTCCAGTTTCTTCATTTCATCCTGTATATGTTTTAGTAAATTTCATTTCCCAACAGTTCTATTAAATTCGTTTCTTAAGTTTTGATTATAATTTGCTGAAGAAAGTCCCGTTGTTGGATTGAAACATGTACTAGTTTGTATATAATTTGTATTGATTGGTGGAATATTTAAATAATTATCTATTGGTCAATACGGCAATATCTCACATTTTCCTATAATGGGAAAATGTTTTTGCTCTTTATGAATGATTCAACAGGTAAAACTTAAATATATAATAAAAGAGGTGAGATCTCGTAATGCAAAACTGCGCCATTACAACGCAGTTGTTTTGCCTGAAGCCTTGTACGCGGCAGAAACCACAGTCATTAGAGGAATGACGAGAATTCATGATATTGAGAAACAGGAACGAAAAATTCTTAGGAAAATCCATGGCGCTGTTTTTCGTAATGGAATTTCGGTCAGGAGACCAACAAAGGAACTTTATGAAAATACAGACACCATTATAGATAAATTTAGAAAGAGACGTCTGCAGTTCTATGGACACGTATATAGGATGGATGAGAACAGACTCACTAAGAAGATTTTCAATATCGTGAATGCAAGTAAATTAAAGACCAGTTGGATAAAAGAAGTACATGAAGACATAGAATTACTTAAAATCTCTGAAGACGACATTAAGGACAGAGAGCAATTTAGAAATAAAATCAGAAATAGGAAAATTGTACAAGTTTCAAGGAAAGATTCATCAGGGAAAAATGGACAGAGGAAAGGAAGAAGAAGCACAGTGAACTAATGAAGAGGTTTTGGGAAGAAATGAAGAGAGGAAAAGGAAGTGAAGCTGTGATTGGCTCAAGTTCTCACGCTCTCCTGAAGGGGAATAATCGGAAATAATAATAAAAGAGGTGAGATTCAATAATATTACTTCTACAATAACACATCCCTATCCACAAAAGCCAAACTCCGACACTACCACACTGTTGTCCTACCAGGGGCACTCTACGCCACTGAGACATCGTCACTCACAGTTCACATCAAGGACATCGAGCAAATTGAACGACAGATACTAAGGAAGATATTCGGGCCCAAGTCTCAAGAGGGTATATGGATGCGAAAAAGTTCGGAAGAACTCGATGCATTAACTGAAAGAGTCTCTTCAGTCGCACGCAAACGGCATATGGAATTATATGGACATTTAACACGAATGGATGATTCACGTCTGACTAAGAACATATTTCTTACTATCAATAATAATAATAATATCGTACGGCCTCGGATACCGGGTGCAAGCTTTGTTATTTGCCACCCAGAGGGCAGCTGCATGTCAAATGTTGTTGTTTCTTGAAGCACTATGAAAATCAAGGAGGTTAGATATCTAAGCTCCTTTACACAATAGCGCTTTCTAGTAGAGAAATGAGGAACTTTGTGTTAGCGGAAAATCCCGAGATTAATTTTGCCATTATGAACACGGCCTACTGAATTCAAATGGGTTCTTAAACATGCCAACATCGTATAACACGCGTGTCGTGACTTTCTCCGCCCGTCAAAAGTAACTTACAACGGCCAGGAGCGAACCTGCAAGCTTGGGGTTAGTAATCCGACACGATAACCACTCATCCACCGTGGCAATCAAAATTCTCTGGATAGTAGACACACAAATGGACCTTACTGATCCAATGACTACAACAAGGACTACATACAGACAAAACATCAACACCAACAAATTTGCACCCAAGAATCCATCCGAGAAAAGCTTAAAACTCCAAAACTCATACACACAAGAAAGACGGCAGTCCCAGAGTGAGAGAATGAAGACATTTTGGGCGAATGAGAAGTTCAAAAAGACGAAGAATTCCAGTGCTATTGGTTCCACGTGCCCCTTAGGGGGCTGAACGAATATAATAATAATTATTACTAAATTGAATTTCTGTCAAAAATACTTTAAAATATTGATTAATTAATGTGAAACAAGTAGTTCCGTGAAGAACCAAAGCCTATTTTCATATATCCTACTTATATTAATTGCCTCTATCAACATACAAAATTTCAGTTTGATTGCTGTAATAGATTCGTAGATATTGAGAACCGACTAAATATTTCGGATGGTCGCCATGTTGGATTTTATATATGTAGGTCCTAGAGTTATGTACTGTTACATGAAGATTATTGTGTACGTGTAGCATTCAAACTTCAATCGCATGATTAGGACACAAGAAGAAACAAGGAGATTTTAAAATTTCGCACTGCTGCCATCTTGTGGTTATGGAAATAATTGAAATAAATTAGATGCCAGTGGATTAATATTCGTATAATGATTTACTATAACAAGTTTCACTGCTCTCGGATGGTCAAATTGCGAGAAACGTCCATGTGAATATTTATATTTCTCGTCGCCGCCATGTTGGATTTGTTATCACCGGGTTATTTAAAGTCCTATAGGTGAACTTATGTTCATAACCCCTATGAACATAAAAAAAATCAGTTTGATTGCTTTAATAGATTCGTAGATATTGAGAACAGTCTAAATATACCGGGTGGTCGCCATGTTGGATTGTTATATGTATAGGCCATAGAGTCATGTACCTTAAAAGGAAAATTATTGCGTAAGTTCATTATTCAAACTTTCACTTCGATCGCATGATTACGACACAAGAAATAAAAACTTAATTTAAAAATTCGCACAACCGCCATCTTGAGGTTATGTAAGCAATTTAACTAAATTACATACCAGTGCATTACAATGTGTATAAACATTTGCTGTACCACGTTTCATTGCGTTTGGATCATTAAAACGCGAGAAAAATATATTTAAAACTTTCAACTTCGCTTGGCCGCCATGTTCGTTTTGTAGTTAACCGTTTTTTTTAAGTCTCACAGATGAACTTCCAGTAGTGCCCTTTATCTCCTTGCAAAATTTCAGGGTGATACGGGTAATAGTTTCAGATATATAGAATGCCGGTGGAATATTTCGCACAGCCGTCATATTCAGGTTATGTAAACAATTGAACGAAGTTATATGTCGGTGCATTACAATGTATATAAACATATACTGTACCAAGTTTTATTGCGTTTGGTTGGTTAAATCGCGAGAAACGTCTATTTAAAAGTCGCAGATTCACGTGACGCCATGTTGGTTTTGTTGTTACCAGTTTTTCAAAAGTTACATAGGTGAACTTCTAGTAGTTCCCTTTATCACCATAAAAAAAATCCAGGGTGATATCGGGAATAGTTTCGGAGATATTGAATGCTGGTGAAATATTTCGCACAGCCGCCATGTTGGATTGGTGAGACGTAACAAAATTTGAAGGGCACGGTCGGGGTCGTCCGGAATAGTGCTATGAACTTACCGAGTTTCATTGAAATCGCTCCAGCCGTTTAGATTTTATTAGGGGGCGACACACACACGAATCACACACACACAGACACACGGACAAAAGGTGATCTCATAAGCCAATTTTTTTAATAAATGAAAATAGGCTAAAAATGTTCTCCAAAAGCAGCTCGATGTGAAGTAGAATTGCCATTGTTGTGGAACCGACGTACTAGTACTGTGTTAGTTAAGATTTTGAAGGTGGGAAGAACGTATATTTTATTGTGTATATGCTTTATAACTTTTTAAATTGGAAAACCGCTTTATAAATTCACGTTGCTGGGGAATGACTTATTTAGATATTATTGTTATTATTAATAATAATAATTAATACGTATCTAAATAAGTAATTCTATATGGCCATGACAAATCACGTGCAATGTGCTCTCAACGTACCATTCCTGTTGCCTACAGTAGTTTCCAAATGGGAAGCTGGTTGTCTTTGCAATGCCTGATGTGAATTATAACAAATTACAAAGTTTTCCGCCTAATCAACAGAATTTAATAATATATCAACGTCTCATGGGTACATGTTTCGGAATTCCTAATAATTCCTTCATCAGCCCTTCACACTTATGTTAGGAAACATCGTTGGACAGAAAAACTTGACCTCGTCCATTTCAAAACACATCTTTGCACTGACATTAAAAACACTTACAAATTATTAAAAACTATAACATGACAAATTATGAACAACTAAAACATTCCTACTGCTTACAGCAAATTAATATGTTATTGCTGTAAAGACAAACATTTATCTGCTTGGTATGTGATGTTTACAAGTCACAATTATGAAAAACTTAGACATCGAAAAATCTATGAGCATTTTGTTGTGGATTTGCAATGCTCAAGGACACGAACAATATAGCAACAAAATGCTCATAGATTATTCGATGTCTAAGTTTTTCATAATTGTGACTTGTAAACATCACATACCAAGCAGATTAATGTTTGTCTTTACAGCAATAACATATTAATTTGCTGTAAGCAGTAGGAATGTTTTAATTGATAATTTGCATTGTTATAGTTTTTAATAATTTTAAGTGTTTTTAATGTCAGTGCAAAGATGTGTTTTGAAATGGACGAGGTTAAGTTTGTCTGTTCAACGATGTTTCCTATCATAAGTGTGAAGGGCAGATGAAGGAATTATTAGGAATTCCGAAACATGTACCCATGAGACGTTGATATATTATTAAATTCTGTTGATTAGGCGGAAAACTTTGTAATTTGTTATAATTCACATCTAAACCGTCAACACGGAACCTGAAATGGATTCTTCTTCTTATTCTTCTTCTTCGAATATTTGCAATGCCTGCTGAGCTCTATGCATAATTTACAACCCAGCAATTCAAAGTTGTGGATAGGATAGGGCTCGACAGACTCTCAATAACAAACCGCTTCACATTCGAAAACCACTGTAGAAACAATGGAGATCTTAGGATCGAAACACTGATACACCCGTAATTTTCATATCATTTCTTTGTGGAAGTTGCTATATACTGTACTGTTTGCAGTTGTTGGGAATGTCATCGTAATCCCTTGACATGGGAAGTTTAACGATCGTTATGGGTGAGCCGCATGTTGACCAGACACTACATAGCAGTTACAAGGTTCGGCAAACATGCCAGTAAGTTGTTAGTAGTAAATGTTCAGTGTTATTGCATGCGTCACATCGCATTCATCTGTCTGCCTTTGCTCGCTTATTTATGGTCAAACTAATGGTTTAGACACCGCAGATAGATCGCCACTGCTTGCCCTCGGAGCTGCAATTTACTATGGTATACGGTAACCTGTGTCTGTTCCATAATGCTCAAGAGAGTTCATTGGTAAACGTGACAAGTGAATTATGGAAATTATTTCCAACTTCATGATTGAAATATCTCATACTCATCCTTACCATTCTGAAATGAGCCTCCAGTCGTAATGGATCCTCTCAAACTGTACAGGGTATTTCACTCAAAGTGGGGAAATGCATAGCAGTTCAAGGTTGAAGTTCATGTAGCCTTTTGCAGAGTTTCTCAATGTCCTGAACACCACGGACCTCCAACTAAGAAAATACTGTCTTCACGGACTCCCATAGTTCGATCAAACACCGCTTTGAGAAAAAAAAAATATTGAGTAGGCACAGGAAGTTGTTGTTAATAATTCAATTTAGGGGCTTAGGGCATTTTGTTCATCAGACCCATATAGCTAGGTGTGTTTTGAACTTGTCTGATAAGCTATATTTCTGCGATGCCTGTAGACGTGTGTGTAACTGTATTAGGGGCAGCGATTAGGTAAGTGACCCGGGACTTGAAGTAAGGTGCCGTTTGCAAAGAGGAAGTGTAAAAAAACCGGGGAGAAACACTCTCACGATGGCCACTGTCAACGATAGGCTATCATTCCACAGCTTCTTCACATTTGTAAATGATTATACCCATTCTGACAAATCCAATCTTAACCTAAATTTTGTGTCTACATATCATCCTCATCACGGTTCCTTCTTCAAGCTGGTTTTATATGAAGATTTATTTTTTCGCACTTAACATATTTTTGTAACAGATATGATTTTTAAAATTTTAGTGTAAGTGTTTTTTAGCTTTTAGACGATTATTTTTTTAGAAATAGTTTTGAGAACATCCTTCTTTTATGGTAACATTTTTCATGTACGGTACTGTATGTCTTGCTTTCTTATTCATATTATTATTTGCGCTGAGGAAGGCCACATGGGGTTGCGCCGAAGGTCAGACGAGCACATGGCAACACGGAGCTGAGACAGTTGTGACGCATGATTTGCCAGGTAAAGTTGACTTCGTTATTTCGTTTATAGCCTATTTTATGTTACAAGTGTGATAAGTGTGTGCGTGGTTATTGTTTAATTGTTATTATTATATAACATGTTATTACTAACTGTAGCTTGCCACGGTGGGTGAGTGGATAGCGTGTCGGTCTACTAACCCCAAGATTGCAGGTTCGCCCCTGACCGTGGTAAGTGATTTTTGAAAGGCGGCAAAAATACGATACGCATGTCATACGATGTTGGCATGTCAAATAACCCATTTGAATTCAGTAAGCCGTGTTCATAATGGCAAAATTAATCTCGGGAGTTTCCGCCAGCACAAAGTTCCTCATTTCTCTACTAGAAAGCGCTATTGTATTCAAGGAGATTAGATATCTAACATCTAACCTCCTTGACTTTCATAGTCAAGGAACTACGAAATTCGACATGCAAGCTACCCTCTGGGTGTCAAATAGCAAAGCTTGCACCAGGCACCCAAGGCCATACGATATTAAAAAAAAAAAATATTACTAACTGTAAAATCCTATTGCTTCAATTTTTATTGATGGGGAAAATTGAACAATAAGGTTTATTCCTCAAACCCTCACACTCAAGATGAACTCAAACAAAATATTATGAGAGAAATTGAGGCTATCTCGGTTGATGAACTAATGCCTGTGAATGAACATCTACTTAGACGATGCCAGAATGCAATGAAGGTGGGGGACATTTTCAACTTTCTGTGACTATTTGAGTAATGATTTTACTACTTTGATTATGTGTTATTATGTGCACTTGTTATTTACATACGATTCATACGAGTGCTCTCCCGATCCCAGACTCAGCGAGTTGTCATGTGCTCGTCTGACCCTCCACGCGCGGCGCGGCCGGCCCCACTTTGAGTGAAAGACCCTGTACTGTGCCCGTTTGGACCGAGATCCAACGACCACATTTTGTAAAATACCGAAATCAGATCAGCACGAGAAAAAAATATCTCAGGGTCTATCTAGGTGAATACTTGGGTCTAATCTGGCATCCCTGATCTCGGTAATTCCCAAGTAAGGTAAGGTGAGAAATTATTTTTGAACTAGCACATTCCTTAAAATTCTCAATTTATTTATAAATAAAATATATGACTCAACTGGTAAAAACCCTCAACAAAGATAAAAAACACACCACACATATGAAATCAACGGTCCCTATAATATTATTAGAATTGTCGTAGATGTGATTCTGATATCCACAAAAAAAAATTCAAAATTCAAAAAAAATATTTACACTCGGTACTCACTGTTCATTTTAGAATTCTTAGTGATCCCTACTATTTACACGTTCGTAGCTCACTGTACAAAGATTGCAATTTGGTTTTATCAAATGGTCGTAGCAAAAATTCTCAAAATAAATAGTCACTTGATGCATTCGGTATAATTCCAAAATTAAACTTATTTGGAAAATTATCATGTCTCTGATTCGTTGTTTAATAACAATATCAATACTTGACTGACAAAGTCGAATGTTAATAATTGTTCATAAAGATTTTCAAATAAAAAAAAAATTGTTCAAAAACTTTCATAATATTTGGAAAATTCAACTTTCTTCTTTCATCACTTTCATTTGTTTAAATGTCATAAACGATTTTAAATTATTCTCATATGTTATTAACATAACACAAAATTGTTGTAAACAATGTTATTTCTATCCACCATCAGCGGATTAAATCATCTAACTCTGCACCAAATTTTTATGTTAACAAAATTTTCTATCACCAAACTTTTCGTATAATCTCACAAGATTTTTAATAAAAAAATAATAATATTATTATTAATTAATTAATTTCAAACTTTCGCTTCACTTTATTTATAACAAGTTTTCTCAACCCCTCACATGATGAATATTTTATTTGCTCATTTCCAATGTTATTATTATTGTTATTAAAAAATCATTAATTATTTATTTAAATTCATTTGCACTTTTCATTTTATTATTTTTTTTCTCCTCGGTCAGGTTCAACAAATCTAAATTAAAGTTCTTCAATTATTTATTTAGGCATTCCATTTGAAATTTGAGTTGATCCAGAAAAAAAATATTTAATAATTGGATTAACAGAATAGTGAAATCTGACAAGAATATGGGGTGGTCCACATCGCCGAACCCTTCTTTTACAAATATAGACCACAGGCTCCTTCAAACATCCGCACATCCTTCTGTGCCCACAACTACGGGAATAAAACCCACTTTTGGATGACCCCCTAGGCCTCCACAACTTTAAGTGTCGCCAAACGCACACTAAAATCATCACCAGAATATTCTGCACACAGCATCATATTATTACTTTTTTTTTTACATATTATTTTTTTTTCTTGTAATATTCTGTCAATTACTAGACTGTGGTTCGTCAGTATTATTTTACCAATTAAATAAATTTGGTCAATATCTCCTTGCCTCCCATTTACATAAATTCTCCCTATTTGATACAATAAATACCTGCCGTTCCCTTCTTTTTTATCTGAATATTTTCTTTTCTTTCTTTTTTTAAGTTCTTTTGAAAAAAATAATTCTGAGCTCAAAAATCTAATACTTCATTCTCGTCATCCATAAACTCATTTAAATTTATTTAAACTTCCAAACAAAGTTATTAAATTTAATCCCTTCCAACTAATTAAATTCATCCACAAATTATTATTATCACCACAAAAAATATTTAAGCATCATCAATGTCAAATGAATATTATCGCCCTATTCTTTTAAATAAATAAATATTTAAATCTCATCTGTGAATTATTATTATCAACGTCTCCTATTAATTTTTATTTAATGCATTAATTATTTAATCACAATAAACAATTAACAAAATTTAATTTAATTCCTAATGTTCCGTATTATCACTCCCTAATTATTTATAACTTTAAATAGCGTTGTTATTATTTATAAATATTATTAACTTCTTCACTTCACACTTGATTATTATATTTATAATATTAACTTATTCACTTGGCACTTGATTATTATTATTATTAAATAAATCAAATTATTTAAATAATCCAAGCCTCAATTACTTCTGATCTCATAATCAGAATTAACGAAAAATATTTATATCCCTTGGAATAATCGAAATATTTCATGTCGAAACATGAACTAATGCCTGTCCTAACAAAAATCTTAGATCGAAAGATAAATTGTCAGACAGCAGTTCCATTTGTCATCCAGACAAATACAATCGAAGATCTAGCTAATATCTAGCTATGGTGAAAAATATGTGTTGATTTCTGATCGTGACTGTTCAATAATATGGAATTCTCTAATACTACTAGTTAGTGGATAGTACATGAAATGGTTGTCTTACTTCATTCTTGATGTAGATGACGGGCGTGTCCTGCGGTGTACACTATTCCCACAGTGTCTTCCCATGGCCATCTGCCGTATCCAAATACCTCGTTCGTCTCCATGTCCTTCCAGTCCTACGAATAGTTCTAGCGGCGCATGATGATATTTGCAGTCATCCTTTCGAAATAACTGCCGTTATCACTAGTACCGTGTAACATGACACAAAGTTGATCAGTCATAGACGGGTACAGTACTCCTGTAGATTCGAGAATAAATCTCATATTTTAATAATGCGGTTTCGTTTGCACGCTAAGATAGGAACACCTATTAGCTGCATAAACGAACAAAATGAAATAAACTTCTCCTGATGAATTTGAAGTGCCTGATGTATAGTCACCACAAGAAATACATCGTTCTGCAGGCTAACTTCTGTGAATGGATTCGACACTGCCATCACCTGACTATAGAATAAGTGACCTGAAAGTCAGTGAATATTCTAAGTCCATTCGCTGCCAAAAGTTAAGTTCCTTCACTTGAACAAAAACTAAGTCGTGCTGACCACTGGTACGGCGACTAAGTCCTCCGACCGTCAGAATCTCGGCGTGTATACTGTCACTTTCACGTTAGATCCGCACATAAGCAAATGCTTTGAAGATATGCTGACTCTCTGCTCAGCAACGTGGCCTTTTATAGTTCAGAGAGACATTATTCGAGAACATTCCATCTCGTATCTCGGCTTCTACTGGACCGATTTTAATGCTTGATAGCTCAAAATCCTCCTCTTGTTATATCCAGAAAAGTGTGCTGATTTCCTGGCGTCCATCTCTTCTCCTTGAGGTAATTCTAAAAAAAGTATTTCTCATGACGTATTCAGGCTCCACGTCATAATCTCGCGTCACTCGCCCCTGCGATGTATGCTTCCCTCAGCACTCTTGAGTCTCCTCCGCGCGTTATTCAAATCATCCATTCCTTCAACCTCTTCAACTAACAACTCCTCTAACCAAAATAAGAATGTCAACAATGTCACGGACGTGTGAACGATCCGGGTATAGTACATCACTTGCTTGTTGACTTCCCTGCTTTTGAAAGAGAAAGGCATATTATAAAATGTCACCTGAGCTACTTCAATAATAAACTGACGAAACCTCTGTATCCTATACTAAAAAACTCATGTTGTTATCTAACGGTCTGTCATTTCTTCACGCAAAATTGTTTTGGTTGGTTCCTCAGTTTTGGGGCAGCGACAACGCAGTCATGGAGACCCGAGTACTTTGGGTGTGTGTAGAATCTGTGTGATAAACGGTGTTAATTGTGATGGCTGTATTAGTCTGTAATTCAGGTAGTGACTGCAGATGGTCAATTCTAGTAGTAGTTCCTAATTTTGCTACCAAATACTACCGTCAACGACACCTAGCTGTGAACTTGGCTGCTAGATGCCACCGTAACCAGATACTATCAACGAACGTTGGAACTCCCCCTCCAAAGGAAGGCATACTGAGGGATTTTTAGCGTTCTTAGAAAATCCGTCGACTTCGGCCGGTTTTTAACCCACGACCTTAGGCATAGAAGTTCAGCATGCTACCATTTATCTCACCGAAGCCGCTTCCCTCAGACTCAGATGGAAAAATGAATGTGATCTCGTGCAATGGTGTTGTCATGGCAACGTATGATGGCTCATCCCTCATCAATTCAGTAGTGTTGTCATGCCAACCTCTGATGGCACTTGGCATTTCTTAATTCCGAAATCATTTTGCTCATCCCTTGGCGTAACGGTGGGTCATATCAAAAATTCTTTTGACAAACGTTTTAGGTCATTATTAGGGGAATATTGTCCATTTTGTACGGTTTTGATATTGTGTCTATTAAGAGAGATATGATTATTTTCCCCCGAAAAACCCAATTTTTTTCACCCCTTTGGTCAATGGTTGGTGCTATCAAAAAAACTTTACATACATACATTTTTTGGCTTTATACGACACATAGTATGAAATTTGAATGGATTCGATATTTTAAATATTAAGAGAGTTATAGCGATATTTCACTTTTTCGAAAAAAAGCCCCCCATTTTCACACCCTTCAACCGATTATGCCCATAAACGAACTCGACCGAGATTTTAAAGGGATACATATTACGTAAAATATTCAAAGTGATTGGTACAAAATTACGACAGTTATTGTGTCCACAAGGAACTGATGTATATACATACATATATACATAAATTATATATAAACTTTTGAACTGATGGTGGTTTTGGGGTCTGGGGGATGTGAAACGCGAAGATATGTCGAAATTTTCCGGACGTCGAAACATGGCACCCATTGCAGTAGTTAGCTTTCTAATGAAATCTAACTAAAATGTAACGGGGTATTTGCCGTAATAATGATGTAAAAAACAATAATAATAATAATAATGGGGAGATTCTGAGCCTACTAATTCCTACTTTTCAGAAGAAACAAGTAGTTCCAAAAAGAATTAAATGCCTGTTTTTGTTACAAGTCTCAAACAACATCCATGTCACAAGCTGCATGTATTTTAAAATTGTGTCTGTAACATATTGTTCAATATCTGTTGCATATGTCAGACTATCTCTATCTCTATATATATAAAATGAAAGTTTGTCTGTTTTTTTCCTGAATTTCCTCGGAAATTTGCGATATTTGCGCGTTTGAGACTGTTTTATGATTGATGCGCGCAAAAATATTTTTTTTGTCTGTCTGTATGTCTGTTTGTCTGTGTACAATTTTGTGTCCTTGTTACTCGAGAACGGCTGGGTGGATCAACGTAAAATTTGATACAGATATCCATCAGAGGCACGACACTAATCATTGATGTAACTTTTCTCCATACCTCTCATAAAAGAATGCCTGAGCCCTTAAAATACAAGCTCATTTTTAGCCCCTCAATGTGAGAAACGAAAACCACATTTTAAGGCCCTAAAACCAACGGTTTTTGAGATATTCCCAGAAAACTAATTTCATTTAAACAACTATTGAAAGAATGCAAGTCGGTAACCATGGCGACAGAATCTCACAAGTCTATCTATTTCTGTAAGACGCAATGCAATTCCATCTATTACATTACTGTGAAGTTTTCAAACGGCTATAAGGTTACCACGGAACCAAATTTAGCTGTAAAATTCATCAATACGTTTAGTGTGTTTGAGGGGTACCCTAGAATTTTTTTCACGCAATTTTCACGTGTGACATGTCGTAAAGAATTATATCTCCAGCAACATTATTTTCAAACATTCTTGAATTCAAATAGTATATTTTGCGGCTTTTTAGAAATTAAGGCCATTGGAGGCAAAAACCTGAATTTTCATGCAGCACAAGCCATTATAATTTATTAAAGGAGTATTCATGTGGATGGGGACTTGACACAACGGTGAGGGTCAGTCTTTATGTAAGGTGTATTGCATTTCGTCGACGGGGTTTTCAATTTTATTTTCACGTCAGGAAGAACACGTTAGGTGAATTTAGTTTGAGCACATTCTAACTTATCATTTCTTTTGTCGACAAACGGGTTCAACGTAAGGATGATTTTGTGTGATACTGTGTAGTTGATATATCCATTTATGGACATCTGGGTGATATTTTGTAGGTTGGTTGCTTGGTTCCCCAGTTTAGGGGCTGAGACAATGCAGTCATGTAGCCTCGTGTACATTGTGTGTGTGGAATCTGTCTGCTAACCGGTGTTAATTGTGATGGCTGTATTAGTGTGGGTTATCTGTATTTCAAGTAAGGACTGCAGACGATCAATTTGAAGTAGTTCTTACTTTTGCTACCGAATTCTACCGTCAACGACACCTAGCAGTGCGCTTGGCTACTAGATGCCCTCGCAACCGGCACCTGGCGGAAAATGTTGGATGTAATAGAGCGTTAATCAAATCTAACCTACAAATTTTGCTTCACTCAATTGTAATTGGTGGAAGTTTCTTTTACATGCCATACTTCTATGACATGAGCCCGCCGGCTTTACTTCCCCTCCAAAGGAAGGCATACTGAGGGATTTTCAACGCTCTTAAACAATCCGATGACTTCGGCCGGGTTTGAACCCGTGATCATGGGCATAGAAGATCAGCATGCTACCAACTACGCAACCGAGGCTGCTGTGATATGTTGTAGTCAATGGATTTGTCTGTTTGCCTTTCTGTGTATCTTAATGTACGTCTATAACTCGTGCTTGGAAGTTTGAAGCATCGTAAAATTAGGTATGGTATCCATGAGAGTCAATACACCAATCATTTATAAACTCTTCACCGTACTTCTCATAGAAGGTTGCGTATAGGAAAAAACTTTTCAAAATACATGCTAAAATAGGCGAAATATAAAAATTATCATAGGAGGACGACCTAAGCATATGTTGCGCTTCTCAATATGAGACACAAAATTCAGGAGTCTATAAAGTGTCTCCGAAAGCCATTTTAAGGCCCTTAAATTAACAATGTCTCTGATATTCCCAAAAAACTAACTTCGCTCTAATAAACGAATGAAGGAATGACAAGCCCCCAACCATTGCAAAAGTAGCTCAAATGATAAACTCTGGTTATTAATACCGAAGACCGTTCGAAGAGCGGGTACTTCCGCTAGTTTAAAATATGTGTTATGTTCTGTACACATCAAAATTTAGATCCATGTGACCAATCTTAAATCAGCTGTTTGGTCACGAATGAGCAGTCACAAAGTAAAACTTGAAGTCGCATTGAATACGATAATGCTATAATGCCATCTTCCATCAATGTTACTCAATAAGAACATAACGTATTGCTGTGGGGTTTAAGTACACACGATGCGAGCTTTGGTGGGATTGTGACCAGATTTTCCGTATATTAAAATTATGTGTGCACTCGCCGTTGGTGAAAATCTCAGCCAATGCCGATATGTTGACAGCAACTTTAACGCCGCTGTGCCAAGTACAAGCCAGCGAGACTTCATAACACAATGGGGCGCATTAGACGGGAGCGTTAAGGAACATGCAGCCAGCGCTCGTCTGGTTGCTATCTCTTGGCATTCTGACGTAACCTGCTTGCATGCAAGTTGGCCTCTTAGCAATTCTGTTATTAGACCTCTCGTTTATCATTATTACTTGCGGGGCACCTATAAAAGTACTTTAGATTGTATGGGGCAAATGAGCCACCTCGTATAGCCTACGGCAGGCCACGCCAACTCAGGTGCTTCACGAGCCACTAATTTTCCGATATTTCAGTCGTGTTGGCAGTTGCAATCTGAAGTATAGTTTCCAAGGATGCATCAGACAAACTTGACCTTGTTGTTGTTGTTGTTGTTTTGTTAATATTCATAATTGAAAACATTTGTTCACAAACGAAAGTTGTTCCGAACATAGCAATAAATTTTAGGGCAAGGGCATGAATCTTCGGGAATTCTTGTTCCTCGACGCCTTTATAAAATGAAATCAAATCACGATTGTAATGATAATATCGGTCTGTCAACATTCAGTCGCACTGTAGTTTTATCACCTCAACTTGGAGACTTGATGGGGCCGGGTGCACTGAAAAAGGCGTCATAAAAACTTCGAGTGTTGGTTTTACTTGTTATATTTCTTCAAACATATCTTCAAATTCTTTATGCGATGACTGTAATGCTTTTGTACTCACTGATGTGTCCACAAGTACTTACATTCAAGGATTTTAGAGAGGGAAAATTACCCCAATTTCCTTCTTGAAACAGACTTTTAAAAAGCACAAGCTGCTATTTGAAACTTTCAATACTAGGCGGCAGCACGCCGGCCTCTCACCACTGGCTCCGTGGTTCAAATCCCGGTCACTCCATGTGAGATCTGTGCTGGACAAAACGGAGGCAGACAGGTTTTTCTCCGGGTACTCCAGTTTTCCCTGTCAAAATTTCACTCCAGCAACTCTCTCCACTATCATTTCATTTCATCTGTCATTCATTTAATCATTGACCCAGAGGAGTGCGTCAGGCCTCGGCAGCCGGCACAGTTCATATCCTCGCCGCTAGATGGGGGCTTCATTCATTCCATTCCTGATCGGGTCGGAGACTGGAAGCAGCTGTGTATTTCCATTTTCAATACGGTAACACATACACTGCTCACAAAAATTAGGGGATATTGTAAACTCAGCTATGTATGCTATGTTTTTCGTACCGAATTAGATACAATCGCGTTCCTTTACTCCCAGAGAAGGTAGACATGTGTTTGCGTCATCCCTGCACATACACCACATGACGGAGGGGTCTGTCCGTACTGTTGCTGTTAAAGGGTCACACGGCGGTGGTTTTTTACGGAGGTCAGAGCCATTCCATTCACGTTGTCAGTTAGTGAATGACGTGACTTAGGGACAGCAATGCCTCCACAACGTGATTTACCTGAATAAATGGCTTGGAGGGCCATCGGGCGGATGGAAGCAGGACAGACACAACAAGTTGTGGCTCGAGCCCTTGGGGTGTCTCAAAGTGTGATCTCAAGACTGTGAAATCGTTTTCAAACAACAGTTGCTGTTCACAGAATGGTAGGACAAGGTCGCCCATGGGCAACAACAGCAAGGGATGACCGTTACCTCGTGTTAACAGCCCGCCGGAATAGACGGCAGAATGCAACTCAACTGAGAAGTGCCCTTCTAATAGCAACAGGGCGCAGAGTATCAACCCAAAGTGTTCGTAACCGACTTCATGCACGTGGCCTCTATGCCCGTAGGCCCATGGTGTGTACCAGGTTAACTCCGAAACACCGTAGAGATCACAGAAACTGGGCGGAGGAGCATCGTGGGTGGAGGCACGCCGAATGGAGCTCAGTTCTGTTTTCTGATGAGTCGCGATTCAACGTGGAATCGGATAATCGACGTGTTCGCATCTAGAGGAAACGAGGGACAGGAAACAACCCATCTTTTGTAGAAGAAAGTTCCCATATGGCGGTGATGGGTTGCTGGCGTGGGCTGGAATTAGCCTGGGTGGACGTACGGACCTCTAATTCATTCCACGTGGTACTGTGACCGCTGTAAGGTATAGAGATGAGATTTTCCAAACTTTTGTCGTGCCGTATGCTGGTGCCATAGGTGCTTCCTTTGTGTTTATGGACGATAATGCACGTCCCCACAGAGCGGGTTGGTGAACGACATGCTGGAGGAGGAGGGTATCCAGCGTATGCAGTGGCCAGCTTTCTCGCCGGACTTAAATCCGATAGAGCACGTGTGGGATGCATTAAGCAGACGCATTGCAGGCAGACCAGCACCTCCGCAACTGATACACAGCTGAAGATTGCTCTTAAGGACAAGTGGCCACGTATCCCCCAAGAACTCATTGATCTTCTCATTGCATCAATGGCACACAAGTGTGCAGCAGTGTTAGCCGTTCGAGGAGACCATACACCATACTAAAGACCAATATTCACCCATGGCCCACGATTATGGTAGTGTTAATGTTGCTTTGTTTGTTTGCCATATTCCCTCTTCATTCATGTCATTTGATTCAAACACTCATCAGGGGCTCTCTGCTTTGTCTGTCAGTATAGCATTATGTAAGTAATAAATGGTTGAAAAACTAAATATTCTCGTATATTATTGCACCATTATGAGCTGACCTTACAAATCCTCTAATTTTTGACAGTGGTGTAGTAGGCCTAATGATTAATTTATTTGTGCATTGCAACGAGATATTTAAATGATTTAAATACCCCGTGTCTTTCATGAAAGCGAGGTCAGCGATCCATTGACCAGCATCCAAGTCTGACTGTGGAGAATGAGGGAAGAGAGGGGAAAAGCACCGCTGCCGCTCAGTGCGGCACCGGGGAGCGCAAGCACTAAAGCTGCGGTTTCCTCCAGTAGCGGTATCGCTTTCTAGCGGCCGTAATGTGACTTCGAATGTCGTATAGAAACTGGGGACCGTCTTGACGCTCAACATTGGTGTAAAGTTAGAGCTAATTATCTGTGTGTGTCGTAACGGCATGTTGTCATAACGTTGACATGGCGCTCGTAATATTTTTGGAAGAAGAAGAGTCATCCGAAGACGATAGTGTACAGGCCCCCAGGGGGTTGCACCCCCTGGAAGCCACCCTCCATCATCTATGAAAACCATCCCTAACTGGCAAACATCATAAGTCCAGAACAGTATCTTTTACACAGCTAGGGCGGCCGACCAGCTTGGAAGGCTTGCCAAACACTTGCATCACACTATAAACATCTACACTATAACTAACTAGGACACCTACATCGATGGAATGCCGACGAAGCAACACCAAAGCCTATAAGAGGAAGGCCTTAATGAGGACACGCTCTCTCTCGATTATCAGTCATACAGAGTGTCAGCCGGAGGCCCTAGCTGTTATCATCAGGTGAGTCAGCAGTGTTCAGATATCCTATACTCTGTAAAACCTACCCCACAATCTTGTACACCTAATTTGCACTATTGTTCACACTTCCCTAAAAGGGACACACAATTTCATACATCACTGACCAATAAATACTTGGTCAGTAAACTACACCTTGTATTCGTAATTACACGCCTCTTCACATCCCAACACCCTTCCTGACTCTCGTCACGAGTAAGCGTGACAACAGTAGCCTGTAATCGCCGGCTCAAGTTCTAATGTATCTCTCACACGCGACCGCTGGCTGCAAGCCGCCAGCATAGCTGACACAAGCAGGACCGTTATATAATTCCTTCTGACCAGCTGAGAGTCTAGTACATTAACCTGCGCCCAGCAGATCATCCCCATAAGCGACACTTACGTCTTTACAGGAGCACCCCCTATCATTTAAACATCATACAACACTCTACACTGGTGAGCTTACCCAGCTACGGGAAGCTGCCCTCTTTAGAAATCACCTTCCAAATTAGCACACTAACACGTATGTTTTAGATCTAACTACCCCCAACTAAGGGATCTAAAACAATAGGAAACGTTCGGGGGAAGTTACATTTTTAAAAGGCGTCCTACACAAGGTGCATATGGAATTTAGTGCGTCGTCATCTGCACTGCAATGAAGATACATTCTGAGAATATTTTCGGTTGATACCAGTGTTATTTGATTATGTTCTGATTACATAAAGGATGACATAACTTCAGTGCCGTACAACAGAAACAAAATACCAATATCTCCTAAACAGAAACTGGATGTATTTTTAAGGTTACTCTTCACATTATACAACGCCTCTTCATTCTTTACGAAATCTATGTTTCCTTTTCTTCCATGCTCCAATATATCATCTTATCAGCCATTGTATATAATTCAGTACTTTCAGCATACAACGTACATCGTACAAAAACGGTGACGAACTGTTCGCTATTTCTATGCGGAACGTTTTATCATTTCAAATGATCTTGTCGACTTCGTCGTTATGGTTGGGGTCCATCGTTATGCATTACGGACAAGGACACGGTGACGGACGTGACGTCATGCAGCCGCGCGGGAAGTGACGTCATGCAGTTGCGCGGGAACGTGACGTCATGCTCACGCGGGGAGCGAGAACCAGACGCTAATGATTATTGGAGTCTGTTGAAAGAGGCCTGGCGTCGAGCGACCTTTTAAAAATCAGAAACTCACTCCACAAATCTGTAAATCAGTATTCTTCCCTTATTTCAGATACACTATTCATTAAACAAACATATATGGCATAGTCATGACCCCTTCATGGAGTAGGCTATTGTCTAAATCTGGACACTCATACTACATCCTTACACTAATTCAAATTTACGGCCAAATGATCTTTCTGACAGGGAGGCAAAGGTTTCCGCCGGCTTGCCTGGGATGATGGGCCACAAAACCGCTATCAAGAAGTACACAATTTACGCTTCATTCAACCAAACACATCTCTAATACAAGTACAAGAAACACATTTCTTCCCGTGACCCTTAAAGAGGTGCCCGCGCGGGAAACCCTCCTGAGCCTTTCTAACATGTGTAGCATTTGTAGCATGCGTCATTTTAAATGATACAACGTCTAGTCTTTCAGACTGACTGTGATTTTTTTTATGACGTCATTCGCCGTCACATTACGGCCGCTAGAAAGCGGTACCGCTACCGAAGGAAACCGCAGCTAAGTGCTCGCGTTGGCGTGGCCATGAGAATTTGGGATGCAGGATCAGAAAATCAAATACAGTTCTGTAAATTAGCGGTCTTACAGTAGTTTGGTGGTTAAATCTAAAGTCCGAAAAAAAGGAAGACGGTTAAGGGAGCAGAACTTTGCATTGAAGAAAGCGAAAGTTGCGCACACTGCTAATGAATGGAATACTGACAGCCAAGAAACTTCCAGTGATTTAGAAAGCCTTTGGCAATACATATTTCACATTTACCAATGGCGATACAGAGTTAAATAAGATCTAGTTAATAACCAATTAGAGAACTCATTTCAACTCAGTGAAGACCTATACGCAATGCTAGCTCTTCACCCTTTTGAGACCATAATAAATACTTAGACTTATCCCACAGGAAAATGCATAGAATTACGTTTCTGTTATACAGTGCGTTCCGTTCGCTATTGGACCCGGCATTTCATCAATAATTCCAAATCAATGTCCGGAAGTGGCAACCATCGAATTGATGGGGGTGGGGGGACAGACATTCAGAGTAAACACATTCACACACACTCACACAGACTCACACACAGACAGACACACAATTTTTGGCCCTGTGTTGTAATTGTTGAGGAAGTGAGAGGAACATCTTGTAGTTTGTAGCATTAAGATACATTGTGTCGATAATAAATGAGGTTTGTGAAGGAGCACTTTCCCTTTTTTTTTTCTTTCTTTACGAGGGTATTGGAAAAATCTTGCATCGGACACTTGAGAAGGGTCCGCACTCCTCAAGCGTGTGGGGTTCAAACCCGGCCGAAGTCGTCGGATTTTAAGAGCGTTAAAAATCCTTCAGTGTGCCTTCCTTCGGAGGGGAAGTAAACCCGGCGGTCCCATGTCATATATTTATGGCATGTAAAAGATCCTTCCACAGACTAAACTTGTGTGGAGCTAAATTTCTAGGTTAGATTTCGTTGTAACGCTCTATCAAAGTTCCAACGTTCACCACTAGGTATCATTGATATCTGGTAGCGAAAGTTGGAACTACTTGAAATTGATCGGAACTTGTAGCTCACCCTAGTGTTGTCCGTCTTAAGCAGCTACAGTCTCAGGCGAGCCGAACATGACCTCGGACACTCCCGGCACTAAAAGCCATACGATAAATAAATAAATAAATAAATAAATAATAATAACCCGCTAAAAACCATACCCTGACCTCTTGAAAAATATCCATCCTGGGACCACTTTCGTATTACTTCATTACACTTTAATAATTATAATATTAATTCGTAATAGCCGGCCCTGTGGTGTTGGGGTAGAGCGTCTGCCTCTCACCCGGAGGCCCCGGGTTCGATTCCCGGCTCCGTCAGGGATTTTATAAACTGACGTGAGGGCTGGAACGGGGTGCACTCAGCCTCGTGAGGACAATTGAGTAGCTGTCTGACAGTGAGGCAGCGCCCCGGTCACGAAAACCAACGGCCGAGCGGATCTGATGCGCTGACCACGCGTCACCCCAATATCCGCAGGCCAAATGGTTGAGCAGCGGTCGCTTTGTAGGCTTAGGCCCTTCACGGGCTGTAGTACCAGGTGTTATTATATTATATAATAATAATAATAATAATAAACAAAGAACTACCTAAAATACATCATTAAGGCAGACATGCCAGATGACAAATAGGTATAGGAGATGCCATCGCGAATCGGAGACCATCCAGCATATCACAGGGGGCTGTACAACAATTTCATCTACGTACTATTTGAAGAGACATTACCAAGTAGCCAAGATAATCCACCTGAACCTGGCAAAGAAGCACTCCTTAAGTAATAATGTTCTGCCTTACTATCAATATATTCCTGATGCTGTTCTGGAGAATGATACACACAAGCTACTCTGGGACAGGTCAGTGATCACAGATAGAACTATATCAGCAAACAGGCCAGGCATTATTATTATTGATAAAGTGCAGAGGAAAACTCTTCTAATAGATATCGCAGTCCCTAACTCGCATAATGTCCAGCACAGTTATGCTGAGAAAGTGACCAAATGCATGGCTCTGGCTGAAGAGATCCGACAGATGTGCCGACAGGGATTTGTCAATGTATTGCCAATCATAATCTCTTCCACAGGTATCATACCGAAGTCGCTGAAGGCCAAGCTCGATAAACTGGGGCTCCACCATAATCAGCATACCAGTATGCAGAAGGTTGTTATTTTGGAGACCTGCTCCATAGTTCGTTCATTCCTCAACCTACCAGTATAGAGTACTCCTCTCCATCATTCAACAAATACCGATGAAATGGTGAATTGTACCCAACGATATGGTGAACATATGAGACGAAATAATAATAATAATAATAATAATAATAATAATAATAATAATAATAATAATAATAATCTTTAACTATTTTAAAAATAAGAAGACCAAGCCAGCCTGGTTCGAAGAGGTGGAAAGTGACCTGCAAGAGATGAAAATTACCTGTGGGGATATTCATGAACGCAATTCCCTCAGGAAGAAACTACACGACCACCAGGGTTTTCAGGAAAAACCGAAGTTGAAGACGGGAAAGATGTGGACAGAAGAAAGAAAAGAGCAACACCGGCAACGTATGAAGGAACACTGGGCAAAGATCAAAGTCCAGAGAAGCCAGTTGAAATAACGTGGTCCTTAGTTGGCCGATACGATTAAATAATAATAATAATAATAATAATAATAATAATAATAATAATAATAATAATTTGTTATCGCTTGCTGATCCCAAGATAGCGGGATCGAATCCCGGCGCAGGTAGTTGGCATTTGAGATTGTGCAAATACGAGTGAGCCGTGTTAGTAGATTAACTGGCTCGTTTCCGGGGAAAAATTCCGTCACCCCGACGCCTCTAAAAGCCTCGGTATTTAACAGGGACGTAAAACTAAAAACTTTATTATTATTATTATTAATAATTAGCCGACCCATGCCAGAACTCTCGCATGTGTATAAACCACCCACAGGGCTTCATTGGTATTCGGGCTCGACGCGACACAGTTCTGGCAGGGTCTGTTTCTTTGATTATACGCACTTCGTAAGTAAATAAAGAGGCAGTTTCGATCCCTACCTCAGCCATCCAGTAAGTGGTTTTCCGTGGCTTCTACTCCAGACAAATGCCGGGATAGGACCAATTTACCCGGCTGCTTCCTACCCAAATCCTGCCTCAATTACAAGTACACATACTAGTACAGACATCACAGTGACATAGGTTATCGAACAAATTCTACACACACCTCAGTACATGGGGCTACATGACCACGAGACTCAACAACATTATCGACAACATCAGTTCTAATTTTCTTGCTCTTGCTTCATTTTTTCTAGTGTCGGGTTGAATTCATTTTCCGATGTAGGCTATTTGGACCTCTCTATTATTTTGTTGGTCCAAGGTGTCACTTTCATGACTCTCTCCATGTTATCTGTTTTCCTTAGACGTTTAATATCTGTATCAAGAGTTTTCTGCACCATCTTTAGCTTGCCACGGTGGGTGAGTGAATAGCGTGTCGGTCTACTAATCCCAAGATTGCAAGCTCGCTCCTGGCCGTGGTAAGTGATTTTTGAAAGGCGGCAAAAATACGACACGCATGTCATACGATGTTGGCATGTCAAAGAACCCATTTGAATTCAGTAGGCCGTGTTCATAATGGCAAAATTAATCTCGGGAGTTTCCGCCAACACAAAGTTCCTCATTTCTCTACTAGAAAGCGCTATAGTGTTCAAGGAGTTTAGATATATAACCTCCTTGACTTTCATAGTGATTCAAGGAACAACGAAATTCGACATGCAAGCTACCCTCTGGGTGTCAAATTACAAAGCTTGCACCTGTCACCCGAGGCCATACGATATTATTATTATTATTATCATTATTATTATTGCACCATCTTTAATGCCTGTTAACCTGTGTTATTGAGGTGTCTGTAGCAGTGTGTGTATTTGTAATGCAGGTGAGGATTGGGAAGGAGGTGGCCGTGGCGTTGAGTTAGGAACCATCCCGATAGATCAAATCTCGAAACCTTTCAGTCCATGTAAAATCCAACAAATTAACATGTTACGAAAAGTTGCTGACGAATGGTTGAATAATTTTGCCTGTGTATGTAGAATTTCTGTCAGGCCCCGTGGTTTTGGTGTGGCGTGCCTGCCTCGTACACGGAGGCTTTGGGTTCGATTCCCGGCTCCGTCAAGGATTGTAGAAACTGAAGCGAGGGCTCGAACGGGGTGCACTCAGCCTCGCGAGGACAATTGAGCAGCTGTCTGACAGTGAGGGAGGCAGCGCCCCAGTCTCGGACACCAAGATTAACGGCCGAGGGGATCCGACGTGCTGACCACGCATCACCCCTTAATCTGCAGGCTGTGTAGCCATTTTCACCGTGGCCCACATTTTAACCGAGTGTGTGGATCTTGCTGACTTACGAAGAAACCTTGGTTTGCAGATGACACTCAAACTTATATTGGCCAATGACGCGGTGGCTGCTGATCTCTTCATCCACTTTATAAGTGAGAGTGGGTTAGGGCCAGCAATCTCTATTTTCTAGTGTGCATTGATTCAACGACTTGTTCTTTCTTGTTTTCTGAATTTTTTGTTTTTCCGTAATTTTTGTTTACTTTTATAATTATTAGTTTTATTTAATTTTTTGTTTTATTAATTTTCGGTCTCTTCAAATTTAGGTGAAAAAAAATGAAAATCCACAGCCTGCTTCCAGTCTCCGACCGGGTCAGGAATGGAATGAATGAAGCCCCCATCTAGCGGCGAGGATATGAACTGTGCCGGCTGCCGAGGCCTGACGCACTCCTCTGGGGCAATGATTAAATGAATGTCAGATGAAATGAAATTATAGTGGAGAGTGTTGCTGGAATGAAATTGTGACAGGGAAAACCGGAGTACCCGGAGAAAAACCTGTCTGCCTCCGTTTTGTCCAGCACAGATCTCACATGGAGTGACCGGGATTTGAACGACAGACCCAGCGGTGAGAGGCCGGCGTGCTGCCGCCTAAGCCACGGAGGCTCTTCTTCAAATTTAGGTGACCACCTCTAAATTTTAAATTCCATTCCAAATTTGTAAACTTTAATCTGGGTTAAGAGGGGCAGATGACCTCGTTGTTCCGTCCCTTAACACGACAATAACTAACTACTAATCTGCAGGCTAAATGGCTGGGCAGCGGTCGCTTGGTAGGCCTTAGCCCTTCATGGGATGTAGCGCCACGAGTTTTTTAAATGTAGTATTTATACTCTATCCTGTCATTATGACTGTCGCTCCGGAGGTCAGGGTTCGATTACCGGCTATGACAAGAAATTGTAATTGTGGTGTGAGGGCTGGAATGGGTTACACTTAGCCTTGTGAGGCAAAACTGAGAAGAGGTGGGTTCAATTCCCACCTTAACCATCCTGGAAGTGGTTATACGTGGTTTTCCACACTTCTATAAATAAATCAATAACCCCTTGCACTACAGCCTTCGCCTAGGCCTACCAAGCGACCGCTGCCCAGCCATTTGGCCTACAGATATTGGGGTGATGCGTGATCACGTATCGGGTCCCCTCAACCGTTAATCTTGGTTTTCGTGATCGGAGCGCTGCCTCACTGTCATACAGCTACTCAATTGTCCTCACGAGGCTGAGTGCACCCCGTTCCAGCCCTCACGTCAGTTTGTAAAATCCCAGACAGAGCTGGGAATCGAACCCGTGGCCTCCGCGTGAGAGGCAGGCGTGCTACCCCAACACCACGGGGCCGGCTTCCCTCATTTCTACTTCAGGCAAATGCTGGGAAGGTTACTAAACTTAAGCCCACGACTGTCTCCTTCCCAATCCTATCCTCAATTTAATATTACACTAGTACAGCCATCTCAATAACACAGGTTATCTCACAAATTCCACACACACACACACACAAGTATACGGGGCTACATGACCATGATGTTGCAGCCCCTAAAATAAGAAACAACAACTCTTGTTGTTATATATGTTCCCTGTTGGCATTTACATTTCAAGTCAATCAACTTTCTGATAAGCTCATCAAAGTACTCAGCCTTTTCTCTGCTCACTCTCCTCCAAATCTAAAGGGGCAGTTCCGTTCCTACCTAGTTATTTACTCTATTTACTCTATTAAGTGCAGTTGAGTCTTACCTCTTTTCTTTACCTCCTTGTGAAAGAAAACAGAAGTAACTTTCCATGCTTATCTCAGAGAATGAAAACAGAAAACAGTTTGGAAGGTTATCTCAATATTTACTCACCTATGTGATATTAAAAGGGAAAAGAATCCTTTTTACTCATCTTTTATGCCACATCTCAGTCAACTTTACATCTGTTCTAGAAGTTTAATTTCCCATCTCATTGTAAGATATTTTATGTTAGTTTATCTTGAACTCCTTCTAAAAAAATAACACGCTACCGATTTCTTGTTGGTGCTGAGAAAGTTGCTCGCCTAGAAAGGAACGATGTTTTGTGTGTTCGCTTTATTATGAAGACTAGCAGATACCCGCGGCTTCGTTCGCGATTAAGACAATAGGGACGATGGATTATTGCTGATAATTGGTCTGTTCTATTACCGCAATCACGGCTACAGTTTGGTCCATTCGAATTCTGAAAATTCTGGTACATACAGTATATTCATATGAGCAGCAAAGTGGGAATTTTATAGAGTTGTGAAAGTCTGCAGGGTACAATAATATAATTTATTGCAGCCAAAGGCCATACAGTAAGTAGGATCATGTTACACAATATAGCAACCGTTCAGTCTTTTGCATAGTGGGACAGAGGTTATGTTCTTTGCGTGCACTCAATCAGGTGATACCGTGGGCAGTGTACACACACACACAGTCTATGGATGGTTCATGAAAGCCCTTCCTGTTACAGATTCGATGATGAAACCCATGTATTGCGCCTCTCGTGTAGATGAAGTCTGCAGGGTACAATGTTACATTACGTGAACACATTTTAAAATTACGTTTTTGGTTTTGCCATCTTCTTCTGAGACATACCGATTTTGTTGTCCGGATACTCGAGATCACGCCACATACAGTTGCCCATGGGAAAAAATGATTTTGTCTAAATGTACACCTGTTGCTGTTAAGTGTGTAGCATTGCGCTTTGTTAATAGAAATTGCGGATATTGTTTGTAAGAGGGAACTGCACTCTTGCACACTGGAGTGGTAAATCTATCGGAATATGGGGAATTAAAAGTAATTTTCCTTAAGCTATTCTGGGTGTAATTTGGCCATACTTATTGATGATTTGAACGTCAAAATGCCGCTATTAATAGACCTATAGTAAAATATCTCTCACCTTGGCCACTGATGTATATTATGCAGTCTCTTCCAGTCTTACATCCCGGGGATTGAAATTCTCTAACAACCCTTTTGCCTCACATGCCTCTCTAAGTAATTAAAATTCCTGATTGTTCTTGTTCGAGTCTTCAGTTTTTTTGACTGGTTTGATGCAGCCCTCCATGCCTCCCTCTCCTGAGCTAATCGTTTCATTTCTACATAGCTACCACACCCTACATCCGAGGCAATATGTTTAACCCTGGTCTACCCCTACAGTTCTTGTCCTCGACCCTCCCATCCATCACTAAGCTTGCTATTCCTGGGTGTCTTAATATGTATCGTACCAACCTATCTCTTCTCTTCATTAGCAGTCGCCAGAAACATCTCTCCTCTCCCACTCGTCTTAATACCTCTTCATTTGTTACCCTATCTACCCACCTGATCTTCATCATTCTCCTGCAACACCACATTTCAAACGCTTCAATTCTGCTCTTTTCTGCTGCACCATTAGTCCAAGTTTCACTTCCTTATAGTGTCACGCTCCAGACAAAAGCTTTCAAAAATGACTTCCTAATACCTAAATCTACAGTATATTCGATGTCAACAGATTCCTTTTCTGTAGAAATGCTTTCCTTGTCTGAGCCAATAGTATCTCTTGATCTCCTTGACCTAAAGTACACAAAACAATTTTTAAATAGAAACCATTAATATTAAAAAGTTATAAAATGGTAGGCCTAATAAAATTATAATTAAAAATAAATAAGCTCATAAGAATGAAAATTATAATACTTTTATATCCTTAATTTTTAGAACATTAAAATGTTAAAAAAAATAAAAAAATACTAATTAATATTAGGGTGAAACAATTAATATTAGGAAGTTATTTATTTATTTATTTATTTATTTATTTATTTATCGTATGGCTTTTAGTGCCGGGAGTGTCCGAGGACATGTTCGGCTCGCCTGAGTCTGTAGCTGCTTCCAGCGGATACCCTAAAGGGTGAGCTAGAAGTTCCGTTCAAATTCAAGTAGTTCCAACTTTCGCCATCAGATCAATGATACCTAGTGGTGAACGTTGGAACTTTGATAGAGCGTTCTGACGAAATCTAATCTAACAAATTTTGCTTTACACAAGTTTAGTCTGTGAAAGGATCTTTTACATGCCATACATCTATGACATGGGACCGCCGGGTTTAATTCCCCTCCGAAGGAAGGCATAGGCTACTGAGGGATTTTTAACGCTCTTAAAAAATCCGACGACTTCGGCCGGGTTTGAACCCGCTATCTTGGGCACAGCAGTTCAGCATGCTACCGACTACGCCATCGAAGCCGCTATTAGAAAGTTAAAAAATGATAATAAAATTACAATTAAAAATAAATAAGTTTATAAAAATTAAAATCTATTATTTTATAATCTTAATTTTAAGAGTTAAAGAAGACAATAAATTCAATTAATAATAATTAATATTAGGGTAAACCAATTAAAATTAAATTAAAATAAATACGAATAAAAGATCTTCAATAATATTCTGCCCTATGGAGGGTAAAGCAATCCTGAACATGCCAGTAGATCTACTGATAATGACTCCCTCGCATTGAAGCATTCCCAAATTCCAATTGACTGTCTCTAGATTCGATCCCGCAACCTTGGGAACAACAGGCCATTTGGCCAGTGGAATAGGCCTACCTCACTTAAATTCTATTTTCCTCATTAGCCTCCCAAAAATGGCGCTGTGGTCTGCCTAAGCACAGTATTTATAGTACAGTGGCTACTACAATGCTAATTCGATGGCAACTGTGGTGGACAGGTCACATAATCTACAAGCCAAATAACCGGTTAGCCACACAAAATGTTTGACTCCGAATTAACAGAGCGTAAGCGGATATTGGAGGCCAAGGGATGCAATTCAAAATTGTTGTTAAAGCTAATATGAGATTTCGTAAACATGGGAGATCTCAGCCCGCGACATTTCGCCAGGGAGGACCATGTTTTAAATTTAAATTGTGTCATGTGTATACAATACTGTACAGTCCGCTTCGTTTCGTAGTGACTAGTACTCTTGGCTGTCACTGCAGATGCCCGAGTTCGATTCTCGGCTCTGCCAAGAAATTTAATTCTGGTCTGAGGTCTGGAACAAGATCCACTCACAAGTTTCATTGCAAAAATGCATAGATCGGCTTTGCCCGGTATCTGTAGCCTGCAAGGACTGGCGCATGGATATTGTTGACCCGAAAATTAAATAATTCTCTATATTTTCGTTTTGGTCAGCCCTGATTTCCTGTGGCTCACTGTACCTTCCTTCCTAGCCTTGAACTTCACCCTGCAAAAGAAACATGTCTATATTATTGATGGTCGGGTCAGATTTACCCATGGCACCAGTCCTCGCGTGACAATTTTCGGCTTAGGTCAGTCGGGACATTCTGTAAAAAATAAGGGAGAAAATCCACCTATTTTGGTTCAGTACAATCACTTAGCTCACGTTCCTGTTCATCCATGTTTAGGGTGCAAGGACAACTTGGTCATCAGCTCATTTGTTTAAAAAAATGAGATGATGGCTTTGCCACCACTGTATGTATGTCTACCCCTTATTATTCCCGTTTACCAACGGGGTCGGGGATGAAATGCGATGGAAGTCTTTGTGGCGATGATTTTTACGGCCGGATGCCCTTCCTGACGCCAACCTCATGAGAGGAGTTAATGAGAGATGAAATGAATGATGGTGAATGAAACTGGGCAAGGATGTGGAAGGAAGCGGCCGTGGCCTCTCAGAAGGTACCGTCCCAGCATTTGCTTGGTGTTGAAAATGGGGAAACCACGGAAAACCATTTCAAGGATGGCCGACGGTGGGGCTCGAACCCACGCGTCTACCGAGTCAGCAGAGAGCTTGGCCCCTTGACCTAATGCTGCGCTTTAGCGAGCGTAGCCACTTTGCCACCACTATCAAAGGTTATGAAAATTATTGTCATTTTTCTGCAAGTTAAATTTGAAAAATTTCAATGAGCCTTATTTTATATTGTGAATAGTTCATAGGAAGACAACAGGTGGAAAATTACTTCATTAACATCCGTACGACTACGACAAAAAGGGATTGACACACTTTGGATCAAAATGACCCAGCACCAGTCCTCGTGCTATATTTTTACGCCATTTCTCAAGGGTTAATAGTTTACCCAGCGTAAGCTTAAAAGACGCACGGATTTCAGGTCCCAGACGCATTTCAGAAAAGCCGAGGAGAACAGTGGAACTCAAAACACATATCCTCTTCTCTGAAATCTTATCTCGTCATGACTCGACAGTTTGATGCTGGCCGAAGATGGGTTGATAGGCTCGCTCACTAGCTCGTAAACTCGCTCCGAAGCTAGTAATTTAAATTTCCACTGAATGGAGATTGTTTGAATAAATGTAAACGTAAACACACTTATTGTGGGCAATGTATTAAATATAGAGATATCTGTCACGGACTTTTTAGTATAACTTTTTATGCTGAACAATTCTTACACTCATAGTGTAAAGATATTTTTAACGGTTTAGCTAGAGTAAGCTTAAAAGGCGCACGGACGGCAGGTTTTTCTTGGACTCTATTCACTGAAATTGTTACTGCTCGGCATCCTTTGGTCATAAATGCATTATTCTACCTTCCTATAGAAATACTTTAAGTAACGGTGAAAACTGCATCGAAATCCATCCAGTGGTTCTCGAGATTACCCGTTTTAACTCTGTGGATATTCTTAACCTTTAACTTTGCGATCTTAAAACGTGGAATCTCCTTTTTACGTAGAATCAAAACCGTTGGAAGGGATTTGACCTTTATAATCCCACATGCATTAACCATAAATGTTGAGATGACCGTTGTGCCATCAAGCCTCGCAATCTTCACTCACACAGTTTTAGATGCACCAACTACCAAATATTTATTAGTGAAATACTTAATCGCTAAACCAGCTCTCAAAAATTTTATGAATAAGGAACGTTTGAAACATGTACCAATGATTGATGATTATGATGATGATGATGATGATGATAATTGTTGTTTAAAGGGGACTAATATCTAGATTATCGGCCCCTAAGCCAACGATTGAATATATGTCCTTAATTTTGTATTGATAGGTGTTATATTTTAAAAGTTATCTATTACAAATCAATATGACAAATATGAAACATTTCCTAACATGGTAAATGTTATTGCATTTTACTGTCAACATACGTAAATATTCGAAAAGAACAAGTTTAAGTGCCATGGACATTATAAGCTTTGACATATCGAAAATGTCAAGTTATAGAAACTAGAGTTAAACAGAAAAATATACATGTAAATTATAGGAAGTATATTCGGGAAATAATAATTACTACGAGTTATCAAAAAATCGAGTAACAGAGGTTCGAGATATCGATATTCGACTAATACGAGGGGTGATCAGAAACTAAGGGTACAAGGCCGATATTCCTGGAGTTTCAACTGTTATAGAGAAATTTGTAGTGAGGGGTAATTCGAATACGAATGGTTGGTATGTCTAACTGTGGAGAGTTTCAGCCACCCGCCACCGATAACGCTGGTTGTAGGTAAATGACTAATGGGGACTCGATTGGAAAACTCGTTTCGCGAAGATATTCGCTCAGTTATTCGATTACTGTGGACGTCGAAACATGTAACCATGGCCAGGACTTCTCACCGAGGGCGTCATTTTCCTTCATGACAACACGTGACCTCTTACAGCCCAGAAGACCACCACGTTGTTGGAGCGGTTTCGCTGGGACACCCTTCCTACAGCCCCGACCTAGTTCCACGCGACTTTCACCTGTCTCCCCACTTGAGGGAGTACCTAGAATGTTGACGATTTGATCAGACGAGGAGGTGAAACACTTCCCGACAACGTAGCTGAACACGCAAGGACAGAAATTTTACCATAAGGTAATATTCAAACTAATCCCACGAAGAGACAAGTACCTAAACCGATATAGAGACCACGTCCAAAAATAACCTAAAGCATGTACTATCAGTTGGCTGTATGGAATAAAATGCTCACGTTTCACTGCAGGCTCTGTATCCTTAGTTTCCGATAACCCCCCCCCCCCCTTTTTAGCGTATGGATTTTAGTGCCGGGAGTGTCCGAGGACATGTTCGGCTCGCCAGAGTTTGTAGCTGCTTCTATGCGGACACCCATGGGGTGAGATACAAGTACCGTCGCGTGTGGAGTGTTGTCTGGGGAGGAAAGTTTGAATGTAAGGACGAGGAATTGGAAGGTAGCGGCTGTGGCCTATAGTTAGGGACCTACCCCGGTATTTTCCTGGAAGGAAGATGGAAAACAACTGAAGACCATCTTCAACGTTGCCGGCAGGGGCATTCGAACCTCCTCGCCTACCGGATGTGAGCGGCTGCCTGCAACCACGCCATAACGACCACGGCTAACTCACCCGTTACCCCTCGTATTATTACTGTCGAACTTTTGCCGTGAGCGAGTGGTGGAGCGGACCGGCAATCTTGCAATGCTAACTTGTATCATTGACTAAAGTCAACACAGCTTCCTGTTAGTAGAGTACGGATTTTTAGGTAAATGAATATTTTTTATGTAAATACATATTTTGAGCATTTTTTTCTATAAATACTATACATAAATTCCTGCTTTTCACGTATTAGCACATACGAGATATAATATTTACATTTTTTAAAATCAGTATGCTAGATTTTGTTCTTAGGATTTTTGTTCTGTGTTACTTTAACGGGGAAGAACCTGTGAACTATCTAATCTTCATGCAGAGCGTATGTCAGCTTGCAGCTGTGCTTTTCTTATCTTGTCACCCCGTCCCACTCACTGTGAAAGCCAGGGATTTTCTTGTCCATAGCCATATTGCACCACGTGCTAGACCTTTACCTCTTCCCCAACACCCCCTACCCCTCCCCCGCCAGCTACCTGGAACCAGTGTCACTCACATGCAGTTCATTTCTGGCACTGTGATGTGTAAGACAGTTCTACGATTCCTAAAATAAAAGCAACTACAAGTTATCGTCTCTTGCAGAATTTAACGATAATTTTTCTTCTGATGGGGGCGTTCTGTTCTGCCAGCCATCTGGGAAAGCAATCAAGGCTAAACAGCGATCTCATTACACCACACCTCGAGGGCAATACACATATCGCCGCAGTTTCGCGCCTTCAGAAGAAATGTTTAACGACAATCGTCCGTCATTTGTGATGGACAACCCGAAGATGTATCTCGTTGTGCATTGTAATTATTCAGCAGTCAATGAGGCATAGCATAAATTGCATACGTGAGTATTGCATATTGTATATATTGTAATTGAAAATGAAAATCCACAGCCTGCTTCCAGTCTCCGACCGGGTCAGGAATGGAATGAATGAAGCCCCTATCTAGCGGCGAGGATATGGACTGTGCCGGCTGCCGAGGCCTGACGCACTCCTCTGGGGCAATGATTAAATGAATGACAGATGAAATGAAGTGATAGTGGAGAGTGTTTCTGCAATGAAATTTTGACAGGGAAAACCGGAGTACCCGGAGAAAAACCTGTCTGCCTCCGTTCTGTCCAGCACAGATCTCACATGGAGTGACCGGGATTTGAACCACGGACTCAGCGGTGAGAGGCCGGCGTGCTGCCGCCTAAGCCACGGAGGCTCCTATATATTGTAATTAATAAACTAAATTATAATTAAATATTTTAACTTATTGGTCACATATTTCAGGTGTTTTTATTACATAAAAAAATATTTCCCCAATATTTAGCACCTAAAAATCCGAGCCCTACCTATTAGAAAAACATTGTAGGCAGCATTCCAGTTCCGCTGATAGGAGGGTGATCTATCTATCAGGCGTGTATTCTGCTCCAATGGTTTAACACAAAATTCCTGGATAAGGCTTCTTACTCTTTAAAATAAACATCTTGATGCCTTCTCCCATGCCCCACAGTTTGTCGGTGTCTTTTGTTACGCTGCAGATATAAAATTTTAAGACGGGTGTAATGTCACTTTCTTCTTTTTATCCCCTACGTGACATAAAATCCCGGAGTCGTTGCTGCATTGTCAACTGAAAGCATACACGGTCGCTACTCGCCTGAATGGGGCCACCTCGGGCGAAAATTGTAAAACAAGTTACTAGTGAGTAAATTCTCGGCTTAGGAAGGGCGCAGTTTATAACAAATTCCCTCAAAGTTTAGCTTAGAATACACATGAGCAAATAACAACCTAAAATGAGTACTCTCTTAACTACTAAACATCGACAAGTCAATATCCATTACTCCAAATCCATTCAAAGCTTAAAAGAAAGGATGTCATAATTCCATTTTTATATGCTGTTCTTATGACACATACAAGGGTTTCCGGGATTCATGAGCTCAAGGGACGTGGCTTCCTGAGAGGCCTTGTGCAGTAGGGGCGTGCAAATTAGCTTTAGTTCCGCTCGGTAATGCAAGCTTCTTTATGGCCGATACCATCCCCCCTACCAAGGGCACTCAAGGTCAACATAGTCCCGTCTGCGTTCATATACCATTCGTCCGATAGCGACTAAACTTGGGTGAGTTGTTGTGTGCACTCTAGGGAAAGTTTCAGGCTTAGAAAGTCCATTTTACCATAGGTAGCGCACAAGTAGATTCAACAAATGAGCGAAGACGCGCGAAGCGATTCAACAAAGTCCCGTATGCGTTCATATATCATTCGTCCGATAGCGATGAAACTTGGGTGAGATGTTGTGTACACTTCAGGGAAGGTTTCTGGCTTAGTACATCCACTTTACAATAGGTATCGCACAAGTAGATTCAACAAATGATCGACGGCGTTCAAATACCATTCATCCGATTGCTATGAATCTTTGTTTGAATTGTTGTGCACACTCCAGGAAAGGTTTTTGACTTAGTAAATCCTTTTTACAATAGGTAGCGCACGAGTAGATTCAACAAATGAATAACGGCGCTCGTATCGTTTAAAACAAATTCGTATGCGTTCATTAACCATTCATGCGATTTCAATGAAATTTAGAGAAATGTTGTTTCCACTCCCGCAAAGATTTCTGATTTAGTAAAATCATTTTACAATTGGTAGCGCACGAGTAGATTCAACTAATGAGCGACAGAGCGTGAATCCTTTCAACCAAGTCCCGTATGCGTTCATATACCTTTCATCCGATTGTGATAAAACATTGGTGAGTTGAGTACAGTCCTGCGAAGGTGTATGAATTAGTAAATCTGTTTTTCAATGCGCGGCGCACAAGAAGATTCAACAAATGAGTTTTTTTTTAGGCGCGTGAATCATTTAAACAAAATCCCGTATGCGTTCACATGCCATTCATCCGATTGCGATGAAACGTTCATGAGTTTTTGTGTACACGCCAGGGAAGGTTTTCGACTTAGTAAATCCATTTTACAATAGGTAGCGTACGAGTATATTCAACAAATGGGTGACGGCGCTCAAATCGTTTCAACAAGTCCCGTATGCGTTCATATACCATTCATTTTGTTGCGATGAAACTTTGGTGAAGCGGCTTCGGTGGCGTAGTCGGTAGCATGCTGAACTTCTATGCCCAAGATAGCGGGTTCAAACCCGGCCGAAGCCGTCGGATTTTTTAAGAGCGTTAAAAATCCCTCAGCATGCCTTCCTTCGGAGGGGAAGTAAAGCCGGCGGTCCCATGTCATAGATTTATGGCATGTTAAAGAACCTTCCACTAATTACACCTGTGTGAAGCTAAATTGGATAGATTAAGAATGTAAACAACGCTCTTAGGTTTCTAGGTTCGTTGCCAAGAGCCGACTGCAGTGGCGTCTAGTAACTGAGTTCTGAATTTAGCTTAGTAGTCGTTGATGTTGGCGCTTGGCGGCTAAAGTAGGAACTATTTGAAAAATTCTAAGTTGCAGTACTTAAATTAAAAAACAGATAACACACACTAATACAGTCATCACAATTAACACCGGTTATCAGACAGACTCTACACACACCCAAAGTACACGGGGCTATATGGCCGCGTTGTCGCAGCCCCTAAACTTAAGAACCAACCAACCAACCAACCAACCAACCAAACTTTGGTGAGTTGTTGAGCACACTCTCATGAATTTTTTTTTGAGATAGTAAATCAATTTTTCAATAGTTTAGAGGTGGTTAACGGAAAATAAATAAATATTGGGAATTCAAAAGCAATTCAACAAACAAAGTTACAACGCCAACACTTTCTATGATTGACATTGCAACGCATGCCGGGTACAGCTAGTAAATAAATAAATGATTAAATAAATAAATGAAAATAAATAAATAAATGAATAAATACGTAAGTAAATAAATAAATTATTAAATATATAAGATACATTATAAATAAATGCGTGAATGAATAAATAAATAAAAAAATAAAATATGTTAGTATGAACAAACAAACAAATTAAATAAATAAATAAATAAATAAATAAATGATTAAATAAATCAATAAATAAATAAGTAAATAAATAAAAATAAATAAATAAATAATTAAATAAATGAATAAATAAAGAAGTAAATAAATAAATAAATGAATAAATAAATAAGGAAACAAATAAATAAATAAAATACCTTATAAATAAATGCATGAATGAATAAATAAATAAAAAATAAAAAAGCAAGGATGAGCAAACAAACAAATTAAGTAAGAAATAAATGATTAATTAAATAAATGATTAAATGAATAAATAAATAAATAAATAGCCTAAGTAAATAAATAAATACATGATTAAATAAATAAGTAAATAAATAAATAAATAAATAAATAAATAAATAAATAAATGATTAAATAAATAAATAAAAATAAATAAATTAATAAATACATAAGTAAATTAATAAATTATTAAGTAAATAATGAATACATTAATAAATAAGTAAATAAATAAAATAAATAAATAAAATAAATAAATAAATAAATAAGATACATTATAAATAAATGTGCGAACAAATAAATAAATAAAAAATAAAAATGCAAGGATGAACAGACAAACAAATTAAGTAAAAAATAAATAAATAATTAATTAAATAAATAAATAAAAATTAATGCAAGAATAAATAAATGCTCAGTCCGAAGTCCAACATGTCAGTCAAGTAACTACCCACATGCAACTCTGATTCGTTCGGTGTCTTCGCGAATGGAACAGAGGCAGCTGTAGCCGTCCCTCGGTTCGGCGCACCCACATCCGGACCGGGCCGTGCCGTTGAGACGCTCCGCGCCCCGGTCGGCGTGGCGTGGTGGTGACTGCCTACTCTACTCCAGGTCAGTCGGACTGCATCATCGGCAGTGCGCGGTTTGGTTGACGTCACCGAGTGCTGAGGTCTGGACCCGAGCCACTCCCGCTATTGATGGTCATTTGACGGTCCTCACAATCAATGTTTCGCATACATATGAAAACATTCTACTGGCGCTATCTATTATTAATGACACATTAATTACAAGTTCTTTTTTTAAATTAAAATAATGTAGGAGATGGGTGGTGATGTATTTAAAATATGACATGGACCACAGAAACCTTCAGAGTGAATCTTAAGGTAAGCAGAATCCTCAGAAATATTTTTCTTCATTTTTGTGGAGTGATTTTCCTTTTGGCCCGAAATATTAATAATGGAAGCTCCAGTTATTCTCTTCGTGAAATGGGCTGAAATAGCCACAAAATATTATGAGCCTTACTATTTCTTACACATTTTTGGTAATGAAGGACTTAAAATTAGGAATTATGCTGTCATCAAAACAGACCATCTTGCGGCATAGTTGTTAGCATTGTTTGTTGTGGCACCCCAGAGGTCCCAAGTTCCAAAATTTAAAAAACGACTTGCTGTGGTCTGATATGAGATCTCCCACCTTCGTTATACTAAATGGGAATCTCTCAGATGCTGTGGCAGGAGAAGGAGATAATAGGAACTGGCTACCCTACCGCACATAAACTGAGGTTAAGGGCAATCGGTTTGTGATCCCTTGGCACAGCCAGGGACTCTACATTCCTTATGGATCTTTTTGTCATCAATTGAGAAGAATAACTTCTTCAATTGCCAGTTAGTATTAGACAGTATTTGTTTCACTTAGAGACATGGAGCAGCCTCTAGCTTGCTGCGTGCTAGGTTGTGGGAACGAATTACACACGGATGGTTGGCCTTTAAAGTTGCTTAAATGCAGGAGATTCTTGTCACCAGATTTACTTGGAACTGCACAGCAAATTCCTTTCGCCCGAATGTCTTCCAATCTGCTGCTGTTAAACGGAGCGTTAAAAGGGAAAGGAAGATTTTAATTTTACGTGATCATTAATCTCGCGATCATGAGGTACGGGGCCTGCATTTTTGCGTGGAATCCGAACCACAGGACGTGATATTTCACTCCAAGAATCTCACATGCATTTAACGGGAAATGATTAAAAGGGAACGTTTAAACAATACCATTATTATTATTATTATTATTATTATTATTTCAAGAATTGGATTTTCATAACAGTAATGATACAAATGGGTGCTTTAAGCTTTAGGTCGTGTAATGCACAAATAGTGTAAGCCGTATAGATAGCAGGATGAAATGCGAGACGCCAGCGAGACTCAACCCGAGTACAAAGCCGAAGATTGCTGTTTCGATTTCAGCTGGGTTCAAAAATTGTATTATCGAACTTCCGTCCATATGGCTTGCAGTATTTGCGTATTCGTACTACATGATCAAATAGCTGAAGGCCTTCATTATTATTATTATTATTATTAATATTCAGGGAATGACAGCAGTAGCTAGGCTCGCTAACGTGCAGCGCTAGACCATGGGGCTAAGCTATCTGTGGACTGGGTAGACTTCGAACCTCACCGTCACGTCGGCCGTCCTTGAAATGATTTTCCGTGATTTCTCCATTTTCAACTCCAGGTAAATGCTGGGAGGCCACGGCCGCTCCCTTCAAAATACTTGCGCAGTTTCATTCATCTTCATTGATTTCATCTGTCATTAATACCTCACATGAGGTTGGCGTCAGGAAGGACATCCGACCGTAAAATCAACCCTCCACATAGACCTTATTGGGGGTTAGCTTGATCCCACACCACTACTCAAGTTACTGTTCATTTAGTAGTTATTTACATTAAGTTTGCTCTTTATAATCTTTCTACTACGAAGATGTACCATTTGCCGAAGAACGAACAATAGAAAAACGAACGTCGTATGCAAGGAATGTAGGGGTCTAGTTTGTTCAGACTGCGTGGCAAAGTTGTGTCATAATTTCGTAGAAAGTAAGGCTAGTTAGAAGGTGATGATGATAATTGTTGTTTTTAAGAGGCCTAACATCTAGGTTATCGGCCCCTAATTGTTTGGGTGATAGTGAAAGATGAGAATGAAATCTATAACTAATACCAACTACAAACTTAAAAACTAGGGGAAGAAATGATAAACAAGTAAAGGATAAGGCAAATAAAGGACAGGAAGAAAAGAAATGCCCTCAACCCTCGAAGAATGTGGATTGAGGGACTTGGAAGGAAGGAGAGCCATGAAAGACAGATAGGAAATGGAAAGAGGAGAGAGCCTGCCGCAAGGCCAGAGGAAAAGGGGACAAAACGGACCCTGCTCAGGAATCCCTCGGGGTCGCCAACTCCCAAACTCACTTGCCGTAAGCCCTTGAGGGTGTAGCAATATCCAGGGTGCACCAGAAGTGGTGGGGCTACATACACCCTGCCTCCTTGAGGGCCTTGTGTAGTAGGCAGGAGATAACATGAAAAGAAAAAGAAGGCTGACCCCTCACAAAATGAGGGTATCAGGAAAGATGAGGCAAGGGCCAATTTGGCGGGAAAGTGAAAGACTCCCTAGGCCTCGGATACCCTAATACCGTCGGGTTAGCGGCTTCGGTGGCGTAGTTGGTAGCATGCTGAGCTTCTATGCCCAAGATCGCGGGTTCAAACCCGGCCGAAGTCGTCGGATTTTTAAGAACGTTAAAAATCCCTCAGTATGCCTTACTTCGGAGGGGAAGTAAAGCCGGCGGTCCCATATCATAGATTTTTGGCATGTTAAAGAACCTTCCACTAATTACACCTGTGTGAAGCTAAATTATATATAGGTTAAACATTTGACTAACGTTCTTAGGTTCCTACGTTCATTGTCAAGAGCCGACTGCGGTGGCATCTGGTAACTAAGTTATGAACTAGATGGTCGTTGACAGTGGTGTTTGGCGGCAAAAATAGGAACTACTTGGAAATATTAATGACTGCAATCCTTACACATTAATACAGTCATCACAATTAACACCGGTCATCAGACAGATTCTACATACACCCAAAGTACATGGGAACCAACTGAGGAACCAACCAACCAACCGTCAGGGTAGGAAGAGAATAAGAGTTGACCAAGAGAGGTCGGAAGGAAAGAAGACGGAGAGGAGCCTGGCACAAGTAAGTGGAAGCAATGCCAGACTCAGCTGGGGTCCAGTGGTGGCCAACCCACGTCCCACTAGATTTGAGCCCCTGGGGGGTAGTGAGAAGAATATGACTCTTAGGTAGTCAGCCTGGAGGCTGGTTGAATCCTCAAAAAGTGCCTCCATACAGAGGTGTGCAAATGATTACACTAAAATAATGAAATTGAATCAGTCACAATATTTCATTCAGAATCATTTTATTTTATGTATATTACCCTACTTAGTGCTGTTTTCGCCCCAAAGGAATTGGAAATTTTCCCATAAGGGATTCCGCGGGGAAAGTTTCGAAATTGGAGATTCTGAGGCACTCGTGAGCTGGGTCCATTTTCTCTTTTATCATTGACTTTGTAATGTGTCCTCTAAATCAGGTGATTTCAATCCAGGGCCTACGAATCTTTGAGTAGTTCAAAAGCGGACCATCAGTAATAAATAACTTCGAATTCTTGTGCACTAAATTCGCAAGAAAACTAGAATGTGGTTATCAGAGACAAACAAAAGTGTGATATTCTGCATTATCAAGGCTCCTCAATCAGCGAAAATTCTAAAAAAAGAACATTTTACTGTCAGTTTCTAAGAGGAAATGTAATTAAAGAGTATTGGTTGATCACTTGAAAGCAATGCCTCGCAAACATTTTTACTGCATTAAGTCATAAAGAGAACAAGAAGTTCCGTGACGAACTAAAGAGCCTACTTTTCTTAAAATTAAGATTCATGCCAATGATTAATCTACAGTATATGAACCTATCTAGAATATTAGGGTAAAAAATATAGACAGCATTTATTAACAGTTGTCAGCCCTGATTGCTCTTAAGAATATATATAGTCATATCTGTTATGTTACACATACCACATACGAAATTTGGATGAAATCCAACTGATAGTATAGAAGTTACATGTATTTAAAAATCGGTCTTATCAGCACGCTTAGAATCATGTTGGTAGAACTGACGTATATAAGTTATTCCAAATTAATCTAAAATGCCAGGTACTATACGTGTGCATAGTTTAAAGCTGTCGGCTTGCATACTTTCTGATATATTGGTATTTGGATAAAAGAGAGAGAGAGCAATTATCAACAGTTGGCAGCCCTGGTGGCTCTTAAGAATACGCTCAGTCATATCTGTGTATGTACATATACTACATACAAAATTTGGTTGAAATCCAATTGTTGGTGTCGAAGTTATATGCAATTAAAAATTGGACACAACAGAAGTCTTAACATTATTTTGGCAACACTGTCATGTATGTCCTCCTGGAAATTAAACTGAAATAGTATTATCTACATGTGTGCCAATTTTGGAACAGCTCCCATGCATATCTTCCAAGATATCCAACATAGAGCTCAAATTTCTAGTGCGTTTTTTCATCAGTTGGTAGCACTGACATCATTTTCAAATATGGGCTTGAGATATTCCGGTATACATCTTTAGTCATACTAAATTTGGTTTCGATTGCTGCAGCCATTTAGGAGACAGACACATAGACAGAAGGACTGAAGACAGACAGACAGACAGACAGACAGACAGACACACACACATTTTCCCGGATCGATCTTGTAAGACTACTTTTTCCTCCTTTTTGGAAAATGTGAAAAGTAGGCTAAAAAATTAAATGTTGGAAAACTAGGACACCTCTGTAGGTTATGTGGGCTGAAACCTACAAAAAACCAAAGGGAGAGTTATGATGAGGCATACTAGGCAAGGTGAAGACTGAGGTAGTTTGTAATTGCTTTCCTCACTGAGTCGGTACAGCAGTCGGTACTATCCTTATAATCTAAATTTACAAATGGATATTTACTCAAAGAACTTGTTCTTTTCTGAAATTCAGATTTTTGTTTTTCACTAATTTTGTTTATTTTTAAATTTCGTTTACGGCCATTAGAGACTGCGTAGTTTTAAACAATTAGATATATTTCCGTTTACATTTCAAGAAAAGCAAGATTTTTTCTGTACTATTGAGACGATTTGGAAGATTTGGACACAAACCACACCTTTTAACTCCCTCTGGTTTAAGAGCTTGAGTGTGGGGCGTGGTGGCTCAGCGGTCTAGCTGAATGCCTCTCACCCAGGCGGTCCGGGTTCGATTCCCGGTCAATGCATGTGAGATTTTCGAAGTGAAATGCCATGTCCTGTGGTTCGGATTCCACGTAAAACGGAGGTCCCGTCGCTCATGTTCTCGAGATTAACGGTCACGTTAAACTACAAGCTTCCTTCCTTTTAAGAGCTTGAGTTTTGTGAAACATACACCTTAGCGTTATATTGTATGTTTATGGATGCAATACCTTAGATAATTTATAGATACTAGCGGACCCATGTGAGACTTATGGAGAAAGGTTGTTTCAACCAAATGATTATAGAACACTATTTACATTTCAGGAAGCCTCCGTGGCTTAGGCGGCAGCACGCCAGCCTCTCACCGCTGGGTCCGTGGTTCAAATCCCGGTCACTCCATGTGAGATCTGTGCTGGACAAAACGGAGGCAGACAGGTTTTCCCTGTCAAAAAAAAAATTTCATTCCAGCAACACTCTCCACTATCATTTCATTTCATCTGTCATTCATTTAATCATTGCCCCAGAGGAGTGCGTCAGGCCTCGGCAGCCGGCACAGTCCATATCCTCGCCGCTAGATGGGGGCTTCATTCATTCCATTCCTGACCCGGTCGGAGACTGGAAGCAGGCTGTGGATTTTCATTTTTTCATTTACATTTCAGTTAGAATTCCAAGTTCTACGTTCCCTAACTTAAGAAGGCAATCTCTGGAAATTGGATCCTCATAACACTCACCGGTTATTCGATATTTATGAAATTATACGATTTGAGAACTCATTCCTTTGATTTACTGTTTCTGAAATCCATGCAAAATGATGAAGGAAACGACTCAAAATGTTCAAATGACATGGAACAGGCGTCCCAGTGGCCAAAATGTGAAGTGGACAGGAATTATGGAGCGTATTTTCTTACAGCAACCGTATCTGCAAATCGCACACTTCGTACATTATTTTGAAAGTCATTTTTTTAAAGAAATTATAGTTATTTAAGAAATTAGAGTGCAATACGTCACTGCTAATGTCTATTCTCTTTCATTTGAATGCTCATTTGTCACGATCGGTCGCTTGTGAGCGCCGTAGGAGGGACCTATACTACTGAAATAATATACAGTGTGGTCCACCCGCCCCTTATTATTTAGTTTTATGAAACCCAACTCACATCGCATTTCTCCCGATGGTCGATATTGCTCTGCGCTCTGACTGTGTGACAGCAATGTAATTGGGTCATGGGTCTAGCAAGGAAAAAAACGACCTTAAAGTTTTCCCCGCCAAATACTATGGCCCATTCTACTAACATATGAATTACTGCTCCTTTAAATAATACACATACACGTAATACGATCGCATTAATAGCTTACGCCACGTGATCTGTAATAGTAGAAAGTTAAATCAACACCATAAACCGTGATTGATGACTTTGAGATGGACTTAAACGTTTGAGGTAGGACGGTTACAGTAGCTACACCACGTTTAGCGTGTAGTATCTACCATGTGTTGGTGGCTGAGAGTGTTAAAGCCTGACCGTACGTGGTGGGCGCGAACGGGTAGAGTGCTGCTTCGAATCCAGTATTAGGCATACTTTTTTGAACGAAAGCCCACATTCCATTTTAGTCGGGATGTAACTACATTGCCACATTTATTGCCTTACGACGTATTTTTATGAAGAGTACGTTGAATTTTGATGATTTATAAAGAGAATACGATCGAATTGGTACGTTATGCCACGTGACCTGTAACGGCAGAAAATTAAAAAACTGGTATGAATATTAACTTAACATATCGAAGTATTGCTCCGGAGGACTGGGTTCGATTCCCAGCTTTGCCAAGAAATGTAATACTTGTCAGAGGGCTGAGATTGGGTACACGTAGCCTCGTGAAGCAAATATGAGAAGGAGTGGGCTCGATTCCCACCTCAGCCACCCTGAAAATGGTTTTCCGTGGTTTCCCACTTCTACTCCGGCCAAATTCCAGGTCGGATTCTATCATAAGGCCACGGCCGCCTCCTTCCCAATCCGTAATTGCAAATACACACATCATTTCAAGCCCGCAATAACTCAGGTTATCAGACAAATTCCACACACACACCCAAGTAAACGGGGCTAAATGACCGCGATGTTCTAGCCCCTCAAATGAAACAAAACAACAACATATCGAAGGATATTCTGATCGCCAGTGCTTGCATCGACGTATACGTATTCCTTAGAAATTCCCATGGTATTATTAGCATACTTTCGATTTTTGCAAAAAATGAAAGTAGACTTATGAGATCTACACAGGGCCAAAAATTTTGTGTCTGTCTGTGTGTGTGTGACTGTGTGCCTGTGTGTGTACTCTGAATGTCTGCCCCCCCCCCCTCCTATCAATTCGAACACGGTGAAACTGAATGGAATGAAATTTGGTACAGATATAGAACTAGCAAAGGGCACCTCAGTGTCATGTTTTATATCGCCGCCATCTTGACGGAAACGTAATGGCGGCCACCCAAATGTTCAAAGCTTTAATCAAATTACGAATTACCTAATTATCCGATCTCTACAAAATTTTGCAACAACATATATTTATATGGCGAGCGTCTTTTGACTAAAGTACAAGGTAGTCAGCCCAATAGTTTGCAGATGGCGGCCATGTATGTGTGCAAATCGATTCCCCCTATCAATTCAAACACGGTGAAACCGAATTGAACGATATTTGGTACAGAGGTAGCACTAGCAAAGGACACCTCAGTGTCATGTTTTTCATGGCCACCATCTTTACGAAAACGTAATGGCGGCCTCCCAAATTCTGAAATCTTAAATAAATTATGACCAACCTAATGATCTGATCTCTACCGAATTTTGCAACAACATGCCTTTATGTGGGAAGCATATTTTGTCCAAACTACAAGATCATCAGCCCAACAGTTTGCATATGGCGGCCATGTATGTGTGCAAATCGAATCCCCCTATCAATTCAAGCACGGTGAAACCGAATTGAACGAAGTTTGGTACAGAGGTAGCACTAGCAGAGGCCACCTCAGTGTCATGTTTGATATCGCCGCCATCTTGACGGAAACGGAATGACGGCCACCCAAATGTTAAAAGCTTAAATCAAATTACGACCAACCTAATCATTTGATCTCTACCAAATTTTTCAACAACATACCTTTTTGTGGGAAGCATCTTTTGACTGAACTACAAGGTCATCAGCCCAATAGTTTGCAGATAGCGGCCATGTATGTGTGCAAATCGATTCCCCATATCAATTCAAACACGGTGAAACCGAATTGAATGGATTTTTTTTACAGAGGTAGCACTAGCAAAGGGCACCTCATATTCATGTATAATATCCGTATAGCTCGTTGTATTTCAAGAAGCTATTACAACCAACATTCAATTATACTCCTTGAAAAGGACAAAGAGTTATAACAATACCCATGCATTTAGGAGAAAGTAGGCTATACGTTCTTTACCGAACATCTGGTTTTGTTATTAAATTTTAACAAAAAGTCTTAGCATATCTTTAGGCCCATATCACACGACACTCGCTGACAAGGAAGCTGCTGTGATCGCTGGTACAAAATCCTGTATGATTCTGTTTTCTTTGTCAGTACACCTGCTTGTATGACCGAAGTGTATCAAACACTAGCATTTTGTACGCTAAGTTGTATGAAATAAAACCGAAGGGCTCTCGTTTGAGGGCATTATTTGCAGTTCTTTCGTCTTATTAACGCAAAGCGGTCGCGAAACTTGCTTTAAGTTAGTTAGAAAACATGTCAGGTACTGAATGACTGCATTCAAATCAATATTTAAGATCTAACTGTAATAATTGAATATTTTACCATACGCGTTAATAAGAAGCGCAACAAAAACCTCGAGAGTGAGTTGGAAATGTGTGCAAGTGTTATTGCACCTGATCACTCTTTCGAAGATCCTGGGTTCAAGACCATCCAACGGCAGATATTTTAAATTCTTTTTAACTATTTTATTATACCCTCCCTACCTCGTACAGCAAGATTTCAACTTGTTTTTTTTTCACATTATCTAGGAGAACGATAGGGAAAGTTATTTTCTTGTCTCATTTAAATGGTTATTTTCCCTAAATACTGTTCAAAACCATGGATGGATACTATTCGTTATAATTATTATTTTTTAGTCGATTTTACCCTCCAGGTTAGGTTTTCCCACGGACTCAGTGAGGGATCCCATCATTACCGCCTCTACGGGCAGTGTCCTGGAGCTTGAACCATCTCGACTAGGGGATACAACTGGGGAGGTAGGATCAGCAACTCGCCCAGACAGCCTCACTTGCAAAGCGAACAGGGTCCTCTTGAGGGATGGGAAGGGAGGGGAAGATCGGGAGGGATAGGCAAGGAAGAGGGAAGGAGGCGGCCGTGGCCGTACGGTAGGTAACATCCCGGCATTTGCCCGAAAGCGAAGTGGGAAAGCACGGAAAACCGCTTTGAGGATGGCTGAGGTGGGAATCGAACCCCCTCTACTCATTTGGACCACCCTAGGCTGAGTAGACCCCGTCCCAGTCCTCATACCACTTTTCAAATTTCGTGGCAGAGCCGGGAATCGAACCCAGGACGTCCGGGGTGGCAGCTAATCACGCTGACTATTACGCAACGGAGGCGACTCTATTCGTGATAATTAGAATTTTAATAGTTCAATATTTATATGGCACGTTCTGTAATTACTGCCTTGCTGCGAGGCTCAGCGGTAACGTTCTCGCTTGCTGTGCCCGAGGTTGCAGATTCGTATCCTGGCGCAGTCAGCTGGTATTTGAGGGTGTGCAAATGCGAGGGAGCCGTGTCAGTAGATTTACTGGCACGTTGAAGATCCCCTTCGGAGCAAAATTCTGGCACCCCGACGTATCTAAAAGCCAGAGCAGTTAAAAGGGATGTTAAACCAATAATGTTATAATTATCTGTATTTACTGTATGATCTCGTAGTTCCGCCCCTTAAAACCTCACTAACTAACTATTACTGTAAGTGTATAGCAAGCGCTTTTCGCACAGACGCCGTTGAAAGAAATTATAGTTTCGGTCTGATGTATTTATTCGTGAGCCTACCCACATAACAAATCAATTTGTTATGTGGGTCGTCTGAGTGAGTCGGAGTTTTCCTTTAAACAAAGGTGGTCAAAATTTTGAACACTTTCTACCTTGAATATACAGGATAGGCTACCTTGCTTTCGTTCTACAGATCATTATGTCGTCGTCCAATCTGGCTGCGTACCATCGGATAAGTACGGTCCTTTTGAGGACCAAATACAAAATCACTGGCTGGAACAGATAGATATGCGTCCATAATACATCCACAAAGCCTTCGTGGCTTAGGCGGCAGCACGCCGGCCTCTCACCGCTGGGTCCGTGGTTCAAATCCCGGTCACTCCATGTGAGATATGTGCTGGACAAAACGGAGGCAGACAGGTTTTTCTCCGGGTACTCCGGTTTTCCCGGTCAAAATTTCATTCCAGCAACACTCTCCACTATCATTTCATTTCGTCTGTCATTCATTAAATCATTGCCCCAGAGGAGTGCGTCAGGCCTCGGCAGCCGGCACAGTTCATATCCTCGCCGCTAGATGGGGGCCTCATTCATTCCATTCCTGACCCGGTCGGAGACTGGAAGCAGGTTGTGGATTTTCATTTTCAATACATCCACAATAAACGACATTAAGTAAAAAATAAAATAAAAATGTACTAGTTCAAGGTTCGAACCTACTACAATGCGACTTCGTTGATGCTATTCAAGCGATTCTTGATTAAGCCACCATAGCTACCGAGAACCATGGTGTATTGCTGGCACGTATTGAATCTATTCGTAGACACTTCCTGTCCAAACGTAAGAAGGTGTTATTCGGAGCTCTGATCGTTTCAATCATGCATTATATTTAAGGTCATTGAAAGAACACTGCCTCTATTGATTTCTACTATATTCGCGAGGATGTACAATGGACGTAAAGGAGCAGGCACTAATGTTTTTAGAATGACTGTGATATACGCGTTAGTTGGGTTGCCTTCCTCCAAAAAAAAATAAGGGGCTGGTGGACCACACTGTATATGATGATTATAAGATTGTGTATTCAGCAATAGTTTTCTTCCCATTTACTTGAACGTACTTTTAAGCTGCGAAAGTAATTTTGAGTTCACCAGTTGAATAATGGAATCTTCACTTCAAGAGTCCACTTGGTGCTCCTGCTCCTACCTCATGACCGTATCGCTCCCCCATTCAGCACCAGTGAAGGACGAGTCCTACGGTCTCCATTCACGCGTGTCAGCTCACAAAAGCTATTCACAACATGGACTCGAGCACTTTCGTGACAGACATTCATGAAAAGGATTTCACCTTCTAATTCCCACTGTGGTACTTTTAAAGAAGATTGCTCTGAGTTCTACTGAATGAGAAATACCGTACTTAAAATGCTTCATATAAAAACTCTCTTATTCTTACATCACAGTCAAGTTTGAAATGACTTGTTATTGGTGTTCAATTTACGATCTTGGGACATCGTGATCATTACTCTCATACAATTGAGTGAGCGAGGAATAACTTCTATAGAGTCTCATAATTAGAGGGATGTGGGATGGCGACCATGGGCACTAGTGAAGTCCATCTTTGTTCCCACGTACTTGTACTGGGTTCATTCACCCCCTCCCCCCTAAATATTTCCCGTCGACCTCTCTTGGTCAACTTTTGTTCTCTTCATACCCCGGTATTAGGATATCTGAGGTCTAGGGTGTCTTTAATTTTCCCGCCTTAATTGGCCTTTGTATTTTCGACGCACAAGAACCCTTATTTTTAATGGCTCTCCAGTCAAGTAATAGGAGGCAGGATTACACCTTAAGTGGCTCACTGAGTTGAAAGTTGGCAGTCTGGAGTGATTCCTGAGTAGTGTCCGTTTTTCACCCTTTGTTTTATCATTAAGGGGAACCCCGTAAATACAGTTAGAACTACAAAATATAACTTTGTGTAAAATTTCTTCTTCTTCCTCTTCCTCTTCTTCTACCCCTTCTTTCGTTTCACTCCCTTTGAGGTACGTTGAATCAATCATTTCTCTGTGTAAAATGACATGAAAATCTCTATGAGAGCCCGATTTCTTATTGACGACGTAATTATAATAACATTTATATATCCATAAGTTTTTGAATGGTATGGACTCCGTCTTGAGGAAAGAATTCATGATGAAAATTAATAAATGTAAAATAAAAATATTGGAATGCAGCCGAAATAAGTCAGAAACCTCTATGGACATCAAATTGGCATGTGAAATACTAAAGGAAGTAGGAGACTTCTGTTACTTAGGAAGCAAAATAACCAGTGATGGACGAAGCAAAGAGGATGTAAAAAGTAGATTAGCTCAGGCAAGGAAAGCATTTCTACAGAAAAGGAATCTGTTGACATCGAATTAGTTATTAGGAAGTCATTATTGAAGGCCTTTGTCTGGAGTGTGGCGCTCTATGGAAGTGAAACTTGGACTATTGGTGCAGCAGAAAAGAGGAGAATTGAAGCGTTTGAATTGGGGTGTTACAGGAGATCGATGAAGATCAGATGGGTAGATAGGGTTACAAGGTATTAAGACTCGTGGGAGAGGAGAAGTGTTCCTGGCGACTGCTAATGAAGAGAAGATATAGGTTGGTAGGACACATACAGTACTAAGACACCCAGGAATAGCAAGCTTAATTATGGAAGGAAGGGTCGAGGACAAGAACTGTAGGGGTAGACCAAGGTTAGTGTGTGTTAAACAGATTGCCTTTGATGTAGGGTGTGGTAGCTATGTATAGATGAAACGATTAGCTCAGGACAGGGAGGCGTGGAGCGCTGCATCAAACCAGTCAAAAGACTGAAGACTCAAACAACAACAACAAGTCAATATTATGTTGTATATTAAAACCGTACGATACCGGTTTCGGTCAGTTATAACGTAACTATCACAACTTATCTAGTTTCACATCCACATCTCTTCTATTCCTCGCTGTATTTATCAAGACTTTTTTCATGTTTTTGTTGTTCTTAACACATTTTGTAACAGATCTGGCTGGCTTTTTAAATTTTAATTTGTGAGCTTTTGGAACAATAATATTTTAAGAATCCTCTGTTATGGCAAAATTTATATTAAGTGTATGTTGTTGCACATTTACATAGTTGCGTTGAGGTAGGTCACGTGACTGAAACCGGTACGGTTTCCATGTACCACATATATTGATTTGACTTAAGTTTATACGAATTTTATTATAATTTCTCAGTGTGTTGTTCTTTCGATAGTGCCCAGTATCTCATCATTCTTCTTTTCTTCCGAGATGATGGGTTTGGATCTTAGTGCAGATTTATCTTGGAACCTTATATTTTCGTCTTTAATAATTGTTTTAGCTCTTCGATTGAGTAGGGAATTCTATGTATTATTAATTCTACCAGGTCTTTTGAAGTTTCTTTAACCTATGTGGGTTTTGTTTTGCGGTTACGGAAGAAATCAAATATTTATTTGGTTAATCTATTGGAGTTCGTTCTGCGAAGATGACAGAAAAATTTTATCCTCCTTTTTTGCATATTATCTGTGAGTTTTTCAATTTTTTTTGTAGTGAGTCTTATTCTTATTAGCTTGCCACGGTGGCTGAATGGTTATCTTGTCGGTCTACCAACCCCAAGTTTGCAGGTTTGATCCTGGCCGTGGTAAGTGATAGGCTATATTCATAATGGCAAAATTAATCTCGGGATTTTTGCGCCTACACAATAGTTCCTCCTTTCTCTACTAGAAAGCGCCAAGGAGCTTAGATATCTAATCCTCCTTGACTTTCATAGCGCTCCAAGGAACAACACAAATTCGACATGAAAGCTGCACTCTGTATAACAAATAGCAAAGCTTGTACCCGGCATCCGAGGCCATACGATATTATTATTATTATCCTGAAATTTTGGTCCTATGATTTCTCTTAAAATTTTCCTTTCCATTAATTCGGGTTTCTCCATCTGGCCATTGCAATTCATGTTTAGTGTTTCTGCTGCGTGCAATGCTTAGGGTTGAATCACTGTCTTATAATGTTTAATTTTGGCTCCCTTGAAATAAATTTCTTGTGATATATATCTTTTGTTTGTTTGTTGGAAGGCCATTTCAAGTGTACCATTTACTAATAGAGAATTGAAATGTATTCCGCATGTGGTATTCCTGTTTTGTCCTCCATTGCGCTACTATATAAGGTAACATAAAATATGCGAGGAATATATCTTGCGTTGACTCAGTTGGTAGAGCAATACTCAAACAGAAGGCTGGGAATCGAACACGGAATTGCGGGGTGACAAGCCAAGACTGCTGGCCACTGCGCTACGATGTGGTCTATTTCTAAGGTTACCCAGGTAAAGATACACCCCTATAACTATTCCAAATTCACCCAGTGTTGTTGAACAGCACCTGTAGCAACTAACATTATTGGCTGTCGCCCCGAAAGTCCGGGTTCGATTCCCGGCTCTGCCAAGAAATTTATTTCCGACCTAAGGGCTGGAACGGGGTACACTCACCCTCGTGATGCAAAACTGTGAAAAGGTGAGTTTGATACCCACTTCAGCCATCTTGGAAGTGGTTTTCCATGGTGTCCCCACTTCTACTCCAGGTGAATGCTGTGATGGCACCTGAATTATGACCTCAGCCGCCTCCTTCGCAATCCTCGCCTGAATTACAAATACACACACTATCGAGGTGTGCAAATTACTAGACTCGATGCTAGTTTTCCAACATTTCATTTTTTTCTTTTTATGACTTAGTGCAGTAAAAATGTATGCGTTGATTAACCAAAAGTCCTAATTACATTTTCTCTTAGGGAACTGACAGAAAATTTGTTTTTTAGAATATCCACTGATTGAGCAGCTTTGCTAATGGAGAATGTCACACATTTTGTTTGGTTTTGATTACGTTATCATAGGTTTCTTGCTAATTTAGTGCAGAAAGATTTAAAGCCTTTTATTACTGATGGTCTGCTCTTGAACAATTCAATGATTCGTGGGCCAGGGATTGAAATCACCTCATTTCAAGGGGTGCATTCGAAAGTCAATGAAAGAAGAGAAAACTGACCAAGCTCAGGTATCCCTCAGAATCTCCAATTTCTAGAATTTCTCTAAACAATTCCTTGTGGGAAACGTTAAAGTCCTTAGGGGATAAAATAACACTAAGTAGGGTAGTAAAAATAAACCCGACAGTAGTGGCTACGCTGGCTAACGCGCAGCATTAGGTCATGGGGCCAAGCTCTCTGCTGACTCAGTAGAGGCGTGGGTTCGAGCCCCACCGTCGGCCGTCCTTGAAATGGTTTTCCGTGGTTTCCACATTTTCAACACCAGGCAAATGCTGGGACGGTACCTTCTGACAGGCCACGGCCGCTTCCTTCCACATCCTTGCCCAGTTTCATTCACCATCATTCATTTCATCTCTCATTAACTCCTCTCATGAGGTTGGCGTCAGGAAGGGCATCCGGCCGTAAAAACCATCGCCACAAAGACTTCCATCGCATCTCATCCCCGACCCCGTTGGAAAACGGGAATAATAAGGGGTAGACATACAGGGTAGTAAAAATAAAATATTTTTTTTAAAGAATATTGTGACTGATCTTAATCCACAAATTAGCACATCTCCGTAATTTAGCCACAATACCATATAATTCCATACCCACCCTAGTAACACGATGCCCAAGACCCTCAAATGAAACGACGACAACATCATGAGATAATTGTGTTTGAAGATGTGTGGAACATTAAAGCTACGCCTGACAGCGCTGAGCCACTGCCCGCTAGTTACCAGATGCACCACTAGAGATCGTATGATTGCTGATATGTTCAACATGGGGAGCCACAGGGGTCTCTCTCACTTTAAAAATCTCGATCGGGATTTAACTCACAGCTGTGGGAATCATGAACCCTGTCATTAACGTTGCCTACGACTTACAGTGTATAACCTACGTTCTTCTTCTCCTTCAAGTACCGTGTTTGGTCCCCCGAATGTTGGCGATCATCTGTCTACCGCAAGCTGGAACGATTTTATCATTTTAAATGATCGTGTCGACTTCGTCGTTACGCTGGGGTCTGGCGTTACGTTACGGTGACGGGACGAAATGTACCCAGATGCACTGAGGTGTGTGACGTCATAGTACCGCTTGGTGCAAGTGTTCCCCGACAATCTCTACTTCGTTAGTATAAGACAAAAATCCCCGATTCTTGGATGTCACGGGTAATCTCGAGAACCACTGGAAGGATTTTGATGCGGTTTTCACCATTCTGTAAAGGATATCTCGAGGAAAGATTCCGTAGAAAATAATTTATGTATGATCAAAGGAAGCCAAGCAGTAACGATTTCAGTGAAAAAAGTCGAAAACAAACTTGGCGTCCGTGCGCTTCTTAAGCTTACGCTGGTGAAACCGTTAAACAAATCAATATACTATGAGCGTAAGAATTGGTCAGCATGAAAAGTTCTACAAAAAAGTCCACGAGAGCATATCTCTATCTTCAATACATCGCCCACTATAAGTGTTTTTAGACTGGATGGAAGGGGCATGTCCCCGCGCGCTCTGGTGAGCGTGACGGCATCCCGTGGGCTTGACCTTGGTTTGCACTTGCCGTTCGCGAGTAATTTGAAACAAGGTAATGTATTATAGAGCAAGATAAGTATTATGCCTTTCTAGCATTTTTCAGCATTTGTAGCATTTAAAATGATACAAAGTCTAGTCTTTCAGACTGACTGTCACTTTTTTTCAACAGATCGAATCCATGACCTCTCCTTGATATTCTGAAGCCAGGACATCTGTCTTCTGCCACGCCCTCGTCTGCCTTCTATTTTGTCTTGTAGTATTAGTCGAAGCAACTGATATTTTTGGCCTCTAAGTACATAACCCAAGTAGTCAGTTTTTCGATACTTAATGATAGACTAAAGCTGAAGATCACATTTTGCTCTTCTGATCTCCCTTCGGAGGGGAAGTAGAGCCGGCGGTCCCATGCCATAGATTTATGGATTGTTAAAGAACCTTCCACTAATTACACCTGTGTGAAGCTAAATTAGGTTAGGTCAAACATTTGACAAACGCTCTTAGGTTCCGACGTTCGTCGCCAGGAGCCAACTGTGGTGGCATCTGGTAATCAAGTTCTGAACTAGTAGTCGTTGACGGTGGTGTTTGGCGGCAAAAGTAGCAACTACTTGAAAAAATTCAATGTCTGCAGTCTTTACTTGAATTGAAAACAGATAACACACACTAATACAGTCATCACAATTAACACCGGTTATCAGACAGATTCTACACACAAAGTACACGGGGCCACATGGCCGCGTTGTCGCAGCCCCTAAACTAAGGAACCAACTATATACACTGCGTGCCATTTCAATGCGTTACGCGGAACAAAAAACAACGTTGATAGGAAACAGTAATTCTGCCCTAAACATTACCAACTAAGTCACAAAGACACATACGATTACCGAACGACGTAATCGTGTGCGTTAAATCGTTCACCATGACTGGAATGAAGAACTGTAGCAAGTTCGGAGATTGGAGGTTAGCAGCCCGGCAGATGGCGACTATCCTGAATTTGTTCTTTTTCCAGGGGTTTACCACACTTCCTCCAGCCAAATGCCGTTATAGATAGAGCCTAGCGCGGATAAACAAAACGTTATCCGCATCCGCCCCGCATCCGTCCCGCATCCGCACGACTTTTACCCGCATCCGCCCCGCATCTGCACGACTGTTATCCGCATCTGCCCCGCATCTGCACGACTTTTATCCGCATGCGCCCCGCATCTGCACGACTTTTATCCGCATCCGCCCCGCATCCACACGACTTTTATCCGCTTCCACCCCGCACGCGCATCCACACGTTTGTTATCCGAATCTACGGGCATTACAATAATATTTTAATTAGATAAAGCATACATTACTAAAGCAACACCTTTAGACATTTGAGGAGAAAGTCGTACCCTTAGGTTATTGTAGGCCTATGTCAATTGCTATGTTTTAAATGAATGTTATACAGGCAGAATTGCAACCCTTTTCAGTTCGGAGTGTTAAACAAGATGTTCAGTAAAGAACATATAGCCTACTTTCTCCTAAATGCATGGGTATTGTTATAAGTCGTTGTCCTTTTCAAGGAGCTTGTTGAAATACAACGTGCTATACGGATATTAAACATGAATATGAGGTACCCTTTGCTAGTGCTACCTCTGTAGCAAAAAATCATTCAATTCGGTTTCACCGTGTTTGAATTGATATGGTGAATCGATTTGCACACATATATGGCCACTATCTGCAAACTATTGGGCTGAAGACCTTGTAGTTCAGTCAAAAGATGCTTCCCGCAAATCGGTATGTTGTTGCACTATTTGGTAGAGATCAAATGATTAGGTTGGTCGTAATTTGATCTAAGCTTTTAACATTTGGGTGGCCGCCATTCCGTTTCCGTCAAGGTGGTGGCGATATAAAACATGACACTGAGGTGCCCTTTGCTAGTGCTACCTCTGTACCAAATTTCGTTCAATTCGGTTTTACCGTGTTTGAAAAGATAGGAGGAATCGATTTGCACACATACATGGCCGCCATCCGCAAATTATTCAGCTGATGACCTTGTAGTTTGGTCAAAAGATTCTTTATACATAAAGGTATAATATTGCAAAATTTGGTAGAGATCGGATGATTAGGTTGGTCGTAATTTGATTCAATCTTTCAACATTTGGGTGGCCGCTATTACGTTTTCGTCAACATGGTGGTGATATAAAACATAACACTGGAGTGCCCTTTGCTAGTGCTACCTTTGTACCAAATTTCGTTCAATTCAGTTTCACCGTGTTTGAATTGATTTTCACACATGAATGGCCGCCATCTGCAAACTATTAGGCTGATGACCTTGTAGTTTAGTCAAAAGGCGCTTGCCTTATAAATATATGTTGTTGCAAAATTTGGTAGAGATCGGATGATTAGGTTAGTCGTAATTTGGTTTAAGTTTTGGACATTTGGGTGGCCGCCATTACGTTTTCGTCAAGATGGCGGTGATATTAAACATGACACTGAGGTGTCCTTTGCTAGTGCTACCTCTGCACCAAATTTCGTTCAATTCGGTTTCACCGTGTTCGAATTGATAGAGGGGAACAGACATTCAGAGTACACACACACACACACACACTCACACACAGATAGACAGACACACAAATGTTGGCCCTGTGAAGATCTCATACAATAAGTCTACTTGCATTTTTTTGCAAAAATCGAAAGTTGGCTAATAAAAACTATGCTTAATGACATAATTTGAACGATATTAGCTTAAATCATCAACTTACATTTTTGTCATGAAAGAAAATCGGAAAAAATAGGTGTCATAATATCCGGGTCCAAGTAATGATATTCAACATGTTCGGATTGGAATCCAAAAACTATCCGCAAATTTACTCGAAACATTATCCTCAGTTTAACCGCTATCCGCATGGTCATGCAAACTATATCTGCAGGTTTATCAGCGGATATCTGCATCCGCGCAGGGTTTTAGTTATAGTAACGAATATAGAGATTTGAAGCCATTCTTTTCAGTGTTGCCAACACAAAATTGTCATTTGTAGCTTTTCAGTCGGTCAACATGATTATACTCATTGAATGGGCGGGTTACAAGATATGACTGTATAGTGCATTATGCAACTCGCCTAGAATGCTAATAATTAAGACTCGAGTATGTTTATAAAACGAGCGTATGTGAGTTTTATAATTTCCATACGAGTGTTTTAATTACCATTATAGGCGAGTTGCATACGACTGTTTATGTTCGACGATAATTATTATAACTATTTTATGTTCGAACATAAATTTTCATAAATATCTGTCGAGATTTCGTCAGTTTTATGTACTGAACAGAGCGCATGTGACACAGAGAATGCCTTGTATTTGACCATGGCCTCCTCGATTACCCCACTATGACACTAGGCAACGCAATGAACTTAAAATTAAAAGGCCTTGGAACTCAGCGCAGGTGCGATGCTATCCTTATCTAATTGGTCAAACAACTGTTTCTTGAGCTGTGATTGGTGGGAGAAACTGTTTCATAATGAAAAAATAGTGTTATAATGACCATCATTATGATACAGTTTACTGACATATAATAGTCAGGGTCGAACATAAAATATGTAAACACACTGCTGATAGAAATTACATGTATTAATTGTATTATCACAACGCTTGCCACGGTGGGTGAGTGGTTATAGTGTCGGACTACCAACCGCAAGCTTGCAGGTTCGCTCCTGGCCGTGGTGAGTGATTTTTGAAAGGTGGCAAAAATAACGACACGCATGTCATACGATGTTTGGCATGTTAAAGAACCCATTTGAATTCAGTAGGCCGTGTTCATAATGGCAAAATTAATCACGGGATTTTCCTCCAACCCAAAGTTCCTAATTTCTCTACTAGAAAGCGCTATAATGTCAAGGAGCTTAGATATCTAACCTCCTTGACTTTCATAGTGCTTCAAGGAACAACAAAATTCGACATGCAAGCTGCCCTCTGGGCGCAAATAACAAAGCTTGCACCCGGCACCGAGGCCATACGATATTTTTATTGTTATTATTGGTCGGTCAACACGATTGTGCCCAATGAATGGTTGGGGTACGAGATGTAAGTATGTAAACACACTCCTGGAAAAGATTATATGCATTAATTAAATTGTCACAACTAAATGGAGCAACTTATATCAAGTTCAGGGTCACCTAACACATTTTTAACCTTCTTTCATTTTATGAAAAAATAGGCTTATGAGATCACCTTTTGTCCGTGTGTGTGTGTGTGTATGTCCCCGTAATGACTTCTAAACGGCTGGAGCGATTACAATGAAACTCGCTAAGATCATAGCACTATTCTGGCCGACCCCGACCGTGCCCTTGAAATTTTATTGTGTCTCTCCAATCCAACATGGCGGCTATGCGAAATATTTCACCAGCATTCAGTATCTCCGAAACTATTACCGATATCGCCTGAAATTGTGTACGATGATAAAGGGCACTAGAGCTCAGCAACTTGAAGTGTGACCCTGCGAGAGCGCTAGCTCCGTCAGCCAGAGTGGAAGATAGTACAGCGGGCTTGTAGTTCGCATTTTTTCCGGGGTTTCAGTTGGAGTTGCTGCGCTCTACTAGAAGTTCACCTAGTAACCTGGTAACTACAAAACCAACATGGCGGCCAAGCAAAGTTGCGACTTTTAAATAGCATTTTCTCGCGATTTAACCATCCAAACATAATGAAACATGGTACAGCAAATGGTTATACACATTGTATTGCACTGGAGTCTAATTTAGTTCAATTGTTTCCATAACCTCAAATTGGCGGCTGTGCGAAATTTTAAAAACTCGTTTTTACTTCTTGTGTTCTAATCATGCGATTGAAGTTTGAATACCACACGTACACAAAAATCTTAATGTAATAGTACAAAAATAAAAATCCAACCTGGCGACCACGAAATATTTATACGATTCTCAATATCTACGAATCTATCACAACCTTCAAACTGAAATTTTGTATGTTGATAGAGGCAATTAACATGAGTAGGATATATGAAAATAGGCTATATAGTTCTTCATGGAACTACTTGTTTAAAAGTCAGTTTACCCTCCAGGTTAGCTTTTCCCTCCGACTCGACGAGGGATCCCACCATTACCGCCGCCAGGGCAGTGTCCTGGAGCTTGAAACACCTTGTTGGGGGATACAACTGGGGAGGTGGGACCAGCACCTCGCCCAGGCGGCCTCACCGGCAAAGCGAACAGGGGCCTCATGAGGGATGGGAAAGGAGGGGAAGATTGGGAGGGATAGGAAGGAAGAGGGAAGGAGGCAGCCGTGGCCTTACGGTAGGTACCATCCCGGCATTCCCGGAGACGAATTGGGAAACAACTGCGAGCTGTTGAGTAGAGCATTCAATGATGCCCACGTTCGTCAGCTGAGATCCTGTCATGTCGTGCTGTGGTTGTACTGAAGTATTAATCATCCTTGAGTCTTGCGTGTACTAAGGTCGAACCGCCTTGTCTTTGGGTTCCTAGTTGTATTGTGAAGCGTGTCAATGTTGAAGGAATATTAAAGCCTCCTTTCTCAGAATAGTTGATAAATAACACACACACTTACAGACAGAAACTGAACTGCCGTTCCCTACATTGCACGAGTTCTGAACAGTCAATCCATGGCAAGTATATTAGCTTCCTTTCCAGAAAGCCTGAGTTCTAATCTCAGCACTGTCACGTAGAATTTAATTATTGATAGTGTTGTAATCGTAGATTTATTTAGTACTTTGCGACATCATGGTCATGTAGCCCAGTGTACTTGAGTGTGTGTGGAATTTGTCTGATGGTAATAATAATATCGTATGGCCTTGGGTGACGGGTGCAAGTTTTGTTATTTGACGCCCAGAGTGCAGTTTGCATGTCAATTTTTTTCGTTCCTTGGAACGGTATGAAAGTCAAGGAGGTTAGATATCTAAGCTCCTTGACACTATAGCGCTTTCTAGTAGAGAAAGGAGGAACTTTTTGTTGGCGGAAAATTCCGAGATTAATTTTCCCAATATGAACACGGCCTACTGAATTCAAATGGGTTCTTTAACATGCCAACAACGTATGACTTACGTGCCGTGATTTTTGTCGCCTTTCAAAAATCACTTACCACGGCCAGAAGCGAACCTGCAAGCTTGGGGTTGGTAGCCCGACACTACAACCACTCACCAACCGTGGCAAGCTGTCTGATAATCTGTGGCACTGTGATGCCTGTACTAGTATGTGTACGTTTTATTGAGATAGGATTTGGGTAGAAAGCGGCCGTGGCTTTAATTTAGATACCATCCCAGCATTTGCCTGGAGTAGACATGGGGAAACCACGGAAAACCACTTCCAGGATGGCTGGTGTAGGAATCAAACCCGCCTCTTTGCTAAGTGTACCACGTTCTAGCCCTCAGATCAGAATTTAATATCTAGACAGAACGGGAATCAAACCCGGATCTCCACGGGAAAGTTATAATACTAGTATTGTTTCTAATGTCTCCTTAAAGTAAACCTAACAGGTGTATCGCCATATTTGTCCAGTGGAAAAGCTATTATGACAGTAGGCACACTTTTGTTGACGCATACACACGCGCATTTTGCCTATACATAGGCTTGTCATACGTCCCGGTTTTTACCGGGACAGTCCCGGTTTTTACCGGGACAGTCCCGGTATTTTGCTCTTGTCCCGGTGTCCCGCCCGGTTTTATCAATGTCCCGGAAAACGGCTGTAAGATGTAAAAAGTAATGAATTTATGTGTTTAAGAAACTTTTATGAATCGGTTACTTTTCAACAATCAACATCGTTTTTTTTTTTTTTTTTGGTCATTGGTTTTGTAGTTAGACAGAAAGTTGTAGTTTTCAAAAAATAATAAGACTTAGTAATTGTTCAATTAAACAATTTTATGAAGTATTTTAAATTGTATTTTATTTACACTTCTTCTAGATGGTAGACCAGAAAAAATTATCATTAAAAAGGAAAAAATCATTTTTTATTTTTAAAAGGTGTGTAGAACTAACATTTTAGGGTGCCCGATTCCCCCCTCCCGTCACGTGCGAGACTTAAAAAAAAGGGCTTAAAACTCACCATTTTGCTTCGAATTAAAAAAAACAACTCCGCTCAATACCCCCTATCCCATATTAATGTGTCCCGGTTTCACTCACCAAAAATATGGCAAGCCTACCTATACACAGTAGATGATTAATAGGAACTGCCCGTCGTGTGTTACATTACTCATATAGCTATGAGTTGAAATTATGTCCCCAGTGACAAGAAAGAACCTGTAGCAGCTTATGTTATCAAGTCGAAACAGCTCATCACAGGCGCGTAGCTAGGGGAAATGAGTGGTGATTATTCCCCTTCGCCCCTTACCACTGAACTCTCTGAATACCCCAAACCGCGGCGTTACATCGCTCCCCATGTCCACGATGGGGAGGTGCAGGAACCTCCAGGAACACAGGTTATCAGATAAACTGAACATAATCTTATCATAATTTTATTCCAGGGGCAAACAATTGATTTTACCGAAGGTTTTAATTTATGATAATAAAATACGGTATTCCATGCATTAAAACTTTCTTCGGCTTTTCCCAATTAATTGGGGGTCGCCGGAGAAAACCAGCCTCATTTTGGTTTTGGCCGGGGATTTAAGGCCGGATGCCCTACTTGATGCCATGTGATTTTTCATGTGAAAATTAAACCCCGCTGTCACCGGGATTTAAACTCCGGCCATCCGGTTGAGAGACGAGCAGCTAAGCCACTGCTCCATCGCGCTCCACAAAATATACCATGCATTAAGTTGTAAAAATATATTCTTTCAAATGACACCCGCCTACTGTATTTAATTCACAATAAAAAATAATATTCCATGAATATTCGAATACTACTAATAATAAGTAGCTATTTATTCAATCCTTGATAGACGATTATCGATTATACATGTATTCGCTACATCTATAAAATATTCACGTCACACTCAGTCCTTCTCGTTACAGTTTAGTTAGTTAGTTAGTTAGTTATTAGAGGGGGGGATAACACCAAGGACATCTGCCCCATTCTAATCGCAGTTTCAAATTAGGCTACTTGGCGCGTACACAATAGTACATTATGCAACGAGCCTATAATGGATGTAATTAAGACACGAGTATTTTTATAAAACGAGCGTATGCGAGTTTTATAATTTCCATACGAGTGTCTTAATTACCATTATAGGCGAGTTGTACGACTGTTTATGTTCGACGATAATTATAACTTTATTATATGTTTTAACATAAATATTCATAAATATCTGTTGAGAGTCAGCTACTGGAATTTTGTGATCGCAGAGCGAGCGTTGGGTGTTATATCTTTGTCTTTCAAGAGCTTTGAACGACCGACGCATGCGCTCTGTGGACTTGCAATGCCATATGCAGCCATATGTTTACATCAGCCGTCCCTCAGTAATATTGTCACCGCAGTCATTTGAAGACAATGCGCTGTGTAGAAATTAGTGTTGGTGATTTTAAGGTACAGTGCTATTTCTTGTCTCATATTCGCCAGTTTATTTACGCGAACATATGGACGGTGGGTATTCCATGTCGGTAATTTATTATAGTTCGATGTTGTGTTTATGTCCGACATGTTGGATTTTGAGCGCATGCGCGAAGTTATCGTTACCTAATTGGTCAATGAACGAGCTCTGATTGGCTGGAGAAACTGTATCATAATGGAAAACAGTGTTATAATGACCATCATTATGATACAGTTATCTGACACATAATAGCGAGGGTCGAACATAAAAATTTAGACAGCACCGTTGTTATATAGAATTATTTACTACTCAATTTATACTATTGATTCTGTTGTTTAATAATACTAAATTGGTAGTTATTTATTAATACACCCCCAAATAATAATAATAATTACAGTTAAGACATTATATCGCGGTGTTTAAACCTGATTCTCAATAAAAAAGGAGAAATAGAGAAGTTAGAAAAGAAAGAACGAGGAATTCTACGGAGAATTTAGGGACTACAAAAGAGAGCAGATGGTTTATTGAGGAAAATGAGAAATAGTGAATTGTACAGCCAGATGGAGAAACTTACGGGCACAATACCTAAGAGAAGGGCGACATTTTACTGTCACCTCACAAGGATGAACAACTGTCGGTTGACCAAAAGGATATTCATTTACATTCCATAGTTGAAGTCCACCACAAAATGGGATGAAGAAACAAAAAAGGATCTCCAAGAAGTTGGAATTAATCTAGAACATTTATTAATTTATTAAAGAAAGCTTTTCAGTCGGTCAACACAAATCGTGCTCAACTACATTAGGTGGGATACAAGTATTTACATACCCTACGAACCAACACTTTTTTATGTACAAATACCTACTTAATTGGATGACATATATCGAACGTCACGCGTTCAGCCTCAGATCCTGTTAAATTAGGCTTAATTAGTGTACGATGTTTATGAATACACATATATATTTATGTTCGACCCTGACTATTATATGTCAGAAAACTGCACTATAATGAGGCTCATTATAACACTATTTTTCATTATGAAACAGTTTCTCCCACCAATCACAGCTCAAGAAACAGTTGTTTGACCAATTAGATGAGGATAGCATACCTGCACTGAGTTCCAAGGCCTTCTAATTTAAATCTCACTGCGTGGCCTAGTGTCATAGTAGGGTGATCGAGGAGGCCATGGTCAAATACAAGGCATTGTCTGCGTCCCATGCGCACTGTTCAGAACATAAAACTGGCGAAATTTCGATAGCTTGCCACGATGGGTGAGTGGATAGCGTGTCGGTCTACTAACCCCAAGATTGCAGGTTCGCTCCTGGCCGTGGTAAGTGATTTTTGAAAGGCGGCAAAAATACGACACGCATGTCATATGATGATGCCATGTCAATGAACCCATTTGAATTCAGTAGGCCGTGTTCATAATGGCAAAATTAATCTCGGGAGTTTCCGCCGACACAAAGTTCCTCATTTCTCTACTAGAAAGCGCTATAGTGTTCAAGGAGCTTAGATATCTAACCTCCTTGACTGTCATGGTGATTCAAGGAGCAACGAAATTCGACATGCAAGCTACCCTCTGGGTGTCAAATTACAAAGCTTGCACCCGGCCCCCGAGGCCATACGATATTTATTTATTTATTTAATTTATTTATGAATATTTATGTTCGAACATAAAATAGTTATAATAATTATCGTCGAACATAAACAGTCGTATGCAACTCGCCTATAATGGTAATTAAGACACTCTTATGGAAATTATAGAACTCGCATACGCTCGTTTTATAAACATACTCGTGTCTTAATTATTGCCATTATAGTCTCGTTGCATAATGTACTAATATACTAGCAGAGGTACCCGCTCTTCGAACGGTCTTCGGTATTAATAACCAGACGTTATCAATAGAGCTACTGTTGCAATAGTTAGGGGCTTGTCATTCCTTCATATGTTTATGATAACCAAGTTAGTTTTCTTGGTATACCACAGACACTGTTAATTTAAGGGCCTTAAAATGCAGTTTTTGGAGACCCTTTATAGACTCCCTAGTTTTGTATCACACATTGAGAAGCGCAACATTTGTTTTGGTCGTCTTTCTAGGATAATTTTTATTTTTCGCCTATTTTAGCATGTATTTTGAAGAGTTTTCCCTTTACCTACCCTTCTATGAGAAGTACGGTGAAGAGTTTTATAAATGATTGGTGAATTGACTCATGGTTACAATACCTAATTTTACGATGCTCCAAGCACCCGAACGCGAGTTATAGGCTTACATAACATAAAGATATATCAACCACATAGTGTCAAACAAAATCATCTTTACGATGAGCCCGTTTGTCGACAAAAATATGATTAGTTAAAATGTGCTCTCAAACTAAATTCACCTAACGCGTACTTCCTGACGTGAAAATATTATTGAAAACCTTATTGGCGAAACGCAATATATGTCAAATAAAAACGGACCCTCACCGTTGTGGAAAGTCCCCATCCCCAGGAAGAGCCCTTTAATAAATTTTAAAGGTTTGTGGTGAATGAAAATTCAGGATTTGTAGCCTCCAATGGCCCAAATTCCCAAAAGCTGCAAAAACACAATTCAATTCAGGAATTATTGATAATAATGTTGCTGTTTGGAGATATAATGGACCTTCTGTACAACATATCGCACGTGTAAGTCGCGTTTAAACATTATAGGGTACCCCTTGACCCCCATAAGCGCATTGATGAATTGTACAGTCTATGTTTGTTTTCATGATGATCTTATAGCCATTTGCAATTTTTCACAGAAATTTAATAAATTGAGTGGCATTGCTTCTTACAGAAATAGATGGAAAGTTGGATGTCACCTCTCGAGATACTGTTGTCATGATTACCGGCTTGCATTTCTTCATTAGTTTCTTCTTGTTCTTCTCCTTTCAGATGGTCCAGCTAAGGACCACGACGTTGAACTTTTCAACTTGGCGAGGGAATTAATGTTTGCCCAATATTCTCTAGTTATGTTTCACCTTCCTCTCTTTTGTCCAGATGATAACGGGTTTCTTAAAGGGTGGTCTGTCCTAAAGACTCTTCTGTTTAAGTATCTTTCTGAGATGTGATCAGCTTCTAATATCACTTTCCATTATCTTCAGTACTTGGATGTCCCTGGTAACTTCTGTTAGCCTTGGTGTCACGCGCTTTCTATCCTCCCAGTAGTTGAGAAGCCGGTTGGTTAGTCTCGTTGGGCTCATCCTTGAGACATATCCGTAGAAAGCCAGAAGTCTCTTCCTGGTCACATCTGTGATTTTCTCAGTATATGTATATAGCTCTTGATTTGGTGTTCTTCTGTACTCGTCATCTATTTATTAGTTTATTAAATGAAAGTGAGTACCAGCTAAAGCTACAAAATCGTTTTCAAGTTCTGGAGGAGCTAGAAGAAGGAGAAAGGAAAGAGGAAGGGGAAGATAACAGCTGGGAAATATTCAAATCCATTGTGACTGAGACTGAGAAAATTCTATAGGTATGCAAGGTATTTCAAGACGGGGTACAGACCAAGAATCGTAGCAATGGGAAACAATGAAGGTGATTTGGTGGCTGGTCAAGAAGAGGGCTTGAAGTTATGGAAGGACTATTTTGAAGAATTGTTGAATGTCCCTGAGGGAAAAGAAGTGACTCCGGAAACAAAGGCATATGAAGGACCCCAACCAAATGTGGAGGAGCCTACAATGAAAGAAATGGATGAAGCTCTAAAGCAAATGAAGAACAGCAAAGCTCCAGGAACCGACGGCATGGCAATAGAACTGCTAAAACAATGTGGAGAAGCATGAAGAAAAGCACTGTATCGATTGATACTGCAAGTATGGAGAAATGAAAAGATGCCCAATGAATGTCAACAAACAGTAATATGCCCAATATATAAGAAAGGAAAAAGAACCAAGTGTGAGAATTACAGGGGCATATCATTATTATGTAGCACATACAAGATTCTTGCGCGCATTCTCTTACATAGGCTACTACCATACAAAGAGGAAAATCTTGAAGAACACCCGTTTCCGGAAAGGCATGTCAACAACAGACCAAATATTCATACTCACACAGATAATTGAAAAGACGTGGGAATTTGATAAGAAGGTATACTGCCTAATTATTGACTTCAAAAAGGCCTATGATAGTGTCAACAGAGAAAGCATCTGGAGGATAATGGAAGAATCGGGAATACCTTCGAAACTGATCGGGCTGACAAGAATGTGCATTGAGAAAACGGAATGTAAAGTGAGAGTTGAAGGCAGGGAATCTGAATGTTTTACTGTAGAGACGGGAGTCTAACAGGGAGATTGCATATCGCTCAGCCTGTTTAACTTGGTTTTGGAAAAAGCACTAAAAGAGCATCTTCGATTGGAAGAGGTACGATTATAGGTGGTGAAGTGAAACTCTTAGCGTTTGCCGATGACATTGTGCTTTTAGCGGAGGAGGGAGAGGAACTAAAAATAACAGCTTAAGTTCTAATAGAAGAAGCACAAAGAGTGGGTCTGAGGATCAATCAAGATAAGACAGAGAATATGATTGTAACCAGAAACAATGAAGAGGAAACAGAGGGAGTACTGGCAATAGAAGAATATGGAATTTAGGAAGACTAGGTCTTTCAAATACCTAGGGAGTACAGACAATGCCAACAACAACATGGAGGAGGAAGTAATGAACCGGCTAAAATCTGCAGAGCGGTGTCTCTTTTCAATGAAGAAACTATTTACCAGCAGGCTATTAATGAAAACAACAAAACTCCGCATTTACAAGACAATCGTGCGACCAGTATTAATGTATGGGGCGGAAACATGGACACTGAGCAAGAAAATGGAGAGAAAAATTATAACTTTTGAAAACAAGGTATTAAGAAAAGTTTTTGGGCCAGCATCTGAAAATGGAATCTTTAGAAGAAGAAAAAAAATTGAAACACACACGCTGTTTAATGAACCCGATGTGACAGCTGTAATACAGAGTAGAAGAATTGAATGGCTGGGACATGTCCTGAGAAGAGAAGAGAAAATGGTGAAGACAGTGCTAGAAGGGAAGCCACAAGGTACAAGACCCCTGGGTAGACCAAAACTGAGGTCTACTGAGGTGGATGGATGGGGTAAAAGAAGACCTGGAGACACTGGGACCAATGGAAGAGGCTAAAGAGTGAGGCAATGAACCGACCTCGGTTCGTGTGGACAACGAAGTAAGTAAGTAAGTAAGTATTAAATGAAATTAGTTTTCTGGGAATATCTCAGAAACGTGGTTTAGAGCCTTAAAACGTAGTAGCCTCCGAGCCACCGAGGGGCTGAAAATGAGTTTTGTCTCGTCCTTGCACGCCATAATATAGTAATAATCAGAATAATAATAATAATTTAATAATATAGGGATAGGGATAGTCCTTCAGTACCACACACGCACGTGTAAATCGCGTGAAAAAAATCAAGAGTATCTCTTGACCCCCTTAAGCGCACTATATACGTATTGTTGAATTTTACAGGTAAAGTTGGTTCCATGATAACCTTATAGCCGTTTGCGAACGTTCACAGTAATGTAATAAATGGAATGGCATTGCGTCTTACGGAGTTAGTTAGTTAGTTATTGTTGTTTTAAGGGGCGGAACTACGAGGTCATCTGCCCCTAGGCGTCTAACAGAAATAGATGGATTCCTGAGATTGTGTTGCTATGGTTACCGGCTTGCATTCTTTCATTAGTGTTTATTAAATGAAATAAATTTTCTTGGAATATATCAAAAACTGTTGGTTTTAGGACCTTATAATGTGGTTTTTGGGCCCGAAGGGCTCCCGAGTTTTGTTTCTCGCATTGAGACGCTGAAAATGAGCTTTTCTCGTCTTTCTACGCCCATTTCAGCATGCATTTTAAGGGGGTAGGCCCTCTTTTATGAGAGGTATGGAGAAGAGTTACATCAATGATTACTTTCGTGCCTCTGATGGACATCTGTACCAAATTTTATGTTAATCCACTCAGCCGTTCTCGAGTGATGCGCGTACATAATTGTACACAGACGCACAAACAGACAGATAGACAAAAATTTTGCTTTTGCGCGCAACCGTCTTAACCAGTCTGAAACGCGTTAATAACTCAAATTTCCGTGGAAATTCAGAAAAAACAGACAAACTTTCAATTTTATATATACAGAGATCGATATATATTTGTATACAATGTTTATATTACATACGTTTGTAAAAACTTGTGTAACGTGTCAACTATTTACATACTGTTTTAGATCCCTTATTGGGGGGTAGTTGGATCTAAAACGGAAGTGTTATTGTATTAATTTATAAGGAAGTGCCTAAAAGGGGGTAGCTTCCCGTAGTCGGGTAAGCTGACCAGTGTAGAATGTTGTTTAGTGTTAGGATGCTAGGGGGCGCTCCTATAAAAGACGTAGGTGTATTTCAGGGGATGGAAATTAGTGTACAGGTCGACGTGCTGGTCTTCCAGCTGGCTGGCTGGTTATATAACCGACGTGCACGCGTCAGCTATATAGCGGCACGCTGCCTCTGGTAGTCGGGCCGCTGCGTGAAGTGTGATGAAGCTTGCGCTAGCAACTATTTGGCTACTGTATGTCACGGCTAATCGTGACGGGAATTAGGAAAGGAGTTAGGGCGTAAAGAGGCGTGTAAACAGTAATACAAGTGTAGTGTACTGACCAAGTGTTTATTGGTCAGTAATATGGAATTATGAGTCCCTTTTTAGGGGATGTAATAAATGTCACAATGTAAGTGTACAAACTTGTGTGTACAATTTGTGGGTAAAGGTTACAAAGTATAGGAACTCTGAACACTGCTGACTCACCTGATGATAACAGCGATAGCCTCCGGCTGACACACTGTAAGACTGGTAATTGAGAGAGAGACTGCCCTCCTTAAGGCCTCCCTTTATAGTCTTTGGTGCTGCTTCGTCGGCATTCCGATGGCATAGATGCCCCAGTTAATTATGTGTCGCTGTTTGTGGAAGTGATGCAAGTATTGGGCAAGCTTTCCAGACTGGTTAGCTGCCCTTGCGGTGTTAGAGATGTTGTTCTGGACTTACGAGATCTGCCAGTTAGGGGTGGTTTAAATAGATGATGGGGGGGATGGCCTCCAGGGGGTGCAGACCCCTGGGGGGCTGTACAAGCCTCTTCCCCTATTTAGTTCGCGTCCCCGCGAACGGGAACGGAACTTGAGGTTGGGATGTTGATGTAGTAGATGTAGTTGATGTAGTTGATGTAGTAGATGTAGTTGATGTAGTTGATGTAGTAGTTCTTGGATCTTCCTTGTATCTCCTGTTGGTGTCCTCTTCGTCGTCGTATAGATGTGGTGATGTCGTGTTGATGTGTAGGTGTGAGATCAGCTCATGTTCAGAGGGGTGGGTTATGGGATATACATATATATATTTGACATTGACACTGACATTGTAAAATAGTGCATGAGAAAAATTGACATTGACATTGACATTGTAAAATTAGTGCATGAGAAAAATTGACATTGACATTGACATTGTAAAATTAGTGCATGGGAAAAATTGACATTAACATATTGAATGTTTCAGAAAAAAAAATACATGGTTCTGCTAATTATGCGGTACATTGTTGTGCAGGGAGGAAAAAAAACCAGGGCTGGACGGATGATTGCGTCGTCCGCCCTATCTTAGGGAAAAAGTGCTCCCTGCAATGAGAAAGATAGAAGAAATAGAAAAAATGGTGTTCCAGGGTATAATTTAATGGAAATATTCAAAATGCATTTATTGATTTGGGATAAAACGGAACACCCTTACAAATGGGGAAGTTAGAAGAAAGAAAAATGAAAGAAAAACAAATCATAAACATTGTGTACATGGGATTTTTTTAAAAAAGTATACCGTTTAATGTGTGATTTCTGAGATGTGCATATATTAACATTTAGGAATATCCTTTATCACCTCCGTAGACAATGTGGGGGGCGAAGTATTATTTCTATATTTATAGTGGAATGATTGCCCGTGGGCGCATTAATGTATGTTAAGGTACCCTTTTACAAATATGACTTACAATTATCTTATATCTAGCTTAAGCGCGCTAATTTCCTATGATTCTAGTTTATATTACCTCGCGTGCACGCTACCCCTTTGTACGTACGCGCCGTCTCACGGCTAATCCTTCACGGCCACTTCCTGGTATGGTTTAGTGGTCGTACCGCTTGCAATGTATTCCTATTCTGTGAAGCATCCCCTGTGGGTGAATGCTTTCACACTTGACAATGAGAGTCGCCGCCACAAGTCGGTTGCGCCCTCATTGCCGTAATTTGCGCCGCATTTTTGACGCCTTATGTTTCTTGTGTACGTTGATCTGCCAGCGAGCCTGATACCCCACAGGTATCTGCCGTGCTGTGCAGATTTTTAAAGTGTAGCTGTAAAAAATGTGGTGATCATATGAGTGAAGATGATTACAAGTATCAAATATAAATTAGTGCACAAAGGTAGAATATGATAATATGATGGCACTAATAGCATGCTGCTGCTATATGGCAGCGAAATTATAGTCACCAGTGCCATACTCCTGGTGGTGATGCCTGAAAAAATGGAGAGGTTAAGAAAACATGTAAATATCGTATATTTTCTATGTTGCTTCCTGTGGCAGTGTGTCCACAGTCTGAAGCTCTTTTTGCCTGAAAAAAAAAAGATGGCAGGATTAGTGTAATTTGCTGTATGCCCGGGCTTATCCTATACGGTGCCGTAATGTCGTTTCTTATGCTGCAGGTGTTTATAGATAGCCTAATTAATCTGGTTAATCTACTTAACGTATTGCCGTGATACCATTCCTATTACTATGTTATCTTAATATGCTATCTTAATATGCTGTCTTAATATGCTGTCGGCCTTACCCCGGTAGCGGAATTTTAGTTACCGGGTGCCGATATATTCTACCTCAATTATACTTATTTTAATATATTATAATGTACTATCATGTATTATAGTGTATTATCGGACTTACCCTGATGACGGGTTTGTCGGTCATCAGGAGCCGAACGGCGTTATCTTAACACTACTTATCTTACTTATTAATAAAAAAATGGCTGCTATTACTAAGCCGAATGGGTGGCCTTATTCTATTGCCGAAATGTGCTGTGCCATACTTGGCAACAGCGGTTAATGAATTTGCTTAGTCCTAAGTTGCGTACCAAAGTGCAACTTTCTTATTTGCTAAATTTTGACCAGGGTGATCGCCTGAGTCAATTTACTTCCTCAGGGCACCACCCGTACGAATCCTAGAAACACCGGTTGTCTCTAGAATCGCCGGATTCCGCCCCCTTAATTCTAGTTGTCGACGTCTATTCTAGGTCTTACCAACTAGTACTAATCTAGTCACAGGCGGCTTACGGTGCCACAAAGCAAACCGTTTCGCCTGCTGTATCTTCCTGCTCATTACCGTTGTTTTTCATACGTTGTCGTAGTTGGGTCGCCCACTTTAACCCCTTTGAGTTGCTCGCTGTGCCCCTCATTTAATGCCCTAGGCTGCCCGCTGCGTCGCCATTTATGTGGGCATTGGACATTGTCCAATGGCATAATATTATCTTCGCCTTTATTGGCAACCGTAGTATGCTTTACGCAGTAATAATAATCTCTTCGCCTTTATTGGCAACCGTAGTATGCTTTACGCAGTAATAATAATCTCTTCGCCTTTATTGGCAACCGTAGTATGCTTTACGCAGTAATAATAATCTCTTCGCCTTTATTGGAAACCGTAGTATGCTTTACGCAGTAATAATAATCTCTTCGCCTTTATTGGCAACCGTAGTATGCTTTACGCAGTAATAATAATCTCTTCGCCTTTATTGGCAACCGTAGTATTTCACTCCCGCGCGTGGGAGTCTTGCTTCCCGCTGTAGAAGTCCTACTTACTTATATTTAACTAAGAGTCTAGTCCTAGTTTGGTCGTCTCTAGGGTCAACTCCTGGGTCCGGCGTGGAGCTAGCTATTTCTCCCACCCTCCCTAGAAAGTCTCCCCTGCAGGTCATGGCTTCGACGACCGTGGCACATAGTGGGTGTAGCATCCCTTCCTCCCAGGAGCAGACTAGGCATACCTGGGATTCCGAAGCTTGCCCGCGCCATGCCGTGAGTGCCTCGACCTTACGTGGTTCGTCTGTTTAGTCTAGTCGTTAAGTTAACTAGGGTAGGCTCAACATCGCCTTTGTACTCTCAAAGTGTGGTGCCTTTGGCCTTTGGCTCGTGCCGCTATCACCAATCAGAGTGTTATCAGAGTCCTTTTCATATAGGAAATATAGGCGTAACCTGTGTAAATAATTTATTTTGTATAAAATGTAAGATTTTTCAAGTGTTGTGGGGTTGTAGAGCTTCTAAGTGCATAGACTACTTTAGGTCTACTGTTGCTATGTCGGCTTTCCAGCGATAATGCTCTGTTAACCTTTATGGAGGTGTTAGTAGGGTCTATGGTGATAGGTACCCTGTTATTAGGATCTGGGGGTAGTTATTCGTAGAGTAGGCTGAAAGCATGGTAGGAATAGGTTGCACATCTTTGGGCTCCAGTAAATGGTGGCCTTGAGCCGGTAATGCTGCTAGGATTGCTCTTACAATGAGTGGACTGGGGAGGGTAATTCCCGGGATTGCAAAAATATAAAAAATCTTTGCAGGTTTGATAGTAATAACCCTTGGTAAATGGATGGGATACTCCATGCATGTATCTGGATATGAGGCATCCGCACTCATGTAAGGATAGGTGTAGGGAGAGGCGTAATAATAATATGTCCCTGTCATGCGGGAGTATTTAATATAAAAAAATGGTTAATATATGATTGTGGCCTCATCTCTCATTTGGAGATGCGCATTATGCTTAATTGTTGTTTGCCGACCCACCCCTAATACTCAGGTGTTAGCATCGAGATCCCGGGCGTAGGAGGCCCTCTCTTTAAACGCATGAAGTCTATCAACCCCAATGTATACTTTGTAATGTAGTGTAGCTGTTTTCATCGTGTTCATGTGTCTGCGTTGGTCATGTTGGACGTGGAAAGGTCATTGGAGGGGAGTAAGGTATTAGAAAATGGTAGCCTTTGGGTGGTATGTCGGTAATCCCGCTGGGATTATCCACCTATGCTTCTGTCATTCTCCCCTGGTCCATGTCTGCTTTCTATCCGCTTCTTGGGATAGTAAAGCGTCGTGACGCTGTGACGTCACGACTTAATCTGGTCTGCCATTTGTAGTGTGAATGTGGCCAGTGGTCGTAGTGCGACTGGCCATGTCCTAATCGCCTGTAATGATTTTTGAGAACTGAAATCGAGAAAGGATGTTATTAGGGGGGGTCTTGTTTCCTCAGAGCCCCTGTCTGTGTTCGCTCCTGATTAGTGAGCGCGTGTGTGTGTGACTATGTTCCGCTACACCACGCGGACGGTTGGTCTGTTATAGGCTAAGTCCTAATGTGTATCGCGTGTATGGGCAGGAGGTGCCCGTGGCCTGTCAACGTCTTTGAGAACGTGCTCCTATGGGCCCAAGATAAGTTCCGGTCTGTCACGTCTGTCCATTGCTAAATGTCACAGTTGTTTTTGCAGTGCTAAAAGAAATGTGTGGCATTATGATTGCTTTGCGCTTGTGATTTCACGGTCACTGCCGATATAACAATAGTGTCTGTCAGCAGCAGTGTGGCAATGCGATGAAACCTACAAGTCAGTATTTTCGTCATGTTGTGCTTTCATTTGTTTGCGTACGTGATTTTACGCCAGTATGCGAGTGTTGTCATTGTTTGGGATTCCAGGCGGACCAATGTAGCAATTTGTCCTATTTAGCTAGTACTGTTGTGTGGCCACTATTCCATAAGACCTTTGTGTTACGAAATTTTCATACCTGTGTCTGGGAAATGTATTTTCTATGTCAGGTGTAATTGAAATTTTATGCCTGGTTTTTGGCGGGAGGAAATGTGGTATTCCCTTGTTCATGTACCTGTATGGGCCAATTTCGGTGTGGTTGGAAGCCTGGATAGTTGTTTTCCATGGTGTCCAATTTTTGCTGGGATTCAGACCCGCGATCTCATGTCATTCTCTGTGTTCTATGTCTGCGTTGTGTTTCTGGGATTTAGGTGTCCTCAGTGTGGTTTTTGCTTGTGTCTCTCGTACCAAAAATACCGTTGGTTAGTTAGTTTTTGGTACGAGTGTGGTGTGTGGTTATGAGTTCGGACCCGGCTTGCCGTAAAGACTTGGTATGACGCTATCTGTGCCGTATATATTATGGCACATGTACCGTGTATTTGCAATGCGCAAATGAAAGTACGCATTGCTGTGAAGAGTTTGTGTATTTTTGAATTCTCCCCGTAGTGTAATTTGGGGAGTTGTGGGGTTCTGAACTTGGCGTAAATGAACGTGTATTTCCCAGGTTCGTCTGCAGTGCTCCCAGTCTGTCTGTGCCAGCAAAGGTCGCCCACGATTAGTGCGTTATCGCTGACGCGATAGTCTCTAGTTTCACTCACGTGTGCATTATCTTGTTACTTGCTTGACAATGCTCCGTGTCTGTATGTTTGTGCCTCTTAGCCTGAGTGCTAACTCTGTAATTGCGAGTGGGGCTTTCCGCCATACAAAAGAACCTCTCACTAACTACATTCGTGTCCCCAAGTTTTGTGTTACTGTAACGTGGGTCGAATATGTCCCTATCCATTGTACAAAATGTCGTTATACACGAGTGTCTCCGGGCCGCTAGTCGCGTGTTTGGTGACTAGGTGCCGGAGGTGATTTTGTTGTTTTTCATTTATGAACATCTGTTAGTGGAACTGTCCCAATCTGTTTTAGCTTCCTCACTTTCCTATCCTGCAACTGGATAGCTACCCGACCTGACATTCCTGGTATTCAGAAGGTTGCGGGTTTTGAGACCGTCTTTACCCAGAGTAATTGTTTCTGGTGCCATTCTAGGCTGTGTCTCCGGAGCAGTTCTGTCGAGTGTTAGGGTCGTATCCCGGCGCGGTCAGTGAGGTCCGAAGGCTATTTCTTGGCCTTCTTTCCACGTCTGCCAGTGGGATCATTTCCTTTTCTTTTGATAGTGTTCCCGCCTGTACGTGTAGGTGTGGGAGCTTTGCGTGTATGATATGCCTTCATACGGCGGGCGTGAATAGTGTCTTTAATGATTTTTCTCCCATGGCGCACGCTGACTATGTAATTTAGGTCAGATACCTTCCTGCAGACTTTGAAGGGACCTGACCAGCGTGGCAGGAGGAACTCGGACACGTTTTTCTTACGGGCAGAATTGGAAACCATAACCAATTGCCCGGGTGTGTATTCCACGGTCTTCCTATTCCGATCGTACCGCTCTTTTTGTTTCTTCTGCGCCGCGGCTATGTTCTTTCTAGCGTTCATTCGCGCTATCTGTAAGTGCTCTAGCCGGGCAGCATTGTCCGTGTAAGTGTCCTGTGGGATACATATATTATCTATGGGACTTCTGGGTGTGTACCCGTGCAGTAGGAAGTGTGGAGAGTGTTTCGTAGCCGTGGATATAGAGGTATTATAACTAAAAGTAATGGACTGCAGGTATTCATCCCAGTCTGTTCCTGCGTCCCCTGTAAATTTTGCCAACGCTATTCCAAGCATTATATTCATACTCCCCGTGAGTCCGTTGGTTTGCGGGGAAAAACTCGTGGTAGTGTATGCCGTAATCCTGAGTATCTCCAGAAACTGTTGGAGCACTCTCGAGGTGAAAATAGTACCTCTGTCGGATAATAAGGGTTGGAATAGGCCGTATCGTGTAACTATATCAAATAGGAATTCGGCTATGCTGTTCGTGTCTGCCTTGGGAACAGCCTTCGTAATCATGTATCGTGTGAGATACTCAGTGGCCACCAGGATATATTTATTGCCTTTCTGACTTGTCGTGATGGGGCCTTTCACATCTATCCCGACTCTGTGAAATAACTCTCCTACGGGAATTGGGTTGAGTAATCCGTGAGGCTTGCCAGGCCTTGTTTTGAATCGCTGGCAAGTGTGACATGTCCTTACGAAGGTATCTATGTCGGCCTTCATGTTTACCCAATAGTACTTGTCACGGATTCTAAGGTATGTTTTATGCGTACCTAAGTGTGCCCCTGCCAGTGGGCTATTGTGGTGTCCGATCATGATATTTTCTTTCAATGATTCCGGAACCGCTATAGGTGCGTTATCGTGCATGGCTGTGGGCTTAAATTTCAGTACCCCGTTTTTGTCTAGAAAAAATCGCCTAGACAGCCATGCTGTCTTGGAGTCCACTTTATCCAAGTTTTCTAGTGCCAATAGAATCTGTTTCAAGTACGGATCACTTTCTTGCTCCTGTTTGATGTTAATCACCGTCAGGGCAAAAGTGGGCATGTCGTCCCAGTCGTGGTCCTTACTGTCATCCGGGGGATCGGCTACTGGCAGCCTAGACAACCCATCTGCGTCTAGGTGTGTAGCGCCTTTCTTGTGTTTGACCACGAAGTCATATTCATACAGGCGGAATATAAACCTGTTGAGCCGCGAATTTGGGTTTTTAAATTTGTCCCAAAAAAGCAAGCTCGCGTGGTCAGTCACTACTGTGAACTTGATACCATAGAGGTATACCCTAAAATAGTTCACTCCCCACGAAAATGCCAGCATTTCCCGCTCTGTGGCAGAGTATCTAGTCTCAACGGCCGTTAGCTTCCTGCTAGCGAAAGCGACGGGCCGTATGCGCCCTTCTGCGTCTTCCTGCAATAGGGCCGCCCCCAGCCCATACAGCCTGGCATCCACGTGTAAAAATGTGGGCCTATCACTGAGGAAGTGTTGCAGTAATGGTGGTGAGGTCAATAGTTGCTTCAATGTGTTGAAGGCATCTATGTGCTCCTGCTTGATGCTGAAGGGCGTTTTTTCACGTGTGAGCTCGGTTAGGGGATGGGCGATGTGTGCAAACCTGTAGATATACTTGCGATAATACGAAGCCAGCCCAATAAAACTGCGCAATTGTTTCTAATTTGTGGGCATTGGGATGCCCGTTATTGCGTCAGTTTTTGCTGGGTCTGGAATAATGCCCTCTCTGTTTACAATGTGGCCCAATATGTTAATTTGCTGTCTGGCAAATTGACATTTCGCAGGTTTAAGCCTTAACTTGGCCTCTCTGATCCTTGCGAAAGCCTCCTCCAAATGTACGATATGTTCGTCGAAGGTATTGGAGAAAACTGTTATGTCGTCCACGTACACTAATACGGAACGCCACTTAAGCCCTGAAAATGTCTTATCCACCAGCTTTTGGAAGGTTTGGCTGGCGTTACGGAGGCCCATGGGTAACCTTGTGTAGGTATATAGCCCGTTCTCTGTAACGAACGCCAGCTTGTGCCTATCTGGTTCATAGACGGGGATTGAATAGAATCCACTATAGCAATCCATCGAACTGAACCAGCTAGCTCCGCCAAGGGCGTCCAAATAGGTGTCCGCCCTTGGTAGTGGATAACTATCATTTTCGACTAACTTATTGAGCCTCCTGTAGTCAGTACAAAATCTGTGAGATCCGTCCCGTTTTTTGGTCAGCAGAACCGGCGAGCTGTAGTTTGAAATAACGGGAACAATGACCCCTGCCTCGAGCATCTCTGAGATCTGAGAGTCGATGGCGTGTCTCTCCTTCTGGCTCACTCTGAAGGGAGGCTGGTGTACTGGCCGGTCACTAGTGAGTGTGACATGGTGTTCAATGAGGTCTGTCACAGCGAGATCCTTCATTGAATGGGCAAAAATATCCCTGTTGGTCTCCAGGAGCTCCGTGAGCCTTTCATTTTGCTCCGGAGTCAGGTCCTGCCTGTGGTTCTGGTTGGCCGCCTTATCTGTGTGTGTGTCTGTGTGTTGGCTGATAGTATGCAGTACAGAGGCCTGGTGCTCGTGATTTTCTCGCTCCGCTCGAATCCCATCTGTGTTCCTGGTGTATATCATGGGATGTGTGGTGAGCCTCTGGTCGTGCTTTAAAAGCATCTGACCGCTAGCGAAATTTATGCTAGCCTCATATTTAGCGAGGAAATCCATGCCAATTATGGCTGACGCAGAAAGATGTTCTATAACGAACATGGGGTGTGTTGTGGCAAAATGGTCTATCCTAAGATGTATGTTTGCCACCCCGCGTTTTCTAGCGTCTGAGCATTGGCCGCTACCAGCCGGATGTCACCCGTGACACCGTGTATTTGGACTTCGGTAACGTGTCTCCTATTAACACAACTTACGGCTGCCCCGATGTCAATTAGGGCCTGCACTCTGTGGCCATTTATGGTGGCGTGTCTCGTGAGGGCCGATACCTGAAATCCACTGCCCTGCACCGATGTATTGTGTAGGGTATATGTTGTTGTTGTTGTTGTTACCGGAGTGACATCTGTACTGGGAAGGCATGGAGCGGGCCGCTTATCATACCGGGCACGCTTAGCTTCTCGGCTTGCTTCCTGTCCTGAGTGCTTTGCCTCGGTCAGCAAAGTGCGCTCACCCAGTACATTGCCAGCTCTCTTAATCGGCCTTGCTGTTAGAATAGAAGTTTGCTGGCGAACGTTTAATGTATTAATCGTTCCCAGCTTTTGTGTCGTTGTGTTGTTGTTGTTTTCTTCCTCTCGGGAAGGTGTGTCTGCGAACGTGACCCTGAGCTTGCCCTTGTTACCCCGTTTTTTGTTCCAGGCGGTCGCGAGTTCGACTCCTGTGGCTAGCTTCCCAGTGCCGAGCGAGCTCGCGTCCTGCGCCTGTGTGTGGTCATTTCCTACACTGCGTTGTGATGTAGGGGGTATGGCTTTCTGTTTGGAGGGTGTGGGTGTGTTCTCAGGCTGTTTGCGTGTAATTATGAGGGGTGTATAATGTCCCGCCTGGGTTCCCTGTAAAAAGTACATGCAGGTCCCTGTCGAATCCCGCAGTGGAAAATAGCGGGGGCGAGTGCACGTCAGTGTATACGTGGATATTGGTTCGAAGCACCTTGCCGAGAGCGGTCACCTCTACGGCACTAGCATAGGGGCCGTCCCTATCCATGTATTTTCTGTAATCCTCCCCGGTCTGGAATGGGTTTTCCCGCTCGTCCGACACAAAGTCTCGGTACTCTTTCCAGTTGGCCAGGATGTGTTTGACCGTTTCCTGCCTGTATTCCTTATGATGGTCCTCGCTATGCCGAACCAGGAAGCTAATAGTCCTAAACAGGCAGTTGCCGTCTCCTTGTACGGGATGTGTCTGGAAACGGCCCGGGGGCGGATCGTCAGCCTTAGCTTTGTCTGGCTGCTTCTTCCCCTTACTCTTGCGAGTTTGCTTGGGGGAAGGGCCTTTCTGTTGTTGTGTTGGGGAGGAACTTCAGCTGCTTCATCCGCTAGCCGAACCTCCCCGTCTAGGCGTTTTTTTTGGAACGTAGGTGTACACCTGCCTGTACTGTATGTGCGCCCCCCCTCGGGGTGGCTGCGCCAGCTCCCCGCCTGCGGTGTGTGGCTAGGTGTGGGGAGTATTGCCCCCCTGTCTGTCCGGCGGGGTGTCTCATCCCTGAACTCCCTCGGGTGTTCGTCGGGGATGGGGTAGTGTTCCGGGCCCTTTGTGTACTTATCTATATTGTCCCGCTCTCTAGTGGGTTTTCTTCCCTGTCGGTTACTGCCCGGTGGTCTGTTTTCCTGTTTCCGCCAGGGTGGGGTGTATGTCTGCTGCTGGGGGAGCGGGTTTTCCCGTCGATTCCCATTTTCCCTGTACTGGGCAGCTGCATACCCCTGTCTGGTCGGGGGTGGGTTTTCTCGACGGTCCCCATTTCCCCTGTACTGTGGGGGTGCATAGCTTCGCCTGCGTGGGGGCGGGTTCTCCCGATATTCCCCATTTCCCCTGTACTGCGGGGCTGCATAGCCTTGCCTGCGTGGGGGCGAGTTTTCCCGGTACTCCCTGTCTGCCCTGTATTGTGGGGGTGCGTAGGACTGTCTATTTGGTGGCGGGCTGTTTCGTCGGGGGATGTCGTGGTCGTACTCCTCAGGGTAGTACTCCTGTGTGTACGGGGATGGTGATCGCCGTGAGGGGTATGTCGGTTCTGTGTCCGTGTACGATATCGGTGAATACCGAGGAGGGTAGTGTGGCCTATCCAGTGGGTGAAGTGTTGTTGCCGCTGTGGAGGGTAGTAATTTTCCTCCCTCCCGTAGCGTCTCATCTCTGTGTACCCTCTGTCCCTCTCAGGATAATAGCGCCCTTGTGTGTCTGCGTGCTCATCCCTTAGCGGTCTCCCGCCTGCTTGGATGGCAGCTATGGTCAGTTTCTCCATTCTGTCCACTAATTCGTCCATTTTATCGTTAGTGTCGTCTTTTTGTGTTTGGAAGTGCAGATCCACGGCTTTTTCCGTAGCCTTTTCCGTGATCTTTCTCCCCTCCTCTATGGTCTTTATGTTGTTTAACATATGTTGGACCGTGGGGTTGTTCATTATACACAGCTTTTCCACTATGGCTGGTCTGAGGCCCTGCATAAACAGCTTGACTTTCTGTTTGTTTGTCATGGCTGCATTGTACTTGTCGCACATTATCAACTTTACATTGATGTATGCCTGGGCGCTTTCTTTGGGTCCCTGTGACCTCTGTCTAATTTGGTCGTAGAGATCGTCATCGTCTGGTATGAGCTGGAATTCACTCTTCAACAGTAAAGCGGTTTCCTCCCTTGTGGCAGCTTCTACTGTGTCCTCATGGAGCTCATACCATGTCATGGCCGCCTTTGTGAGGTATGCAGGAAGGAGCCGTTTCCTAACTTCCTCGCTCCAACCATTGATCCGGGCCGTTCTATTGAAGGCCTTGAGGTATTCCTCGGGATCCTGGCCTTCCCCCGCGAACTTTGTGGGGTGGATCATGGGGTACTCCGTGTGTCTGTTCATTTCGTGTTCGGTTATTTCTTGTTGGCTGTTTAGTGATTGCGATCTGTCTATGTTGTTCGCACCGCTAACTTGTGTCGAGGTGTTTGAGTTATTTAGAGGGGAATTAGTCTCGCTTCCCGTGTACGACACCTGTGTTATATTACCAGGTGGCTCGTCACCTGATATGTCTGTACTGATGGTTGGTGTTGTCGTACTGTGTGGATTTGACTATGTGTACAGTCCTGTCTAAATCCTGTTTCACTGTTTCTAGGATAGTGTGGATGTCAAGAACTGCTTCTGTCGTATGATTATTTGACTTGATAGTGTCTGTCTCTAGTAGCTCTGTAATGCGCTCGAGCAGATTATTAGTTTTCTGCTCTGTGATTTGCATTTGCTGCAACAATAGGGGGTGGAGTGTTGGCAGACAATCTACCTCACTAGCGCTGGATACTGGTGACTCTTGTCTGTGTTCACTGGCCTGGGATCGCGTAAAATGTATAACTTGTGCTGCGGCGGTAGGGTGTTGAACACGGATCTGTGATGTCTTGAATTCAAGGTCCCTGAGAAGTTGTACTGCGGTCTGGTCAGTTATCAAGTCACTGTTCTTAATTTTTAGCTTCGGCAGGAGTGGAGTCGTACTAGCCGACAAATGGTGCGCAAAGTCTCTTAGTGTAGTTCTAAATGTGGACATCTAATTTCCACCGACTTTACACTATGGGGCGTTTGGGGGTTGGTGTAATAATACAAACTCCTATATATAAAAAAAAATTGTGTGACGTAATATGAGGTCAAGAATTTTTTTTTCAGTCTCGCTTGGCTATATGCGGTACGGGCCGTTTTGACCACGAGAACTCGTTGTATGAGTCCTATTTTACTGTGCGTGGTACCCGGCCTCCACCATCTGTTTTAGATCCCTTATTGGGGGGTAGTTGGATCTAAAACGGAAGTGTTATTGTATTAATTTATAAGGAAGTGCCTAAAAGGGGGTAGCTTCCCGTAGAGATAGTCTTTAAAAAAAATGGAGAAGTAATCCTAGCAATGGTAAATATAAAGAACAATACAAGGAATTTAGAAACAAACTAACAAAACACATGTGGAAAGAAAAAGAAATATACTACATGAATAGGTTTCAAACGTTTAAAGGAGATGCTAGGAAAATTTGGCAAGAAGTAAATTATTTAATTCAAGGACATCACAGGGTTGGGGTGGATGAAGTAATTATGAAGCACTTCGGTGGAAGTGAGAAACAGTCTATAGCTGAAAAATTTGCATCACACTTCAAGCAAGGAACCGAGAGTGTAGTACACAACTGTGACAAGACATTAGGTGGTTATGTTGATCAGTTTAATGATAAAAGCATGTGGCTCACAAGACCTACAGATGGCGATATTAAGCAAATTATAGATAAAATGAGAACAAATAAGTCTGCGGGGTTGGACAGGATACAAATGAAACATTTAAAAATGGGAGGGGAAAAAGTGCATAAATTCATTGACAAACTAATAAATTTGATAATTTCAGAACGTTCATTCCCTGATATTCTAAAAACATCAGTAGTTAGACCAGTTTTAAAGGGAGGGATAGGCACAGATGTAAATAACTACCGCCCTATTTCCATTATCTCTGCAGTGTGCAAGATAATAGAAACATTTTTAACAGATAAAATTATGGGGTTCTTGGAGGAAAATAAGTTGCTATCAGATGAACAATTTGCATACAGGAAAAGCATGGGAACTGGGACATTACTTGGAAAATTTGCTGAACTAGTAAATAAGAAACTTGATCAAGGGAAACAAGTTTTGGTAGTCTTCATTGACTTCAGTAAAGCTTTCGACACCCTTCGCCATGAGATTCTTATAGAAAAACTAAGAAAAATTGGTATACGAGGCCCAGTACTTGAACTAATAGAAAATTATCTAGAGGAAAGGCACTTTCTGGTGAAAATTGGTGAAACATATAGTGAAGAGAAAAGAATAAGAATGGGTATTCCTCAAGGTAGTAACCTGGGACCTTTGCTGTACTTGATATATGTAAATAATCTTGCTCAGCATATGAAGAACACACAAATACTACAATATGCTGATGATACGATATTGGTATCAGTTCATAAGGATTTTAAGAAGACAGAACATTTCTTGCAAGCAGATTTCAATGTGCTACAGAGATGGGCACATGATCATGGCTTAATAATTAATAGTGTGAAAACAACAACAATGCACATTCGGTCTCCAATGATTTTATTACAAAAGGTACATTTAAAAATACATGAATGCGATTGCATGGCAAGTGACAACAATAACTGTAGAAACTGTACAACAGTAAAAAATGTAACTGTTCAAAAATACTTACGTGTGTATATTGACTGTAATTTCAGATGGGACAAGCATATTAATCAAGTTACTTCCAAACTAAGAATAATTTTAAGTAAATTTTTCCATCTGAGGCAAAATATGCCTACCTCAGTGCTAAGAATGACATACTATGGATTAGTGGAAAGTATAATTCGATATGGAATAAAGGCTTGGGGACTTGCTTCAAATACTTATATTAATAGAATTACCAGCATTCAGACACGTTTCCTTAAATTCTTTGTAAGACATGGTGATAGGCATGGATTAAACTCACCAGTGATATTGTTCTCCAATTGTCATATAATGCCTTGTAGGGGCCTAATATATTTAATGATAATTATGGATAATTTTTTTAATAGCACTTTCAAAGATCATTTAAAACATAAAAAGGATACAAGATTTAAGAATTCACGTTTTGTAATTCCAAAAACAAATAATGAATTTGGCAAAAGAACATTAGCTTACATGGTACCTTTTCTATTTAACAAGCTACCACATTCACTGCTGGCCTTTGAGAGTATGTCAAAAACAAAAAAAGATATAGAAAATTGGATACTAAATAACTCCTTAGACTAAATGGACAACTGCTTTTATATGTATTAGACTATGAACATGATAGTAACATTTGTATTTTAAGTTAAGTTTTTACAATAGTAACGATATAAGTGTTGTTTTAAGGTGGGTAAAACATATTATAATTTACTACAAATTCTTTATTATATTAATATTAACATATTATAATAATTTTAACCAATATTAATTGTTATGAGCTGATTGAATATCATTGTGAAATATTATTAGGGGCACTATATAAAATAATTGGAAGGTGAGAGATTGGACTGTATATTGTGTAAATGTAATTGTGTTTGTTAACATATATATTGTAACCATAATTGGCACCTACCGACAAGCATCAGCTTGGTAGGACCAAAAAATGTAATATTGGGCATAAATAAACAAACTGTAAAACTGTAAACTGTAAACTGTAAACTGTAAACTACTACTACTACTACTACTACTACTACTACCTGAGAAAGACACTATTTTTCTTTCACACACTTGCCTACTGTGCCCCTCCAAATGTGTACACTATGGCATATTCAGCACTTGTCGAATCAGTGCTTCGATATGGCATTGTAGCATGGGGAGGGACCACAGGAGGCCTAATTAAAATGCTAAATAGTATTCAAAAAAGATTCTTAAAACTTATTGTAAACAGAGAAAACTGTAAAAAGAAATTTTTGTCCATTACTAATAATAATAATAATAATAATAATAATAATAATAAGACGAACTGCAGACCTCTACAGTCTCATGGACAGTTTCAAAAACACTGTACGCAGGAGACGGTTGACATTTTTGGGCACATATTTAGGATGGACAACAATAGATTAACAACAAGATTATTCAATATAATTAATACAAGAAATTCGAGGATAAATTGGCTGGAGGAAAAAAGGGGGTGGGGGTGGGAGTGGACCTGAATGAGATGAACATCGGAGAGAACATAATGAAAAACCGAAAAATATTCAGAGGGTGAAATCTATTAAAAAATATTAAAGCATATTGTCTTTTTTTTCTTGGATTTTACGGTATTGCCTATTCTTGAACAGTATCTCACATTTCCATATCCTTGTTCTTTCTACTGATGGTATGCTTTGGTTAACAGAAGGATTTTCTCAGTGTTGGACCAGCGTAACTTAATTGGATTGCTTGTCTGGTTATTAGGCTATATTTTTTGTTTTGGTCATTTTATTATTTATCAATTATATGTTTTGTTTATAATAATAAATTTATATTTGCTCCTTTATGTGATGGATGACATCATGAAGGCAGCAATGAAAGAATATAGTAGGGCAAAGATGAAGGTAATGTTGTTTGCAGACGACGTTGTGATCTGGGGCGAGGATGAGATGGAGGTACAAGAACAGTTAGACGTAATAAATGAAAAGATTGAGCAATGGGGATTGAAGATAAATGTGGAGAAGAGTAAAACAGTGGTGATGAGTAGAGATAAGAAAGAAGGAAAAGGAGTAATCAAAGTAGGAGATAAGGAATTGGAAGTGGTGAAACACTTCAAATACTTGGGAAGTGAACTGACTGATTATGGAAGACTAGATTTGGAAATTAGCAGAAGAATACAACTCGGGAGTGCTTTTTACCAACAGGTATGGGGACTAGTATGGAACAAGGATATACCAATTAAGGCTAAAGAAGTTATGTACAAAGCATATTATGTTCCTATAATGACATATGCAGCAGAAACTTGGACAATGACTAAGAGGGATGAGAGCAGAGTACAAGCAGCTGAGATGAGATTCATGAGAAGTATGGTCCTGAAAACGAGGAGGGACAGAGTGAGAAATGAAGATATACGGAAATAACTGGGAGTACAGAAACTAAATGACAAACTGGAGCAAAACAGACTGAGATGGTTTAGACAAGTCAAACGGATGAATGAAGTAAGGCTACCAAGACGAGCACTGGAACGAGGGATGGCAGGGAAGAGAGGACGAGGAAGACCAAGAATGCGTTGGATAGACTCGTTGGAGAATAGTATTAGAACACTGTGTCGGAAGAGGAATGGTGGAACGACAGAGCAAAGTGGAGAGGAACCATATTTGCCCCCACCCAGTGTCAACTGGAAAATGGGAAATGAAGATGATGATGATGATGTGTATTTCCATAAATAAATAAATAAATAAATACATAAGTAAATAAATAAATAAATAAACACACAGACAAACAAACCAGAAATCAATAAAAAATTAAATAAATGAATTTTACCTAATAACAACTAAAAATGTCCAAAATGACTACAATGTTTTAATATTGAGTTTGAAATAGTTGCCTAATATTTAAATACAACACAAGACATGCATCAAAAGATATTTAGTAAATCACAATTAATATACAGTATATTTAATTGTTGGAGAGTTCTGAGATGGAAACGACGAGTGGAATATATGAAAAAGGATTTGACAACTTGTCGCTCACGTGGGCACTACTGGTTGCGGAACACATAATAAATTGATTCTAATCCAATATTAAGATTGCACTCACGAGTAGGACTAATGCCTGTTCGCAATATGTTTGTCGCTCGGACATATTGTGCACATTATATCTTCCCGAGGAGAAATATGCAAGGCGTTGGACATTTTAATATCGGCGTACTGCTGCCATTACATGTCTCTACTGGAAGAATTATGGTCTCTATACAACACAATGAGTAGCGAAATGTATTTAACAGTTTGATTATTCAGAGTTTTACTTGTATATGCGTGATTAAGTAAATAAATAAATAAATGAATGAATGAATGAATGAATGAATGAATGAATGAATGAATGAATAATTAAATAAATAAGTAAGTAAACGGCTGGATGGATTTGGATGACATTTGAAATGGAGATAACATACACACTGGATTAACATATAGGCTGCCTGTAAATAATACTAATATATAAAAATGAGAGTGTGTGTGTGTGTGTCTCTGTCTGTCTGTCTGTCTGTCTGTCTGTCTGTCTGCGTGTTACTCAATAACCCAAGACCCACTGGTCCGATTTAAATGCAATTTTGCATGGATGTAGCTGATTTATCAGGTTTACATATAGGATACTTTTGATTTCGATATTTTGCACTATTAAAAATGGCGACCATTTTAGTGACGTCACACACTCTTTGGTTTCAAAATGTCATATTTCCATTTCAAATAAAAGGAGAACGCTAAGAAATAGCAAACTTTTAATTTTCTACCCAAACGGTCCTTATCACTTTTCGTGTATCTCCAACGGTTAGCGAGTAAAACCTAAATTTGTGCAATAAAACACGGTCAACAAAGAGCGGTGCAGTATATCTCCATATCTCTTTTTTTCTGAATTTATACGGAAATTTGAGTTATTTACGCGTTTCAGACTGTTTTATGATGGATGCGCGCGAAAATAATTTTTTGTCTGTCTGTTTGTTTGTTTGTTTGTTTGTCTGTCTGTGGACAAATTTGTTCCCTTATAACTCGAGAACGGCTGGGTGTATCAACGTAAAATTTGGTACAGATATCCATCAGAGGCAGGACACTAATCATTGATGTAGCTCTTCTCCGTACCTATCATAAAAAGGGGCCTATTCTCTTAAAATACATGCTGAAATAGGCGTAGAAGGACGAGGCAAAGCTCATTTTTAGCCCCTCAATGTGAGAGACAAAACTCGGGAACCAAATTTTAAAGCCCTAAAACCAACCGTTTTTGAGATATTCCCAGAAAACTAATTTCATTTAATAAAGTAATGAACGAATGCAAGCCGGTAACCATGGCAACAGTTTCTCAGAGGTCCATCTATTGCTGTAAGACGAAATGCAATTCCATTAATTACGTTAGTGTGAACGTTTGCAAACGGCTAGAAGGTTATCACGGAACAAAAATAAGCTGGGAAATTCATCAATACGTATAATGCGCTTAAGGGGGTTAAGGGGTACTCTAGATTTTTTTCACGCGATTTACACCTGCGGGTGTGGTACGGCAGGTCTATTATATTCCTATCCCTATATTACATTATTATTAGTAAAATATTATGGCGTACAACGACGAGACAAAGCTCCTCGGTGCCAGAAACAAAACTCGGGGGCCCTAAAGGGTCCTCGGAAACTACATTATAAGGCTCTAAATCCACAGTTTCTGAAATATTCCCAGAAAACTAATTTAATTTAATTTAACAAACTAAAGAAGGAATGCAAATCGGTAACCATGACAACATTATCTCAAGGGGTGGCATCCAACTTCTCATCTATTTCTGTAAGAAGCAATGTCACTCCATTTATTACATTTCTGTGAAAGTTTGCAAATGGCTATAAGGTTATCACGGAACCAACTTAGACTGTATAATTCATCAATGCAATTAAGTGGGTCAAGGGGTAACCTAGATTTTTTTCATGCAATTTTCACATGAGACATATAGTACAGAAGGTCTATTAAATCTCTAAACAACCGGGTGAGTTAGCCGTGGTCGTTACGGCATGATTGCTGGCAGTCGCTCACATCCGGGAGGCGAGAAGTTTCGAATCCCCTCACCGGCAACCTTGAAGATGGTCTTCTGTGGTTTCCCATCTTCCTTCCAGGCAAATGCCGGGGTTGGTCCCTAACTAAAGGCCACAGCCGCTACCTTCCAACTCCTCGTCCTTGCATTCCTACTTTCCTCCCCAACGGTACTTGTAGCTCACCCATTGGGTGTCCGTCTCGAAGCAGCTACAAAACTGGCGAGCCGAACATGTCCTCGGACACTCCCGGCACTAAAATCCATACACTAAAAAAATAAAAAAATCTCCAAACAGCAACATTATTTTCAACAATTCCTGAATTGAATCAGCATTTTTTGCGGCTTTTAGGAATTTGGGCCAATTGAGGCTAAAGAACCTGAATTTTCATGAACCACAAGCCTTTATAATTTATGAAAGAGGTCTTCCTGTGTATGGGGACCTAACACAACGTAGAGGGTCAGTTTTTATGTGACGTGTATTGGGTTTCATCTACAAGGCTTTCAATTCTATTTCACGCCAGGAAGAACATGCTAGGTGAATTTAGTTTCAGAGCACATTTTAACTAATCTTTTTTTTTCTTTTTTTATGTCGACATACGGGTTCATCGTAAGGATGATTTTGTTTGATACTGTGTGGTAGATATACCCACATTTGGATATCTGGGCGATATGTTGTTGACAATAGAATTGTCTGTCTGTCTTTCTGTGTATCTTTATGTACGCCTATAACTCGTGCTCGGATGCTTGGTGCATCGTAAAATTAGGTATGGTAAACATGAGAGTCAATACACCAATCATTTTTCAAACTCTTCACCGTACTTTTCATACAGAAGAAGGGTGGATACATGCTAAAATATGCGAAATATAAAAATTATCCCAGAATGACGACCAAAGCATATGTTGCGCTTCTCAATGTGAGACACAAAATTCGGGAGTCTATAAAGGGTCTCCGAAAACCACATTTTAAGGCCCTTAAATTAACAGTGTGTGTTATAGTCACGGAAAACTAACTTCGTTCTGATAAACTTATGAAGGAATGACAAACCACTAACCATTGCAACAGTAGCTCAATTGATAATGTCTGGTGTTAACACCGAACACCGTTCGAAGAACGGGTACTTCTGTTAGTATACTATAAAGCCACAAGGCTCACTGACTGACTGTCTGACATAAATTTTTATCCACTTCCAAATGAGTTACAAACTTGATATTTGGCAAGAAAAAATCCTTTCAGCTTGAAACCAACGGGAACATTCCAAAAAGGTACATTTTTAAATTTTCAACCCTACAAAATACAAAAATAGGGGGAAGCAACAAATCTCCAGTAATATGTCTTAGTGTAATATTGTACATGTACAATATTGTACAATAACACATTACACCCTTTTGTCTCTTGCTATTTCATCATACGACGAATGATAAGGGAGTTATTAATGATTTTGTACTCTTTGGCCGAAAATTTCTAAGTCCCTCGAATAACTTAAAAATGGATTCAATGAAATTCCAAAAAAAAAGTGTTTTTTAATACTTATATTCTATTTTTTACGTCTTGTATGGTCGGAAACCAACATGATATTTTGATGATTTTTTTCGTCCCATGCATTTTTGGTTCCAGGTGATAGAATTATTTTCCACTTGGACCCATGCTTATCTATCCATACTAATATATAGAAATGAGATGGTGTGTGTCTGTGTGTCTGTGTGTTACTAAATCACGCAAGAACAACTGGTCCGATTAAATGAAATTTTGCATGGATGTAGCTGATTTACCAGGTTAACATACAGGCTACTTTTGATTTCGGTATTTTGTACTATTTAAAAATTGTGACCATTTTAGTGACGTCACTACACCCTTTGGTTTCAACATTTCATATTTACATTTCAAATAGAAAGAGAACGCTAAGAAATAGCTAACTTTTGATTGCATATAAGAGGTATAAAATTTAATTTTCTATCCGAAAGGTCCTTTATCACGTTTCGGTATCGCGAACGGTTAGCGAGTAAAACCTAAATTTGTGCTATAAAACACGGTCAACGCCGAGCGATGTTAGTCTATGGCGCTCAAACAACTAAACCTAGATAGATGAAATTGTGCATGTTGGTTGATCGTAGGGTGTAGGGCCTCACTAAGAAACGCCTTTTGAAACTACAATTTGTAAATGAGTTTTTCGGCCCTTTGGCACTGAGCATGGACAAAAGTACAAAGACCGGATTTAGCTAATTTTAATCCACCAGATACGAGAAACAATACCCCGAAACACACTTTTTAAGGTCCTAAAAAGAACGGTTTTGGAGATATTTCCAAAAAACTTGTGTTCCCTCTGAGAAACTGATCAATGTTGTCCATACTAATATATAACAAGTAGTTCCTTGAAGAACTATATAGCCTATTTTCATATATCCTGCTATCAACATACTAAATTTCAGTTCGATTGCTGTAATAGATTCGTAGATATTAAGAACAGACTAAATATTTCGGATGGTCGCCATGTTGGATTTTATATATGAAGGTCCTAGAGTTATGTACTGTTACATGAAGATAATTGTATACGCGTAGCATTCAAACATCAATCGCATGATTAGGACAAGGGAAGTAACAAGGAGATTTTTGAATTTCGCACAGCTGCCATTTTGTGGTTATGGAAACAATTGAAATAAATTAGATGCCAGTGGATTAACATTAGTATAAGGATTTACTGTACCAAGTTTCACTGCACTCGGATGGTAAAATTGCGAGAAACGTCCATGTGAATATTTATATTTCGCGTCGCCGCCATGTTGGATTTGTGATCTCAGGTCATTTAAAGTCCTATAGGTAAACTTAAGTTCATAGCCCCTATGAACATAAAAAAATCAGTTTAATTGTTATAATAGATTCGAAGATATTCAGAGCCGTCTAAATATTTCGGATGGTCGCGATGTTGGATTGTTATATGTATAGGCCATAGAGTCATGTACCATTAAAGAAAATTATTGCGTAGGTTCATTATTCAAACTTTCACTTCGATCGCATGATTACAACACACGAAATAAAAACTTAATTTTAAAATTGGCACAGCCGCCATCTTGAGGTTATATAAACAATTGAACTAAATTAAATACCAGTGCATTACAATGTGTATAAAAATTTCCTGTACCAGATTTCATTGCGTTTGGTACATTGAATCGTGAGAAAAATCTAATTAAAATTTTCAAACTCGCTTGGCCGCCATGTTCGTTTTGTAGTTAACCGGTTTTTGAAAGTCTAATAGATGAACTTCCAGTAGTGCCTTTTATCTCCGTACAAAGTTTCAGGGTGATACCGCTAATAGTTTCAGAGATATAGAATGCCGGTGAAATATTTCGCACATCCGCCATCTTGTGGTTATGTAAACAATTGGACGAAGCTAGATGTCGGTGCGTTACAATGTATATAAACGCATACTGTACCAAGGTGTATTGCGTTTGGTTGGTTAAATCGCGAGAAACGTCTATATAAAAGTCGCAAATTCGCGTGGCCGCCATGTTGGTTTTGTAGTTACCAGATTTTCAAAAGTCACATAGGTAAACTTATAGTAGTTCCCTTTATCACCGTCAAAAATTCCAGGGTCATATCGGGTATAGTTTCGGAGATATTGAATGCAGGTGAAATATTTCGCACAGTCGCCATGTTGGATTGGTGAGACGTAACAAAATTTGAAGGGCACGGTGGGGGCGTCCGAAATAGTGCTATGAACTTACCGAATTTCATTGAAATCGCTACAGCCGTTTAGAAGTTATTGGGGGGACACGCACACCTCACACACATACGCTCACACACACGGACAAAAGGTGATCTCATAAGCCTATTTTTTCAAAATTGAAAATAGGCTAAAAATGAGATGGTGTGTGTCTGTGTGTTACTCAATCACGCAAGAACCACTCGTCCGATTTAAATGAAATTTTGCATGGATGTAGCTGATTTGTCAGGTTAACATACAGGCTACTGTTTTGATTTCGATATTTTGCACTATTTAAAAATGGTGACCATTTTAGTGAGGTCACTACACCCTTTGGTTTCAAAATTTCATATTTCCATTTCAAATAAAAAGTGAACGCTAAGAAATAGTAAACGTTTGATTGCATATACGAGGTTTAAAATTTTATTTTCTATCCGAATTGTCCTTATCACTTTTCGTGTATCTCCAACGGTTAGCGAGTAAAACCTAAATTTGTACTAGTCTGCTGAGTTAGTCTATGTTAGTCCCTACATGAACCGTTTTATTTATAGAGGTGGTTTGTGGGGTATGAAACGCGGCGTGATTTTGACTCTAATTGTATACTCTTTGTGCTGGTTATTGTATGTGAGTATTTGGATCTTTACCCTGTTTTACAATGTTATGGTGCTTTCTACTTTGCACGGTATGCTTCCTTACTGTTTATAGATTTCTTTTTTGTTTAACTGAATATTTCTGTTGGCCAATATTTATCTGCTTTTTGTCGTTTTTTTTACCATGATCAGAAACCCAAATTCACAGACTAATTTGTCGTAGCCTACTGACTGTCACATTAGTTTATTTAGTTTTCATAATTAAACTTACTGCAGAATTGCGCAAACTTATTTCAATAAAATTGGCATTTTGCCTTCCACGGCCAATGAAACCCCGCACAAAACATGGCGTAAACCTAGAAAAGTTGATGAGTTTTAATTGCTTGGCCCTGAAATTCAATATACAATCGTTTTGGAAGCGTTTATACGGAGATAAAAGACTGTTTTAGCGTTTAGCTCTCGCAGTAAAGTACCGGAGGTGTTCGAGATAAGAATCAAGGTATCGCGTTTTACTTCTTGTCTCCCACATTATCTACGAGCCCACTGGCTCCCTCAATCATTCTTTATATCATGCTTTAGGGCATAATATGACCAACTATGCTGCTAAAGGTAAAGTTTACCTCCTAATCCCCCCTAATTCCTACTCCTACATCCTTCCCACATCCTCTAACCTCAGGTCACATGTAATCCACCTTTTCAGATTGACAAAGAGCCAACATGGGTGCGCACGATGGCGCATGAACGGCACTAATACATTTCATTTTTCAGAGAAGGCAGACATATATGCATTCACCCCTTGTAAATATAGCCCCCAAACACACATACCCTACACTAGTTATGCCACACACAAATACACTGCTTTTAAACTATTTCAGTCGCGCCCTTAATGCGACGGCGCCACAGTCAGCAACGTCAAGTAACCGTGGGGCACCGAGCGATGCTGACGCAACCACACACAATAAACGCTTAAATAATGAGCGGAAAACGATAGCCAGGGGAGACGCAGCCTTGTGAGCGTCTGTCCTAGCCATCAAGGTGAATTTTTCCTACCCACGGGGAGAAACTCACGAGTGTATAACGGTTGAGTGGTTTAGCCACTAAACCGCAGGCACAGGTGAAAGAAATGAAGGTTGAAAGGTACGTACGAATCGGCGGATATTAGGAGAAAGTAGGAGAATGGCCAGATGAGAGCAACAGAGAAAGGTACCGAGCTCGTAAATGATAAGGTTTAGTATTATAACTATGATTATTGTCACTATTGTTATTCTTATTATTAATATTGTTAGCATTACTATGCATCATGATAAAATGTGAATACGTATTTATTATTGCCACACATAGACACCGAACACGTTTATACACACATATGCACTTTCTTTCTTTTCTATTCTTGTAACAATAAATTGTGAAGTTGCTCTACTTTACCCCAACAGAATAAACCATTTAATACATATACCTTTAACTTTATACCCCGGGGCACCTGTTTTTCTGTCACCTTCAATCTTTCATACACTTATACTTTATCCACACGATGTACATACAGGAAGCAATTTTTTTTCAGCCAACATGAGGACGGCACAACCACCCGCCGAACAACTGTTTTTTCCTGCCTGCATGGTACAACCAATATATATATATATATATATATATATATATATATATGTACATGTACTAATTTTTTTGTTATGCAACATTTCAACATTTATAAGAAAAATAAGATAAAACTATGTTCCACACCCTATACCCACCCCTTATGAGCACACTCTACACACGACACCGACATCTCCACGACACCAGGGAAGGACAAGGAGAAGAAGACGAAGAAGAAGAAGACCCGGAAGAATGAAGAAGAAGGCCGAGGAGGGTAAACCACCCCTAATTCTCGGTCCAAATCGCGAGGACTCGATCTAAGGCCGACGAGGTCTTGTTCAGCCCCAGGGTCGGTACGACCCTAGGACCTGAGACATCTACACACCCAGAGGGGGATTATGGACATACGCCCCCGAATCTACAGACGGCTGCACAGCCACTCACACATCTTCACCATCAACTCAAGACCACAAGACCCACTTCTACCCAAATACCAATACACCATTTCACCCTACAAAAACTACCCCTAAAGGCTAAGTCATGAGCCTCCACGAATACATTTCCTGTACACAAGCAGGTGCAGCGGTATTGCTGTCAGTCACGCTTACGACACATACATAAACATTTACACACAGAGCTCCAACAGTGACGACACGCCAAGTCAGCAGCTCGGGAACCCTTAAAAGGAGGGCCCGACGAAGACCTATCATCTGTCGCGGCCCTTGGCTCTGTGCTTCTCGATCCAGCTCCAACGCATCGTCATCGCCAGGTGAGATAGAGTGTGCTCAGATCTCCTTATATACTTGTATTTACCCTTCACACCCACACTGGTACGTTGTAATACATTTGCTCTCCACTGAAAGAGACATCACATTAATCACTACTGATCAAATAAATACTTGATCAGTAACCTACACTTGCACATTATTTTACTTTGTCTTTACATCCGTACGCCAACCCGCTCCTTCCTAATTGCCCCTGACCGTGAATGCTAGGAAGTGCATCGTCAAGTATTTCATTGTGCTCTCATAGTAGTAAGCCAGCCAGCGGCAAAGTGCCGACACAGCAAGCAAGCTCGCTCTTACTCACTCACATCTAATTGCTACTATTAACTGATAGCTCCTTTGTAATCGCGCATCCCCTGATAAGTAAGCGCGCCCCTATAGACTTACACCCCCATCACTTTACATCCCCTTACAGACACCTACACCTGCAGTTTCCCCCAACTACGGGAAACTTGCACCCTTTCGGAAACCACCCCTAAATTGTACATTTACACACCCCTGTTTATTCCATCCCCCTAACACCGGGTTTGAACAATATTTCGCGTGTGGGACGAAATGTCGACGTGTTGGCATATGATTGCACAAAGAGAACTCCCACCTGCCAAAGTAATGTAATTTCACATGTAAATGCACTTTATTTGCCATTTATTGTATTAAGTTTCATCCTTAGAGTATCAACCTTACGGTACTGTAGTTCTAGTATCATTCGTTAAATGTTCAAATATTGGCATATGTGTCCAATATAACTATTTTGATTGCTAGGAATTAATTACGGATATTTTCCTTTATTTCTTATTGGAAATAGTTTCTGCTTGTCAATTAATAAACGGTATTACAGTAATCTAATTACCCCCAATCTATTTTTAACGTGGCTTGAGCTCTAGATTTATTGCTCGTGGGTGTTAGAAAATTGATATGCCATTACAGTATTTGCATATTTTAGCGTGTTAATCTCAAAACTCAGCCTAGACCATGTTTAGTTTGTTACCGGAACTGAACTGGCCTATTAAAATAAACAATAATGCCACCACCCAATTAGTTCACATGCCTTAATGTTTTAAATTGATTTAATTTATTTAATACACATTCTGTAATGGTATTTGTTAAGCTCCACGTTGAGCGAACAAATGTAATGTGTTTTACCTGGGCGGACTATTCTCCAGAAAATACTACTGCTAAGTTTGATCTATGTTGGGCGCCAAGCTGGATACACTGTGTTTCAAGCTAAATTTATATATTTAATATCGACCCCTAGCGTGAGTAGAACATATGTGAGACTCTTAATGACCAGGCCGTGGTATGATTGAATCATCAACCCAGACAACATTTGATTGTGGAGAAGGATGAGGTATTATAACTATTGCTACCTACTGGAATTAAAGAATCTACTTGGTAATAATTGAATTTAATACACTTAGAAAATCTGATGGCGACATGAACAAAATTAACACTGTTAACGGAGCACACTAATTTAAACATTGCCACGAACAAAATTACTTAATACGCCGGTCGGGAGAAAAACGTGAATTTAACTTATTTCCAAATTAATGCTTAAAGAATTTATATAGCCCTATTGAAAAACAGAGAGTGTGTGTCGTAGATTACTTGTGCTTACCAACGGAAACATTGTCTCCACGTGGTTGAAGTTTCGAAGCTTCGGACGCTCTGCATTGGTGTTGACGGCATCAGATTCTTCCTCGTTGATCAAAAGTAATCGTTACAGCTTGTGGTGGAGTCTATTCCATGAACCGCAACACGTCGTCTGGCTAAACACTCCAAGACGCGTGGAACTCATGATCTGATGTGATCAGCGGAGTCAGCGTGAATAAAATTGTCCCACTTGGGACTAACGAACAAGGTACCTCCTTACTGCTCCAAGCGTAATGTCTTAATAAATGTCTTCACTCACACCGCGCGTCCACTATATCTTCTATCTTCTCCCACCAGGGTCTAGCTTAACACTGCGCCCTCGCTGCTTCGACCAATCCGCGTGCGTCACGTATGTCGCCATGCCCCAGCTACGTTGCTTCTTCTTCCTTGATTGGCTGGTCACTACACGTGGCTATTCCCGCCATGAGCTGCCTCCCCATATTTATATTTCCGCATCCGGGCAAGACGTAGATCATACACGTTTTCTTGCTTTGAAGTGTTCCCTCGGATTTCGTAATTTTACAGATTACAGATAGGATTTCTACTAGTAGAAATCCTATCTGTAATCTTCCAAATTTAAAAGCTCCAAAAAATGACGTTATAAATATTAATAATAATAATAATATGAAATATGAAATTGAATAAACTGAAATAATTTAACTTGGCCGGATTATTGCCGCGTTTAACAAATATGATATAGTCCAACTAACTTGTGTTAGTGGCATAAAACCCCCTAGAAAAACTTGTTACAATTCGTGAATATAATAGTAGGCCTACTGGTATCTCGGTAATTATTTGCCTATTATTTGGTAAGTTATACGTTAAGAACAGTGGTGGGTGTCTGGTTGCTGAAATCCCACAATAATACAGGTTATAAAAACTGCATACCGGTATAGTACATTCATTTCCCAAGTGCTATACCATATTTTAGATCGGATATTGCTCTAGTTTATGTTGTAAAATTAAACGTTTTACGGCAGTTTACATGATTTTCGAGTGCGACGAAAAGTATTGTGACTGCCGTACACTTCACGCTAGCCAGCAAAGATCAACAAATATTCCTTGATTTCCATCGTCATATAGGCCTACTTACAACTTCGTACTCTACCTGCACACGAATCTTTTACTGGTAATCAAACTTAAATCCAACTAATAAAAAAGTCTACGGTCGTAGGTTCCACTTACCGCTCGAGCCAGGCAAGTATGGGGGCGTGGTCAGTGCTTCAATTCTCCGCATGCTATAGCGCTGGCAGGGCGTCTCCTTATTACTCCTTGGTTCAACCTTAGCTTCTCAGCCCCTCTCTCTCTCTGCATTGAATTACAAGAAAGGCTCAAGCAAGCGACCCACAATGATGATACCAATCTTGTAGATGAAATCAAGACAAAACAGAAGCTTCATTCATTGCAGGCTGAGTCCTTCTTCAATAATTTGAGAGAGGAAGATGAAGGGCTTCTAACAATATCGTTTGACATACAAAATAACTTGCCTCTTCCCAAAGTTCCAGACCAGATGACTTATTACAGTCGACAACTGTATTGCTACAACCTGGCTGTAGTTACCGGCAGTTCAAGGGCCTCGTTGAATCCACGATCAGTATGGTGCGAAAACGAGATGCAAAAGTCATCGAATCAGGTCACATCTGCTGATTTCAACGAGCTGTGTAAGAAGAACGATACAGGAGATCTTGCTGACATACATACAATTCGTTTGTTAGCAGATGGTTGCGCAGGCCAAAATAAGAACCTCAACGCGCTGGCAATGTGTTCATACTGGTTACTGAAACATGCACCAAGGAATGTACAGTCACTTGAACTGGTATTTCCCGTGACTGGGCATTCCTTCCTCCCATCTGACAGAGTGTTTGGCTTGATTGAAAAAGATTTCAAGACTAAAACAACGATTATTGAAGTTTCAGAGTACAATGATGTTTTCAAAAACATGGGACCATTAATGTACTGGGAAGAGACTGGACAGCGCTGTATTGGAGAGAAGAAGCTAAGCAGGTTTTGAAGTCAACTCAGGGCCTTCATTTTTCACTCTCCAAATGCAAACGCGTCCGCTTCGTTATCAATAAACGTCATACAAATTTGTTGGTAGCTGGGGAGCTGGCTTATAATACAGACATTGGCAGGCTTTTCACTGTTACGAAGAAAGGCAAATCCGTTGGTCTTATGAGTCTTTCGCCAATACCTCTTGGGTGTGCCGTGAACCCCAAAAAGATTGCAGATGTAAAAAAATTATTACAGAAACATTTTGGTGAAAAATGGCATGAAATAGAGAGACTGCAATGGTATCGCAACATCACAGAAAGGGATGCTTCTGGTGAGGAAGAGGAGGAAGAACATTGCGAATGTATGGGTGAAGACGAGGAAGATGAGGATTTAGTGCACACTACATGTTGTGCTTAGTTCCTTAATGTTACTTTGTAAATGTTTCGGTACCTGACTGTTACATCGTCTTTTTTATTCAAGAGCAACCAGTGCTAAACTCTATGTTTAATACAATGTTTTGTTGACTGTAGACGAGAATCTGTAATAAACGTTTTGATTATCGTTCACTACATTTTTTATGTTCAAACCCTTCTACCCGTGGTTTCTTTGTATGTTTTTTATTAGTTATCAATGGGTAATTATTAAAACAAAAGTGCTAAAGGCATGGATTGTTCACTATTTTAAAAATAGTTCCTAGTAACCTAATCTAAGAAGTACGTGAATACACTTTGGCTTAGTTTCAAAAACAGACAACTCCAGTACTTGGTATCAAAACCGGCCAAGTCCAGTTTTTAGACCGTTTTTACAACTTGACCGTTGATTTTTGCTTAGTTTTCAATGCTGAAATCATTTGTTTCGCTTAAACGAGAGCAGACAAAAAATGCATTTCGTCAATATGCTTTCTAGTTTTTTGGCTCTCCTGTAAAAAAAAAAAAAAAAGGAAAATGGACTTGGCCATCTTTGATTCTAGGCTCCTCAAATATTCTTATTATGAATATGTACATATTATCTATGTATTTTTTGTATGTTAAATAGTCTGATGCTTTTGACTCGAGTAAATAAAATCTGTCATGCATTTAATCATTGCCCCAGGGGAGTGCGACAGGCTTCAGCAGCCGGTAACGTTCATATCCTCGCCGCAAGATGGGGGTTTCATTCATTCCATTCCCTGACCCTGTCGGTCGACTGAAAGCAGGCTGTGAATTTTCACTTTCCTACCTCTGATTAATAATTGGGTGATTGAAAATGCATGTAGTCTACACATGTAGTTGGTAACATGGAAATAACATAACTACATTACGAATGTGTGATTATATTAATGATTTAGGCCAGCAAGTACTAAAGGCCGTTCGAAGAACGGGTACTTCAGCTAGTAAACTATAAAGCCACAAGGCTCACTGACTGACTGACATAAATGTTTACCCACTTCCAAATGAGTTACAAACTTGATATTTGGCAAAAACACTCCTTTCAGCTTTCAACCAACGGGAAAATTCCGGAAAGGTACATTTTTAAATTTTCAACCCTACAAAGGACACAAAATATGGGGAAGCAACAAATCTCCGGTAATATGTCTGAGTGTAATATTGTACATGGCCTATGTTTTAGACAATAACACATTACATCTTTTTTCCTCTTGGTATTTCATCATACGAAGAATAATAAGGGAGTTATTAATGATTTTGTCCTCTTAGGCCGAAACTTTCTAAGCCCCTCGAAAAACTTAAAAATTGATTCAAAGAAATTTAAAAAAATGTGTTTTTTAATACTTTTATTCTATTTTTTACGTCTTGTAGGGTCGGAAGCCAACATGATATTTTGATGTTTTTTTTTGTCCCATGGATTTTTGGTTTCAGGTGATAGAATTATTTTACAATATAAAGCCACATGGCTGACTCACTGACATAAATGTGTACCCACTTCCAAATGACTTAGAAACTTGATATTTGGCAAAACACTTATTTCAGCTTGTAACCAACGGGAAAATTTCGAAAAGGTACATTTTTAAATTTTCAACGCTACAAAAGACAAAAAATAGGGGGAAGCAACAAATCTCCGGTAATATGTCTGAGTGTAATATTATACATGGCCTATGTTATAGACAATAACACATTACATCTTTTTGTCTCTTGCTATTTCATCATACGACGAATAATAAGGGAGTTATTAATGATTTTGTACTCTTTGGCCGACAATTTCTAAGTCCCACGAATAACTTAAAATTGATTCAATGAAATTTCAAAAAATAGTGTTTTTTAATACTTTTATTCAATTTTTTACGTCTTGTAGGGTCGGAAACCAACATAATATTTTGATGTTTTTATTCCGTCCCATGCATTTTTGGTTACAAGTGATGAAATTATTTTCCACTAGGTCCCATGCTTATCTATCTTATATCCTTACATGAAAATTGTATTATTTATTGACGTGGATTGTGGGGTCTGAAACGAGGCGTGATATTGAGTCTGATTTTGAGTCTAATTTTATAGTCTCTGCGCCGCTTATTGTATGTGAGTATTCGGAACTTAACGACGGTCTACCAAGGTGTGATTGTTTCTATTTTGCACGGTATGCTTTCTTACTGTTTATAGATTATTTTTTTTACTTGAATGCTTCTGTTTGCAAATATTTAACTTCTTTTTGTCGCTTTCTACCATTATGTGCAACCTAAAGTCACAGACTACTGTGACGTATTCTACCGACTCTCCCATTAGTTTAGTAAGTTGTCCTTATAAATCTTATTGGTCAATTGCTAAAACCTATTTGAATAAGCTTGGTGTATTGTTTTTCACGGCCAAGGAAACCCCGCACAAGACACAGCGTAAACCTATAAAGTTACCTGAAATTTACAGTAATTGCTTGGCCGTGGTAGCCAATATACAATCTTTTTGAAAGCCTTTATAGGGAGGTGAAAAGCTGTTTGAGCGTTTAGCTCTCGCAGTTAAGTACCGCAGGTGCACTATATAATTATTGAGGAAGCACGCAATTCGCTACTCCTTTGTGGGTTCCCAAATTGACAACAAGAGCTCGCTGATTGACCATCTCGTAGTTGCTAGGCGAAACCCCTCACAAGACGCGGCATTAACTTTGAAATATTGATGTGTTAAAAATGGTTTTGTTATTATTACTTGAAATGATTGCAGTTGGCTTTAGTACTTTTACTCTTATCGTGACATGATACGTAGTTTCCACAATATTACTTACTACGGATATGACAATTGCAACCAAGTTTGATCAACCAGCATGGGGTGAGCTTAGCAAACGTATGGAAAAGCCTACTTACATGGGTAGGAGCGATCACCCTTTCAAAGTTAAGGGCCGACCACAGCGAACAAATTATGGTAAATATTATTTCGTAAACCGTGCCATTGATAATTGGGACTCTCTACCTGTCGCAGTCTTAGAGCATTTTCCCAAACATATAGGTGTGTTTAAGAAAAGACTGACTATTTGTGTAAATACTCCAGTTTAATTGTTAGTGAATTGTTATGTACAATTATTTATTTGTTATGTACATCTATTTTGCCACCGGGGGACACACCCCCAATTGCAAATAAACGAATGAATGAATGAATGAATGATGTATTTTTAGCATACTATTATTTATGTGAGATTTGTGCTGGACAAAGCTAAAATCCGTGTCATGCTTCACACTTTTCCCGTGTCCTTCATCCAGGCGTGACGTTTGTTATGGAAAGTCGTAGTTTAGCGTGGGAGGTACTTTGCCTTTCCACATGCGTTAACTTCTGTCGTTGTGAAGTGATGTACGTACTGCACTGAAATTTGCCTTCAGTTTATCTGGGCTTCTGTGACGTATTTCGTGTTGCGCTAATTTTACGGAAGCCATATCACATCATTTAGAGTTACGTAAATATTTAGATATATCTATTTTTCCCTCCCTCTTTTCTCCTGTGTGTACTACGTGAGCGGTAACTTTGCCTGGTGACTTTCCGCATGTTTCGGTCTCTTAAGTTTGATCATGAGGTATATGTGATTGGCTGAATGGCGTGTCTACATACTGCCTTCATTCGTGCATTGTCTGACGCTCTATTGTACATGTCATGATGGATAGCTCGCCTTGTTCTTTTGTGTTCCATATAGCCAATTTTAATTGTTACTTTGCTATGGCACGTACACGATCCGGCCTGGACTCGAATCTGGCATACCTCATCTTGGACCAGAAAGGCGATCTAAGAAATAGGCCTGCGTTCCCTAACTATAGTATTCTCAAGAACCTCGCATTTGATTGCTTTATCACTTACGCAAGACTATATAACGTTCCCCGTATATTTTCTTGTCAGTCACCTATTTCTGTGATTCATTTCATACGATATGGTTCCGGCTTATTTCTCGTGTTAGTTTACATAATTGTATGCGTATTTCTCGCAATTTTGTCTCATTACGGTATGTACCCTCTCTCCTCTAATTAATTACCATAACTTCATGTTTGCCTTCTCGGAGAACTTTACATCGGACATCTAGCCTCTACTTCCCTTGCATTCCGCCTTTCTCTGTGACTGTAAGTCAGCTCCATTTAATCTATTTATTTCCTATGTCATTACAGTACAGAAGTACTTTTATCGCCTATCTGCGTACTTAGTCTGTTGTTTTGGCGCAGCGATACCTTCATAATTCAGTTTATACACGTTCCTCTCCGTATTGCTTTTATCAAACACCTATTCAATATAAACTATCGGCCTGTTTCAATAACTTGTCTCCATATTACTAGTGTAGTTCATCCTCCCGGTATAGTGGTGGCACAAAGGGTAACCTAAGTTGTCATGGGGATTCGGTGACACTCATTTTCTCTTGAAAATACGAGCATCTGCACCTCCGGGGATGTCATTTTCCCATATTATCGGGCAAAACATGTGGAACCAACCCATCCTTCCACTGCGCTGAACATCTTACGATCTACAAGAAGATTGATGCTGTTCCATCTTCCCCTAAAGGTAAGTATATCCATAAAGAATACAGCTCATATTAATCTTGAACAAGTGGATGCCAGAAAAATTGGCACTTATTACAAACTAACCCAAATTAGTTGTAAAAAATAAATCGTATAACTTGTGTTATTATGGTATCTGTACTAGTGTGTGTATTTGTAATTCACATGAGGAATCGGAAAGAGGTGACCGTGGCATTAAGTTAGGAACCATCCCGGAATTTGCCTGGAGTAGAAATGCGTAATTACGGAAAACATTTACAATTTTGCCTCGAAAGGCTTAGTGTAGCCCGTTCCATCCCTCAGATCAGAATTACATTTCTAGCCAGAGCCAGAACTTGAACATAGGCCACAAATGTGACAGCCGAAATTGTTAGCCATAACGCCACGAGGTGGACACCAGCCAGTGACTAGGCTGATGATGTACACAAAGTTGATCAATTAATGATACATCCTCAACAAACCACAAGAAAAATATCCTACCATATATCCTACCAATTTAAAAAATGCAAATAATTTGGTAATTTTAAGCAATTTCATCAATTTTGAATGTCTCTAACCTACTATAAATGCTATGTACAATATCGAGGGTAAATGCGAATTGAGGCAATTTTTACAGCTAATAGTGTACTACTACAGTAGAATAATATAACATTTCTTTCGTTTTGCTATTTTAATACATTACAATAGCTTGTCTCGGTGGGTGAGTGGATATCGTGTCGGTCTACTAACCCCAAGATTGCAGGTTCGCTCCTGGCCGTGGTAAGTGATTTTTGATACGCATGCCATACGTAGGCCGTGTTCATAATGGCAAAATTAATCTCGGGATTTTCCGCCAACTCAAAGTTCATCATTTCTCTACTAGAAAGCGCTATAGTGTTCAAGGAGCTTAGATATCTAACATCTAACCTCCTTGACTTTCATAGTCAAGGAACAACGAAATTCGACATGCAAGCTACCCTCTGGGTGTCAAATAACAAAGCTTGCACCCGGCACCCAAGGCCATACGATATTATTATTATTATTATTATTATTAATACATAACAATAAATATTGCGGGAAGGGAAGGAACAAATTAAAGCCAATCTCTCTATATAAAGCCTCAAATACACATCATAATAACTCGAATCAAAAGTCAAATGATAAGTTACATATCAAACATTTGGTAAGTTGGTAGCATGCAGGGCGCAACCAAAGATAAAATGCGAGATAAAATATATTTCTTATATTCTGTAGTCTATTAAGGGGAACACAACTAGAAAAATATTACATTTCTCTAACTAAAAACTCGATAGTCCGTCTAAACATGCATTAATGAATAGCCATTGGCTGTATTAATAGAATTGTCATGTGGTACTTCCCTACCATTTAAAAAGCTTAACGACAGGAATAAGAAAGTGAAGTAACAAGAAGTGATTTTATGTAAATCCGGTTTTAAAAACGTGTGTAATGTTTTGAACAATGGAAACGGAAATTTCATGAAATTTCATGAAATGCTAAATTGCATGATTCTATCCTTCTCGTGAGTCTAAAACTAAATCATTAAATAATATGCAAAACATCCACAAACTATTCCTTTTACAATACATTCTAAAAAGCAACATGACTGACACACTCGCTCACTTACGTAAATATTTACTCACTTCCAAATAAGCAAGAAACTTGATATTGAGCGAACGTAGATCCTTTAGCCTCTAAACAAAAATGTAAATGTAAAATGTAAACATTTAATATTTGTCCCGTAAAGAAAACTCAAAATAGTTAATGCAACTTATGCATTGGTGCCTCCCTTCTTTGGAGGTCAATTGTTGATAAACAGTAGATAAACAAAAACTTAATACATTGGACGAAACATATATCTCGCGCGTAAGAGTGACGTTACAAAATTAAAACTGGTCAGGGACCCACGACATTAGGGACAGATGACCTCGTAGTTACGCCCCTTAAAACAACGATAAATAAACAACTGACCCACGACTTCTGCAACCGCAATAAATATATGTAGAGAGAACTGAACACGAAAAAGAGGACAGTGTCCAAAATATAAATGTTGAAAGAACAATCCAGACTCAAATTATGCATTGTAAGATAATAAATAATTTATTTTATTTACTTATGAGCACATAATGTTCATAATTGAGGCGTTCATATGCAAAAGGGACATTATCCTCTTGTAAAAAAATTACAGGAAGCGGAAAAAACTTATAGCCACTCATATAGTTGTGAAATACTTGATTTCTGTTCACTAACTCATTAACATTTGATGACAAAGGTTAAGCCAGCAATTTTCAGTTACACAAATCATTAGAAGTTGACAAAACATGTATTGTAAAATGGATAATGTCCCTTTTGATTGGGAATGAGGCAAAAAGGACATTATCCACCTTTTAACAAAATTACAGGAACAGACAATAACGTAAAATTACTCATATAGTTATGCAATTATTGATTGATTTCTGTTCACTAACTCATTAACATTTGATGACAAAGTTTAAGTCTGCAATTTCCAGTTACAAAAATCATAAGAAGTTAACAAAAAATAGTATTATAAAATGGACAATGTACCTTTTGATTGGAAATGATGGATTGGATAATATGCATTTCAAAAATAAGATTTATTGTAACAATTACAAAATTTGCATTTGAAAACTGATTCTAACAGAAACTTTCAAATATTTGGAAGAGGAGCATCATGTAACTCCGTATTCATGTCTCTTATTGGTGGATAATGTCCCTTATGCAGAAAGATGTAATATTCAATATCCATTTTTGACGTAAAATGCAACTACTAAAAGATGAATATTTAATTCCACATGATAGCAGTATCAATAACTGCAATTTCACAAAAAGTGGATAATGTCCCTTTTGCATTTGAACGCCTCAATTATCATATAGACCGTGGATTGAATCGGAATATGTGACACAAACTAAATATGAGTGACCTCATCCAATGAAGGAATTTATTTATAACAAAGAAAAACTAAGAATTACATTATGCTCGTTCGCAAAGTAACACTTATTGCTTTGAAGATTATATCAAAGGAAAATCAGCATGCAACGTATTTGCCTATTTTGAAAACAAAGTAAAAGCAAAGATTAAGAAATACCATAAATTTTATATATTCAGGTTTACATATTTCATCCAATTACTTTTTGTAACAATTCTGCGGTTGCTGAAACACACCGGGGGCTTGGGAGCAGAGCTTCTGAAGAGCAAAGCGAGTCCGTATATATAAAGCTCAATGTTCGTAGTTGGGCCCTTTGGCACAAATCGACGCCGTTTCACCGATCTGCACCAAACTTTACGTACTTATACTTCGGAAACCGACGAGTAACACTGCAGTTAGTTCCTTAGTTTATGGGCTGCGACAACGCGGTCATTATAACGCCGTGTACTTTGAGTGTGTATAGTATTTGTCAGATAACCGGTGTTAATTGTGATGGCTGTATTAGTGTGTGTTATCTGTGATTCAGGTAGAAGGACTGCGGACGATTATCGTTTTCAAGTAGTTCCTACTTTTGCTACCAAATGCTACCGTCCACGACACCTAGCTGCGGACGTGGCTATTAAATGCCATCGCAGTCAGCACCTGGCGGCGAACATTCGAACTAATATAGTGTTATCAAACTAACCTACACATTTTAGCTTCCACAAGTGTAGTTAGTGGAAGGTTTTATTTCATACCATAAATCTGACATGGGACCGCGCCGGCTTTACTTCCCCTCCGAAGGAAGGCATACAGAGGGATTTTTACGCTCTTAAACAATCCGACGACTTTGGCTGGTTTTGAACCCACGATCATGGGCATAGAGGCTCAGCATAGGTAACACTATCCACTTGAAATTTTGGACAGCCCACTGCATTCCCTACATTTAGGTCCTTTGGCACAAATCTACACCGTTTCACCGATCTGAACCAAATTTTACGTACTTAGCCTTTGGATTCCTGAAGGTAGCAGTGTCCACTTGAAATTTCGGACAGCCCTCTCCATTCCCTATATTTAAGCCCTTTGGCACAAAACTACACCATTGAACCGAACAGAACCAAATTTTACGTACTTATATTTTGAGCACTGCGGATTACACTGACAGCTATAATAACAGGAACAATTATGTCAACTCCTACACAATGGCTTCCTATTCTCAGCCACACCCCACCACCTCATTTGCGGCGATGCAACATTTTGATAAGAGAATATAGAAAGATCCAGACCAACAAACAACTACCTATCCATGGAGACATTGCTGATCTACATGTGAAACGATTACGTTCAAGACATCCACCTGTCTGCACAGCGGAGAATCTTGCAACTAACAAATTCAACCTGACTGAGAGATGGTCTTCTGATTTCGGTACTGTTTACACGATACATGTTCGTAACATGGAATGTTTTCCTTTGACAATGCATCTACACCATGTGCGAGGGCAACCATTTTCAAAGACCTCTGAAAACACAATAATCAGGGATTTTCAATATTTAGAGAGGCATGTGAGGCAAAAGGATTGTTGGAGAATTTCAATCCCTGGGATGTAACAGTGGACGAGGCTGCATAATGTACAACAGCGGCCAAGGTGAGAGATATTTAACTATGAGTCTATTAATAGCGACATGCTAACGTTCAAATCATCAATAATTGTGGGGAAATTACACCCTTGAATAGCTTAAGAAAAAATACTTTTAATTTCCCATATTCCGATAGATTTGCCATTCCAGTGTGCAGTTCCCTCTTCAAACAATATTCTCAATTACTATTAACAAAGCGCAATGACACACACTTAATAGCAGCAGGTGTACATTTAAACAAAACCATTTTTTCCCCATGGGCAACTGTAGGCTATGTGGCGTGCTCACGAGTATCCAGACAACAAAATCGTTTTGTCTCAGCAAAACATGCCAAAACCAAAAACGTAATTTTGAAGTGTGTTCATATAGGGTAACAACTCAACTTTCTCAACTCGGTGGAATTCCCATTTTGTGGCTCATACTAATATACTGTAGGCATCAGAATTTTCCGAATTGAAATGGACCCACCCAGCCGAGATTGCTGTAATAGAATATACTGTACCCGATTTTGATTCTGAACACTAAGCTACGGCGCTGCTTGAACCACTGGGGGCCGCAAATATTACGTTACGGTGGTTTGATCTTGCGGGAATGACCGGTGGAGGTCAGTGCACTTGAGTGATGATGTCACAGCTGGAGAAACTTATTAGGCTAGGTCACACGGCCGGAAGTAAGGAGAGGTATGTGCGAGCAACCCACACCCCCTTACGGCGGGGAGTAGTGCGGGCCGCTTGACAGGTGATCGCCCGATGAGCTTATGTTGATTCCGTTCATGTTCAGAACATGTTTTAGTGCGGGCCGGTGTCGTGTGTGTGTTGTATCCTTACGACCGTAAGTGTAACGATGGGCGAGCTATTGGTTGTAAGTTCGTCACTTACAAATCGCCAAGCAAACGACAGTGTGAAATTGATGGTTCATATTCGTATGTATTGGGGCCTGCACTGAGATACTGGAGCCATGCAAGTTGAAAAATCATACAAACATTACCAGCATAAAACAGCAACGAAAACACAGTTTGAGGGCTGGATTTCTCTCAGCCTTTACTACAAGCCTACACATTGTTCAATAGAAACCAGTTGGACATTTTTTACAACAGAACATTGTACATTTAATCACAGCTTTAGGCACCATTGGAACTCTATAGTGGTTCACATAGTTCATTGAACATTGATTCACGCCGGACTTCTGGAACAGTCTTTGCCAACTTACACTGAACATAATCTCACTTTTGAACACTCTAAATCGAATTAGAAAAGTGGTGGTGAGTTATCCTATTATAATGGAGCCACATATAAATGCAGTAAATGTCTTCGTGAGGAAGAAGAGACATACAGTTCCGAATATTTCTAATTACACCATGGCACATTAAAAACGCAGAAGACGTGATGGGAGGATGGAACTTTTGATCCGGAGCCGTCGTGGCGATCTTCGCAAGCAGACGTCCGCCGCCAACATGACATCAGGGAAGATATATCAGGGATCTTGACACTATATTAAACTTTCAGAAGAGGTTTGTGTCTGCTTAACGAAGATGCCAAGAGGTAAAAATGTGTCGACAACCCACATGAATTGAATCTTCCCATAATGAGTTGCACTCCAGAGCACATGATCATATTCAGACTTTGCATAATTCCACGGCATGGCAAGAGCATTATCTAATTGCACACATCGGAGTCTAATGAATTTTGTAGGGATAATGATCGTTTTTCTTTAATGATTATTATTATTATTATTCTCTCTTGCATAATTGCGATGGCAATTATTTCAATTTAATTTTTTTCTTCTGCGATTCATTCATGCTTCTTTCTTTTTTCGATTTATGGGTGTATCCAAGGACTTTTACGATATTGTGCATCAGATGCACAGGTGTTTATTCTGGTCCACATTTTCTTTGGGGATTTGATGTTGAAGCTTTAGGATGACTTTGCAGTCTGCGCGATGTTTTTTTTTTAATTCCAGGCCTTTTCTAGGACGATCTTTGGGGTCTCATTTGAGGATTTTGTGAGTTTTGCCTTGAGCCTTTCACGTTTCGATTGGATTATTAGTATTTTGGGTGCATATCTGTTCAGATTCGACTGTTCGATTTATGGATTCTGGATGCCACATTTTTGAGTGTGAAGATAGCCAATATTAAATGAGGTGCCTAGAATCAAAACCCGCCAAATCCATATTTTATGAAAATTGAGATAAGCATTGTTTCTTATAGCTTTGGATGCGCTGAATTCAGTAAAACTATTATTTTATCACAAAACCCGCTACATCCTACTGTAAAACGAGGACAAAGTTGAGGCTTAGTTGCAATATCCGCCAAGTCCAAAGGCAGTTTCACCATTTTTGGTTACAAACCCGCCACATCCACATCAGCCAATAGGAGCACTCAGTTCGGCCATCTTACCTTCCATGATGCTTTGCGACGTGTTTACTTTTTTACCTAACAACATTAGTCAGAGAACGTACGCCTGCCTGACGTGATCAGAATGGTTTATGTTGTTATACTTTCCGATAATATTAATTTGTTTTGACAAAGATCAAGAAGAAGAATAACATTTTGGTCCGGGGTGAAGTTTTCCACAGAACTGACATTTGCGAACATAAACGTGTCACGAGACCTGATTTTGATATGACTCACGTACAGCCAGAATACATTAACAGAGGGGTTGTCCTTCAGGAACAAGAAGTGAAAGATGTTTCGAGAATGCTTTGGAAGCATTTTGGAGAAAGATGGAGGGAAAATGAAGTGCTGCAGTTTTATTACAATCTGGAAAGTCGTGGCAAACATGAAGGGAATGATGACGATTGTGAAACTACTATTGAGGTTGAGGGAGAAAGACATTTTGTAGCTAGAACTTCCAATAAAGAATGTGATTTAATAGTTGAATGACGATTGTTTTGTCTCTAAGAAACTGAACCATATGAATTGAACATGAATTTAATTTGTTTTTTTCCCTTATAATTATTATTCAATACCCTTTCACGAATTGATTGTCCGGCTCCGTGGCTAAATGGTTAGTGCGCTAGGCTTTGGCCCGAAGTGCCCCGGGTTTGATTCCCGGCCGAGCCATCAGGGATTTTAATCTCCTGGGGTTAATTCCCGTGGCTCGGGGACTGGGTGTATGTGACGTCTTCATCTTCACTTCATCCTCATTACTACGCGCAGGTCGCCTACGGGCGTCAACTGGAAAGAACTGCACTCGGCCTCTCCGGAGGCCACACGATCATTTTACGAATTGATTGCCGGCGGTGGAGATGGGAACTATTCTTTGCGTAGCCTACTGTTACGCGAGCAGGATATGAATCAGCTCCAGTACCTTCAGTCATCGTTTAACTGTTCATCGTAGTTCCGCCCCTGAAAACAACTATAACTAACTAATTGTCCTTGGTGCCATGAGCTCCTATGACGCTTATCTGACGCAATGCAGCTTGACCTATCTGCAGACTGCACTCTGTCATCGTTGTGTACTCCGCTTCGCCCCGCGGGGCTTACGCTACAATAAACCTAAACGCTGGCACAGCCACGCCCAGCGGCAATCAAATCATGAATGGGTAATATTAGTTTTATTCTTTTTCTGTTTATTCTTACTAGCCAATAATCTTTGTGCAAATAAACACAAAAAAATGATACCCACGATTTTTTATTTTATAACCTAAATTTAGCTAACTTTCATTCAAAATATTAATTTCTTAGTAAAGCTTACGCAGTTTCTACAATCACTTCGCAACTTCAAATTTATTAGGGCTCTTTGGTATCAAAACCTGCCAAATCCAAATCTTAGTAACAAACCCCGCCAAATCCGAATTATTGCTTTATATTTTTCTAAATAAATTTATAATTATCTCGGGGATCAGTTTCATACTTGGTCACTGTTTTTAAAAATAATTCATTAATTTTTTAGTGAAAGAAGTATTTCCTTTTGGGTATTGGTCGTTTGTGGCAGTTTTTGCCACTTTGCCAAAAAATTAAAGGAATGGATTTGGAGGGTTTTGATTCTAGGCACCTCAAATATTAAATTTGCCACTTGGATATTATATTTGTGATAAGAATTATTGAAGTTATGTACGGAAATGCTCAGATGATGATCTGCTTTCAGGTTTTGGATGATAGTTTGATGGGCCATGATTTTTTGTGACAAGCTGCTCGAGTTATTTAGAGGTCTATTGCCGTAGTGCAACGATTTATTGGCAAATTATATGGTATGTTTTTTATGAATTATTTATAATCCAATCATGATGTTTAAATATTTTGATCTAATTATTTAGTCTCTTTTAGAAAATTTATGGCTTTTTTTGAGTTAAGCTCATTGCTTTTGTGAGGCAAAAAAATAATCTTTCTTTCTCGGTCCTCTTTACTAATTATTTTGATCAGCAATTGCCTGAGGAATTTAACGAAATCATCGAGTATGGTTGGCACTGATACCTCAATGATCATTTGATGGAGTTTGAATCTAGTTGTGGATTTGAGACCACGATACCACGAAATGATTATAATAATAATTATGGACATTAGGGATGGTTATTGAATTGACAAAAGATTTTGAATAAAATGTAAGATTATTGACAAAGGATTTTTGAACTAGATTGAATTGACTAAAAGATTTTGGATTGAGCATGAGATATTGAATTAAGGATTTCGATTTGATTAAAAGATTTTTTTGAACTGATCCTGATAATCAGTGGACTGATTTGAACAATTTTTGATTTTTGGAACTGAGTTAGATGAGTTCATATTATATTATTGTCAGTTATAATTGTAAATACGTTTGGATAATTGGATGGACTATTTTGTGTGCAATTACGGTAGTACAATGCCGATAACAATTTATTAGCATGCAGTTTCGCATCACAGGGCACATAAGCTTGATTATTTGATGGTGTTAATTTTCTTTCTTTCATATAATTGAAGTTATATCGCTCAGGGATGAGTGTTAATAATTTTGCGTGTCGTGTGCGCCGAAAAATCCCTGCAGCGACAGAAGAGACTTTTAGTTGACCTTCGTTTTAGTCCTGTGATGTAATTTTTTCTATTGATCCGATTTTGCGAGATTCACAGAGACATTACACCATATCTTAGGGATTCTATAGCCGTCGAGATCATAGGCAGGGTGTGGAATTTTAATGCAAGCTGAATCAATTAATAAATAAGGATCATTTTCCTTTATTGTCTTGATTTCTTTTATCTGTGCCATTTCTTTTTTCCTTCTTTTTACTCTGGCTTTACCAGGAATGTGTCCTTGCGAACTCTAGTTTGATGGCGCCCTCTTTCCCATCCCGTGACGACCCGGAGATAGTCACTTGCCACCCGAGCAGTTTTCTTCTTATATTCTCAAACTGGAATTCAGGCACATTCGATTTTCCTGCTACATTATTTTTTCACTCCCCTGTTCTTTCTCGGATATTGTGTGGTGTAATTATTGGCCGGGTCATCGCACATATTTTCCGAGACGGGCACAGTACCAATTATCAGCAATAATGCTTCATCTCCATTGTTTTCATCTCGTGCGAAGCCGAGGGTATCTGCTAGTGCAGAGGTGGCCAAACAGCACTCCGGGCGCGCTGGCACACCGGCTGCACTCCGGAGTGCTTCTGGGGCGGACGACCTTGCAGTGATGGTGGGGGGAAACTATATGTCTGTCTTTCTCTCGCTCGCTTTCTCGTCTTACTCCCTCGTGTACTGTCTTTGCAGTGTCGAAGGTCAAACGGTCGCGATGTGGTGTACCTCTGTAGTCTCACTTGACATTATTTGATCGCAGGAATTAGTAACGTTTGACTATGGCAAGCGCTGAAAAAAAAAAAAAAAAAAAAAAAAAAAAAAAAGAGAGAAGTGAAAATGTGACTTCTTTTGAGAAAGAGTGGGAACAATTGTTTTTCATCTCGCACAACGGAAAAACGCTTTGTGTGTTGTATGCCAATGTGTTGATGTTGGCTTCCGAAAGTATTCACTGGAGCGGCATTTCAATCGGAGACATCAGCAGGAATTTGGGACTCTCGAGGACGAAGAGCGTCAACATGAATTTAATGAGTTGAAATCAACGCTAGAAATAGGTACTACACTCGTATCTCGTTTTCTTGCAAATGTTTGTTGTTTTAATTACATTGTGATAAAATGGATTACGTATCTTTAACAGTAGTATGGTTTTTAATAGACAGGAACTTGGAATTTCGAATCCGAACTTACGAGCAAGTTAAAAGATTTCCTTGCGAATAGCTAAAAACGCCAAGCGTTTTTTAGAAGGGGATTTTGTAAAAGCATGCCTAATTGATGCCGCGGAACAGCTATGCCCGTTGGAAGTTCAGTAGTTCCAGGATATTTCACTGGCGTCACACAATAGCGTGTCGCGTTGCCGACTTAGCTGAGGATGTCCAAAGACAATGATGGAAAGATGTGACAAGTTCATTGCATTTTCAATTGCCTTGGATGAATCCACGGACATAACGGACGTAGCGCAACTGACTGTTTTTGTGCGGGGCGTCGATAGTGAACTTGAAGTTACGGAGGAGTTGTTGGACATCAAACCACTCAAAGACACAACAACAGGCGAAGATATTTTGTAATTTTAAATGATCTTGTCGACTTCGTCGTTACGCTGGTGTCTGGCGTTACGTTACGGTGACGGGACGAAATGTACCCATATGCACTGAGGTGAGTGACGTCATAGTACTGCTTGGTACATGTGTTCCCCGACAATCTCTACTTCGATAGTATAAGACAAAAATCCCCGATTCTTGGATGCCACGGGTAATCTCGAGAACCACTGGATGGATTTTGATGCGGTTTTCACCATTCTGTAAAGGATATCTCGGGGAAGGATTCTGTAGAAAATAATTTATGTATCATAAAAGGAAGCCAAGCAGTAACGATTTCAGTGAAAAAGTCGAAAACAATCTTGGCGTCCGTGCGCTTCTTAAGCTTACGCTGGGCAAACCGTTAAAAATATCAATATACTATGTGGGTAAGAATTGGTCAGCATGAAAAGTTCTACAAAAAAGTCCACGAGAGCATATCTCTATCTTCAATACATCGCCCACTATGAGTGTTTTTAGACTGGATGGAAGGGACACGTCCCCACGCGCTCTGGTGAGCGTGACAGTATCCCACGCGCTTGACCTTGCTTTGCCCTTGGTTTGCACTTGCCGTTCGCGAGTAATTTGAAACAAGATAAGTATTATGCAGATAATTTTCTAACATGTCAAGAGTCTTTGGCTTCGAGCGAAGCGAGAAGCCTCCAGCCTTTCTAGCATTTTTCAGCATTTGTAGCATTTAAAATGATACAAAGTCTAGTCTTTCAGACTGACTGTCACTTTTTTCAGGCTGTGGAGGACACTTTGACTCTCTGGGTTTGCAGCAGCAACGCTTGTTTTCTGTAACAACTGACGGTTCGCCGTCCATGCGAGGGTCAAAAATAGGTTTTATCACTCGACTTCAAGCTAAGTTGGATAGTTTGAACGTTAAGTTGTACTCAATATACTGCTTTATTGATCAGGAGACACTTTGCGCTAAAGTAGTAAAGCTCGGTGACGTTATGCAAGTGGTAGTACGCATTGTAAATTTAGTTCGGCAGCATGGCCTGAATCATCGCCGATTCCAAGAATTTCTAGCGTCTGTAGATGCCGAATATTGTGATGTGCCCTACCATTGTGAAGTGAGGTGGTTCAGCAGAGGTGAAGTATTGCGCAGGATTTTTGTTTTAAGAGAGGAAACCAGTCTATTCATTGACATGCTTGCTAAGCGAGAGCCGAAAATTTCTGATCCTCAATAGATAGCGTTTTTGACCGATATTTCAGGTTACCTCAACTATTTAAATGTGTCACGCAAGGTAGGGATCACCTGATTACTGACTTCTGTGGCAATATTATGGCTTTTAAGATGAAGCTACAGTTGTGGGAAGCTCAATTAGGAATCAGGAATACTGTGCATTTTCCAAACCTGGAATCCGTCCGCGAAAAAGCCGACTTTGACCAGTACGTGAGTGTTATTGAGGACTTGCTCAAATAGTTTTCTATCAAATCTCTAGAACTTGCAAAACTTCAGCCTGTTTTTGATTTGTTCGTTAAGGCATTTTCAATCTCTGTAACTGAGGTTCCGCATGAGTTTCAAATGGAGCTTATAAATTTTCAATGTAGCCCAAGGCTTAAGGATATTTTTAGCTCTGTGAAAAATTTGCCCGATTTCTACTCAAAATTACCGGAGCAAGAATATCCATAATTGCACAGGCAGGCCGCACAAGTATTATAATGTTTGGAGCAACGTATGTCTGTGAAACGTTTTTCTCTGCATTGAAACTAACAAAATCACGGCATCGCGCGCTGATGTCTTACGATAACCTGCAGAACAGCCTCCGGTTGATTGCCTCACAAGCAATCGTACCGAACAGTGAACATATTGTAAATAGGAAAACAAACTGAAAGCAAGGAAAATAAAAATGTGACCAAAATTGCATTGTCATAAAATATGAGTGCCATGACACCTTATCAATATTTCTAATTGTTTTAATTCTGGCTACCTCGTGGTGTAGCGGCTAGCATTCTTGGATGTTGCCCTGGAGGTTCAGGTTTCAATCCCGGCACTGCCAATAAATTTAATTTTGGTCTGAGGGCTGGAACTGGGTAAACTCAGCCTCATGAGGCAAAACTTAGAAGAGGTGGGTTCGATTCTCATCTCAGCATCTTCAAAGTAGTTTTCCATGGGTTTGCACTTCTACTCCAGGCAAATGTCAGTATGGCTCCTAAATTAAGGCCAAGGCTTCCTCCTTCCCAGTCCTTACCTGGATTACAAATACACACGCTAATACAACCACCATAATTACTAGGGGTCTTCGGTACTGAAAAATTGGGTTCGGTACGGTTCGGTTCGGTAAAAAATATTGTACTTCAGTTCTCGGTACAAAACCGGTTCGTTACAGCTCGGCTGATAGTCACACGCTAAACTAGAGTAACTTGTAAACCATTAACAAAAAAGTAACACATGACTTCTAATGATTATAAAGTTAACCAAATATTTGCCAAATAGCACAATTTTTATTTAAAATACAGAAAAAATGTAGGCTACAGCTAATAATCTCATACAATGTTCCATTAACTTTCAAATTTGCCCTTTTAGCGTGGAGTAAGCCAATTCATGCATACATTAAATAGACATTAGGCTCACACTGGAACACTAACTCCATAATTTAAAAAATTATTTATCAGGATAGTTATTGTTCTCTAGTATTTAAGTATTGAAGTGAAACATTGATGATAAAGGATAATACTTTGGATGTCTAAAAAAGAGGTTTGCTTAAATTACGGTATTTACGTCTCTTGTACTGAACCGAACTTTTTACCGACTTTTTTTTATCGTCTCGAACCGAGGTCGGTAATTTCCTTTGTACCGAACCGTAACCGAAAAATCGGTGCACTGTCGACCCCTAATAATTACACAGTTTATCAGACAAATGCTATTAACACACCCATGTACACGGGGCTACATGACCACGATGTCACAGAGCCACTACATCAATCAACAACAAGAAAATGTTTTAATGCTAAGCACCTAACCTTCAAGTGCCGGTACGCGCAGAAACACGCGAACAAAATGTAGATGTTTCGGACAACCAACAGTTTGTTTGTTTACATTACGTCTGGTGTGAAGGCGATCACAACTAGGCTTAGTCCAATATACCGGCAGTCGTGCCGAGAGAGGCCTGCCGGAGTGCGGTGCAGCGCAGTCGACACACCGAGGGTGCAAATCCGGGTGGGTGAAACTTTATAAGGGGTTTTGGTGCCAACGCTAGCTTGCCTTGTAGTAGTACCTGCTGACAACGTTAAAAACGCTAGCGGTCATCGTGTACGACGATGTAATTGAGTTGTACTTCTATGGAGGCAGCAAAATCGGAAAATTGGTGGGTATTCTTGTTAATGTTGTATATTTAATTAATATTGGAATATATATCAATAGTAAATACATATTGCAGTGCTTAGAAAAGAATACAATCGATTTCGAACAATATTATACGAAGAAATTGAATTATATTGAATCATACATCGCACAAAATGGCGGATATGTAAAAGGTTTATATTCTAAACGTAAGCAAAATTAAGAAATTTCGCAGGTTTACCGAGGATTACGCGAGTGACTAAAGTGTTAAATATTGTGTGAACAGTGTAGATAAAATACGTAGGAGAAATACAATACATAACTTGTTAAAAGAGAAGACATATAACATTTAATATCATGACGGTCAACTGTGCTCCATGCGGCAAAAAGATCAAGAATAATCAGCAGGCTGTAGGATGTGATGGTGAGTGTGGACGCTGGTTTCATGTAACATGCATGAAAATGAGTAAAGACACTTACCAACAATTCCGGAAAGATGATACTTTTAAATGGTCATGCAATCGTGAAGACTGCCTCCCGCAACCTAACCTCAAAGAGGTTATGGCATCTTTCTCCCAGAAACTTGAGGAATCCCTTTCGGCGATGAGAGAAGAAAACCACGAGGTAAGAAAACTAGCAACTTTCTTATCAGAAAAGTATGATGAACTCCACCGGGAAATTGAAACTCTGAAGAAAGAGAGAAAAACCGTCAAGGACGCAGAAATGGCAGCATCTAGAGCTATCAATGAATTGGAGGAACTAAAACAGTACCAGCGCAAGAACAACTTGATAGTGTATGGAATACCCACTGAAAGAGAGGAGGATGTATTTCACAAAATCTCGGACATTGGCAAGACGTTAGGAGTTGAAATCACCAGGGCAAACATAGACGCAGCTCACCGCCTCCCATCAACAAAGCCTGGGCCTCAACCGATAATTGTGAAATTAAATAATAGGTGGAAGAAGGAAGAGATTCTCAGTAGCAGAAGACAAAAGAAGACCCTGAAGACGAGTGAAATTGGTTACAGTGATGGTGGTAATATATATATCAATGAACACCTGACCCCAAGAAATGAAACCATCGCCAAAAAGTGCCGTGAATTGAGACAACAAGGAAAAATCTTTGCAACTTGGGTCAGAGACTGCAAAATATACATTCGGAAAAATCAAAATGGACCCTCAAAGCTTATATCAAGTGCTGAAATACTGGATTCACTCGCCCTCTCAAACTAAAATCTATGGAATAGTAAGATATCTACTAAGTATTATCCCATATGGAACTAGAATCACAGAAATTAAATTTTTTAGGTAATGCAAATAATAATACACTAGAATTAACCGAGTGTAACTGTAATACACTTAGCGATTATTATAAAATTAAGGACAGTAAACACATAATAACCGATACCAGTACACTAAAATGCGTACACATAAATGCACATAGCATAAAAAACAAGTTCGATGATATCCAAATAATGTTAGACAGAATCAAAGGTGTAGATGTCCTAGCAATCTCAGAAAATTGGTTAACAGAACAAACAAAAATGTTTTTCAATATTAAGAAATATGTTGCATATCACATAGTTGGAAAGCAAGCTGGAGGGGGAGTATCTTTGTATATTTCAAACAAATGTAGCAGTACCCTTGTAAAGGAAATAAATTCCACCCACAGCATACTGCACATTACTGTGAGAAAAGGCCATCAAGAATACAATATAATCACTGCTTATAACCCTCATAAAAGCAACATTCCACACTTTCTAACTGATCTCGAAGTAATTATTAGTTCTTACTCAACGAATCCTGTTATAATACTAGGTGATATGAATATCGATCTATTATTTGGGGACAGATATACTAGTAGTTATATTAACCTAGTCAAATCATACGGTCTAGTCTTAAGTAATACAAAATATCCAACTCGTGTAACACAAACTAGCTCTACTCTAATTGATCATGTATTGGTGAACGACTGTGACAAAATATGTAATGTCTATAATATTGATAATGATTTGAGTGATCACCATTTACTAATCTGTGAAATGAGAAACAAAAAGATAAACAGGAACTCAATATGTGATGATAGGCCAATAGAAAAGGATAAAATAAACTACAAAAAACTTAATAAATATTTAATAACTCAAGAATTTGTATGCAATGAAACTAACATCAATGACTACTACAATAAATTCTGTGATTTTATTAATAAAGGAATAGAAGCCTGTACTATGAAATATACGAATAAGGAGCCAAGTGCCCCACCAATAAAACCCTGGATCACACAAGATCTTTTAGCACTAATACACAGGAAAGATAAGATATATACAAAAACCAAAGTTAAAAATCCATCTGCAGAAATTTTAGAAGAATATAAAATTATTAGCAACCAAGTTACAAAACTTAAGAGAAACCTACAAAGAAACTACTTTGATCAAAAAATTCAAAATGCAAATAATCAGAGGGAAGTGTGGAGTGTTGTTAATGAGATGTTAAATAGGCCAAAGAAGGGGAAAAATGAAATTGTCAAACTTATAGTCGATGGCACAAATGTCGAAAAAAAGGAAAATATATGTGATGAAATTAATAAATATTATGTCAATATTGCTAACAGTATATGGGAAAATCAAGGAAACGGTTCTACCTCGGACATTGCAAGCTATAAAAATACTACTAGCACTAAGACAATCTTTATGTTACCTACTGATGCTAATGAAATACAATCAATTATAAACTCCCTAAAACACAAAAACAATATAAGTGAGGACAACACTACTAATGTCATGCTACAATTGTGTCTTGAGGGCCTTACACCATATCTTGTCAAAATAATAAATCTTTCACTGATGACTGGTATATTCCCCGATGCCTGTAAAGTCTCTAGGGTGGTCCCGATCTACAAAAAAGGAGACAAAACCCACCCATCAAATTACAGACCCATTAATATTATATCTGCCATCAGCAAGGTTCTAGAAAGCGTTGTTAAACGAAGACTTATGAATTTCTTCATGAAAAATGATTACTTTGCAAACTGCCAATATGGGTTTATTCCAAATAGAGGAGCTGATAGTGCTATATTTGAAGTAGTAACTGATGTAGAAAAGGCATTAGATGAAAACAAACTAGCTGCTGGTGTACTAATTGACCTTCAAAAAGCATTCGATCTGGTTAACCATAAGATTCTCCTTAATAAACTAGAATTTGCAGGCATCAGAGGAGTGGCACATGATTGGTTCAAGAACTACCTCACTAACAGAAAACAATATGTTGCAATCGATAATGTAAAAGGGTCTCAAATGAGAATTGACACAGGAGTACCTCAAGGTTCTGTCTTAGGATCAATTCTTTTCTTGGCCTATATTAATGATATAGTATTATTAGAATTGAAAGGCAAGCTTAAACTATTTGCAGATGATATTTTTATACTCTATCTGGGAACATCTGAACAGGAAATTATGCTAAATATTAATTATGATCTCAATAAGCTGGTGGATTGGTTGAGAGCACACAAAATGGTTATCAATATCACTAAAACAAAATATTTATTCTTCCATAAACCATCATACAAGATTGAGACCACAAACATAGTCAACATAGCCAACAAAGAAATAGAAAGGGTTAAATCGGCAACATACTTAGGTATCACACTAGATAGTACACTAACCTGGGAAAATCATGTAGAAAATGTAAAACATAAAATCAGCCCTTTAATTGGTATTATTTTCAGATTAAGATATAGCTGTCTTACTGGCCAACAATTGAAAAATATATACTTTGCTCTGATACATTCACATCTAATGTACATGAATTTCATATGGGGATATTGTAAGAAGGAGCTGATAAAAGAACTTGAGATACTCCAGAAACGTGCTATAAAATTTATCTTTGGACTTCCTTGGCTCACACCCTCAAATGAATTATACTCAAGAACTAAAATTATGCCACTGCAAAAACAAATAGCTATGTCAGCAACAGTATTTGTATACAAATTAGAAAACAAATTGATACACACACACATCCATTTTACCCATGCAAATGACATTCATCATTATGCAACAAGAGGAGTAAATCAAATATTCACCAGCCATTCCCAATCCATTAAATTTGGAACTAAAGGAATTATGTCCTCTATAATAAAAGAATACAACTCGCTACCATTAGGCATAAGGGAAAGTTTCTCTATAAAAACATTTAAGAGGAAAACAAAAGACTTCCTATTAAGGAATGAATAGCCAATGTACAATAGCCTTAAGCAATGCAATGTATCATACCGAATTATCTCTGTAAAATTAGTCACTAGCAATATAATATAAGTTACTATTAAATTAAACAATAATGTTACAAAAATTATATATATGCCATGCTGTAACTATGTTACTTGATTGTCCCTAACACGAGCTCAGGCTCATTGGGACCTATGTAAATAAATAAATAAATAAATAAATAAATAAAATTTTAGTCGATACACTGCGCTCGAAAACGATATCAGATACTATCGATATAATTCAAAATAAGAGCTGGTTGTTCCAACGCTTCCCGTAATGCAAACGTGATATTTCTTAATTCGATTGATAGGAAGTACCGCATTGGCAATTAAATAATTCTGGTGTGTGATAAGTGCAGCTGTAATTTTGTCTTACAATTCATTTTTAGTATTGTAAGCCTACTCTTTCTATTTGTACATATCTGCAGGTTAGGCCTATGTCAAGCTATATGCTTTGTGGAAACATGGGCTGATAACCTTGAAACATCCACAACTATTCTGAAAGAGCCTATGTTTTCTTCTCCACCTGATATCACAGGGGGAAGAAATCGCCTATTATGAGACCAATTACTAAAATATGACCATTATAAAGCAGGGGAAAGAAAGGAATATAAAGTAGAGGGGGGGCGGGGGATAGAATTGGGGAAAGGGTCGTGTAGGCACGGGCCGGGAGGGGCAAGTAGGCCAGGTCGGGGACGGGTCGCACTCGAAAGTGCATCGTCGCGCCATCTCATATTGTCAGTTGGAACTACTTGCGCCGAGCAATAGGATGGTGTCAATATTTTGCATTAAGTTGCAGCTCTACCCATACTCCTTGGTGGAAATTCTGCCACCCCCACTGTGATAGGGCATCTATTCGAGTAATGTCACGATATGAAGAAAGGAGGAACAAATCCTGCGATTTAAATAGATATGCGAACTACTTGTATATTTTCGAACTTACGCATATTTATGAAGCTTACTTAGAAATTTCTCACTTCTTTTTAAACTAGATCTCTCGTTCCTGGGGAGAAATTCTGTGACTACACAAGATCTGATTTCCATAAATGTATGCTTAGTTAGTGCGATATCGGCGGAATATTTGATTTTACTTATATTCAATCCAACAAACAAATCAAACTTATACCACATGTGTCACCGTGCACATACGAGAGGTACAATTTTAGTGCTAGATTGTGCTTAAATTAATACAGTTAGGTTCCTCTAAAATAGCTCATATGATACAAATAAATTTCGTTCATCAAGCGAATAATCACTTTGTCATTAAACGGCAATCTGTGGATGCAATTTGATATTACACACCTCCTTCGCTGTCCGTGTGTAAATACACTGAGCTGACGGCGTGCTATGACTTCTCGACACTGCGAGCAGCACCGACCATCTACGAACACAGTCGAAGCTTGGCGATACAATACACGACCTAACAGCTGGCTTCTCCCATCTATGCGGCCCTCAACGTAATAATAATTAATTAGTATAATAATAATAATAATAATAAATGTATTAAATACTTATAATATGTGATATGTCTCAAGATTGTGTCGGGAAATCCATTACAGATTATCTGAGAGACATATTCATTATTTACAACATAGGAGATTGTATTTCAATACAACAGTGCATGCAAAAGAGATGTTACTATTTTTATTATTAGCCCACTTTTCACAATTTGCAAAAATGAGGAAAAAGTAGACTTATGAGATCGGGCAAATGTGTGTCTGTCTGTCTCTCTGTCTGGCTGTCCTTCTGTATGTCTGTCTGTCCTTCTGTCTGTCTGTCTGTCTGGCTGTATGTGTGTGTCCCCTATCAACTCCTAAACGGCTGGACCAATCGAAACAAAATTTGGTAGGAGTAAAGATCTATACCTGAATATCTCACGGCCATATTTGAAAGTGATGTCAGTGCTACCAAATGCTGAAAAATCGCAATTGAAATTTGAGCTCCATGTTGGATACCTTGGAAGGTATGAATGGGAACTATTTCAAAACTGGCACGCGTATAGACAATAACATCGTAGTTTAATTTCCAGGAGGCCATACATGGCAGTGTTGCCAAAATGATTATAAGCCTGATGATAAGTCCAAATTTTAAATGCATATAACTTCTACACTATCAATTGGATTTCAACCAAATTTCGTATGTGCTATGTGTACATAAACAGATATGACTGAGTGTATTCTTAACAGCGACCAGGGCTGCCAACTGTTAATTAATGCTCTCATTTTTAAATCCAAATACCCATATATCAGAAAGTATGCAAGCCAACAGCTTTAAACTATGCACACGTATAGTACCTGACATTATATATTAATTTGGAGTAACTTACATACGTCAGTGCTACTAACATGATTCTAAGCCTGCTGAGAGGTCCCAATTTAAATACATGTAACTTCTATACCATCATTTGGATTTCAACCAAATTTCGTGTGTGCTTTGTGTACCATAACAGATATGACTATGCCGATTCTTAAAAGTAACCAGGGCTGCCAACTGTTAATAAATACTGTCTCTATTTTTGTTACCCTAATATCAATATATCAGAAAGTATGCAAGCCAATAGCTCTAAACTTTGCACACGTATAGTACCTGGCATTCTAGATTAATTTTGGAGTAATTAATATAGGCCTACGCCAGTGCTGCCAACATGATTCTAAGCCTACTGATAGGTCCAATTTTAAAGTGCATGTAACTTCTATACTAACGAATGGATTTCATTAAAAATTGGCACAACAATAGATCATATTATTTCAGATTATTTCTGATCAATACATGTATGTCATTGTTGCCAACTTGATTTTACGCACGCTGTTAGATCCAATGTTTAACTGCATGTAACGTCCATGCTATCCATTGGACTTCAACCAAATTTTGTATTCTGTACCATAAGAGATGGAACTAAGAATATATTCAGTCACCAGGGCTGCCAACTATAGTTCTCTATTAGGCTACATTATGCCAGGTATACAGTATTTAGAACTAATTAGAAATTTCGATATTACCAACTTAATTTCGTCATTATTCTAGTCAGATCCATATAGATTAATCATTGACATGAATCTTAAATTTTATGAAAGGTAGGCTCTTTAGTTCGTCACGGAACTTCTTGTTTTTAATTTATTATTATTTATATTTTTTTTACTTTTTTAATAAAAGCAATCTCTATAAAGTATTAAACAAAGTCCCCGATTCTTGGATGTAACGGGTAATCTCGAGAACCACTGGATCGATTTTGATGAGGTTTTCATCATTCTGTAAAGGTTTATGTAGGAAAAACATTCATTTATGACCAAAGGAAGACGAGCAGTAACGATTTCAACAAATCGAGTTGAAAGAAACCCTGCTTTCCGTTCGCCTTTTAAGCTTACGCTGGGTAAACCGTTACACACATATATATATATATATATATATATATATATATATATATATATATATATATAGGCTATACTATGAGTGTAAAAATTGTTCAGCATGAAAAGTTCTATAAAAAAAAGTCCGTGACAGCATATCTCTATCTTGAATACATCGCCCATTATAAATGTTTTTACGTTTTCATTTCTTCCAACAATCTCCATTCAGTGGAAATTTAAATTACTAGCATTGGAGCGATTTTACGAGCCTATCACCCCAGCTTCGGCCAGCATCAAACTGTCGAGTCGTGTCGAATTAAGACTTCAGAGAAGAGTATATGTTATTGGAGTTTTGCTGTTCACCTCGGCTTTTCTGAATTGCGTCTTGAACCTGCCGTCCATGCGCCTTTTAAGCTTACGCCGGGTAAACCGTTAAAGATACCGGGAGAAGCCAGGGCGGGTTGCTAGTTTGTATATAAATACAACGAAATCTAAAATAATGCACATCAGAGTTGATCACTTCACACAAGAAAAATACAAACTGACACACCACAGCACATCATGCATACACCAAAACATCCTCGCAGTTTGCAAATGTAACACCTTCATAAATAGTACTTCGACACAAAAATACCTAGGTATTACCCTTGATGAACACTTAAAAATGAAAACACACACAGTAAACATGATAAGAAACTTAAGAGCAAACCTTTACACCTTTTACAATCTCAGATTTTATGTAGATAAAAATACTTACAAAACCATTTATAGTGCTCTGATTGAAAGCAAATTATGATATGCTATAGCAGCTTGGGGAAATCAAAACAATGGACAAATATATCGGCTATGGTTATGGCTGCGATTTGTAGGTTAAACAATTAGGCTGTTGAATGCTGATTAAGGTACTATTTACCGCTATTTGATCCATATGGACTTTGCCTTTTTCTGTATAAATGTGCACAGGGAACGGAAAACCGATGATTGAAGATTATATTATCGTTTCATTACGGTTGGAATATCCTACGAGAAAAATTATAACTAGAAGTTCTCAGATATAATAGCACGCGTGGGAGGAAAACGTATAATTCATAATCATTTACCATTCCTTTTCACGGCTGCAGACATGATTTTATAAGTATTTTATGAACATTCTACTGATTTCATTGTTGCAAGCGCTTCGTTTTCACCAAGTAATAATACTGGAGCAAGTATGGTTATTAAAAGGACAGATGGTGAGTAGGCCTCTCTTGCCTGGGCAGTTGTTATATTTCTATTGTTTATGGGCTTCTGGTTCAGTTCCATTCCTGGAGTCATAAAGATTTCATAATTTATGGTATGCATCATGGATAACTTCAGATATTGCTTTTGTGAAAAATTGGGCTCAAATGAGGACTCCATGATTCAATGTGATGGTTGTCAAAAATGGTTTCATGCCTCTTCTGTCCACCTCTCCAGTCTGCAAATCGAAATCTTCGGCTAAAATAATGACTCTTGGCATTGCTGTGACTGCATCCTTCAAGGGTCAACGCAACAAAATCAGCCCAACACTCTATCATCGACTAATTGGATTTCCTGCCCGAAATGTACCAATCAGAACCCCGAAAAACTATACAAAGGCATTAGTGGGCTTAAAATTCATTACTCTCGAAAGCATAAAGAATATATCTCCGAAGTTCATCCCCCAACAACAGCTGTCGATAATGTGAAGGAATTTTCGCAGCAATTAGCAAAGATGAAAAGGGACATAAGGGTTTTGAAACGCATTCCAAAAGCAGCTCGTATGGAGGTAGCATTCCGTCTTTCCCACCTTATGGACGAATACCAAAGGAAGAATTCATTTGATTCTTGGAAGGATCTACCGACATTTTGCTACGTAGCTTTCTTTACAAGTCCCTGAAAAGAAATCAAAGAATCTAGTCCAATTTATCAAGAAAAATGTTTCTCATTCTCCGATCGACTTTTCTCAGCGTGGTCCTCAAAGAAAAACTCAAAAGCCTCAAACTTCTTTATCACGGAGAGTGGAATCTAAAATGGCAGAAGGAGACATACGTGGAGCCGTGAAACTCCTTTCATCCTCAGATAAGCTTGCACCTGAAAACGAGGATACGTTTTTACATCTAAAGGAAAAACATCCTGAACCAAGTAGAGCACTTATTTTTCCCGATCCTCCTAATGAAGAAAACAAGTTCACAGTATCAGAAGAAGATGTGGTGGTAATTCTCAGCAAATTCCGAAATGGGTCTGCCGGTGGTATTGATGGTTTACGCCCACAACACCTCAAATACCTAACTGCAAAGGGTAATGGTGTGGCCGGAAAAAAATTACTAACTTCTTTAACATCCCTCTGCAATTTTATGCTATCGGGTCAGGTGAATTCGAATATCCTTCCAATCCTATATGGGGCGAGTCTGTGTGGACTGAACAAGGAGGGTGGCGGGCTCCGCCCTATTGCAATTGGTTGCACTCTAAGAAGGTTAACAGCAAGTCTAGCATGTAATTATGTTCGTGAAGAATTGGCAGAATACTTCAACCCTATCCAACTTGGCTTTGGCACGAAGGGTTCCTGTGAAGCTGCAATCCATTCTGCTCGAGCTTTTGTGAACAAAAATGTCGGAACCGACAAGATTGTACTTAAGATTGACTTCAAAAATGCGTTTAATAGTGTTGATCGAGATGTTCTGCTGACACGTTTCAAAGATAAAGCCCCTTCACTTTACAACTTCTTCTGGCAATGCTATCGAGAACCATCTTATCTAGTTTTTGGAGACGAGATTATCCTTTCTCAATCTGATCTCCAACAAGGTGACCCTGGAGGGCCCTTAGGCTTTTACCTGGTCATTCAGCCAATTTTGGAGAAGCTTTCATCTGAACTGAACATTTGGTATTTGGATGATGGCTCGCTGCTAGGGGATCCGACTGTCGTTCTAGATGATTTTTCCTCGATTATTGCGGAATGTAAATCACTTGGTCTTGTCATCAACCCCAGCAAATGTGAGTTGTTCTTCTGCGGTGACAATAAAGATGAGATTATTTCTCGTTTCAACGAGTTATCTCCAGGCATTGAAGTGGTTCCGTTTCTAACTTTGCTGAAGGCTCCAGTCACTGAAGGCGCCATTGAACCCTCCTTATCCAGAAAATTTGATGAGTTAACTCTTCTACTTGGGCGTCTGAAAGATTTGAAGTTTCACATTGCTTACTTTCTCCTAAAAAACTGTTTCCTTGTTCCTAAGCTCATATATTTGCTTAGAAGTACTCCTCTATGGAAGATTAGACCGTCGATTCAGAGAATGGATGATTGTGTGAAATGCACACTAGAGTCAACTCTTAATACAAATTTAAATGATAGATCTTGGGCAATAGCCTCACTCCCTGTTCGCTACGGTGGAATCGGAATAAGGAAAATTGAAGATTTAATGCTTCCAGCTTTCATGTCATCGGTGAATTGTGTTTTCTCTCTCGTCCAGTCAATGTTTCCAGTTATTTCGGACATTGAGGAAATCACTTTTTACGCTGAGGCCTTGGAGTTATGGAACTACCAGTTTAACGATCCATCTATCCCTTCAGCTCCTGCGTTCCAACACAGTTGGGACGGTCTCGTTTGCAAAAAAATAATGGACAACCTGGAATTTCACTCAGATGAGGAAAAGGCTATTCATTTGGCTAGTTTGAAGAAAGAATCGAATTCATGGTTAAATGCCATCCCATCGAGAACAATAGGGACATTACTGGACAACAATAGTTTTAGGATTTCGATGTCTCTCCGCCTTGGATCAACGCTTTGTAAACCTCATACTTGTGTATGTGGTGAGGTCGTTTCCGCACGTGGTACACACGGTCTCTCTTGTAAAAGGAGTGCTGGTCGACATTCTCGTCATTTCTCTATAAATGAAACGCTTCGGAGGGCTTTCGCTACTGCAAAATTCCCGTCAATTCTTGAACCATCTGGAATTTGCAGAGGACGGTCGCCGCCCTGATGGGATGACCATAATTCCGTGGTCGAATGGCAAATGCCTAGTCTGGGATGCAACGTGCTCAGATACGTTGGCTCCTTCCTATATTTCATCATCGTCAAAGGAAGCAGGATCTGTAGCTGAGATCGCCGTCACTCGGAAGAAAAACAAATATAGGAAGATCATGGAGGACTATAAGCCTCCGTGGCTTAGGCGGCAGCACGCCGGCCTCTCACCGCTGGGTCCGTGGTTCAAATCCCGGTCACTCCATGTGAGATCTGTGCTGGACAAAACGGAGGCAGACAGGTTTTTCTCCGGGTACTCCGGATTTCCCTGTCAAAATTTCATTCCAGCAACACTCTCCACTATCATTTCATCTGTCATTCATTTAATCATTGCCCCAGAGGAGTGCGTCAGGCCTCGGCAGCCGGCACAGTTCATATCCTCGCCGCTAGATGGGGGCTTCATTCATTCCATTCCTGACCCGGTCGGAGACTGGAAGCAGGCTGTGGATTTTCATTTTCATGGAGGACTATATTTTCGTGGCCTTTGCTGTGGAGACAAAGGGTCCTTGGAGTGAGGACGCAATAAATCTAGTACACAAGCTAGGAAGAGTAATAGGTGGAGTCTCTGGTGATCCTCGTTCCAAGACCTATTTGATGCAGAGAATCGGCATAGCGATTCAAAAGGGAAACGCAGCCTGTGTAATGGGGACTATTCCACATAACACTAGTATGGACGAAATATTCTATTTGTTATAGGGTAGTTATTTTAATACAGATGTTTTATTTCAAGATTGTATTGAACTGGCAGATGTATGTAAAATGTGCCTGTTTGTATAGCTGTAGAAATAAAATTTTGCAAAATTCCTTAATTATTAATCATCAAGGTAGCCAAAACAGGTTCTTTAAATATTTCACTGGTATCCCTTATTTTAATATTAAGGAGTTGCTTCAAATTACTGTAATGAATCTCTACTACCATGACCCAAGATTCAGGCATAAGGTCTCTCACAACATAGAAACAAGATCCATAACAAGTACTAAATATGTAAAACCTTTATGTATGGTTTCAAGAGACTAAATTATATTATACCATCTCTACTTAATGAACTACCACCAGGATTGTCGAACATGAACAGCAAACAAATTGCTATACGTCGCATTAAAAACTATTACCAACTAAACATTAACTCAGAACAATTATTATTAGCCTATAACTACTATAGTGTAACTTTGTGTGTCTTTAATTCTTTACATTAATATTTTTCTCATTATCACCACTATCATTATCATTATTTACTTTATTTATTTATTTATTTATTTATTTAGAGTATGATGAAAACAACCTATAAACTATTTACATATCCAGTGGAAGATAAGCAGAGAGTAAATACAAATTATCCTGTATAGGCTATACAAAGCAATTTATGAAGCTTGAGAGAAAAATTAACAGGAAAATTACCATTATCACCAAAACACATATGTTCATGCACTCTTGTAAAAAAAATACACAGCCTGCTTCCAGTTTCCGACCGGGTCAGGAATGGAATGAATGAAGCCCCCATCTAGCGGCGAGGATATGAAATGTGCCGGCTGACCAGGCCTGACGCACTCCTCTAGGGCAATGATTAAATGAATGACAGATGAAATGAAATGATAGTGGAGAGTGTTGCTGGAATGAAATTTTGACAGGGAAAACCGGAGTACCCGGAGAAAAACCTGTCTGCCTCCATTTTGTCCAGCACAGATCTCACATGGATTGACCAGGATTTGAACCACGGATCCACCTGTGAGAGGCCGGCGTGCTGCCGCCTAAGCCACGGAGGGCACTCTTGTATTGAAATATAATTTGTATATATGTTGTAAATTAGTAAATTATGCAACGAGCTTATAATGGCAATAATTAAGACATGACTCGCTACGCTCGTTTTATAATTTCCATACGAGTGTGTTAATTACCATTATAGGCGAGTTGCATACGACTGTTTATGGTCGACGATTTATTATATGTTTTAACATAAATATTCATAAATATCTGTGGGATTCAGTAACTTCAGTTAGTGAACAGAGCACGCTGGGTGGTTCGCTGACTGAACAGAGCGCATGCGTGGGTCAAAGAATTTCGAAAGCAGAGACCATTTAATTTGCTTGGCAATGCTATTGTTTACAGCCTGCATGATGTCTAGTGCCGATCAGAACTAGCATTCACCAATATTGTCACCGAAGTTGTTTGAAAGCAATGCGCTGTTTAGAAATTGGGGTTGGGGATATTAAGGTGCAGTGCTATTTCTTGTCTCATATTTGCCAGTTTATTTACGCGAACATATGGGACGCTGCACTTTCCATGTCGGTAATTTATGTAGAAGGATGGTATTTTACTAACTTCTGGACGTAGATCCATAAATTCTTGCATATGTCATAGTATTTTCTTGTTACCGTAAAGGTTCGTGCTGATTTTGTCTTTGTGTTTGGGATTGTAACTACAATGGTTGATCCAATATCCAATTTGAACTTTCAAATCATGTAATTCATGTCCGATATGTTGGATTTTGAGCGCATGCGCGAAGCTATCCTTACCTAATTGGTCAAAGAATGCGCTCTGATTGGCTGGAGAAACTGTTTCATAATGAAGAATAGTACTATAATGACCCTCATTATGATACACCTTTCTGACATACATGGGTTGGTTTTTTAGTTTTGGCACCTTAGTTATAACTGGATTAATAACTCACTTAGAGGGTTCCAAGTTTCACAGGCCCTCGATGTAGTCCCCACCGTTGCGTACAACGTGTTCCCAGCGATGCGGAAGTCGTTGGATTCCGTTGGCGCTGCCCAATCTATTGATGGTACGAAGAGAGCGCTCGGCAGCCTGCTTAACGTCTTCAATGGTACGGAAGCGCTCCCCGCGCATTGTCATCTTCATCTTCGGGATGAGATCATAGTCGCAGGGACTGATGTCGGGAGAATATGGGGGGTGATAGAGGACCTCCCAGCCCCAGCGATCCAACAATGCCGACACAACGCCTGCTGTGTGTGCCCTAGCATTGTCATGCAGAACGATGGGCGGTGTAACCATGTGGTGGCGCCGTTTCCTTCTCAGAGCTCCTCGTAGATGGTCTTGCAGAAACGAACAATAGTACGCTGCATTAACGGTTTGTATGGTGAATGATCACACCATCCCAATCATAGGCAATAATCAACATTACCTTCACATTGGTGGGGGTTGGTCGAACTGTTTGTTTCCGTGGTGATCCGTGGTGCCGCCACTCATTCGATTGGCGTTTTAACTGTGGCTCGTAAGATCTGGCCCACGTCTCGTCAATGGTTATGATACGCCGTAAGAAGGCCTCTCCTTCGCGCTCATAACGCTGCAAGTGCATACGACAAGCGTCATATCGCAGCCATTTGTGCATGTCGGTTAAGTCATGCGGAACCCATTTGGACGCAATCTTCCTCATTTTCAGTAAGTTCTTCAGGATGTGAAGGACAGTTGAATTAACCAGTCCGGTATCTTGCTCTAATTGACGAATCGTTACGTTCCGATCCACCTCTACTAATGCGGACACCATCTGTACATTGTCATCACTTACAGGTGGGTGACCAGATCGAGGCATGTGCTCCACACGTTCGCGCCCATCTCGAAAGGCTGCAACCCATCTTGCTACTGTTCTGAACGGTAACGCAGCTGCACCGCACGCCTCCCGCAATCCTCGGTGACATTGTTTAGCACTGCGACCCCTAGCACACTGAATTGTTATCCCCGTTCTCTGCTCCTGCTTGGAAAACATTGCGACTGTCTTTCACGAGCGCTGGTCTCACACTACTCATCTAACATGCGCGACTGCGCACGAGCGGTGGTGAGGACGGGCGAGGTCATGTGTTCTGAGGGAGGGGATGCAGGGCAGCAACCGTCGGTAAAGTGGCAGCGCCCAACATTGTTGCAACTTGGCACTGAAGCATTGGTACCAAAACTAAAAAAACAATATTATTTAACATTTTGACATAGTCGAACATAAAATTATTAATATGTATCACAGATAATCTGGATTTGCCGTTAAATTCATGATATATATCATATTAATGCAATAATAATAGTACTTAATACATAAATTAAACATGACCATTTCTCACTCGGTGTCCGAAGCTGAAACCAAAATAAAACGATAATCGTTTGAGCAAACTAATTTTCAGAAAACTAGCGGTGAATAGCTTGTAAATAAAGTCACTATTAATAGTAACGAAGCCATTTTATTACAAACCTCTTCAATCGAAAGGTTGCTAAAATATTCATTGTTAAAAAAGGAGACATCAAAATGTAGAATCGTAACACCTAAATAAACGAACGACATGATCACAGCAACAAATCACCACGTTAAAATCTGTTCTTCATTCTCCCGTGAAGTTTCACAACAACTTGGTTGGGTTATCTCTGAGCTATAGAATGAAATACAAATGTTCAATACGCTCAACTTGGTTCTGTAATTCTGCATCCGTTGCGCAGTCACCAGCCTGAAACGCCGCGACGTAAATCAAACAGGCAGGCCTCTCTATACTCTCGTATTGCAAAACCGTATTGCTGTGTACCCTGGAACGTTCGAATATCTATCCATCTTTGACAACATACAGTATTTTGCTGTACAGTACATGGCGACAGTCTATTCTAATAATTTATGAGCTCTTGATCCCAAACTAATTGACCAAATTAGGCAGGCCTATCATGCCAGTTTTTGTTGAACTCGGTGCGGCCGTACACAAGTCACAAGCAGGGTACACACAGCTAGATTCTAGAATACCTTACGTTGCTCTCATAAATCAACTCTAGAAAAAATATAATTGTGGCATGTAAATGGGAAAATAAACTGTATGACTCGCATCATCAATACTGAAATACAAAATCTATTTTAATCTGCCGGAGCTGAAGAGTATTAAGTCAGTCATTACTGCTTTTCAGAAGACAGATAAAACGCCATTGACAGATCAGAACTTAGAAAACACTTAAGTTAATTATACGCCAAATCAATACTAATAATAACACACTTAAATGTCTATAATTTATAGATCATTTGAAGTGTACATGTTTCGAAACAACAATGGTTTCTTCTTCAGCACAATTGAGAGAGAAAAACTTATTCTAAGGAAAAACTTAAATTAAAAATGGATATCCTTACAATACGTCTTAAAAGAATAATTTTGAAAAACATTTATAAATCCTTAAAATTATCTATGAAAATTTAGGCAATTATATGGTTAATCTTCTGAAAAATATATATAAAAAATAATTTGAAGATTAGTTTTATAATAAGAATATCTTCCACTTACAATACATTCCAATTTTCACGCCATTCACTGCAGTAGGTTTGACGTCAATCCATTACAAACGGACAACCATCCAGGATAAATTCTAAGTGTTAGTCGAAAATTCAAAATGATCAGACTGAAAGCGTAATTCATTAATAAATTACGTTCCTTCATCAATGAAAATCACTTTCCTGGCACTGCACTGCACAGTACTACAAAGTTACAGCGAAAGCTCAGTGTGTGACTCATGTGGATGGGTGAGGATGCCGATCGGTGTATAAAAACAAGCATATACACATTATTCATTCACTCATTCATTCATTCATTCATAATTGGGGGTGCGTCCCCAGGTAGCAAATTAGATATACTTAGCAATAAATAATTATACATAACAATTCAGTAACATTTAAACTGGAGTATTTACACAAATAGTCAGTGTTTTCTTAAACACACCTATATGTTTGGGAAAAGGCTCTAAAACTGCGGCAGGTGGAGAGTTCCAGTTACCAATGGCACGGTTTACGAAAGAATATTTACCATAATTTGTTCGCTGTGGTCGGGCCTTAACTTTGAAAGGATGATCACTCCGAATCATCTAAGTGGGCTTTCCCATACGTTTGCTGAGCTCACCCCATGCTGATTGATTTGTATACGTGTTGTACATAGCGCAGAGTCTAGATTTCATCCTCCTAGCCTCAAGTGATTCCCACCCAAGTTTCCTTAACATACGGCTCACACTGCTCCTGGGATTTATGTCACTGAGCACAAATCTAGTGGTCTTTCTTTGTACCATTTCCAAGTCAATTATGAGCCCTACTTGATATGGATTCCAAACAACCAAGGCGTACTCCAGAATAGGTCTTACAAGTGACAAATATCCTAATTCTTTAGCAGAGGTACTACTACCTTTTAATACCCTCATTACAAAGTACAGGGATTTGTAAGCTTTAGGAACTACACATCCTACATGACTACTCCATTTCATATCATTCCTGACGTGAACGCCCAAATATTTGCAAGAATCTTCTTCTACAAGTATTTCCGTGCCAATGTTAAATTGAAAATCTTGCCTTGGCACTTGGCACTTTCCTTATTTCCCTCATTACCTGCGACTAACAATGGAAGTGGTGATCGAGGTAGTTGAAGGAGGAAGAATCAGGTCACTATTTGAAATGGAATATAACCTTCCTCTCTCGCTCGTGCTCTCTCCCGTATTGGCATTTTCCGTCTCTTAATCGTTCCATTTTTCACACTGCTGTACTATTACCGTATCGTATCATTGTCTCCTTCAAAACCCCCAGGTATCATTGACATCTGGTAGCGAAGGTCCAGCGTCAAGCAGCGTTGCCAGCAGTACATAAGTAAATGAAAGTTGAACTCAACACTTAAGCTTATATTCTTACGTCGTATTACATATAATCAAACATTCCAATCCTCACTTTCTCATTTACTCTCTATTTAGATAACTAAATAACCCCCTTCAGTAACGACTAAGCATCTTCACCATCATCTTCATCACCATCATTAGTCTACTTTTTTCAGTATTTCCTTACCTTACTGTAATTTTAAACTTACTTCTAAGAATCTTAGTTATTCACCCTCGCAATGCAATAATTTACCGCCTACACCACCAAGCTAATCCAGTTTGTATGTATTTTATATTGTATAAACATTGTAAAATTGTTAGATTTAAGTTGTATTTGTATTTTTCAATACTTATCATTTGTATAGCCTGGTTAGATGTAATAGGGCGCCCAAAGGCCCTAATCTTGCCAGACAAAATAAAACTATCTATTGTGCCCGTTTGGACCGTGATCCAACGACCACATTTTGTAAAATACCGAAATCAGATCAGCACGAGAAAATATATCTCAGGGTCTATCTAGGTGAATACTTGGGTCTAATCTGGCATCCCTGATCTCGGTAGTTCACAAGTAAGGTAAGGTGAGAAATTATTTTTGAACTAGCACATTCCTTATAATTCTCAATTTATTTATAAATAAAAAATATGATTCAACTGGTAAAAACCCTCAACAAAGATAAAAACACATCACACATAAGAAATTAACGGTCCCTATAATATTATCAGAATTGTCGTAGATGTGATAATCAGAAAAAGATTAATTAGTCCATTCTGATATCCATAAAAAAATTCAAAAAGAATATTTACACTCGGTAATCACTGTTCAATAAAGAGTTCTGAGTGATCCCTACTGTTTACACGTTCGTAGTTCACTTTACCAAGATTGCAATTTGATTTTATCAACAGGTCGTAGCAAAAATTTCTCAAAATAAATAGTCTCTTGATGCATTCGGTATAATTCCAAAATAAAACTTATTTGGAAAATTATCCTATCACAGGTTCGTTGTTTAATAACAATATCCATACTCGACTAACATAAAGTCGAATGTTAATAATTGTTCATAAAGATTTTTTAAATTAACAAAAAAAAAAATTGTTCAAAAACTTTTCATAATATTTTGAAAATTCAACTTCCTTCTTTCATCACCTTCATTTGTTTAAATGTCACCAATGATTTTAAATTATTCTCAAATGTTATTAACATTACACAAAAATTGTTGTAAACAATGTTGTTATTTCTATCCACCATCAGCGGATTAAATCATCTAACTCTTCACCAAATTTTTATGTTAACAAAATTTTCTATCACCAAACTTTTCATATAATCTCACAAATTTTTTAAAATAAAAAACAATATTTATTATTATTATTAATTAATTAATTTCAAACTTTCCCTTCACTTTATTTATAACAAGTTTTCTCAACCTCTCACATGATGAATATTTTCTTTGCTCATTTTCAATGTTATTATTATTGTTATTCAAAAAATTAGAATTCATTATTTATTTATTTTAATCTATTTGCACTTTTCATCTTATTATATATTTTTTCCTCGGTCCGGTTCAACAAATCTAAATTCAAGTTCTTCAATTATTTATTTAGGCATTCCATTTGAAATTTGAGTTGATCCAGAAAAAAAAAAAAAAATATTTGGATTAACAGAATAGTGAAATCTGACAAGAATATGGGGCGGTCCACATCGCCTAACCCTTCTTTTACAAATATAGCCCACGGGCTCTTTCAAACATCCGCACATCCTTCTGTGCCCACAACTACGGGAATAAAACCCACTTTTGGATGACCCCCTAGGCCTCCACAACTTTAAGTGTCGCCAAACGCACACTAAACTCATCACCAAAATATTCTGCACACAGCATCATATTATTACTATTATATATTATTTTAAACATTATATTTTTTTCTTGTAATATTCTGTCAATTACTAGACTGTGGTTCTTCAGTATTATTTTACCAATTAAATAAATTCTGGTCAATATCTCCTTGCCTCCCATTTACATAAATTCTCCCTACTTGATACATTAAATACCTGCCGTTCCCTTCTTTTTTCTGATTTTTCTAAAATGCTTTTGAAAAAAATAATTCTGAGCTCAAAAATCTAATACATCATTCTCTTCATCCATAAACTCATTTAAATTTATTTAAACTTCCAAACAAAGTTATCTAATTTAATTCCTTCCAACTAATTAAATTCATCCACAAATTATTATTATTATCATCACCACAAAAAATATTTAAGAATCATCAATGTCAAATGCAGGGCTAGATAACTTAACCGTAACCATAACGTAACGTAATTAGGGAATGTACCGGAAAACTCCATGAGTGCATTTAGGTAAATGCGTTACAGAACGAATTACTTCGTTTCGACAAGAATACCGTATTTATCATATACTATCACAATAACGTTATATTCAGTAACCGAATTGAAGAACGCTATTATTCCGGTCCCTACCAATAACGTTATTGGGAGGGTGGCTCACATAGTGAATAACTGAATAACGTTATTGGCATCATTTCGTTATTAGTTCAACCTGATGTCGAAGAACGAAATTGAACGAACTGCTGACAATAACGTTATTCGAAAGGCGGGTAAAGGAAGTTCCTCATAAAAACGTTATTCGCCGGTTTTCGTTATTTGTCTTACCCAATCTTTAAGGAACAAAATTGTGAGTGCTACCGACGATAACGTTGTTAAAAAGACAGCTAAAATTGCGTTCTACAAATTAATGTTATTCCCATTTCTTGTTTATTATTAATCAAATCCAATCTTTATGACAAGAAATTGTGTATATTCCGTCAATAACGTTATTAAGGAAACAGCTCGAACAGAGGGCCATAACTTTATTGTTACTAAATGTGATGTAGAAAGAGCGACGTTGTGTGGGATTAGTCACATTATACAAAGAAGGGTTATATAAAATATTTTAGCACATTGCAATAATAAAGTAGGTGCCTTTTCCCATTACGAAATTTAGTAGGTAATAGGCCTACTAACATTTCTAATTAGATTGGAATATACCTGAAATATTCTAATACGGTACTACAGTTGGTAGCCTAGGTGACTCTGAATATATCCTTAGTTCCATCTCTTAAGGTACATAATGCACATATAACATTTGGTTGAAGTCCAATGGGGGGGGGGGGGGGGAGGGCGTGGTGGCTCAGCGGTCTATCTGTATGCCTCTCACCAAGGCGGTCCGGGTTTGATTCCCGGTCAAAGCATGTGAGATTTTCGAAGTGAAATGCCATGTCCTGTGGTTCGGATTCCACGTAAAAAGGAGGTCCCGTGGCTCATGATCTACAGATTAACGGTCACGTTAAACTACAAGCTGCCTTCCTTCCTTGAAGTCCAATGGATAGTATGGACGTTGCATGTTGTGAAATATTGGATCTATCAGTGTATGTAAAATCATATTGGCAACAAGGTCATGCACGTGTGCTCAGAATTAATCTGAAATAATACTATATTTTATAGTGCCAATTTTGGTTAACATCCATTTGCTGGTATAGAAGTTACATGCATTTTCAGCAGGCTTAGAATTATGTTGGCAGCACTGACGCACATTAGTTACTCGAAATTAATCTGAAATTTTAGGTAGTATACGTGTGTAACATTCAGATACATTCTGATATATTGCTATTAGGATAAAGAAAGAGAATGACCATTCATTAGCAGTTGGCGGCCCTGCTGGCTCTCAAATAAGCATACTCATATCTGTTATAGTACACAAAAGCACATACGAAATTTGGTTAAAATCCAATTGATAGTATAGAAGTTAGATACACTTAAACATTGGACTTATCCGCAGGCTTAAAATCATGTTGGCAACACTGTCATATATGCGCTTCTTAAAATATATATATATATATATATATATGGAATGTTATTATCTCTATGTGTACTAATTTTGTAAGAGTTCGCATGCATAACGTCTGATAAATCCAACATAGATCTCAAAAGTGAATTGTGAATTTTCAGCAGTTACTAGCACTGAAATAATTTTCAATAATGCCCGTGAGATATTCAAATACAGGTCTTTACTTATACCAAATTTGGTTTCAATAACTGCAGCCGTCTAGGAGGGACAGACAGACATTTGACTGGATCGATGTCATACGTCTATTTTTTCCACATTTTTACAAAATGTGAAAAGGAGGCTAAAATAGTACGTAGAATATACGATAGCTACTGTAAAACATCCAACCTTAGGTGCTTCGATACTGTGCGGATCAGTACCCTCTGCTTATGGACATATCACATGTGTTGTACTGCAATCATTGGCCATCAGAGTACAAATGGTACAGATTGTAACGTTAAAGCTTGTATACAGGCACAATTCCGGTATAGGCTCGAATAACGTTATTCGCAGCAGCATTCCGTGTCCCGATTGGCTCAGCTGCAAGAAATCAAACATGGAGGAAAGTTGTGGATTTAGAGTAATATTTGCAGTTTATTGGCATTATTAATCCAAATCAGTCATTAAGAGGCGTTGCGTTGAATACATAAAGAAGCACTGACTGATTGAACGCATTCCTGTCAGTATTTACGATTTAACTGAAATAATTCGACATTTAGCTATACGCATGAAGTTACGTAACTATGAGCTAGGCTAGTAAGTGAAAAGTGTACGAGTTATAGTTGGTCACTGGTCGTGGCCGAGTGCGGTACGTGTGTGCGCGCTGTGTGACCGCATTGGAAGAGGTTACGGTTCCTAATACCGGTGCTTCCTTAGTTCCACGTGTGTACTGACCTTCCGTGTGTCATTCGGACAATACTTTTTAAGTAGTGTTCCATATAGGACAACAAAACCAGAAACCCAGAAAACCCCGCTGAAAATCATGTCCGGATACCAGAGAAAAAACACCGTACGCTGCCAATGGGACAGGCAGAGTTCTCGCCCCTCACCAGGAGAAATTCACCGCTGGATTGGCGATACTCTCCGGTTGACTGTCGACCAAGTAGAAGCCATCCAGTTAAATGCGCACGAAAAAACCATGTACATCAAGGTAATCACCATATCTATTTATCAGAAATTGTTAAATACTTTTGTAGATCCTATTAAATTTCAGTATGATTCAGGCGAAATGACCAATGTTAAGCTCTCCACAGCGGATTCCAATTTTACCACAGTGCGTATATTTAATGTCCCACTCGAAGTACCCCCTGAAATTTTCAAATCCGTCCTGTCGAAATATGGCACTGTGAGTGACGTCAGGAAAGAACAATGGTCTTCTGCTTATCAGTTCCCGGTGTATAATGAAATACGTGCCGTAACTATGGAAATCAAGCAAGATATCCCCTCCACTGAGGCTTTTGGTGGCCATTCTGGCTATATAACGTATAATGGACAGAAACAGACCTGTTTAATTTGCAATGCTACCACACATCTACGTATTAACTGCCCAAAGAAAATGATTCCCCTCGGTATAACTCCTACACAACAACGACGTGTACAATACTCGGAAGTTGTGACGCAGCAAACGTCATATGAAAACATGCTCATTGATCAGTCAGCTGAGACAACACCAGGAGTGACCTCGGATACATCTGACGCAGAACTGGTACCTTGCCCTGACCAGAGCTGCGAGACACAGAGTGCCCCTGTGCTCTCGGCAACCTGTATTGCAGCCTTAGAACCAACTCTGCCGTTACTACAGGCTGCCACAGAAATTTTGTCTTCACTGCCCCCGACTTCGCTGGTCCCTACCGACTCACTTAAGAATGTTGATCGGGGATCCGAGAACGTCTCTAAGAAGATTAAAACAAATGCCTCGATTGCCGTACCAGCCCCGAAGAATAAAACTGGCTCCACAAACGTTTCCGCAGCTGTGAAAAAGAAACAAAATCTTCTTTCTACGTCATCTAGGGACCCACGAACGCTCTCAACCGCTGACAGCCGGCCTATGAATGGCAGTCAAAAGGAACTATCTCAACCTAATTTGACATAGTGCACCAGGATAATTCTCACCTGTGTCTTCTTTCGAGTCCACCTTCCAGTATGTCTAGCACAGCTTTTATACTTCTCTTAATGGCGCAATTTCTCACTGTGGCCACTGTGAATATCAATGTAATAGAATGCCCTCTGAAATTTCAACTGTTGGAGAGATTCCTTCGAGATGCTGACATTGACATTGCTTTCATTCAAGAAGTTGCTATACCGTGTTTACCCATATCTGCCTTCTACAAACAATACATCAATACCGGTAATACGAATAGAGGGACCGGATTCCTCATAAGACATGATATCCCACTCGCAGGTGTGCTATGTCATCCATCAGGACGCATAATATCTGGACACATAAACAATACCACCCTGATAAATGTATATGCCCCATCCGGGTCTAATAAACGTGTGGAACGGAAAATGTTCTTTCAACAGAGTATACTGCCTCATCTGCACGACGTTAAGGAAAAACTTATTCTTGCAGGGGATTTCAATTGTATTCAACGCCCAGAGGATTCCACTAGTCCATACAGAGGTGTCAACCCGGCTCTCAGGACCCTTCTTACCTCCCTACACCTCATTGATGCTGTGGATAGTTTAAGGGTGCCCCTGCCCCATTACACCTGTATAAGTCACAACTCCTCATCACGACTTGACCGCATCTACTTTTCACAGGAACTTATCCAGCCTAGACGATATGAAGTGATTCCTGCCAGTTTCACTAACCATCATGCTGTCGTATGTACAATCTCTTACCCCCATCCCATATTTCACATAGGAAGAGGTTATTGGAAGCTGAATTGCTCGCTGTTACTGAAGGAGGAATGCCAAGATATTTTCAGACAACACTGGATTCGATGGGTCCAACAAAAATGCAAATTTCGCGACTGCACAGACTGGTGGGATATTTTAGTTAAACCAGGGATCCGCCGCGTCTTTAAGAACATATCTTACCAACGAGGTCGGGAAAGACGGGATACAGTTGAATTTTACTATCGAGTTCTTCGCCAGCTCCAGCAAAGATCTGATGCTGGGGAGCGTATATATGACCAGATCCGGGAAGTTAAAACCAAGCTCCTGTCTATACAGCAACGAACGCTCGCTCATATCAACGTGGCTTTAAAAGATCGTACAGTGCTCCCGGACGAAAGTGCAAGTGTATACCATATCGCCAAAGGACAACGTGAGCGGCAACGTAAATATATACACCGCCTCCGCACCAGTACTGGAAGTGTCGTCACCTCCCCTGACGCTATACGTAGTGAAATATCATTATTTTATCAACGGTTCTACGCTAAGGCTCCCATTGATCCACAGCAGGTGACCCTATTGCTGTCATCTTGCAGTACCAAACTATCTCCGGACAACAAAACTCTGCTCAGCGCGGATATTACGGATGAAGAGATTCACTCTGTGGTTAAACGACTCCCAAACAACCGCTCACCTGGCATTGATGGACTGCCATATGAAATGTATAAACACTTCTGGCCTCTCATTGGCAAAGAATTTTGTCATGTCCTGCGTACCATTCTCCAACGTCGTGCTCTTTGTCAATCACATCACGAGGGTACCATAGTCCTCATACCAAAAACATCCTCTCCCATGGCAGTTGGTGACTTCCGACCAGTTACTCTGCTCTGCAGTGACTATAAAGTCCTTACCAAAGTACTTGCATGCCGATTGAATACTGTTCTACCTGATATCATTGGTGATGAACAATGTTGCAGTATTCCTGGAAGAACTCTGTTAACAAACTTAGCGATACTACGGGACCTACACCTAAAAGCCGAAATGCTCCCCACTGAGCCAATGAGTTTTCTCACCTTAGATCTTGATAAAGCTTTCGACCGCATCAGTCATGAATACTTGTACATGGTCTTGCAACACTTCGAATTTCCTGAAATCCTTATTGACTACATTCGTATGATAAATTGTAATGCTACGTCTAGAGTGCTCGTCAACGGTTTTCTTTCCCCTCTGATTCCAATACAACGATCAGTTAGGCAAGGATGTCCCCTTTCTATGCTACTTTTTGTCATTGGCCTTGAACCGTTCATTCGGACTACCCAGGTGAAGCTACAGGGTTACAAACTGTCCACACATGTTTTTGGAATGTGCGCCTATGCTGATGACGTATCAATATTGATACGCAATGAAGAAGACATCTCCCACATCGATAGCGTCCTTCAGCTCTACCATATCGCCTCTGGAGCACAATCGAACCCCCAGAAAACTGCTTTGCTTCCGCTCAATACTAACTCAGTGATTACCCCACAGCCCTGGTTCCGGATAGTAAATGAGGTGAAAATTCTTGGCATTACCTGGAAGCAATCGCTTCTGGACACAGTGCAAGTTAACTGGACTAAGGTCATTGCCAAAGTTAGGGGAGTCCTGATCCAATTTGGTCAAAGAAACCTCAATATAGTGCAACGGGTCATGGTCCTCAACGTGTTTGCGCTCTCTAAAATATGGTATGTCGCACAACTTTTCCCACTTCCCAAAATGTTTGAGAGCCAATTGGCAAAATATACAGGTTAGTTTATATGGCAAGGATTTTTGTTCCGAGTACAACGGGAACAGTTGTATCTCCCATCCCGGCAAGGCGGGCTAGGGCTAACAGCTCATGGCATGAAATGCCGTGCACTCCTCTGCAAGAACGATATCACCATTCTTTCCCAACATGACACTTTTACGAAAGCGCTATACAAAGATATTCGAAACACAGCCCGTGGTTGTGATAGAGCTTTGCCGAAGATATTTAGGGACCATCAACAGCACCTTCTGGAAACTGTTCGCCAAATGCCATCAGGGATTGTTCCAACGACGAAAAGTATCTATAACATGTTGCGGCAAGTGGTACACTCCAAACCGCGAATAGAGGCCACCACCCTCTATGTCCATTGGCCCACTGTTTGGAAAAATTTTGGGGCTATGTCCATTTCTTCTGCTGTACACTCCCAAGTTTTTATCTTCCTCAACGATCTCATCCCAACCGCTCTACGGCGATATACCATCCATCTTGAAGCTTACCCATGGTGTACTATATGTGGTCAAACTGATACGGCGATGCACCGCTTCACATCATGCACTCGAGTTGCCTCCACGTGGCTGTGGTGTAAGGGAAAAGTATGTCAACTATTAAATGTGCCCTCGGATGACCTTGATGACAGGAAGTTGGTTCGTTTGTCGGTGACCGCCTTCCCCCAAATTAAACAGACTGCCATTGTGTGGATAATGGGCCAATATGTACACTTCGTGATGGACAATGATCAACATTTCTCTTTCCTGCATCTCAGGTATCACCTGCAAAAAGAGCGTTGGAAGCTTAGTGAAAGTGGACAATTGTACGATAAATATGGACACTATCTGGATTTCTTGTGATGTATTAGTATGGTATTTATCATATCTGAAAATTCTGTAATTCTGTAAAGAGCTAATAAAAAAAAAGTGCTATAGCTGTAACTCAGTGTCTAATGGATCTCGGGTTCGAGACACTCTAGGGCCAAATTTTTTATTCCTTTTGAATTATTTTTTTGCATTCACACTACTTTTCTTGTGAGTTTCCAACTACGATTTATTCGCATGATCTACGGAGATAATGTTAATAATGGATATTGGTAGGGAAAATTATTATATTCTATCATTCAAATTTGTACATCCCCATACAAAACCATGAATATTTGTACTATTCGTGAAAGTATAATAATATTTTCATACCACAATAATAGTCTATGTTTACTCCACAATAAATAATAATATTAACAATAAGGAGAAATAGTTTTGTGACGATCTAAAGAACATACTTTTCTTTATATTTAAGATTCATGCCAAAGATTAAACTATATAGACCTATCTAGAATAATGACGATTTTTTTGTTAATACTAGCATTTCTAATTATATTGGAATATACCTGAAGTGTTCTAATACAGCACTACAGTTGGCAGCCTATGTGACTGTGAATATATCCTTAGTTCCATCTCCTAAGGTACAGAATGCACATACAACATTTGGTTGAAATCCAATGGATAGTATGGACGTTGCATGTTGTGAAATATTGGATCTATCAGTGCGTATAAAATCATATTGGCAACAAGGTCATGCACATGTGATCAGAATTAATCTGAAATAATATCTTCTCTTCCCTTCTCTTAGTCGTTTACCCTCCAGGTTGGTGGAACCCACGGACTCAGCGAGGGAACTCACCACTAGCGCCTCTTCGGGCAGTGTCCTAGAGCTGGGAACATCTAATCGGAGTGGATACAACTGGTGAGGTGTGATTTGCACCTCGTCCAGGCGGCCTCACCTGCAAAGCGAACAGGGGCCTCATGAGGGACGGTAATGGATGGTCAGGATGGATAGGCAAGGAAGAGGGAAGGAGGCGGCCGTGGCCTTGAAGAAGGTAACATCCCGGCATTAGCCTGAAGACGAAGTGGGAAACCGCGGAAAACCACTTCGAGGCTGGCTGAGGTGTGAATCGAACCCCCTCTACTCATTTGGAACACCCGAGGCTGAGTAGACCCCGTTCCATTCCTCATACCACTTTTCAAATTTCGTGGCAGAGCCGGGAATCGAACCCAGGACCTCCGGGGTGGCAGCTAACCGTGCTGACCGCTACGCTACGGAGGCGTCTTAATCTGAAATAATACTATATTTTAAAGTGCCAATTTAGGATTACATCCATTTGTTGGCATAGACTTTACATGCATTTTCAGCAGGCTTAGAATTATGTTGGCAGCACTGACGCACATTAGTTACTCGAAATTAATCTGAAATTTTAGGTACCATACCTGTGTAACATTCAGAGATGTTGGCTAGCATACATTCTGATATATTGCTATTAGGATAAAGAAAGAGAATGACCATTCATTAGCAGTTGGCGGCCCTCCTGGCTCTCAAGTATAGGCATACTCATATCTGTTATAGTACTCAAAAGCACATACGAAATTTGGTTAAAATCCAATTGATAGTATAGAAGTTAGATACACTTAAACATTGGACTTATCCGCAGGCTTAAAATCATGTTGGCAACACTGTCATATATGCGCTTCTTAATATATATATATATATATATATATATATATATATATATATATATATATATGGAATGTTATTATCTCTATGTGTACTAATTTTGGAAGGGTTCGCATGCATAACATCTGATAAATCCAACATGGATCTCAAAAGTGAATTGTGAATTTTCAGCAGTTACTAGCACTGAAATAATTTTCAATAATGCCCGTGAGATATTCAAATACTGGTCTTTACTTATACCAAATTTGGTTTCAATAACTGCAGCCGTCTAGGAGGGACAGACAGACATTTGACTGGATCGATGTCATACGTCTATTTTTTCCACATTTTTACAAAATGTGAAAATGAGGCTAAAATAGTACGTAGAATATACGATAGCTACTGTAAAACATCCAACCTTAGGTGCTTCGATACTGTGCTGATCAGTACCCTCTGCTTATGGACATATCACATGTGTTGTACCGCAATCATTGGCCATCAGAGTACAAATGGTACAGATTGTAACGTTAAAGCTTGTATACAGGCACAATTCCGGTATAGGCTTGAATAACGTTATTCGCAGCAGCATTCCGTGTCCCGATTGGCTCAGCTGCAAGAAATCAAACATGGAGGAAAGTTGTGGATTTAGAGTAATATTTTCAGTTTATTGGCATTATTAATCCAAATCAGTCATTAAGAGGCGTTGCGTTGAATACATAAAGAAGCACTGACTGATTGAACGCATTCCTGTCAGTATTTACGATTTAACTGAAATAATTCGACATTTAGCTATACGCATGAAGTTACGTAACTATGAGCTAGTCTAGTAAGTGAAAAGTGTACGAGTGCTATAGCTGTAACTCAGTGTCCAATGGATCTCGGGTTCGAGACACTCTAGGGCCAAATTTTTTATTCTTTTTGAATTATTTTGTTGCATTCACACTACTTTTCTTGTGAGTTTCCAACTACGATTTATTCGCATGATCTACGGAGATAATGTTAATAATGGATATTGGTAGGGAAAATTATTATATTCTATCATTCAAATTTGTACTTCCCCATACAAAACCATGAATATTTGTACTATTCGTGAAAGTATAATAATATTTTCATACCACAATAATAGTCTATGTTTACTCCACAATAAATAATAATATTAACAATAAGGAGAAATAGTTTTGTGACGATCTAAAGAACATACTTTTCTTTATATTTAAGATTCATGCCAAAGATTAAACTATATAGACCTATCTAGAATAATGACGAAATTTATTTGTTAATACTAGCATTTCTAATTATATTGGAATATACCTGAAGTGTTCTAATACAGCACTAGAGTTGGCAGCCTATGTGACTGTGAATATATCCTTAGTTCCATCTCCTAAGGTACAGAATGCACATACAACATTTGGTTGAAATCCAATGGATAGTATGGACGTTGCATGTTGTGAAATATTGGATCTATCAGTGCGTATAAAATCATATTGGCAACAAGGTCATGCACGTGTGATCAGAATTAATCTGAAATAATATCTTCTCTTCTCTTCCCTTCTCTTAGTCGTTTACCCTCCAGGTTGGTGGAATCCACGGACTCAGCGAGGGAACTCACCACTACCGCCTCTGCGGGCAGTGTCCTAGAGCTGGGAACATCTAATCGGAGTGGATAAAACTGGTGAGGTGTGATTGGCACCTCGCCCAGGCGGCCTCACCTGCAAAGCGAACAGGGGCCTCATGAGGGAAGGTGATGGATGGTCAGGATGGATAGGCAAGGAAGAGGGAAGGAGGAGGCCGTGGCCTTTAAGAAGGTAACATCCCGGCATTAGCCTGAAGACGAAGTGGGAAACCGCGGAAAACCACTTCGAGGCTGGCTGAGGTGTGAATCGAACCCCCTCTACTCATTTGGAACACCCGAGGATGAGTAGACCCCGTTCCATTCCTCATACCACTTTTCAAATTTCGTGGCAGAGCCGGGAATCGAACCCAAGACCTCCGGGGTGGCAGCTAACCGTGCTGACCGCTACGCTACGGAGGCGACTTAATCTGAAATAATACTATATTTTAAAGTGCCAATTTAGGATTACATCCATTTGTTGGTATAGACTTTACATGCATTTTCAGCAGGCTTAGAATTATTTTGGCAGCACTGACGCACATTAGTTACTCGAAATTAATCTGAAATTTTAGGTACCATACGTGTGTAACATTCAGAGATGTTGGCTAGCATACATTCTGATATATTGCTATTAGGATAAAGAAAGAGAATGACCATTCATTAGCAGTTGGCGGCCCTCCTGGCTCTCAAGTATAGGCATACTCATATCTGTTATAGTACTCAAAAGCACATACGAAATTTGGTTAAAATCCAATTGATAGTATAGAAGTTAGATACACTTAAACATTGGACTTATCCGCAGGCTTAAAATCATGTTGGCAACACTGTCATATATGCGCTTCTTAAAATATATATATATGGAATGTTATTATCTCTATGTGTACTAATTTTGGAAGAGTTCGCATGCATAACATCTGATAAATCCAACATAGATCTCAAAAGTGAATTGTGAATTTTCAGCAGTTACTAGCACTGAAATAATTTTCAATAATGCCCGTGAGATATTCAAGTACAGGTCTTTACTTATGCCAAATTTGGTTTCAATAACTGCAGCCGTCTAGGAGGGACAGACAGACATTTGACTGGATCGATGTCATACGTCTATTTTTTCCAATTTTTTACAAAATTGAAAATGAGGCTAAAATATTACGTAGAATATACGATAGCTACTGTAAAACATCCAACCTTAGGTGCTTCGATACTGTGCTGATCAGTACCCTCTGCTTATGGACATATCACATGTGTTGTACCGCAATCATTGGCCATCAGAGTACAAATGGTACAGATTGTAACGTTAAAGCTTGTATACAGGCACAATTCCGGTATAGGCTTGAATAACGTTATTCGCAGCAGCATTCCGTGTCCCGATTGGCTCAGATGCAAGAAATCAAACATGGAGGAAAGTTGTGGATTTAGAGTAATATTTTCAGTTTATTGGCATTATTAATCCAAATCAGTCATTAAGAGGCGTTGCGTTGAATACATAAAGAAGCACTGACTGATTGAACGCATTCCTGTCAGTATTTACGATTTAACTGAAATAATTCGACATTTAGCTATACGCATGAAGTTACGTAACTATGAGCTAGGCTAGTAAGTGAAAAGTGTACGAGTGCTATAGCTGAAACTTAGTGTCCAATGAATCTCGGGTTCGAGTCGCTCTAGGGCCAAAGTTTTATTCTTTTTGAATTATTTTGTTGCATTCACACTACTTTTCTTGTGAGTTTCCAACTACGATTTATTCGCATGATCTACGGAGATAATGTTAATAATGGATATTGGTAGGGAAAATTATTCTATTCTATCATTCAAATTTGTACTTCCCCATACAAAACAATGAATATTTGTACTATTCGTGAAAGTATAATAATATTTTCATACCACAATAATAGTCTATGTTTACACCACAATAAATAATAATATTAACAATAAGGAGAAATAGTTTTGTGACGATCTAAAGAGCATACATTTCTTTATATTTAAGATTCATGCCAAAGATTAAACTATATAGACCTATCTAGAATAATGACGAAATTTATTTGTTAATACTAGCATTTCTAATTATATTGGAATATACCTGAAGTGTTCTAATACAGCACTACAGTTGGCAGCCATTGTGACTGTGAATATATCCTTAGTTCTATCTTCTAAGGTACAGAATGCACATACAACATTTGGTTGAAATCCAATGGATAGTATGGACGTTGCATGTTGTGAAATATTGGATCTATCAGTGCGTATAAAATCATATTGGCAACAAGGTCATGCACGTGTGATCAGAATTAATCTGAAATAATATCTTCTCTTCTCTTCCCTTCTCTTAGTCGTTTACCCTCCAGGTTGGTGGAACCCACGGACTCAGCGAGGGAACTCACCACTACCGCCTCTGCGGGCAGTGTCCTAGAGCTGGGAACATCTAATCGGAGTGGATAAAACTGGTGAGGTGTGATTGGCACCTCGCCCAGGCGGCCTCACCTGCAAAGCGAACAGGGGCCTCATGAGGGAAGGTGATGGATGGTCAGGATGGATAGGCAAGGAAGAGGGAAGGAGGAGGCCGTGGCCTTTAAGAAGGTAACATCCCGGCATTAGCCTGAAGACGAAGTGGGAAACCGCGGAAAACCACTTCGAGGCTGGCTGAGGTGTGAATCGAACCCCCTCTACTCATTTGGAACACCCGAGGATGAGTAGACCCCGTTCCATTCCTCATACCACTTTTCAAATTTCGTGGCAGAGCCGGGAATCGAACCCAAGACCTCCGGGGTGGCAGCTAACCGTGCTGACCGCTACGCTACGGAGGCGACTTAATCTGAAATAATACTATATTTTAAAGTGCCAATTTAGGATTACATCCATTTGTTGGTATAGACTTTACATGCATTTTCAGCAGGCTTAGAATTATTTTGGCAGCACTGACGCACATTAGTTACTCGAAATTAATCTGAAATTTTAGGTACCATACGTGTGTAACATTCAGAGATGTTGGCTAGCGTACATTCTGATATATTGCTATTAGGATAAAGAAAGAGAATGACCATTCATTAGCAGTTGGCGGCCCTCCTGGCTCTCAAGTATAGGCATACTCATATCTGTTATAGTACTCAAAAGCACATACGAAATTTGGTTAAAATCCAATTGATAGTACAGAAGTTAGATACACTTAACCATTGGACTTATCCGCAGGCTTAAAATCATGTTGGCAACACTGTCATATATGCGCTTCTTAATATATATATATATATATATGGAATGTTATTATCTCTATGTGTACTAATTTTGGAAGGGTTCGCATGCATAACATCTGATAAATCCAACATGGATCTCAAAAGTGAATTGTGAATTTTCAGCAGTTACTAGCACTGAAATAATTTTCAATAATGCCCGTGAGATATTCAAATACAGGTCTTTACTTATACCAAATTTGGTTTCAATAACTGCAGACGTCTAGGAGGGACAGATAGACATTTGACTGGATCGATGTCATAGTCTATTTTTTCCACATTTTTACAAAATGTGAAAATGAGGCTAAAATAGTACGTAGAATATACGATAGCTACTGTAAAACATCCAACCTTAGGTGCTTCGATACTGTGCTGATCAGTACCCTCTGCTTATGGACATATCACATGTGTTGTACCACAATCATTGGCCATCAGAGTACAAATGGTACAGATTGTAACGTTAAAGCTTGTATACAGGCACAATTCCGGTATAGGCTTGAATAACGTTATTCGCAGCAGCATTCCGTGTCCCGATTGGCTCAGCTGCAAAAAATCAAACATGGAGGAAAGTTGTGGATTTAGAGTAATATTTTCAGTTTATTGGCATTATTAATCCAAATCAGTCATTAAGAGGCGTTGCGTTGAATACATAAAGAAGCACTGACTGATTGAACGCATTCCTGTCAGTATTTACGATTTAACTGAAATAATTCGACATTTAGCTATACGCATGAAGTTACGTAACTATGAGCTAGTCTAGTAAGTGAAAAGTGTACGAGTGCTATAGCTGTAACTCAGTGTCCAATGGATCTCGGGTTCGAGACACTCTAGGGCCAAATTTTTTATTCTTTTTGAATTATTTTGTTGCATTCACACTACTTTTCTTGTGAGTTTCCAACTACGATTTATTCGCATGATCTACGGAGATAATGTTAATAATGGATATTGATAGGGAAAATTATTATATTCTATCATTCAAATTTGTACTTCCCCATACAAAACCATGAATATTTGTACTATTCGTGAAAGTATAATAATATTTTCATACCACAATAATAGTCTATGTTTACTCCACAATAAATAATAATATTAACAATAAGGAGAAATAGTTTTGTGACGATCTAAAGAACATACTTTTTTTATATTTAAGATTCATGCCAATGAATAAACTATATAGACCTATCTAGAATAATGACGAAATTTATTTGTTAATACTAGCATTTCTAATTATATTGGAATATACCTGAAATATTCTAATACAGCACTAGAGTTGGCAGCCTATGTGACTGTGAATATATCCTTAGTTCCATCTCCTAAGGTACAGAATGCACATACAACATTTGGTTGAAATCCAATGGATAGTATGGACGTTGCATTTTGTGAAAGATTGAATCTATCAGTGCGTATAAAATCATATTGGCAACAAGGTCATGCACGTGTGATCAGAATTAATCTGAAATAATATCTTCTCTTCTCTTCTCTTCCCTTCTCTTAGTCGTTTACCCTCCAGGTTGGTGGAACCCACGGACACAGCGAGGGAACTCACCACTACCGCCTCTACGGGCAGTGTCCTAGAGCTGCGAACATCTAATCGGAGTGGATACAACTGGTTTGGTGTGATTGGCACCTCGCCCTGGCGGCCTCACCTGCAAAGCGAACAGGGGCCTCATGAGGGAAGGTAATGGATGGTCAGGATGGATAGGCAAGGAAGAGGGAAGGAGGCGGCCGTGGCCTTGAAGAAGGTAACATCCCGGCATTAGCCTGAAGACGAAGTGGGAAACCGCGGAAAACCACTTCGAGGATGGCTGAGGTGGGAATCGAACCCCCTCTACTCATTTGGAACACCCGAGGCTGAGTAGACCCCGTTCCATTCCTCATACCACTTTTCAAATTTCGTGGAAGAGCCGGGAATCGAACCCAGGACCTCCGGGGTGGCAGCTAACCGTGCTGACCGCTACGCTACGGAGGCGACTTAATCTGAAATATTACTATATTTTAAAGTGTCAATTTAGGATAACATCCATTTGTTGGTATAGACTTTACATGCATTTTCAGCAGGCTTAGAATTATGTTTGCAGCACTGACGTACATTAGTTACTCGAAGTTAATCTGAAATTTTAGGTACCATACGTGTGTAATATTCAGAGCTGTTGGCTAGCATACTTTCTGATATATTGGTATTAGGATAAAAAAAAAAGAGAACGAGCATTCGTTAGCAGTTGGCACCCCGCTGGCTCTGAAGTATAAGCATAGTCATATCTGTTATAGTACACAAAAACACATACGAAATTTGGTTAAAATCCAATTGATAGTATAGAAGTTAGATACACTTAAACATTGGACTTATCCGTAGACATAAAATCGTGTTAGCAACACTGTCATATATGCGCTTCTTAAAATATATATTTGGAATGTTATTATCTCTATGTTCACTAATTTTGGAAGAGTTCGCATGCATAACGTCTGATAAATCCAACATAGAGCTCAAAAGTGAATTGTGACTTTTTTTTCTGCGCAATTACTAGCACTAAAGTAATTTTCAAATATGCCCGTGAGATATTCAGATATAGATCTTTACTTATACCAAATTTAGTTTCAATAACTGCAGCCGTCTAGGAGGGACATACAGACATTTGCCTGGATCGATGTCATAATTCTACTTTTTCCTCATTTATACAAAATGTGAAAAGTAGGCTAAAATAGTACGTAGAATATAGGATGGCTACTGTATAACATCCAACCTTAGGTGCTTCGATACTGAGCTGATAAGTACCCTCTGCTTATGGACATATCAGATGTGTTGTACCGCAATCATTGGCCATCAGAGTACAAATGGTACAGATTGTAACGTTAAAGCTTGTATACAGGCACAATTCCGGTATAGGCTTGAATAACGTTATTCGCAGCAGCATTCCGTGTTCCGATTCGCTCAGGTGCAAGAAATCAAGCATGGAGGAATGATGTGGATTGAGAGTAATATTTGCAGTTTATTGGCATTATTAATCCAAATCAGTCATTAAGATGCGTTACGTTGAATACATGAAGGGGCACTGACTGATTGAACGCATTGCTGTCAGTATTTACGATTTAACTGAAATAATTCGACATTTAGCTATAGGCATGAAGTTACGTAACTATGAGCTAGGTTACTAAGTGAAAAGTGTACGAGTGCTGTAGCTTTAACGTGGTATCTAATGGATCTCGGGTTCGAGACGCACTAGGGCCAACATTTTTATTCGTTTTGAATTATTTTGTTGTATTGACACTACTTTTCTTGTGATTTTCCAACTACGATTTATTCGCATGATCTACGGAGATGATGTTAATAATGGATATTGGTAGGGAAAATTATTCTATTCTATCATTCAAACTTGTACTTCCCCATTCAAAACCATGAATATTTGTACTATTCGTGAAAGTATAATAATATTTTCATACCACAATAATAGTCTATGTGTACTCCACAACATAAACAAATAGGCTACATTTGTTATGTCGGTAGGCCGGGTACTGCTGCGTGTCCCCCCGCACTGCACTCCGAGCCCATGGACTTTAGAAGCTCAGCCCGTTCAGTGCCGTTCTCATCTAATGCGGCCGCGTTCTGGCCCATAGCACTGGACTCACAAAGCACTGTACGGGGTGGGCCGATCAGGCAGACTAACCTTCACCCCGCGTGCACAACCAAAAGCTCTCTTTACACTTCTATTCAGAATTTTTAGCAATACTGGTGTCACTGAGTTAATGGTAGGCCTATAGTTCAAACTGGCTAATCTCTATCTGAAATACATCGATAGTTGTTGTTGATTCTTTTAGGGGCTTTGCGACATCATGGTCATGTACCCCCGTGTATTTGTGTGTGTGTTCGTGTGTAATTTGTCTGATAACCTGTGTTATCGTGATGGCACTATTAGTGTGCGCTTTGTAATTCAGATGAGGTTTGGAAGGAAGCGGCTGTGGCCTTATGTTAGGTACCATCCCGACATTTGCCTGGAGTAGAAGTTAAATAACAAATCGGAAATTAAGTACTGTATCGAGTTTAACCGAGTTTTTACGAATATTACTGTCGTCAAACGAATTTAGATAACTATTTGAAGTTATTAGACATTGCAAAAAACGAAGTTTTAACTTATACATTACGTCGTTCTAAATACTGGTTTTAACTTAAAGGTGTGTCACTATTAGTAAATTGTGCCAATGGTAAGAACAATAATACTACTATCAATAAAAAGTAGTTCCGTGACGAACTAAAGAGCCTACTTTTCTTTAAATTTAAGATTCATGCCAATCTATAGAGACCTATCTAAAATAATGACGACATCAAGTTTGTAATACCGTACTTACATTTCTAAGTATTGCATTTTGAAATACGGCTGAAACAGTGTATCCTAATAAAGTAACTTACTACAGTTCGCACCCCTGGTGACTCTGGAAATATTCATAGTTCCATCTCTTAAGGTATAGAATGCACATACAAAATTTGGTTGAAGTCTAATGGATAATGGAAGTTACATGCTGTTTGATATTGGTTGATTAACGGCCACGTAAAACTAAAAGCTTAACTAAACACGTTAAACACCGAGTCCTTGCATTATATGAGAAATGTGGCTAAAATTCGTCCATACATTTTTAGCCTACGTTTCACATTTTGCAATAATGAGGAAAAAGTAGACTTATGAGATAAATCCGGGCAAATATGTGTCTGTCTGTCTGTCCTTCTGTCTGTCGGTCTGGTTGTCCTTCTGTCTGTCTGTCTGTCTATGTGTGTGTCCCCCCCCCCCCCCCCCCCCCCTATCAAGTCCTAAAAGGCAGCAGCAATCGAAACGAAATTTCATAGGAGTAAAGATCTGTAATTGAGTAACTCAGTGCCGTATTAGAAAATGATGTCAGTGCTACATACTGCTGGAAAATCGCAATTGAAATTTGAGCTCCATGTTGGATATCATGGAAGGTATGAACAGTAGCTATTTAAAAATTGGTACACGTATAGATAATACTATTTTAGTTTAATTTCCAGGAGGTCATACATGGCAGTGTTGCCAAAATGATTATAAGCCTGCTGATATATCCAATTTTTTAATGCATATAACTTCCACACTGTCAATTGGAATTCAACCAAATTTAGTAGGTGCTATGTGTACATAAACTGATATGACTGAGCGTATTCTTAATAGGGCTGTTTTTATCTTTTCAAATGATCTTGTCGATTTCGTCGTTATGCTTGGGTCTAACGTTATGCGTTACGGTTACGGTTACGGCGTGTAAGAAGTCATCATGTTGTTCAGTGCATATGCACCGAGTCTGAGTTTACTCCTGGGAGACGGCGAGTACGTGACGTCAGACAGGAAAACAGGGTGACTCCTTAAGATGTGTGCAAGATGTCAGACAGGAATACAGGCTGACTCCTAAATGGATATACACGATATCGTATAAGAATACAGAGTGACCCTTAACGAGGTGTACAAGATGTCAGACAAGAATACAGGGTGGCTCCTAAAGAGATATACAAGATGCCAGATACGAATATTGAGTGACTCCTAAAGAGGTGTACACGGTGTCAGACAGGAATACAGGGTGACTCCTAAAGAGGTGTACAAGATGGCACACAAGAATGCAGGGTGACTCCTAAAGAGATATACAAGATGCCAGATGAGAATACAGGGTGACTCCTAAGGAGGTGTACAAGATGCCAGATACGAATCCTGAGTGACTCCTAAAGAGGTGTACAAGATGCCAGATAAGAATACAGGGTGACTCCTAAAGAGATATACAAGACGTCAGATAAGAATACAGGGTGACTCCTAAAGAGATAAAGACGTCATATAAGAATACAGGGTGACTCCTAAAGAGATATACAAGACGTCATATAAGAATACAGGGTGACTCCTAAAGAGGTGTACAAGATGCCAGATAAGAATAGAGGGTGACTCCTAAAGGGGTGTACACGATGCCAGATAAGAATACAGGGTGACTCCTAAAGAAGGTGTAAAAGATGCCAGATAAGAATAGAGGGTGACTCCTAAAGAGATATACAAGACATCAGATAAGAATACAGGGTGACTCCTAAAGAGATATACAAGACGTCATGTAAGAATACAGGGTGACTCCTAAAGAGGTGTACAAGATGCCAGATAAGAAGAGAGGGTGACTCCAAAAGAGGTGTACACGACGCAGATAAGAATACAGGGTGACTCCTAAAGAAGGTGTACAAGATGCCAGATAAGAATACAGGGTGGCTCCTAAAGAGATATACAAGACGTCAGATAAGAATACAGGCTGACTCCTAAAGAAGTGCACATGGTGTCAGACAGGAATACAGGGTGACTCCTAAAGAGGTGTACAATATGTCACACAAGAATACAGGGTGACACCTAAAGAGATATACAAGACGTCATATAAGAATACAGGGCGACTCCTAAAGAGGTGTACAAGATGCCAGATAAGAATACAGGGTGATTCCTAAAGAGATATACAAGATGCCAGATAAGAATACAGGGTGACTCATAAAGAGGTGTACAAGATGGCAGGGAAGCATACTGGGTGACTCCTAAAGAAGTGCACAAGATGTCAGACGAGAATACAGGGTGACTCCTAAAGAGGTGTACAAAATGTCAGACAAGAATACAGGGTGACTCCTAAAGAGGAGTACAAGATGTCACACAAGAATACAGGGTGACTTCTAAATAGATATACAAGATGCCAGATAAGAATACAGGGTGTCTCCTAAAGAGGTGTGCAGGATGTCAGAGCAAAATACAGCGTGACACTTAACGAGGTGTACAGTATGTTAGATTCAATTCAAATACAGGGTGACCCTTAAAGAGGTGCCCGCGCGGGAAGCTTAAGTTAATGGGCAATGGAGACTGTTGAGAAGCCCTCATTAGCCTTTCTAACCTTGTGTAGCATTTGTAGCATGCGTCATTTGAAATGATATAAAGTCCAGTCATTCAGCCTGACTGTATTTTTTAAGTAAGGGCCGTTTCTTTAGGAAAATTAACCGAACATTTTATTTTGAAACGAGATTTACTCTTAGCCTACGTTCGATTTTTGCAAAAAATGAAAGTAGACTTATGAGATCTACACAGGGCCAAAAATTATATGTCTGTGTGAGTCTGTGTGTGTGAGTGTGTGTGAGTGTGTGTGTGTACTCTGAATGTCTGTCCCCCTCCCCCCTATCAATTCGAAAACGGTGAAACCGATTTCAACGAAATTCGACACAGAGGTAGAACTAGCAAAGGGCACCTCAGAGTCATGTTTTATATCGCCGCCATCTTGACGGATACATAATAGCGGCCACCCAAATTTACAAAGCTTAAATCAAATTACGACTAACCTAATCATCCGATCTCTACCAAATTTTGCAACAACATACCTTTATGTAGGACGCTTATTTTGACCAAACTACATGATCATTAACCCAATATTTTACGGATGGCAGCCATGTATGTGTGCAAATCGATTCCCCCTATCAATTCAAATACGGTGAAACCGAATTAAACAAAATTTGGTACAGAGGTAGCACTAGTAAAGGTCATCTCAGTGTCATGTTTTATATCGCCGCTTGTGGCCCCTGTGTCCAGCAGTAGGTCTCTGGGTTCTCCATCCACATGGCCACTGACTAAAATTGAGTTGGCTTGACGACCCAGAGACGCGACGATAGCAGAAGTGGGGGCATTCCTGGTGTTGGCGCGGGTTGACAGTCGCCCCTTTCCATCAACGCTCTTTAGTTTCCCTAATCTTGACGAAAACGTAATGGCGGCCACCCAAATGTCAAAAGCTTAAATAATTACGCCCAACCTAATCATCCGATCCCTAGGGAACTTTTCAACATTATATCGTTATGTATGAAGAACCTTTTGAGCAAACTACATGGCCATCAGCCCAATAATTTGCGGATGGCGGCCATGTATGTGTGCAATTCGATTCCCCCTAAATTTTCAAACACGGTGAAACCGAATTAAACGAAATTTGGTACAGAGGTAGCACAAGCAAAGAGCACCTCTGTATCATATTTTAAATCGCCGCCATCTTGACGGAAACGTAATGGTGGCCACCCAAAAGTAAAAACTTAAATCAAATTACGACCAACCTAATCATTTGATCTCTACCAAATTTTGCAACAATATACCTTTATGTGAGAAGCGTTCTTTGACCAAGCTACAAGGTCATCAGTCCAATAGTTGGCATATGGCGGCCATGTGTGTGTGCAAATCGATTCCCCCTATCAATTCAAACACGGTAAAACCGAATTGAACGAAATTTGGTACAGAGGTAGCATTAGCAAAGGGCACCTCACTGTCATGTGCTATATCGCCACCATATTGACGGAAACGGAATGGCAGCGAGCCAAATGTTAAAAGCTTAAATCAAATTACGACCAACCTAATCATTTGATCTCTACGAAATTTTGCAACAACATACCTTTTTGTGGGAAGCATCTTTTGACTGAACTATAAGGTTATCAGCCTTATAGTTTGCAGATAGTGGCCATGTAAGTGTGCAAATCGATTCCCCATATCAATTCTAACGCGGTGAAATCGAATTGAATGTTTTTTTTACAGAGTTAGCACTAGCGAAGGGCACCACATATTCATGTTTTATATCCGTATTGTACGTTGTATTTCAACAAGCTCTTACAACCAACATTCAATTATACTCCTTGAAAAGGACAAAGAGTTATAACAATACCCATGCATTTAGGAGAAAGTAGGCTATATGTTTTTTACTGAACATCTTGTTAGGTTTTACATACCTTCCTCTATTTTCCTACATAGTTGCCTTGTTTATTTAGGCACTTGTCATACCTTAAAACTAAGTTTTCAAATCCCTCTGCATAAAAGTTTGCCGCCTGCTCTGACAACCACGAATTCACAATTAAGGAAAATCCATTGATAGAGGGGTTATCATGAATATTCGGTCCTCGTGAAGTTTCGTGACAATTGCAATCACCATGTCATCTATGATCACAGACCTGAGCGTCCTTCGTCATATACATTTTCACGGCCACTTTTGAACTCGCGCACCCATTTTCGCACTTTACCATCCGTCATTGCATTATCACCATTCACCTCACAAAACTGACGATGAATGTCTGCACCCGACATGTTTCTTGCACTCAAAAGACGTATCTCAGATCGTACCTCACACGCGGCGGGCGAATCAATAATCTTGAACATTGTAAAGATGCACAGTTCAGCGTACAGGTTAGCTACACAGCTGCAACTGACGCCTGCTTGTTCGCAAAGGATGCCAGTTGTTGCGGCGAGCGCACTAAGTACGGCTTAAAAAAACAGCCCTTACTTAAAAAACAGTCCACGTAAATGCTCTCAATTTCTTTTATTCAAATACCAATATATCAGGAAGTATGCAAGCCGACAGCTTTAAACTATGCACATGTATAGTACCTGACATTCTATATGTATTTGCAGTGCTACCAACATTACTCTAAGCCTGCTGAGAGGTCCAAATTTAAATACATGTAACTTCTATACTATCCTTTGGATTTCAACCAAATTTCGTATGTGCTATGTGTACCATAATAGATATGACTATGCGTATTCTTAAGAGCAACCAGGGCTGGCAACTGTTAATAAATGCTGTCTCTATTTTTGTTACCCTAATATCAATATATCGGAAAGTATGCAAGCCAATAGCTCTAAGCATTGCACACGTATAGTACCTGGCATTCTAGATTAACTTGGAGTAACTAATTTACGTCAGTGCTGCCATCATGATTCTAAACCTGCCGATAGGTATAATTTTAAAATGCATGTAACTTATATACTAACTAATGGATTTCATTCAAACTTAGCAGAACAATAGATCGTATTATTTCAGAGTATTTCTGACCAATACATGCATGAAATTGTTGCCAACATGATTTTACGCGCGCTGTTAGATCCAATATTTAACTGCATGTACGTCTGTGCTATCCATTTGACTTCAACCAAATTTTATACTCTGTACCTTAAGAGATGGAACTGAGAATATATTCAGTCACCAGGGCTGCTAACTGTAGTGCTCTCTTAGGCTACATTATGCCAGGAATAAAGTATTTCGAACTAATTTCAAATTTCTATATTACCAACTTAATTTCGTCATTATTCTAGATAGATCCATATAGATTACTCATTGGCATGAATTTTAAGTTTTAAGAAAAAGTTCGTCTCGGAACTAGCTTGACACGGTGGGTGAGTGGATCTACTAAACCCAAGATTGCAGGTTCGCTCCTGGCGGTGGTAAGTGATTTTTGAAAGGTGGCAAAAATACGACACGCATGTCATACGATGTTGGCATGTCAAAGAACCCATTTGAATTCAGTAGGCCGTGTTCATAATGGCAAAATTAATCTCGGGAGTTTCCGCCAACACAAAGTTCCTCATTTCTCTACTAGAAAGCGCTATAGTGTTCAAGGAGCTTAGATGTCTAACCTCCTAGACTTTCATAGTGATTCAAGGAACAACGAAATTCGACATGCAAGCTACCCTCTGGGTGTCAAATTACAAAGCTTGCACCCGGCACCGAGGCCATACGATATTATTATTATAGTCACGGAACTCCCTGTTAACCTACTTTTCACGTTTTGCAAAAATGAGCTAAAATTAGACTTATGAGATCGATCCGGGCAAATGTCTGTCGGTCTGTCTGTCTGTCCATCTGTCTGTCTGTCTGTCTGTCTGTCTATACGTGTCTCCTAAACGGCTGCAGCAATCGAATCCCAATTTGGTATGAGTAACGATCTATACCTGAATATATCAAGCCCATATTTGAAAATCATGTCAGTACTACCAACTGCTGAAAAACCGCAATTGAATTTGAGCTCAAATGTTTGGAAGGTATGCATGGGAGCTATTCCAAAATTGGCACACATATAGATAATAATATTTGATTTTAATTTCCAGGAGGCCATGCATGGCAGTGTTGCCAAAATGAATCTACGCTGGCTAATAGGTCCAATTTTTAAATGCATATAACTTCTACACTATCAATTGGAATTCAACCCAAATTTCAATTCCGAGTTTTCGGCAGTTGGTAGCACTGACATCATTTTCAAATACAGCATTGAGTTATTCAGGTATATATCTTAGCTCCTACCAAAATTTGTTTCGATTGCTGCAGCCGTTTAGGAGTTGATAGGGGAGGACACACACACAGCCAGGCAGACAGACAGATGGACAGACAGACCTACAGACAGAAGGACAGACAGACACACATTTGCCCGGATCTATCTCATAAGTCTACTTTTTCCTCATTATTGCAAAATGTGAAAAGTAGGCTAAAAATGTATGGACGAATTTTAGCCACATTTCTGATATAAAGCAAGGACTCGGTGTTTAACGTGTTTAGTTTAGCTTTTAGTTTTACGTGGCCGTTAATCAACCAATATCAAACAGCATGTAACTTCCATTATCCATTAGACTTCAACCAAATTTTGTATGTGCATTCTATACCTTAAGAGATGGAACTATGAATATTTTCAGAGTCACCAGGGGTGCGAACTGTAGTAAGTTACTTTATTAGGATACACTGTTTCAGCCGTATTTCAAAATGCAATACTTAGAAATGTTAGACGGTATTACAAACTTGATGTCATTATTTTAGATAGGTCTCTATAGATTGGCATGAAACTTAAATTTAAAGAAAATTAGGCTCTTTAGTTCGTCACGGAACTACTTGTTATTAAGAGTAGTATTATAGTTCTTACCATTGGCACAATTTACTAATAGTGACACACCTTTAAGATAAAACCAGTATTTAGAACGACGTAATGTATAAGTTAAAACTTCGTTTTGTGCAATGTCTAATAACTTCAAATAGTTATCTAAATTCGTTTGACGACAGTAATATTTGTAAAAACTCGGTTTAACTCGATACAGTACTAAATTTCCGATTTGTTATTTAACTTCTACTCCAGGCAAATGCCGGGATGGTACCTAACATAAGGCCACGGCCGCTTCCTTCCAATCCTCATCTGAATTACAAAGCGCACAATAATAGAGCCATGACGATAACACAGGTTATCAGACAAATTACACACACGAACACACACACAAATACACGGGGCTACATGACCATGATATCGTAAAGCCCCTGAACCAATCAACAACAACTATCGATATATTTCAGATAGAGATTAGCCAGTTTGAACTATAGGCCTACCATTAACTCAGTGACACCAGTATTGCTAAAAATTCTGAATAGAAGTGTTAAGAGAGCATTTGGTTGTGCACGCGGGGTGAAGGTTAGTCTGCCTGATCGGCCCACCCCGTCCAGTGCTTTGTGAGTCCAGTGCTATGGGCCAGAACGCGGCCGCATTAGATGAGAACGGCACTGAACGGGCTGAGCTTTTAAAGTCCATGGGCTCGGAGTGCAGTGCGGGGGGACACGCAGCAGTACCCGGCCTACCGACATAACAAATGTAGTCTATTTGTTTATGTTGTGGAGTACACATAGACTATTATTGTGGTATGAAAATATTATTATACTTTCACGAATAGTACAAATATTCATGGTTTTGAATGGGGAAGTACAAGTTTGAATGATAGAATAGAATAATTTTCCCTGCCAATACCCATTATAAACATAATCTCCGTAGATCATGCGAATAAATCGTAGTTGGAAACTCACAAGGAAAGTAGTGTGAATGCAACATAATAATTCAAAAAGAATAAATAAATTGGCCCTGTGGCGTCTCGAACCCGAGATCCATTGGACACTAAGTTTCAGCTATAGCACTCGTACACTTTTCACTTTGTAGCCTAGCTCATAGTTACGTAACTTCATGCGTATAGCTAAATCTCGAATTATTTCAGTTAAATCGTAAATACTGACAGGAATGCGTTCAATCAGTCAGTGCCTCTTCATGTATTCAACGTAACGCATCTTAATGACTGATTTGGATTCATAATGCCAATAAACTGCAAATATTACTCTCAATCCACAACTTTCCTCCATGTTTGATTTCTTGCAGATGAGCCAATCGGAACACGGAATGCTGCTGCGAATAACGTTATTCAAGCCTATACCGGAATTGTGCCTGTATACAAGCTTTAACGTTACAATCTGTACCATTTGTACTCTGATGGCCAATGAGTGCGGTACAACACATGTGATATGTCCATGAGCAGAGGGTACTGATCAGCACAGTAGCGAAGCACCTAAGGTTGGATGTTATACAGTAGCCATCGTATATTCTACGTACGATTTTAGCCTGCTTTTCACATTTTGTAAAAATGAGGAAAAAGTAGAATTATGACATCGATCCAGTCAAATGTCTGTCTGTCCCTCCTAGACGGCTGCAGTTATTGAAACCAAATTTGGTATAAGTAAAGTTCTATATCTGAATATCTCACGGGCATATTTGAAAATTACCTGAGGGCTAGTAATTGCGCAGAAAAATCACAATTCTCTTTTGAGCTCTATGTTGGATTTATCAGACGTTATGCATGCGAACTCTTCCAAAATTAGTGAACATAGAGATAATAACATTCCAAATATATATTTTAAGAAGCGCATACATGACGGTGTTGCCAACATGATTTTAAGTCCGCGGATAAGTCCATTGTTTAAGTGTAGCTAACTTCTATACTATAAATTGGATTTTAACCAAATTTTATTTGTGTTTTGGGGTACTATAACAGATACGACTATGCTTATACTTCAGAGCAGGCAGGGCTGCCAACTGCTAACGAATGCTCATTCTGTTTATTTATCCTAATACCAATATATCTGAAAGTATGCTAGTCAACAGCTCTGAATGTTGCACACGTATGGTATCTAAAATTTCAGATTAACTTCGAGTAACTAATATACGTCAGTGCTGCCAAAATAATTCTATGCCTGCTGAAAATGCATGTAAAGTCTCTACCAACAAATGGATGTTATCCAAAATTCGTACTTTAAAGTATAGTGTTATTTCAGATTAATTCTGATCACACGTGCATGACCTTGTTGCCAATATGATTTTATACGCACTGATAGATCCAATATTTCACAACATGCAACGTCCATACTATCCATTGGATTTCAACCAAATGTTGTAGGTGCATGCTGTGCCTTAGGAGATGGAACTAAGGATATATTCAGTCATCTAGGCTGCCAACTGTAGTGCTGTATTAGAATACTTCAGGTATATTCCGATATAATTAGAAATGTTAATATTACCAACTAAATTTCGTCGTTATTCTAGATAGGTCTATATAGTTTAATCATTGGCATGGAGTCGCCTCCGTAGCGTAGCGGTAGCATGGTTAGCTGCAGCCCCGGTGGTCCTGAGTTCGATTCCCGGCTCTGCCACGATATTTGAAAAGTGGCGCGAGGACTGAAACGGGGTCTACTCAGCCTCGGGTGTTTCAAATGAGTAGAAGGGGTTCGATTCCCACCTCAGCCATCCTCAAAGTGGTTTTCCGTGGTTCCCACTTCGTCTTCGGGCAAATGCCGGGATGGCACCTTCTTCTTTGCCACGGCCGCCTCCTTCCTTCTTCCTTGCCAATCCATCCTAACCATCCATTACCTTCCCTCATGAGGCCCCTGTTCGCTTTGCAGGTGAGGCCACCTGGGCGAGGTGCCAATCCCACCTCACCAGTTGTATCCCTTCCGATTCGATGTTCCCAGCTCTAGGACACTGCCCGTAGAGGCGGTAGTGGTGAGTTCCCTCGCTGAGTCCATGGGTTCCACCAACCTGGAGGGTAAACGACTAAAAAAATAAAAAATTACTGTGGAGTAAACAGTGCTGTGAAAATTATATTAGTTTCACGAATAGTACAAATATTCATGGTTTTGATTGGGAAAGTGCAAATTCGAATGATAAAATAGAATGATTTTTCCCTACCAATATCCATTATTAACATGGCCCCCCTAGATCATGCGAGTAAATCGAAGTTGAAAAGTTGCATCACACAGTAGTGTTGACACAACAAAATAATTCAAAAAGAATAAAAATTCCGACCATAGACCGTCTCGAACCCAGGAGCCATTAGATACCAAGTTAGCGCTCTAGCACTCGTACACTTCTCACGTACTCTGCAGGTTCACAGCTTCATCCATATGGCTAAATGTCGAATGATTTCAGTTTAATCTTAAATACTGACAGAAATGCGTTTAATCAGTCAGTGCCTTTTCCTGTATCCAACGTAACGGAACTAAATTACTGATTTCCATTAATAATGCCAATGAACTGCAAATATTACTCTCAATCCACAAGTTTCCTCCATCTTTGATTTCTTGCAGCAGAGCCAATCGGAACAACTAATGCGGGCACGAATAACGTTATTCAAGCCTATACCGGAATTGTGCTTGTATACGAGCTTTAACGTTACGATCTGTACCATTTGTACGCTGATGGCCAATGATTGCGGTACAACACATGTGATATGTCCATAAGCAGCGGGTACTGATCAGCACAGTATAGAAGCACCTAAGGTTGGATGTTATACAGTAGCTATCGTATATTCTACGTGCTATTTTTAGCTTACTTTTCACTTTAAAAAATGAGGATGAGATAGACTTATGGCTTCGATCCAGGCAAATGTCTGTCTGTCTGTCTCTCTTTGTGTGTCTCCCCCTATCAACTCCTAAAAGGCTGCAATTATCGAAACCAAGTTTGGTATAAGGAAATATCTAAATCTGAATATCTCAAGGACATAATTGAAAATGATTTCAGAGCTACCAACCGCTAAAAATCACAATCCACTTTTAAGCTCTACGTTGGATATCTCAGACGTTATGCATGCGAACTTTTCCAAAATAAGCACACACAGGGATAATAACATTCCAGATACATTTTAAGAAGCCCATATATGACAGTGTTGCAAGATGATTCTAAGCCTGCTGATAAGTCCAATGTTTAAGTACATCTAACATCTATACTATCAATTGGATTTTAACCAAATTTCGTACGTGCTTTGTGTACTACAACAGATATGACTATGCTTATACTTGAAAGCCATTAGGGCTGCCCACTGTTAATAAATGCTCACTCTCTTTATCCTAATACCAATATATCAGTAAGTGTGCAAGCCAACAGTTCTAAATTTTGCGCACGAATAGTTCCTGAAGTCGCCTCCATAGCGTAGCGGACAGCATGGTTAGCTGCCGCCCCGGAGGTCCTGGGTTCGATTCCCGGCTCTGTCACGATATTTGAAAAGTGGTGTGAGGACTGGAACGGGGTCTACTCAGCCTCGGGTGTTACAAATGAGTAGAGAGGGTTAGATTCCCACCTCAGCCATCCTCAAAGTGGTTTTCCGTGGTTTCCCACTTCGTCATCGTGCAAATGCCGGGATGGTACCTTCTTCAAGGCCACGGCCGCCTCCTTCCCTCTTCCTTGCCTATCCATCCTAACCATCCATTACCTTCCCTCATGAGGCCCCCTGTTCGCTTTGCAGGTGAGGCCGCCTGGGCTAGGTGCCAATCCCACCTCACCAGTTGTATGCACTCCGATTAGATGTTCCCAGCTCTGGGACACTGCCCGTAGAGACGGTAGTGGTGAGTTCCCCCGCTGAGTCCGTGGGTTCCACCAACCAGGAGGATAAACGACTAAGAAAAAGAAAAAAAGAAAAATATTATTATTATTAATATTATTTTAGCGTAGTGGTCAGCATGGTTAGCTGCCGCCCCGGAGGTCCTGCGTTCGATTCCCGGCTCTGCCGCGAAATTTGTGGTACGAGGACTGGAACGGGGTCTACTCAGCCTCGGGTGGCCCAAATAAGTACAGGGGGTTCGATTCCCCCTCAGCCATCCTCGAAGTGGTTTTTCGTGGTTTCCCACTTCGTCTTCGGGCAAATACCGGGATGGTAACTTCTTCAAGGCCACGGTCGCCTCCTTCCTTCTTCCTTGCCTATCCATCCTAACCATCCCTTACCTTCCCTCATGAGGCCCTGTCGCTTTGCAGGTGAGGCCGCCTGGGCGAGGTGCCAATCCCACCTCACCAGTTGTATCCCTTCCGATTCGATGTTCCCAGCTCTAGGACACTGCCCGTAGAGGCGGTAGTGGTGAGTTCCCTCGCTGAGTCCATGGGTTCCACCAACCTGGAGGGTAAACGACTAAAAAAAAAAAAATACTGTGGAGTAAACAGTGCTGTGAAAATTATATTAGTTTCACGAATAGTACAAATATTCATGGTTTTGATTGGGCAAGTGCAAATTCGAATGATAAAATAGAATGATTTTTCCCTACCAATATCCATTATTAACATGGCCCCCCTAGATCATGCGATTAAATCGAAGTTGAAAAGTTGCATCACACAGTAGTGTTGACACAACAAAATAATTCAAAAAGAATAAAAATTCCGACCATATACCGTCTCGAACCCAGGAGCCATTAGATACCAAGTTAGCGCTCTAGCACTCGTACACTTCTCACGTACTCTGCAGGTTCACAGCTTCATCCATATGGCTGAATGTCGAATGATTTCAGTTTAATCTTAAATACTGACAGAAATGCGTTTAATCAGTCAGTGCCTTTTCCTGTATTCAACGTAACGGAACTAAATTACTGATTTCCATTAATAATGCCAATGAACTGCAAATATTACTCTCAATCCACAAGTTTCCTCCATCTTTGATTTCTTACAGCAGAGCCAATCGGAACAACTAATGCGGGCACGAATAACGTTATTCAAGCCTATACCGGAATTGTGCTTGTATACAAGCTTTAACGTTACGATCTGTACCATTTGTACGCTGATGGCCAATGATTGCGGTACAACATATGTGATATGTCCATAAGCAGCTGGTACTGATCAGCACAGTATCGAAGCACCTAAGGTTGGATGTTATACAGTAGCTATCGTATATTCTACGTGCTATTTTTAGCTTACTTTTCACTTTAAAAAAATGAGGATGGGATAGACTTATGGCTTCGATCCAGGCAAATGTCTGTCTGTCTGTCTCTCTTTGTGTGTCCCCCCCTATCAACTCCTAAAAGGCTGCAGTTATCGAAACCAAGTTTGGTATAAGGAAATATCTAAATCTGAATATCTCAAGGACATAATTGAAAATGATTTCAGAGCTACCAACCGCTAAAAATCACAATTCACTTTTGAGCTCTACGTTGGATATCTCAGACGTTATGCATGCGAACTTTTCCAAAATAAGCACACACAGGGATAATAACATTCCAGATACATTTTAAGAAGCCCATATATGACAGTGTTGCCAAGATGATTCTAAGCCCGCTGATAAGTCCAATGTTTAAGTACATCTAACATCTATACTATCAATTGGATTTTAACCAAATTTTGTACGTGCTTTGTGTACTACAACAGTTATGACTATGCTTATACTTGAAAGCCATTAGGGCTGCCCACTGTTAATAAATGCTCACTCTCTTTATCCTAATACCAATATATCAGTAAGTGTGCAAGCCAACAGTTCTAAATTTTGCGCACGAATAGTTCCTGAAGTCGCCTCCGTAGCGTAGCGGACAGCATGGTTAGCTGCCGCCCCGGAGGTCCTGGGTTCGATTCCCGGCTCTGTCACGATATTTGAAAAGTGGTGTGAGGACTGGAACGGGGTCTACTCAGCCTCGGGTGTTACAAATGAGTAGAGGGGGTTAGATTCCCACCTCAGCCTTCCTCAAAGTGGTTTTCCGTGGTTTCCCACTTCGTCATCGTGCAAATGCCGGGATGGTACCTTCTTCAAGGCCACGGCCGCCTCCTTCCCTCTTCCTTGCCTATCCATCCTAACCATCCATTACCTTCCCTCATGAGGCCCCCTGTTCGCTTTGCAGGTGAGGCCGCCTGGGCGAGGTGCCAATCCCACCTCACCAGTTGTATGCACTCCGATTAGATGTTCCCAGCTCTGGGACACTACCCGTAGAGACGGTAGTGGTGATTTCCCTCGCTGAGTCCGTGGGTTCCACCAACCAGGAGGATAAACGACTAAGAAAAAGAAAAAAAGAAAAATATTATTATTATTAATATTATTTTAGCGTAGTGGTCAGCATGGTTAGCTGCCGCCCCGGAGGTCCTGCGTTCGATTCCCGGCTCTGCCGCGAAATTTGTGGTACGAGGACTGGAACGGGGTCTACTCAGCCTCGGGTGGCCCAAATAAGTAGAGGGTGTTCGATTCCCCCTCAGCCATCCTCGAAGTGGTTTTTCGTGGTTTCCCACTTCGTCTTCGGGCAAATACCGGGATGGTAACTTCTTCAAGGCCACGGTCGCCTCCTTCCTTCTTCCTTGCCTATCCATCCTAACCATCCCTTACCTTCCCTCATGAGGCCCTGTTCGCTTTGCAGGTGAGGCCGCCTGGGCGAGGTGCCAATCTCACCCCACCAGTTGTATCCCTTCCGATTCGATGTTCCCAGCTCTAGGACACTGCCCGTAGAGGCGGTAGTGGTGAGTTCCCTCGCTGAGTCCATGGGTTCCACCAACCTGGAGGGTAAACGACTAAAAAAAAAATTACTGTGGAGTAAACAGTGCTGTGAAAATTATATTAGTTTCACGAATAGTACAAATATTCATGGTTTTGATTGGGAAAGTGCAAATTCGAATGATAAAATAGAATGATTTTTTGCATATTAAGGCTTTCACGGCCCGGATTATTATATAAATAATTCATGCTTTTGGGCTAATGCCGTGTGTATTTTTAATTTGAACCATACGTTTCGGAGAAACCTTGCCTCCTTTGACAAAGGAGAAACCTTGCCTCCTTTGATAAAGGAGTCAAGGTTTCTCCGAAACGTATGGTTCAAATTAAAAATACACACGGCATTAGCCCAAAAGCATGAATTATTTATATAGAATGATTTTTCCCTACCAATATCCATTATTAACATGGCCCCCTATCAACTCCTAAAAGGCTGCAGTTATCGAAACCAAATTTGGTATAAGGAAATATATACGAGTATATCTGAATATCTCACGGCCATAATTGAAAATGATTTCAGAGCTACCAACTTCTAAAAATCACAATTCACTTTTAAGCTCTACGTTGGATATCTCAGACGTTATGCATGTGAACATTTCCAAAATTAGCACACACAGGGATAATAACATTCCAGATACTTTTTAAGAAGCCCATATATGACAGTTTTGCCAAGATGATTCTAAGCCTGCTGATAAGTCCAATGTTTAAGTACATCTAACATCTAAACTATCAATTGGATTTTAACCAAATTTCGTACGTGCTTTGTGTACTATAACAGATATGACTATGCTTATACTTCAGAGCCATTAGGGCTGCCAACTCTTAAGAAATGCACATTCTCTTTATCCTAATACCAATATATCAGAAAGTATGCAAGCCAACATCTCCAAATTTTGCGCATGTATATTTGCTGAAATTTTAGATCAATTTGGAGTAACTAATGTACGTCAGTGCTGCCAAAATAATTCTAAGCCTATGATGGGGCCAATTTTTCAATGCCTGTAGCTTCTATACTGATACATGGATTTGATCCAAAATTGGCACTATAAAATATAGTAATAATTCAGATTAATTCTGAGCACGCATTCTTGACGTTGTTGCCAATATGATTTTACTCGCACTGATACATCCAATATTTCACAGCATGCAACGTCTTACTATCCATTGAACTTAACCAAATTTTGTATGTGCATTCTGTATCTTAAGATATGGAACTAAGAATATATTCAGAGTCACCAAGGCTGCCAACTGTAGAGCTGTATTGGAATACATTACTTCAGACATATTTCAATCGAAATAGAAATGTTTATTATTACCAACCTAAGTTCGTCATTATTCTCGATAGGCCCATCGTATATAGATTAACTTAATCGTTGGCTTGCATCTTAAATTTTATGGAAAAGTAGGCTTTTTAGTCGGTCACGGAGCTACTTGTTTGTCACCTGGCAGCACTACGAATCCGAATTCATGTATAGTTAACTTTCTATTCGTACACTAGAAGGAGAATACCGTTATTGAAATTTGGATCCTAGTACGAGGCTAATAACGTTATTCAACCCGGGACCCATACAACAGAACACGAAGTTAATAACGTTATTCGACCTGCGAAGCATGCAGCATAACACAATGCTATCCGGTCTTGTGAATAACGTTATTTGATGTTCGGATTGAGTGGTAGTTGTTCGCGACGTGTTACAGCACGAATAACGTTATTCGACCTGCGAGGCATGCAGCGTAACACAATGCTATCCGGTCTTGTCAATAACGTTATTTAAAACATCTGAGTGAATGGGGTACATCTGATTGTGTTACAACGCCAATAACGTTATTCGACTTGTGTCTCCTGCAGTAACTAAAATGCTATCCGGTATGATAATACAATATTTAAAATAACGGTATATATACAGTATCCGTTTATTCGTTCTTCGTATGAATAACGTTACAACAAACTTTCTGTTATACGTTACGCGATGTATACCGTAACGCCAAACAATTCGTTATTCAAGGCCATTATGTTAAGTTATCCAGCCCTGGTCAAATGATTATTATCGCCCTATTCTTTTAAATTAATATTTAAATCTCATCTGTGAATTATTATTATCAACGTCTCCTATTTAATTTTTATTTAATGCATTAATTATTTAATCACAATAAACAATTAACAAAATTTAATTTAATTCCTAATGTTCGGTATTATCACTCCTTAATTATTTATAACTTTAAATAGCATTGTTATTATTTATAAATAGTATTAACCTATTCACTTCACACTTGATTATTATTATTATTATTATTATTATTAAATAAATCAAATTATTTAAATAATCCAAGCCTCAATTACTTCTGTTCTCATAATCAGAATTAACGAAAAGTATTTCTATCCCTTGGAATAATATTTCATGTCGAAACATGAACTAATGCCTGTCCTAACAAAAATCGTGGATCGAAAAATAAATTGTCAGACAGCAGTTCCATTTGTCATCTATACAAATACAATCGAAGATCTAGCTAATAACTAGCTATGGTGAAAAATGTGTGTTGATTTCTGATCGTGACGGTTCAATAATATGGAATTCTCTAATACTACTGCTTAGTGGATAGTACATGAAATGGTTGTCTTACTTCATTCTTGATGTAGATGACGGGCGTGTCCTGCGGTGTACACTATTCCCACAGTGTCTTCCCATGGCCATCTGCCGTATCCAAATACCTCGTTCGTCTCCATGTCCTTCCAGTCCTACGAATAGTTCTAGCGGCGCATGATGATGTTCGCAGTCATCCTTGCGAAATAACTGCCGTTATCACTAGTACCGTGTAACATGACACAAAGTTGATCAGACATAGACTGGTACAGTACTCCTGTAGATTCGAGAATAAATCTCATATTTTAATAATGCGGTTTCGTTTGCACGCTAAGATAGGAACACCTATTAGCTGCATAAACGAACAAAATGAAATAAACTTCTCCTGATGAATTCGAAGTGCCTGATGTATAGTCACCACAAGAAATACATCGTTCTGCAGGCTAACTTCTGTGAATGGTTTCGACACTACCATCACCTGACTATAGAATAAGTGACCTGAAAGTCAGTGAATATTCTAAGTCCATTCGCTGCCAAAAGTTAAGTTCGTTCACTTGAACAAAAACTAAGTCGTGCTGACCACTGGTACGGCGACTAAGTCCTCCGACCGTCAGAACTTCGGCGTGTATACTGTCACTTTCACGTAGCGTAGATCCTAACATAAGCAAATGCTTTGAAAATATGATGACTCTCTGTTCATATTCGTGGTCTTTTATAGTTCAGCGAGAAATTGTTCGAGAACATTCCATCGCGTATCTCGGCTTCTACTGGACCGATTTTAATGCTTGATAGCTCAAAGTTCTCCTCTTGTTATAGCCAGAAATGTGTGCTAATTTCCTAGCGTCCATCTCTTCTCCTTGAGGTAATTCTAAAAAAATATTTCTTATGACGTATTTAGGCTCCACTTCATAGTCTCGCGTCACTCGCCCCTGCGATGTCTGCTTCCCTCAGCATTCTTGAGTCTCCTCCGCGCGTTATTCAAATCATCCATTCCTTCAACCTCTTCAACTAACAACTCCTATTTCCAAAGTAAGAATGTCAACAATGTCACGGACGTGTGAACGATCCGGGTATACTCTCTATCTATCTAACTACTTGAAATCGAACGGAACTTGTAGCTCAGCCTAAGGGTGTCCACTGGAAGCAACTACAGACTCTGGCGAGCCGAACATATCCTCGGACACTCCCGACACTAAAAGCCATACGATAGATAGACAGATCTAAACCATTGCCACTATCGTCGCTCTCTTCCCTGCTCTTATTGCTTCTACTCACGATGACACAAACTGTTGTTGGCACAGTTCACTTGTTAATTTGATATAATCTAATATCAACCCCCCCCCCCCCCCAACTTTCCTGAAGAGCCTTAAGCCAGTATTTACAACATTTAGTTCCATCAACTGAAAGTGATAGTTGCTTCTCGTTCATTTTACGCTGGTCACTCCTTCTGTTCGGTTGTTTGAACTCTGTAATGAAATTGTATCCTTAACTGCTGGCCTGGAAATACATTCTTAGCACGAATGGACCAACACATACACACACCTGCTAACAGAGCATTTGGGGAGGGGGCGTAAGTGTTACCAATAGTTGAAACCTCAAGGTTACTAGCTAAAAGTGTCCAAATTGTAATAATACAAAAATGGATTTTTCACCCTAAATGGTGATGCTCAGTGGATTAGAGCTGTTTTTGTTGTTGTTGTTGTTTGAGCCTTAGTCTTTTGACCAGTTTGTTGCAGCACTCCATGCTCCCCTGTCCTGAGATAATCGTATCATATCTACATAAGCACCACACCCTACTTCCTAGGCAATCTATCTAACATATTCTAACCTTGGTCTACCCCTTCAGTTCTTATCCTTGACCCTTCCTTCCATAACCAACTTTGCTATTCCTTTTTTTCTCTTCCTTTTTCTTCTTCTCATTTCTTCTCTTCTTCACTTCTTCTCTTCTGTTATTCTCTTCTCTTTTCTACCCTATTCTTCTCGTCTTCAAGAGGTGTGTAGTTCCACCCTGCATAGTGCATCAACCTAAATGACTCACATGTCTGGTGACCCCTGGAGTTGACGACCCCAAGGGATACCCCGTTTCCATTTAGCTTTGGGTATGAGTCTTTCCTTTTTGCCTTTCTTGTCTTTCATGGTTCTACTTCTTTCCGTGTCTTTCATTTCTCATTCGTCGAGGGTTCAGGGCATTTCTTTTCCCTAGCGTTTAATTCTCTTTTCTTGTTTTAATCTTCTTCTAGTCCGTAGTCCAGAAGCGTAAGTTGTAAGTTAATGCTTTAGTTTAGTTCTAGTTTTTACATCATTACCACCCAAACAATTATGGTTCGATAACCTAGATATTAGTCCCCTTAAAAATCAATCATCATTAACATCTTCACTGTTTTAATATGAATATTGCTTTAATGGAGAAACACTATATTGTTATTTTTACTACTACGTGTTAATTTGAGCACACTTTAATATTTTAATGCCGTAGACTAATAATGATGCCCAAGGTCGCGGGTTCAAACCCAGTCGAAGTCGTCGGATTTTTTAAGAGCGTAAAAAATCCCTCAGTATGCCTTCCTTCGGAGGGGAAGTAAAGCCGGCGGTCCCATGTCAGATTTATGGCATGAAATAGAACCTTCCACTAACTACACTTGTTCGCTTTTTTTCCACTCGCTATCATTTAACCCTCCCGGATCGGCTTTCCCCACGGACTAAGCGAGGGATCCCACCTCTACCGCCACTGAGGGCAGTGTCCTGAAAACTACACTTGTGTGAAGCCAAAATTTGTAGGTTAGGTTTGATTAATGCTCGTAAGTTCCAACGTTCGTCACCGAGCGCTGATCGCGATAGCATCTAGTAGTAGCGCAGTTCACAGCTAGGTGTCGTGGACGGTAGCATTTGGTAGCGAAAGTAGGAACTACATGGAAGTTATCGTCTGCAGTCCTTACTTAAATTAAAAACAGATAACACACACTAATACAGTCATCACAATTAACACTGGTTTTCAGACAGATTTTACACACACCCAAAGTACACGGGGCTACATGACCGCGTTGTCGCAGCCCTTAAACTAAGGAACCAACCACCCAGAATAATAATGCATGAGATGTATTTTTTTTTAAACCAACACATTTTTACGATTTTTTTCTTTAGATAGAACAACTCTCTACGAATTTTCAAATCGCAAGCACAAATATCATAAATTTATTTTCGCCACAAAATAAGACATTTTATGATGGGCAATCTGTCTGATATGAAAGGCAGAATGGTTTCTTGTCCATGCATCCTGCTGGCCGAAATATTGATGTCGAACCTTATTCGGCATGATTGATATATCAGAGGTTGGGGGAATGGAGATTCCACCTCTTTTGTCCATTCAATACAGCCCCTTCCTCTAGCTGACACCATTGATTTACTAATCGGCATTTGATGGCATTTGCTGAAGTTGTTAAGCTAGGTATAAGCTTCATTTCAACTCAGATCATTGTAGGCTATATGCCACACAAATAGGCTCATTAGCTTTAGTGGCCTTTTATTGGTAAATACAATTCTCTCCCTCTCATTTTCTCTTTATTTATGTCTTCCACTTTCTTTCTTTCTTTCTTTCTTTCTTTCTTTCTTTCTTTCTCTCTCTTTCTTTATTTCTTTCACCCTGCTGTGCAGTCTTGCGCGTCAAATCGTTCACTGCGACCGCGATGGGAAGCTGCAGAAAACACAGAGATCAGAGGTTCAAATCCCAGCGTTACCAGCGGCTATCCTGAGTGTTGTTTATGTCCAGATTTTCCATATTCCTCCAGGCAAATGACGGGATAGAACCTTATTTCAGTCCCGGCGCACCTATTCCATTCCACACCATTATAGTCCCCCGAGAAACACAGGTTATCAGACAAATTAACCACACTCCCAAATAGGCAAATAATATTCAGATCATTAATTTTCTTACCTAAGTTTAAGGTTAAATAATCCCAGTTTTAGCCTATTTTCATTTTACGAAAAAAAAAAAAAAGACTTATGAGATCACCTTTTGTCCGTGTGTCTGAGTGTGTGTGCGTGTGTGTGTGTGTGATGGTGTCCCGCCCTAATAAATTCTAAACGGCTGGAGGGATTTCAATGAAAATCGGTAAGATCATAGCACCATTCTGGCCGCCCCGACCTCGCCCTTCAAATTTCATTGTCTCTCACCAATCCAACATGGCGGCTGTGCGAAATATTTCACCAGCATTCAGTATATCCGAAACTATTGCCAATATCACCCTGAAATTTTGTACGGTGATAAAGGGAACTACTAGACGTTCACCTATGAGACTTTCAAAAATCTGGTAACTACAAAACCAACATGGCGGCCAAGCGAAGTTGAGACTTTTAAATAGACTTTCCTCGGGATGTAACCATCAAAACGTAATGAAACATGGACAAGCAAATGTTTATACATATTGTAATGCACTGGCGTCTAATTTAGTTCAATTGTTTACATAACATCAAAATGGCGGCTGTGCAAAATATTTCCCTGGCATTCTCTATTTATGATATCACCCTCAAAATTTGTACGGTGATAAAGGGCACTACTACAAGTTCATCTATTTAATTTTCAAAAACCTGTAAATTACAAAACGAACATGGCGGCCAAGCGAAGTTGAAACATTTTAATTGACGTTTCTCGTGATTTAACCATCTGACCGCAGTGAAATGTGGAACAGTAAATGATTATACATATTGTAATAAACTGCCATCTAATTTAGTTCAATTGTTTACATAACCTCAAGATGGCGGCTGTGCCAAATTTTAAAATTAAGTTTTCATTTTTTGTGTCGTAATTATGCGATCGAAGTGAAAGTTTGAATAATGAAGCTACGTAATAATTTTACTTTAATGGTACATAACTCTATGGCCTATACATATAACACTCCAAAATGGCGAGCATCCGAAATATTTTGACGGTTCTCAATATCTACGAATCTTTTACAGAAATCAAACTGATTTTTTTTATGTTCATAGAGGCTATGAACATAAGTTCACCTATATGACTTTTAGTAACCTGGTGAGCACAAATCCAACATGGCGGCGACGCGAATTATAAATATTTGAATGTACGTTTCTCGTGATTTAACAATCCGAGTGCAGTGAAAATTTGCACGTTAAAATCTTATACAATAGTTAATCCAATGGCATCTAATTTATTTCAATTGTTTTCATAACCACAACATGGCAGCTGTGCGAAATTTTAAAATCTCGTTTTTACTTCTTATGTCCTAATCATGCTAACCACACGTACACAATAATCTTCATGTAATAGTACATAAATAAATATCCAACCTGGCGACCATCTGAAATATTTTGACGGTTCTCAATATCTACAAATCTATCACAACAATCAAACTGAAATTTTGTATGTTGATAGAGGCAATTAACATGAGTAGGATATATGAAAATAGGCTGTATAGTTCTTCACGGAACTACTTGTTTGATATAGATTGAATATTTAGAGAAAGGATATTGATTTCGGCATTATTTCTAGTCTTATTACCATTTTCGATGAAATCGGGTATTTTGAGAAATGTGAGTTCCTTTTGTATTCCAGAATCATTTATATTGCCATCACAACTGTTCATAATGTCAATTAACATAATAATAATAATAATAATAATAATAATAATAATAATAATAATAATAATAATAATATGTGTAGAAAATTACTGACGCGATGCGGAAAATATGAATTAAGTTTTATGGGCACGTGACCCGAATGACTACAACACGATTAACCTATCGCATTTTCACTATTTTTTTCAAAGAAAAAAAAGAAAGGGAGCCTGGTTCAGTGAGATACAAAATGATCTGCAGGAGATTGGGATCTCATGTGATGATATCCAGGAGCGTGACCAGCTATGATAAAACTTCGAGTAAATCAGAGTTTCCAACCTAAGCCGACGCGGAAAACTGGAAAGGCTCGGACAAAAGGGAGAAAGGAACAACACCGTCTATGAATAAAGGAATACTGTACTAATTTTAAAGACATAAGGAAACAGTTAAAATGGCGTGGTCCTACCGAAACGAAGCAATATAATAATTATAATAATAGTAATTATAAGCTAAGTATGCTGTCGAGAGGTTACATACTGTAGTCTAGCGTCATTGGCAGGCCTTCATATATCATTTGTGAAAAACAAGTATACGGGGAACTTTCGGAAAAAGTGTAAGGAAATAAAATTGAAACAGCATAAGGGATGATCTCACAGGTATCCTCGTTTAAAAACCTTGGAGAAATAATTCTACCATCAGGATTGGACAGGCTGGCCAACACAGATAGAACCTCAAGACTCCAAAGGGCATTCAGACTAACGTGGAATCACTACATTAAAAGAGTGATGTCACGTGATGCAAAATTGAAGAACTAGAAAACCGTTGTCCTCCGAGAAGCTCTATATGGACCAGAAAACATAACTTCAGGAGGTCATTCAAAAATTTCTGTCTTTGCAAAGCAAGAACGCAAATTTCACAGATAAATATTCGGCCCTACTCAGGAAAATGGAATTAGTATAGACGAATTGCAGACCTCAATATTCTCACAGTTTCACAAACACTGAGTTGTACGCATGAGATGGTTAAATTTCTTGGGCACATATTTAGGATAGACAACAATAGACTAAGAAAAATGGTTATTTAATGCAAGGCCCAGGGAATATTCTTCGCAGTGGCTACAAGCTGCTGCGAGAGATTACGTCTCCAGTTACGTTGGCAGCACGGCTGTTGCTTGTATCATAATAAACAAACAAAATAGTAAACTTTATACTCACCACAGCCATTCATAACAAACTGTTGCACTCTTCGAATAAAGGCATCCAACGTTTAGAATGAAGCACTGGTTAGATAGGGATATTCTTCTCTCTTTCTGTTGCACGTGAGACATGTATGAGGCTGTCATTTTCCAGCAATCCGCTGTTGCCATATCAGTCGAAAATTTTTCTTTGTAGAAAAAACAGCATATTCGGGTAGTACTATGTTTTGCCGATCTATTTTGTCCTATATTAAAACTACGTAAACTTGATAGAAATGCTAGAAAAATTAGATATCCATATAAAAAAAACACGATAAACTGTGTCCCCTTTTTAGTGAAGTCGATCTTATATCATGTTGCATTGACTTTGTGATGCCTATTTTTCACACACGTGTAGCTAAATGTGCCGTCTTGATGATGGATTGTTGAAATATTTTATACTGGCAATAAATATTACAATTTTCATGTAGGTAAAACTTCTGAATATTCTCTCATAACCGCATAGCAGCATTGAAAAAGTTCGTATGCTGCCAACTTTTCTATTTTTGAAGATAACCATGTCGTGTCAGTTTAAGAGTTGTAGAGGAATGTTGGAAGAAGTTTTCTACCTGCTTACCCAGAGTGTAGATTTATTTGTTTATACAGGCCGGGGTGTTCGAGCTTTTATTTCAGTAGTTCAGCTGTTTCTATCTTGAGTGTGTGTGCAGCAGTTCTGTTAGATTTAACGTGTTGTATTTCACGCATTTCACGTACAACAATGGATAGTTTTGTGAAAAGAAAGCATGGTTAAGTGCTCAGAAGGAGGGAAAAACAGGTCGTAATTAATGTGTTCAGTTATTTTAAGAATCTTAAACCTAACGAAAGTATAAATCATGAAAGGTAAGCCAATGAGGAGTATTTTCTTTAATAACGTACTTCAACTTTAACTGCAGTCGAAACTTCACACATTTCCTTGTGCTTGTACTTTTTTTAAATTTTGATTGTTTTCTTTATGTTACATTCAGCATACGTTATAGTTAATTTAATTTAATTTCGTTGTATGTGTTATGTTAGCCTACTAATAGTATTATTATACAGTACTTTCAAGTCTTCGTCACTGCACAATCACTGAATGTGCGGAAAGTGTACGCGAAGCGCTTTGTACTGCCTCCTCTCATGGAGTGGCAACCCTGTCGTAACGCGCCATGAGACCAATGCTTCATTCTAAACGTTGGATGCCTTTAAAACTATCGTCGTCGTAGGCCAATACTCGTATCCGAGTGTATGTTTCTTTCCTGCATTACTGATTTGTATTCACTCGATGGTGATGTCGCTGGTGACTCAACATACCAATTCTGACATAGAACATACGGCCGCACACAATGCAGATGATGGAAGGTGGAGGACGTGGCAATATCTGGTGCAGCTTTCTCCTCTGCCGAGTTTCCATTTCCTGCCTTCGGCATTAAGCTGGGTTTTCCTAGGCGCCGAAGCGGAGAGCGGAACGCGGAGAGCGGAGTTGGCTCTCCGCTCGTGAGTCATCAGCTAGCTGAATTGTGTTTTCCTAGACGTGGACTTGTCCTCTGGCAGAGAGCGGAACGGTTGTTCATTTGTATACTAGGAGTGATAAGGTGAGGTCGATATGGACGTGGAAGGTAGACTTTATACTTTATTACACTTGAAAGAGGAGGAGGCGGAGGAAGAGTTACTACTGCATTTAGTGAAGGATCGAAAATGTGCAAGTGACATATTTAAAACGCGTGAAAATGAGGGAGTGTTTAAAATTCTCATAAATAACCATTTAATTTATGACGAAATTAGATTCAATTAGTACTTTCGATTGACCAAAAACGAGTTCTATGATCTATACCAAGAAATAAAAGATGCAGAAGAACTCAAATCGCAGGTTCATAACAGAAAGCAGTAAACCGACACACACTCATGGTGCACACACTTTATACTAAACACACAAGGGACACAATTGAATAAAACTACTCACAACTTGTACAGACGTCCAGCCACTCCGCCAGCCGACAGCGGACTCGTCTGCTCTCGGAGCAGAGGAACGCGGAGGAGCGAGTTCCGCTCGTCAAGCGGCGGTCCGTTCCACTTCTAGGAAAACGGTACCATTAAAATCACATATGACCAGAGGAGAGCTGACTCCGCTCTCCGCGTTCCGCTCTCCGCTTCCGCGCCTAGGAAAACCCAGCTTTATTCTTCAAAATGTGAAACCGCAGCTGAGGTGGCTGCAAGCCAAAGTGCGCGATCTTCCGCAAGTGTATGCCAATTATCATGATCAAATGGCTACACTCCTTAAGGTTTGTTTAAGCTGATCTTTGTAACGCTTACGAGGTACTCCTAGAGGTCTCTTGCCCGTACTGAGCTCGCTGTACAGGATTTTCCGTGGGAGTCTGTCGTCATTCATGCGTTGGACATGGCCGATCCATCTAAGCCGGTGACTAATGATGATGGCCTCTATGCTCTTCATCTCTGCTCACTCGAGGACCGCAGCATTCGTTATATAGTCATCCCATTTGATGTGCAAAGTCTAAATATACGCACTAACGATTTCGACAGCCCACAGCCCACACATGTGACTTTCACCCTATCAAGGACACTGTGCTGCCAACTAAACTGATGACGCAACCTTTCGGAGCTACACGTAACCATTGCGGGGAACATTTCCTGGTGCCCTGTATAATAAATACAACAAAAATCGAGGATCATTGGTTGGAGTAAACAAGGGAGGACCTGAATGAGATGAACATCGGAGAGAACATGATGAAAAACCGAGAAATATTCAGAACCACTGTAAATAAGCACATATTTAGGGTGAAATCTATCAGCAGGCCTGGTTCAAGATGGACAGAAGACCGCAACACTGTGAGTTAATGAAGAGATTTTGGGAGACGAAGAAGCAGAAGAAAAAGAAGGCAAAAATCATCAAGCCAATAAACAAGTTCCAACGGGCTCTATGAATGGGCAAGCGAAGAAAGAAGAAAAAAGGTACGAGCCTTACAGTTGGCCTAGTCGCATATGATGTGTAACATCTGACTTGTTATCCTACTATGAAATTGAGATGAAATGTATGTGAAGTCATCTGACATGTTATCCTACTCGTATACTACACAGCTTGGACATTCTTGAAATGTTAATTTACGCTCCGTTTTCATGTTGGTACTATGATGAATGTCTAGATTGAATTGGAGATATGCTACTGTCCCACTTGTTTGAACAAACATCACATATTATATTGTAAATTAAGAGGAGGAATGAAACCATAGTCTCTAGCCTATCTATAGACCACTAGAAATAATGTTCAATACAATCAAATATCCCAACTCCTGCTTGGTGCAAGCTATTGTAATTAAAATTAGATAAATCGTAATTTTATGTAGATTCTGTTAAAATGACGCATACTATTATGATAGATATCGTTTAAATCGATAATCCGGTAGCAAAAATAATTGCCGGAACTGGGGTTCGAACCTGAGACCTCATGTTTCGCAGACGAAGATGTTATCCACGCAGCCATTAACACCACAGACATTTTGAGTATAAGACAGATACTTATTTTTACGTGCCGGTAATACTATGGAAGTATTTTTTATGCTCCATTAATATTTTGCTTTTTTTTCGATAATGTTCCAGCGTGGAATTGAGTTTTAAATTAGTTATGAATACGCCTACTTGACAGTAAAGGGAATTCCTATAGTGGTCTATGAAAGGCTAGGCCAGTTCTCGTTTAAAATCATCGATATATATTACATTGATTACTGCATTACCGCAATGTGGGTTAATATCTGAATAGCCATTGTGCAGATACATAATACCGGCTTTGCCGACTAGTTACAGTGCTTCATATAAAAGCATATAATCCTTTAAATACTACCGACAGCAGTGGCTACGCGGGCTAAAGCGCAGCGTTAGGTCATGGGACCAAGCTCTCTGCTGACTCGGCAGACGCGTGGGTTCGAGCCCCACCGTCGGCTGTCCTTGAAATGGTTTTCCGTGGTTTCCCCATTTTCAACACCAGGCAAATGCTGGGACGGTACCTTCTGATAGGCCACGGCCGCTTCCTTCCACATACTTGCCCACTTTCATTCATCTTCATCCATTCCATCTCTCATCCCGACGCGCAGGTCGCCCACGGGCGTCGAATAGAAAGACCTGCACGAAAAAGAAAATACTGATGTGAAGACATGTGGTTTGTGTTTAAATGAGTTGACATCAGAGTTCACATTAGCGTTTACCGTACAGTATGAATGTGTTGAGGAAACTTACTCGGCGAGTGGATGCCCATCCCTTTTATCCAGAGATTGAAAAACAGACTCTTAATAAATCATAATTGTTTTCAGCAAATATGATTTAATGAATATTTTTACACCAAAGAACGATAACTTGATGATGATTCATTTTAGAAATATCTGCAATGGTGCCTCCAAACCTTGAAGTAATCCGTATGTTATATACATTCCACATGGTACCACTGCCAGCTAAAGCAGCCAGGAGGGATACGATCTAGCTGGCAGTGCGTCTTTCACACTTCCGTTCGATCCACTTCCGTCCTATTTTTCAAAATCTCTCCCACAAACATATCCAGCAACCGAGTGGAAAGATGTTACACGTCAAGAAATATGTATTTTTAGTCGGTTTAACCTACAGGTTGGCTTTTCCCTCGGACTCAGCGAGGGATCCCACCATTAACGCCACCTAGGCAGTTTCCTAGAGCTTGAAACACCTGGTCGGGGATACCACTAGGAAGATGGAACCAGCATCTCGCCCAGGCGGTTTTATGGTAGGTATCATCCCGGCATTTGCTCGGAGACGAAGAGGGAAGTCACAGAAAACGACATCGAGGATAGCTGAGAAAGGAATCGAACCCCCTCTACTCATTTGGACCACCCGAGGCTGAGTAGACCCCGCTGCAGTCCTCAGACCACTTTTCAAATTTCGTGGCAGAGCCGGGAATCGAACCACGGACCTCCGGGGTGGCAGCTAAGCATGCTGACCACTACACCACGGAGGCGACCTAGAAAGAAATAACAACTATGTATATTCATGTCATTAGAATCAATATACTGCACAATACAACAGAGCCATAGTGGAATAACAAGAATTAAGATGGTACAGTATCTGAGCTCAGAATGTGGCTACACGTATGGCATCGATTGTAGCTAGTGCCAGTTCAGTACTTGTAGCCTATGTTGGGATGGACAGAGATGGCATTTTATAGACGGTGTCGAAAAGTTTGTTCTTCTCCACAATCGCAAAGGGGCTGGTCTTCTTGTAGGAAGCCTCACTTTTTAAACGTTTCTTCGAATCTCGCGACGCCAGTCCGCAGTATTTTGATGGACTTCCAAGATATCCACCTTTTCTATGATCAGTGGATAATTTGCTCTGGATGTTCGGAATATCTACGTTTCCCAACTTTCTTTGGATCTGCCTTGAGTGGCGTAATAGATTGAAGAAAACTTGATTTTGATCGAGTTGGTGATGGTTGATGTCTTAACATAGGTTGGGTCATGATTTTACGTGCCTTTTGCCTTTGTAAGTTAGTAACCATCTCACGGCGAATATCAGGAGGGTCTGGTTGGTTGGTTCCTTAGTTTAGGGGCTGAGACAAGGCGGTCATGTAGCCCCGTGAACTTTGGGTGTGTGTAGAATCTGTCTGATAACCGGTGTTAATTGTGATGACTGTATTAGTGTGTGTTATCTGTTCTTAATTCAAGTAAGGACTGCAGACAGTAATTTGAAGTAGTTCCTAATTATGCTACCAAATGCTACCGTCCACGACACCTAGCTTGCGAACTTGCCTACCAGATGGCATCGCAGTCAGCACCTGGCGGCGAACGATCGAACTAATAGAGCGTTATCAATTCTAACCAGCAAATTTAGCTTCCACAAGTGTAATTAGTGGAAGGTTCTTTTTCATGCCATAAATCTATGACATGGGACCGCCGGCTTTACTTCTCCATCGAAGGAAGGCATACTGAGGGATTTTTAACACTCTTAAAAAATCTGACGTGTTCAGCAGGGTTTGAACCCGCGATCTTGGGCATAGAAGCTCAGCATGCTACCGACTACGTCAGGAGGGCCTATATAAACTGGTCGGTTAATTAACCTTATGCGCATGAACAGACTTGTACCACATATCTTATTGTTGTTGATTCATTTTGGGGCTTTGGAACATCGTGTTTATATAACCCCGTGCACTTAGGTGTGTGATGACTGTACAATTTATTTTTCATTTTTTTATCGAGGTTAGGATTAGGAAGGAGGTGACAGTGGCCTTATGATAGAAAACATCCCGGCATTTGCAAGGAGTAGAGGTGGGTAAACCACAGAAGACGGCTTCTAAGAAGGCTGACGAGGGAATCGAACCCACATTTTCTCTGTTCTGCCTACCGAAGCTGAATAAACTCCATTCCAACCCTCAGACCTAAATTAAATTTCTTGGAAGAGCTGGGAATCAAACTCAGATATCCACGTTGACAGCTAAGAATGCTAGTCACTATACCACGAGGTGTACCTTGTACCACGTCCTAGAACTAGGAACGAGCTAGGGTAGTACAATCTTGGCTTGGTTCAGTGACATTTACGGATGTTTGAATGCAACAGCTTCGTGTCGGTAGATTATGTGGATCGTTAATTAACCCTTCACACGACAATTTTCTTACCCTCCAATATCTCTGAAGTGAGAGCAGGAATGCTAAATCAGGGAACAGTTCTACGAATGGTTTTGACCACGTCCATGTTTTGGCTGTCACCACGAAGGTCCATGTTCGATTTCCGGCTCTAAAAAGAAATGTATTTCTGACCTGAGGGCTAGAACAGGTTCCACACACCCTTGACAGGCAGAAGCGAGGAGAGATGGTTGTTGCAGATTTCCCACTTCTAGTCTGAGTGAATAACGGCATGATACCTAAATTAAGGCCACGGCCACCTCCTGTCCCAACCGTATCCTCAAATACAAATACAATAATAATAATATAATTATTATTTATTTAGTCGTCTTCGTTGCGTAGTGGTCAGCGTGATTAGTTGCCACCCCGGAGGTCCTGGGTTCAATTCCGGGCTCTGCCACGAAATTTGAAAAGTGGTATGAGGACTGGAACGGGGTCTACTCAGCCTCGGGTGATCCAAATGAGTAGAGGGGGTTCGATTCCTCCCAATCTTCCCCTCCCTTCCCATCCCTCATGAGGCCCCTGTTCGCTTTGCAGGTGAGGCCGCCTGGGCGAGGTGCTATCCCACCTCCCCAGTTGTATCCGTCCGATTAGATGCTCCTAGCTCCAGGACAGTGCCCGTAGAGGTGGTAATGGTGGGATACCTCGCTGAGTCCGTGGGTAAATCCAACCTGGAGGGTAAAATCGACTACTTGATCGTATGGCTTTTAGTGCCGGGAGTGTCCGAGGACATATTCGGCTCGCCAGAGGCTGTAGCTGCTTCAAGCGGACACCCATAGGGTGAGCTACAGGTTCCGTTCAATTTCAAGTAGTTCCAACTTTCACTACCAGATGTCACTGATACCTAGTGGTGAACGTTGGAACTTCGATGGAGCGTTCCAATGAAATCTAACCTAGAAATTTAGCTTCACACAAGTTTAGTCTGTGGAAGGATCTTTTACATGCCATAAATCTATGACATGGAACCCCCGGCTTTACTTTCCCTCCTAAGGAAGGCGTACTGAAGGATTTTAACGCTCTTAAAAAATCCGACGACTTCAGCCTGGTTTAAACCCGCGATCATGGGCACAGCAGTTCATCATGTTACCAACTACGCCACCGAAGCCGCTAATAATAGACTATAATAGTAATAATAATAATGTTATTGGTTTTACGTCCCTTTAAACTACTGCGTCTTTTAGAGACGCTCGGATGCCAGAATTCTGCCCAAATGAGGTATCAACGTACCATGCAATCTAATGACATGAATCCCTTGCATTTGCGTCAGGATTTGATCCTGCAACCTAGGAAACAGCATCGATAACGTTACCGCTGCACCACGTAGCCAGTAAACACTAATACAGCCACACAAATGAGACACGTTATCAGACAGATTATACATACACAAGTACACGGGTCCACAAGATCCTCATGTTGCAAAGCCCCTGAATGAATCAACAAAAACAACAACTCACCATTAATGTATTTGATGGCACATCAACTCCTTTGTTTGTGAGTGACGAATAATTACTGTCGACCCCACACATAACTGGTTTTAATTAAAATGGCTGGAATTAACAATAAAACAATGCCCATTACGAAAGGTCTGCAACATACTCATAACACCCACGCACGCAGGTTGAATGAGCAGTACAAATATTTCATTGTGCAGGTAAAATTCATTTCTAATTACTTTATTGAGGTATGGCGTAGTTGAGAGCGGGAGAAAGAGAAGTCGTAAATTCAAATTAAAAACTCAGCAATATTTCTCTAGGTTTGTGCTGTGTCTTGTGTGGGTTTTCGCCTAGGACACCAAGCAGGCTCATCAGCAGGCTCTTGGTGTCGGCGCCCGGACCCCACAGGAGTAGCGAACTGCGTGCTACTTCCCTCTTTATGAAGCGTACCTGCGCCACTTTATTGCGAGAACTAAAAGCTCAAGCAGCCATAACCTCCCTATGAAGGCCTCCAAAACTATGGTATATTGGCTTTCTCGGCCAGTGAATTAAAACTCAGCATTTTTTTCTAGGCATGTGCCGTGATTTGTGTGGGGGTTTTGCCTAGGACACCAAGCTGGCTCATCAGCGGGCTCTTGGTGTCCGCACTCACACAAGACGCGGCGCAATCCTAGACAAAATTGCTGAGTTTTAATTTACTGGCCGTAAAAGCCAATATACCATCGTTTCAAATTAAAGAAAACTTATGTGGTACTTTATCACATATTTACGTCATGCGACCTGCATAGCCGTGCGCATTAAATCGCGTGACTACATTTTAATTGGTAGTCAAAGTCCAGAGGTTAATATCGGGCGACGTCAATGATTGGTCTTCATCCTTATCAGGCAGTAAATGTAATACTTAACAAGAAGTGTGACGCTTGAAGCCTTTTTTCTGTGCTATCTCTGCTAACTGTCAATTTGTACTTTTCAGTTGGTAAACACGCTCACCGTGTTAACCAGCATGTTGACCGACTGAACATTACACATTTACAGTTAGCAAAAGTTCCATGAATAACAAATCACCTGCTATTTTGCTGGAAGGCAGGAAGACCTAAAGGAAGGAAGGCTGGAAGGAAGGAGGGTAGGAAGATAGGAAGATAGGAAGGAAGGACGGAAGAAAAGAAGAAAGGAAGGTAGGAAGGCTGACAGGAAGGAAGTAAGGAGGAAGAGAAGGAGGACAGGAAGACAGGAAGAAAGACAAGAAGGACGTAAGGAAGGAAGGTAGGTAGGAAGGAAGGAAGGAGGGAGGGAAGGAGGACAGGAAGACAGGAAGAAAGACAAGAAGGACGTAAGGAAGGAAGGTAGGTAGGAAGGAAGGAAGGAGGGAGGGAAGGAGGACAGGATGACAGGAAGGAAGACAGGAAGGAAGGTAGGAATGAATGCAGGAAGGAAGGAATAACCGAAGATGGGAAGGAAGGAAGAAAGAAAGAAATAAAAAAGGAGGGAAGAAAGAAATAAAGAGAGGAAGGAAGTTTGTAGTTTAACGTGACCGTTAATCTCGTGATCATGAGCCATGGATCCTCCTTTTTACGTAAAATCCAAACCACACGACATGATATTTCACTTGAACAAATCTCACATGCATTGACTGAGAATCGAACTCGATCTACCTTACTATTTTTGAAATTCATGCTTCTTATAATTTATACAGGATATTCAGAATTCCTATAACATACTTCAATGGTAGTAGATAATATTTGCATGAGGAACTTATGTCCAGAAACGTACTATTTGGATGCTATATTGATGAGAAGTTTGAATCTGAACACTTTTGCGTTTCTTACAATAATTTATTCTTGCAAAACATTTACTGCATGTAATATGTTAGTTCCAGTAATTAGGAGCAATTTGTGTGAGAAAAATGAGGAGCACAAACATCAAAGAACAAGCGAAATACAATAAAAACGTCACCGTTTCTTGATAATTGATAATAATAATGTTATTGGTTTTACGTCCCTTTTAACTTATTATTATTATTGGTATTCAGCCCGAGGGCAGGTCCGTGCCTCCAAAGAGGCCGGAGTTTACGTGTGGTAGGATGGTCAGGGCCTTTCCGCTCCTCCTTTCTCCGCTTACAGTGCGTGGTCCCACTAAAGTGGCATTCCATCCAAGGTCTAACCACGCCCAATGCTGCGTAACTGCGGAGATCTCATGGGATCCGGTGTTCCAACAGGGTCAGGCCGTTGGCACCCTTTTAACTACTGGGGCTTTTAGAGACGCCGGGGTTCCGAAATATTTTCCCTAATAGGATCTTTATCGTGCCAGTAAATCTACTGACACGGCTCCCTCGCATTTGCGCACCCTCAAATGCCAGCTGACTGCGTCAGAGTTCGAATCTACAACCTTTGTATTAGGATATCTGTAGGGGAATAATGAATTTATTATTTTTCGCTATCGTTTTACCCTCCAGGGTTGGCTTTTCCCACGGACTAAGCGAGGGATCCCACCTCTACCGCCACTGAGGGCAGTGTCCTGGAGCTTGAGACTATGGGTCGGGGATACAACTGGGGTGTGTGTGATCAGCACTACGCCCAGGCGGCCTCACCTGCAAAGCAAACAGGGGGCCTGATGAAGGGATGGGAAGAGTGGGACGGTTAGGCAAGGAAGTGGGAAGGAGGCGGCCGTGGCCTTACAGTAGGAACCATCCCCGCATTTTCCCGAAGTCGAAGTGGGAAACCACGGAAAACCTCTTCGAGGATGGTTGAGGTGGGAATCGAACCCCCTCTACTTATTTGAGCCACCCGAGACTGAGTAGACCCCGTTCCAGTCCTCATACCACTTTTCAAATTTCGTGGCAGAGCCGGGAACCGAACCCAGGACCTCCGGAGCGCCAGCTAACCATGCTGACCGCTACGCTACGGAGGCGACATAATGGAATATACACCATGAAAAGTTTTACATAACGTTCTCCCTTGCTCGCGACATCGCAGACCATTCCATTCGTGCAATGGTGGACTCCAAGAGGAAGTTTTGCACCACTTCTGATTGATGTGGGATGTATAAATGCAAAACTTTTTTGATGTGCATATGTCTTTAAAGATACCTTGGAATTCACCGTGTCGATAATTCTTATTTTGATGATCCCTATGCAAGACTCTCTTGAGATGGTCAATAGGATGTGAAGTGTGCTCTCTACGTGAATAAAGGCTCTTTGTGGAGTGGAGCATATCATGGCAAGTTTCAAGGACCTCATCGCTGTAGATTGGTTATGTTGGTGTCTTTCCTTCCCTCCAAGGGCTCACATCCAGTGAGACGAGGGTTGGCGACCACGGGACCCCAGCTGAGTCCAGCATTGCTTCCACTTACTTGTATCGGGCTCCTCTCCGTCTTCTTTCCTGTCGACCTCTCTTGGTCAACTCTTGTTTTCTTCCGACCCCCACGGTATTAGGGTATCCAAGGCCTAGGACGTCTTTTCCTTTCCCGCCTTCATTGGCCCTTGTCTCATCTTACCTGGTCCCTCAGCCTCCTTTTTCTTTTCACTATAGTTCCTTTCCCGCCTTGATTTTTGAACTGGCTCCCCTGTGTCTCTAAATTCCATTTTGTGAGTATTTGGAATCTCAACCACATTTTTGAGTATTTTCAATCTACACTACATTTTGTAAGTATATTCGATCTAAACTCCATTTTGTAAGTATTTTCAATATCAATTGTTTTTTGTCAGTACACAATTTTGAATCGCGGGCTTCCACATATTGTGAGTATTTTGAATCAACCATACATTATGTAAACATTCCTAATTTAAATTGCATTTTGCAAGTATTTTGAATTCCAATTGCACTTTGTGAGTATTTTGAATCTAAACCGGCCTTTTAGGTAGATTTCATTGGAAAGCTAACTATTGCAATGGGTACCATGTTTCGACTTCCAGAAAATTTCGACATATCTTCGAGTTTCACATCCCCCAGACCCCCAAACCACCATCAGTTCAAAAGTTTATATATAATTTATGTATGTATATATATATATATGTATCTTCAAGGTTAACTCACAAGATTTTGACATACTATGGAAAACTGAAGAATGGAAATGTGCACTCATCCATCAGTTATACAAGAAAGGTGACAGAATCTTGTGAGTTAACCTTGAAGATACATGTACGGGAGTCTCTTTGGGCCATCGTGATGTTGGCTCCTCGCAATTGAGTAACTCAGAGAAATACCACCCATCTTCAAGGTTAACTCACAAGATTTTGACATACTCTGGAAAACTGAAGAACGTATCTTGGATACAAGATGTTAAAAATGACCTGGAAAAGGCCCGGATAGAAACGTCAGAAATACTAGACAGAAATGTCTACCGTCAGAAGATAAGACTGTTCTACCTTCTGCAAGTCCCTTTTATTTTCAATGTTCGTGGGGGCATGTGCGTTAATTAATGTGTATTTTTTGTTCGCACATTGTATGCGCATAGTCATTACTCTATTACTTATGGGAGTGACTTCTTTTATCGAATCAACTATGCTCTTGTGAACTACAAATGCCATACCCAAGAGGGGGGGGGGGGGGTGCCACCTCTTCCTATTCGTTTGTCCGTTTTACTTTTGATAATACGGTTGTTACCATAGTCTAGTGTGCTCTCATCTGTAAAGCGTGTTTCCTGAAGAGCTAGTATCTGTATCCTTTGTCGATCTAGTTCTGATGTTAAGGTGTGTAGTTTGCCTGGTATTAGTAATGTGTTGATGTTGAAGGTCCCGATGTATGTGGGTGTCTTTGATAGTAGTTTGCCAGAGAACTCCGACTTTCTCTGTGATCGTGGTTGCCCAGGTCCCCCAGAGTCTGAAAACCTGGTTGCCGTCCTTGGACGGGTGGATTGGTTACCACCTGGGGTAATTCTGTAGTTACTCGCACGAATCATAACTGCTTGTAATCAAGGATTAATCCAGTGTTTCCACTGGGAGTTTATGACCAGGGATTGCTAGTTCCTGGAACATAAGCTATGCAGCCGTACCTACTAGGTAAGCAGACGCTGACCACTTTGCCGCTCGATCCAAGTCAGACGCGAAGTGGATTTCAATTTTGGTTCTTCCGCCCTCGCTGCCATTGAGATATAGGTCCTCCTCTGCCATCGAAGCCGTTGGCCATTGTTTTATTAACCTCAGTTGATCCGCGGGTGCTTATTTGACTAGGTCTTATTCGCACCTTTCCTGTATATCTACAGGAAATTCCCCTTCAGCCATCGGGACGCGCCGTGTCGGGGTTGAGGGCCCCCCTTCCCAGTGTATATATATCAGTTTCTTGTGGACACGATAACTGCCGTAATTTTGCACCAATCACTTTGATTTATTTACCGAATATGTATACCTATAAAATCTCGGTCGAGTTCCTTACTGGGCTAAATCGGTCGAAGGGGATGAAAATGGGGGGCTTTTTTTCGAAAAAAAGAAATATTGCTATAACTCTCTTAATATGTGAAATATCGAATCCGTTCAAAGTTCATACTATGTGTCGGATAAAGCCCAAAAAGTTATGTTTGAAGAGTTTTTTTATAGCACCAACCATTGACCAAAGGGGTGGGAAAAAGTGGGTTTTTCGGGAAACATTAATCATATCTCTCTTAATAGGCACAATATCAAAACCGTACAAAATGGACAATATTCCCTTAATAATTACCTAAAACTTTTGTCTGTTTTTTTTATATGACCCACCATTACGCCAAGGGATGAGAAAAATGATTTCGGAATTATAAGAAAATACCAAGAGCTATCAGTGGTTGCCATGGCAACACTACTAAATTGATGAGGGATGAGCCATCAGACGTTGCCATGACAACGCACTTGCACGAGATCAGATTCAGATTTCCATCTGACTAAGTGTGAAGCGGCTTCGGTGACGTAACTGGTAGCATGCTGAACTTCTATGCCCAAGGTCGCGGGTTCAAAGCCGGCCAAAGTCGTCGGATTTTCTAAGAGCGCTAAAAATCCCTCAGTATGCTTTCCTTTGGAGGGGAAGTTCCAACGTTCGTTGCGAGTTGCTGGTTGCGGTGGGATCTAGTAGCCAAGTTCACAGCTAGGTGTCATTGACGGTAGTATCTGGTAGCAACATTAGGAACTACTGCTTGAATTTAACCGTCTGCAGTCCTTACCTGAATTACAGACTAATACAGCCATCACAATTCACACCGTTTATCAGACAGATTCTACACTCACCCAAAGTGCACGGGGTTACATGACCGTAAACTGAGGAACCAACCAAAATCTTTGCGGGAGATGTAATTTTGCGTGAAGAAGTAACAGACCGTTACATAGTTACTCATCAGTGTCGAAACCTTGCATAAGGACAGTGTGACCACAAGTATAACAAGTAGTTCCATGAAGAACTATACAGCCTATTTTCATATATCCTACTTATGTTAACTGCCACTATGAACATACAAAATTTCAGTTTGATTGCTGTAATAGATTCGTAGATATTGAGAACCGACTAAATATTTCGGATGGTCGCCATGTTGGACTTTATATGTAGGTCCTAGAGTTATGTACTGTTACATGAAGATTATTGTGTACGTGTAGCATTCAAACTTCAATCGCATAATTAGGACACAAGAAGTAAAAAGGAGATTTTAAAATTTCGCACAGCTGCCATCATGTGGTTATGGGAACAATTGAAATAAATTAGATGCCATTGGATTATCATTCGTATATGGATTTAATGTACCAAGTTTCACTGCACTCGGATGGTTAAATTGCGAGAATCGTCCATGTGAATATTTATAATTCGCGTCGCCGCCATGTTGGATTTGTGATCACCATGTTATTTAAAGTCCTATAGGTGAACTTATGTTCATAGCCCCTATAAACATAAATAAATTCAGTTTGATTGCTATAATAGATTCGTAGATATTCAGAGCCGTCTAAATACTTCGAATGGTCGCCATGTAGGATTGTTAAATGTATAGGCCATAGAGTCATGTACCATTGAAGGAAAATTATTGCGTAGGCTCATTATTCAAACTTTCACTTCGATCGCATGATTACGACACAAGAAATAAAAACTTAATTTTAAATTTCGAACAACCGCCATTTTGAGGTTATGTAAACAATTGAACTAAATTGGATACCAGTACCTTACAATGTGTATAAACATTTCCTGTACCAGATTTCATTGCGTTTGGAACATTAAATCGCGAGAAAGGTCTCTTAAATTTTTTAATTCGCTTGGCCGCCATGTTCGTTTTGTAGTTAACCGGTTTTTGAAAGTCTTATAGATGAACTTCCAGTAGTACCCTTTATCTCCGTACAAAATTTCAGGGTGATACCGCTAATAGTTTCAGAGATATAAAATCCCGGTGAAATATTTCGCACATCCGCCATCTTGTGGTTATGTAAACAATTGAACGAAGTTTGATGTCGGTGCATTACAATGTGTATAAACATATATTGCACCAAGTTTTATTGCGTTTGGTTGGTTAAATCGCGTGAAACGTCTATTTAAAAGTCGCAAATTCGCGTGACCGCCATGTTGGTTTTGTAGTTACCAGTTTTTCAATAATCACATAGGTGAACTTGTAGTAGTTCCCTTTTTCACAGTAAAAAATCCAGGGTGATATCGGGAATAGTTTCGGAGATATTGAATGCTGGTGAAATAATTCGTACAGCCGCCATGTTGGATTGGTGAGACGTAACAAAATTTGAAGGGCACCGTCGGGGTCGCCCGGAGTAGTGCTATGAACTTACTGAGTTTCATTGAAATCGATCCAGCCGTATAGAAGTTATTAGGGGACACACACACACACTTACACCTCACACACAGACACACACGCACACACAGACACACGGACAAAAGGTGATCTCATAAGCCTATATTTTCAAAATTGAAAATAGGCTAAAAATGGACTCCAAATGACAAGAAGGTTACCGTCATCATAAGACAATAAAATGTTTAAAATATGCATAAAATGACGAAAAACAAAGTTAATTAATCTCCAATTATAAAATACTTTCTCGCAATAAATGAGGTCTGAACCTTCTACGAAATCCTGCATATTCTGCCTATTTTCGCCTATCCCCAAGTTTGTCCGGTGAAATCTACCTCCACCTTCCGGCGTGCCGAGAGGACTTTTTTCTAACTAAGTTGCATGGTCTATTTTCAATTTCAATTGCACTTTGTAAGTATTTTGAATTGACATTGCATTTTGTGAGTATTTCAAGTCTACATTGAATTTTGTAAGTATTGTGAACCTAAACTACATTTTGTGCGTATTTTAGCCTACTTTCGATTTTTGCAAAAAAACTGAAAGTAGACTTATGAGATCTACACAGGGCGAAACATTATGTATGTCTGTGTGTGTGTGAGTCTGTGTGTGAGTGTGTGTACTCTGAATGTCTGTCCCATCCCCTATCAATTCGAACATGGTGAAACCGAATTTAACGAAATTTGGTACAGAGGTAGCACTAGCAAAGGGCACCTCAGTGTCATGTATTATATTACCACCATCTTGACGGAAACGTAATGGCGGCCACCCAAATGTTCAAAGCTTAAATCAAATTACGACTAAGCTAATCATTCGATCTCTACTAAAGTTTGCAACAACATACCTTTATGTGAGAAGCGTTCTTTGACTAAGCTACAAGGTCATCCGTCCAATAGTTTGCATATGGCGGCCATGTATGTGTGCCAATCGATTCCCCCTATCAATTCAAACACGGTGAAACCGAATTGAACGAAATTTTGTACAGAGGTAGTACATGCAAAAGGAAACTCAGAGTCATGTTTTATATTGCCACCATCTTGACGAAAACGGAATGGCGGCCACCAAAATGTTAAAAGCTTAAATCAAATTACTACCAACCTAATTATTTGATCTCTACCAAATTTGGCAACAACACACCTCTTTGTGAGAAGCATCGTTTGACTGAACTACAAGGTCATCAGCCCAATAGTATGCAGATAGCGGCCATGTATGTGTGCAAATCGATTCACCATATCAATTAAAACACGGTGAAACCGAATTGAATGACATGTTTTACAGAGGTAGCACCAACAAAGGGCACCTCATATTCATGTTTAATATCCCTATAGCACGTTGTATTTCAACAAGCTAGTACAATCAACATTCAATTATACTCCTTGAAAAGGACAAAGAGTTATAACAATAGCCAAGCATTTAGGAGAAAGTAGGCTGTATGTTCTGTACTGAACATCTTGTTTCAATCTAAATTCCTTTTGTGAGTATTTTCCTTCTAAATTACCCTTTGTAAGTATTTCCACTCTACATTTTGTGAGCTCGATTTTGTAATTATTTTCAGTCCAGCTTAATTTTCGTTCCGGTTTCCACTTCATTGTTATTTTCGCAATCAACCAGACCATTTTGGGCCGATAACCTACAGAGGTGTGCAAATTATTAGACTAGAATCCAGTTTCGCAACATTTCATTTTTTGCTTTTCACGACATAATCCAATAAATATGGGTGCAAGGTGAAGAAATTATTTCTTAATGATATTAAGTTACTCTCAGTAAAATTATATTTCAGAATTTTCACTAAAATAGGGGGCGTGCTAATTCAAAATGCAACACGTTTTGTTTTGATGCGTTATTCTTCTTTTCACGTGAATTTAGAGCAGAGGGATTTGAAGTCCTTTCTTTACTGATGGTCCGCTCTTGAACTATTAAAAGGTTCATGGATCATGGATGGAAATCACCTGATTTGGAGGGTATATTCCAAGATCATTGAAAAAAGAGAAATGGACTCAGCTCTGTCGTCCCTCACAAAACCAAATTCCTAAAACCTTAGAAGCAATTCCTTTTGGGAAAAGTTGTACGTCCATAGGGAAGAAAACATTACTAACAGAGTAATAAAATATGTCATCAGCAGGTCAGTAAAATGTTTTAAAACTAAAACAAGAAGTTCCGTGACGAACTAAAGAGCCTACTTTTCTTAATATTTAAGATTCATGCCAATGCTAAATCTATATGGACCTATATAGAATAATGACGAAATTAAGTTTGTAATATCGAGATTTGTAATTAGTTGGAAATATACCTGGTATAATGTAGCCTAATAGAGCACTACAGTTGGCAGCCCTGGTGACTGAATATATTCTTAGTTCCATCACTTAAGGTAGAGAATACAAAATTTGGTAGAAGTCCAATGAATAGAAAGGACGTTATATGCAGTTAAACATTGGATCTAACAGCGCACGTAAAATTATGTTGGCAACAATGTCATGCATGCAATGGTCAGAAATAATCGGAAATAATATGATCTATTGTTGTGCCAATTTTTAATGAAATCCATTAGTTAGTAAAGAAGTTACATGCATTTTAAAATTGGACCTATCAGCATTCTTAGAATCATGTTGGCAGCACTGACGTATATTAGTTACTCCAAATTCATCTAAAATGCCAGGTACTATACGTGTGCAATGTTTAGAGCTATTGGCTTGCATACTTTCTGATATATTGATATTAGGGTAACAAAAATAGGGACAGCACATATTAACAGTTGGCAGCCCTGGTTGCTCTTAAGAATACGCATAGTCATATCTGTTATGGTACATAGCACATACGAAATTTGGTTGCAATCCAAATGATAGTATGGAATTACTTGTATTTAAAGTTGGACTTCTCAGCAGGCTTAAAATCATGTTGGTAGCACTGACGTATATATGTTACTCCTAATTAATATACACACATCAAAAAAAGTTTTGCATCACCTCGGTTCCAAGAGTTCCGGAACCTTTAAATACAAAGGGAATAGAGATCAACACAAACAACATTTCAGCTCGTTTTATTGCTCATGAGACCCACACATTGCATGTTGTACCATCATACAGCTAGACTTTCAGCATTTGTGGTCCAGATTGCAGTACACACCACTACCTCTAATACCCAGTAGCACGTCCTCTTGCATTGATGCATGCCTGTATTCGTCGTGGCATACTATCCACAAGTTCATCAAGACACTGTTGGTCCAAATTGTCCCACTCCTCAACGACAATTCGGCGTAAATCTCTCAGAGTGGTTGGTGGGTCAAGACGTCCATAAACAGCCCTTTTCAACATATCCCAGGCATGTTCGATAGGGTTCATGTCTGGCGAACATGCTGGCCACTGTAGTCGAGCGATGTCGTTATCTTGAAGGAACGCATTCACAAGATGTGCACGATGAGGTCGAGAATTGTCGTCCATGAAGACAAATGCCTCTCCAATATTCTGCCGATATGGGTGCACTATGGGTCGGAGGATGTCATTCAGGTATCGTAAAGCCGTTTCGGAGCCTTCCATGACCACCAGTGGCGTACGTCGGCCCCACATAATGCCACCCCAAAACATCAGGGAACCACCACCTTGCTGCACTCGCTGGACAGTGTGTCTAAGACGTTCAGCCTGACCAGGGTGCCTCCAAACACGTCTCCGACGATTGTCTGGTTGAAGGCATATGCGACACTCATCGGTGAAGAGAACGTGATGCCAATTCTGTGGGGTCCATTCAGCATGTTGTTGGGCCCATCTGTACCGCGCTGCATGGTGTCGGGGTTGCAACGCTGGACCTCGCCATGGACGTCGGGAGTGAAGTTGCGCATCATGCAGCCTATTGCGCACAGTTTGAGTTGAAACACGACGTCCTGTGGCTGAACGAAACGCATTATTCAACATGGTGGCATTGCTGTCAGGGTTCCTCCGAGCGGCAATCCGTAAGTAGCGGTCATCCACTACAGTAGTAGCCCTTGGGCGGCCTGAGCGAGGCCTGTCATCGACAGTTCCTGTATCTCTGTACCTCCTCCATGTCCGAACAACATCGCTTTGGTTCACTCTGAGACGCCTGGAAACTTCCCTTGTTGAGAGCCCTTCTTGACACAAAGTAACAATGCGGACGCGATCGAACTGCGGTATTGACCTTCTAGGCATGGTAGAACTACAGACAACATGAGCAGCGTACCTCCGTCCTGGTGGAATGACTGGAACTGATCGGCTGTCGTACCCCCTCCGTCTAATAGGCCCTGCTCATGCATGGTTGTTTACATCTTTGAGCAGTTTTAGTGACATCTATGAACAGTCAAAGGGACTGTATCTTTGATACAATATACACAGTCAACGTCTATATGCCGGAGATCTGGGAACCGAGGTGATGCAAAACTTTTTTTGATGTGTGTAGAATGTCAGGTACTATACGTGTGCATAGTTTAAAGCTGTCGCCTTGCATACTTTCTGATCTATTAAGAGCATTTATTTACAGTTGGCAGCCCTGGTGGGTCTTAAGAATACGCTCAGTCATATCTGGTTATGTACACATACAACATACGAAATTTGGTTGAATTCCAATTGATAGTGTAGAAGTTATATGCATTTAAAATTGGACTTATCAGCAGGCTTATAATCATTTTGGCAACACTGCCATGTATGGCCTCCTGGAAATTAAACTGCAATATTATTATCTATAAGTGTGCCAATTTTGAAATAGCTCCCATTCATACCTTCCAAGATATCCAACATGGAGCTCAAATTTCAATTGCGATTTTTTAGCAGTTGGTAGCACTGACATCATTTTCAAATATGGCCGTGAGATATTCAGGTATAGATCTTTACTCCTACCAACTTTTGTTTCGATTGCTCCAGCCGTTTAGGAGTTGATAGGGGGACACACACACAGCCAAACAGACAGACAGGACAGGCAGACAGACACACATTTTCCCGGATCGATCTCATAAGTCTACTTTTTCCTCATTTTTGCAAAATGTGAAAAGTAGGCTAAAAATGTGATAGTTTTAAATTCTTTATTTTAGTCTCATAATCTGCACACCTCTGTAGATGTTAGGCCCCTTAAGACAACAATTACCATCATTATCTTTCCTTGCTTCTCCCAGCATCGCCAAACTTCAGGGCTGGAGTCTCAGTGGCTGGGGTGGAGGTGACTTTGAGCTCATTAATGAGCACGCTTGGTGTTGGTTCATAACGTGCACATCGATTTTAGTGACCTTCCGCTTTCTATTTCCTGCCGTCATTTAATATTTACTCGCCGCCTTGTCACTGTCTACTCTCGGTTTACGAAACATAGCACAGCTTGCTGTTTGCTTTACTAACCCTGCGTTAGTCGCGCCTTTTCTGACACATCGACGGTCATCATGGAATCTGCTGACATCGAATATAGATTTAGGTATTAGGAAGTCATTTTTGAAAGCCTTAGTCTGGAGCGTGGCGCTCTATGGAATTGAAACCTTGACTATTGGTGCAGCAGAAAAGAGGAGAATTGAAGCGTTTGAAATGTGGTGTTACAGGAGAATGATGAAAATCAGATGGGTAGATAGGGTTACAAACGAAGAGGTATTAAGACGAGTTGGAGAGAAGAGATGTTTCTGGCGACTGCTATCGAAGAGAAGAGATAGGTTGGCAGGACACTTACTAAGACACCCAGGAATAGCAAACTTAGTTAAGGAAGGAACGGTCGAGGATAAGAACTGTAGGGGTAGGCCAAGGTCAGAATATGTTAAACAGATTGCCTTGGATGTAGGGTGTTGTAGCTATGTAGAGATGAAACGATTAGCTCAGGAAAGGGATGCATGGAGGGCTGCATCAAACCAGTCAAAAGGCTGAAGACTCAAACAACAACGACGGTCGCATGGGGTAGATATCCACACCAAAACATTTCCCTTATAAAAAAGAGGGATAATCAGTCAGAAAGACTAGACTTTATATCATTTTAAACACTACAAATGCTGAAAAATGCTGGGTGAAAGCCTCATGATCATGCAGCGAACCGCATGAACTCAAAATCCATTAGCAAGTGCAAACCAAGGTCAAAGGAGGTAGCTGGCTGGATGACGTCACGCTCACCGGAACGCGCGGGGAAAGGAGGAAGCTCAAGCTGTACTATGACGTCAGACGCCTCAGTGCATTCTCGTACATTTCGTCCCGTCACCGTAACGTAACGCCAGACCTCAGAGTAACGACGAAGTCGACACGATCACTTAAAATGATAAAGATATTCTTCCGTGTATTTAGAAAGAAAGAATCTGAAGCATTTGGTGGGAGCGATTTTAAATGACCTTGGCTGACTCCTAATGGCTGGAGTTTGACAGCCAGCACAACACGTTGCTAGCTCGCGTTCGTTCATTCATTCTGATTATGAGAAAGACGACGATGTTGATGATGATAGGGACAGTGAAGGAATGGAAGGTGTCTAACCCTTGTCAAGTGACTGAGGATTACTTGTTGGTGTCGGTCCGATAATACAACATAATTTGTTTGAATTCTATTGTTTCCCGTTATAGTGTTCAAAAAATATTACCGCCTGTCATCCAATACACTCGACAATGTAAAAACACGGCAACAATATCTCCACAGAGTGCTCAGTTTATTAACATATCACGAAACAACAACAACACCATTAGTGAAGGCACCACAATAACACAGGTTATCAGATATATTGAACATTACTTGATAGGGTCAGTTCACTTCCATAGCTTTGCATTTACCAATAGAACCGCGAGAGGAACTCAGCAACTGGGGCCTCCGTGTACGAGACAGGTGCGCTACCCTAACACCACGGGGCCGGCTAGCCCCTGAAGGAAACAACAAAGACAACAACAACAACATTTCAATTTATAATTCACGCAGTGTCCTGCAGTAGTAACTTCGCTCCATGTTTACTTAATTGTACATTTGAAGTGGCCAACGATACCTGCGTAATGCCCCGCTTGATTCAAATTTTCATTTCAAGCTAAGCAATGTGAATTGAATCGTACTATTTTGGAATATTCACCCAACTTCGCAAGGTAAACAATTCTAAGAAAGTATACGGGTCACTCCTCAATCACCCGAAAAATTCACAATTAAACAGACATGCAATGCTCCAAGAATAGATTCGTATTTGAAGAACTGGGAGTATTACGGCATCGAGCGTTCGAACATTTATCCCTCGACCACTTCTAGGAACGTCCAGTAACACGTTATGTAATACAGAGCAAATAATGGATTCTGTCCAGTGTCTCCTGTCGATAGTTAATAATGCAAAAAAAAAATTACGAGCCTTACAGTAGTCGCATATGATGTGTAACATCTGAGATAGAAGAAACCTCACGTGAAATTGTTGATACACCGCTATTTTATACTATTACTAGCAGAAGTACCCGCTCTTAGAACGGTCTTCGGTATTAATAACCAGACATTGTCAATATTGAGCTACTGTTGCAATGGTTATGGGCATACCAGAGCGAAGTTATTTCTCTGGGAATATCACAGACACTGTCAATTTAAGGGCCTTAAAATGTGGTTTTCGGAGACTCTTTATAGACTCCCGAATTTTGTGTCTCACATTGAGAAGCGCAACATATGCTTTGGTCGTCCTTCTAGGATAATTTTTATATTTCGCCTATTTTAGCATGTATTTTTAAAAGTTTTTTCCTATACCAACCCTTCTATGAGAAGTACGGTGAAGATTTTTATAAATGACTGGTGTATTGACTCTCATGGATACCTAATTTTGCGATGCTCCAAACATTCGAACACGAGTTATAAGCGTACATAAAGATACACAGAAAGTATGCCTTACTTCGGAGGGGAAGTAAAGCCGGCGGTCCCACGTCATAGATTTATGTCATGTAATAGAACCTTCCACTAACTACAATTGTGTGAAGCTAAATATGTTGGTTAGATTTGATTTACTCTCTATTAGTTCCAACGTTTGCCACCAGGTGCCGGTTGAGGTGGCATCTAGTAGTCAAGTCATTGCTAGGTGTCGTTGACGGTAGCATTGGGTAGCAAAAGTAGTAACTACTGGAAATTGATCGTCTGCAATCCTTACCTGAAATACAGATAACACACACTAATACAGCCATCACAATTAACACCGGTTATCAGACAGATTCTACACACACTCAAAATACACGAGGCTACGTGAACGCGTTGTCGCAGCTTCTAATCTGAGGAACCAACCAACGTACAACATATCACCAGATGTCCGAATATGGATATATCAACCACACAGTATCAAACAAAATCATCCTTACGATGAACCCGTTTGTCGAAAAAAGAAAAAAAAGGGAATGTGCTCTATCTAAATTCACTTAACGTGTACTTCCCGACGTGAAAATAAAATTAAAAACCTCGTAAACGAAACGCAATACACCTCACATAAAGACTGATCCTCACCGTTGTGTAAAGTCCCCATCCACAGAAAGACATATTTAACAAATTATAAAGGCTTGTGGTGCATGAATATTCAGTTTTTTTTAGCCTCCAATGGCCCTAAGTCCTAATAGCCGCAAAAATACTATTTCAATTCAGGAATTTGTAAAAATAATGTTGCTGTTTGGAGATATAATTCTGTACGACATATCACACGTGAAAATCACGTATAAAAATTCTAGGGTACCCCTTGACCCCCTTATGCGCATTGATGAATTTTACAGTCTAAGTTGGTTCCGTGATAACCTTATAGCTATTTGAAAACTTTCACAGGAATGAGATAAGTGGAGTGGCATTGCTTTTTACAGAAATAGGTGGAAAGTTGGATGTCTTCCTTGAGAACCTGTTGTCATTGTTGCCGGCTTGCATTCCTTCATTAGTTTATTAGAATCTATTGGTTTTAGAGCCTTAAAATGTAGATTTCGGGAACCCTCAAGTTTTGTTTCTACCACCGAGGGGCTAAAAATGAGCTTTGTCTCGTCGTTGTTTGCCATAATATAATAATAATATTAATAATGATAATAATATAATAAATACAATAAAGGGATAGCGATATAAAAGTCCTTCCGTACCACACGCGCACGTGAAAGTCTCGTGAATAAATTCTAGTGTAGCCCTTGACCCCCTCAAGCGCATTATACGTATTGATGAATTTTACAGCTTAGTTTGGTTCCGTGATAACCTTATAGCTGTTTGCAAACTTCACAGAAATGTAATAAATGGAATTGCATTGCGTCTTACAGAAATAGAAGGTCCTATGAGATCCCGTTGCCATGGTAACCGGCTTGAATTCTTTCATAGATTATTAAATGAAATTAGTTTTCTGGGAATATCTCAAAAACTGTTCGTTTTAGGGCCTTAAAACGTGGTCCCGAGTTTTGTTTCTCACATTGAGGGGTTGAAAATAGGTTTTGTCTCATCCTTGTACGCCTATTTCAGCATGTATTTTAAGGGGGTAGACCCCCTTTTATGAGAGGTACGGAGAAGAGTTACATCTATGATTAGTGTGATGCTTCTGATGGATATCTGTATCAAATTTTACGTTGATCCACCCAGCCGTTCTCAAGTTAAAAGGACTCAAATTAGTCCACAGACGCACAGACAAACAGACAGGCAGACAGACAGACAAAAATTTTATTTTTGCGCGCAAACGTCATAAAACAGTCTGAAACGTGCAAATAACGCAAATTTCCGTGAAAATTTAGAAAAAAACAGACAAACTTTCATTTTTAGCCTATTTTCAATTTTGAAAAAATAGGCTTATGAGATCACCTTTTGTCCGTGTGTGTGTGTGCGTGCGCGTGTGTGTGCGTGTGTGTGTGTGAGGTGTGTGTGTGTGTGTCCCTAATAAATTCTAAACGGCTGGAGCGATTTCAATAAAACTCGGTAATATCATAGCACTATTCCGGGCGACCCCGACCGTGCCCTTGAAATTTTGTTACGTCTCACCAATCCAACATGGCGGCTGTGCGAAATATTTCACCAGCATTCAATATCTCCGAAACTATTCCCGATATCACCCTAAAGGTTTATACGGTGATAAAGGGAACTACTAGAAGTTCACCTATGTGACTTTTGAAAAACTGGTAACTACAAAACCAACATGGCGGCCACGCGAATTTGCGACTTTTAAATAAAAGTTTCTCGTGATTTAACCAACCAAACGCAATAAAACTTGGTACAGTATATGTTTATACACATTGTAATGCACCGACATCTAACTTGGTTCAATTGTTTACATGACCACAAGATGGCGGATGTGCGAAATATTTCACCGGCTTTCTATATCTCTGAAACTATTAGCGGTATCACCCTGAAATTTTGTACGGAAATATAGGGCACTACTGGATGTTTATCTACAAGACATTCAAAAACCGGTTAAGTACAAAACGAACATGGCGCCAAGCGAATTTGAAAATTTAAATAGACTTTTCTCGCGATGTAATGTTCCAAACGCAATGATATCTGGTACAGGAAATGTTTATACACATTGTAATGTACTGCTATCTAATTTAGTTCAATTGTTTACATAACCTCAAGATGGCGGCTGTGCGAATTTTAAAATTAAGTTTTTATTTCTTGTGTCGAAATCATGCGATCGAAGTGAAAGTTTGAATAATGAAACTACGCAATAATTTTCCTTTAATGGTACATGACTCTATGGCCTATACATTTAACAATCCAACATGGTGATCATCTGGGGTATTTAGACGGCTCTGGGGCTGGCTGCGTGGCTCAGGGGTAACGTTCTCGCTTGCTGGGCCCGAGGTTGCAGGTTCGTATCCTGGCGCAGTCAGCTGGCATTTGAGGGTGCGCAAATGCGAGGGAGTCGTGTCCGTAGATTTACTGGCACGTTAAAGATCCCCTTCGGGGCAAAATTCCGGCACCCCGGCGTCTCTAAAAGCCAGTGTAGTTAAAAGGGACGTAAAACCAATAACATTATCATTATTATTAGACGGCTCTGAATATCTACGAATCTATTATAGCAATCAAACTGAATTTGTTTATGTTCATAGGGGCTATGAACTTAAGTTCACCTATAGGACTTTAAATAACCTGGTGATCACAAATCCAACATGGCGGCGACGCGAAGTATAAATATTCACATGGTCGTTTTTACGCAATTTAACCATCCGAGTGCAGTGAAACATGGTACAGTAAATCCTTATACGAATGTTAATCCACTGGCATCTAATTTATTTCAATTGTTTCCATAACCACAAGATGGCAACTGAGCGAAATTATAAAATCTCATTGTTACATCTTGTGTCCTAATCATGCCATTGAAGTTTAAATGCTACACGTACACAATAATCTTCATGTAACAGTACATAACTCTAGGACCTACATATATAAAATCCAACATATTATTCATATTCATTCATTTATTTGCAATGGGGGGTGTGTCCCCCGGTGGCAAATTGTATATACATAACAAATAAATAATTATACATAACAATTCAATAACAATTATACAACAATTAAACTGGAGTATTTACGCAAATAGTCAGTCTTTTCTTAAACACACCTGTATGTTTGGCAAAAGGCTCTAAGACTGCGGCAGGTAGAGAGTTCCAGTTATATTGGCACGGTTTACAAAAGAATATTTACCATAATTTGTTCGCTGTGGTCGGCCTTTAACTTTGAAAGGATGATCGCTCCTACCCATGTAAGTGGGCTTTCCCAATCGTTTGCTAAGCTCACTCCATGCTGGTTGATTTGTATACGTGTTGTACATAGCGCAGAGTCTAGATTTCATCCTCCTAGCCTCCAGTGATTCCCACCCAAGTTTCTTTAACATTCGGCTCACACTGCTCCTGGGAGCGGCCGTCTGAAATATTTAGTCGGTTCTCAATATCTATCAATCTATTACAGCAAACTGAAATTTTGTATGTTGATAGTGGCAATTAACATAAGTAGGATATATGAAAATAGGCTGTATAGTTCTTCACGGAACTACTTGTTATATATATAGAGATAGATGAACCTGTGAATTTCTGTTGGCATGGTTACCGGCTAGCTTCCTTTCATTATTGTATTAAATGAAATTAATTTTCTGGGAATATCTCAAAAACTGTTGGTTTTAGGGCCTTAAAATGTGGTTTTCAGGGCCCCTTTAGGGTCCCCGAGTTTCGTTTCTCACATTGAGGAGCTGAAAATGAGCTTTGTCTCGCCCGTCTACGCCTATTTCAGCAAGTATTTTAAGGGGGGTAGTCCCCCTTTTATGAGAGCTACAGAGAAGAGTTACATCAATGATTGGTGTCGTGCCTCTGAAGGATATATGTACCAAATTTTACGTTGATCCACTCAGCCGTTCTTGAGTTATAAGAACACAAAAAAATTGTCCACAGACAGACAAACAAACAGACAGACAGACAAAAATTTTATTTTCGCGCGAATCCGTCATAAAACAGTCTAAAACGCGTAAATAACGCAAATTTCCGTAGAAATTCAGAAAAAACAGACAAACTTTCATTCTTATATATATATAGAGATTGGCACAAATATTAATCTATTGTAAAAGGGAGTGTTTTACAGATATTGTAGTTTATAATATGGAACTCATTTTATTAGATGATTTGTAGCTTCCACCAACACTAGCGTAAATAAAGAATACCATATGGATCAACTAGAATAATAGACGCGACACCGCTCATAACCTTAAATTCCTTATAAACAGGTCCTCTTCATTCACAGACCAACACGTAATTTCATATAGATTCTGTTAAAATGAGTCATACTGATATGGTAAATATCGTTTAAAATGATAATCTGGTAGCAAAACTATCCACCCCGTCCGGGATTCGAACCCAAGATCTCTATATTCACAGTCACAGGCGCTAACTCCACGGCTATTTCGACTACGCAAATATTGTGCACAATGGTGACTTATTCCCACATTCCAATAATACTGCATTACGGAATTAAGATGCATTTATATTTTGCTTGTTTCGATAATGTTCCTGAGTGAAATTAAGTTTAAAATGCCTTATGAATAGGCCCTCTTGTGAGTAAAGAGAATGTATTCAGTGATAGTTCATGAAGGCTTGCTCAATTCTCGTATAACCACAACGATTATATTATATTGATGACTGCATTACCGTTATGTGGGTTAATATTTGAATAGCCATTGTGCAGAAACATAATACCGGCAATGCCGACTACTTACAATGTTTGATATTAAGCCATTTTAACATTTAAATACTGATACGAAGACTTCGAACATGTACCATGTGCTCTGTTTCAATCACTTGACACCAGATTTCGCATGAGCGTTTACAGTTCAGTATGTCATATACATTCCACATGGCCGAGAGTACGTCATGGTATCAATTTCTGACACCGCGCGGTCATTGTTTCTCGTACCACTGCCAGCTGGGTCTTACCACTGCCAGCTGGATCGATCGATCGAGTTGGCAGTGCGTCTCACACTTCCGTTCGATCGAACGGAAGTGTGCCAGCTGGTGCCACCTCGATCGTTCCGATCCACTTCAGTCCCCAATTTTCAAAATCACTCCCACAAAACTATCCAGCAACCGAGTGGAAAGATGTTACACATCAAAAGGATGCATGCACTGAACACGTGAAGTTACTGGGAGTTCATTAACTGGCAGTCCCTGGACGCTGTGGAATTTATTCTATGCTGTCACTTCTTTTCCGCCATCGCCTCCCATAGCCTATGAGTACCTATCCCAAGGGTCCTGGGTTCCTTCCTGACTCTGTCAAGAAGTTTACTCTGGTCTGAGCGATGAGTTGGAGTACATACAACCTCGTCAGGACAGCCGAGGAGTAGTAGGTTCGGTTTCAACGTCAGCCATCGTAGAAGTGGGATTGCATGTATTCCAACATCTGGTTCAGGCACATGACCCTATGGTTAAAGTCCTGCGTGGATAAACACAACATTATCCTCATCCACTCCGCATCCGCACGGCTGTTATCCACATTCGTCCCGCATCCATACGACTTTCATCCACTTGTTTGTTATCCGAAACTACTGGCATTACAATGATATTTTTAATTAGATAAATTATTAAAGTAACGCAGCCTCCATGGCTTAGGCGGCAGCACGCCAGCCTCTCACCGCTGAGTCCGTGGTTCAAATCCCGGTCACTCCATGTGAGATCTGTGCTGGACAAAACGGAGGCGGACAGGTTTTTCTCCGGGTACTCCGGTTTTCCCTGTCATTCCAGCAACACTCTCCACTATCATTTCATCTGTCATTCATTTAATCATTGCCCCAGAGGAGTGCGTCAGGCCTCGGCAGCCGGCACAGTCCATATCCTTGCGCTAGATGAAGGCTTACATTACATTCCCGACCCGGTCGGAGACTGGAAGTAGGCTGTGGATTTTCATTAAAAGAACACATTTGGACATTTCAGGAGAAAGTTGTTCCCTTAGTTTCTGTAGATTCATTTTCTTTCGAAGATGTTAATTATCATTCTTTCTCTCGTAGTCTTCCGAACCATACTCCTCAGGAATTTTATTACGACTACCGGTATGCGCAATGTTTAAAATTAATGTTATTCAGCCCTTTTCAGTTCGGAACGTTAAATGCGCTTAATGACATTGTTGTTGTTGTTGTTGTTGTTGTTATTGTGTGGCCTCATGAGAGACCGAGTGCAGGTCTTCCTAGTCGACGCCCGTGGGCGACCTGCGCGTCGAGATGAGAGATGGAATGGATGAAGATGAATGAAACTGGGCAAGGATGTGGAAGGAAGCGGCCGTGGCCAGCCAGAAGTTATCATCCCAGATTTTGCCTGGTGTTGAAAATGCGAAAACACGGAAAACCATTTCAAGGAAGGCCGACGGTGGGGCTCGAACCCACGCGTGTACCGAGTCAGCAGAGAGCTTGGCCCCATGGCCTAACGCTGCGCTTCAGCAAGCGTAGCCACTGCTGTCAGTATAATTTAAATGAGACTGGCGTAAATCATCATCTTATATTATTTGGAATGAGTATAGTCATTTGCTGTACCAAATTTCACTGCGTTCGAATGGTTAAATCCCGTGAGAAGTCTATTTAAATGTTTCAACTTCGCTTGGCCGCCATGATCGTTTTGTAATTAACAGGTTTCTGAATGTCACATAGGTGAACGTTCAGTAGTGCCCTCTATCACCGTACAACATTTCAGGGTGATATGAGTACAGTTTCGGAGATATAGAATGCCTGTGAAATATTTCGCACAGCCACCATGTTGGATTGGTGAAACATAATAAAATTTGAAGGGCACGATCGGGGTCGGCCGAAATAGGTCTATGACCTTACCGAGTTTCATTGAAATAGCTCTAGCCGTTTAGAAGTTATTAGGCGGGGACGCACACTTATACACACACACACGAACAAAAGGTGATCTCATAGGCCTATTTTTTCACAAATGTATATAGGCAAAAATGTACTTGAATTTTACCATTATTATTTATTTATTTATTGGATTATTTCGCGCATGGCTTTTAGTGCCGGGAGTGTCCGAGAACATATTCGTCTCGCCAGAGGCTGTAGATGCTTCAAGCGGACACCCATGAGGTGCGGCACAAGTTCAGTTCAATTTCAAGTAGTTGCAACTTTTGCTACCAGATGTCACTTATATCTAGTGGTGAACGTTGGAACTTTGTTAGAGCGTTTCAACGAAATCTATCCTAGAAATTTAGCTTCACACAAGTTTTGTTAGTGGAAGGATCTTTTACATGCCATAAATATATTACATGGGACCGCCGGCTTTATTTCCCCTTCGAAGGAAGGCATACTAGATGAATTTAACGCTCTTAAAAAATCTGACTAATTCTACATCTACATTCGAAAAAAGAAGTCTTCAATTACTATATTTTTCGAAATACTAATAGAATATCGTCGCCTCCGTAGCGTAGCGGTCAGCATGGTTAGCTGCCGCCCCGGAGGTCCTGGGTTCGATTCCCGGCTCTGCCTCGAAATTTGAAAAGTGGTATGAGGACTGGAAAGGGATCTACTCGGCCTCGGGTAGTCCAAATGAGTAGTGGGGGTTCGTTTCCCACCTCAGCCATCCTCGAAGTAGTTTTCCTTGGTTTCCCACTTCGTCTTCGGGCAAATGCCGGGATGGTCCCTTCTGTAAGGCCACGGCCGCCTCCTTCCCTCTTCCTAGCCTATCCATCCCAGTCTTCCATCCCTTCCCATCCCGCAAGAGGCCCCTGTTCCCTTTGCAGGTGAGGCCACCTGGGCGAAGTGCTGATCACACCTCCCCAGTTGTATCCATCCCGACCAGATGTTCCGTGCTCCAGGACACTGCCCATAGAGGCGGTAGTGGTGAGTTCCCTCGCTGAGTCCGTGGGAACCACCAACCTAGAGGGTTAATTGACTAAATAAAAAGAAAATAATAGAATATCAACATAGTACTTTAAAGTAGTTTGTCTAATTCATATATTTACAAGTTTTTCATTAAATTAAATTAACGTTATTTGTAACGATATCCATGTTTTTACAATGTTTAACTAGTTTTTAAGGTATACTATTTTTCACGCTGAGGATTGAATCATTGATATTCCGAAACATGTGCGTCGTTTAGTATTTCATTAAACAACTTCTCTTAGTATTGATTAGGTGGATATTCATTTTATCACTTCTAAAATGATGACAGTAGGCTAAGAATAGTATAGTAGTTTTTGTGAGGTTTGAAGCCATTTTTCAGTGTTCCCTAAGTAAACAAAAGTTTTGTTATACGCTTCTTGCCAATTATATTAATTGCTCTCGGAGTATTTGAAATTTCCTCAACGGATAGCCTGACATATTCTCTTCAAACTATGGTGCTACAGATATATCTTTCGTACATAATTTCCAACTATTTTTGTTAGTTTCTTGCAGCCAAATATATAATTTCGTACAAAATACCGCAAATTTATCTTGCCTTGCCCTTCTTCTTCTTCCTCTTCTTCTTCTCAACCGGTAGGTTGGTGGGTTAACATGCATGTCTTCCAATACGTCCTCTTTCTATGCCCTGAGGTTTCAAATGGCAATACGTGTGCTTGCCTTTAATGCTGTCTATAAATTGAGTCCTTGGTCTTCCTCGACTCCTCTTTCCTTTTAGCTTCCCCTCGAAGAGTGTGGTGCACCAGTCAGAATGACGAATCAAATGGCCAACAAAACTATTCCTTCTTCTGTTTAAGGAATCAATCAAGGTACGTGTCTCCTTTGCTCTTTTGATAACATTCTCATTCGTGACTTTATCTTTCGTAGTCGTCGCCAGCACCACATCTCGAATGCCCTGAGTTTTGTAGCAGAGTCCATGCTTCAGAGCCGTAACTTACCCTATTCCTTTGTTAACTATTCAGACTGATTTTTGAAACGATCAGCATTCTATTGGAGAAAGTACAGAGGAATTCTTATGAGCTTAAAGTAGCTAATTGTTTGGCCCTCGCGTGGAGTCTTCATTTACCACGTGGAAGTGAATGATGAGTGCGTGTTAAACGTTTTGCGTGTGATGGTCGCTCATGGTGATGATGAGATATCTGGAAACATGGCAGAGGGAAAAGTCGATCCTTGTAGCAGGATACTCATGTCATACTGGACGAGTCGAAACGCAAACTGACCGCCAAGAATAATACATTTCGTATTCAGTGCCAGCGAGCGTAGCGTTAGGTCATGGGGCCAAGCTCTCTGCTGACTCGGTAGACGCGTGGGTTCGAGCCCCACCGTCGGCCGTCCTTGAAATGGTTTTCCGTGGTTTCCCCATTTTCAACACTAGGCAAATGCTGGGATGGTACCTTCTAACAGGCCACGGCCGCTTTCTGCCACATCCTTGCCCAGTTTCATTCACCATCATTCATTTCATCTCTCATTAACTCCTGTCATGAGGTTGACGTCAGGAAGGGCATCCGGCCGTAAAAACCATCGCCACACAGATTTCCATCGCATCTCATCCCCGACCCTGTGGAAAACGGGAATAATAAGGGGTAGACATACATTCAGTGCCAGTGACTGATAAATTAGTCAACATTGCTTTTCTTTCAACGACAACACCACTTTATTGTCCCTAATTATTTCATTGTGTGTGAATTTTGACCTATCTGTGAGGAGTTGATTTACTTGAAAACATCCACAGTTCAGACAAGTAATTCAATGTTGAAAAATTCCTTTAACTCTTTAGAGGGCAAATCTTTTTTTTTTTTTACTTTTATGTGCCTAACATTCTAATTTATTTTATATATTTGTTATTTTTTGTTTCTCTAATTTTAATGTTAACGTATTTCTTTTTAATTTTCAATTTATGTTCTTATAGATTTAATTTTGATTTTTATAGAATTATTTAACTAATTTTAAATTGATTTTTTACAATTATTTTTATAATGTTTTAAGAGTTAAGTTTATTATTTGTATGTCTATGTGATGGAAGTCTTTGTGGCGATGGTCTTTACGGCCGGATGCCCTTCCTGACGCCAACCTCATGAGAGGAGTTAATGAGAGATGAAATGAATGATGGTGAATGAAACTGGGCAAGGATGTGGAAGGATTACATTATTGTAATTTAATTTTTATAATTTTTATTGCTAGATTTATATTTTATTTTTACTCTTTACTTGTTAATGTTTTTAGTTTTCAATTGTTTAAAATTTTATCCCAAACATTACGTCGAGTAGATACGTATATAATATTTCATTTTTAGAAAATACTAGCACTTCGGCATGAAAATTCTCCGTGAAGAACTATTTATGTTAATTGCCTCTATCAAAATACAAAATTTCAGTTTGATTGCTGTAATAGACTCGTAGATATTGAGAACCGACTAACTATTGCGGATGGTCGGCATGTTGGATTTTTATATATGTCGGTCTTAGAGTTATGTACTGTTACTTGAAGATTATTGTGTACGTGTAGTATTCAAACTTCAATCGCATGATTAATACACAAGAAGTAAAAACGAGATTTTATAATTTTGCACTGCTGCTATCTTGTGTTTATGGAGATGCCAATGGCTTAACATTTGTATAAGGATTTACTCTACCAAGTTTCACTGCACTCGGATGGTTAAATTGCGAGAAACGATCATGGGAATATTTATAGACTTTGCGTCGCCGCCATGTTGGATTTGTGATCACCAGGTTATTGAAAGTCCTATAGGTGAACTTATGTTAATAGCCCCTATGAACATTTAAAAATTCAGTTTGATTGCTGTAATAGATTCGTAGATATTGAGATCCATCTATATATTTCGGATGGTCGCCATGTTGGATTGTTATATGTATAGGCCATAGAGTCATGTACCATTAAAGGAAAATTATTGCGTAGGTTCATTATTCAAACTTTCGCTTCGATCGCATGATTACGACACAAGAAATAAAAACTTAATTTTAAAATTCTCACAGCCGCCATCTTGAGGTTATGTAAACAATTTAACGAAGTTAAATGTCGGTGCATTACAATGTGCATAGACACATACCGTACCAAGTTTTATTGCGTTTGGTTGGTTAGATCACGAGAAACGTCCATTTAAAAGTCGCAAATTCGCTTGTCCACCATGTTGGTTTTGTAGTTACCAGGTTTTCAAAAGTCACATAGGTGAACTTCTAGTAGTTCCCTTTATCATCGTAAAATATTCCAGGGTGATATCGGTAATAGTTTCGGGGATATTGAATGCTGGTGATATATTTCGCACAGCCGCCATGTTGGATTGGTGAGACGTAGCAAAATTTGAAGCGCACGGTCGGGGTCGTCCGGAATAGTGCTATGAACTTACCGAGTTTCACTGAAATCGCTCTAGCCGTTTATAAGTTATTAGAGGGGGGGGGGGGGGTGCGAACACACCATCACACACACACGCACACACAGACAGACACACGGACAAAAGGTGATCTCATAAGCCTATTTGTTCATAAAGGAAAATACTAGCCCTTCGGCATGAAAATTCTCCGAAATTTGGCTGAAAGATTCAACTATCAGAATCTTTGAAATCATAAACTGTCCTTATGACAGGTGTTTAATATAGAGACCTCTATCCCATAAAGGGTTAATGTCATAGACTAGACCTTCCATGAACACTACACCTTTAGCGGAAATGAACTTGGGAATTTACGAACATTGTACCTTTAGGAGATATCGACTTTGTATCGTCACGATTGTCGAACCTGGTTCATCACTGAATCTATTGTTAGTGCATTTGTAATAAAGTTTCGTTGTTTTCTCCAAACGTAAAGGACTCAGTAAACGGTTATTGCGAGGTGCCGGCATGATATCACGCGGTAGACTGACGATTCTTTACCGGAAACTCAACCATATCCGGTCGATTAGATTAGCAGTTTGTCTTTTTTTTTTTTACTGCGACGAGCGCTATTGTGAGTCATTGCAGAGTTTCACTTAAGCCCTTATAACTACTTGCGGTATGAATATTTTTCAAAATAAAATGGAATGCTTGATGCTATTCAACAAAGGAACACATTAAAGAAAGAATTATGTATGAAAGTCCACAGCCTGCTTCCAGTCGACCGACCGGATCAGGGAGGGAATGAATGAAGCCCCCATCTAGCAGCGAGGGTATGAACTATGCCAGCTGCTGACGCCTGTCGCACTCCTCTGAGGCATTGATTAAATGAATGACAGATGAAATAAAGTGATAATGAGTGTTGATGGAATTAAATTTGTGACAGGGAAAACCGGAGTACCCGGAGAAAAACCTGTCTGCCTCCGTTTTTTTTTCAGCACAGATCTCACATGGAGTAACCGGGATTTGAACCACGGACCCAGTGGTGAGAGGCCGGCGTACTGCCGCCTAAGCCACGGTGGCTCAAAGAATGAATTGTGTAAATAAGGAAATTTGCTAGGATTTGAATCAAAAAGGAAACTAATAAAGAAACAAGCTGTTTTTCCGGAACGGGATCTAGGCCGGAAATTTGGTTTATTATTTTGATAGAGCTCTCCAAGACTCGCAATTTGAAACCATTCCAGGCCTTTTAGTACCTCAACGTTTGGGACAATTGAATAAATTGCTTAATTTAACGTTTTTGCTAAAATGGAGACCCCTACTTTGTCTGCTAAGATTTGTTTTTAACATAAATTATGAAACTCGTTTAGAACAAGTAGTTCCGTGAAGAACTATACAGCCTATTTTCATATATCCTACTTATGTTAATTGCCACTATCAACATACACAATTCCAGTTTGATTGCTGTAATAGATTCGTAGATATTGAGAACCGACTAAATATTTCGGATGATCGCCATGTTGGATTTTATATATGTAGGTCCTAGAGTTATGTACTGTTATATGCAGATTATTGTGAACGTGTAGTATTCAAACTTCAATCGCATAATTAGGACACAAGAAGTAACAAGGAGATTTAAAAATTTTTCACAGCTGCCATCTTGAAGTTATGGAAACAATTGAAATAAATTAGATGCCAGTGGATTAACCACCAAGTTTCACTGCACGAGGATGGTTAAATTGCGAGAAACGTCCATGTGAATATTTATAATTCGCGTCGCCGCCATGTTGGATTTGTGATCACCAGGTTATTTAAAGTCCTATAGGTGAACTTAAGTTCATAACCCCTATGAACATTAAAAAATGCAGTTTGATTGCTAAAAGAGATTCGTAGATATTCAGTATCGTCTAAATATTTCGGATGGTCGCCATGTTGGATTGTTAAATGTATAGGACATAGTCATGTGCCATTAAAGGAAAATTATTCCGTAGGTTCATTATTCAAACTTTCACTTCGATCGCATGACTACATCACAAGAAATAAAAACTTAATTTTAAAATTCGCACTGCCGCCATCTTGAGGTTAAGTAAACAATTGAACTAAATTAGATACCAGTGGATTACAATGTGTATAACTTAAATATTTCCTGTACCAGGTTTCAGTGCGCTTGGAACATTAAATCGCGAGAAAGGTCTATTTAAAATTTTCAAATTCGCTTGGCCGCCATGTTCGTTTTGTAGTTAACCAGTTTTTGAAAGTCTTATAGATGGACTTCCAGTAGTGCCCTTTATCTCCGTACAAAATTTTAGGGAGATGCCGCTAATAGTTTCAGAGATATAGAATACCGGTGAAATATTTCGCACATCCGCCTTCTTGTGATTATGTAAACAATTGAACGAAGTTAGATGTCGGTGCATTACAATGTATATAAACATATACTGTACCAAGTTTCATTGCGATTGGTTGGTCAAATCGCGAGAAACTTCTATTTAAAAGTCGCAAATTCGCTTGGCCGCCATGTTGGTTTGTAGTTACCAGGTTTTCAAAAGTCACATAAGTGAACTTATAGTAGTTCCCTCTATCACCATAGAAAATGTCAGGGTAATATCGGTAATAGTTTCGGAGATATTGAATGCTGGTGAAATATTTCGCACAGCCGCCATATTGGATTGGTGAGTCGTAACAAAATTTGAAGGACACGGTCGAGGTCGCCCGGAATAGTGCTATGAACTTTCCGAGTTTCATTGAAATTGCTCCTGCCGTTTAGATTTTATTAGGGGACACACACACACACGAATCACACACACACACACGCACACGCACACACACACGGACAAAAGGTGATCTCATAAGCCTATTTTTTTTTTCAAAATTAAAAATAGGCTAAAAAATATGCAATTATATCAAGTTATCGTAATTTACATTAGCGGCTTCGGTGGCATAGTTGGTAGCATGCTGAGCCTTTATGCCCAAGATCGCGTGTTCAAACCCGGCCAAAGACATCGGATTTTTCAGAGCGTTAAAAATCCCTGAGTATGCCTTTCTTCGGAGGGGAAGCAAAGCCGGCGGTCCCATGTCATTGATTTATGGCATGTTAAAGAACCATCCACTAATTACACCAGTGTGAAGCTAAATTAATTATAGGTTAAACAACGCTCTAATTAGGTCCCTACGTTTGTTGCCAGGAGCCGACTGCAGTGGCGTCTAGTAGCAAATTTCTGAACTAGTAGTCGTTGACGGTGGCATTTGGCGGAGAAAGTAGTAACTACTTGAAAATTCAATGTGTGCAGTCCTTACTTGAAATAATAAAAAAAAAACAGATAACACACACTAATACAGTCATTAAAATTAACACCGCTTATCAGACAGATTCTACCACACACCCAAATTATACGGGTATACATGACCGCGTTGTCGCAGCCCCTAAACTAAGGAACCAACCATAATTTACAAGAAGAACAATAAATATATTAGAAGAATATCCGGTTTCGTGAAAAAGTAATTACATTTCAGCAAATATTTTATGGTTTCTGCCGTGTTTCGCGGACTTTTTCCTAGCTGTACAAAGTTAGGTTCATCAGTAGACTTTTTGTACACCCAATCTGGGCCCCACTAGGATAGTAGACCTTGCACTATGTCCCATGAATGAAGCACATCTTACGTCTCCGCTGGGGGGATTAAGCGTTCTCTCAACACTAATTTGTGAAAACCAATATTCCAGCTTTTGGTAGGCCTATAGGGTGGATATGATGGGTTATCAGACTAATTCTAATAATAATAATGTTATTGGTTTTACGTTCCTTTTAACTACCCTGGCTTTTAGAGACGCCGTGGTGCCGGAATTTTGGCCCGAAGGGGATCTTTAACGTGCCAGTAAATGTACTGTCACGGCTCCCTCGCATTTGCGCACCCTCAAATGCCAGCTGACTGCGCCAGGTTTCGAACCTGCAACCTTGGGCTCAGCAAGCGAGAACGTTACCCCTGAGCCACGCAGCCAGCATCAGACTAATTCTACACACACTTAAATACACGGGGCTTAATGAAGACGATGTCCAAATCCATTAAATGAAACAACAACAAAGACATCAGAACATTTTCGGTACACCACGTCATATTGTTACTTACCTATGTTCCCACTATGTGGCAGCTTCTTCAGGACGTGGCTAGTTACGACTGCGCTCCTCGATGTGGTGAGTTCTTCTCACAGCGGACGTGACGTCATGGTCTCTTTCTGCAGCGCTGATCGGTAGCCATGGTTCTATCCCTGCATTTGCCTGGCGGAGTGTGGAAGACCATTGTCAGCGCTAGGATCCCAATTTTCAATGAGTTGACAATGAACTTCTTTCAGGAGTGGGCCAAAATTAATGCAAGGATTTTGTGTTCGATTTCCGATTGTGTTCTACGCTTCAATTTGCTGTAATCTTATCTGCTGGGAAATTATCTCAGCCATGGAGGGGTTTCATGCAAGAAGGTGAAGTTTGCCTTCTTGTCCTCGGGGCATCCTTGCGGCTAATCTGCGCTAATTATCCTTTCTCTCACCCATTCTAAGTTTAGTAGGTCAGCTCGTGTCCAGAAGAGGGAGTCTTGCCCCGGGAGTTGTTTGTTAGTGTTCTTCACGAGCTTCCCGCTCAAGAAACAAGTTCCCCAGGCTTTACTTGTCAGTCGCGAGGCTTTCTTTGACATAAAGTGAAGGGGAAAATGTGGCTAAAGCCTGTTAGCAAGAACTAAGTGTTGGGGAGCATACAGTAGACTAGAAACAGCCAGGATCTAATTTCCAATTTTAGTTTTTAGCTCACTCAAATTCCTAAGCACCAAATGGTCAGTTCTTAATGAAACACAAGAGAAAACAGAAATAAAAAATCTAGACTGAAACTGTACATCAATTTTTTATGAACATTAACCGTTTCCTCGATCACTTAGAACTCCGCAAAAGAAACATAGCCTACAGTTCACACATGTGGATTTTAAAAGTTAGTTAACAGACAAGTGAGACCGATAAATGAATTGCTCACAATACGTGTATAACTGTAGTATTTACAAATTGGAGAAGCGAAGCAGTGCTTGAAAATAACAGAAAATAAGATAAAATAAAAGTCAAATAATAAAATACAAAAAGATTAGGGTTATACAAAACAAAACAGTGAAAACAAAAACAAAGACGATGACGAAGACGAGAACAAGAATAATCAGAAGAATACTACCAAGAACAATAATAATAACAAGAATACTACGAATAACAGCAATTATAACAAGAATAATAACAAGACTACTACCAAGAACAAGAATTATACCAAGAATAATGACATTATTAATACCAAGAACAAGAATTATAACAAGAATAATAACAAAAATAATAATAACAAGAATAATAACAAGAATAATAATAACAAGAATAATAACAAGAATTATAACAAGAATAATATTTACAAGAAGAATAACAAGAGTTATAAAAAGAATAATGACAAGAATAATAACAAAAATGCTACCATGAACAAGATTAATAGCAAGAATAATAACAAGAATTATAATAAGAATACTACCAAGAATAAGAATAATATCAAGAATGCTATTAATAACAAGAATAATAACAAGAATAATAACATGAATACTACCAAAAATAATAACAAGAATACTAACAGGAACAAGAATAATAACAAGAAAAACATTGACACAAACAATAACAAAAACATGAATAATATGAACAAGTAGTTCCATGAAAAACTAAAGCCTATTTTCATATATCCTACTTATGTTAATTGCCTCTATCCACATACAAAATTTCAGTTTGATTGCTGTAATAGATTTGTAGATATTGAGAACCGTCTAATATTACGGATGGTGCCATGTTGGATTTTTATATATGTAGGTCTTCGAGTTATGTGTTATTACATGAAGATTATTGTGTACGTGTAGTATTCAAAAATCAATCGCATGATTAGGACACAAGACGTAAAAACGAGATTCTAAAATTTCTCACAGCAGCCATCTTGTACGTACGAAAACAATTGAAATAAATTAGATGCCAGTGGATAAACATTTGTATAAGCATTTACCGTACCAAGTTTCACTGTGCTCGGATGGTTAAATCACGAGAAACTTCATTTAAATGTATATAGCCTACTTCGCGTCACTGCCATGTTGGATTTGTGCCTGCCAGGTTATTGAACGTCCTATAGGTGAACGTATGTTCATATCCTCTATGAACATAAAAAAATCAGTTTGATTGCTGTAAAAGATTTGTAGATTTTGAGAACCGTCTAAATATTTCGGATGCTCACCATTTTGGATTATTATATTTATAGGCCATAGAGTTATGTACCATTAAAGGAAAATTATTGCGTAGCTTCATTATGCAAACTTTCACTTCAATCGCATGGTTACGACACAAGAAATCAAATCGTAATTTTAAAAATTCGTACAGCGCCATCTTCAGTTTAAGTAAACAATTCAACTAAATTAGATGCCAGTGCATTACAATATGTATAATCATATACTCTACCATATTTCACTGCGCTCAGATGGTCAAATTGCGAGAAAAATCTATTAAAAGGTTTCAACTTCGCTTGGCCGCTATGTTAGTTTTGTACTTTACAGGTTTTTGAAAGTTACATAGATAAACGTGCAACAGTGCCCTTAACATCGTAAAAAATTTCAGGCTGATATCAGTAATAGTTTCGAAGATATAGAATGCCAGTAAAATATTTCGCACAGCCGCCATCTTGAGGTTATGTAAACAACTGACCTAAATTAAATGCCAGTGCATTAAAATGTGTATACATTTTTGCTGTACCAATTTTCATTGAGTTTGAATGGTTAAATCGCGACAAAAGTCTATTTAAAAGTCGCAACTTCGCTTGGACGCCATGTTGGTTTTGTTGTTACCAAGTTTTTGAACGTTCCACAGGCGAAATTCTAGTAGTGATCTTTATCACCGTACACAGTTTCAGGGTGATATCGGTAATAGTTTCGGAGATATTGAATGCTGGTTAAATATTTCGCACTGCCGCCATGTTGGATTTTTGAGACGTAGTAAAATTTGAAGGTAACGGTCGGGGTCGGCCAAAATGGTTCTATGACCTTACCGAGTTTCATTGAAATCGCTCCAGCCGTTTATACGTTATTAGGGGGGGGGGGGCACACATCACACAAACACACGGACAAAAGGTGATCTCATAAGCCTATTTTATTCATAAAATAAAAATTGGCTAATAACAAGAATAACAATAGACCCAAGAATAATTACAAAAATATTTATAATAATAATAATAATAATAATAACAACAACAAAAATTTCCAGGATGGCTGTGGTGGGAATCGAACGCACCTCTTCTCTGCTTTGCGTCAGGAGGCTAAGTGAGGCCCGTTCCAGCCCTAAAAACAAATTTCTTTTTTTTTGACCGAGCCGGAAATCGAACTTGGGCCTTCGGGTTGACAGTCACGAATGCTAGCCACTACAGCACGAGATGGTCTTTCAGACAAATGTCGAGCTTCAAGGCAACGTTAAAGCTCATTTCAACCCACTTGCGGCAACATTCTATGAACAGATAATTATGACAACTTTTTGACCGTATTTCTACAAATTTATTCAATCAATCATTAATACCTACATATTAACTGCGCGCCACGAGAAGTTAGTTCTACACGCGGGGGTATCAGCTCTACGCATGCGCAGCCTGACTATTCCTGACCTAAATATAATGGCAGTCAGTTGCTGCTACCTCCAGCATGGTGCTTGTTGTTAATCCGACTTTAAGGGGTTCCAGAATTTCGAAGAACTTGTATATTATAGAAATTTCATTTTATTTCATATTAAGCTACAGACCATTAGCTCTCCAACGGTATATTTCATTTCTACATGACTCATTTCTAAGACTACTTTAGTGATACTTCTCCACAACCGTGCGTCCCATTAGTAAATCCATTAATTGAGATGGTATATTGGCTTTCACGACCAGTGAATTAATACTCAGCAATTTTGTAGGTTTGTGCCGTGTCTTGTGTGAGGTTTCGCCTAGGACACCAAGCTAATCAGTGGACTCTTGGTGTCCACGCCCGGACCCCCACAGGAGTAGCGAACTGCGCGCTACCTCCCTTTTTATGCCTCTTCACTGCGAGAGCTAAACATTCACTTGCCGTGAAAGCCAATATACCATCTTTTTGGAAGGCTTAATAGGAAGGTAAAGCTCTCGCAGTGAAGAGGTACGGTGCGCTCCATTAACAGGGAGGTAGGGTGCAGTTCGCTACTCCTGTGGGGGTCCGGGCGTGGACACCAAGAATCCTCCGATGAGCCAGCTTGGTGTCGTAGGTGAAACCCCACACAAGACACGGCACAAACCTAGAAAACGTGCTGACCATTAACTTAGTATACTAATTTTCCTCTTTATTGTTCCTTATCATCATAAGAAAGTAAAACCAATGTTGCGATGTCGAATTGTAACTTGTCTCAAACAGAAGCTGTCTCCGTTTCCTCGACTCACTGAAAAACGTTGATTTCAGTTCCTCGCCTAAATGCAATTCCTAATACAACAAGAAGTTCCGTAACGAACTAAAGAGCCTACTTTTCTTAAAATGTAGGTTCATGCCAATGATTAATCTATATGGACTTATTCAGAATAATACCTGGCATAATGTAGCCTAATAGAGCACTACAGTTGGCAGTCCTGAGTATATTCTTCGTTCCAGCTCTTAAGGTACAGAATACAAAATTTGTTTGAAGTCCAATGGATAGCATGGATGTTACATGCAGTTAGACATTGGACCTATCAGCGCGAGTAAAATCATGTTGGCAACAATGTCATGCATGTGTTGGTCAGAAATAATCTGAAATATTATGATGTATTGTTGTGCCAATTTTGGATGAAATCCATTTATTAGTATAGAAGTTACTGGCATTTTAAAATTGGACCTATCAGCAGGCTTAGAATCATGTTGGAAGTACTGACGTATATTAGTTACTCTAAATTAATCTGGAATGTCAGGTACTATACGTGTGCAATGTTTAGAGCTGTTGGCTTGCATACTGTCTGATATATTGATATTAGGGTAAAAAATAGAGACAGCATTTATTAACAGTTGGCAGCCCTGTTTGATCTTATGAATACGCATAGTCATATCTGTTGTGGTTTACATAGCACATACAACATTTGGTTGAAATCCAAATGATAGTATAAAAGTTACATGCATTTAAAAATTGGTCCTATCAACAGGTTTAGAATCATTTTGGCAACACTGTCATGTATGGCCTTCTGGAAATTAAACTGACAAATTATTATCTATATTTGTGCCAGTTTTGGAATAGTTCTTATGCATACCTTCCAAGATATCCAACATGGAGCTCAAATTTCAATTGCGGTTTTTCAGCAGTTGGTAGCACTGACACCATTTTCAAGTATGGCATTGAGATGTCCCGGTATAGATCTTTACTCATACCAAATTTGGTTACGGTTGCTGCAGCCGTTTAGGAGTTGATAGGGACACACACACACACACACACACACACACACACACACACACACACACACACACACACACACACACACACACAGGCAGACAGACAGAAGGACAGACCGATAGACAGACATTTCCCTGGATCGATCTCATAAGTCTACTTTTTCCTCATTTTGGCAAAATGTGAAAAGTAGGCTAAAAATTCCCTTTATACCACAAGTGTTAAACACACAAAACTAAAAGTTTTAGGAGTGATTCCTCCTTACATGCGTTAGGCTATATTTTAACACAATTGTTTTTAAATAAAAGTATTTTAGTTTAATTTTGCCAGTTCGTAATGATCATGAAATTGCTGTTTAATTTACGCCAATTTTTAAAGGAATCTAAAATAATAAAACAATTACTTATTTTCGAAAAGCCTGTGTTAATGTAAGGAGAGATCATCGAGAAATGTAATAAGAAAGGATGTTTCTTGATTGTTTCATTGTCTGTCCTGTGTGCGTTCATACACCATTCATCAGATTGAAATGAAACATTGGCGAGTTATTGTGCACACTCCCGCAAATGCTTCCAAATTAGTAAATCAATTTTACAATAGGTGGCGCGGAAGTCATTTCAACAAATAAGTGTTGGCGCTGTGATCGTTTCAACAATTTAAGTTTGAGTAATGTTGTCGCGTGCACGCCTGAATTTTCTGACCATATCACAATAGGTGGCACGCGAGCCGTTTCGACAAAGAGGGTTGGTGACCTAATCGTTTCAACAAATGAACTTTCGTGAGTTGTTGTGCGTATCCCCACCAAGGTTTCTATATAAGAAAAACCATTTTACAATAAATGGTTCGCTAATCATTTTAACAAATTTGGTGAGTTGTTGTGCTCTGGCTCGTGAATGTTTCTGAACTAGTAGACGAATTTTACAATATTGATGGCTCATGAGTCGTTTCAACAAATGAGTGTATTTCACACAGTTCAACGACAGATTAAGGAAAAAGAAAATATTCTGTATCCAAAACCACTACAATAAACAAATTTACAACACAAACACATTCTGTTTTTTATTCTTTCTTTCTTTCTTTCTTTCTTTCTTTCTTTATTTATTTCTTTCTTTCTCTCTTTCTTTCTCCCATTCCTTACTTTCTTTCTTCCTTCCTTTCTTTCTTTCTTTCTTTCTTTCTTTCTTTCTTTCTTTCTTTCGTTCTCTATTTCTTTCTCCCTTTCATTCTTTCTTTCTCTCTTTCTTTCTCCCTTTCATTCTTTCTTTTTTCTCTCTTTCTTTCTCCCTTTCTTTCTTTCTTTTTTCTTTCTGTCTTTCTTTCTTTCCTTCTTTCTCTCTTTCTTTCTCCCTGTCTTTCTTTCTTTCTTTCATTCTTTCTTTCTCTCTTACTTTCTCCCTTCCATTCTTTCTTCCTTTCTTTCTCCCTTTCTTTCTTTCTCCCTTTCTTTCTTTCTTTCTCCCTTCCATTCTTTCTTCCTTTCTTTCTCACTTTCTTTCTCCCTTTCTTTCTTTCCTTCTTTCTTTCTCCCTTCCATTCCTTCTTTCTTTCTTTCTTTCTTTCTTTCTTTCTTTCTTTCTCCCTTTTATTCTTTCTTTTTTTCTTTCTTTCATTCTTTCTTTCTTTATTTCTTTTTCTCTTTCTTTCTTTCTTTCTTTCTTTCTTTCTTTCTTTCTTTCTTTCTTTCTTTGATTGGCGTTGCAATGCATGCCGGGTAGAGCTAGTGCTTGATTAGTTCAATTAATTCTTATCAATAGTTTCTGAGAAAATGATAAATAGAATGTTGATATTTAACATGGGCTATACAGAACATTCTGGAGCACCTTAAGAATGTATTGTTTCCTTCCTACTGTCGACATTCTCATAAGGCTGAAAGAAGGAACAACAAGAAGTTCCGTGAAGAACTATACAGCCTACTTTTCATGCCAATGATTATTCTACAGTATATGAACCTATCTAGAATAATGACGAAATTAAGTTGGCAATATCGAAATATCTAATTAGTTCAAAATATACCTGGTAAAATGTAGCCTAATAGAGCACTACAGTTGGCAGTCCTGATGACTGAATATATTCTTAGTTCCATCTCTTAAGGTACAGAATACTAAATTTGGTTGAAGTCCAATGGACGTTACATGCAGTTAGACACTGGATCTATCAGCACGCGTAAAAGCATGTTGCCAACAATACCATGCGTGTGCTGGTCAGAAATAACCTGAAATATTATGATATCTGTTGTGCCAATTTTGGATGAAATCCGTTTGTTATTATAGAAGTTACATGTATGTTAAAATTGGAAATATCAGCAGTCATAGAATCATGTTGGCAGCACTGCCTTGTATTAATTACTCCAAATTAATCTATAATGTCAGGTGCTATACGTGTGCAAAGTATAGAGCTGTTGGCTTGCATACTTTCTGATATATTGATATTAGGGTAAAAAAAATAAAGACAGCATTTATTAAGAGTTGGCAGCCCTGATTGCTCTTAAGAATACTTATAGTCATATCTGTTATGGTACACATAGCACATTCGAAATTTGGTTGAACTCCAACTGATAGTATAGAAGTTACATGTATTTAAATATTGGTACTATCAGCAGGCTTATAATCATGTTGGTAGAACTGACGTATATAAGTTACTCCAAATTAATCTAAAATGTCAGAATATACGTGTGCATATTTTAAAGCTGTTGGCTTGCATACTTTCTGATATATTGGTATTTGGATATAAAAAAGAGGGAGGAATTATTAACAGTTGGCAGCCCTGGTGGCTCTTAAGAATATGCTCAGTCATATCTGTTTATGTACAGATATTACATACAAAATTTGGTTGAAATCCAATTGATAGTGTAGAAGTTATATGCATTTAAACATTGGACCTATCAGAAGGCTTAAAATTATTTTGCAACACTGTCATAGTTGGCCTCCTGGAAATTAAACTGAAATAGTATTATCTACATGTGTGCCAATTTTGGAATAGCTCCCATGCATACCTTGCAAGATATCCAACATGGAGCTCAAATTTCTAGTGCGTTTTTTCAGCAGTTGGTAGCACTGACATCATTTTCAAATATGGACGTGAGGTATTCCGGTGCACATCTTTACTCATACTAAATTTGGTTTTGATTGCTGCAGCCGTTTAGGAGTTGATAGGGGGGGGGGGGGACACACACACAGCCAGACAGACAGACAGACAGACAGACACACATTTTCCCGGATCGATCTCATAAGTCTCATTTTTCCTCATTTTTGCAAAATGTGAAAAGTAGGCTAAAATTATAAAAATAAAATTACAATAATAAAAGCAATATAAAAATTAAAATCAATTCAAATATAGAAATACATAAAAGTAAAAAAAATAGTTTTGCGCTATAAAGGGTTAAGGGGTCTAACATCTAGGTTATCGGCTCCTAATGGTTTTGGTGATAACAATAATGAATTATAATGCCATGAAACCTGCAACTAGAACTAACTACGGAGTTAACAACTAACCTACATACTAAAAGAAGAAATTAGTTAATAAAACAAGGAAAAGAAAAGAAATAAAGGACAGGAGGAAACGAGGATTGAGGGACTTAGAAGGAAGGAGAGTCATGGAAGGCGGATAAGAAAGAGAAAGAGGAGAAGGCCCGCCCCAAAGTCAGTGGAAAATGGGGAAAGAACGGACCCAGCTCACGAATCCCTCGAGGTCGCCAACTCCCAAACTCACCAGCCGTGAGCCCTTCAGCGTGTAGCACTATCCAGGCGCACCAAAATGTGGTGGGGATACACACACCCTGCCTCCTTGAGGGCCTTGAGGTGAGTCAAAATGGAAGTATATACAGTACTTCGTTTTTGATGTGACCATGCATCGATCTACACTAGCGCTTTTAGCGATACATTTAGTGAGCTACAAACGACAAAGGATGTGGTCTAACGCTTGGTGTCCATATATTGTTTGAATGAAACCATACAAGTATCGTCTGTCTTGGTCTTCTGTTGGCGAGTTTTCAGTTTCTTTGAAGTATTTTCACCTGTAGTTATTGATCGTTCAATGATTACTATGTCTTCATCTTGTTGTCGACTCCACTTTTGAATAGCTTGTGTATTAAACAAACGCCTCTTACGTGTCAGCGGCATGGTGACACACACTAAACTGACAAATCATGGGCACCAAGCTTTACACCACATCCTTTATCTATGTAGTTCACTAAATCTATCACTACGAGAGCTAGTGTTGACCCATACACGGTCAAATCAAAATCGAAATATATACTTCCGTTTTCACTGACAAGTGATGCACATCAGGTTTTTTTTAAATTTATTTTATTTATTTATTTATTTGAACCAAATCTACTTGTTAATTGTCACTTTAACTCAGAGAGTCATATCGTGACATACAGACAATAAACACATAGATAACATAAATTTACAGTATGGCGTTAGATAATTAAACCAAATGTTCATTCGGCATTTCATAGCTTCCTTGTTATTTCAAAACTTAATAATGCTTTGCAGTAGTTATCTTCATTCACAATATCACTGGGCAACTTTTCTGATGGAGACTGCACAAAGTTCTTTCTTGATCATAAATGTGGACACAGTGTTCTTCATTTTTAGACACTTCTCCATGGGAGACACATCACAGAAAGAATTACTTTTATTTCCCTATAGAGCCCTTACTGACTGTAAGAGTCTGATAAGTTTTGTAGTAAGGAAAAAACCCATCAAACTCACAGGAAAAATCTACAGACAGCAATATGTGGCTGTACTGTAGTAATCGTATAGGCTACCTAGTTAATACAGATAGGCTCTCCTAGGCTTTAACAAGATTTATAGCTTAGGAAGCCGTCTCCTGTACTTGAATGCTTAATTTACATGCATCTTTGTTCTGAATCTCGTCCGACGCTTTCTTATTCCACATTGCCCTGATGGTATTAAAATATTTTGCTAATTGACCTGCTTTCCCCCATTCCCTTTTTAGTAATTTAATTTAAGTGTGATACTCATTTTCATTTTCTATTCTGTTTAGATCTGCTTTGTCTACAAACTTTGCTCTTATCCTTTTAATTTCCCTGCATTCCCTGATCAGGTGCGCTGCACCCATAACCTTCCCACAAAACAGGCAAATGTCCTCTTTTCCTACTTCTCTCAACGCTTTGTTCTTATACACCCCCATTAACCACCAAATTATCCCTCTCATTTCTCTTTTCATTAGGCATTGAGGCTTTATGCTCATAAAGTTCCTTATTTCGCAGAACTCCGTTAAGGTTCTCCTACAGGTGCACTCTTCTCTTAGCACCTGCAACTCTACGTCATTAACCCTTCTACACAGTTTTTTGCACACCCTACCTTCCTCTCTTTGTAAGTCCCTATCCCATAGATAACCCATTCCTAATCTTTCCAGTACACTTCTTACCCCGTCCACCCAGTAGCCCTCTTGCTGATGCTTCATTTGGTGCAGGTAGGCTACCTTAAGCATTTCCCCCCCTCCACCTGCTTTTAAACGAATCCAAGACTTTATGACCTTTTTTATGATATGTTGTCTAATGCTTACATCCTCACACAACATTCTCGCTCCACAATTCGCCGTGCAACTAGGTAGCCCCAAAATTATCTCCAGGGCTTTCGTTCCTTCCTCTAAACCCCATACTTCCACTCCATAGAGTGCTCTTGAAACGATGAGTGCGTTGAACACATTCTTATACACTTTGTAATCAAGATTCGGTAACCTACGCTCTAACACTTTAACATTCGCCAATGCCGCTAGCCCTTTCGATTTTGCCCTTTTAATTTGTTCGGTCCATTTGCCATTACTCGCCATTATCGTCCCTAGATACTCAAGTTTTTTCACCGTCTCTAACTGCGACCCATACATGACCCACTTTTCGTTCTTAGCCAGTTTAACTCCCTTTTTGCAGACCATAACTTTGGTCTTATTCGGGTTAATTTTTAAGTTCCAGTCCTCACAGTATCTCACAATATCGTCAATACTATATTGCATATTATAGGGTGTTAGAGCAAGCAGAAGGATGTCATCAGCAAAAGCTAGGCCCGGGATATCATAATTGTCCAAGCAAGGGTTGGACCGTTGCTCAAAGCCCTTTGAATCGAAAATATCGTTGATAAATAGCAAAAAAAAGCACCGGGGATAATTTTCATCCCTGTTTTAATCCTATATTAGACGTTATCTCTCCTACAATTACATCATCTTTAGTTTTAATTGCACATTTCACTTCGGAATACACATTCTCAATTGCTCGTATCATTTTATGTGACACCCCGATTTTTCCCAGCTTAGCCATGACAGCTCCCCTGCTCACTGAATCAAACGCCTTCTCCAAATCAATAGCTGTGATATACAGCTTACCTCTTTTCCTTCTTATGTACTTGTCCATCACCGTTTTAACCACCATTATATTGTCACTGGTTCTCATCCCTTTTCTGAACCCTGTCTGGAGTCTCGAGAACACCGAACAGCCCTCTGCCCATGCTATTAAACGCTTGGATAAGACCCCGGTGTACATTTTGCTCAAATTATCAAGCAAAGTTAAGCCTCTATAGTTGCCTGGGTCTAGTTTGTCCCCACGCTTCTTATATATTGGACAAATTATCCCCTCCTGCCACGCCCTCGGAAATCTACCTCCTTCAAAGATTTTGTTAAAGATTTTTACCAAGCTGTCCATCATGAACCTATTGTTACTCAACTCTTGCCAAAATTAATTTGTTATCCCCGAAATAGCACCTGACTTCCCTCCTTTACTCTTTGCTATTACTCCCTTAATTTCCTCTATCGATATGACTTGGTCCAGCATAGGCAGAGCGGCCTCCAGCCCCCTCGGGACGCCAAACTCATCCCTCTTCCTCCAATTATCTTCAGCATTTAACAGATTCTCATAATATGCAATCCATACTTCATCACTAATAGAGCTCCCCCCACCACTTCTGATCCCCCTACAGTAAGAATTTATCCTGCTCCACACTTTGCTACAGTCGTTAGCTTTAGAATCCTTATTTAGTGCTGTAGCTTCCTTACCCTGCCATTCATCTTTCATTTTGCTGAGCAGTTCCCTATATTCTTTCCTTAGACGACAAAATTCTACTCTCATCGTATCATCCCCTCCTCTCTTGTATAACTTCAGTGCCCTAATAACTTCGGTTTTCTTCCTTCTACAAGATTCATCGTACCATCCTTTAATTCTCCCTAATTTTCCTCTAGCCTTCACGCGCATTTTCCGCCCGGCCATCATAATTGCATTCTCAATCATACGTATTACCCCTTCAATTTCATCATTACTGATCATTAAACTTATCCCTACCTTTATCAGCTCAAAATTTTCTCCCTGAAAGTAGTTCTGGAACTCTCTGCAGTTTTCCTCCCTCCATCTGAATCTATTTACTTTTCTCTCTATAGCTTTAACTTGTGGGTTACCTTTTGATTTTGATTTTGTCACCGCTCCCTGCGTGTTGACGACAATTGGTAGGTGGTGTGATTCCCCCCATTCTTCAACAGTGAACCTCTTAATTAAGGATAGTGCTCCTCTGGAACATATTGCTAAATCTATTACACTTCCTCCAATCTCTGTTATATACGTCAGGTTACCTTCTTCATCCCCCACACAGACACCATTTAATATATATAGCTCTTCTGCACCACATAGTTCCAAAATCTTTTCTCCGTTCTTATTACATTCCTTGTCTTTGCTGTGCCTATCCCCACATACGGCCTCGGCAACCCCCTTGCTGTAAAGGGGCTTTCTGTCTGCAACCCTCGTATTGAAGTCCCCTAAAAGCACAATCTCTGCCTCTTCATATATATTTTGAATTCTGTTTATTTCAATAGCTAACTCATCGAAAAAGCTTTCTCTTGCATACGGGGAATTCTCCGGAGGGTTGTAGACAAAGCCAAAACATACCGTTCCTTTCCCCCTCCCCCTAATATCTGCTTTTACCCACACTACTTCTTCCAGTTCTGAACTAATAAATTCTGATAATTCCCTCACCTCTTCTTTAATTAAAACAACAATTCCCCCCGGGAACCTACCTGTATGAGCTTTCCTAATCTTAGGTTTTGTATATATATTGAAGCCATCTATTTTAACCTCGCAACCTACAGGGAGCCAACTCTCAACAAATCCTACAATCTGCATATCTTCTATTAGGGTCAAAACTACATCGTTCCCTCTCTTATTTAAAAAACCCTCTATATTTACGCTAGCAATATTCCAGTTTATTTATTTTTTACCCGTACCCTCTTCGCTGGCGGTAGCTTTACTTCTAGTAACTCTAGCTTTCTCTAGCTCTAGTATACTGCCACCTGGAGAAGAAATGACCTCCTTCTCTACATTAAACTGCTCTGTCAAGTTTTAATGCACATCAACAGTTAAACCACATCCTTTGTGGCCTAAATCTATCACTACGAGTGCTAGTGTCGATCCATGCACGGTCAAATCATAATCGAAATATCTACTTCCATGTTGAAAAATTCAAAAACACTGCTTCCCACAAACTGAAGATAAAGAATCAAAGAACAGATTAAAACAATCAAATTTGAATTTAATTCTAATCTGTAGAAAAAGTTACATTTTAAAAACAAGCGTTTTTACTAGGTTCTTTTCCTCAAAATATAATTTAAGTCTGAATTGAATTTCAAAAATTTAAATTCGAAATATGATAGAGCTTTATAAACAACGCATTTTGACTTTTTTCCGGATCTTCTAGCTTTTCAACTTTTGGCACAATTGTCAAAATAGCTTAACTCTACGTTTTTGCTAAACTGGACACCTAAAGTTTGAGAGCTCTTAGTGTCATATATAACACCCCAGGGGCTCACTTCTAGAAGGGCGTGGGCTGGTGACCACGGGACCCCAGCTGAGTCCGACATTGCTTCCACTTACTTGTGCCGGGCCCCTCTCTGTCTTCTTTCCTGTCAACCTCTCTTAGTCAACTCTTAATTTCTTCTGACCCCGACGGTATTAGAGTATCCGAGGCCAAGGGAGTCTCTTCCTTTCCCGCCTTCATTGGACCTTCTCTCATCTTTCCTGATCTATAATTCTTCTTGGGATCAGCCTTCTTTTTCTTTTCATTATAGTTCCCCTTCTCTTTAGGATTTCCACCTTGTTTTTCTGATTTGGCTCCCCGAGTATCCAAATTCCATTTTGTGACTATTTTGAATCTCAACCACATTTAGTAAGTAATTTCAATCTACACTGCATTTTGTAAGTATTTTCGATCTAAACTCAATTTTATAAGTAGTTTCAATCTCAATTGCATTTTGTCAGTACAATATTTTGAATCCCAGGCTTCCACATATTGTAAGTATTTTGAATCTACCATACATTTTGTAAGCATTATGAATTTCAATTCCATTTTGTAAGTATTTTGAATTCCAATTGCACTTTGTGAGTATTTTGAATATGAACGGCATTTTTCACACTAACTTGCACTGTGTATTTTCAATTTCAATTGCATTTTGAATATATTTTGAACCTCAATTGCATTTTGTGCGAATTTTCAATTTCAATTGCATTTTTTGAGTATTTTGAATCTACCTGTACATTGCATTTTGTAAGCATTTTGAACCTAAACTACATTTTGTGAGTATTTTCCTTCTAAATTACCTTTTGTAAGGATTTCCACTCTACATTTTGTGAGTCATTTCAATCTGAGTTCCATTTTGTAAGTATTTTCCGTCCAGCTTAATTTTTGTTATGGTTTCCATTTCATTGTCGGTGTTCGGAAATAACGTACCACGGACAAAACGTACCACTTGATTTTCGAGGACATAACGTACCACCTAGGTCGTTATCTACCTAAGAACGGTTTTTCCGTAATCCCCAAATATTTACGCTAGGACATAACGTACCACTTGATGTCAGACGGGCATTCCAGTTACAGGTTCATTACCCCATAAATATCAGTGGCGATCACACTGCGACTTTAACCATTTTGGTATTGTAACATGGAGTTGTGTACAACGAATAAGGGCGGTTTATGTGCGCACTTCGACGAATGAAGTACGAATTGTACATTGAAAGTTCAAAGAGAAAGAAGAAATATGTCAAGTATGAAGAACAGCTTGACAGAATAATGAAGCGGTATGAAGAGAATGGAAACATGAAATCTTGCTTGAGAGCTCTCTCATATTCGCAGAACTTGGAATGAAACTTCACATGGCGAACTTGCTATTCACTTGGAATGAAATATCCCATGACGAACTTGCGATTCGCTAGGATATAAAACCCACAAAAAACAATTTAAAAATTGTAAAAAAATTAAATAAACAAAGTAAAGAAAACGAAAAAAGACCAGAGCTTAACCACAGCTGATTTTAAACACGCCAAAATATTTATAAACATTTTGCCAGTCCAAAGCATGAGGATAATGTGTGATGGGAATCCAAAAACTTGCCGTATTTTATATTAGTTTATCTTATGTTATTGCCCACGTATTTATTACCAGGATTAATATTGAGCAATACCGAGCAAGTGGCCGTGCGGTTAGGGTTTCATGCACCCTAAATACTTCCCACTCTTTCAAGTGGTACGTTATGTCCTCTCCTAAATATTTTAAGGTCATTAGCTGACTCTTCACAGTTAATCAGCCGGCCAAGTGGTACTTTATGTCCGGTGGTACGTTATGTCCTATAACCTTCATTGTCATTTTCGCTATCACCCAGAGGCCGATAACCAAAATGGTAGGCCTCTTAGAACAGCAATCATCTCCATCATGTCATTAAAAAAATGTTTAAAACATTAAAGGCAGAAAGAATGCACTGACTGAAGCAGGTGATGTCTCCGGAATACACGGTACGTTGTACACGGGAAAACACCTGCAGTTGAAACCTAGTTGACTTCTCCTGGCGCGCAGACAATACATAGACACTCCTCCTCTCCTCTGTCGTCTTGAACGCTCTCCCATCGTTCACGGTTGTAACGTGTACTTTATCCTAAACTTATAATTAGCTGCAGTTAACGAAGCGAGACCTTGCCTTTGTTTCCGGATTTGGATTAAAGCAAGTTAGCGCTGATCTTCTCAAAGTTTGAAGTCTCGGACTTGGCTGCAAAACAAATCATTGTAATTAAAACTCGACACAAAGAGTGCGCTGGGCTGTCAACACCTGCTCAATGTTCAGCAGCTTGTAATAAATATAATTAGTGTATAGACTGATTCAACAAACTGTTTTCAAAATACGTACATCATTTTGATATTGTTCATAAAAGCACGCTGCAATGTACGAGGTGTGTAATGAGACTGATTTTTTTTATCTGGTTTTATTCCATTACCATTAAAATTCAACACCGTACCCTTCAGAGTAACTGCTTTGGGGAGCCTCACAGCGCGGGTGTTGGTTCTTCCATTTGTCATAGCAGTGCTGAAACTCGGATAATGGAGTAGTTTTCAGTTGGTCAGTATAATAATAATAATAATAATAGTAATAATATCGTATGGCCTCGGGTGCCGGGTGCAAGATTTGTTACTTGAAACCCAGAGGGCAGCTTGTATGTCGAATTTTGTTTTTCTTTAAGCGCTATGAAATTCAAGGAGGTTAGATATCTAAGTTCTTTGACACTGTAGCACTTTCTAGTAGAGAAATGAGGAACTTTGATTTGTTGAAAAATCCCGAGATTAATTTTACCATTATGAACACGACCTACTGAATTCAAATGGGTTCTTCAACATGCCAACATCGTATGACATGCGTACCGGTATCGTGATTTTTGGCGCCTTTCAAAAACCACTTACCTTGGTCAGGAGCGAACCTGCAATCTTGGGGTTAGTAATCCGACACGATAACAACTCACCCACCGCGGCACGCAGATGGTCAGTAACAGGCGTTTTAATAATGTCCTGTGACCCCAAAACGACGCCCCATGCGGTGTGTTTTAATGTCTGGAAGAGGAGAAAGTCACACGAACTCAAATCGGACGAATAAGGAAGTGGAAGAAGCCACTGGAGTGTTCTTTCTGGCCAAATATTGGTTCACTGAAATCCCTGTATAACAAGGCGCATTATCATGATGCTACACCCAGTTCTGTTTATTGTTTGGTCTCATACGCATGACCCTTTTGGGAGGAAAATAATGCGAAAATCATCAGGCCAACTAACAAGTTCAAACGCGCTCTTTGAATGGGCATAACGGAGAAGAAAAAGAAGAGAAAGGAAGGCTTAGAGCTCTTAGGATGTGTAATGCACAAATAGTGTAGGCCATGTAGCTGTAGATTGAAGTTAGAGTTAGCTAGAGCTCAGCAACTTGAGAGCGACCCTGTGAGAGCGCTAGCTCCGTCAGCCAGTGTGATAGAGAGGACAGCGAGTTTGCAGTTTGCATTTTTTCCGGGGTTTCAGTTGGAGTTGTTGAGCTCTAGTTAGTTATTGAAGTTTTAAGGTGCAGAACTACGCGCTTATCTGCCCTTAATAGTAGCTAGAGAATTAACATTTCTGTCCCCGATGTCATATATGTTTCATTGACAAGTATTTCATATTCTTCTTGGAATTTTAATTACAAAACGTCGATTGTACTGCTGAAAATTATCGTATAATGTCTGCTTTTACTCTCTCCTTACACCTTAATAGGCTAAAAACCCACACTTCTAATCCCAATGAAGAGGTCACAACGTGTGACATTGGGATTTGTGAGCAAGTCTCTCTAGTCATGTGAATTCAATCCACTTACCGTGATAAACGAAGCTATCAAACTTATGTGTCGCAACTTTCGCCAGCTGGTCTCTTCCCTGAGGACGGCCTGTATAAATAACCCCACTCACATTTATTACCAAGGCACATTCCGAGCCGAGTGGAAAATTCTCAAGTATTTTCAGCACTGGGTTTCTTTAATGACATTGCCCCGACTTGCCCTCATTTCACGGGAGAACCAGTCCGCGTCCCAAATGTAATGAATCTCAAGTTCCACGAGTAAATTCTCTCTCACAGCTTCATGTCATAACTGCTGCAAGTGTCTGCTCAAAGTGAACTTTTATTCCTGTATCCACTCTATCTAACTCGACTCTGTTTCATGTGAGTTGATGTACTGGGTGTGACCGAACGCTCTTCTATCGCAATGGAATGCTGCAGGTTCGGACTGTGGAGTGAGTTCATGCCTAAACTCTGCCTCTTTCCACGAGTACCGGTACGGATAATCGACTCTCTTCAAAGTTATTATCCTATCTTCATATATGAAACAATATGTTCAGTAAAGAACATATGGCCTACTTTCTCCTAAATGCATGGGCACAGTTATAACTGGTTGGTTCTTAAGTTTCGGGGCTGCGACAACGCGGTCATGTAGCCCCGTGAACGTTGGGTGTGTGTAGAATCTGTCTAATAACCGGTGTTAATTGTGATGACTGTATTAGTGTGTGTTATCTGTTTTTTAATTTAAGTACTGCAACTTAGGATTTTTCAACTAGTTCCTACTTTTGCCACCAAGCGCCACCGTCAACGACTACTAGGCCAAGTTCAGGACTTGACTACTAGACGCCACCGCAGTCGGCTCTTGGCAACGAACATAGAAACCTAAGAGCGTTGTTTACATTCTTAACCTATCCAATTTAGCTTCACACAGGTGCAATTATTGGAAGGTTCTTTAACATGCCATAAATCTATGACATGGGACCGCCGGCTTTACTTCCCCTCCGAAGGAAGGCATACTGAGGGATTTTTAACGCTCTTAAAAAATCCGACGACTTTGGCCGGGTTTGAACCCGCTATCTTGGGCATAGAAGCTCAGCATGCTACCGACTACGCCACCGAAGCCGCCACAGTTACAACTCTTCGTCTTTATCAAGGAGTTTTATTTTATTTATTTATTTATTTATCGTATGGCTTTTAGTGCCGGGAGTGTCCGAGGACATGTTCGGCTCGCCAGAGCCTGTAGCTACTTCAAGCGGACACCCATAGGGTGAGCTACAAGTTCCGTTAAATTTCAAGTAGTTTCAACTTTCGCTACCAGATGTCAATGATTCCTAGTGGTGAACGTTGGAACTTTGATAGAGCGTTCCAACGAAATCTAACCTAGAAATTTAGCTTCACAAAAGTTCAGTCTGTGGAAGGATCATTTACATGCCATAAATCTATGACATGGGACCGCCGGCTTTACGTCCCCTCCGAAGGAAGGCATACTGAAGGATTTTAACGCTCTTAAAAAAATCCGACTACTTCGGCCGGGTTTGAACCCACTATCTTGGGCACAGTAGTTCAGCATGCTACCAACTAAACCACCGAAGGAGTATAATATAATAATTTCTTGGTTGAAGACTTTACAAACTATTTACCTCTACCGAACACCAGAGTCTCGGAAAAACTCCTACCGCCATTGAAGAAAAAAAGAGAAGGCATATCTCAAGAATTTAATGGAACTAGGGACATGATCGACCAGACGTGGGCAGCATCCAAATGTTGAGTTGAGGCATATGTTTACACGTCTGGCTGTCAATGATTTTCACCACGTTAATTGTATTAACAAATCTTTCCAAGACCCTACAATGACGTGTGTATGTCGACTATGTGGACAAACATGTGAACGCTATCACTTAGAGCTCTGTAAGAGAACACAATCAATCAAAGACTATGCAATTCAAATCGCCAAAGTGCAATTTTAGTGTACATGTTCATTCTTTAATTTCGATTGCTATTTGGCCGCAATAAAAGTATTAATTAAATTATTTTGTAATTTATAATAACTTGTCTCCTCAGGCTAGTGAGGCAATATACTTGCTTAAAATGAATCATACAAAGAATAGGACACTGCATTCACACAATCCACTATTTATTAAGAAGGGCAAGCTTCCATTAACTTTCCTGGCATCCCACAAAAATCAACACTCCACACTAAGAGTAAGTCAATCCTTCATTTACAAAAAAAAAAAAAAACTATGTTTCATACACAATTATGTTATCACCAACTGGTCTCCATCTTGCCTCAAATCCAATAACAAATCAGCCTATTCCCATGGCAACCATCATAACCTTACACCTAGATCAAGGAACCTTTGACCTCATCTGCCAAGGCCACCTGGTCATCTCAAAGCAACCTACCTGCAATAGCCAGACCACCACCGAGAATATGACCCAAAACACATAAGACACTCGGTGGTGGTCCACCATTGTGGCCATGGCTGGCAACCCGACAAAAAAAACAACAAACAAACTAATTGAAATGTAACGAGGAGGAACCTCTTTAACCCACAAATGTTAGGTTACACGTTCAATTGTTTACATAACCTCAGGATGGTGGCTGTGCGAAATTTAAAAATTAAGTTTTTAGTTCTTGTCTCCTAAACCTGCGATCGAAGAGAACGTTTGAATAATGAACCTACTGTACGCAATAATCTTCATCTAATGGTGCATAACTCTATGGCCTACACATATAACAATCCAACATGGCGACCATCTGCAATATTTAGGCAGTTCTCAATATCTCAATATTACAGAAATCAAACTGAAATGTTGTATGTAGATAGAGGCTATTAACATAAGTTCACCTATGGATAATTCAATAACCTGGTGAGCACAAAACCAACATGGTGGCGATGCGAAGTTCAAATATATGAATGTATTTTTCTCGCGACTTTCCATCCGAGCGCTGTGAAACTTGGTATGGTATATCTTCTTACAAGCCTTAACCCTTAATTGAGCTCGTGGAAAAAACTCACACTAATAACCTCGTGTGGTCCCACGGACCACGGAATTTAAGACAATATATTTTGGAAACGATTTTGTTTTCTTGTTACTGATTTAAATAACATTGTATTTACACTCATATTAATGCAAATAAGATAAGATATAGATGTAAATATAGTATATTGAGATTTTTAAACGCACAAAAATAAAATTATTACCATTATTGTAAGGCTTCAGTCATTGCTTAAGAAAAAATACCAACTTTCAAGTTTGGCAATTAAATGTAATGTCCTTTAACACACAAATATATGATCTAATTAACAGTAAAATTCAAACTGGTTCCAAACACAAAGAAAAGAATCCTGCAAGGGGTCCAGATGCTCTAATTCTTTTCACTGACGCAGCCATTGCAAACTTTCTTGCTGTGCACTAAGCAGATTGGTAGCTTTCATTCGTAATGGAGGTGGGCTGACAATAGTTCTCTTCTTCTCTGGACACACTTAGCAACATTTTCGTTTGTGGAGGTCAATGTTTTTCCTACGACTTATGCCTATTGTTGGGATCTAGATTTTGTTTTAGATTGCGGGCAATCCCGAGCGCCATAGTAGACAAACTGTGCCCGTGTATTGCTTTTTTCAGTTGCCGCGTCCTCACCTTCAGCCTCTGCGCCTTCATTTTCAGATGCACTTACTTCTGGAGCTGTGTCCTGATCACTAGGTATATATTCGGCATCATCTTGGTCTGAATATTCTTCTTCTGAAGCATGCTGTAGATGGGTAAACATACGCTCTTAGGAGTCTGCCACATTTTGTTGTATCTCTTGGAATACCGTAACAACATTCTCAAAATTCGTCGATTGCACATTATGCCAACTGGGCAGGTTTATAATGGTCCAATATGCCAAGATTCATCAGAATAAAGGCAGATTAGACTCAGTCAGATTTTTTTTAAAGTTACGTAGCTGACCTCGTGTGGTCCCACGGACCACGACCAATTAAATACCTACATACTGAAAGACCGCACGTTCACGTCATTTCACCTCAGCCTTCCTGGCGCGACTTCAGGAAGGTACTGGGAGGGGGGAGTCGATCGGTGGTAAAATACTCCATTTATGAAGATAAGATAAACGTCTCAGGTCCCAGGGACCACACAAGGTCAATTAAGGGTTAATATACTGACGTCTAATTTAATGGAATTTTATGACAACTTAAAAATGGCGATTGTGCAATTTTTTTCAAATCTCTAGTCCTAAGTATAATAATTATATCGTATGGCCTCGGATGCCGGGTGCAAGCTTTGTAATTTGACACCCAGAGGGTAGCTTGCATGTCGAATTTCGTTGTTCCTTGAATCACAATGAAAGTCAAGGAGGTTAGATATCTAAGCTCTTTGACACTATAGCGCTTTCTAGTAGAGAAATGAGGAACTTTGTGTTGGCAGAAAATCCCGAGATTAATTTTGCAATTATGAACACGGCCTACTGAATTCAAATGGGTTCTTTGACATGCCAACATCGTATGACATGCATGTCGTATTTTTTGCCGCCTTTCAAAAAATCACTTACCACGGCCAGGAGCGAACCTGCAATCTTGGGGTTAGTAGACCGACACGCTATCCACTCACCCACCGTGGCAAGCTTAGTCCTAAGTAAGACCAGTAGGATGTATGAAAATAGACTATTTTGTTCTTCACGGAACTATTTATTTTATACTTATTACAGTATCGTCCAAACTTCTCTGCTTGTGTCCTCGACAAAGGAGGTAAGATAGATTTTTTGCGGTATATTGCAATGTTGGAAATTATTTAATTTCTATGGAGCATTGAGTTCGTGTAATTCTATCACCCCGCGCCGCAGCAGTTCCCATTAAATAGTGCACCACGGCCGCGAAGGCAGCTGCAGCAAGTCCTGAGATCATAGGTTTGAATCCCGGCGCTAATAACGGCTATCCTGAGAACGATTTTTCCCCAGGATATTCCACACTTCCACTAGGCAAATGCCCGGATAGTACTTAACTTTAAGTCCCAGGGTGTCTACTTTATGTCTGTCCCTAATACAGCTACATTACTACGGTCATCACATTAATTCAGGTTATCTCACACACCTTACTGGTTGGTTCCTCAATTTAGGGACTGCGACAACGCGGTCATGTAGACCCGTGTACTTTGGGTGTGTGTAGAATCTGTCTGATAACCAGCGTTAATTGTGATAGCTGTATTAGTGTGTGTTATCTGTTTTAATTCAAGTGAGGATTGCTGATGATAATTTCAAGTAGTTCCTACTTTGGCTACCAGATGGCATCGCAGTCAGCACCTGACGGCGAACGTTTGAACTAATATAGCGTTATCAATTCTAACCTACAAATTTTGGCTTCACACAAGTGTAGTTAGTGGAAGATTCTCTTTCATGCCATAAATCGATGACATGGGACCACCGGCTTTACTTCCCCTCCGAAAGAAGGCATACTGCGGGATTTTTAACGCTCTTAAAAATCCGACGGCTTCGGCCGTGTTTGAACTCGCGACTCACCCAACTACACAGGGCTGATGACCAAGAAGATCCGAGCCCCTAAAATGAAATACAGATGGTTATTAGTGATATTTGGTTAAGGGGGGAGACCCAGCTTAGCAGAGGAAAAAAGACCAATATGCATTCGATTGTTAAATATGCTACAAATGTTGTTGTTGCTATGCTGCACATATCCCAGTATTGGTATGCTTCCTGGCAACCAGAAGCAACTTCAATAATGTCAAAATTCTACTTATAACATTTTAAAATAATTTTTTCAAAATTTCCCGCCATTTTAACAATGTATCACCATTTCCCTTCTAAATTCCAAGTTTATAAGAATTTTCGTACTTTTCCTTTTTAAAGTGTGTATCAAACCTCAACCTACAAAATGAACCTCAATCACTAACATACACTGTGATTTAGATATTTTTATTATTATTATTATTATAATAATTATTATTATATTCTCAGGCACTCAAAATAAAAACTCTATAAAAATATCTAAATCACAGTGTATGTTAGTGATTGAGGTTCATTTTGTAGGATGAGGTTTGATACACACTTTAAACAAGTAGTTCCGTGAAGAACTATACAGCCTATTTTCATATATCCTGCTCATGTTAATTGCCTCTATCAACATACAAAATTTCAGTTTAATTGCTGTAACAGATTCGTAGATATTGAGAACCGTCTAAATATTTCAGATGGTCGCCAGGTTGGATTTTTATTTTTGTACTATTATATTAAGATTATTGTGAACGTGTGGTATTCAAACTTCAATCGCATGATTAGAACACAAGAAGTAAAAATGAGATTTTAAAATTACGCACAGCATCCATCTTGTGATTATGCAAACAATTGAAATAAATTACATGCCAGTGGATCAACATTTGCGTAAGCATTTAACGTGCAACGTTTCACGGCACTCGGATAGTTAATTCGCGAGAAACGTCCATTTAAATATTTATACTCCGCGTCGCCGCCATGTTGGATTCGTGCTCACCAGGTTACTGAAAGTCCTATAGGTGAACATATGTTCATAGTCTCTATGAACATAAAAATTTCAGTTTGGTTGCTGTAAAAGATTCATAGATATTGAGAACCGTCTAAATATTTCGGAAGCTCACCATTTAGGATTGTTATATGTATAGGCCATAGAGTTATGTACCATTCAAGGACACTTATTGCCTAGGTTCATTATTCAAACTTTCACTTCGATCGCATGATTACGACACAAGAAATAAAAACTTAATTTTAAAATTTCGCACAGCCGCCATCTTGAGGTTATGTAAACAATTGATTTAAATTAGATGGCAGTACATTACAATCTGCAAAATCATTTACTGTACCACATTTCACTGCGCTCAGAGAGTTAACTCACGAGAAAAGTCTATTAAAATATTTCAAATCCGCTTGGACGCCATGTTCGTTTTGTACTTTACAGGTTTATGAATTATACATAGGTAAACTTGTATCAGTACCCTTTATCACCGTACAAAATTGCAGGGTGATATCTGTAATAGTTTCGGAGATATAGAATGTCAGTGAAATATTTCGCACGGCCGTCATTTTGAGGTTATGTAAACAATTGAACTAAATTAGACTCCAGTGCATTGCAATGTGTATAAACATTTGCTGTACCAAGTTTCATTACGTTTGGATAGTTAAATCGCGAGAAAAGTCTATTTAAAAGTCTCAACTTCGCTTGGCCGCCATGTTGGTTTTGTAGCCATCAGGTTTTTAAAAGTCTCATAGGTGAATTTCTAGTAGTGCCCTTTATCACCGTACACAATTTCAGGGCGATATCGGTAATAGTTTCGGAGATATTGAATGCTAGTGAAATATTTCGCACAGCCGCCATGTTGGATTGGTGAGACGTAACAAAATTTGAAGGACACGGTCGAGGTTGCCGGGAATAGTGCTATGACCTTTCCGAGTTTCACTGAAATCGCTCCAGCCGTTTAGATTTTATTAGGGGGACACACACACTCACACCTCACACACACACACACACACACGCACACACACACGGACAAAAGGTGATCTCATAAGCCTATTTTTCAAAATTGAAAATAGGCTAAAAATGAAAAGTACAAAAATTCTTATAAACTTGGAATTTAGAAGGGAAACAGTGATACATTGTTAAAAAGGCGCGAAATTTTGAACATTTTATTTTAAAATGTTATAAGTAGAATTTTGACATTATAAAAGTTGATTCTGGTTGCCAGGAAGCATACCAATACTGGGATATGTGCAGCATAGCAACAACAACATTTGTAGCATATTTAACAATCGAATGCATATTGTTTTTTTTTCCTCTGCTAAGCTGGGTCTCCCCCCTTAATTGATTAGTAATTGATTAATTGGAAATTAATCGAAGACGATTAATTGATTAACCGAATGTCCGCATAATCGATTAATCAACTAATCGAATAATATATTAATCGGCTAACCGAGAAATCGATTAATTGATTAGTAGACACGAGTTAAGAAAATAAGTTTAAATGAAACGTTATGGCTTAAATTGAGTTACGCTTATTTTCGAAATGATGTATAACAAGTAGTTCCGTGAAGAACTATACAGCCTATTTTCATATATCCTACTTATGTTAATTGCCACTATCAACACACAAAACTTCAGCTTGATTGCTGTAATAAATTCATAGATATTGAGAACTATCTAAATATTTTGGACGGTCGCCATGTTGAATTTTTACATGTATTATTGCGTAGGTCCACTATTTAAACTTTCACTTCGATCACATGATTACGACACAAGAAACAAAAACTTAATTTTAAAATTTCGCACAGCCACCTTCTTGCAGTTATGTCAACAATTGAACTAAATTAGATGCCAGTGCATTGCAACTTGTATAAACATTTGCTGTACCAAGTTTCATCGTGTTTGGATGGTTAAATCGTGAGTTAAGTCAATTTAAATGTTTCGAATTCGCTTGGCCGCCATGTTCGTTTTGTAGTCAACAGGTTTTTGAAAGTTTCATAGTTGAACTTCGAGTAGTATCCTTTATCACCGTTCAAAATTTCAGGGTGATATCGGTATTAGTTTCAGTGATATAGAATGCCAGTGAAATATTTCGCACAGCCGCCATGTTGAATTGGTGAGACGTAGTAAAATTTGAAGGGTTCGGCCTAAATGGTTCTATGAGCTTACCGAGTTTCATTGAAATCGCTCCAGCCGTTTAGAAGTTATTAGATGAGGACACACACATACACACACACGGACAAAGGTGATCTCATAAGCCTATTTTTTTTTTCATAAAATGAAAAAAGGCTAAAAATCTATAAGTGTTACTTTTTGTCTAAATATACAAAGTGTCGTTCCTTGCTTATGTTAACAATGACCATATAAGCGTCATTGACAGTGGAATGACAAACATCAAAAGGCTTCTGGAAGGGATTTTCCGTGGTTTCGCCGACTGCTACTCCACGAAAAAGCTGGGATGTTTCCTAACTTAAGGCCACAGCCGCCTCGTGAACAAACCTATCCCCAGTTTACAAATACACACACTAGTTCAGACATCACAATAAAACAAATTATCATTCAAATTCCACACACACCCAAATGCACGGGCTATATGACCACGAAGTCGCAGCCCCTAAATATGCAACAACCACAAATAATAAATTTGAAACTGCCAGTTCTAGGATGGATGAGTTGGAATCAATCCACCTCTTCTCAGTTATAATTAAACCCCGTTTCGGGCTGACAGCCAAGAATATTACTGTCGACCAAAATATTATGTGCGCTCGAGTTTAAAGGTTGTTTGTGAAGTAACCAATAGACCTACATAAAATCCAATAACATCATCATTTTCATCGTTCTATTTTACGTTAGTTCATCACTTCCGAGCGAGGCGCGTGACGTAGCCCATCCTGGCAATGTTGTACAGTTTTCACCGGAGCGGCTAACTGGTGAACCATGTCTTTATTCCCCGTACAAATACAAACCGATATAAAATAAGTGAATTATTTTACGTATTTCACAATCATACAGCATATCTTTTTGATGTATAAGGATTACAACGCAACCAAGAACTACATTTTACAACCACCCCGAGCCGAGAAAAAGTTACCTTACAAAAAATATAACAACTTTGTTTCTTGGACACACAAAATTTTGAAATGAATAAACCAGTTATACAACTTTCCAATGTATATTGTGTTAAAATTTGGATTCGATCTGATGACGGGTTTGTGCGATAATAATTCTTAAATGTGACGCATGGTTGAAACACGCTTAAAAACGGGCACGTTTTGTGTTCCAACTGCGATAAAAATATAAAAATATAAATTAAAAATTTCAAACCTACATGAACTAACGTAAAATAGAACGACGAAAATGTTGATGTTATTGGATTTTATGTAGGTATATTGGTTACTTCACAAACAACCTTCAAACTCGAGTACACATAATATTTTGGTCGACAGTAGTCACTATGTCACGAGGTGGGCAAGTTCGAACTGAAGCAACAACAACACACTCAGTACTGCTCCTACCTGGCGTTCAATTTCCCTACCTCTCTTCCCTGCTGTTAATAGATCAACAGAGGTATTCCAAACTCGGTAGGGAGCTTCAAACACGATCTTTAATGCCTTAATGGTAATGTAGTTTTAAGTTTACTTGTATTGTGACAGTCTCTTTCACAAATAATCCATTATCTTTAAGAGCTCTTCAAATGAAGATCAAATTAATTTCTGTGAGAATTAAAATGAAAACCAAGTGTCGTAGCTTTTGTTCTCTTGAAGAAACTGCAATCAAGTAGAGAGCCCTTGCATTGCTCCTTTAAATGGCTTGACGTTTCCTCCATCGCACAAGTTCATCCCGTAACTACATAAGATTAAAATTTTATTTCTTCATTAATCGTTTGTTTTGTGAAGAAAGGTACACGAGTCTCCTGTTCAACTCAAGATTACGGGTATATTTCAAACATACGTCTCTTTCTTTGTTCTATCGATTAAGGTGATCGTTTTATTGGTTTTGAGTGATTATTATTTTGTTGAATTTTCCATCATGTTGCTTGAATTGGACCTACAGTATGTAAGTGTCTTATATCTGTAGTGCCGGGAAAGGTGACATACGTCAATATCTCTTCTTTGTTCCTTTCAATGTTTTCAACAGATTTAAAATGACTCTAAAAGCATTCAGACTATTGGAGTCCAGTTTAGCAAAAAACACATCTTTTGTGGCCTAAATTTATCAGTGTTAACCCATACATGGTCATATCAAATTCTAAATATCTACTTCCGTTTTGAGAAATATTGTATTAAGGGACGAAACAGCGAGGTAACCTGCCTCCTACATCCAACTTTCCTTCTGTCTCTGTAAGAGGCAGTGTCACTCCAATTATTACCTAAAATACGATCCAACTTCATGAATTATAACATTTAACTCTCCTTATAGTGAGGCATATACATGATCACTGATTTAAAGTTTGGTTTATAACAGGCTAAGCATTAGTATTAGTCCAAAATGACTACAGAGATTTGATATTGAATTTTGAGTTTGAAATTGTTGCTTTGTATCTTATCACAAATGTACTTTAGCTATTTACTAATCATATGAAAAATCTATTTAATTTGTTGGAAAATGTTGAAGTAGAACAGACCAGTAGACTATATAAAAATAGGCAACTTTTTCTTTATGAGACCAAAAGAATTATGAACTTACTACATAACTCATAAAAGATAAACCAGTTAGGGGCTAGTGTGAAGATAAGTAGCTTACTTCGTCTAGGTGAAGCATCGTTTACAAATTAGTCTTAACGTGCAGAGTTAATATTGAACGTACAGGATTAAGTAATCTTCATGAAAGTAATTGGTTGCTTCAAAAAGAAAAAAAAGTTTTAGACATTTGTCTGTCTTTCCAAAGCCTAGCAAGACGACAGTCAAGAATTCTTGATTTAACTGGGCCAAGGCAAATATAGTACAGGATGGTATTAACCATATTAATAGTATTTGGCCAACCAGTTTTCTGCAAGGATAACTTCAGTTTTGTTCCATTACGGATGTGCCGAGTAAAATTATAGAAAAAATGTGTTTTAAGACCATAATAAAATATTCATTAGCAATACTTGTACACCTTTTAATTTTATGGAGGTGGTTTATTGTTAATGCTTCTAATGTCAGGTTTCCCACTTCCACTCCAGGAAAATGCCTGGATTGTGCGGTACATAAATTAGGACCACAGCCGATTGCTACCAAACACCAATCCCATTACTACAACCGTCTCAATGACACAGATTATCAGACAGATTACAAACACAGAAGTACACGGAGCAAAATGACCACTACGTTGCAAAGCCCCTAAATAAATAAACGACAGTAGTCATATTTATTTATTTATGTATTTATTTATGTGAAACCATTTTCGAAATACAATAAAATTTATACCATACAAGATCATTATGATGATCAATAAGGAGTAAATTACTTATGTTAAACACTAACATTAATGAATGTGGCATATGAATAAAAAAAATAATAATAATATTCGTGCACTTGAAGCCAATCTACATAGGAGTAAAACAGCCGATGATTTGCTGTAACAGCTAGTTACAGAGAAGCAAAGAGATCTCTTGTTAATCAGTGAACAGTATCAAGAAAAAGATATTTCAGGTCAAGTGTCCTAGCAAAATATGGTCCTAGCCTGAAGTAATGTGTTAAACGGTTCCAGGCTAGGTTCCAGAAATAACGGGGGAGTTTTAGTCGGTATTCTGCCAATCAGGAGCCCGATACTATGTGCGTACATGCATTTCTTCCCCCCCCCCCAAAAAAAAAAAAATATTATTAATATATCGTATGGCCTCGGGTGCCGGGTGCAAGTTTTGTCATTTGACGCCCAGAGGGCTACTTTCATGTCAAATTCTTGTCGTTCATTTGAGCATATGAAAGTCAAGGAGGTTAGATATCTAAGCTCCTTGACACACTAGCGCTTTCTAGTAGATATAGGAGGAACTGTGTTGGCGGAAAATCCCGAGATTAATTTTGCCATTATGAACACGGCCTACTGAATTCAAATGGGTTCATTAACATGCCAACAACGTATGACATGCATTCCGAGATTTTTGTCGCCTTTCAAATATCCCTTACCACGGCCAGGAGCGAACCTGCAAGCTTGGGGTTGGTATTTCGACACGATAACCACTCACCCACCGTGGTAAACTATATTAATAATAATAATAACAATAATAATAATAATCACAAAGTTACAAACCTTTCTATAACATCCTAAATATTATCCTAGCTCAGTCATACGTCCTACCATTCATCACCATTCACAAGGGCTAATCGACAGTATTCAACAGGTAATCTCGGCATGCTGCATAACATTTCTTTATTGTTAGCCTACTTTCGATTTTTGCAAAAAATGAAAGTAGACTTATGAGATCACTACAGAGCGAAAAAAAGTGTGTCTGTCTGTGTGTGTGTATGTGTGTGTGTGAGTCTCTCTGTGTGTGTGTGTGTGAGTGTGTGTACTCTGAATGTCTGTCCCCCCCCCTATCAATTCGAACACGGTGAGCGCAAATTGAACGAAATTTGGTACAAAGGTAGCACTAGCTAAGGACACCTCAGTGTCATGTTTTATATCGCCGCCATCTTGACGAAAACGTAATGGCGGCCACACAAATGTTCAAAGCTTAAATCAAATTACGACTAACCTAATCATCCGATCTCTACCAAATTTTGCAACAACATGCCTTTATGGCGGCAGCATCCTTTGACCAAACTAATGGGTCATCAACCTAATAGTTTACGGATGGCGGCCATATTTGTGTGAAACTCGATTGCCCCTATTAATTCGAACACGGTAAAACCGAATGGAACGAAATTTGGTACAGAGGTAGTACTAGCAATGGGAACCCCAGTGTCATGTTTTATATCGCCGCCATCTTGACGGAAACTTAATGGCGGCCACACAAATGTTCAAAGCTTAAATCAAATTACGACTAACCTAATCATCCGATCTCAACCAAATTTTGCAACAACATACCTTTATGGAGGGAGCATCCTTTGACAAATCTAATAGGTCATTAGCCTAATAGTTTGCGGATGGCGGCCATCTTTGTGTCAAAATCGATTACCCCTATTAATTCGAACACGGTGAAACCGAATGGAATGAAATTTGGTACAGAGGTAGCACTAGCAAAGGGCACCCCAGTGTCATGTTTTATATCGCCGCCATCTTGACGGAAACGTAATGGCGGCCACCCAAATGTTCAAAGCTTAAATCAAATTACGACTAACCTAATCATCCGATCTCTACCAAATTTTACAACAACATACCTTTATGAAGGGAGCATCCTTTGACAAATCGAATAGGTCATTAGCCTAATAGTTTGTGGATGGCGGCCATCTTTGTGTCAAAATCGATTACCCCTATTAATTCGAACACGGTGAAACCGAATGGAATGAAATTTGGTACAGAGGTAGCACTAGCAAAGGGCACCCCAGTGTCATGTTTTATATCACCGCCATCTTGACGGAAACGTAATGCCGGCCACACAAATATTCAAAGCTTAAATCAAATTACGATTAACCTAATCATCCGATCTCTACCAAATTTTGCATCAACATACCGTTATGGAGGGAGCATCCTTTGACCAAACTAATATGGCATTAGCCTAATATTTTGCGGATGGCGGCCATCTTTGTGTGAAAATCGATTCCCCCTATTAATTCGAACACGGTGAAACCGAATGGAACGAAATTTGGTACAGAGGTAGCACTAGAAAAGGCCACCTCAGTGTCATGTTTTATATTACCGCCATCTTGACGGAAACGTAATCGCGGCCACCCAAATGTTAAAGGCTAAAATGTAATTACGACCAACCTAATAATCTAGTCTCTACCAAATTTTGCAACAACAAATCTTTATGTGGGAAGCATATTCTGACCAAACTGCTAGATCATCAGCCCAATAGTTTGCAGATGGTGGCCAAGTATGTGTGCAAATCGATTCCCCCTATCAATTCAAACACGGTGAAACTGAATTGAACGAAATTTGGTACAGAGGTAGCACTAGCAAAAGGCACCTCAGTGTCATGTTTTATATCGCCGCCATCTTGACGGAAACGGAATGACGGCCACCCAAATGTTAAAAGCTTAGATCAAATTTCGACCATCCTAATAATTTGATCTCTACCGGATTTTGCAACAACATGCCTTTTTGTGGAAAGCATCTTATGACTGACTACAAGGTCATCAGCCCAATAGTTTGCAAATAGCGGCCATGTATGTGTGCAAATCCATTCCCCGGATCAATTCAAACACGGTGAAACCGAATTGAATGATTTTTTTTACAGAGGTAGCACTAGCAAAGGGCACCTTATATTCATGTTTAATATCCCTATAGCACGTTGTATTTCAACAAGCTACTACAACCAACATTCAATTATACTCCTTGAAAAGGACAAAGAGTTATAACAATACCCATGCATTTAGGAGAAAGTAGGCTATATGTTCTTTACTGAACATCTTGTTTTTGAATATCTGATATCGGCAGGAGTTGAATTCCATAGTCGAGACCCGGCTACAGCAAAAGTGCGGTTAAACATAGATGAGTGATTGATGGGGATGGCGAGGGAAGAGCCAGACCGAGTGTTTCGGTTATGATATGAGGACAAGTAACTAAATTTTAATGACATGTACATGGGGGTGCTTTCATGCAGAAATCGATAGATGGATGTCAACTAGTGAATTTTACGGCGTTCATCAGGTTTAAGCCAAGAAAGAGTACGGTAACTTTAGGTTATGTAGGCTTCTTATCTTAGATTAAAAGAAAACTGAAGACAAGAGTTCAATTCTTGTTGAAGTTTCATTGTTTGTCCATGATTTGCGTCAACAAGAGCAATGTCACACTAGTAGTAGCCTAATAATGTTTCTCATAATCATCCGTATAAAATATATCATAAAATCCTTCAGTATGCCTTCCTTCGGAGGGGAAGTAAAGTCGGCGGGCCCATGTCATAGATTTATGACATGTAAAAGAACCTACCATTAGACTTGGTAGTGTGTAACAAATTTTGTAGGTTATATTTGGCTGGTTAAAAACGCTCTATCAAGTCACAACGTTCGCCGCTAGGTGCTGGCGACAGTAGCATCTGGTGGCTAAAGTTGGAACTACTTGAAATAGAAATTGTTGGGAGCTCAAGGGCGTTCAATTAAAATTATGGCCATTCGGCTGTATAATCATCCTTATCATAGGGCAGATGACCTTCAAGTTCCGCCCATTTAAAGCAACTGTCTCCACCTCCACCACCACCATCCATGTGGCGATCCTCCGAGCATGAATCTTTGCAATGAACCGTTCCCCTTTGGACTTTCTCAGCGCCAACAAGAAGTAGCGTGTTATTTTCAAGAGCGCGGGTAAACAAACATCTAATATCTTACAACGAGGTGGTAAATGAAGGCTTTTAGACCAGTGAAGTAAACTTGACTGAGACATGGCAGAAAAGAGAAGTTTCATTTCCATTTTCACATCAAAAAGGTGTGTAAATAATGAGATAAGCGTAAAAACATATTTCGTTTTTAGCAGGTAGATGAACTAGAGCAATTATATTCAACTGTAAAAACCGGAGTATATAAAATAAAAGAAGATAGGAACAGCATTCCACATCAGATTACAAGGAAAGCGGCAAAGAAATGACAAGTTCTTTGATGAGTTTATTATGGATTTGAAATGCATGAAACGTATATGCTTACTTACTTATCCGGCGCTACAACCCTTGGTGGGCCTTGGCCTCTTCTACAATCTTCCATTAAAAGTCTCCTGCCAATTACAAGGATTTTCCGAAAGACATCTATATGAATATTTAAATTTTGCATCGGCGCCATGGTGGATTTGTGTTCATCAGGTTATTGAAAAGCCCTTAGGTGAAATTATGTTAATAGCCTCTATCAACATACAACATTTTAGTTTGAATGCTGTAACAGATTCGGAGATATTGAGAACCATCGAAATATTTCGGTTGATAGCTATGCTCATTTCAATCACATGATAAGAAAAATAATTTTAAAATATCGCACATCCGCCATCTTATTGTTATGAGTCAGATGTCGGTAGATTAAATCTCCTGTGCATTATTATCGTGCCAAATTTCACAGTGCTCCGTTGATTGCATCTCGAGAAAATGCAATTTAAATATTTTAAATTCGCTTGGCTGCCATGTTGGGTCTGTAGTTACCATCACATAGCTGAACTTACCTGAGTATTCTCTATCACCGTACAAAATTTCAGTGTGATATCACTAATAGTTTCGGAGATATAGAATGCCGAGGAAATATTTTGCACAGCCACCATGTTGGATTGGTGAGACGTAGGCTAATTACATTAAAAGGGCGTTGTCGAGGTCGGACAATAGTAGGCCTACTATGTCCTTACCGAGTTTCATTGAAATCGGTCCAGCTGTTTAGATTTTATTAGGGGGATACACACACACGAGGACAAAAGGTGATCTCATAAGCCTATGTTCTCAAAAAATGAAAATAGGCTAAAACCCGTGTATTGGTACATTCATTGGTTCGTACGATTCGTAGAAATACATGAGCTCCTAACTACCATTTTCACTCTTTACCTCAAGCCAGGAAATCTTTAGAAGGTAATTCTGACTCGTTTAGCATCATCCAAGGGACACACACAGCTTGAGGAGCACAGCGGACGCCATTACGCTCATCCCTCCCCTGGGCGTGATTGTATCAATGACGCCAGACCATTTGGCACACTATGAAGACCTGTGAACTTAGAACTTGCCTTGCCAGTCACAGTGACTTCCTTGACGCTGCACAGGCAGCCCTTTAATGTATTGACTATATTCTACAGTTCGCCAGGAAATGTTCTCCGCAGTGGCTAAGTGCAGCTCCGAGAGGTTGCGTCATCAGTTTAGTTGGCAGCACGGTGTCCTTGATAGGGTGAAGGCCACATGTGTGGGCTGTGGGCTGTCAGTGTGTATTGTTAGATTATTGGAAGAGTGCAACAGTATGTTATGAATGGCTGTGGTGAGTACAAAGTTTACTGTTTGTTTGTTTGTTTGTTTGTTTCGATACAAGCGACAGCCGTGCTGCCAACGTAACTGGCGACGCTATCCCTCGCAGAAGCATGCAGGCACTGCGGAGAACATTCCCTGGCACCCTGTAGTTTGTAGTTATTCAATTATTAAGATATAGCCTATTGCTTTTAACTTTTCTGTCTATCGTGCAATTGGTGTTTTCATATTTATTTATTTATTTATTTATTTAGCGTATGGCTCTTAGTGCCGCGAGTGTCCGAGGACATGTTTCGCTCACCAGATGCTGTAGCTGCTTCAAGACGACACCCTTAGGGTGAGCTACAAGTTCCATTCAATTTCAAGTAATTCCAACTTTCGCTACCTGATGCCACTGACTCCTAGTGGTGAACGTTGGAATTATGATAGAGCGTTTCAACGAAAAATATTCTAGAAATTTAGCTTCCCACAAGTTTAATTTGTGGAAGGATCTTTTACATGTCATAATTCTGTGACATGGGACCGCCGGCTTTTCTTTCCCTCCGGAGGAAGGCATACTGAAGGATTTTAACGACTTCGGGTTTGAACCCGCTATTTTGGGCACAGAGTTAAGCATGAGAGTGGATTTCCTATATTTTAAGTTATACCAGGTGAATCAGCTGCCCCTAATAATATTGTTCTATGCAGCCCAACTAACGTTGTTATCAGGAAGGTCGATATTTCTCTGCTTGCATCCCGTATGGTACTAAAGCACTGCAAGCAAATCCCGCAAACGATACTGAACACTATTATTTTCCCCACGATGTGACTACAGACTAATATAGTGAAAAATGACAGTGTAAAATATCGTTTGCAGGATATGCTTGCAGCGCATTAGTACCTTACGGGATGCAAGCAGAGAAAATAATATCGACCTTCCTGACAACACGCGTTAGTTGGCTGCTATATTATTAGGGGCTGCTGAATCTCCCGGTATCATTTTTTTATCCATTACTAGGATTAGTGCCCGACTTCACCCGGTGGATTTATTTGTTTTACAGAACTGGAGCGCTCAAGGATAAGGATCGGAATAAATGAAAGTAAATTAGAAAGCACCAACGCTTATTGCAGCTGATAACCTCAGTATACTGCACCAATACCATCGCCCTTATACAGAGGCATACTATTGTCATGATGATAACTGTTTTAAGGGGCATAAGAAATCTTTTTGCACTAATTACTCCCCATAACTGCAATTTATAAGCAGCTCGCCAACGCTTATTGCAGCTGATAACCTCAGTATAGGCTACTGCACCAACACCATCGCCCTTGTACAGAGGCATACTATTGTCATTATGATAACTGTTTTAAGTGGCCTAAGAAATATTTTTGCACTAATTACTCCCCGTGACTGCAATTTATAAGCAGCTCGCAACTCTGCACCAGAACACTGGTAGGGGCGACGTGATGAGGCCCGCATTACATTGCAACTCTAGACTGCGGTATTATTGAAGACGTTCTGGAGCGCTTGTTCTTCCGACTTACTGAACAGAAATCAATCTCTAAGGTTACCTGAGAGGTGTAGCCTAATGCTACATAGCCTAAACTATTCCTCTTGAATCAGGCTATCATATACAAAAAGAATTTTTCGAATCCGACTGGTAGTTCCAGAGATTAGCGCGTTTAAACACACAAACAAACACACATACTCTTCAGCTTTATTATATTAGTATAGATATCGGGCCGATGAGGTCATTTGTTATCCGGATGTTGTTGTTACTTATTTTAAGGGCTGTGACATCGTGGTCATATAGCCCCGATATTTAAGTGTATGTGAAATTAGTTTGATAACCTGTTTTATTGTTATGGCTGTTGTAGTGTGTGTATTTGTAAATTGCGGATAAGATTGTGAAGGAGGCGGCCGTGACCTCAAGTTAGGAACCATCCCAGCATTTGCCAGAAGTAGAAGTGGGCAAACTGAAAATAGATGGTTTCGATTCCCACCTCAGCCATCCTGGAAGTGGTTTCCCGTGGTTTCCTCACTTCTACTTCAGGCAAATGTCAAATTGGCGTATGAAAAGCTAAAGGAAATAGAAGACTTCTGCTACTTAGGAAGCAAAACGACTAGTGATTGACGAAGAAAAAGGATATAAAAAGTAGGTTGTCTCAGTCAAGGAGAGCATTTCTACAAAGAATAAATCTGTTGACATTAGCGTGGCGTTCTATGGAAGTGGAACTTGGACTGTTGGCGCAATAGGAAAGATGAGAATAGAAGCATTTGAAATGTGGTGTTACAGGAGAATGATGAAGATAAAATGGGAGATACAGTAACAAATGAAGAGGTATTAATACTAGTGGGAGAGGAGGGTTGTTTCTGGTGACTGCTGATGAAGAGAAGTTAAAGGTTGGTAGGACACATACTAAGACACCCAGGAATAGTATAGAAGGAAGGGTCGAGGACAAGAAGTGTAGGGGGTAAAGCAAGGTTAGATTATGTTAAACAGATTGCCTTGGATGTAAGGTGCGGTAGCTATGTAGAGATGAAACGATTTGCTCAAAATAGAGAGGCATGGAGATTGCTATCAAAATAGTCAAAAGACAGAAGACTCAAACAACAACGACAACAACGACACCGACACCAACACCGACACCGACACCGACACCGACGGGAGGAGAACATTATTCAATGGAGACGATTAATTAACAGTGATACAGTACATGGCGGGAGAAAATGAGGAGAGAGCGATCAAAGGAGTGTCAAGAAGAATATTTACCCCTAATCCAGAGAATATCCCGCCTTGTATACACACATTGGTATTCATTCCGCCTGTGAATATCTCAGCGCCGTTCTTTATAAGTTTACATTAATACATAATAAGTTCCATACTTCCATTTAACTTGGTCTTCACGACAACGCAGTAAACTTGCTCACATTTTCCTCGAGCGTCATTTGATAATCCCCGCCAACTTGTCGCCGAGAAGATAACTTGCCCCGCTCGCTTTCACAGTCCGCAAGGGTTCTTCTTATTGGTTGGTACGTACAGTCTACTGTAACAAGTGCACGATTTTTCAGTTGTTAGTTAGGAATTCATATGTCTAAATATTAGAAGACAATTTTCAGTGTTGCCTTAGTAATCGAAACTGAATGTTGTTCAGTCGGTCAACACGATTGTACCCAATTATAATGGGTGGTTCCCTAATCCTGAAAAAAGGCGGCTTCGGTATCGTAGTTGGTAACATGCTGAGCTTTTATGTCCAAGGTCGTGGGTTCAAACCCGGCTGAAGTCGTCGGATTTTTAAGAGCGTTAAAAATCCCTCAGTATGCCTTCCTTCGGAGGGGAAGTAAAGCCGGCGGTCCCATGCCCCACTAATTTTCACTTGTGTCAAGCTAAATAATTATAGGTTATATTTGACTAACGCTCTTAGGTTCCAACGTTCGTCACCAGGAGCCAAATGGGGTGGCATCTAGTAACCAAGTTCAGAACTAATTGTCGTTGACGGTGGCATTTGGTAGCAAAAATAGGAACTACTTGAAGATTGAATGTCTGCAATCTTTATTAGTATTCAAAACAGATAACCCACACTAATGCAGCCATCACAATTAACACCAGTTATCAGACAGATTTTACTCACACCCAAAGTACACGGGGCTACATGACCACGTTGTCGCAGCCCCTAAACTGAGGAACCAAACAACCATATAATCCTGAAAAACTAAAACAACAAAAGGAAAAAAAAACAAAAAAAAAACAAAAAAAACCATGAGATTAATAAATACACTTGTCGATCGTCAAGCTGTCATCAACAGATCCTTTACACTCAGGCTATTAAATCTACTGTATGCCTACAAGTATATTCACATTATGTACACACTTAATTAGTTTCAGTAGTAATTAAACTAGCACAGCTTGTCAAGATATGTGATTTTGTTGTTGAGATACCCATAATTTTGTTTGCTTGGGGGTGATTATGTGACTGTTATTAAATGGTCAGGCTATTGTGGATTGTGCACTTAGCTGTTTGAGTGATGTGTGACCCACTTTCGTGCACTGTGGAGGCAGCTGGAGACGACAGCTGCACGAAAACAAGTTGTGGTGTTTTAATCACTACCACAACTAAATAAGTGTACATACTGTAAATATCAACACCCATACATATGAACATAGATTTATTTGACTAAGTGTAAAGATCTGATGATGTTCGCTTGATGAACGAAACTAGTCATTCAATTAAACCCCTCAATTGTGTGAGAATCGATGAATCGATCTCCACCAAGTCTCATTGTAAGACTTGTGAGTCATCTATCTCACGGGATATACTCGATGTATTTTAGTGTTTTGCTGTTGGAGGTTGGAGTAACTTTCTCTGCTGGTATTTAGTTGTTCAATTGAATTGAAAAGTTGTACTGTACTCTTCTAATGCCCTTGGTCGCTACTAGGTAAGATGACTCTCTGGACAAAACCATTGGCAGCTACTAGGTTAGATGACTGTATGGACGAAACCATTGTCTGCTGCTACTGCTCGGTTCCAAGCTCTGTGAACTTGCGGGATGAAGAGGAGAGGCGGGATAGGAGCAGGCGAGAATTAAGAAGCCTGTCGACAGCCCGCCGTTACCTGACATTCTCGTCTATTCCAATACTGCTAACATGGGTCTTTTTCTGAAACCAGTGTGGCGTTGGGAATGAGTGACTGAGTCTCCGAATAATGTATTTGCTTCTGTTACTACGCAAGGACCGAGAAACCGCATCACTCGTCACCACCACTGATAATACTCATAATAGTCTGCGATGCACATTCCTCTCAGGTCCACTCAGCTTAGACTCGAGCAGTAGGTTAGATGACTGTATGGACGAAACCATTGGCCGCTACTAGGTTAGATGACTGTATGGACGAAACCATTGGCCGCTTCTAGGTTAGATGACTGTATGGACGAGACCATAGGCCGCTACTAGGTTTGATGACTCTCTGGACAAAACCATTGGCCAGTACTTGGTTAAATAACTCCCTTGACGATATCATTGACCGCTACTAGGTTAGATGACTGTATGGACGAGACCATAAGCCGCTACTAGGCTAGATGACTCTCTGGGCGAAACCATTGCCCGGTAAATGGTCAGATGACTCTCTGGACGAAACCATTGGCCGCTACTGGGCTAGATGACTGGACGAAATCATTGGTTGGTACTGGGTTAGATGTCTGTATGCACGAAATCATTGGTTGCTACTAGGTTAGATGACTGCCTGGACGAAATCATTGCCCAGTACTAGGTTAGGTGACTCTCTGGACAGAATCACTGGCCGCTACTAGGTTAGATGACTGTTTGGACGAAGCCATTGACCGCTACCTGGTTAGATGGCTCTCTGGACGAAATCATTGGCCGCTACTAGGTGAGATGAATGTTTGAACAAAGTCATTAGCCGCTACTAGGGTGGACGACTCTCTGGATGAAGCCATTGGCCACTACTAACAAGTTAGATGACTGTCTTTGCATGTAAAGCCTTACTAACACATAGAATTTAACATGTACACATCGTTTAATCCTTTAGTGTCATCATGGATAACGTCATTTTGGGTCTAATATATCGCGATCTATCAGCATTTACATTTCACGGTGTTATAATTTCACTAAATCTTTAGTTTACTCCCTCTCGCTAGAATGAATCCAGAGAAAGCAAGAGAATGTACGTGATATCCGTTAGTAACAGCTGCTGTCAGCTCGCCGCAATACATCAGCTACTGCTTCTTTTTATATGGCTGTTACTGTTCAAGAAATATAGCTTGGCTAGTCATGATGCGGGCTCTTACAGGGGACCATTTATCACATCACATGTCTAGTCCTTTTGACTTGCAGCAACTAGAACGTGCTGACATCTCTTCAGAGCTGAATCTTTTATCCTAGTGAGAGTTGAACACGGGGTTACATGGCTACGATGCCACAAACCCTTAAATTAAACAACTACTTTCCTGGAGTGAATTTTGATTAATAGCACATTACGGTATATTTTTCATTCTATCATTGACAGGCTTTGTGAATGGGCCCAAAATCATAATCTTAACTTGAACATATCTAAAACACAACTTATATCCATTGGATACACAAAACTTCTGAATTCAGTAGATTTTAATTCACTACCACCCATCAAGATACTAGATAATAATATTAAATATAGAAACACTGTCAATAATCTCGGAGTGATATTTGATAGAACACTGTCGTGGGCAGATAATACGTCTAATGTGGTAAGGAAGGTTGTATCAACTATGCATCTCCTGAAAAGAACTGTTTCTTACACCCCACCTAACATACGTAAGCTCTTCGTCCAAACTCTCATCTTTCCAATCATTGATTATGGCTCTGCTGTATACAATGATTTACCAGAAACACAGAACATCAAATTACAAAGAGTCCAGAATGCATGTGTTCGGTACATTCTGGATGTAAGGCGAGATGAACATATCACACCTTACTACGTGCAGCTGAAATGGCTGAAACTCCACGAGCGCAGGCAGTTATCAGTTGCCATTCTGACACATAAAATATTACATACCAAGACCCCGTTATATCTCTACAATGCCTTTACACCAATGCATTCTGTTCATAATCGAGAAAATAGATACACAAAATTAACACTCCAGATTCCTATACACCGAACCATGAAGTTCAATAAATCTTTTGTTTGCACCGCCTCACGCCTCTTCAACACCTTCGATTTATATAAGTTCGTCAACATTGCAAGCACTGCAGCTTTCAAAAGACATCTTTCATCCCGCTTCTTGGAGCAGTATACCTCTCACATTTGATTACTGTATTATGTTAAAATACTTTTTTAAAGTTCAATTATAACACAAGGACAATAGCTGACAACATGTCTACTTCAATAGCTCTTCTTGTACAGTATATGGTGTTTGTTTTTCGGGCTGATAGTCTGTATGCACTCTCACTCTTTTGTATATAATTTTTCCATTATCATTAGTAATATTATTATTATTGTATTGTTACTATATTTTTGTTACTATAATTGTTAGACTATGATTATTTATATTGTAATGTAGGTGAAATGTTTTATTTTTATAAGCCCTAACTTTATTTTATGTAGGGCGCTACTGTAAAGGAGCTTTTAAGCTCTAAGTGTAGCAGTGAAAATAAATCAAAAAATCAAAAATATCTATAACTCAAACAATCAGTGTACCTATGTATAGACTAGACTTACTGCGGTGCACATTTCCTTGATTATCGTGTTTTCCCTGATTGTAATTAGTATTTTAGCCGAGCAAAGTTTCTATCCAAATTACAGGTGATGAAAAAGATTCGAGAATTATACTGACAAGGAGCCTACGAATGATCTGCAATCATCCTATCACTATTTTTAGAATAACTGAATTTTTAGTAAATCAGTGTATTCTATGTTACTTTTAGCCTATTTTCATTTATGCAAAAATAGGCTTCTGAGATCACATTTTCTCCGTGTGTGTAGGCATGTTCGTGTGTGTCCGCACCTAATAAAATCTAAACGGCAAGTGCGATTTCAATGAAACTCGGTGAGGTCGTAGTACTATTTCGTCCAAGCCCGACTGTGCCCTTCACATTTTATTACGTCTCACCAATCCAACATGGTCGCTGTGAAAAATACTTCACTCTCATTCAATATCTCTGAAAATATTTTGTATGTGATAAAGGGCACTACTAGAAGTTCACCTATGTGAGTTTCAAAAACCTGTTAAGTAGAAAACGAACATGGCGGACGAGCGAAGTTGAAACATTTAAATAGACTGTTCTCGCGATTTAACCATCCGAGCGCAGTGAAACACGGTTCAGCAAATGTTTATACACATTGTAATGCACTGACATCTAATTTAGTTCAATTGTTTACAAAACCTCATGATGGCGGCTGTGCAAATGTTTAGAACTAAGTCATTATTTCTTGCGTGTTAATCATGCGATCGAAGGCAACGTTTGAATAGTGAACCTACGCAATAATCGTTATCTATTAGTACATAACTCTATGGCCTACATATGTAAAAATACAACATGGCGACCATCAGAAATATTTAGAATTAGATGGTTCTCAATAACTACTAATCTATTACAGCAATCAAACTGAAATTTTGTATGTTGATAAAGGCTATGAACATAAGTTTACCTATGGGACTTTCAATAACCTGATGAGCACAAATCAAACATGGCGGCGAGGCGAAATATAAATATTTAAATGGATTCTCGCGATTTAACCATCTGAGCGCAAATAAACTTGGTACGGTGAATGCTCGTACAAATTTTATTCTACTGATATGTAATTTATTTCAATATGTTTTCATAACCTCAAGATCGTGGCTGTGCGAAATTTTAAAATCATGGTTTTATTTGTTGTGTCCTAATTATGCGATTGAAGTTTGAATACTAAACTTATACAATAATCTTCATCAAATAGTACGTAACTCTATGACCTACATAATTATATAAAAATCCAACATGGCGACCATCCGACGGTTCTCAATATCTACGAATCTATTACAGCAATCAAACTGAAATTTTGTTTGTTGATAGAGGCAATTAAGATAAGTTATGATATATGAAAATAGGCTAATAAGTCTTTCACGGAACTACTTGTTTCTTATTCGTTTTATTAATTGTAGTGGATTTTGATTTTTGAATATCATAAATCCGTGTTAATTACATTGTTTTTATTGAAATGTTACAGTTCAAAAATATATATAACCTTTTGTACTATAACTTGAATTTTAATAGGTTGAAATCAGTGTAAACTATGATATCATTGTATTACGCCATGTTCGAATTTATTCGTTTTCATAATTGATTAGATATTGGTATCTAAATTAATAGGTTAAGAATGTTATCAGTCAATGCACTAATATTTGAACTTTAACATTTTAAATCAGTGTTTATTATCGTCCGTGTTTGAAATTTATTAGTTTCGATATGTAACTATCCATGTATATGGTAGCTTAAGAATTTTTACAATCCATTATACGGTATGTTTTAAATCTTCAATTTTATATTATTCAGTAATTCATATTGTTAAAATAATTTAAATATGGACATCTTTTAAATTTGATTTTTGTATTTTATATCTTTATAAATATACTAGCATTACCCGTCGTGGCTTCGCCCGCGAATATTCTAGTTGTAAAGAGTACACTTAGCAAAATCTCAATCATGAGTGCTATGACTGATTTATCCTTGGTATGAATAATCAGACTTTATCAATTCAGCAACTGGTGCAGTGGTTAGGGGTTTGTCATTCCTTCATAGGTATATCAGAGCGAAGTTAGTTTTCTGGGAATATCACAGACACTGTTAATTTAAGGGCCTTTAAATGTGGTTTTCGGAGACCCTTTATAGTCGGGTGAAAAAGACCTTTCGTACCACACTCACACGTGAAAATTGCGTGAAAAAATTCTAGAGTATCCCTTGACCCCCTTAAGCGCATTATAGTGTATGTATTGATGAATTTTACAGCTTAATTTGGTTCCGTGATAACCGTATAACCGTCTGGAAACTTTCACAGCAATGTAATAATTGGAATTTCTTTGCGTCTTACAGAAACAGATGGACCTGTGAGATTCTGTTACCATGGTTACCGTGTTGCAATCTTTCTTCATTGTAAATATACATGTTTTAAGGTATTTATTTAATTGTGAGGCATTTAAAGAGTAAGTGAGCGCGTTTCGCTTACGCATTGTGTTATGCTGAACATGTAGGTACCCCATATGTGTAGGTTGGTGTCAATGGGACCTTATTTTCGGTAAAAAAAACTGGAATTGGATCTTAGCAGAATAATATAGGGAGGGATTATATTTGATAAAGAGAAAAAAAAACAATTTCATCTAATATAATGTTAAATGATAGAGCCATTGAACAAGTAACGGATTTTTTTATTTATTTGGGAAGTGAGATTAATTATGACAACAGATGCATCTCAAAAATTAAGAAAAGACTAGTGTTGGAGAAGAAAGCCTTTCAAAATAAGAATAATTTGCTGCTCAATGATCACCTCAACTTGAAGATAAAGAAGTCATTTCTCAAGACCTTTGTTTGGAGTGTGTTGACTTATGGTTGTGAAACATGGATACTTGGGAAAAGAGAAGAAACAAAACTCGAAGCAACTGAAATGTGGTTCTGGAGACGAAAGTCCCGAACAAGCTGGATGGATATAAAGACAAATGAGCTCGTTCTGAACCAAATTCGGGAGAATCGATGGCTGTTGAACACCATCAAGAAAAGGAAAGCAAAATTCATGGGACACATAATCAGACATGTCACTCTCCTCCACGTAATTTTAGAAGGAGATATTTTGGGGATGAAACCACTGGGACTACCAAGACAATCGTATCTCAAGAAAATTGTCAAGGAGATGGAATGCGACTCGTATGCCCACATGAAGAGAACTGCTGAAGACAGTAAGAAATGGCTGCAACGACAAGTCTTTTAGCCTTTAGAAGCTGATGATGATGATTTGTTAATCGCAGTCAAACACACCAGTGCTTTGTGAATGTTAGATGTAGTACAGGGAATGTTCTCCGCAGCGCCTGAATGCGTCTGCGAGAGCTAGTCACAGAAGTTACGTTGGCTGCCGCTTGCATCATAACAAATAAACAGTAAACTTTGTACTCACTACAGTAATTCATAACAGAAGCTGGAAACATTCACAGTACGTCACTCTTTTTAGCCTACTTTTCACATTTTGCAAAAATGAGGAAAAAGTAGACTTATGAGATCGGGCAAATGTGTGTCTGTCTGTCTGTCTGTCTGTCTGTCTGTCTGTCCTTCTGTCTGTCTGTCTGTCTGGCTGTGTGTGTGTCCCCCCCCTATCAACTCCTAAACGGCTGCAGCAATCGAAACAAAATTTGGTAGGAGTAAAGATCTACACCTGAATATCTCACGGCCATATTTGAAAATGATGTCAGTGCTACCAACTGCTAAAAAATCGCAATTGAAATTTGAGCTCCATGTTGGATATCTTGGAAAGTATGAATGGGAGCTATTTCAAAATTGGCACACGTACAGATCATAATATTTCAGTTTAATTTCCAGGAGGCCAAACATGGCAGTGTTGCCAAAATGATTATAAGCCTCCTGATAGGTCCAATTTTTAAATGCATATAACTTCTACACTATCAATTGGAATTCAACCAAATTTCGTATGTTGTATGTGTACATAACCAGATATGACTGAGCGTATTCTTAAGACCTACCAGGGCTGCCAACTGTTAATAAATGCTCCTAATTTATTTTATCCAAATACCAATATAGCAGAAAGTATGCAAGACGACAGCTTTAAACTATGCACACGTATAGTACCTGACATTCTATATTAATTTGGAGTAACTTATATACGTCAGTGCTACCAACATGATTCTAAGCCTGCTGATAGGTCCAACTTTAAATACATGCAACTTCCATACTATCATTTGGATTTCAACCAAATTTTGTATGTGTTATGTGTACCTTAACAGATATGACTATGCGTATTCTAAGGAGCAACCAGGGCTGCCAACTGTTAATATGTGCTGTCCCTATTTTTGTCACCCTAATATCAATATATCAGAAAGTATGCAAGCCAATAGCTCTAAAATTTGCACACGTATAGTGCCTGGCATTCTAGACGAATTTGGAGTAACTAATATACGTCAGTGCTGCCAACATGATTCTAAGCCTGCTGATAGGTCCAATGGATTTCATTCAAAATTGGCACAACAATAGATCATATTATTTCAGATTATTTCTGACCAATACATTCATGACATTGTTGCCAACATGATTTTACGCGCGCTGTTAGATCCAATGTTTAACTGCATGTAACGTCCATGCGATTCATTGGACTTCAACCAAATTTTGTATTTTGTACCTTAAGAGATGGAACTAAGAATATATTCAGTCATCAGGGCTGCCAACTGTAGTGCTCTATTAGGATACATTATGCCAGGTATACAGTATTTCGAACTAATTGGAAATTTCGATATTAGCAACTTAATTTCGTCATTATTCTAGATAGGTTCATATTCTGTAGAATAATCATTGGCATGAAAAGTAGGCTGTATAGTTCTTAACGGAACTTCTTGTGTCATAATCAGTTTGTTTTAATTCATGAACCACGGTCTTTTTATGAGGGAACAACTGAAGCTTGTCCCTTACAGCTTTATGTTCTGTCGACTTACAGATTCCTCTTTGTTGAGCTAATGTTCGTGTTGATTTACTTGGACTACGCAGCATTATATCGGAGATTTCATCAATTTTTTCGTCCGTTAAAAGGGTAGGCCTGCCTGTTCCCGGTAGATCGTGAACTGAGCCAGTCACACGAAATTTACTTATCAAATCCCGAACGGTATCACGGTTTGGACTCTTTGAATTAGGAAACCGCGCCTGAAATCTTAATATTACTTTTTCTGTAAACCGATCGCCTTAGCGAAAAACGTATTCCACCAAAAAACTCTCTCTTCAGTAGTAAACCTTACCACCTATATACTGTTGCACTCTTTCAACAACTATCTGAACGCTCGCTGACTGTCATACACGCTGAAGACATGCAGCTCGCAGGCTTATCGCGATATACACCGACAGCTCACACGGGGAAGTCCCGCTTTGAAGGACACAGTGCAGCCAACTAAACTCATGACTCAACCACTCACAGCTGCACGTACCCACTGCGGAGAACATTCTCGGGCGCCCTGTATTATGCAAACGTTTATTTCTGTTCGTGCAGTGATTTTCATGACAATACATACAGTAAATACAGTATTATATTTGAATTACAGCCTATGGCCATAGCAGGGTATTTTAATTGAACGCCCGTATGATCCCAATCAAAATCAATTGGCTACCAATGCCATTGTCATTGACAACTAGCGGCGAACGTGGGAACTTGCGTTTCTAACCAAATCTATATATATAAAGCACAATGTTTGTCTGTCTGTCTGTCTGTTATGTATACAAATCTACACCGTTTCACCGATCTGAAACAAAATTTGTATACATACCCTTTGGAACCCTGCGGGTAACCCTGTCAACTTTAAATTTCGGACAGACCACCCCATTCCCTGCATTTAGGCCCTTTTGCACAAATCTACACCGTTTCACCGATCTGCACCAAAATTTGTATATCTACCCTTTGGAACACTGCGAGTAACACTGTCTACTTAAAATTTCGGAGAGACCACCCCATTCCCTGCATTTAGGCCCTTTGGTCCAAATCTACACCGTTTCACCGATTTGAACCAAAATGTGTATACTTACCCTTTGGAACCCTGCGAGTAACACTGTCTGCTTGAAATTGCGGACAGACCATTCCATTCCCTGCATTTAGGCCCTTTGTCCCAAATCTAAACCGTTTCACCGATCTCAACAAAAAATTGTATATTTACCCTTCGGAACACTGCGACTAACACTGTCTGCTTTAAATTGCGGAGAGGCTACTCCATCCCCTGCATTTAGGCCCTTTGGCACAAATCTACACCGTTTCATCGATTTGAACCAAAATTTGTATACTTACCCTTTGGAACCCTGCGAGTAACACTGTCCACTTAAAATTTCAGACAGACCACCCCATTTCCTGCATTCAGGGCCTTTGGTCCAAATCTACACCGTTTCACCGAGCAGAACCAAAATTCGCATTCTTACCCTTTGGTACCCTGCGAGAAACACTGTCTGCTTGAAATTGCGGACAGACCACTCCATTCCCTGCATTTAGGCCCTTTGGAACAAATCTACACGGTTTCACCGATCAAACCAAAATGTGTATACTTCCCCCTTGAAACCCTGCGAGTAACACTGTCTGCTTGAAATTGCGGACAGACCACTCCATTCCCAGCATTCTAACACTGTCTGCTTTAAATTGCGGAGAGGCTACTCCATCCCCTGCATTTAGGCCCTTTGGCACAAATCTACACCATTTCATCGATCTGAACCAAAATTTGTATACTTACCCTTTGGAACCCTGCGAGTAACACTGTCCACTTACAATTTCGGACAGACCACCCCATTTCCTGCATTCAGGCCCTTTGGTCCAAATCTACACCGTTTCACCGATCAGAACCAAAATTCGTATTCTTACCCTTTGGTACCCTGCGAGAAACACTGTCTGCTTGAAATTGCGGACAGACCACTCCATTCCCTGCATTTAGGTCCTTTGGCACAAATCTACACCGTTTCACCGATCAGAACCAACATTCGGATTCTTATCCTTTGGTACCCTGCGAGTAATACTGTCTGCTTGAAATTGCGGACAAACCACTCCATTCCCTGCATTTAGGCCCTTTGGCACAAATCTACACCGTTTCACCGATCAGAACCAACATTCGGATTCTTATCCTTTGGTACCCTGCGAGTAATACTGTCTGCTTGAAATTGCGGACAAACCACTCCATTCCCTGCATTTAGGCCCTTTGGCCCAAATCTACACCGTTTCACCGATCTCAACCACAATTTGTATATTTACCTTTTGGAACACTGCGACGAACACAGTCTGCTTGGAATTGCGGAGAGGCCACTCCAACCCCTGCATTTAGGCCGTTTGGCACAAATCCACACCGTTTCACCAATCTGACCCAAATTTTACATACTTTGGAACCCGACAAGTAACACTGTTCACTTTAAATTTCGGACAGACCACACTATTCCCTGCTTTTTGGCCCTTTGGCACAAAACTACACCGTTTCACCGATCTCAAATAATTACCCTTTGCAACTCGACGAGTAACACTGTCCACTTAAAACTTTGGACATACAACTCAATTTCCTGCATTTAGGCCCTTTGGCAAAATCTATCCTGTTTCACCGATCTGAGCCAAATTTTACTTACTCACCCTTTGGAACACGACGTGTAACACTTTCTACATGAAATTTCAGATAGACCATTCCATTTACCGCATTTAGGCTCTTTGGCAAAAATCTACATAGTTTCACCCATCTCAACCAATCTTTGTGTAAGTTACTTACCCTTTGGAACCCGACGAGTAACACTGTCTGCTTGAATTTTCGGACAGAGCACTCCATTCCCTGTATTTAGACCCTTTGTCACAAATCTACATCGTTTCACCAATCTGGATCAAAATTTGTATACTTACTCTTTGGAACCCAACGAGTATCACTGTCCACTTTAATTTTCTGACATACCTCTCCATTCCCTGCATTTAGCTCAGGAATTCCTCGGGGTTGCCAGCTTCCTAACTCACCCGCCATGAGCCCTTGAGGGTGTACCAGAAATGGTGGGGCTACACACAACCTGCCTCTTTGAGGGCCTTGAGCAGAAGACAGGAGATATAATGAAACGGAATAGAAAGCAGACCCCTCGAAGAATGAGGGCATCAGGAAAGATGAGACAACGGCCAATTAAGCGGGAAATTGAAAGACTCCCTAGCCCATTGGATGCCCTAATACAGTCGGGGTCGGAAGAGAACAAGAGTTGACCAAGGGAGGCCAACAGGAAAGAGAACTGAAAGGAGCCTGGCACCAGGAAGTAGAAGCGATGCCAGACTCAGCTGGGGTCCGGTGGTCGCCAACCCACGTCCCACAAGTTGTGAGACTCTGGGGGGGGGGGGGCGTTGTGAGAATAGCTTGCTGATTCATCGCGAGGTGACATGAGAGGACTTTCCAGAGCTGTCTATACTGATGCCAGCACAGGGCCGTTGCTCAAGCCACTGTGGTGTTGCGAAAGAGTGAGTGATTCCCCGGCCAATCTAAATACGACGGGGAACCCCGAACGTGTGTCATCGTATTTCGTCATCATCTACGATCATCTCAGGTTCGTGCAGCTTGGACCCATTTTCTTTGCCGAGCAGTACGCCATAAGCTCTTTCACTAGACGCATCGAGTACAGGCCTAAGCCAGAAAATAAGGTTGACACTTTGGAAGACATCGAAGCTAGACATCTGAATAACCTATATCAGTTGTAAATTACACCATGTTCGTTTAGTAGTCATTTTTTCATTACCTTATTATTATCATCATCATAAGTGCAAATGACCTAGATGTTACGCGCATCATACCACTAATCACCGCCGCATAAAGTCTTTCTCGACTGTGATTTTTAAAATATTTATTTTTATTACATTACATTGTGTACATTATAAGTTGAAGTGTCAATTCAATACAGGTAGTAGTTCCCCTCATCATCCTCATCATAAGGGCAAATGATCTAGATGTTACGCCCATTACACCATTAATCACCACACACAATACGTCTTCCTCGCCTGTGAATTTTGAAATATGTATTTCTATTCCGGTAGTTTGTAAGTTTGACGTGTCAATTCAACAGTAGTTTTCATTATCATCCTTATCAAAAGGGCATATGACCTAGATATTACGCCCTCATTGTCTTTGGGGGGGGGGGGGGAATGACCTAGATTTTATGTCCATTATATTTCTAAGTAGACTTTGATACATTATCATCATTCCACCGGGCGAAGCCGGCTACTACTGCTAGTAATCTATAAATTTATCTACTCATTACCAGTGGTAGTAATAGACTCTATACATGCCATAAATCTATGACATGGGCTAACCGGCTTTACTTCCCCTCCGTAGAAAGGCATACTGAAGGATTTTAGCGGTCTTAAAACTCCAACGACTTCGATCAAATTTGAACCCGTGATCTTGGGCATAGCAGTTCAGAGTGCTGCCGACTACACCACCGAAGCCGTCAATCCATAAATATGTAAATATGTACATATCTATATAGGCCTACTGTAAATCGTCACTGAACTTGCAATACCACGTATCTGACAATGCCCTTGAAAATGAAAATCCACAGCCTGCTTCCAGTCGACCGACCAGGTCAGGGAATGGAATGAATGAAGCCCCCCATCTAGCGGCGAGGATATGGACTGTGCCGGCTGCCGAAGCCTGTCGCACACCCCTGGGGCAATGATTAAATGAATGACAGATGAAATGAAGTGGCAGGGGAGAGTATTGCTGGAATTAAATTTGTGACAGGTGGGTAGGTTTTATCTATGGATTAACACTACCTAACGGATGATGATAAAAGAGAAAAGGAGATGGGTTTCGGTTTGGAGAAAAGTATTGGTAGATAAGGAGAGAATCCACCACAAAAATTGAAGTAAATTAATAAGATGTAACGAAAATTCGCTGTACAAATCTTAAGAGGAACCTAACTTTAGCGGGGGCTTGCCTTAGGCAAGCGGAGAGCATAGCGTGAATTGAAGTTGCCTGAAAGCGCTCAAAAATTGCACTTTTCCTCCCGAACCGGTATTTCGGATCAATGGGGAAGGGTGGCAGTCTGACAAGGCAAAGTAAGCCAAAAGAAAAAAAAACGTACTAATTTTCACTTTAGAAAGGTTATTTTTTATGATGCATTCAAGAATGCTGGAAAGATTTGAATTTGGTATAATAATTTTATTTCTGGGCACTGTTGGATCTCCGTCAGACCAACCCAATGCTCCCAGAGAGGGAAGCGATAAAGCAGTATGAATGTTTTTAGTAATAATTTTACTTGTTTTCTTGAAATTTTTTGGAAGAATACCAATTGTTGTACTTAAGAAAAACTAAGCTGTTACCCAGCAAGACGCCGATTAAAAGCTTAGAAAAGAGGAAGGACCTCAAACCTAACTCAAATAAAACTGACATTTTAGGGAACAAACATAAGTAAGAGAAATAAATCTCAACAAATAGGAAGCTTGCAGAGCTAGCTAGATTTGCCTTACTGGTTTGTTAGAATTAGCTATGACAGCTAAGAGAAACTTTGAACATGTTGGTATTTGCAGTTTTAAGTTAAATGCAACAAGTAGTAAGAATTTTGTCGTTTTAGAGATTGGGAAAAAGAGTTTGAGCTTAAAGGAAGAATCAGGGGAGTGAAGGTCCTGCCTACTCGTAATTCTAACGGTAAAGATAAAGAACAAAGGGAAACAACGTTTTATTTAAACAATTTCAAACAGTAAACTAAATAACAATAATTAAAGGTTGATTTTAGCTTTAAGTGGAGATTTAACAATATCTTTATATATATAATTCTTCGACACGTGTGTATGTGACTGAACTCCTCCTAAACGCCTGGGCCGATTTTGATGAAATTTTGTATGAATGTTAGGGTGGGCCCATGTATGGTTTAGATTCACAAGTTGACCAGATAGGTGGAATTTTAGAATTTTAGAACCACAATTTACACACAAATTTAGAACCACAATATACAGTCATAAACAGTCGTCATGGAAACCGCTAGCCTTAGTGAAAAGTGATCCTTTTGGACTGTGCAACTACCGCCATAACATACACTCCGCCCATGGCGGAAAGTTGTGTTTTATACCCAAGGTGGCAGGGATGTCGAATTCTGTTTGTCTCTGCACATTAGAGCGTTTCAAATTTCCGTATGCATTCATATACCATTCATCCGATTGCGATGAAACTTGGGTGAGATGTTGAGTGCACTCCAGGGAAGGTGTTTGGCTTAGTAAATCCATTTTACAATAGATAGCGCACGACTAGATTCAACAAATGAGCGACGACGCGCGAGGCGTTTCAAAAGTCCCGTATGCGTTCAAATACCATTCGTCCGATAGCGATGAAACTTGGGTGAGATGTTGTGTACACTCCAGGGAAGGCTTCTGGCTTAGTAAATTCATTTTACTATAGGTAGCGCACGAGTAGATTCAACAAATGAGCGACGACGCGTGAAATGTTTCAACAAAATCCCGTATAAGTGTATATACCATTCATCGATTGCGATGAAACTTTGATGAGTTGTTGTGTACACTTACGTGAAGGTTTCAAACTTAGTAAATCCATTTCCCAGGAGGTTAAGCATGAGTAGATTAAGCAAATGAGCGCCGACGCACGAAGCGTTTCAACAAGGTCCCGTATGCGTTCAAATACCATTCATCCGATAGCGATGAAACTTGAGTGATATGTTGTGTGCAATCCAGGGAAGACTTCTGGCTTAGTAAATTAATTTTACAATAGGTAGCGCACGAGTAGATTCAACAAATGTGCGATGGCGCGCGAATCGTTTCAACATAGTCCTGTATGCGTTCATATACCATTTATCCGATTACGATGAAACTTTGGTGAATTGTTGTGTACACTCCAGGAAAGGTTTCTGGATTAGTAAATCCAGTTTTTAATAAGTAGCGCACGAGTAGATTCAACAAATGAGCGACGGCGCGTGAATCGTTTCCACAATGTCGCGTATGCGGTCATATATCATTCATCCGATTGCGATGAAACCTTTGTGAATGATTGAGTACACTCCAGAGAAGGTTTCAGGCTTAGTAAATCTATTTTACAATATGTAGCGCATGAGTAGATTCAACAAATGAGTGACGGCACGCGAATCCTTTTAAAAAACTCCCGTATACGTTCATATGCCATTCATCCGATTCCGTTGAAACTTTGATGAGTTATTGTGTATACTTACGTGAAGCTTTCTAACTTAGTAAATCAATTTCACAGTTGGTAGAGCACGAGTAGATTCAACAAATGAGTGACAGCGCACGAATCATTTAAACAAAATCCCGTATGCGTTTTATGCCATTTATCCAATTGCGATGAAACGTTGGAGAGTTGTTGTGCACGCTCCCACGATAGTTTAGAGGCAGTTAACAGAAATTTAAACAAATATTGTGTATCCAAAAGCACTTCAAGAAAAAAAGTTACAACACTTTCTTTGATTTGCAGGACAACGTCTGCCGGGTCAGCTAGTAGAGCTATAAAATTTCAATGTCTTAGACCTAATTAAGAAGTTTACAATTCTCAAACTTGCAAAAGCACTAAACCTATACAAGGGTTTTTAAACCGTGCTTAAAATTGTGAAATTTGAACGCTTAAAAACAATGAATCATGCCGTAATTATAACTTTTACAACTTAGGTAAGTTACAAACGCTATTTGACTGCACTTATGGCAAGCCAACAAGCTAAAGACAAATAGATTAAATCCTGATGGTTACAGGTGAAAAAAAAAAAAAGAAAATAGAAAATAAAAAGCGGAAATTTCCGCTATTTTACACAGTAATTACAATGTTACACGTGCAATAAATTTGGGAGGGCGCTTGCTCGCAAGCAAAGCCTCATTGAGAATGACTTAAATTTATAGTTTTATTAGATTGAGTTAGTAGGGTATTTGGGAGAAGGAAAATAGGAGGTTTAGGAAAATGTCCTGGCCAAATTTATTTTCACAACCGAACGCGGCGCGGAAGATAGTTGAACGGGCACTGTTTTGCACTGAAGTCTATTGATGAGTAGGAAAATTTCACTATTGCAGCAAAGAGAGTTTATGAAAACGAGAAGTTATTGCAGTTGTGGGGATCACTTAGTTGAATTCTGACATGTTACTTGCGTTGTACAAGTTTTAAGATGTACATAAAAGTTCCAGAATTATGACAACAATTACTCGATGCAGTAGTAATCCCACGGTGGGTTAGCATATTCCATTATTTTGTGTAGGAAATACAAGGTTTCTTGACGATTGAACAGATTAATATACGTAGAAAGTTCTGGAGTTGTGATGGCAGTTGAATAGGGCGGTCAAGTTCCCACGGAGGAAAAGGCTAAGTTTTTTTTATAGGCAGTGGGTAGTTTTAATTAAATCCCTCGTTGTGAGAAAGTATTCTCAGTTAAATTTGTACAAGAAGTACCGAATTTCATGGTGTAAAGCCAGCTTAGATAGCTAAAGCATGACAAGAAAAATCCCTCGAAGACGGTTATTGCATGATAGTTAGCAATTTCACACTGTCTATAAAATTGTATTAAAACTCTTTAATACGTGTTTAAAAAATGTTAAAGTTTTGTACTTAGCTCATTTTTGTAGAGTAGGCGATGGTTCCTTGCGACCGTTGATTAAAAGACAGACATGGCGTCTGATTTAAAATGTCTCTCGAGCACAGGAGACAAGCTCTTGAGAGAGCTCCAACTGTATGGCTGACGTCTGACACGAAAGTGAGAACGGCACAACGAAGAACGAAGGGACCAAGGAGACGGAAAAGGGTGGGGGTAATAGACAATAGAGAGTACATCATTATAATCAACATTATAAACATAAAATACTCTTCATAGATGCGAACTTTCTTCAGGAATCAGTTTTCATGGAGATGTTAACAGGCGACAATGACGACGCCTGGTGGATTGGATTGCTGAGGAAGTCCTCTTGAGTATGGAGATATTGAGGAACTTCAGAGGTTAGCTGCAAGATGCCGCTTAGATTGTCCATGCAAGATATATATCTAGAACAGACTCAAGGGAAACATAAATGCCTGTGCAAATAGAAAAGAAATACAGATAGATCACTGTTGGTGTCTGCAAAGAAAGAAATTAAATAAAAAGTTTAAGCAAAGAGCAGCAAAAGCTAACTCTGCCTGACCGTGTATTCCAAAGAATACACAAACAGGGAAAACCGGAGTACCCGGAGAAAAACCTGTCTGCCTCCGGTTTGTCCAGCACAAATCTTACATGGAGTGACCGGAATTTGAACCACGGACCGAGCGGTGAGAGGCCGGCGTGCTGCTGCCTAAGCCACGAAGGCTCCTACAATGCCCTTCCTTTCCAATATTTTCGTTATGATTGGTCACGCTTCACAGCCGTATGTGGATGTACCGGCCAACAGAATAATTCACGCTAGGGTCAGTTTCCTGTGTAGGAGCATAAAGGAAAATGAGCCTTATATTCATTGTACTGTAGAAAGGTATATTTCCATGTACACCCCCAGGGGATCACATCTAGTGGGACGTGGTTTGGCGACCACGGGATCCCATCTGAGTCCGGCATTGCTTCCACTTACTTGTGCCGGCTCCTCTCAGTCTTCTTTCCTGTCGACCTCTCTTGGTCAACTCTTGTTCTCTTCCGACCCTGACGGTATTGGGGTATCCAAGGCTAGGGAGTCTTTCACTTTCCCGCCGTAATTGGCCCTTGTCTCATCTTTTCTGATCCCTCCTTCTTCGAGGTGTCGGCTTTTATATTTCTTTTTTTTTCCTCTCTTTTCCTGTTATCTCCTGCCTTCTGCTCAAGGCCCTCAAGGAGGCGGGTTGTATGTAGCCCCATCACTTCTGGTGCACCCTAGATAGTGCTACACCCTCAAGGGCTCACGACTGGTGAGATTGGGAGTTGGCGACCCCCAGGGATTTCTGAGCTGGGCCCGTTTTCCCCCTTTTTCTTCTGACCTTGGGGTGGGTCCTCTCCTCTTTCCCCTTTCCTATCTGCCCCCATGGCTCTCCTTCCTTCCAAGTCCCTCAATCCTCATTCTTCGCGGGTTGAGGGCATTTCTTTTCTTCCTGTCCTTTATTTGTCTTATTATTTATTTGTTTTACCATTTCTTCTTCTAGTAGGCTATATAAGTCTGTAGTTAGTATTAGTCATAGTTTACATTCTCATTTCATATTTCATTATCACCCAAACCATTAGGGGTCGATAACCTAGATGTTAGGCCCCTTAAGACAACAATTATCATCATCAAAATCATTTCCGTGTACTGTAGTTATGCACTCCTGCACAACAGTATATTTAAGGCTCATATTCCTTTAGAAAATGTACACAGGAAAATGATCCCAACGTGAATTGTGACATCTATTGTAAAATGGATTTACTAATTCAGAAATCTTCACGGCCGGGCGTGTGCTGATCAACTCACCAAAGGTCAATTGAAACGACTCACGCGCCGTCTATTAAAAAAATGGATTTACTAATTCATAAATCTTCACGGGAGTGCACATATCAACTCACTAAAGTTTCATCGCAGTCGGATGAATGATATATGAACACATACGGGACTTAGTTGAATTGATTCGCGCACCAACACTCATTTGTTGACACTACTTATGCGCAACCTATTGCATAATGGACTTACTAATTCAGAAACCTTTGCGGGAGTGTGTAAAATAACTCACCATTTTTAGCCTACGATATCACCCTGAAATTGTGTACGGTGATAAAGAGCACTACTAGAAGTTCACCTATGAGACCTTCAAAAACCTGGTAACTACAAAACCAATATGGCGGCCAAGAGATGTTGAGACTTTTAAATAGACTTTTCTCGCGATTTTACCATCCAAACGTGGTACAGCAAATGTCTATACACATTGTAATGCACTGGCATTTAATTTAGTTCAATTGTTTACATAACCTCAAGATGGCGGCAGTGCAAAATTTTAAAATTAAGTTTTTATTTCTTGTGTCGTAATCATGCGATCGAAGTGAAAGTTTGAATAATGAACATACTCAATAATTTTCCTTTAATGGTACATAACTCTATGGCCTATACATATAACAATCCAAAATGGCGAGCATCCGAAATATTTAGACGGTTCTCAATAACTACGAATCTTTTACAGCAATTTAACTGAATATTTTATGTTCATAGACGCTGTGAACGTAAGTTCACCTATAGGAATTTCAGTAACCTGGTGAGCACTAATCCAACATGGCGGCTACGCGAAGTAAACATATTTAAATGGACGTTTCTCGCGATTTAACCATCCGAGTGCAGTGAAACTTTGCACGTTAGATGCTTATTCAAATACTAATCCACTGGCATCTTATTTATTTCAATTGATTCCATAACCACAAGATGGCAGCTGGGCGAAATTTCAAAACCTCGTTTTTACTTCTTGTCTTCTAATCATGCGATTGAAGTTTGAATATCACAAGTACACAATAATCTTCATGTAATAGTACATAAATAAAAATCCAACCTGCGAACCATCTGACATATTTAGACGGTTCTCAATATCTACGAGTCTATCACAACCTTCAAACTGAAATTTTGTATGTTGATAGAGGCAATTAACATGAGTAGGATATATGAAAATAGGCTGTATAGTTCTCCACGAACTACTTGTTTTTGTTGAAATGACTCACGCGCCGTCTATTATAAAATGGATTTACTAATTCAGAAACATTTGCGGGAGTGTGAACAACAACTGACCAAAGAATCATCGCAATCGGATAAATGATATACGAATGCGTACCAGAAGTAAGAAAGAAAGAGAGAAAGATAGAACAAACAAAGAAGGAACAATCATTTTCATGCATAGGGATAATGTTATTGATTTTACGTCCCTATTAATAACTGCGGTTTTAAGAGACGCTGGGTGGCAGATTTTCCCCCCGAAGGGTATCTTTAACGTCGCAGTAAATCTACTGACACGGCTCATTCGCATTTGCCCTCTCAAATACCAACTTACTGTGCAAGGATTCGATCCTGTAATCTTGAGCACATCAGGCTAGAACCGTACCGCTGCGCCACGCATCCAATCTACAAGTTTACTATAAGGGCAATGAATGTGTGTTGTTTTATTTGAAGAGTCATGGACATCGAGATCATTTATCCCCATGTACTTGGGTATTTGTGGAATATTTTTGGCAGACCCGAGAATCAAACTTGGACCTCTGGGGGGACCACTAAGCTCGCCGCCACACTACGTCGTGGTCACGAAGAGCAATGATACATGGTAGATCCACCTTTTGCTGCAAACACTGAGGGTGGCAAAGAGAAAAGAAACAGAAGGTCATGCATGGCCTTGCCAGTCAAGTCTGTTTTGAGACCGTGATTAGTCTGTTTTAAACGAACTTTGCCTCATGAAATATGAAACTAATTAATTGGCCAGGTGCGTTGTACACTTGTAATTAATTTTATGTAGTTTCATTTATGAACCTTATGATGGAGTAGCTCCTTAATAAACCATGAGTGAGCGCAGTTGTGCATGAAAGTGGAAATTCGCAAATATAATGTAATAATGTCACTTGTATTAATGCTCCTTAGGCTTAGTGTTTGATTATATCACATTTAATTCTGAAGAGCACATTCATTGTATACTTCTCTGGAAGTAATGTATCAGGTTCTGGGTTGATTCCCAGCTCTGCTAAGAAATTTAATTCTGGTCTGAGGGCTGGAAGGGGATACAATAAGCCACGGAGGCAGGGTGGTTTCTATTCCCACCTCAGCATTCCTGGAAGTGGTTTTCTGTGGTTTCCACACTTCTACTCCAGGTAAATGCTGCGATGGTTCCTAACTGAAGGTCACGGCTGCCTCCTTCCCAGCGGCTTCGGTGGCGTAGTTGGTAGCATGCTGAGCTTCTATGTCCAAGATCACCGGTTCAAACCCGGCCGAAGTCGTCGGATTTTTTAAGAGCGTTAAAAATCCCTCAGTATGCCTTCCTTCGGAGGGGAAGTAAAGCCGGCGATCTCATGTCATAGATTTATGGCATGTAAAAGAACCATCCACTAACTACACTTGCGGAAGTTAAAATTTGTAGTTAAGTTTGATAACCCTATATTAATTCCAACTTTCACCAACAGGTGCAGACTGGGATGACATTTAGTAAGTTACTCACGTCTGCAGCTAGGTGTCGTGGACGGTAGCATTTGGTAGCAAAAGTAGGAACTATTTGGAAAAAATAATCGTCTGGAGTCCTTCTACCTGAATCACAGATAATACACACTGATACAGCCATCACAATTAACACCGGTTATCTGACAAATTCTACACACACCCAAAGTACACGGGGCTACGTGACTCCGTTGTCGCTGCCCCTAAACTAAGGAACCAACCAACCAACCAACCAACTCTATGGCGATGTGTGTGGCAAACCGACAGTTCTTTCTAGGTGTGTAACTTTTTCTGTCGACTAGTGTTCATGTACAATACGTCCAGGCTAATGTAGTATAAGTTAGTTGTGTTTTGCTTGTGCTTATTTACACCCCAAGTACGGATTCTCGACGCCCGGTGCGAGGACCATGGTATGCACCTGAAGGGTGTGATAAATTGCCCTATTAGGGCCACCAAAGCGAGACAATACAAATACGGTGTATGGTGACAAGGTGGGCACATATACGTGTAGGGTGGCGAATAATTATCGTCCGAGACCTGGTGGTGGTGCACAGGTATTTGCCAGCAGTCACAGGTGATTTATCAGTGTACAAGCATTGCCCTGGATGTCTTATCAGCAGCAGAACACTTGAGTTGTACTTAATCTTTATAGGGCAGAATATTGAACATAATTTATTTTTATTTTTTAAAATTTAATTTTGATTATTTTAGCCTAATATTAATTTTTGTTTTCATTAACATTTTAATGTTTATATTTATTTTTAAAATTTGAATTACTTTTTAATATTAAATGTAAGATTATAAAATTATTATAATTTAAAATTTTATAAGCTTATTTATTTTTAATAATTACAACCATATTTATTTTAATTCTGAATTTACTAGCATATTTTTAAAACCTAGTATTTCGTTTTGAGAAATATTCACAATTCTTACGAGAAAATATCGCTGTAAGATTCACCATCTTTGACAATATAAATTGCCCTTATAGTAGGTGGTAAATATGGAGACCAGTAACATATAAAGGGATAACATTCGGAGCCCACCACCTCAGAATATTAACTGTATTAATTATATCCCGGTCAATACATGTTAGATTTTCGAAGTGAAATGCCATGTCCTGTGGTTCGGATTCGACGTAAAAAAGAGTTCATGAGCCTCATGATCACGAGATTAACGGTCACGTAAAACTACAATCTTCCTTCCTTCCTATTTATTAATTATAAAGTATTACTATTTCTAATAACGTGCTGGGCACCTTTGTACTGTTGCTCATCTCCATTTTGAGTTTCAAGCAATTCTGGACTGAATATAATATTAATAATAATGCTGTTAGGAGTTTTACGTTCCATTTAACTACTGTCGTCAGGTTGCCAGAATCTTTATCGTGCTAGTAAATGTACTGACATGGATCTCTCACAAGTAATCACAATCAATTGTCACGTGACTGCACCGCGATTCGATCTCGCAACCTTGGACATAGGAGTCGTTGTCATTCTCCTTTTCGTTCACCTTCTATTTCTCCTTCCCTTTCTCCTACTCCTTCTACTTCTTCTCCTACTCCTTATCCTTCGCATTCCCATTCTCCTTCTTCTTCTCCTACTCATATTACTCCTTCTCCTTCTTCCTCTCCTTCTCCTATTCCCTATCCTTCGCATTCCCATGCTCCCTCTCCTCCTTTCCCCTCTCTTCCCCCTCCTCCTTATTCGCATTCCCATTTTCCTTCAACTTCTTCTCCTACTCCTTCTCCTGCCCCTACTCGTTCGGCTTCGCATTCTCCTTCTTTTCTCATTCTCCTTCTCCTACTCCTTCTTCTTCTTCTTCTTAGCTTACTCCTTCTCCTTCACATTCCCATTCTCCTTCTTTTTCTCCTGCTCCTATTCCTCCTTCTACATCTCATTTTCCTTCCGCTTCTCCTTCTCTTCCCCCTTCTCCTATTCATTTCCATTCTCCTTCCCTTTCTCCTCCTCCTTCTTCTCCAATTCCTTCTCCTTCTCATTATCATTCTCCCTCTCTGTCCCCTATTCGTTCTGGTTCTTGTTCTTTTCAAATCATACAGTTCCATATCAGCATCTTCGCTTACTCGGTGAACACTCGCCATAGTTCACGTACTCTTCTCTATTTTTGCGCACTGATCTAACAGCGTTATGCATCGTATATTGGAAATGTCAGGTGCGAGAGTATGCAGCTCTGGTTTTATTTTGAGCAGCAATTTATTTCAAGGGATAAAGAAATGTAAACAGACTGCCGTGTTCTTAGGAGTTAAAATTCAAATTCTATACCATGCGCAAACAGGCGATAAGAAAATACCGTGAGAGGCAAGCTTCCACTCTTTTCCCTACTTTCCCCGAGAGAAATTTATGATGGAGAGAGAGTTCACAGAACGCGGCTTACAGGAGAAAAATATGATGCACAGTTTAAGATAGATTGAGTGTCTCGTAATAAGAGTGCGAGTACACCTGAAACAGGATCTGCCTGTGTGTAGGAAATCTTAGCATGAAATATTGTGTACGGAAGATGGTGCTGTAACAACCAACCAACCCAAACTAACCTAACCCAAACCAACCCAACCCACCAATTAACCAATACTAACTGTCTGACTAGGGGCAGATGACCTCGAAGTTCCACCCCTTAAAACAACAATAACTAACTCACTGACTGGCTGAACGAATGAATTATTATTTATTTAGCGTATGGCTTTTAGTGCCAGTAGTGTCCGAGGAAATGTTCGGCTCGCCAGAGTTTGTAGCTGCTTTAATGCGGACACCCATAGGGTGAACTACAAGTTCCGTTCAATTTCAAGTAGTTCCAACTTTCGCTACCAGATGCCACTGATACCTAGTGGTGAACGTTGGAACTTTGATACAGCGTTTAAACGCAATCTAACCTGCAAATTTAGCTTCACACAAGTTTAATTTGCGGAAGGTTCTTTTTCATGCCATACATCTATTACATGGGACCTCCGGCTATACTTCCCCTCCGAAGGAAGGCACAGCCTACTGAAGGATTTTTAACGCTCTTAAAAATCCGACGACTTTAGCTGGGTTTGGACCCACGATCTTGGGCATACAAGCTCAGCATGCTACCGACTACGCCACCGAAGTCACTTAACGAATGAATGAATAGAATGGTGTAGTGGATAGATTTCTTAAGTTGACACCCTTGAGGTCGGGGCTCGATTCCCAGCTCCTTAGCTAAGAAATTTTCTTAAGATCTGAGAGCTGGAACTGGGTACAATAAGCGTCTTCAAGTTCAAATGTGAATAGCTGGTTCAATTCTTACTTAAACAGCCTAAATTTTAATTCGCAAACCACTTGGCACCACAATGCAGCCTCCGTGGGTTAGGCGGCAGCACGCCGGCCTCTCACCGCTGGGTCCGTGGTTCAAATCCCGGTCACTCCATGTGAGACTTTTGCTGGACAAAACTGAGGCAGACAGGTCTTTCTCCGGGTACTCCTGTTTTCCATGTCAAAAAATTCATTCCAGCAACACTCTCCACTATCATTTCATTTCATCTGTCATTGATTTAATCATTGCCTCAGAGGAGTGCGACAGGCTTCGGCAGCCGGCACAGTTCATATTCTCTCCGCTAGATGGGGGCTTAATTCATTCCATTCCTGACCCGGTCGCGAGTTTGCATTTTCTAGTTCACTTTTAGCATTAGAGAGCGATACGGCTTCTTGATTGGCTGTTCCGACAAAACACGACTGCAGCAAGCGTAGTTATAGAGTGGAACCTATCAGCGATATCGTTCCAGGTTTGAACAGACTATGTGGAACTCCCACTGTTTTAACGTCGTATTTTCTTGGTACCTTCATAAATTGCAATGCGCCTAGCAATAGTTGCATGATCATTGTTCCTAGGCCATAAGTGTTTCCATATCTTCTCAAGTTCAGAAGTGCGGGGAATGGCAAGCTCATCTTTCGGACCCGTGGTTGCCATTCATGCCATTCAGGCCGTCGGAAATGAAATAATTTGGGCCACTCCCATGTACGAGTACACACAATTCTTGATCGGGAGTGGATGATAAGCAACTTCCGCGTTCGTACAAATGAGCTAATCAATGAAAAACATTCTGGTAATGATTCTTCTTGCTTTAAGAAGATACGGAAACACTTATGGCCTAGGAACAATGATCATGCAACTATTGCTTGGCGCATTACAATCTATACGGGTACCTAGAAAATACGAGGTTAAAACAGCGGGAGTTCTACATATATTTTTCAAACATGGAACAACATCGCTGATAGGCTCCACTCTATAACTTCGCTGACTAATCACATCCCTTGCTACAGTCGTGTTTCGTCAGAATAGCCAATTAAGAAGCCGCGTTCTTCTCCAATGCTAAAAGTGAACTAGAAATTGCAATCTCGCGACCCGGTCGGTCGACTGGAAGGAGGCTGTGGATTTTCATTTTCATAGGCACCACAATAAGAGGGATAATATTGAACACCCACCCAATCATTTACTGTTAATTAGAATTACTTGAGTACTAACTGACACCACAATATCACAGATTATCAGACAAATATGAACCCACGATATCCAAGCACCTTAATGAAACAACATTAAATAGCTACCAATGCTCTTTAGAACTGTGATGTAATTTCCCAATAGCTGATTATTTATTTACCTTTAAAATTCGGGTGGTATTCTGCCGCACCATGTATTAATAATTTCACGAATCAAGACTGTTTTGATAACGAAGGAGTCTTTGAGCTGTTTAAACCCGACGTCATGTGTCCAGGGCTTGCAATAAGTTAAAGTTACTTTCGGTCATATGCCTGGAAGGAGTGTGGATAAACTCGGGGGCAAACCACACTCAGGATGACCGCTGTCGGCGCGGAGATTCAAATTCTTGATCTCTGATCTTCCTGCATCTCCCCATTGCAGTAGTGATGAGGGATTTAACACGCTCGGCTGCGCCGCAAGGTTAATAAGTTAGGTATTGCACTCTTAGGCCTGTATACCAGCTCTCGATGAATGCAGTACACTTGCATTTGTCTATTGGCACAGGCTAGAGTAAAATGTGGTTCTCCAACGATGATTCATGTCTGTGATTATATGGTGCGTTCAAAAAGTAACGAGCCGGAGGCTGGAATGCGCATACCTGTGACGACATCGGCTAATCGTGGCGTGTGTAACGAGGTGTGGTTCCAACCAGGTTGGTTGGTTGGTTGGTTGGTTCCTCGAGTGTGGAAGGTCACAGCCCGTCACCAGAGGGCACGCATGCACGTCACGTGACGATACAAAGTGAGCAGTAACATGCATCAATCGTCCAACCAAGACCAAGACAGTAGGCCATTCGAGATGCTTTCTGGTGTGGTTGAAGACTGTGGGGCACCCATTGGTCACACACTTTGCTCAAGTGCAGTCGTTCCTTCATGATGGTGTGCACACTTTCGACGCTCAATCCGACCACGGTGGCTATGGCGTTCACTGTCACTCGGCGGTCCTGGGTAATGAGTGCATCAACCAGCTGGACGTTGTCATCGGTAATGCAGGGGGGTGCCCCAGACCGGGCATCATCGGCTAACGACACCCGTCCTTCCCTGAAGCGCTTGTGCCACGCCTTGACCCTTACAAGGGACATGCAGTGTTCGCCGTACACTTGTGACATTTGGCGATGAATGTCCATTCCCCCTACTCCTTTCGCTGTCAGAAACCGAACAACACCTCTTTGCTCTTCGTTTGACGCCTCCATGCCACTGTTTACAATGCGACTGGCAGCGTTGGACGATTGATGCATGCTGTTGCTCGCTTTGTATCGTCTCGTGACGTGCATGCGTGCCCTCTAGTGACGGGCTGTGACCTTCCACGTTCTGGTCGGAACCACACCTCGTTACACACGCCACGATTAGCCGATATTGTCACGGGTTTGCGCATTACAGCCTCCAGCTTGTTATTTTTGAACGCACCTTATATATGGAAGCCATTGGGGGTAAGAGTGGGGCTGTGTAATGGCCTCAAGGCACAACTAGTGCCTGTTTCAGAACTATTGTTTTTACTCAGTGAGGAAAGCAATGGCAAACTACCTCAGTCCTCATCTTGTCTAGTAGGCTTTGAGGTATTGTGGGTATCTACCAACTTAACCTATGGCGGTAGTTTTGGAGGAACCGAACAGCCTCCAGACAGACAGACAGGCAGACAGACAAACTGTACAGTAGATTGAAGGCAGAGTAAGGCCGCTTCGTTGGCGTAGGTGGTAGCATGCTGAGCTTTTATGCCCAAAGTCGTGGGTTCAAACCCGGCCGAAGTCGTCGGATTTTTTAAGAGCGTTAACAATCCCTCAGTATGCCTTCCTTTGGAGGGGATTTAAAGCCGGCGGGCCCATGTCATAGATTTATGACATGTAAAGAACCTTCCACTAATTACACCTGTGTGAAGCTAAATTATAGGTTATCTTTGAGTAACGCTCTTAGGTTCCAAGGTTCGTCACCAGGAGCCGACTGCGGTGGCATCTGGTAACAACGTGCAGAACTAGTTGGTCGTTGACGGTGAAGTTTTGTAGCAAAAGCTGGAACTACTTGAAAATCCAATGTATGCAGTCCATACTTGAATTAAAAAACAGATAACACACACTAATAACTTACAGCCATCACAATTAACACCGGTTATCAGACAGATTCTACACACACCCAAAGTAGGCTACACTGGGCTATATGACCGCGTTGTCACAGCCCCTAATCTAAGGAACCATCCAACCAACCAGATGGAAGGTAGAATAATAAGATATCTGACGCATCTGCGAGTCAAAACCGTGACCTTCGGGTTTGGCCACCACTGCTTTACCAAGTTTTTATGGAGATTGTTATTGAAACCCACACACATTATAATCACAATCTTGCTGCACCTTTGAGATGGGAAATGAAATATTCAGAATGTAGCCTTGTTCTGCTCATGAACACACATAGTCTGCCAGGCGAATATTTGATCACGTCTGACTTTGAAAAGTACGATGCATGCTTTACTTTCTCTCTCTCTCTGAGAAACTGATTCATTTATAATGTATTGGTATCCCTGAGGGATCCACGCACGTGCATCTACGAATGGAGTGTTTATTTTATGGAAAAGAAGTGAGACATAAGGGGAACGTAAAGCTGACTTCACTTGTTATGTTTCTGTACTGGTGAAAGAATGAACCAGCTTCAACATTATTTCTTCAGTTATCTATAAAAATCAATGTTACGTGATAGTTTGTCTGTCTGTCCCCTATGCGCACAGATAGCATTCATCCGATTGCGACGAAATTTGGGTGAGTTGTTGTGTGCACTCCAGGGAAGGTTTCTGGCTACAAATTATTTATGTATGTTAACACAAAAAGGTGAGGGACTTAAGCCATAAATCCCACAGTAACCGAATTGTACAACCTGTATAATTATGACACCACAATGCAAGGTGTGAGAATGGCTTGATGATTCATCGCGAGGTGACATGTCCTGATATGGATGTCTCAGCACAGCCTAATGCATAAGGGCCGGGTCACCAGACAGAAAAGCAAAGAATGATGTTATTCCAAAGGCACTTCAGTTTCCATCTTTCTTGTGCTGGCTGCGTGGCTCATCGGTAACGTTCTTGTCTGCTGTGACCAAGATTGCAGGATCGAATCCTGGTGCAGCCAATTGGCATTTGAGGTGCGCAAATGCGAGGGGTCCGCGTCAGTAGATTAACTGGCACGTTAAAGAACCCCTCTTGGGACAAAATTCCGTCACCCTGGCATCTCTAAAAGCCAGAGTTGTTAAATGGGACGAAGAACCAATAACATTATTATTATTATATTCATTATATTCGTTTCTTTCTATCAGTCTTTGATTGGCATTGCAGCGCATGCCGGGTAAGTTATAGCTAGCTTTTTTTTAGTCGGTTCACCCTCTAGGTTGGTGGCTCCCACGGACTCAGCGAGGGAACTCACCACTACCGCCACTACGGGCAGTGTCCTGGAGTTTGGAACATCTGGTCGGGTGGATAAAACTGGGAAGGTGTGATCAGCACTTCGCCCAGGTGGCCTCACCTGCAAAGAGAACAGGGGCCTAATGAGGGAAGGGTGGGGAGGGGGAGATTGGGATGGATAGGCGAGGAAGAGGGAAGGAGGCGTCCGTGGCCTTAGAGTAGGCACCATCCCAGCATTTTCCCGAAGACGAAGTGGGAAACCACGGAAAACCACTTCGATGATGGCTGAGGTGGGAATCGAACCCCCCTCTTCTCATTTGGGCCACCCGAGGCTGAGTAGACCCCGTTCCAGTCCTCATACCACTTTTCAAATTTCGTGGCAGAGCCGGGAATCGAACCCAGGACCTCGGGGGCGGCAGCTAACCATGCTGACCGCTAGGCTACGAAGGCGACTGTATAGCTAGTCTTTATATATATAATTCTTCGACACGTGTGTATGTCACGTGTGTATGTCCTCCTAAACGACTGGACCGAATTTAATGAAATTTGGTATGTACATTAGGGTGGGTCCATGTAAGCTTATGGTTTAGATTCACAATCTGACCCGGTAGGTGGAATGAACACAATTTTAGAACCACAATGTACACACAATTTTAGAACCACAATATACAGTCAAAAACAGTCGTCATGGAAACCACTAGCCTTGGCCTTGGTGAAAGCTGATGTCTTTGGACGGTTTGTCTCTGCACGTTAGAGCCACCTGGTCGCAACCTGTGCAACTACCGCCATAACATACACTCCGCCCGTGGCGGAAAGTTGTGTTTTATACCAAAGGTGGCAGTGATGTCGAATTCTACTGTTTGTCTCTGCACGTTGGAGCGTTTCAAACTCACGTATGCGTTCATATACCGTTCATCCCATTGCGATGAAACTTGGGTGAGCTGTTGAGTGTACTCCAGGGAAGGTGTTTGACTTAGTAAATTATTTTATAATAGATAGCGCACGGCTAGATATAACAGCTTAGGCTAGATTCAACGAATGAGCGACGACGCTCGAAGCGTTTCAAGAAGGTCCCATATGCGTTCAAATACCATTCGTCCGATAGCGATGAAAGTTGGGTGATATGTTGTGCACACTCCAGGGAAGGCTTCTGGCTTAGTAAATTCATTTTACAATAGGTAGCGCACGAGTAGATTCAACAAATGAGCGACGACGCGCGAAGCGTTTCAACAAAATCCCATATAAGTTTATATACCATTCATCGATTGAGATGAAACTCTGATGAGTTGTTGTGTACACGTACCTGAAGGTTTCTAACTTAGTAAATCCATTTCACAGGATGTTGCGCACGAGTAGATTCAACAAATGAGCGACGACGTGTGAAGCGTTTCCGATCGCGATGAAACTTGGGTGAGATGTTGTGTACACTCCAAGGGGAGGCTTCTGGATTAGTAAATCCATTTTACCATAGGTAGCGCACGAGTAGGATCAACAAATGAGCGACGACGCGCGAACGTTTAAATTAAGTCCCGTATGCGTTCATATACCATTCATCCGATTGCAATGAAATTATGGTCAGATATTGTGTACACTTACGTGAGGGTTTCTAACTTAGTAAGTCCATTTCACAGGAGGCTGCGCACGAGTTCATTCAACAAGGTCCCGTATGCGTTCAAATACCATTCGTCCGATTACGTTGAAACTTGGGTGAGATGTTGAGTACACCCTACGGAAGGTTTCTGGCTTTAAAAAAATCCATTTTACAATAGGTAGCGCACGAGTAGATTCAACAAATGAGTGACGGCACGCGAATCATTTCAACAAAGTACCGTATGCGTCCATATACCATTTATCCGATTGCGATGAAACTTGGGTGAACCGTTGTGTATACTTCAGTAAAGGTTTCTGGCTTAGTAAATTCATTTTACAATAGGTAGCGCACGAGTAGATTCAACTAATGTGCGATTGCGCGAGAATCGTTTCAACAAAGTCCTGTAGGTGTTCATATACCATTTATCCGATTGCGATGAAACTTTGGTGAATTGTTGTGTACACTCCAGGAAAGGTTTCTGGCTTAGTAAATCCAGTTTTTAATAAGTAGCGCATGAGTAGATTCAACAAATGAGTGATGGCATGCGAATCGATTAAAAAAAATCCCGTATGCTTTCATATGCCATTCATCCGATTCCGATGAAACATTGATGAGTTGTTGTGTATACGCCAGGGAAGGTGTTTAACTTGGTAAATCCATTTTACAATATTGGTAGCGCACAAGTAGATGTAACAAATGAGTGACGACGAGCAAAGCGTTCCAACAAAATTCCGTAAGCGTTCATATACTATTCATCGACTGCGATGAAACTTTGATGAGTTGTTGTATACACTTACGTGAAGCTTTCTAACTTAGTAAATCCATTTCACAGTTGGTAGAGCACGAGTAGATTCAACAAATGAGTGACAGCGCACGAATCATTTAAACAAAATCCCGTATGCGTTATATGCCATTTATCCGATTGCGATGAAACTCTGGAGAGTTGTTGTGCACGCTCTCACGAATGTTTCTAGATTAGTTAATTCATTTCACGATAGTTTAGAGGCAGTTAACAGAAATTGAAAAAAATATTGTGTATCCAAAAGCACTTCAAGAAACAAAGTTACAACACTTTCTTTGATTGGCAGGACAACGTCTGACGGGTCAGCTAGTGATATATAAAAATTGTTAAATATACGCTAATCAATTCACAATTAAAACATACTATTTATATATTAATGGTACAGGCTTCGACCTGCAATGAGGTCTTCTTCCTTCAATATTCAGAATTAAAATATTTTTGCTATATCAACTTATGTCTACTAACTAATGTCGGATAATTTTTCTTCCATCAATACGGATATCAAATAAAAACTATGCTATGATGACAAATGTCTTTGCATTCTATATCAGTTATCATGATATCGCAGTTTATGAGACAGGGGGCTCCTCTCCCATTCATGGTGAATTTTAGATGTCCAAGTCATAGTTTTGGCTTTTCATCCCCAAAAGATGACAAAAATCACGGCATGCATGTCATACGTTGTTGGCATGTTATGGAACCCATTGGAATTCAGTAGGTCGTGTTCATAATGGCAAAATTAATCTCTGGATTTTCCGCCAACACGAAGTGCCGACTTTCTCTACTAGAAAGCGCTATAGTGTCAAGGAGCTTAGAAATCTAACCTCCTTGACTTTCATAGTGGTCCAAAGAACGAAAAAATTCGACATGCAAGCTGATCTCTGGGCGTCAAATAAAAAAGTTTGCACCCGGCACCCGAGGCCATACGATAATATTAATATTAATATATATCCCCAAATAATTCATTATGAAAAGGCTGAAAAGAAAGGAAAGCAAACGGGTGCAATGGATTTCAGGAACGAACATAAAAACGAAGAATGGATTCGGGAAATCTGGAAAAAGGCACAATGGGTACATAGGCCTATATGTTTGTTAAATGAGGCTTATATAAACACATATAACAAATGAGAGCTGTCTATATCTATCAGAACCAAGGTCCACACATTAACTTTCAACGAAAAAAAAAAACAAATCCTACGTAAATTGAAGATAAAAATTGATGAAATATGTTTATAAGGTGCATAAGGTATTAGAAGACTAAAAGAAAATCCTCCTGCCGACTGGTGATGGAATATTAAAAAATCCTTATGTAATTCCAAAGAAGGCTAAATCTTGTTCGAAACATGTACATTTATAAAGTGAATTTAAATAAAACATAGTTCGTATTTGCGAGGTGGAGTATTTTTAGAAGATAAATTCTATATTTCTCAATATAATTGACTTGTAGTATGTTCTAATACTGAATTGCATTAGAGTTGAAGAAATTTGCATAATTTTGATTTTGTTATTAATTATTTTATCAGCGGCATCTCTCCCGAGCAAAGTAGGGTTTCAGGGATAAACGCCTCTGATGCAAGATTTTCTTTGTCCCTTAATTTCGTCAATTTATTTTCAATTACTTATGCTTTACTTATTTGTGGCCTATTGCAAACATTTTCAATTATGCTGTATCAATTTGCAACAATAGTAATTGTACTGAGCTATATCAAAAGTTATAGCAAGTAGTTCTGTGAAGAACTAAAGCCTGTTCATTATATCCTACTTATGTTAGTTAGTTATTATTATTATTTAAATGGGTGGAACTACGAGGTCATCTGCCCCTAAATATATCCTACTTATGTTAATTGCCTCTATCAACATACAAAATTTCAGTTTGATTGCTTTAATAGATTCGTAGATATTGAGAACCGTCTAATATTTCGGTTGGTCGCCATGTTGGATTTTTATATTACGTAGGTCTTAGAGTTATGAACTATTACATGAAGATTATTGTGTACGTGTAGTATTCAAACTTCAATCGCATGATTAGGACACAAAAAGTAAAAAGGAAATTTTAAAATTTCGCACAACTCCAGCTTGTGGTTATGAAAACAATTGAAATAAGTTAGATGCCAGTGGATTAACATTTGTATAAGTATAAGCATTTACCGTACCAAGGTTCACTGCACTCGGATGGTTAAATCGCGAAAAACGTCTATTTAAAAATGTATACTTCGCGTCGCCGCCATGTTGGATTTGTGCTCACCAGGTTATTGAAAGCCCTATAGGTGAACTTATGTTCATAGCCACTATGAACATGAAAAATCAGTTTGATTGCTGCAAAATATTCGTATATATTGAGGACCGCCTAAATATTTCGGAAAGGCGCCATGTTGGATTGTTATATGTATAGGTCATAGAGTTATGTACCATTAAAGGAAAATTATTGCGCAGGTTCATTGTTCAAACTTTCACTTCGATCGCATGATTACGACAAAAGAAATGAAAACTTAATTCTAAATTGCGCACAGCCGCCATCTTGAGGTTATGTAAACAATTGAACTAAATTAGATGCCAGTTCATTATAATATGTATAAACATTTACTGTACCATATTTCACTGCGCTCAGATGGCTAAATCACGAGAAAAGTATATTAAAATGTTTCTACTGTGCTTGGCCGCCATGTTCCTTTACAGGTTTTTGAAAGTTACATAGATGAACTTGTAGTAGTGCCCTTTATAAGCGTACACACATTCAGGGTGATTTCGGTAATAGTTGCGGAGATATTGAATGCTGGTGAAATTGGCGAGACGTAATAAAATTTGAGGGGCACGGTTGGGGTCGACCGGAATGGTGATATGACCTTCCGGAGTTTCATTGAAATCGCTCCAGCCATTTAGAAGTTATTAGAGGGGGACACACACACAAACACACACACGCGGACAAAAGGTTCTCTCATAGGCCTAATTTTTTTCATAAAATGAAAATACTGTAAGCTAAAAAGTGTGGCAACACTCCCAGATTTACCTTATAAGCAGTGAAATAATTTCGCACATAATATTTGTGGAACACAGCAGAATACTGATTCGGCTAGTGTGACTGTGAGCTTGTTTTCATTTGTGTATGATAGCAAGGGTGTTTCCTAGATTACTGAATTATAACACTTATCATGACCTACTGGTACATCTGACAAAATTACACCATCTGTAAATTCTTATATTCCTTTTTAGTATGAAATGTCCTCCAGTTAGAAACTCGATGAATTTTCAGCGTGCTTAAATTCCACACGCAACATTGGCAATATATAGAATGAAGAAGATAAAACGCGATTCCGAGAGCAGGTGCAAGTGACCTCACACGAGAGGAGTTTGCAGGTTCGGTCCAGGAAAGAGCTCTCTTCCCACGGGACAATCTGCCTGGAGCTTTGTTGATTGTACTGGGCGTGTTGCTTCCCACTGATTGTTGTTTGAATGCTGTGCCAGGTGCGTTCAATGCTCTCTGATTCCAATGTTCCATGTTTACAAGTTTTACTCTCCTGGCAGATAACAGATTCTATCGGCAAACCATTGGATGTTTGAAAATTTAACTTTTGTAAAAGATAAGAACACAAGTAGAAATATATCACACAGGAAATGCCTCTAGTATACATAAATACACCATTCCTAAGTAATATCTGTATAAATAAAGTTAGCCTTCGGTCTGAACCTTTTATATTTCAGCTAAAACTTATACCGGATGAGTGATTAATGCGTTTTGTCTGTTTTGTATTGGTTGCTGTCAAAACTCTTGGAGCGAATGTTGTATAAATTCGTATGTTAGTAGAAGACCTCCCCAAAATAAAATTAGACCAGAAATTATTTATGTAATGCAAAGGGTAGAAACCAATGTGGCTGTATAAATTGGAGGAACATGAGTGGAGTGTTATGTGACGGTAAAGTGCCTTGCCCAATTAAAGGAAACTTGTGTAAGACACTGGTGATGCTGCAACAATATATGGTACAGAGACATGTGCCATCACCAAGGCACACAAAATAAAATTGGAGGTGGCCGCGATGAAGATGTGTGGTGTTACCAGACGGGACAAGATTAAGAATGAACGCATCAGAGGAACAGTTAAAGTGGGACCACTGAGCAAGAAGATACAGGAAAGCAGATTAAGCTGGTTTGGACAGGTAGAACGAAGAAATGAAGACCAAGTGGGAAAGAGAGTGCAGACGATGAAGGTCTCTGGAAGGAGGAGGGTTGGGAGACCTAAGCTAAGGTGGAGATTTAGGTTACCGAAGACCTCAGGAAAAAGGTTGGACGAGAGGAGAAGCCCTAAACAGAAAGGAATGGCGGAAAAGAATGAAGGATGGAAATGCCAACCCACTTAATTGGGAAATGGTCTAGCTAAAGAAGAAGAAGAGGTTAATTTAAGACTATTTTAAAGGAATCATGTACAGAAGTGGCCGCATCACAAGTAAACATATTTAGAAGTTGGATATTGTTGTTTGAGTCTTCACTCTTTCGACTGATTTGATGCAGCCCTCCATGCTTCCCTGTCCAGAGCTAAACGTTTAATCTCTACATAGCTACCACACCCTACATCCGAGGCAATCTGTTTAGTATATTAACTTTGGTCTACCCCTACAGTTCTTATCTTCGACCCTTCCTTCTATAACTAAGTTTGCCATTCCCGGGTGTCTTAGTACACTTCACGCAACTAAAATAGTGCATGAAACATGTTTTGATAAGATAAAACACCTTATAACAAGTTTCCATTCGTGAAAACTATTAGCTACAGAAGCTCGTAAAGGAGAGAATTGATAGTTGATGAAGATAAGGTAAATAATAGGCACAGATCCAGTGGACAGCACAAAAACGATGATGGTGATTGTTTTTTGAAGCGGCCTTACATCTGGGTTATCGGCCCAACCAGAAAGGGTCTTCCTTGAGGGGACCTATCCTTGTAAAATACTAATGTACTACTACTAATAATAATAATGATAATGATAAGTAGTTACCAGATCTTCCGTGGGAGAACGTAAGAGGCTGCAGAGCTGCAAAAAAGAACAACATTAGGCTACGTCAATATCGAGCGTTAATTGATTCAATTAAGGGGTTTGGACACCGTCGTTATGTATCCCCAAGTGCTTGTGTGATTGATTGATTTGATTGATTTTATTTTCACGGCTACACTTAGAGCTTAAGAGCTCCTTTACAGTAGCGCCCTACATAAAATAAGATTAGGGCTTATAAAAGTAAAACATTTCACTTACATTCACAATATAAATAATCATAGCCTAACAACAAAAATTAGTAACAATACAATAATAATAATAATAATAATGATAATGGAAAAATTATATACAAAAGAGCGAGAGTGCATACAGACTCTCAGTCCGAAAAACAAACACCATATACTGTACAAGAAAAGCTATTAAAGTAGGCAGGTTGTCAGCTATTATCCTTGTGTTATAATTGTACTTAAAAAAAGTATTTTAACATAATACAGTAATCAAATGTGAGAGGTATACTGCTCCAAGAAGCAGGATGAAAGATGTCTTTTGAAAGCTGCAGTGCTTGTAATGTTGACGAACTTATATAAATCGAAGGTGTTGAAGAGGCGTGAGGCGGTGCAAACAAAAGATTTATTGAACTTCATGGTTCGGTGTATAGGAATCTGGAGTGTTAATTTTCTTGTATCTATTTTCTCGATTATGAACAGAATGCATTGGTGTAAAGGCATTGTAGAGATATAACGGGGTCTTGGTATGTTATATTTTGTGTGTCAGAATGGCAATTGATAACTGCCTGCGCTCGTGGAGTTTCAGCCATTTCAGCTGCACGTAGTAAGGTGTGATATGTTCATTTCGCCTTATATCCAGAATGTACCGAACACATGCATTATGGACTCTTTGTAATTTGATGTTCTGTGTTTCTGGTAAATCATTGTATACAGCAGAGCCATAATCAATGATTGGAAAAATGAGAGTTTGGACGAAGAGCTTGCGTATGTTAGGAGGGGTGTAAGAAACAGTTCTTTTCAGGAGATGCATAGTTGATACAACCTTCCTTACCACATTAGACGTATGCTCTGCCCACGACAGTGTTCTATCAAATATCACTCCAAGATTATTGACAGTGTTGCTATATTTAATATTATTATCTAGTATCTTGATGGGTGGTAGTGAATTAAAATCTACTGAATTTAGAAGTTTTGTATATTCAATGGATATAAGTTGTGTTTTAGATATGTTCAAGTTAAGATTATGATTTAGGGCCCATTCACAAAGCCTGTCAATATCTTCATTAAACAGATTTATACGATCACATGCAGTGTTAGGCGTGAGGTGAAAATAAGCTTGGAGGTCATCAGCGTATATATGAACAGAACTATTTCGGAATTAATTAGAAACATCGTTTATATACGAGTATATCGAGAAGCATAGTGGACCTAAGACAGATCCCTGAGGTACTCCACTTTCTACCGATTTCCAGTCTAAGGAGGAGCCATCCGCGAGGACCACTCTCAGTGTACGCATGGAAATGTAGGATTTGAACCAGGAAAGAGCACTCTGAGAGAAGCCATAAGATTTCAGCTTTGCAAGAAGTATATTGTGATTCACACAGTTAAAAGCCTTACTGAAATCGAAAAGACATAGGATTGTAAGCTGACGCTTGTCCATAGCTGAGCGTATATCATCGCTGACCTTTAACAATGCAGTGGTGGCACTTGGACCCTTTTAGGTAGATTTCATTAGAAAGCTAACTATTGCAATGGGTACCATGTTTCGCCTTCCGGAAAATTTCGACATATCTTCACGTTTCACATCCCCTAGACCCCAAAACCACCGTCAGTTAAAAAGTTTATATATAATTTACGTATATACTGTATATATATGTATATATATACATATATCACTTTCCTGTGGACACGATAACTACCGCAATTTTGCACCAATCAATTTGAATTTTTTACATAATATGTATCCTTATAAAATATCGGTAGAGTTCGTTAATGGGCACAATCAGTCGACGGGGGTGAAAATGGGGGGCTTTTTTTTTTTCGAAAAAGTGAAATAACGCTATAACTCTCTTAATATTTGAAATATCGAATCCATTCAAAGTTCATACTATGTGTCGAATAAGGCCCAAAAATTTATGTTTGAAGAGTTTTTTGATAGCACCAACCATTGACCAAAGGGGTGGGAAAAAGAGGGTTTTTCGGGAAACATTGATCATATCTCTCTTAATAGGCACAATATCAAAACCGTACAAAATGGGCAATATTCCCCTTATAATTACCTAAAACATTTGTCTGAAAGAATTTTTGATATGACCCACCATTACGCCAAGGGATGAGAAAAATTATTTGGAATTATAAGGAAATGCGAAGAGCTATCAGAGGTTGCCATGACAACACTACTAAATTGACGAGGGATGAGCCATCAGACGTTGCCATGACAACGCACTTGCACGCGATCAAATTCAGTTTTCTATCTGACTAAGTGAGAAGCGGCCTCGGTGGCGTAACTGGTAGTATGCTGAACTTTTATGCCCAAGTTCGCGGGTTCAAAGCCGGCCAAAGTCGTCGGATTTTCTAAGAGAGCTAAAAATCCCTCAGTATGCTTTCCTTTGGTGGGGAAGATCCAACGTTCGTTGCATGTTGCTGGTTGCTGTGGCATCTCGTGGCCAAGTTCAGAGCTAGGTGTCGTTGACGGTAGTATCTGGTAGCAGCACCAGGAACTACTGCTTGAAATTGACCGCCTGCTGTCCTTACCTGAATTACAAGCCATCACAATTCACACTGTTTATCAGACAGATTCTACACTCACCCAAAGTACACGGGGTTACATGACCGCGTTGTCGAAGCCCCTAAACTGAGGAACCAACCAAAATCTCTGCGGGAGATATAATTTTGCGTGAAGAAGTAACAGACCGTTACATAGTTACACATCAGTGTCGAAACCTTGCATAAGGACAGTGTGACCACAAGTATAAAAATGTACCCCAAATGACAAGAAGGTTACCGTCCCCATAAGACAATAAAATGTTTCAAATATGCATAAAATGACGAAAAATAAAGTTAATTAAGCTCCAATTATAAAATACTTTCTCGCAATAAATGAGGTCTGATCCTTCTACGAAACCGTGCATATTCTGCCTATTTTCACCTATCCCCAAGATTGCCCGATGAAATCTACCTCCGCCTTCCGGCGTGCCGAGAGGACTTTTTTTTAAACCCAGATTGGTAAGGATTGAAGATATTAAATTTAGTTAGGTATTCACATACTTGTTTATGAACTATTTTCTCAAGCGCTTTACTAAGAGCACAAAGAATATTTATTGGTCTAAAGTCACTACAGCTAGAGGGGTTTTTATTTTTTGGCGCTGGTCGTATGTTAGCACACTTCCAAAGAGACGGGTATACTCCACTTTGTAGAGAGAAATTAAATAGATGGATAATTGGGGGTAGAAATACTTCAAGACAGTTAGAAATAAGAAAAATTGGGATGCTATCAGGGCCTCTTGCTTTTGTAATAATTGATTTGATGGCTTTCACAATCTGGTGTGGGTAAACATACATAAAGATTTTTTTTTCATGGGCAGGGGGAGGGATGGATGTGTATTTCATGACGGTCTCTGATACTCTTAATACATCACCAATAGAGGCAACATTTGAGTAATGTTCATTTAATTGTGAACCTGTACATGCCATTCAGAAAAATATCTAGGTATCCAGTTTTCGGTGGACGGTACACACAAGCAAAGAGAATTTTAGTTTCGGTAAGAGAAATGTAAAGTATAATGTATTCTGGCCTCTTATTATATTCACCAGGAGACTGACTTAGCACGCTATACTTTATGTTATCCCTAAGGTAAACTGCAACACCACCTCCACCGACGGTTAATCTGTCATTTCTAATGACTTTATAGCCAGTGAGAGAGACAGCAGCATCTGGAATTGAGGGCTTGCAAAAGGACTCGCTTACTGCAATTATGTCAAAAGACGAACCACCAAAGACGTGACAAAATTCAGAATAGTGAGAGGAGTCATCTAATGATTGAGCATTGATATGAGCAATTTTTAGGCAGTTCTCTTAGCTGCTAGGTGCTCAGCGGATCTCAAATCAGCCTCTGGTCGATGTCTTGAACGTTGGGCTCTTCTTCTGAGTCGAAGACAAGATCAGGCAGTGCGAGAACAGAGTGTCAAAAAGGCAGTGCGAGAACTGAGTTTCAAGTAGGCAGTGAAGTAACAAAATAGAATCTTGGAACTCTGTTCTCGCACTGCCTTCTTGGTACTCGGCTGCTAGCATTTTAAATGATTTAAAGTCCAGTCTTTCAGACTGACTATCCGTGTCTTTTTAATTCAAGTGAGGACTGTAGACATTTAATTTTCAAGTACTTCCTACTTTTGCCGCCAAACGCCACCTACAGCGACTACTAGTCCAGAACTTGGTTACTAGATGTCACCGAAGTCAGCGACGAACGTTGGAACCTAAGAGAATTGGTCAAATTTATCCTATAATTTAGCTTCACACATGTGTAATTAGTGAAAGGTTCTCGAACATCCCATAAATCTATGACATGAGACAGCCGGCTTTATTCCCTTCCCCGGAAGGAAGGCATTCTGAGGGATTTTTAACGCTCTTAAAAATCCGACGGCCGTGTTGAACCCGCGATCTTGGGCATAGAAGCTCAGCATGCTACCAAATACGCTACCGAAGCCGCTTAGAGGAAGATGAGAACAGGAAGAAAGAGATATAATTAGTTAGTTATTGTTGTTTTAAAGGAGGAACAGCGTAATAATATACAGGTTTATATAAATAATTCATGTTTTTTTTGGCTAATGCCGTGTGTATTTAAATTAGAACCATACGTTTCGGAGAAACCTTGCCTTCTTTTTCAATGGAATCAAACAATGTGGCCAAAGAAAGTATATCAATGAGATTACAAAAAATTACAAAAAAATATAGATAAATTCCTCTGTTCGTCACCAGAGAGCAGCTGCCAGAAATTACTGTATGTACAATGGTAGAACGGCGGACATAGTAGTAAGTAAGGAGAAGGTAAAGGGGGCGCGGTGAAAATATAGAGACTCCTCGAAGAATGAGGATGTCCAAAAGAAAAGGGGGGGGGGGGAGTGGGAGGGTTAGATGGATATAAGGAATAATTTTTTTTCTTGGAACATGTTGAGGGGGAGACAATATCTTCGGCGTCTTTCAAACCTGTGATTAGGTGGAGGTATGTGGATGATTCGTTCGTGGTGTGGGAGGAGGGTTCTGAGAAACTGAACCACTTTCTGAACCACCTAAATCAGCTGCATCCTTCCATCCACTTCACAATGGAGCTAGAGTCGGGTGGATGCTTACCTTTTTTGGATGTTCTTGTGAGGAGGAAGGCGGATGGCTCCATGGGGCACAGCGTCTACCGTAAGCCAACTCACACTAACCTATATTTATATGCAGACTCCCACCACCACCCAGCACAATAACAAGGAATTATAACAACTCTAGCCAAAAGAGCGGAACGTATTTGTGAGGCATCAACCATGTTTAAGGGTAATGGCTATAATGAATCCACTATATATAGGTCCCTGCATCCCAGAAGGAGGGATAGACAACCTTCTCAGAGCTCCGACGTGAGGGGAACTGCTTACCTCCCCTATATTCACACCACCATTGACCGCGTTGCTATGATTCTCCGCAAGCACAAGATAAAAACAGTTTTCGGCACTGTGACGCAAATTGGTCAACGTTTAGCATTAAACAAAGATAAATTGTCCCCAATACTACAACCTGGGGTGTATGAAGTCCCTTGTACTTGCGGAAAAATCTACATTGGACAAACAAAACGGTCCATTGCAACTCGCATCAAAGAGCATCAAAGGAACATCCGTCTAAACCAACCTGACAAATCAGCTATAGCTGAACATGCTCTGTCTTCAGGGCACGATGTATGTTTCAAGGATGCTCATGCGCTTGCCCTTGTTAAGCACAACTGGTCTAGAATTATAAGGGAGGCAGTTGAAATTCGTAAAAATCCCAATAATTTTAACAGAGACACAGGATATCAGCTAAGTGACACTTGGCTACCAGTTATTAAGGATCTAGGAAGATAGTTCCTCTCAGTCTCTCGGTTCTTCACATATTTAAAATTGTACATTTTCCCTCTAGGGCTCAGAGCCTCGATTTGATCTCCTTTGTTCGTAACTGGAGGAGTTTCCATCTGTTTTTTCGCCGTTGACTGTATGACGTTAGGTATCGTTCAGCTACACTTCCCTTTTGTTTATGTTTCCTTATATCCATCTAACCCTCCCACCTGCCCCCCCTTTTCTTTTGGACATCCTCATTCTTCGAGGAGTCTCTATATTTTCACCCCGCCCCCTTTACCTTCTCCTTACTTACTACTCTGTCCGCCGTTCTACCATGGTACATACAGTAATTTCTGGCAGCTGCTCTCTGGTGACGAACCGAGGAATTTATCTATATTTTTTGTAATTTTTGTAATCTCATTGATATACTTTCTTTGACCACATTGTTTGATTCCATTGAAAAGGAGGCAAGGTTTCTCCGAAACGTATGGTTCTAATCTAAATACACACGGCATTAGCCCCCAAAACATGAATTATTTATATAATCCGGGCCGTGAAAGCCTTAATATACACAATATACAAGGTGTTTATAAATTCCCATAACAGACTTTGAGGGCTTGTAGTTGGGACCAAGACGGTTATGTTTAGCATAGGAACTTGTGTCCGGAAACGTACCGTCTCCCCACTACCCGAAAGAAACACTCCAGCACACGTTCAAATCTCCCACATTTTCGGCGCCACTGACAAGAGTACGTACGTCATTGAACGGTCACCTGATGTCCCATCAAAACATGTGGTTTCAGCGCCACCTCATTTTTCACTTGCGTTCGAGGTCGTGGTGGCCCGATTGCACGTTCACCTGACTTGACACCGCTAGATTACTACCTGAGGGGTCTTATGAAAACCTTGTTTTTCGAGACCCTTGAGGAACTCGAGGAGACCTACTGGCGCGGGTTATGACTGCGGCGAATGTTGGAGGACCAGAGATTGATGACCGTGTGTACCAGAACATGGTAGAGGAGGTACCGTGACTGTGTTGACGTCAGCGGTCATCACTTCGAGCCCCACCTATAATTGGACCCAGACGGCATGCATCAAGAGTCGGACAGAGCTCCGAAAATGTGGGAGCTGTGAACGTGCGCTGTGGTGCCTTCTTGGTACTCGGCTGCTACATCGTACTATGACGTCACACACCTTAGTGCATTCTCGGTACATTTCGTCCCGTCACCGTAACGTAACGCCAGACCCCAGATAAAGTCGACATAATCATTTGAAATGATAAAACAGATAACACACACTAATACAGCCATCACAATTAACACCGGTTATCAGACAAATTCTACACACACCCAAAGTACACGGGGCTACATGACCGCGTTATCGCAGCCCCTACACTGAGGAACCAACCAACCAACCAACCTTATTTCTATTTTATTACAGTTAATCGACCATTTGAGTGATTTGTCTTGTTCGTCGAATCATTCGATTATTGACTCAATAGTCGGGTTATTTCACTAATGCGAGTACACAAGCACCTCGTTTATCCGGATTAAATGGGACCGGAACTGATCCGGATTATCGAAAATCCAGTTAATCCGGAAATACTGAAAAACAAATACATGTTATAATTATAATGTATTGACATAAATTGTAATGCCATTTTTCCATTAGGCAAAAAAATATAAGAACACTCTCCTTACATTTATGACTTTGTTTTATGCACTAAAATAATGTGTAATGTTTTCCGTTTTACATTTGTATAGCGTTTCCGCGCAGCACGATCAAGAATACGTTTTACTAACATCAGTTCTCAATTCCAGGTGAATGCCGGGACGGTACCTTTCATAGCCCGTGGCCGAATTACTTCCAATTCCTGTCCTTAACTATCCTTGGCGGAAAAGACATTCAAGAAGACTCGAACCCGTAAAGAAAATACTGTACAGAATTATTTATTATGATTTTCGATCTGGATAAACCGGAGATCTGGATTAATGAGGGTCGGATAAACGAGGTTCTTGTGTGTTTCAAATTACGAATGCTCGAATACTTTGAATATTTGAATGTGTGAATAATTCCATTACTCGTACTATTCGTACATTCATATCGAATATTCGCATTCTTTTTGGGTCTTGATTAATTATTTTTCTGTTGACTATTTGAGCTTTTCTGACAATTTTTTTGTAGTTTGACTAATTTCTTTTGGTGTTTTTGTTTAGATTTTAAGTATTTTTATGTTCGACCCTGACTATGATATGTCAGAAAACTGTATCATAATGATGGTCATTATAACACTATTTTTCATTATGAAACAGTTTCTCCCACCAATCACAGCTCAAGAAACAGTTGTTTGACCAATTAGATAAGGATAACATCGCACCTGCTCTGAGTTTCAAGGCCTTCTAATTTAAATTTCACTGCGTTGCCTAGTGTCATAGTGGGGTAATCGAGGAGGCCATGATCAAATACAAGGCATTCCCTGCGTCCCATGCGCTCTGTTCAGTACATAAAACTGGCGAAATCTCTACAGATATTTATGAATATTTATATTCGAACATAAAATAGTTATAATAATTATCGTCGAACATAAACAGTCGTATGCAACTCGCCTATAATGGTAATTAAGACACTCGTATGTAAATCATAAAACTCGCATACGCTCGTTTTATAAACACACTCGTGTCTTAATTATTGCCATTATAGGCTCGTTGCATAATGTACTAGTTCATTATTTTACTTTTTGAGCTTTCTGTTTACTAATTGTGATTGTTTTCTTCTTCTTCTTCTTCTTTCGATTCGGCCATCTAAGGACCACGTCATTTCAACTGTTTCTTGTTGCATCGAGCTTTAACATCCTCCCAGTACTTTCGCATTAGTTCTCGATGCTGTTGTTTCCTTTCTGCAGTCCACTTTTTGCCAGTTGGAAGCTTTGGCTTTTCTTGGAAACATCGGTGTGCTGTTAGTTTTTGTTTAAGTGTGGCACGTTCCCACGGATAAAACAGACAGCCTTTGTTTCAAGGTATCTAAGCACTCTTCAGGTGTTGAATTCGGTACATCTCGCTGTGTGTGGGCTGTGTTTTGTCTCATTATATGCTCAGCTTTCCTCAGTAATTTTCTTGTTCTTGTACCACGAACATATTGTGTCATTCTAGCAATATCTGCCCTGAGCTGTTCAATCCTTCCAACAAGTCTTCTTTCCCAGTTTGGCATCGATGGCATTTGCTTTTACCGTTCATGTTGTCCAATACCCATAGCTCTCACAACAGTTACTGCACCACAGTAAATAATAGTATGAAGGGATTCCAGATTGGCAGATGCTTCAACATGTTCCGGCAAAACATCCCGATTCATGATACTCAGTATCTTTGTCAGCTTTCTTGAACCATTGACTTTCGGTATTTTCGGCCTGCAATTTGTATCAGTTCCATAAAACTCTATGACTGTAGTCATCATTTCATTCTTCAACTTTCCAATTTGGTGTTGATCGATAATTTGCATGGAAACTGGATCTACTTCTTGAAGGTCCTGGCTATCAGCTTGTGCCGACTCCAGTTCTTCAGTAACACTGTTCTGAGTGACTCCATTCACACCTTCCTTCTCACGCCGTACCTCTTCTTTAATGGTGTTCATTCTGACTTCAGGGATAAGATTATTCCGGAGAATAGCCCTGTATTGATCAGATACTCTCTGTTCGGTCACAGTTAGTTCAGGGTAATGCAACAGAAATTCAGAATGTAAGCGTTGCCTATAACCAACTGAATTCTGTCCGAAGTCAGTAACCCTAAAATAAGTGCGTATTATGGTTTCGTTCATGACATTTGTCCATTTAATACGCTGTCGTGGCAGTCCTGCCTGGGTGAGCACAGGTTGAGTTACCTGTGCAGCACCTTCAGCAGGTGAAGTACTATTTAATGATTCACTTCTCTGCTCAGGCTCATCATGCAAACGCTTGTCGGCTGTAATGATTTCGGGATCTTGCCCGGTAGGGGCCCGCCTGTTCAGCCCTCTACCACCGGCGGCTCGCATACTGTCACGTCCAGCACCGGCTCCAAACGTGCCCTGGCGCTCCCCAGGCAGCGGCATTTCATCCGAGGCATTACTCGTTAATTTCTCCATCATGCATTAAATGGGTTTGCCTTTTATACCTACAGCCAGGTTTTGTTATCAGCCGTCCCTAACATGGGATACAGACGCTGTTGGCAGCCGCCCGTTCCGGATCAGACGCTACCATTGTAGGTTTAATTTTGGAGTTTTCCATCTCCTAGACAGGTTGCCTTCACTACGGCTCAGGAGTCCTGCCTACCCCATTTAGTATATCTCGTCATTCCTGGTTTGCACATACCTTGTCATTACAGATTTCTCACAACACACATTAGATATACGGTATAATTATCTTGCAGAGATAGTGTTTATATTACAATAGTAGACGTCATTTAAGTTATTATTATTATTATTATTCTTTTGATTCGGCCATCTAAGGACCACGTAATTTCAACTGTTACTTGTTGCATTGAGCTTTAACATCCTCCCAGTACTTTCGCATTAGTTCTCGATGCTGTTGTTTCCTTTCTGCAGTCCACTTCTTGCCGGTTGGAAGCTTTGGCTTTTCTTGGAAACATCGGTGTGCTGTTAGTTTTTGTTTAAGTGTGGCACGTTCCCAAATATCGTTGCCTGTTATTCCCACTTCTTGTAAATCTTTGTCCACCTCAATGAACCAAGCTCCCTTGGTTTTCTTTTTGTTTTGTTTTTTATTTTTTCTTTATTTTTAGAATTTTGACTTAATTTGCGTTGTATTTGAACTATTCAAACAATTTGATATTCGAATATGTACAGTCCCAGTTTATATGCACGGGCTGGCTCCCAGCCAGATCATTGCCACTAACTCACAGCTGCTGGAATTTGCTGCATTGTTGCTCACTATGCAGATGGATAACATTGACAATTAATGGAAAATGGATGGTGGTTGGTCATCCGGACAAATTGACCACGTACTGTATTTCCTCCGGAAATAAAGTGCATCGATATGAGCTATCCATCACTGCTTACTGAGCAGCCATTATACTACTGGATGATATCGTCAGCAGTATGTTCTGGAGTGTATGATATAGGCTCCGTTCTTAAACCTAGAACGGTAGCGCTAATTACAACATTGTTAATGGTAGCACTTCACATCGGATACGACTACGGTTCTAGAATCTGATAATAGGGTAAATACCACTTACTGTACGTCAAATTTTATTTCTCTCTCTAGGCCAGAAGATTTGAGATGGGATTTGCTTTTTTTTTTTTTTTTTGATGTGTAACGTCTTTCCACTTGGTTGCTGGATATTTTTGTGAGAGTGATTTAAAAAAATGGGACGGAAGTGGATCGGACGGAAGTGTGTAAGACGCACTGCCGGCTGGCAGTGGTACCATGTGGAATGTATATAACATAAGGATTTTGACTATTTTTCTGTTGACTTTTTGAGCATTTTTTGACTAATGTTCATTCTTTTTTGTATTTTGTTTTTTGACTCATTTTGACTTTTTGTGTTGTTTTTAGATTTTAAGTATTTGTTCGTTATTATACTTTTTGAGTTTTTTTGACGTATTTAGATTGCTTTTTTGGGTTTTATGGATATTTATTTATTTATGATTTATTAGTGCCTTTATTGATGCGAAGTTAGGGCTCTAGGCCCTCTCTTACACTAAACCACACACAATGCAAACTTAAATACGCGGAAAACTTAAATACTTGAATTAAATTGGTAACGCGCATTCGTCATGAAACAGTCTGAAACACGTTAACAACGTAAAGCTCCTGGAAATATATATAAAAAAACAGACAAGCTTTGTTTCATATGCGTCGCTTTTTTATTTCCCCTTAAAATGTGCAGAGGAAAGGTTCGACCGAGCTATTAAAATAGCTCATCTTGTTTGTTGGCATGTTCTCACTATTTGTTTGAGTTCGGGGCGGAGCTCATGAAGTACGAGTGTAAGGAATGTTTGCGAGGCGAACTGAAAGAACCCTTGCGGGGTGCATTACCGTGTGAAATGGCGAGAACAATACCTCGCAGGTGTTGTGCCTGAATACCCGTGGAGGACAATGGAGACTGCTTCATAGCCATCTCCGAGAGCCTGATGGGTCCACGAAACATTCCGGGCAATGCTGGAGCCACACTGACACTCTAGCGGAAACCAAAATACTACAAGTACTACTACTACTATACTACTACTGTCTATTAGGTAGTCAGCCCGAAGGCTGGTTGGATCCTCAAAAGCACCACCGATAGGCTATTGGGTAGATATCCACAAAAACCCAAGGCAGCGCTATATTGAGGCGTACTAGGCAAGAAGAGGAGTGAGGTAGTTTGCCATCCCTTTCCTCACTGAGTTAGAACAGCAGTACTAACCGTATGAGTAGAACCTTTCACAACATCCACAGGCACTGACTGTGCCCCGAATGTCAATAATAAGCTCCACCCATACCTCAGTAGCTTACATATAATCACAGCCATGAGTGAGACTGAGACTTCGGTGAAAAGCCACATTTTACTCTAGCCTAAGCCAACAGAAAATGCAAACGTAGCCCACTGCATTCATCAAGAGATGGCAAACAGGACATACTACTATAAATAATAATAATGCATATTTCAAAAAAGCATATGATTCCTTAGATAGACAAACACTTTTTGATGTGCTGGAAGAATTCAGATTAGATAGGAAAACAAGATATTTGATCTGACAGACACTGAATTACACCACCTCCACAGTTAAGTTCTGAGAGGAAATATCTGATCATTTTGCTATTCAAACAGGTGCCATGACAAGGAGGTGGCTTATCTCCTTTAAGGTATAATCTAATGCTAGAGACAATAATCTGAACTTGGGAAAAGGGAAAAAAGGGAATTAATATCGGCAAGCTCGTTAAAGATAAAATTCATCTGAATTGTTTGGCCTTTGCTGAAGATCTGGTAATTCTGTCAAATAATAGGCAAGAGGCCATTGATTCCTTGGAACAACTTCATGAAATTGAACGTAAAACTGGACTTCACATTTCATATGAGAAAACCAGACACAAGGAAGGATTTCCTCGTTGCTTCGACAAAAAACTGTGATTACTCAATTTGGAAAAATCCCTCAGGTAAATACAGAGGTGTGCATAATATTAGAATCAAATAAATAATTTAAATCAGTCACAATTTTTTATTCAAAATCATTTTATTGACGAACTGCTGGCATCTTTTGTAACTCTACTTAGTAATGCTTTCTCCCTTGTCGACTTACACTTTTCCTATAAGGAATTGTGTCTGGAAACTTTCAGAATTGGGTATTCCAAGGGATACCTGATCTTGGCCGGTTTTCTATTTTTCATTGACTTTGAAATGTACCCTCTGTCAGGTGATTTCAATCCATAGTTCATGAATCTTTGAATAGTTCAAGAGTAAAATGACTAAAACCTTAGCTCTAAATCCATACGAAAAGTAGAGTGAAGAAATCAAAAGAGAAAGTGTGGAATTTTGCAGTAGCAAGGCTCCTCTGTTAGTGGAAATTATAAAAAATAATTTTACTTTGAGTTTATTAAAATTAAATATAATTAAGACTCTTGGTTAAACATTGCAAGTAATTTCACCGCCTTGCAAACATATTTAGTTCATTAACCCGTGAAAAGTATCGACACCATCACTCGTGACCTGCAACGGAATGTTCCTTGGATCCTTCTGTATGCAGATGATATAATGTTTGCAGATGTCACCCGAGAAAAACTCCAATGTAAAGTTGAAGACTGGAATAACCACCTCTCCCAGTATGGCCTATGTCTGAATGTGAAAAAGATGGAGTATCTGGAGTTAAACCCAAGCGACGGTACCATTCAATTAGCTGGACAAAATCTAGTCAAGACAGAATGCTTCAGGTACCTTGGATCTCGTCTGCAGAGTGATGCCAACTTCAATGATGAAGTAATAGTCTGGGTAAATGCAACCTGGTTGCGGTGGAAGGAGGTCACGGGTGTGTTTTGCGACAAGAAAATGCCACTTCGTCTCAAATCCAAGATATATCCGGCAGTGGTACGGCCAGTTGCGCTGTATGGAGTTGAATGTCGATCATCCGATTAAATTTCAGAACGTTACCTACAAGCCATGGAAATTACAATGCACCGTTGGACAAAGGGCATCTGGGTAGGTTTTTGCTAGGTATTAACCCTATCCCCAAGGGAAGATGAAGAGAAAAGGAAAGGGAAGTGGGTTTCGGAATGAAGAATAAGTGTGGATAAATAGGACGAGATTCCAAAACCAAGCAAAATAAATTTAAATGAGTTAGTGGCGAGTGTCACCGCAAAGCCCGTGAAACACTTAAAGTGGGTATGGACCTGGACGTAGCTAACGGGAAATGGGGCTGGAGCTTGGGCTATTTGCCAGCAAATGGCATTTGTGCTTTCCCTTCCCAGCCTATATTTGAATACTATGGGGAAGGGTGGAAGTCTGGCAAGTCAAAGAATGACAGATTTTTTGTATATCCTTTCAAAGGAATCAGGTTTAATCAACGGTTTTGAAAGGCGGAAATAATTTAAATTCGCCGTGATGTTTTTAGTTATTAGAATTGTAGAATTTCCAAGGAGCGACCGAATGCTTCCAGGAAGGGTAGCGATGAAGGAGTTATCGTGCTTTTAAAAACAATTTGATTGTTTTTGAAAATTTTTGGTTTTAAATTTTGGTAAGAACACCAATTGTTGCATTCAAGAAAGGCTAAGCTTCTATCCAGCAAAGTGCCGACTAAAAGTTTAGACAAGAAGAAAAACTTAAATTGGTAAAACCACCCATAAGTTATAAAGAAAGTCTCAACAAGCAGGAAGCTGGCGGAGCTAGCTATACTTGCCTTACTGGCTAGTTGGAATTAGCTATAAAAGCTAAGAGCGACTTTGAAAAAGTTTTTGCGGAGAGTTTTTGTTCAAATGCAACAAATAGTGGAACCTTTTTTTACTTTGATGCTTGAGTTTCTTAAAGCGAGAATGAGCTTTCGGGTAGAGTTAGGGGAAGTAGGATCCTGCCTAATCGTTATTTTATAGAAAATGATGAAGCAAAAGGATATAGTTTGATTTATTTAACAATGCGTAAAAATATGATAAATTTAACAACTGTAAAATGTACAATTTAAATTTTAAACCTTTGAGGTCTCAGACCTCTAAATTTGTTGAAGTTTGCACTAGGCGATTAACAAAATTTGGTTTGGAACCTCTTGAAAGCACCAAATCTACATAAGATTTTAAAATAGTGCTGAGATTAGCAAATTTAAAGTTTAACAATAAATCAGGTACGATATATATATACTTTGAGAATTCCTAATGGAAGTTCTAAAAGTATGAACAAATGTTAAATTTGAAATTATAACAAGAAAAGAGAGAATTAAGAAGAAGTTTCTATAACTTCTTGTATTGAAGCAGGGATCACGAGAAAAATGGGGCCAGTTACCCTTTCGTGAAACCTGGAGAAAGAAAAGTTAGAAAACTCACTTGTGAGTAGAAATAATTGAATTCCCTAATGAAAAGAGTAAAAACAATATGATTTGAGGTGCGTACTAGACACCAATGATGCAGAAATTACTTATGAAAAACAGTACAAAGATGGGAGGACACTTCTATAGAGTGTCACCTAATTGAAAAGAATCTAAATTTTACAATTATTATAATGTGTTAGTGAGGAGTATGAGAGGAGGAAATAGGAGAATCAGGAAAAGAATACACCAGCATCTCCCTAATTGACCATGTCAGAAATGACACAATTCGGGAACAAATTGGTGTCGCCCCAATTGTGGACAAAATAAGAGGGAAACGGCTCCGATGGTATGGCCATGCCCTGCGTGCAGCGCCTGATACTGCTTGCCACGGTGGGTGAGTGGTCAACGTGTCGGTCTATTAACCCCAATCTTGCCTATTCGCTCCTGGCCGTGGAAAGTGATTTTTGAAAGGCGGCAAAAATTACGACACCATGTCATACGATGTAGGCATGTCAGATAACCCTTTTGAATTCAGTAGGCCATGTTCATAACGGCAAAATTAATCTCGGGAGTTTCCGCCAACACAAAGTTCCTAATTTCTCTACTAGAAAGCGTTATAGTGTTCAAGGAGCTTAGATATCTAACCTCCTTGACTTTAGTAGTTAGTTATTGTACTTTTAAGGGGCGGAACTACGAAGTCTTCTGCCCCTTGACTTTCATTGTGCTTTAAGGAACAACGAAATTCGACATGCAAGCTACCCTTTGGGTGTCAAATAACAAAGCTTGCACCCGGCAGCCGAGGCCAAACGATATTATTTTCGCACCTGATACTGTTACTAATTCTGTCCTTCATTCGGAGGTTGAAGGCCTACGCCCCAGAGGACGACCGAAGCAGCGTTGGCAAGACACAATAAATGGTGACTTAAAAATTACAGGCCTAAATCCAGCTGATGCACGAAACCGGACAAATGGAGGTCAATGACCAAAAAAGCGGACCCTGCTCCAGCGGGACAACGCTAGGAAGCAGAAGAAGAAGAAGAACCCGTGAAATGTATAAATGTTATTTTGGAAAACTGGCGTCTAGTCTAATAATTGACACACCTGTGTAGATTTAAATACTTAAGGGAAATCTTCGTGAAGCAAACAAAGAGAGAACCTCTACATTACAAATGTACTGTAGAATCACCTGGAGCAGATACAACAAACAATCAATATCTTGGAACGCAAAATTAAACACTATAACATGGCGATTCAATCTGAAGCATTGTACCTATTGGAAATACGATCACTATCCATAAATTTAGAAAGGAAAATCCTCAGGAAAATCTTTGGCCCAGTGTGCATAGAGGGAGTGTGGAGGTCTCACGAGTTATACCAACTGTTTAGAACTCAAAGTGTTCATTCTGGTATCCTTATTGATAAATTAATTGAGTAATAAACAGGTTAAAAGTTCCGCCTGATCAATACTTTTTAATTAATATTCTGTTTTTAAGCTATATTAGCCTGGCTCGCTTCATTGATTTTAGAACTTAGAATGTTCATTCTGCTTCCGTATTGATGAACTTTTAACCTGTTTATTACTCAACTAGCTTTACCCGTCGCGGCATCGCCCGCGAATATTCTAGTTGTAAAGAGTACACTTAGCAAAAATCTCAATCATGAATGCTATGACTGATTTATCCTTGGTATGAACAATCAGAGTCGCCTCAGTAGCGTAGTGGTCAGCATGGTTAGCTGCCGCCCCGGAGGTACTGGGTTCGATTCCCGGCTCTGCCACGAAATTTGAAAAAGTGGTATGAGGACTGGAACGGGGTCTACTCAGCCTCGGGTGTTCCAAATGAGTAGAGGGGGTTCGATTCCCACCTCAGCCATCCTCGAAGTGGTTTTCCGTGGTTTCCCACTTCGTATTCGGGCAAATGCCGGGATGGTACTGTCCCCGTTTACCCGGATAGTAGGCTGTCAGATATCCGCCCCCTCAATCGGATTGCCAACAATCAATCGCACCGACTCAGCTACATCAATGAAAATGGCACTGACAGATACTATCGAGATAAGAGCACAGAAGTTCACAGGAAATCATTGTGGAACACACCAAAACAGACGGGGTTTCATACTTACCGTTACTTACCTCTTAAAAATAATCTCGGGGTTTGAGTTGACAACAGGATCACTAAAGTCTGTTCACACAATAATCTCCACCATGACATTTAAAAATGAACCAAGACGAAGACGAGAACTTTGAACTGTACAAAAGCTTTATTTCTAATAAAGGGTATGATTTTAATAACACAACAAAATAAACGTGGCTATCAGTAGCCCATGTCAATCTGACTACGTCCTCCTGTAGGACTTGCAAAGTTATCATACAACATGATATAAAACATATTAGCTCCACCGAGCTCCAAATCACGTAATATTCATAACACAATTGGATTGGAAAGGAAGTGAGGACGAGACATATATAGAGCATTTGGTTTCCTTTTAATAAACATGACAATTGTATTTATAGTCGCAAGGCCAGAGTGTGGACGACCTCACCCGCTGATAACCAGTTGTTGGGACAGCTGCAAGCTACCCTCCAACCTGTCGCATACTCGTCAAATGGACTCCCTTCTCACATGCTACGTTACGTAAGAATACAGCTTTCTCTCAAGCTTTAAATGTCCGCACGACAACTCAAACATATATTTACACAATTCTTTCAAATATTTTACTCATATCCTACTGGATTATTATGATAATTCCTGAACTTGTTAAGTTCTCATCCAAATGTTTAATAAGCTATTAAATGTTTATAACAAAATCACATAAATTATTTATAACAATTAGAAATTGTTTATAATATTTGTCAAAGACAATAAAAATAATTTTAAACACGCCTTTAACATCACTTTCGTTCCACATTATTTTCAAAAATATTTACAGCAATTATTTACAATATTAACATTGAAATTATTTAGATTATTAATTTCAGAAATACATTAACCACAGGTTCATCCGGTTGGTAATTTCATAATCGTGTTTAATATAATCGACCAATGAAAGTTAGTTATACATATTAATGTCACAATCTGGTTTAATAAAGGTTTTAATAATTATTTGCGACGGTAATCTTCATTCAATATCTTATCTCAAATTCTTTCAAAACTCTTGTTAATTATAACAGTAAATTCACTTGATTAATTTTCAACGAACTATGACAATTCACTCCAGCGGAAAATACTTCGCTAACACAATAATGCACAAACTGCATTATAATTAAGCCCAAAATTCATCATATATTAATCTATATGGCATTAAAACTTCCACAAATAATTCTTTAACATTAATTCCTGTGGGAACCTCCTTCATATTCAAGGGCATTATATATCAGCGAATTTCAACACATGCGCTGTACTAGCGATTATACATTCATAGTTCCACTTAAAAATTCTTTTAATCATTAATTGTTTCAAAACTGTTTTCATTTAACCTTCGTGGATTTCATTCATGAACCGAAATGAAGTCAAAATTTGCCAATCACAAACAAATTTAATAGTGAATACGTTTATATACGCCTGTCTGGTCTATCAAAGTTTAAGATTAACATCTTAAAAGAATTGTAGTATAAAAATACTATCATCAAATAAAGTGCGACTAAAACTGCAAAGTAGTCGAATAGAATCCATTTAGACTGGGGAATGCAAACATCATTATATAAATCTCTAATTGAGAAAAATTCCTAACAAAAGTTCTTGACTTTAATGCATTCAATAATTCATTATTAAAGTTCATCTTTCACAAAAATGTCTATGATGCAATGATCGTTCATAACTGACGATAAATGTCTGTGTTGCAATCAATACAAATAACGACTAGTATTTCCAAGATCGTCGACAACGCAAGAGATTTCAACGCTCTAAAATCATTTAAATGTTCTTCCTTCTTGATGATGACCGAAAATTGGTCAAAGTAATTAAACTGGGGTAGAATTACTTTAATAAAGTGACACGCTGTCTGAATTTAAATCTGCCATAAAAATCATTAACTTACAGTCAAATCGTGACTACAAAAATATTAATTACTGAAAAATCTAAATATCAGTCTCAACTGATCCAAAATCGTTTAACTATGCCCATGACATAACAATGTCTTAATAAATCGTCGAAAAAGGCATAACTCAACAAGATGTACTGAGAATAAGAATCTCAACAAGAAAATAGGGCAAAATACATGAGGACAAAATTATGGGAAAAATGGTTGCTCAAATATTATTAAGAAACTCAAATACAATAAACGTTCACGACTACCTTATCTGCCGATTGACGTTCCAGAGGAAAATTCCCCAAAGAAGACTGCTGATGGATCCATTTCACCAAGTTAAAGCTGAGCTCCATCCTCGAAATAGGAAACAGCATCCTCGGAGAATCGAACTGCTTCCTTCTCCGTAAATCGCTCTGCTCCAAGAAGACGAATAGACATCCTTCCGGCAATAATCTTCTTTGTGCGTCGGGATAACCCTGACCTCTCTTGAAAAATTCCCTGAAGTTCCAGTAGACAATCGCCATGAAGTTTTTGGTAGAAATTTCCGAAGAAATATCCATATTCAATGAGTATGTAATAGATTCCATTGCTGTTCGATAGTATTCAGCATTTAATCACGAAACATGGGTGTAGATGATATTCACCACATGTTCGCTTGTGTGGAATAGCAATTAGCGAAGTTCCATGTTGCTATCTTACTCCGTTGAAATATGTCCCAATTGCATTAAGTCCTTTAGCCTTCCATCTGCTCTTCGGTTGTAGTATTAGAAGAACAAACTGCCTTATTAAATTGCTCCATTATACTGTAGTGTTGTGTAACAAAAGCAATCTTGAGTCTCCCTATTTCACTAGCAGCGTTAGCCGTGGCGTAAATTCTGGCGATACAATAGTGCTTCTCAGGTGGTGAGATAATCACTTTTGTCAGTCGTCGAAACTTGCTAATATCTTTCAAACTAATCGCTCGAAATTGTTCAGCTTTTCTATATTACTTCATGTAGCACTGCACAATAGAATTAGCTTATCGGCGACCGCTAACTGTTCAAAGCTAAACTTGTAGAAGGGTTCGAAGGTCCGTTTTAAGTTCACCTAGTTTGACTTGGATCTCGTTAATGCAGTGGCCTCACCACGCGTTATAAAGACGACTCTTTTCACACTTTTCACTATATATGACTATATTAGAAAGAACTTTCACAATTAGACTTCGATGATCTGAGAATGAGATCTGAGAATGATCGGAGAATGAGATCGGAGAGAATGAGACTCCTCTCTTCTGCGCAAGCCCTTTTATTAACTTCACGAGGGACGTTTCCATCCCTTCCATAGCGTGATACAGCGTCATCGATAGAAGTTCCAACTTCGTTAATACATGACGGATTTTCAAAATTCAAAAACTGAAAATAAATTTCACCAAAATTCCAAATCAATGCCTCTACTGCAAATGGATTTCCACAATTCTGCATTCCAAAAAGCATTAAAAATACCATAGTTTCAGCAACCTCCGTCTTCCTTTAAACTATCGTTTATTGGTTCAAGCCTCCCCTCCAATAGCATAGTTTCTTCCTCAGCAGAATTCCTCGTTTCCTGCGACTGCGTCGTAAATCTTGGGACATTCTCGACTAAATGCTGACGTCACTGAGAATCTCAGCTCAAGTAGCCTGCTGGTATAACGTTTGCGTCATCCGTGCTTACGTCATGACTACCCACGTCATAACTATGACAGCCATAACTCTCCTTATATTTTCCAATATAGCCACCGTGGTCTCTTATATAATTCAATTACGGGGGCAGTACCTTCTTCAAGGCCACGGCCGCCTCCTTCCCTCTTCCTTGCCTATCCATCCTGACCATCCATTACCTTCCCTCATGAGGCCCCTGTTTGCTTTGCAGGTGAGGCCGCCTGGGCCAGGTGCCAATCACACCTCACCAGTTGTATCCATTCCGATTAGATGTTCCCAGCTCTAGGACACTGCCCGTAGAGGCGGTAGTGGTGAGTTTCCTCACTGAGTCCGTGGGTTCCACCAACCTTGAGGGTAAACGACTAAGAAAAAAGAACGAATAATCAGACTTTATCAATTCAGCTACTGGTGCAGTGGTTAGGGGTTTGTCATTCCTTCATAGGTATATCAGAGCAAAGTTAGTTTTCTGGGAATATCACATACACTGTTAATTTAAGGGCCTTTAAATGTGTTTTCGGAGACCCTTTATAATCAGGTGAAAAAGACTTTTCGTACCACACTCACACGTGAAAATTGCGTGAAAAATTCTAGAGTGCCCCTTGACCCCCTTAATCGCATTATACTGTATGTATTGATGAATTTTACAGCTTAATTTGGTTCAGTGATAACCTTATAACCGTCTAGATACTTTCAGAGTAATGTAATAATTGGAATTGAATTGCGGTTGGTTGGTTCTTAAGTTTAGGGGCTGCGACAACGCGGTCATGTAGCCCCGTGTACTTTGGGTGTTTGTAGAATCTGTCTGATAACCGGTGTTAATTGTGATGACTGAATTAGTGTGTGTTATCTGTTTTTTAATTTAAGTACTGCAACTTAGAATTTTCAAATAGTTCCTACTTTTGCCGCCAAGCGCCACCGTCAACGATTACTAGGCCAAGTTCAGAACTTAGCTACTAGACGCCACTGTAGTCGGCTCTTGGCAACGAACGTAGAAACCTAAGAATGTTGTTTACATTCTTAACCTATGCAATTTAGCTTCACACAGGTGCAATTAGTGGAAGGTTCTTTAACATGCCATAAATCTATGACATGGGACAGCCGGTTTTACTTCCTCTCCGAAGGAAGGCATACTGAGGGATTTTAACGCTCTTAAAAATCCAACGGCTTCAGCCGGGTTTGAACCCGCTATCTTGGGCATAGAAACTCAGCGTGCTACCGACTACGCCACCGAAGCCGCGAATTGCATTGCGTCTTACAGAAATAGATTGACCTGTGAGATTCTGTTAACATGGTTACCGTGTTGCATTCTTTCATTATTTCATTGTAAATATACAGGTTTTATGGTATTTATTTAATTGTGAGGCATTTAAAGAGTAAGTGAGTGCGTTTCGCTCACGCATTGGGTTATGCTGAACCTGTAGGTACCCCATATGTGTAGGTTGGTGTTAATGGGACTTTATTTTCGGTACAAAACTGTAATGGGACCTTAGCAGAATAATATGGGGAGGGATTTTACAAACAATTCCAGAAAATATCAATCACAAAAGACGATTACAATTTTATGGATATAACCAAAGAATGGACAATGAAGGTCGTACTAAAAGGATAGTTAATCATGCCTCCTCATTAAAAGCCAAGAATAACTGGATAATAGAAATTGTAAATGACCTTCAAGAAATCAAGTTAACAGACGAAATTTTATTGGACAGACCTAGATTCAGATTAATGCTGAACAAACATCACTTTGCTACAAAGCCCTAAATACGAGAAGCAACTGTATGGACAGCAGAAAGGTAGAAATATCATACTGAGAGAATGAAGAGATTTTGGGAAGATTTCATGACGTTATGCCCAAAAAATATTAATGATAATAATAATATTAATGGCATTTAGACTAACATGGAATCACTACACTAATGAAAGAATAATGTGACGTAATACAAAACTGAAACATTACAAAACCGTTGCCCTCCCACATCCTCTATAAACATCAGGAACCATAACTTTGGGAGGCTATTCAAAAATTGCAGAAATTGAAATGCAAGAACGCAAGATTCCTAGAAACATATTAGGCCCTACAATACAAAATGAAATTTGCGTCAAGAGACGAACTGCCGACCTCTATCGTCTCGCGCAAAGTTCCACAACCACTGCACGCAGGAGATGCTTGAATCTTTTTAGGCACATATTTATGATGGGCGAAGCCTCCGTGGCTTAGGCGGCAGCACGCCGGCCTCTCACCGCTGGGTCCGTGGTTCAAATCCCGGTCACTCCATGTGAGATCTGTGCTGGACAAAACGGAGGCAGACAGGTTTTTCTCCGGGTACTCCGGTTTTCCCTGTCAAAATTTCATTCCAGCAACACTCTCCACTATCATTTCATTTCATCTGTCATTCATTTAATCATTGCTCCAGAGGAGTGCGTCAGGCCTCGGCAGCCGGCACAGTTCATATCCTCGCCGCTAGATGGGGGCTTCATTCATTCCATTCCTGACCCGGTCGGAGACTGGAAGCAGGCTGTGGATTTTCATTTTCATTTATGATGGGCAACAACAGACCAACAAAAGGATTATTCAATATAATTAATACATAAAATTCGAGGATAAATTGGCTGGAGGAAACAAGGGGGACCTGAATGAGTTGAACATGGGGAAGAACGTAATGAAATATCGAGAAATCTTCAGAACCACTGTAAATAAACATCAGCAGGACTGGCACAAGATGGAGAGAAGAACGCAAGAGGCAACGCAGTGAGTAAATGCGCTTTGTGAATGGGCATAGCAAAGAACGAATACTACTACTACTACTACTACTACTACAACTACTACTACTAATAATAATGAATGACGCAACCCTTACCCGACCTGGAAAGCCCAAGACATGAGGACGGAGGGTTAATTTATTAATAACAAACAGTGTACATATCAAAATAAATTTACAAATACATTTAGCGATACAGTTAGCTATTCTCAGTTTGCGAAAAAACGTAAGGTGTATTTGGTTGAAAAACAACTCAGATAAGGGTTCCGAACTACAACAATGTTCTTATCACAGCATCTTATTTTGTTGGAATTTGTAAAAAAATTCTGAAATTCTAAAGGCACCTCTTCCGAATGTAGAACGATAGAATCACCAAGGAGATCTTAAACTTGAGTAATGGCTACACGACTGGCAGCTTGTGGCTTATTGAAGTGAAACAAAACTTGAATAACGCTGGGATTTTAGACTGTGATATTCTTGACCGTTTCAAATTTTGTGAGTTTACTCTTGGTCCCCACCACCCAAAGTGATCAAGACCCGACCACCCCTCACACAGGAGAGGAAGGACAGTTTATTGGCTGGACTGAGGAGATATTGGAGAACAAAGAAAGCATCGGAGAAACACTAGTCACAAGCGCTCCTTCGTGGGCTTAAATCACTAATAATAATTAATTTTCTAGATTTTATAACCCCAAAATATCATTACTGTACAGTATATGGTAATGTAAGAGTTTCAAGTATCTTGTTTGGAGCACTGGTTACTTCAGATAACAACATGAGAGTGGAGATAAAATCTAGAATGGCAACTGGTAACCGCAACTATTTGTCACTACCAAGGGTCTTCAGAACATGGAATTATATCAGGAAACTGAAGACTAAAGTGTACAGAATTGTAGTGAAACCAGTGGTAACATATGGATCAGAAACATGGACTTTTACTGTGGCAGATGATGAACTCTTCCGAAGACATGAGACAAAAGTATCAAGGAAAATATATGGTCCAATATATGACAATGGGGAATGAAGAAATTAAGATCCTATTTTGGAAAACCAGCCATTGTTTCTGAAATAAAAAGCAATAGACTTAGGTCGTTAGTACATGACGAGTGGTTAGGTATATCAGGGAAAGACAGGTTGGAGACGATTACAAGGAAGACTAAGAAGAAGGTTCTAGATGATGTGGAGGAGAATCTCAGGAAAATGGGTGTTAGAAGATGAAAGAGCAAGGCAATGGACTGAGGTGAGTGGACTGCTACTGTACGAGAGGGCAAGGCCCTTCACGGGCTGTACTGCCAAGGAGTAAGTAAGTAGCCTAAGCAAGTACAGTGAAACGTGGCTAATTCAAACTTCCATAATTCGAAATCTTCTTTAATTCGAATTTTTCTCTTGGTCCCTAGCATTTTATATACAATCAATGCTAAAAAATTGTGGTTAATTCGAATTATATTTTGGATAATTCGAAGTTTTTACTTGTAAAAACCTGATCGGAGGCCAAACAGTTCGGTCTGGATTTCCTGAAAAACGATTTTGTATCGTTGGCATGCGGTCCCTACTTGATTGTTTTGCCTACGTGACACTCAACACGCCGGCGACGATCCTTCCGAGGTCAATGCCCAACCATTCCACCCTTCCATTGTTTTTCAACGCTCCACATCTCATAACTCATAACAGTTTCATCCCTTATACCTGCCAGGTAGTTTAGTTTTGCCTGTGTTTTAAAGTGTGTCTACAGAGCTAAGATGTCGCCATGTACTGAACTCCGAAAGACAAGATGGTGACGACGCATTTGGAGATGGACTCGTATGGGAAGTTCCCGAACGAACTGTTCCGAGTGCAGCCCAAGCAACAAACCACATCACAGAACTTACGTGTTATTTTGAAAGTAGAAATTACATAAGTGATTCTGTTTCCCGTTCCTTAATTTTGTTAAGATTCCGTTGTGATGGCCGAGAGACTTAATTGTAGGAAACAGGTAAAAATCTCAAACTTTTTTGAAATACAGTAGATATATCTAAGACTTAATTAGATTGCTGGATTACTACCGTCGTTAAATAGTTGAATAGTACATTTTGGTTTTATTTTGGTAGGTTGGTTCCTCAGTTTAGGGGCTGCGACAACGCGGTCATGTAGCCCCGTGTACTTGGGGTGTGTGTAGAATCTGTCTGACAACCAGCGTTAATTGTGGTGACTGTATTAGTGTGTGCTACCTGTTAATTAATTCAAGTAAGGACTGCATACTTTGAATATTTCAAATAGTTCCTACTTTTGCCGCCAAACACCACCGTCATCGAATACTAGTTCAGAAATTAGCTACTAGGCGCCACCTCACTTGGCTCCTGGCAACGAACGTAGGAACCTAAGAGCGTTGTTTATATTCTTAACTTATATATAATTTAGTTTCACACAAGTGTAATTAGTGGAATGTTCTTTAACATGGCATAAATCTATGACATGGGACCGCCGGCTTTATTTCCCCTCCGAACGAAGGCATACTGAGAGATTTTTAACGCTCTTAAAATCCGACGACTTCGGCCTGGTTTGAACCCGCGATCTTGGGCATAGAAGCTCAGCATGCTACCGACTACGCCACCGAAGCCGCTCTTTGGCTTTATTTTATCATTTGAAAATTTTGAGGTTATTCACGATACAGTAATTATACAGTACCGTTGTCTGTTAATAAAGGTTCTTGGATGAAAACTTAAAATTTGAATATTTTCTCTACCCTTTTCAAAGAACTTTCTGAATTCGATTTTTTTTACTGGTCCCTTAAGGATTGAATTATCTAATTTCCACTGTATATGGTTATCATTCAATTCAGAATAAGTTACTGTTGGCACGTTACAAGAATCCTAGCCATGGACTTGCTACAAACCGAGAAAATGCTCAGCAGCCTACTGTATAATGGTACCTGATAATGTACAGCGTGTTTCACTTGAATACACAACGGGCATGTGGGTTGCCTACCACCTGCAATAGAGCCGCGAGAAGGTCTTGCTCGCTAATTCGTCTATCTCTGGTTTCTGTGCCTTGGTCTTTTCTGTTACAATCATATCATAGTCTTCTCTATTCGAATATATTTGACGCCTGCTTCCATCTCCCTCCGCCATTTCTTGTAATGCCAAATTCGGTAATTAACGGCCACCCACGTCGGAATAGGATACTAGGATAAAGCAATGTGTTGAAGCTGAGCACGCGTCCGATAGCAAACATCTTAGCAAATTTTCCCCTTCCCCCCGACCCCTGCCATCCCGAAGGTGCCCCGAACTGACACCCGAACCTAGTCTTCGGCACAACAGATGAGGGGAGTAAAGAGAGGAAGGCACTGTCCTTCCATTTACTGTTTTGAGCTTATCAATATCTTAAAAACAATGGTGCCAGAGTCGAGATTCAAACCCAGGAGCATAGGCTCCGCAGTCTCTCGCGCTAGAGTCTGAGCCACCGTGTCATTCTTTGAAACGAAAGGGCAGAAAAGACCAACGAACAGGTACCAGAGATAGACGAATTAGCGAGCAAGAACTTTTCGCGGCTCTATTGCAGGTGGTAGGCAACCCACATGCCTGTCGTGTATTCAAGTGAAACACGCTGTACAGCCTGTTCCGATTCAACCCGGAACTGTAAAATGGGTTGCCTACCCACCCGCAATCGGCTTGAAATCTGCTCGCAGCGCGCTAGCGACGGGGCTGAGTTGGATTTCACTGATTGCCGCCTTCTTATGTAGCATTGCAAAGTCCTGGATGTCTTCATTTGGGGCTACGTCAGGTCGAGAGTAATTTTAAGATCACCAATAACACCCGAAGAAATGGAGCTCGTCATTACCGAAGTCTCTGCGGGAATTACTCCTCAGATGTTGTCGAACGCAAGAGAGAACTTCTTGCGACGATTGGCCCTTTGCTTGGGACATGATGGACGCCACTTCGAACACCTTATGTAAATGTCCATTTGCAGTAGATGTAACGTCTGTGATAAATTAACTTTTTTAGTCGCATCGAAGACTGATAACAATTTTGTAACAAAAGATTTCCAAATTGTATCTCGTTTTGCGGTATTGGGTTAAAAAGCAATAAATTATGTTGTAAATAAAATACAACACTAAAATTCATTGCGTTTAAATAAACTATGTTCTAAAATAAAATTTTATTTCATAGAAATGCTCTACAAAAGCCATTAACAGAAGCGTAAAATAACAAGTTCTGAAACAGAAATCGTTCAAACTTATTTTGAAGCCTGTGTAAATATATTTTCAAACAGCAAAATACTTTGCAATGCTGCATAAGAAGGCAGCAATCAGTGAAATCAAACTCAGCCCCGTCGCTAGCGCCCGGCGAGGAAGTTTCAAGCCGATTGCGGGTGGGTAGGCAACCCATTTTACAGTTCCGTGTTGAATCGCAACAGACTATACACAGTTCACTTGCTCAAAAGTACACAGCAGCCGAAAATGTAGAATATTCAGACAGAAAGCTTGCTTATTTTATGGAGATGTCCCTTCCCCAGACGTATTGAAGACTTCTGAACGTCTCCTGTGTGATGCGCATTGGCGGAGCCAGTCTGAAGCAATAAAGAGAAGTTTCAATCTCTTGGCATGGCGTGGGATATGGCCTTCTAAAACTTAGAAGAGAAACAGTGGCGACAGGTGGAAACTTGAGAAGACAGAGTTGTAATACCTAACCACATTATTTTGCATGGCTTCACAGACGCATGGAGAAATGTGTATTGGATTTAGATGGCAGATAGTTTTGCGAGTTTATTCCCAGTAATGACACTGGGAGGAAATACGGCAATGCAACTGTGTTATGGCTCAGCGCTCGGGTTGATGAGAATGAAGTACATTCCTCCCCGCTTCACATACTTGTGCACACAGGAGAGAAATTACCCCATTAATCTTTAATGTTCATGTGGCTTCTTCATAAGGCTTTGAAACACACTTCCTAGAGTGCATTTCAAGCTAGCTATTATTCAGTTGTGCTGTGTTTATCTAGCCACTTTGCGACATCGTGGTCATACAGTCCCATATAGTTGTGTGTGTGTGTGTGGAATCGATCCGATATCCTATGTCTTTGTGATGCATTTTTCATTGTAGTTAGGATTTGTGTAGGACGCGACCGTGGCCTTGATTTAGTTACTTTACTGGCACGTTAATGATCCAGCATCTCTAAAAGTGACAGTAATTAAAATAATGTGAAACACATATTATTATTATTATTATTAGCGGCTTCGGTGGCGTCGTTTCTTTAGAGCGTGAAAATCCTTCAGTATGCCTTCCTTTGGAGGGGAAGTAAAGCCGGCGGTCCCATGTCATAGATTTATGGCTTGTAAAAGATCCTTCCACTAACTAAACTTGTGTGATGCTAAATTTCTATGTTAGATTTCGTTGGAACGCTCTATCAAAGTCCCAACGTTCACCACTAGAAGTCAGTGACATCATTTATTGAAATTTCGAACTACTTGAAATTGAACGGAACTTGTAGCTCACCCCACTGGTGTCCACTTGAAGCAGCTACAGCCTCTGGCGGGCCGAATATGTTCTTGGACACTCCCGGCACTAAAAGCCACACGCTAAATAAATAAATAAATAAAATTATTATGATTATTATTGTTATTATTATATACATCATTTGGCCAACTAGGGAGAACGTAGAACCATTAGTTAGGGTTGATCTTGTTCTTCCTATCTTCAAAAACCTTAGTTAGTTAGTTAGTTATTGGAGTTTTAAAGGGCGGAACAGCGAGGTCATCTGTCCTTCCCAAACCGTCCTCTTCCTTTCATTAAGTGCCTGTCTCGTTTCTTTTCTCCATGCACATAATGATTATTATTATTGTCCATATGTCATTGGGTGCAATTCAACATTCCATCAGCATTTGTTGCAAGATGGAGTGGAGTTCTCTATATCGGTAGGTTGAGGAACGAACGAACTATGGAGCAGGTCTCCAAAATAACTGCTTTCTGCATACTGGTATGCAGATTATGGTGGAGCCCCAGTTTATCGAGGTTGACCTTCAGCGACATCGGTATGATACCAGTGGAAGAGATTATGATAGGCAATACAGTGACAAATTCCTGTCGCCACATCTGTCGGATCTCTTCGGCAGGAGGCATGTTTATCGTCACTTTCTCAGCATGAATATGTTGGTAATTATGTGAGTTAGGGACTGCGATGTCTATAAGAAGAGTTTTCGTTTGTACTTTATCAAAAAAAAATAATGTCTAGCCTGTTTGCTGAAAAAGTCTATCTGTGATCACTGACCTGAACCCAGACTAGCTTGTGTGTATCGTTCTCCAGACCAGCATCAGGAATATATTTATAATAAGGCAGAACATTATTACTTAAGGAGTGCTCATTTGCCAGGTTCAGGTGGATTATCTTGGCTACTTATTATTATTATTATTATTATTATTATTATTTCGATTTGGCCATCTAAGGACCACGTCATTTCAACTGCTTCTTGCTGCATCGAGCTTTAACATCCTCCCAGTACTTTCGCATTAGTTATCGATGCTGTTGTTTCCTTTCTGCAGCCCACTTCTTGCCAGTTGGAAGCTTTGGCTTTTCTTGGAAACATCGGTGTGCTGTTAGTTTTTGTTTAAGGGTGGCACGTTCCCAAACATCGTTGCCTGTAATTCCCACTTCTTTTAAATCTTTGTCCACCTCAGTGAACCAAGCTCCCTTTTTTTATTTTTTATATGACAGTAAAAGGCAATTCTCCGTTTCCTCATGGTATCAATTATTTTTTCCACATGGGTGTAAAGTTCGTGGTTGTGCCGTCTCCTATATTCCCCATTTTCTTTTACCGGACCCAAGATTTTTCTTAGAATTTTCTTCTTCTTCTTCTTCTTCTTCTTCTTCTTCTTCTTCTCCTTCTTCTTCTTATTAGGCTATATAAATCTTTTTTCCACTTAGGAGAAGATAGAGCCATTAACTAGAGTTGATTTTGTTCTTCTCATCTTCCCAAACTTTATTTATTAATTTATTTATTTATTTATTTATTTATTTATTTATTGGTGTTCTAATGGGCGGGACAGTGAGGTCATCTGTCCCTTCCCAAACCTCCGTTAGGTGCCTGTCTCCTTTCTTTTCTCCATGCATATAATTATTAATATTATTATGATTATGCTTATTATTATTATTATTATTATTATTAATAATAATTTACGTCCATTCTAGCAGTCACCTGGAGTAGAAGTGGGAAACCCCGGAAAACCAATTGTGGGTGAGATTGAGAAAAACCCATCTCTTCTCAGTTCTGACTCACGAGGCTAAGTGCATCCCATTCCAGCCTCTGACCAGAATTATATTCCTAGGAAGATCCGGTAATCAAACGAGGACGTGCACTGTGACAGTCAAGAATGCTAGCTTCTAAGTCACAGGGTAGAAAATTATTATTCAAATATAGAATCACTGAGAGAAAATAATGAAGACGAGATAAATAGTTTAAAAGCTCATTGAAGTCTTAGGATTCTTGAAGGACAGATAAAGTCAATATTCCACCAATTGAACAACAGTCACCCAAATCACACAAACTGATGGGTTTAAAATAAGTTCACAATCTGGGCATTCCCAGCCCGGACATTTCCACGGATAATATAATTTGTGGAAGAAATGTTCCGTACAGGTTTTTCCAGTGTTCTTGAAGCTTGCCACGGTAGGTGAGTGGAAAGTGTGTCGGTCTACCAACCCCAAGCTTGCAGGTTCGCCCCTGGCCGTGGTAACTGATTTTTGAAAGGCGGCAAAATTAAGATACGTATGTCATACGATGTTGGCATGCCAAAGAACCCATTTGAATTCAGTAGGCCGTGTTCATAATGGCAAAATTAATCTCGGGAGTTTCCGCCAACACAAAGTTCCTCATTTCTCTACTAGAAAGCGCTATAGTGTTCAAGGAGCTTAGATATCTAACCTCCTTGACTTTCATAGTGATTCAAGGAACAACGAAATTCGACATGTAAGCTACCCTCTGGGTGTCAAAGTACAAAGCTTGCATCCGGCATCCGAGGCCAAACGATATTATTATTATTATTATTATTATTATTATTATTATTATTATTATTATTATTATTATTATTATTATTATTAGTGTTCTTGAGAAGTATAGATAGTTTTGAAGCCATTTAGAGTGTTGCCTAATTGGCAATTGATATTGCACCTTTTTAGTAGGTTGACTATAATCGCAAGTACTGGGACATGCGGAAAAAACAACCAGTACAAAATTACATGTGATTAAGAAAGTATATACCGGGTGATTCAGCAGCCTCGTCCAATATCTTTTACTGCAACCCAACTAACGCGTGTTGGTAGGAAGGACGATAACTCTCTGCCAGCATCTCTCATGGTATTTAGGGCGTTCAAAAATGATTGGCACTACAACTTTTTGTCTTTCACTGGAACCATTTATTGAACAAACTCATTCAGATTACATTACAAGTATTTTCCGCCAATGTCTATGCATTTTGTCCATCGTTCTGGTAGCTTCCGTATTTGCGTAGCAACCCATACTTTGGGGGTATCCCGGTGCCACTGTTGGACAACTGCATGGAGTTCATAATTGAGGGTGAACGTCTTACCGCGCATGGCCTCTTTTATTGCGTCGAATAGGGCATAGTCGCTAGGAGCCAGATCCGGCGAATATGGAGGATATGTGGTAGCATTGTAAACCCTAGTTTACGAATGGTGGTAATGGTTTGGCGACTTGGTGCTGCCACGCCCACTCCCCCTCCCCCCTCCCCCCTCTCCACCACCCTCCATACGGTTGCTAACCTCGTTTGGATGTCGGAAGCAGCCACACATTCCCTCCAGACAAACCACACTGTCCGCCTTTGCCCATGCTTGTCGGCTTCAATGTTGTTTCATCGATGTCCATAAGCGTACTCGCACGTCGGAACATTTGCCGTTCCAGTGCGCTACCTATGGGAAGTAGCAACAACATCTGGTGGTATATACTATAGTCGATCTCCACGCATACATCGACACACATTTCATACACCTATTTTACAGGAGTTATAAGGGGGAGTGTCAATAATTATTGAACGATCCAAGTACTAATGCACTGCAAGCATATCCTGCAAACGATACTGACCACTATTATTTTTCCCTCCATGCGACTACAGACTAATACTAAATGAAAGTGTTATTTTTTTTCTAACAGTCGCATGCTGTCAGTATACGCATTTGGCGCTACATCGTATCCGTATGCGTGTAAATCACCTCCAGTGCAAGCTTGTCATGGTGGGTGAGTGGATAGCGTGTCGGTCTACCAACCCCAAGATTGCAGGTTCACTCCTGGCCGTGGTAAGTTATTTTTGAAAGGCAGCAAAAATACGACACGCATGTCATACGATGTTGGCATGTCAAAGAACTCATTTGAATTCAGTAGGCCGTGTTCATAATGGCAAAATTAATCTCGGGAGTTTCGGCCAACACAAAGTTCCTCATTTCTCTACTAGAAAGCGCTATAGTGTTCAAGGAGCTTAGATATCTAACCTCCTTGACTTTCATAGTGATTCAAGGAACAACGAAATTCGATATGTAAGCTACCCTTTGGGTGTCAAATTACAAAGCTTGCACCCGGCACCCGAAGCCATACGATACCTCCAGCGCTATGTAAGCACCTGGATGCAGATGCTTTCACCTCCTGCTCGTCCACTTCTTCACCACCACAAAGAGAACATCGGTGAAATGAGCACATCACATCACCACAACGAACGAAAGCCAAGATCCAACCTCCATTAGGAAGGTAATGGCGACAGTGTTCTTTGACATGGAGGGTGTGGTGCACGTGGAATTTATGTCGAAAGGAACGACTATCAACTCTGTCTCGTATTGTCAAACGTGGAACCGGTGAAGGCAGCTGTATCCAGGTGGATACAAAGCACTGGAGGTGATTTCTACGCATCCGGATTCAAAAAGTTGGTTGCCCGTTCCGAGAAATGTTTATAGTCTCTTGGGGGACTATGTGGAAGAGTGAACTTACAGGACTGGTTGGTTGGTTCTTAAGTTTAGGGGCTGTGACAACGCGGTCATGTAGCCCCGTGTACTTTTGTGTGTGTAGTATCTGTCTGATAGCCGGTGTTAATTGTGATGACTGTATTAGTGTGTGTATCTTAAGGACTGCAGACGATACATTTTCAAGTTGTTCCTACTTTTGCCGCCAAACGCCACCGTCAACGACTACTAGATCAGAACTTAGCTACCAGACGTCACCGCAGTCGGCTCTTGGCAACGAACGTAGGGACCTAAGAGCGTTGTTTACATTCTTAACCTATACAATTTAACTTCACACAGGTGTAATTAGTGGAAGGTTCTTTAACATGCAATAAATCTATGACATGGGACCGCCGGCTTTACTTCCCCTCCGAAGGAAGGCATACTGAGGGATTTTTAAAGCTCGGCCGGATTTGAACCCGCGATCTTTGGCGTAGAAGCTCAGCATGCTACCGACTACACCACCGAAGCCGCCATTACAGGACTATAACTGGGAAGTGTAACTTACTTTGTGATTCGCCCTCGTACATTTCTGCACAGTGCTATTTGGTGTGTATGATATTTGCCTGATAACCGGTGACATTGTGGTTTCTGTAAAAATATGTGTATAATTAACCTGAGGATTGGGAAAGAGGCAGCCCTTACCAAACCTTTATAGGGCAAAAGACTGGGGGTATAAAATATATATATTTTTTGTTTCATATTTGTAATTGGGGGTGATAGATGAGTAGGAATATGCAACAATGTTATACGTGTGGATTCTATTTTATTAAATATGGGGTGGGAAATTATAATACCACTGCCCATACCCGACAGTATGTTTTCTTAAATGGGCAGTAGGGTAATAATTTCCCACCTACAAATTATTATGATACTATGTTTATCACTCAATAATGAGGTTTATTCAACATGGTATAATATATACAAAACACACATCATGCTCTATAGTTTTAAAAGACACAATCCCACGCAAAACACGTTCAGTGACCTATAACATTTTTGCCGAAAACTGCACCAAAAATATAAAAGTGATTTTGGAATGTTAAAAGTTTTATTTATTTATCGTATTGTGCCCGTTTAGACCGGAGTCCGCACGACCACATATGCATTTTACCAATAATCAGTCAGCACGAGAGTTAAAATATCCCGGGGCGCCAGATGGGTTAAAGCAAATCGCAAAAACGACATCAAATAAAAAAAAAAGCTTTACTGATTTTTGGTTCAATGCAACAATAAGGATAGAAGGAGATTCAACTGGGCATAACACATCATGTAAAATTATCTCATTTTATTTTGAATTTAAAATTGACTGCAAAAATGCTCAAAGCAGCATCATTCACGTGTGGCGACCCTCATCCTATTTACACAATGTACAGAAATTTTCCAAACACATTTGACAGTTATTTTTGGAAACACAAGTCTGATTATTAGTCCTGTAGACTGTGTTCCAAAATTATATTCATTTATTTGTGATTAAATCCAGTTCAAATTTAATTGTCTCTACTGGAAATATCGTAGTTCACTGTTTGAATTTTTACATAATATTAACACTCGTAGAATAAATGTTCATAGAATTTTTAACTTTCACTTATTTTTCCAGTTTCAAAAATAGATTGTCAAAAAATATTATTAGCATTGAATCAACACAAATTATTTACACATATTAATAACATCTGAAAAGTATTTGACCTTGAGCATAGCATCGAAGAACTGTGCGAAGCACAACAAAAATTAAATGTTCTTCTGACATTAAACATTTCGAGACGTGACTCGATTATGAACTTCAAGTTCCTAACAAAATATATGATTTCTGAATCATCAACTTGATCAATAAATTGTTGGACCATTCAACTATTTAATTTTCCACTTGGAATCATCATTAAGAAAAATATTTATATTTGTGGCCCTTTTAGTAACTTTCACAACTTGCAATTCTTCGACAGAATGCGGAAATAAGAATCGTAGCTTCATAATAAATTCATTTAGTTCATGGCACTAGGATTGAAAACATCCTTCAAATTATTCGTGGTTAAAGAATTATTTTTAATTGGCAGTGGCCCATTCTATTATTTGTGTAAGAACACAATATTACAACAACAACGGCAAAGGTCTTCCTCTGAAGAAGAATAAACTAATATCATGACAAATCCGGGTTCTAGCAAAATCAAAGTCTAAATGGAATCCGTAAACAAGGTTGAAATAAGAACTGATGGTTTCTAAGAAATAACCTTTGGGTCATTCATACGACGAAATGTGTAGTTCCAATACTCCTTCTATAAACCTGAGCCATCGAACCTGCTATTTGATTGATGCTCGAAATAATCTCCTCATTCCTGCGACTTAAACATGCGCACCTGGGAATGGCATTTCAACTACTCCACACATATAAATTTTCTTCCCAAAATTTATACAATAAATCAAGCCTCTGCTTGTTATCAACACTGGAAGATTAATAAACTCACAAGTTTATTTTATTTTACCATTCAGTTCAACCCGTGATTTTACCATACTTATGATAATCTTTATTTCACTTTCGAGTGTATTTACGTCATGATTTTATATAAATACAAAAATATCCTAATTGATACAAATATCATTTGCTTCCCATTTCATGCCTCTCCGTGTTATCTGAAAAATATACTTTGCTCATTGCAAATATTAACTGTTCAACCAGAACTGAAATGTTGGTTGAATGCGGGCTTGCGCTAACCACTCTCCTTCGGAAAATCTCCTGTTCCAAACTAGAAATGATTAAACTACTTCATAGGCTCTCTCTCAATACATATGATTATTAGAAAATATAATATCCAAGAATTATTTAGAAAAATTATGAAAATTATTATTATTAGTGGATTATTATTATTATTATTAGTCATATTATTTTAAATATATTTAATTATCATCTCATTATGTGAGAATCCACATGTTCGAACCTTCGAATATGGAAAAAATATCCATTCCTCAACAAAAATAATTATTAACTTTTACAGTTACATCGGCTGATTACCGTGATTTCCTAAAAATATGAAATATTCAAATAAATGCTCGATATGCTCGGTCATCGATCCTAAACTGTTCTGAGTGCTGAAAATACTCAGAATAACTCTAATATGTCTTGCGTAAATCATTGCAAGATTCAAATACGAAGAAAAATAAATGTGTTGGTCATCTGCCGAAAAATAGTTTGTTCCAATTAGCTAAGCATAATATAATTCAAATGTGGCTTACATTTATTGATGGTCTTGAAGCGTTGCAAACCTGGTTTGTACCAGATTTATCCATAAACATGCCCTATCGGACAAGCACGTATAATCCTTGTATCGGCCGCCATTATATACCCACAATCCGTCTAACAAGACATAGTGGTAATATCTCTTGACGTTTGAAGTAACTGTTGATCCATTTTAATATTGGCTTCTGTTAACTCCATAACAGTTTGCTTAAATGGGGTCAGATCTAAGTGATCTATTCTCAGATATGTCAGTTGTAACATAACTCACGGTAATCTTTTCAGTACAAGAAAACACTGACAGTCTAACCAATCAACGGCTGTTCTGAAGATCGTTCCCTGGGCATGGCTTCACACCATCTACCATGCGCGAAGCAACATGTAGTTTCCCTGCGTAGACTAATGAACAACACCGTGATAGACTGGTCTTCTATGTACTGATAGATCGAAGAGGTTATTAAGTTACAAATATGAAAACTGACTAAAATGGACTTAAATATCCAAGTATTAGGTTATTACTGGACTGTGACAAAGTACTAATTCTAGACAAAGTCTAGCATATGTCCATGTGAAAATAAAAATGTTTCACCAGTGTCCGTCGAAAAATATCAATCACTTTAGTGATTCTCCCTGCCGGAAACTTACTAAGTTCCACTCGTAGCGCAGCACTTTTGTGACTATCACAACTTTGAAAATAACTTCTGCGTAGATCCGGCAACCATGTGCCTTGGCTCAGCGTAGTAGCACCTTGCTAGGCAAGTGCTTGTGTCGAAGTGAGCTATTGATGCCTGAGCCAGCCGGCTTTTATTCAAAACTGTCAGGGTCACGCGTCATCACGCTGAAATCTAGAAATCCTCATATCTCTGGTATCCCTGGTCCGATTTACTTGATACTAAATGCATTCTCTTTCATTTGGCCGTGCCAGTAATCTGATCCAAGTCTCAAGTCTCTACTCCATGGTTAACTATTTAATCTATAAATAGCCTCGACCTCTGCTATTACTCGCTACGTCACTTGACATGCTCTTAGCGGTATATTCTTTCCAATTGCTTCGAGAAGCAATGTAGCGCGATATTCAAATATATCAACTTTCAACAGCGGCTGTAGCCTTTCCCTTGATATCTAGGTGTCTGAATCTTGGAATACCCATTCCTAGAGTTGGGCACAGTATGGCTTTTAGTGCCGGGAGTGTCCGAGGACATGTTCGGCTCGCCTGAGTCTGTAGCTGCTTCCAGCGGACACCCTAAAGGGTGAGCTACAAGTTCCGTTCAATTTCAAGTAGTTCCAACTTTCGCCACCAGATATCAATGATACCTAGTGTTGAACGTTGGAACTTTTGATAGAGCGTTCTGACGAAATCTAACCTAACAATTTTGCTTTACACAAGTGTAGTCTGTGAAAGGATCTTTTACATGCCATAAATCTATGACATGGGACCGCCGGCTTTACTTCCCCTCCGAAGGAAGGCATACTGAAGGATTTTTAATGTTAAAAGTTAAAAGTTAGTATATTATTCGAAATATAATTCAATAATTTCAAAATAGTATTTCCTAAAAACATAAATATCTTCTATTGTATGGCAAACACCCTAATCAGGATAATTATTTCCTTTCTAGCTGAAATATATTTACTCAAGTGACCAAATCATTGTTAATTTTTTTTCCAATTATATACCAACTTTTACAAGTCTCCCATCTTCAATAGATAACTTCTTCTGTAAAACAATGCATTGCATTCACTCAACAGAACCGAATTGGCGAGCACGTGCACTGTAATACCACTGGGCCATATGCTTCTCACCTTTGGTTTCTGATGACAGTATACATCAAATTAATTGGTTTTCAATATTTCTGTGCAGCTAGCTCGTGGATGCATGCGGAACTGCTTGAAATGAAAGGGGTGGGAAGATTCTCTCCCTAACACCGTTCTATAAATACATGGTGGGAAGATATTATCCCAACGACTCATAAAGGGTTGGGGTTCCAAAATGTTCCATATTGCCCACGCTAATTTTCAAATTTTGAATTACCTTTCCCTCAGAAACTATTAACAGGACCTAATCAGAATTTTTCAAGAATGTTCCTTAAGGCTCTCTCGTTATCATACCTTACGCATTTTGAAAGAAAATGAATTTTTAAATTTAATGATTGTTAGCCTTTTTACTTTTATGTATATAACTAGCAGAAGTACCCATTCTTCGAACGGTCTTCGGTATTAATAACCAGATGTTATCAATTGAGCTATTGCTGCAATGTTTAGGGGCTTGGAACCTGTTTGTTGGCAAAGAAAAATGATTAGTTAAAATGTGCTCTCAAACTAAATTTACCTAACGTGTTCTTCCTGGCGTGAAAATAACATTGAAAACCTCGTAGACGAATCGCAATACACGTCACATACGAACTGACCCTAACCGTTGTGTCAAGTGCCCAACTACAGGAAGACCCCTTTTATAAATTATAAAGGCTTGTGGTGCATGAAAATTCAGTTTTTCTTAGCCTCTAATGGCCCAAATTCCTAAAATCAGCAAAAAACAGTCTCCTATTTCAAATCAGGAATTTTTGAAAATAATGTTGCTGTTTGGAGATATAATAGACCTTCTGTACGACATATCGCACGTGTAAGTCGTGTGAAAAAAATCTAGGGTACTCCTTGAACCCCTTAAGCGCATTGATGAATTTTACAGTTTTAGTTGGTTCCGTGATAACCTTATAGCCATTTGCAACCTTTCACAGAAATGTAATATATGGAGTGGCATTACTTATTCCAGAAATAGATGGAAAGTTGGATGCCACCTCTTGAGATACTGTTGTCATGGTTAGTGGCTTGCATTCCTTCTTTAGTTTATTAAATGACATTAGTTTTCTGGGAATACCTAAGAAACTGTTGGGTTTAGAGCCTTAAAATATAGTTTTCGGTGACCCTTTACGGCTCTTGAGGGGCCCCGAGTTTTGTTTCTGACCCCAAGGGTTTGAAAATCAGCTTTGTCTCTTCGTTGTACGCCATAATAATGATAATAACTAAAAGAATAATAATAATATAACAATATAGGGATAGGGATATAATAGACCTTCCGGACCATACCCGCACGTGTAAATCGCGTAAAAAAATTCTAGATTGCCCCTTGACCCCTTAAGCGCATTGTATGTATTGATGAATATTTCAGCTTAATTTGGATCCGTTATAACCCTATTGCCGTTTGCAAACCTTCACAGTAATGTAATAAATGGAATTGCATTGCGTCTTACAGAAATAGATGGACCTCTGAGATTCTGTTGCCAATGTTACCGGCATGCATTCCCTAATTAATTTATTAAGTGAAATTAGTTTTTTGGGAATATCTCAAAAACTGTTGGTTTTAGGGCCTTAAAATGTGGTTTTCGGGGTACTTTTAGGGCCCCCGAGTTTTGTTTCTCACATTGGGGGGCTGAAAATGAGCTTTGTCTCACGCTTATTTCCGCATGTATTTTAAGGGGGTAGGCCCCCTGTTATGAGAGGTACGGAGAAGAGTTACATCAATGATTAGTGTCGTGCCTCTGATGGATATCTGTATCAAATTTTACGTTAATCCACCCAGCCGTTCTCGAGTTATAAGGACACAAAAAATTGTCCACAGACAAACAGACAGACACACAGACAAAAATATATTTTTGCGTGCATACGTCACAAAACAGTCTGAAACGGGCAAATAAGTCGAGTTTCCGTGGAAATGCAGAAAAAACAGACAAACATTCATTTTTATATAATAGAGAAGGGATATAATAGACCTTCCGTACCACACCCGCACGTGTAAATCGCGTGAAAAATTTCTAGAGTACCCCTTGCCCCCTTAAGCGCATTGTATGTATTGATGAATATTTCAGCTTAATTTGGATTCGTTATAACCTTATAGCCGTTTGCAAACCTTCACAGTAATGTAATAAATGGAATTGCATTGCGTCTTACAGAAATAGATGGACCTCTGAGATTCAGTTGCCATGGTTACCGGCATGCATTCTTTCATTAATTTATTAAGTGAAATTAGTTTTCTGGGAATATCTCAAAAACTGTCGGTTTTAGGGCCTTAAAATGTGGTTTTTGGGGTCCCTTTAGGGCCCCCGAGATTCGTTTCTCACATTGAGGGGCTGAAAATGAGCTTTGTTTCACCCTTCTACGCCTATTTCAGCATGTATTTTAAGGGGGTAGGGCCCCTTTTATGACAGGTAAGGAGAAGAGTTACATCAATGATTAGTGTCGTGCCTCTGAAGGATATCTGTATCAAATTTTACGTTGATCCACTCAGCCGTTCTCGAGTTATAAGGACACAAAAAATTGTCCACAGACAGACAGACAGACAAAAAATTTATTTTTGCACGCATCCATCATAAAACAGTCTGAAACGCGCAAATATCGCAAATTTCCGTGGATATTCAGAAAAAACAGACAAACTTTCATTTATATATATATAGAGATTCTACGTTTATTTCAGCATGTATTTTAAGGGGGTAGGCCCCCTGTTATGAGAGATATGGCGAAGATTAGTGTCGTGCCTCTGATGGATATCTGTATCAAATTTTACGTTAATCCACCCAGCCGTTCTCGAGTTATAAGGACACTAAATATTGTCCACAGACAAACAGACAGGCAAAAAAAAAATTGCGTGCATCCGTCACAAAACAGTCTGAAACGGGCAAATATGTCATATTTCCGTGGAAATGCAGAAAAAACAGACAAACATTCATTTTTAGGTAGATTTCATTAGAAAGCTAACTATTGCAATGGGTCCCATGTTTCGACTTCAAGAAAATTTCGACATATCTTCGCGTTTCACATCCCCCAGACCCCAAAACCACCGTCAGTTCAAAAGTTTACATATAATTTATGTATGTACAAGCTGTACCCGGCATGCGTTGCAATGCCAATCAAAGAAAGTGTTGGCGTTGAAATTCTGTTTTTTGAAGTGCTTTTGGATACACGACATGTTTTTCAATTTCCGTTAACTGCCCCTATGCTATCGTAAAATGGATTTTCTAATTTAGAATCAATCGTGGGAGCGTGCACAACAACTTTCAAAAGTTTCATCGCAATCGGATGAATGGTATATGAACGTATACGGGATTTTTTTTGAACGATTCGTGCGCTGTCACTCATTTGTTGATTCTACTCGTACGCTACCTATTGAGAAATGAATTTGCTAAGTCGAAACCCTACCCTGGCGTGTACACAATAACTCATCAAGGTTTCATCACAATCGAAAAAGGTTATATGAACGCATAGGGGATTTTGTTGAAACGCTTCGCGCGTCGTCACCCATTTTTTGCATATACTCGTGCGCTACCAATTGTGAAATGAATTTATTAAGTCGAAACCCTTCCCTGGCGTGTACACAATAACTGATCAATGTTTCATCGCAATCGGATGAATAGTATATGAAAGCATACCGGATTTTGTTTAAACGATTCGTGCCCCGTCACTCATTTGTTGAATCTACTCGTGCGCTACCTACTGTAAAATGTATTTACTAAGTTAGAAACCGTCACGTAAGTGTCCACAACATATCACCCAAGTTTCATCGCTATCGGACTAATGGGATATGAAGACATAGGGGAGTGTATTGAAACGCTCCGCGTGTCGTCGTTCATTTGTCGAATCTACTCGTGTGCTACCTACTGTGAAATGTATTTACTAAGCCAGAAACCTTCCTTGGAGTGTCCACCATATTTCACCCAAGTTTCACCGCTAACGGCAGAATGGTATATGACCTTATACGGGACTTTGTTGAAACGCTTCGCGCGTCGTCCCTCATTTGTTGAATTTACTTGTGCGCTGCCTGTTGTATAGTGGATTTACTAAGCCAGAAACCTTCCATGAAGTGTACACAACATCTCACCCAAGTTTCATAGCTATCGGGCGAATGGTATATGAATGCATACGGGACATGGTTGAAACGCTTCGCGTGTCGTCGCTCATTTGTTGATTCTACTCTTGCGCTACTTATTGTAATATGGATGTACTCAGCAAAAAACCTTCCCTGGAGTGTACACAACATCTCACCCAAGTTTTATCGCAATCGGATGAATGGTATGTGAACGTATGCGGGACGTTGTCGAAACGCTTCGCGCGTAGTCACTCATTTGTTGAATCTAAACGTGCGCTTCGTATTGTAAAATGGATTAACTAAGCCAGAAACCTTTCCTGGAGTGTACACAACAATTCACCAAACATTTATCACTGTCAGACGAATAGTATATGACCTTGTACGGGACTTTGTTGAAACGCTTCGCGTGTCATCGCTCATTTGTTGAATCTACTGCTGCGCTACCTATTGTAAAATGGATGTACTAAGCCAGAAACCTTCCCTGGAGTGTACACAACAGCTCACCCAAGTTTCATCGCTATCGGATGAATGGTATATGACCTTATATGGGACTTTGTTGAAAAACTTCGCGCGTCGTCGCTCATTTGTTGATTCTGCTCCTGCTCTTCCTATTTTTAAAGGGACTTACTAAGCCAGAAACCTTCCCTAGAGTGCACACATCTCAGCCTAGTTTCATCGCTATCGGACGAATGGTATATGAACGCATACGTGACTTTGTTGAAATGCTTCGCGCGTCGTAGCTCATTTGTTGAATCTACTCGTGCGCTGCCTATTGTAAAATGGATTTACTAAGCCAGAAAATTTCCCTGAAGTGTGAACAACATTTTACGCAAGTTTCATAGCTATCGGACGAATGGTATATGAATGCATACGGGACTTTTTTGAAACACTTTGCGTGTTGTCACTCATTTGTTGAATCTACTCGTGCGCTATCTACTGTGAAATGTATTCACTAATTTTGAAACCTTCACGCAAGTGTACACAACATCTCACCCAAGTTTCATCGCTATCGGACGATTGGTATATGAACACATACGGGACTTTGTTGAAATGCTTCGCGCATCGTCGCTCATTTGTTGAATCTATGCGTGCGCTACCTATTGTAAAATGGATTTACTAAGTCAGAAACCTTCCTTGGAGTGTACTCAACACCTCACCCAAGTTTCATCGCAATCGGACGAATGGTATATGAACGCATAGGAGACATACATACCCACAGACAGACAAACTATCACGTTACATTGATTTTTTATTATATAGATGTATATATATGTATATATATATGTATATCAGTTTCTTGTGGACACGATAACTGCCGTAATTGTGCACCAATCACTTTGAATTTTTTACAGAATATGTATACCTATAAAATCTCTGTCGAGTTTGTTACTGGGCTAAATCGGTCGAAGGGCGTGAAAATGGGGGGCTTTTTTTCGAAAAAGTGAAATATTGCTATAACTCTCTTAATATGTGAAATATTGAATCCGTTCAACGTTCATACTATGTGTCGGATAAAGCCCAAAAATTTATGTTTGAAGAGTTTTTTATAGCACCAACCATTGACCAAAGGGGTGGGAAAAAGTGGGTTTTTCGGGAAACATTAATCATATCTCTCTTAATAGGCACAATATCAAAACCGTACAAAAAGGACAATATTCTCCTAATAATTACCTAAAACTTTTGTCTGAAAGAATTTTTGATATGACCCACCATTACGCCAAGGGATGAGAAAAATGATTTCGGAATTATAAGAAAATGCCAAGAGCTATCAGAGGTTGCCATGGCAACACTACTAAATTGATGAGGGATGAGCCATCAGACGTTGCCATGACAACGCACTTGCACGAGATCAGATTCAGTATTTCCATCTGACTAAGTGGGAAGCGGCTTCGGTGACGTAACTGGTAGCATGCTGAATGTCTATGCCCAAGGTCGCGGTTTCAAAGCCGGCCGAAGTCGTCGGATTTTCTAACGGCGCTAAAATCCCTCAGTATGCTTTCCTTTGGAGGGGAAGTTCCAACGTTCGTTGCGAGTTGCTGGTTGAGGTGGCATCTAGTAGCCAAGTTCACAGCTAGGTGTCGTTGACGGTAGTACCTGGTAGCAACATTAGGAACTACTGCTTGAAATTGACCGTCTGCAGTCCTTACCTGAATTAAGACTAATACAGCCATTACAATTCACACCGTTTATCAGACAGATTCTACACTCACCCAAAGTACACGGGGTTAGATGACCGCGTTGTCGCAGCCCCTAAACTGAGGATCCAACCAGAGGTAGATTTAATTAGAAAGCTAACTATTGCAATGGGTACCATGTTTCGACTTCCGGAAAATTTTGACATATCTTCGCGTTTCACATCCCCCTGACCCCAAAACCACCGTCAGTTCAAAAGTTTATATATAATTTATGTATATATATATCAGTTTTTGTGGACACGATAATTGCCGTAATTTTGCACCAATCACTTTGATTTTTTTACCGAATATGTATACCCATAAAATCTCGGTCGAGTTCGTTACTGGGCTAAATCGGTCGAAGGGGGTGAAAATGGGGGGCTTTTTTTTTTCGAAACAGTGAAATATTGCTATAACTCTCTTAGTATGTGAAATATCGAATCCGTTCAACGTTCATACTATGTGTCGGATAAAGCCCAAAAATGTATGTTTGAAGAGTTTTTTTTATAGCACGAACCATTGACCAAAGGGGTGGGAAAAAGTGGGTTTTTCGGGAAACATTAATCATAACTCTCTTAATAGGCACAATATCAAAACCGTACAAAATGGACAGTATTCCCCTAATAATTACCTAAAACTCTTGTCTGAAAGAAATTTTGATATGACCCACCATTATGCCAAGGGATGAGAAAAATAAATTCGGAATTTTAAGAAAATGCCAAGAGCTATCAGTGGTTGCCATGGCAACACTACTTAATTGATGAGGGATGAGCCATCAGACGTTGCCAAGATAACGCACTTGCACGAGATCAGATTCAGATTCCATCTGACTAAGTGTGAAGCGGCTTCGGTGACGTAACTGGTAGCATGCTGAATGTCTATGCCCAAGGTCGCGAGTTCAAAGCCGGCCGAAGTCGTCGGATTTTCTAAGAGCGCTAAAATCCCTCAGTATGCTTTCCTTTGGAGGGGAAGTTCCAACGTTCGTTGCAAGTTGCTGGTTGCGGTGGCATCTAGTAGCCAAGTTCACAGCTAGGTGTCGTTGACGGTAGTACCTGGTAGCAACATTAGGAACTACTGCTTGAAATTGACCGTCTGCAGTCCTTACCTGAATTACAGACTAATACAGCCATCCCTAAGTACACGGGGTTACATGACCGCGTTGTCGCAGCCCCTAAACTGAGGAACCAACCAAAATCTCTGCGGGAGATATAATTTTGCGTGAAGAAGTAACAGACCGTTACATAGTTATACATCAGTGTCGAAACCTTGCATAAGGACAGTGTGACCACAAGTATAAAAATGGACCCCAAATGACAAGAAGGTTACCGTTCCCATAAGACAATAAAATGTTTAAAATAAGCATAAAATGACGAAAAACAAAGTTAATTAAGCTACAATTATAAAATACCTTCTCGCAATAAATGAGGTCTGATCCTTCTACGAAAACCTGCATATTCTGCCTATTTTCGCCTATCCCCAAGTTTGTCCGGTGAAATCTACCTCCGCCTTCCGGCGTGCCGAGAGGACTTTTTATATAATAGAGAAGGGATATAATAGACCTTCCGTACCACACCCGCACGTGTAAATCGCGTGAAAAAATTCTAGAGTACCCCTTGACCCCTTAAGCGCATTGTATGTATTGATGAATATTTCAGCTTAATTTGGATCCGCTATAACCTTATAGCCGTTTGCAAACCTTCATGGTAATGTAATAAATGGAATTGCATTGCGTCTTACAGAAATAGATGGACCTCTGATATTCAGTTGCCATGGTTACCGGCATGCATTCTTTCATTAATTTATTAAGTGAAATTAGTTTTCTGGGAATATCTCAAAAACTGTTGGTTTTAGGGCCTTAAAATGTGATTTTTGGGGTCCCTTTAGGGCCCCCGAGTTTCGTTTCTCACATTGAGGGGCTGAAAATGAGCTTTGTTTCACCCTTCTACGCCTATTTCAGCATGTATTTTAAGGGGGTAGGGCCCCTTGTATGACAGGTACGGAGAGGAGTTAAATCAATGATTGGTGGCGTGCCTCTGAAGGATATCTGTATCAAATTTTACGTTGATCCACTCAGCCGTTCTCGAGTTATAAGGACACAAAAAATTGTCCACAGACAGACAAAAAAACAAACAAACAGACAGACAGACAAAATTTTTATTTTTGCGCGCATTCATCATAAAACAGTCTGAAACGCGCAAATATCGCAAATTTCCGTGGAAATTCAGAAAAAACAGACAAACTTTCATTTTTAGCCTGCTTTCGATTTTTGCAAAAAATGAAAGTAGACTTATGAGATCACTACAGGGCCAAAAATTGTGTGTCTGTCTGTGTGTGTGTATGTGTGTGAGTCTGTCTGTGTGTGTGTGTGTGAGTGTGTGTACTCTGAATGTCTGTCCCCCCCCCTATCAATTCGACCACGGTGAAACCGGATTGAACGAAATTTGGTACAGAGGTAGAACAAGCAAAGGGCACCTCAGTATCGTATTTTATATCGCCGCCATCTTTACCAAAACTGAATGGCGGCCACTCAAACGTTCAAAACGTAAAATCATATAGCGACTAAGCAAATTATCCGATCTCTACCAAATTTGGTAATAACATACCTTCATATAGGACGCGTATTATGACCACACTACAAGGTCATCCGCCGTACCATTTCAGGATGGCGGCCGTGCGAATTATGCAAACTTTATAATCCATATCATGGGACCCACCAGTTCCGATTATCGAGCCGAGAATCGATTTAACTGTTCTAAAGGAAGAGGCACGTTCGAAATTAAAAGTTTATTTTGTAATACTATAGTGCAGAAGTGATTTTAAAAAGCTGAGCCGTCTCGGCAAGAAGACAAGATGGCAGCGGATATCTTGTGCCTGACTTATATTTCACTAATTTGAGTATAGCATGCAATATAACGTACTGATACAAAATAAATAAACTTTGTATGAAATGCTTTATATATAAATAATATACTCCAATTATGAAATCGTTAGGTCTAAATCATTATTTGCTAACAAGTTCTATGTAAGTCATTTTATATAGATTAATGCTCGTTGGCACAAACGGCTCCGTGGTAAAGCGTTAGTCTATCATTCATATGCGGTTTTTTTTTTGCTTGAAATTTTACATATTTGTTGCTTTGTAATGACTCAGACGTTTTAAAATTAAGCGTTATATTGTGCATATTACGGTGCAAAACATATATTTAATTAAAACATAATTCGCCAGCAGATTTGCTCGAGACATCTAGCAGCCAAAAAGGTTATTAACTTCCAGATTTTATTGAAAAGTTTCTTCTTATGGCCGCTAGAATGCACTCGCCCTGTTAGGATTATATTGTTCGATACTTCTCCACTAGATTTCACGACTGGTCTACATGGGACTCCATTGATAGTATACCATTGGCATTCTATGCGCATCGAATTTGAAGAATGACAAGATGATACTATGATACATTTTTACTTCTTATTTTAAAGGGTTTGTGACAGCCTATTGTGCGTTATTTGAAAATGTTATTTGAAGTAAAGAACAAAACGATTTCACATAGTAACTGAATTCTAGCCGGTGGTGCTAGTTCAGGTTATTAATACTTTTATTTCAGGCAAATAGCAATCGAAAATATCCACCTAGTTTGTAAACACACGTCTCTGTAGGGTCATGGAAAGATTTGTTAATTCAATTACGGTTGTGAAAGCCATGCACAACCAGACGTGTAAAGACATGCCTCAACTCAAAGTGGGATGTTGCCCACGGCAGGTCGATTATGTAATAATAACAATAATAATAATGTTATTTGCTTTACGTCCCTTTTAACTACTGCTGCTTTTGGATACGCCGGTGTGCCGGAATTTTGGCCCGAAGGGGATCTTTAACGTGCCAGTAAATCTACTGACACGGCTCCCTCGCATTTGTGCACCCTCAAATGCCAGCTGACTGCGCCAGGATACGAACCTGAAACCTAGGGCCCAGCAAACGAGAACGTTACCGCTGAGCCACGCAGCCAGTCCGGTCGATTATGTCTCCAGATCCATAACATTCTTGAGATACTTCTTATCTATCTTTCTTCAATGATGGTAGTAGTTTTTTCTAGGTTGTGGCGTTTGGTAGAGGTAAATAGTTTCTAAGGTCTTCAACCAAGGAATGATTCTATTATACTCTTTGATAATAACAACGAGTTATAACTATACTCATACATTTAGGAGAAAGTAGGCTATATGTTCTTTACTGAACATCTTGTTATATATAGAGAGAGATAGGCTTATGAGATCACCTTTTTTCCGTGTGTCTGTGTGTGCGTGTGTGTGATGGCATGTGTCCCCCCCCCCTAATAACATCTAAATGGATAGAGCGATTTCAATGAAACTCAGTAAGTTCATAGCACCATTCCGGACGACCCCGACCGTGCCCTTCAAATTTGTTTACGTCTCACCAATCCAACATGGCAGCTGTGCGAAATATTTCACCAGCATTCAATATCTCCGAAACTATTACCGACATCACCCTGGAATTTTGTACGGTGATAAAGAGAACTACTAGACGTTCACCTATGTAACTTCAGAAAACCTGGTAACTACAAAACCAACATGGCGGCCAAGCGAAGTTGCTACTATTAAATAGATGTTTCTCGCGATTTAACGAACCAAACGCAATGAAACTTGGTACAGTATATGTTTATGCACATTGTAATGCACCGACATCTAACTTTGTTCAATTGTTTACATAACCTCAAGATGGCGGCTGTGCGAATTATTTCACCGGCATTCTATATCTCTGAAACTATTACCGGTATCACCCTGATATTTCGTACGGAGATAAAGAGCACTACTGAAAGTTCATCTATGAGACTTTCAAAATCCGGTTAAGTACAACACGAACGTGGCGGCCAAGCGAAGTTGAAAATTTCAATTAGACCTTTCTCGCGATTTAATGATCCAAACGCAATGAAACTTGGTACAGGAAATGTTTTTACACATTGTAAAGCACTGGTATCTAACTTAGTTCAACTGTTTACATAACTTAAAGTTGGCGGCTGTGCGAATTTTAGAATTAAGTTTTTATTTCTTGTGTCGTAATCATGCGATCGAAATGAAAGTTTGAATAATGAACCTACGCAATAATTTTCCTTTAATGGTACATGATGACTATTGCTTATACATATAACAATCCAACATGGCGACCATCCGCAATATTTAGTCGGTTCTCAATATCTACGAATCTATTACAGCAAACAAACTGAAATTTTGTACGTTGATAGAGGCAATTAACATAAGTAGGATATATGAAAATAGGCTGTATAGTTCTTCACGTAACTACTTGTTTTAAAATGGCGTAATTTTACTAGCATTTTCATCAACATTTTCGTCTGGCAAAGTTAAACTAAAGTAAGTTTTGAAAGAATCCGTGATTTAAATTGGCGTGCCCAGCCTATTTTAACTAAGGGCCACATTGTAAATACAGTAGTTGGGGGACCTTGCGGGCCAATAACACTCCGGGGGGGGGGGGGGTTGCGGGGTATGGAATATGGTGAGTTTTGTGGCTGTCGAAGCTTAGTTTTCTTATTATTGTTGCTATTTTCTATATTTATTTGTAGTGGATACAAAATTAAAGCACTAAAACTAGATTTAAATATTTTAATAAATCTCTTCAAAATAGAAGTACGATGATAATTCAAATATCTGGGAGAAATAATTCAAGGAAATCGTTTAGAAAACTCTTTGGTAGAAGAAAGGGTACACAAGATGGAAAGAGCATATGGTATCACTAAGAATTTTATAACAAAAAGTGCTTATCTAAAAAGCTTTAAATAAGGCACTACACTACAGTGCCTATACGCAAGTGAATGTCTGGTACTAAACTATAGATTAGATAAACTTGAAGTACTTGACAGGAGAATTATTAGGCCCAGTGAAAACAGCAGAAGTATGGAAATTAAAATCTAATGATGAAATATACAGGAACATAGAAAATATAACAGAAACGATAAGAAAAAGGAGATTACAATTTTTTGGACATATTTACAGAAGGGATGATTCCAGATTAACAAAAAGGATGCTTGCCACGGTGGGTGAGTGGTTATAGTGTCGGTCTACCAACCCCAAGATTGCAGGTTCGCCCCTGGCCATGGTAAGTTATTTTTGAAGGCGACAAAAATCACGATACTCATGTCATACGTTGTTGGCATGTTAAAGAACCCATTTGAATTCAGTAGGCCGCGTTCAATGGCAAAATTAATCTCGGGATTTTCCGCCAACACAAAGTTCCTCCATTCTCTACTTGAAAGCGCTGTAGTGTCAAGGAGTTTAGATATCTAACCTCCTTGACTTTCATAGCGTTCAAAGGAACGTCGAAATTCGACATGCAAGCTACCCTCTGGGTGTCAATTAACAAAGCTTGCACCAGGCACCCGAGGCCATACGATATTATTATTATAACAAAAAGGATATTCAAGTACCTTTGGGAGAAAAGGGCAACAACTACCTGGATTCAAGAAGTAAAGAAAGATTTAGAAAGAAATAATATAAGTGAAGAAGAAACGGTGAACAGAGAGATCTTTAGAAAAAGGGTATTAAGTATGAAAGGATTCCAAGGAAGATTGCCAAAGAAACCTGGTGCGAAGTGGTCCGAGGACAGAAAGAAGCAGCATAGTGAACGGATGAAGGAGTACTGGAGGGAACGGAAGAGAAAACAACAACGTGTGAAGAATTGAAATTGGCACATGGTCCCTAGCAGGCCTCATCGGAAAGAAGAAAAGAAGTACGATGATATTCAATACACTCATACAGCATGAATGACGAAGAGTGTGTTTTTATGTTAATTTGACACAATTAACAAACAAATAATGACATAAAGTTCATGATAATTTTGCTGAGCGACTGGAATTTGTTTCAAAGTGTTGGCGACACGGCGCTGGCCTGACAAAATAGTCTCGCGGGCTGTAGGTTGGGCAACGCTGATTTATAATATAACACCCATAAGGAGGCATTACTTCTAAAATGCTCAACTTTGTATGTTTGGAAGTTCTGGAAAGAGGGTATATTTTATAGTAAAAAATAAATTTCAGTGAGAAATTGAATTTAAATTTTATCCTGTGTTTAGAACATACAGGCACCATAGGATTCCTCTTCTATTATTTGAAGCACTAGCATCTATTTTGCAGTTTATCCATGCCCCTTTGTCCTTGCTATTAATGCCGCTTTGTTTTGTTAACATTTGATCATAAAATACATTCAAACTACGTTTGTGGGTTTACTAATAGGACGTGGAAAGCAAGAAAGGAAAATCCTAAGATGTTTTTTGGACCAGTCTGCACAGGAGGAATCTGGATGAAAAGAAATCCCAAGACTTATACCAGCAATCCATGAAAATCTCAGGCACACTTAGGAAAAGACGATCAGGATATGGTGATGTTGAGCCACAGTGAGGCCTAAGGGATGACCGAAGCAACGGTGGCATGATACGCTACATAGAGATCTGAAGAACCAACACCTTCATCCCGACATGGCCCCAGACAGAAACAAATGGCCACAACGTATTCATATAGCGGACCCTGCAGCTAGGCGGGACAAACGCTAAGGAAGAAGACTAATAGGACGTTTGGTTATTGAATAGTAGAAAGAATGTAGTTTTGGGAATGAGCTATGAAAAATACTGTTAGACAAATTGACAGTCAGTCTGAAAGACTAGACTTTGTATCATTTTAAATGCTACAAATGCTGAATAATGCTAGAAAATTATCTGCATAATACTTATCTTGCTTATCTTGTTTCAAATTACTCGCGAACGACAAGTGCAAACCAAGTGCAAAGCAAGGCCACGCGCGCGGGGACGTGCCCCTTCCATCCATTCTAAAAACACTTATAGTGGGCGATGTATTGAAGATAGAGATATGCCCTCGCGGACTTTTTTGTAGAACTTTTCTTGCTGACCAATTCTTACGCTCATAGTATATTGATATTTTTAACGGTTTGACCAGCGTAAGCTTAAGAAGCGCACGGACGCCAAGTTTGTTTTCGACTTCTTCACTGAAATCGTTACTGCTTGGCTTCCTTTGATCATACATAAATTATTTTCTACAGAATCATTCCTCGAGATATCCTTTACAGAATGGCGAAAACCGCATCAAAATCCATCCAGTGGTTCTGGAGATTACCCGTGACATCCAAGAATCGGGGATTTTTGTCTTATACTAACGAAGGAGAGATTGTTGGGGAACACATGCACCAAGCGGTACTATGATGTCACACACCTCAGTGCATCTAGGTACATTTAGTCCCGTCACCGAAACGTAACGCCAGACCCCATCGTAACGACGAAGTCGACATGATCATTTAAAATGATAAAACCCAGGGGCCGTAGATTAATACGCTTCAAACAACGGCATTTCAAAAATTTGGAAGATTTTCGATATTTCGGAGTCTCTTGAGTCAGGAAACATCCCAGAATTTGCTTGGAGTTGAAGTGAGAAATCATGAAAAAACACTTCTTGGATTAATGAGGTAGGAATTGAACCCGCCTCTTCCCATTCTTCCTCACGAGCATGGATATAACCCGTTACAAACCTCAGACTAGAATTACATTTCCTAACAGCGCCGGAAATCAAACGCAGACCACAGCCAAGAATGCCCATGATTATGCTCATAAAATTGAATATACATAGAGAATAACTAGTTAGAAGTTTTCCGGACTTGTAGGCCGTGGTCCAGGCAGGATATCTCCCGACGTTTCACCCAAAACTGGGTCCGGCATTATCAAGGGTCCGCTCCTTCCGTTAGTCAGCAGTAGTGACTAACGAAAGGACGCAGTTTCCGGCGAAACATCGGGAGATATCCTGCCTAGACCACGGCCTACAGGCCTGAAAAACTTGTACCTAATTATGAACGCCGGCCGTGAAAGCCTAAGCTGTTATATCCATAGAGAAATTTGCATTTCCTTCTCATATTTCAAATTCAGAAAGCTCTGATATTTCGCCATTCAAACATGTTCATTGAAGGCAACCATCTTATAAGGAAATTCGGTCTTTTATTCACGGCTCCCTGGAACGGTTCTGAATGTACGTAGGGAAAGTGGTGATGTTGAGCCACAGTGAGATTATAGTGTTTGAAGCCATTTTCAGTGTTGCTGTAGTTAACGAAAGTTTGTTGCTTTTCAGTCGGTAAACACGAGTGTATCCAAATGGGATGGGTTATTCCCTAATCATGAAAAAAATAATACATGAGATTAATAAATACACTTTAGATCGTCAAGCGATCATCATCAGATCCATTACACTTAGACTACAAAAGTTTCGTCTGAAATTATGGGTGAAAAAAATTACAATATGTACACTTCTTTATTTTCGGTGTTAGTTGAGATAGTTCAACTCGTCAATACTTCTTAGTTATTGTCTATGTGATGTTTTGTTAAAATATTGAAAGTGGTGATTGACCTCCAACTTGCTTGTTTAGAGTGAATATGTGATAGTAGTTAGATGGTCAATTCAGATCGTATTGTACAGGTTACTTATCTGATTGAGCCTTGCGTGTCCTGGTGAGAGCAGTTGTCTTCATCTCTATCCACACTCAACTGGGGGAGGTTCATGTGGGACAGGGTCTCTTATATACCTGGGTATTTCCCCTCTCACATGTCGCAGCCCCTAAGCTGAGGAACCAACCAACCTCTCTCGCATACCTAAGTTTCTGTGTTCGTCGTATAAATGTGACTGTATGTGGCCAAGTCTAGTCTTCCTAATATGGTGTATGTTACTGTATTCAGGATAATCTTTAACTTTTAAAGACCTGATTTAAATTCTCGCCACGCATAAGCTAATAGCCATATATGCGCTGCCCGGTCTAATGAGAATGTCCCGGCACGTTTAATACTGCCGATAATACCGGCCTAGGTTTATTGAAGAAAAGGATACATCGTACAACCTGATCCAATAACATTTTCCCCGTATTAATCCCTTATCTAGCTTGGCTACAGCATAATGGTGTCTCTTGTTTCCGACGGGGTGTGTGTTCAAGTAAAGTGAAGAGGGGTGAACTCTCCATGAATGTGTGTTCGTTTAAATTATTGGGGTTGTTTATTTTAGCTAAGTGTATCTCTATTGCTTCCTTTAGGTCAATAATTCTGCCTTTCGGTTCATGATGCATTATTTTTAAATCAGTTTCAATTTTAGTGAAACTGTGTCCCGCGTCGCACGGCCGAGTGCGTCCCGTATTTTATCGTATTTCTGTGTTCATTGCATCGTGAATCCATTCTTCTCCCACTCTGCCCGATGTAATTTGCTTTACACCTGTATCTTGGCATGTAATGGTATATCCCCTGACTTTGAATACGGATCTTGGTTATTTAGATTACTATTGTTCAGATGCGTTCAGATGTTATTCGTTGTAAATGCTATTTTTATGCCTTGGTTTTTAAACAGATTGGTGATTTTATTTGTATTCGCGTTCACATAGCTAAACGCGCGAATATTTTCTCGACAAGAGCTCAATTCTCCCTCGTAAGTATGCAGGCAATAAAACACGTGAGTGCTTTGGATTGCATTTTAAATTACCACTAATAAAAGTAGTTTAATACAGTATTGTACAGTTTTATACAATACTTGAAATATGAAGACTAAAGGAAGGGATGTTCTTATCGCAATGAATGTTGGGTAATGGAGCATGGGGAGGAGTATTAGCACATTGTGAACGAGACGGAATGAGAGAGGATCAATACCACCACAAGGTAGAAAAGGACGGGATGTTCATTTCGCACGTACAGCGGTTATGATATCATTCTGGTTTAACGGTCGCAAGACGCTGTGCTTGATGAGCGAGGTATTGAGCGTCGTCACCTTCATAGCTTCCGCTATTACCGGAAATCGTTCTTTATTGTTAGTGACAAGCTGCTCCCTTATTACGTCATGAGGAAAACGAGATTTTGAATTGAAACATGATTCGTTTTTGTATGAACAATTGTAAGACAAGAGAATATTTAATACTAACTCTTTAATAGAATATATTAGTTCCATATTTGCAGTATATCCCGTGTTGAATGTCAATTCATCAAAATATGAAAGTCATGAAGTGGTTTTGAGTTTGGTGTATTTTGTAACTCTCAGTGCAATGGGTCGTTTGAAATGTTTTGGGAAGAGAAAGTCTACGGGAAATCGTTATACAAGGAACCTTTTACGTGTAAATAACGTTCATGTAGGTGGAGTTCCATCTGTTGAGGTGGTTAGTGTTGTAGGTAACATTGCCACGTGCTCCTCTCGTGATAACCGGAGAAGTAAACAGCACTAATACGTCAAAGAAACAGAATCAGTGGTTGAGGACATGCCTAAATGAGCAAGGATGATAAACAGGAATCAAAAAAGAACCAAGGAAGATGCAGATAATCCGGATTATTGGACAGGAAAGTTCCTTGAACCATCACATTTAATACATTACCGTGACAAATATTAGCTCTATTTTCCTCAGCTTGTACTTTGGTACCATTTTTGAGAAAATCTCCTGTGCTAGGCTAGTGAAACATTTTTTGTCATTTAATACGTCCTCTGTCAACAGTAATAGGAAAGCACTTCTTAGGATCTTACGTAAGAATAAAGTTATGATTTTTTTAAACAATTGTTGGGAAGAAATATAATGTATCTTTAAAATAATTATTCTGGGAACGGTATTTAGTTTCCGTAAATAACCCTTCCTATTATTGCAGATCAAGATGTTCTGTATACATAACAATCCATGAAAATTTCATTTTAATAACCCAAATAGTTTTTGAGTAATTTGTACCACAAATTTGAATAACTAAACGCTATGGTATAACGTAAGCAATATAGGGAGGTGATTCTTACAGAGATCTGTCCATTAGTAAAAAACTATGGGCCAACAACCGTCTCCGCGGGTTCACGCACAGTAGTAGGTTTGCAAGTAATGTTACTTTCTTTTCTTCTGGTTTTCTTTTAATTCACACATCTTTTGCTGTGCGTTCTTCAAGGTGTTGCAGTGCTTGCTGACCTGGGGAATTGTGTGTTCCGGCCTGCCTAGTGATATCTCACTCACCCTGCACGTGAAGACCGTCCGTTTGAATTCACTGTGTACTGTACCGTTTGAATTCACTGTGCACTGTACCAGCCTATCTTCTCCGCTAAGCTGATCGACAATTGGCAGTAATTTAAGAAGGTGCTACATTATGTATCGGTAATCTGGTAGCAGCTGTGCTAAGACCTGCGTGTTAAGCTGCCTGGGACTTTGGGAGAAGGCCGCATTATTATATAATGGCCGACAGTAAGCCAGATTAGTTCTGTGCCTATCAGTCGATCACTACTGCTGCTACATGTAACATATTGTCAAAGAGAATTGGCTCAGCAAGGCTGTGTTTGATCTCAGCTTTTCCAAGAAATTTAATTCGGAGCTGAGAGACTTGAACAGTGTGTGGAGATTGTAGTTTTAAGGGGTGAAACTTCTAGGACATCTGCCCTTAATGATAAGGATGATTACGATCACGTATGTACATGAATCGTACTGCCACAAATACCACTACCGACTCCCATCTAAATTACAGAGTCCGCCCCGTCGTGTAGTGGCTAGCATTCTTGGTTTGGCTGCCACAGCGGAGGCCGGAGTTCGATTCCCGTTTATGCTAAGAAATGTAATTCTGGTGAGAGAGCTGGAACGGGGTACACTAAGTCACGTGAGGCACATCTGAGAAGAAGTTGATTCGATTCCTACCTCATCCGTCCTGGAAGTGGTTTTTCCACTTCAACTCCAGGCAATCTGCTTCGGTGGCGTAGTTGATAGCATGCTGAACTGCTGTGCCCAAGATCGCGGGTACATACCCAGCCGAAGTCGTCGGATTTTTAAGAGCGTTAAAATCCTGTAATATGCCTTCCTTTGGAGGTGAAGTAAAGCCGGCGGTCCCATGTCATAGATTTATGGCATGTAAAAGATCCTTCCACAGACTAAACTTGTGTGAAGCTAAATTTCTAGGTTATATTTCGTTGGAAAGCTCTATCAAAGTTCCAACGTTCACCACTAGGTATGATTGGCATCTGGTAGCCAAAGATGTAACTACTTGAAATTGAACGGAACTTGTAGCTCACCCTATGGATGTCCACTAGAAGCAGCTACAGACTTTAGTGAGCCGAACAGGTCCTCGGACACTCCCGGCACTAAACTCCATACGATAAATAAATAAATAAACTCCAGGAAAATGCTGGGATGGTATGAAAGTGGTTTTCCTTGGTTTCACTTGCTTGCACTGCAGGCAAATGCTGGAATGGTACCTAACTTAAGACCACGGCCACTTTCTATCCACATTCTACCTCCACCCCGTTAGTTGTATCTCTCACGGTTCATGGAACAAACATGTAGTGGAGACTCGGCTAAATCCACAATATTAAGGGATTCATGGTAAACATCATAATTATGTAGGGAAAATATTTCAAAAACTTAGCGTAGAAATTAAATTACTACATATATGTGACATAAATTCCGTTCTTAAAATTTCATTTGGCTTGGGCTGTCTAAATAATCTAATAGAATACTTAAAATAAAACCTGCAAATAAATGAGAATTTATACAATTACTGGGGATTTTTTAAAGTTAATACCTGGGATGCCAATGCAACAGATCCACAGCTCTGGCTCTCTCGTACTCGGTCGCGGAATACTGCTGTTCTACCTGGCTTAACAGTGCTCACAGCAAAATAATTGACACACAGCTCCATCAAACAATGCGCCTCATCTCAGAATGCATTCGTTCTAATAATACTCATTGTTTCCCCGCCACATTTAAGAAGGTGCCAGTCGTTGCTGAACACCTACAAAAGATACGAGCCTTACGTTAGTCGCGTATGATGTGTAACATCTGACATGTTATCCTACTCGTATACTACACAGCTTGGACATTCTTAAACTGTTAATTTACGCTCCGTTTTCATACTGGTACTATGATGAAAGAATATATTGAATTGGAGATATGCTACTGTCACACGTTTTTGAACAAACATCACATTGATATTATACTGTAAATTAAGTGGAGGAATTAAACCATAGTCTCTAGCCTATCTATAGACCACTAGAAATAATGTCCAATACAATCATATTTCCCAACTCCTGCTTGGTGCAAACTATTGTAATTAAAATTAGATAAATCGTAATTTCATGTAGATTCTGTTGAAATGACGCATAATGTTATGATAGATATCGATTAAATCGATAATCTGGTAGCAAAAATAATTGCCGAGACTGGGGTTCAAGCCTGAGACCTCATGATTCGCAGACCAAGATGTTATCCACGCAGCCATTCCAAACACTGGAATTTAGAGTACAAGGCGATTACTTATTTTCACGTGCCGGTAATAATTTGGAAGTAATTTTTTATGCTCCATTAATATTTTGCTTTATTTCAATAATATTCCTGCGTGTAATTGAGTTTTAAATTAGTTATGAATACGCTTACTTGACAGTGAAGGGAATGCGTATAATGGATAAAAAGGCTAGCTCAGTTCCTGTATATACATATAGATAGACTATATATTAAATTGATAACTGCATTACCGCAATGTGGATTAATATCTGAATAGCCACTGTGCAGAAACATAACACCGGCATTGCCGACTAGTTACAATGTTTCATATTAAAGTATACCATCATTTAAATTCTGATACGAAGACTTGAATGTGGTTTGTGATTCAATCAGTTGACACCAGAGTTCGCATGAGCGTTTACTGTTCAGAATAAAAGTGTTGAGCAAAGTTACTCGGGAAGTGGATGCCCATCGCTTTTATCCAGAGATTGAAAAACAGACTCTTAATAAATTATTGTTGTTTTCAGCAAATATGGTATAATGAATATTTTCACACCAATAAACGACTACTTGAAGTTTATTTATTGTATGAATATCTCTTATGGCGCCTCCAAAACTTGAAGTAACCCATATACGATATACATTCCACATGGCTGACAGTACGTCCTGGTACTAATCTCCGCCACCGCGCGCTCGTTGTTTCCTCTTACCACTGTCAGCTGGATCGCATCCCTCCTGGCCGCATACACTTCCGTCCGATCCACTTCTGTCCCATTTTTCAAAATCACTCCCACAGAAATATCCAACAACCGAGTGGAAAGATGTTACACATCAAAAGAATCAACACGAATCCACCATTACCAATACATGCAGAACTTCCAGTTCTATCAGCTCATCGATTAAAGTCCAGACACCCGTCGTGGCAAACAGCAGATAGCTTGCTGAACAACAAGATACCTGGATTAATCAATGGCGGAAACCAACTTCCCGGGCACACCATGGATTAATTATTAATCCCTGGCCAAGACCTGCAGGGTTTCACTTATCTAGGCATCACTGGTGCTTGTTGATCCGAATTAGAACTGTATCAATGGAGTTGTAAGTCCTCTCCAAATTGTGACTGTAGAGAAGAGCAGCAGACTATAGATCACATCACGCTAGATTGTCCCCTCAGAGCCTTCAGTGGTACACTGGAAGATCTACACAGGCTATCTCAAGAGGCTGTTGACTGGCTTCTCCATTTGGATTTACAGCAGTAAATTAATCATTTCAGACTACGAACTTGAGAATATGTATTACTGTATATATTTGTAAATAGCTATGTATCAGTTCATCATACGATAACTAAATAAATAAATAATTTGGTAATAAGGCTAAATGTACTGTCCCCGATAATCCGGATAGTAGGCTGTCAGATATCCGCCCCCTCAATCGGATTGCCAATAATCAATCGCACCGGCACAGCTACATCAATGAAAATGGCACTGACAGATACTACCGAGATCAGAGCACAGTAGTTAACATGAAATTATTGTGGAACACACCAACATATACGGGGATTCATACTTACCTTTTACTTACCTATTCAAATTAATCTCGGGTCTGGGTTTTCAACTGGATCACTTAATAGTATGCCCTCACAATAACCTCCACCACGATATTTAAAATGAACCAAGTCGAAAACAAGAAAATTTAAACTGCACAATAATTTATTTAACATAAAAAAAAAATTAACAAGATTTAACAACAAAATATACGTGGCAATCAGAAGCCATTGTCAATGTAACCATATCCTCCTGTAGGACTTGTAGACTTCACATACAAAAATTCAGCTTTCTCTAGCTCAAAAGAACGTAATAATAACAACAATGCACTTTGGAATGGATAAGGGAGCTGGGACGAGACATAAAGCATTTGTTTCCTTGTTCATGAACTTCACATTTTATTTATAACCGCAAGGCTGCTATGTAGATGACCTTGGCCTCTAACATTCAGTTATCTGGCCACCTGTAATACACCCTGCACCGTGTCGCATGCTTGCTTCGTCAAATGGACGCACCTGTCCAAGCAATGTTAGCATATGCTAGTTACCTCAGAGCCTAGCTCCTTTTCAAAACACTTTAAATGTTCATATTTCAACTCAAATATTATCACGCAAATCATTCAAATGCTCCGTTCAAATATCAATGGATTACTCTAATAATCCCAAATCTTGTTTAATTGTATATTCCAATTGTTGAACTAGCGTTGTTTAGATTATAATAACGAAAACGCTTAATGTTTATAACAAAATGTTCATTAATTATTTATAACATTTTAAAATGTTTATAACATTGTCAAACGACAATTGAAAAATTTATACACGCCTCTATTAATCCCGTTCGTTTCAAATTATTATTAAAGATATTTACATAGTTATTTACATTATTTATATTATTTATATTAGAAATACATTAAACCACACGTTTATCCGGTTGATAATTACTTAAATCGTGATGATATAATCGACCAATGAAGGTTAGTTATATTTAAATTTTAGATTCAGGTTTAATAAGATTTAATAATTATTATTTGTGACGGTAACCTCCATTCAAAATGGTTATCTCAAATTATTTAAACACTCTTGTTAATTTTAACAGTCACTTCACATGAATAATTTTCAATGGACCTGAACAATACCCTCAGCGGAAAAATACCTCGCTCAAAACGCACAAAATTGCACCAAAATTGGCCCATAATTCATCATATATCTCATTATATATGGCATCAAAATCTTCCACAATACACACAAAAAACCTCCACTTATAAATTCATCATCATCATCAATATTACTGTGGGAACCTCCTTCACTTATTACCGGGCATTATTCATCAGCGACTTTTACACGTCCACTGAACTAACGATTATACATCCATAGTTCCTCTTTAAAAATTCTTATATTCATCAATTGTATCAAAAACTCTTATTATATTTAACCTTCGTGGGTTTCATTCATGAAGCGATATGAAGTAAAAATTTGCCAGTCACAAATAAATTTTATAGCAAATACGATTAGACACGCCTCCCTGGTCTATCAAAATTGAGATTAATATCATCAAAGTATCGCAGTATAAAAATACTATCTTCAATCAAAGTTCATCTAAACTGCATAAATAGTCGAATAGAATACAATTAGACTGTGGACTGCAAACATTATTGTTCCAATCTAGAATTGAGAAAAACTCCTATCAAATGTTCATTACTATAGTGTACTCAATAAATCGTAATCAAAGTTCAGATTTCATAAAATTGTCTATAATGCAATGGTATTTCAGAATTGACGATAAATGTCTATGTTGCAATCATGTTCATAAAACGACTAGTATTTCTAAGATCGTCGATAAAGTAGTAGATTTTAACACTCTAAAATCTTTTAATCATTCTTCTTTCTTGAGGATGACAGAAAATTGGTCAAAGTAATTTACTGAATAGAATTACTTTAATAAAATGACACGCTGTCTGAATTCAAATTTGCCATAGAAAATCGTTAACTTTACAGTCAAATCGCGACTACAAAAATATGCAAATTACTGAAAGAATATATATTATCAGTCTCATCTGATCCAAAATTATTTAATTATGCCAATGACATAATGATGTCTCAATAAATCGTAGAAAAAGGCATACATCAGCAAAGTGTACAGAGTACAGAAATATCAAGCAAGAATATGGGGCAAAATATATGAGACAGAAAATATGGGAAAAATGGTTGCTCAGATATCGCTAAATGGCTCAAATAAATCAAGAAACGTTCACGACTACCTTATCTGTTGATTGAAGTTCTAGAGGAAAATTTCCAAAGAAGACTGCTGTTGGTTCCATTTCACCACCGTAAAGATGTGCTCCGACCTCGAACCTGGAACCTGCGCCCTCGGAGAATAGAACAGTATCCTCCGGAAATCGCACTGCTCCGTGTAGACGATAGACATCCTTCTGGCAAAACTCTTCTGTGTGAGCCGGGTCCACCCTGGCCTCTCTTGAAAGTTCCCTGAAGTTCTGGTAGAAATTCGCCATGAAGTTCATTGCAATTATTTCCGCAGAAATGTTCATAATTGTGGAGTATGAAGATATTTCCACTGCCATTTGATGTAATTCAGCGATGGATTACGATGCATGAGTGTAGTAGGATGTTCACTACATGCTCGCTTTTGTAGAATGACGATTAACGAAGCTCCATGTTGCTATTTCACTCCATTGATATATGTCCCAATTGCATTAAAGTTTTAGTCTTCCATCTCCACTTCCGTTATAATAATAGTCGAAAGTACTGCCAGATTATATAGTTCCATTGTAGAATGTAGCGTTGTATCACCAAATGTAATCTTCAGTATCACGGTTGCAATACATGTGTCAGCCGTAGCGTAGAATGTGGTATTATAAAAGTGCTTCTCAGGTGTCGAGAAAATCACTTTTGTCTGCAGTCTTAAAATGCGAATATCTTCCAAAGTATAATAGTGAAAATGTTCAACTTTCGTACACGCCTCAATATTGTAATGCACAATTGAATTAGCATAAATGTAGTAGCTAACTCTTGATAGATAATCTTGTAGACTCGTTTATATGTGCGCTCCAACTTCGCCTAGTTTTAGTAATCGTAAAATTGCACTGCTGCACGCTCAATGCTTGTTCGATGCTGTGGGCTCTACCACACTTGCTAATGACGACTTGCTTCACTGAATAATATATACTTGTTCTATCGGAATTAAGAACTCGAAGTCTGACAATATGAGAATGCGAAATGAGCCATGAGCTCTGAGACATGAGAACTGAGAACTTCCTCTCTGCTGTGCAAGGCCTTTTATCAACTTCTTAAGGGGCGTATCCATCCCTACCATAGCTTGTTCCTCCGTCATTGCTAGAAGTTCTAACTTTGGCTATACTTGACGGATTTTCAAATTTCAAAAACTCATAATTAATTTCTTCAAAATTCCAAATCAATGCCATAACTGAAAATAGTTTTCCACAATTCTGCATGCCAAAAGTAATTAAATATGGTTGTTTCAGTAATCTCCGTCTCCCTCCAAACTATCATTCATTGGTTCGAGCCTCTCCTCCAATAGCGTAACTTCTTCCTCAGCACAATTCCTTGCTTCCCTGCGACTGCGTCGTAAATCTCAGATCCTTCTCGAACAAAATCATGACGTCACCAAGAATCTCAGCTCATCCAGCCTACTTGCATGAAGTCTGCGTCATCCGTGCCTACGTCATGAATATACACGTCACAACTATGACGGCCATAACTTTATTCACATATGCCAATACAGCCACCGTGGTCTCAGTATAATTCAATTTACGGGGGCATTCTCCCTTCGCCACGTTTTAAAAACAGTTGCAAATTGTTTTTAAACTCTGTTATAAATATTTGAATTCACTTGAACACGAAATTGAATTATTATTGGCTTACTCTTGTATGATATTTCCTCTATGTTCCTTAATCATAAGTCTCTTCTTCTCTGGGTTGTGTGTGGCTAATGCATTCTCTCCTCTCTACTTTCTCTTCTGTCCTGTATTCCAGTTTTCCAAATTCTGCTGGCTTGTAGAAGGACCAGGATCGATCACTACATCCTGTCTTTTCTTCTGGTTTTCAGCTTCCTTCTCTCTTAATTCCTTCAAATACTGCTGACTTTCTTTCTCTCTCTCTCTTGATACTTGTCCGGTGTCATAACCTGACCTTGAGAATTCTGATTCCGATTCTGGTACTGGTTATTTCTGTTGTAGTTCCTATTGTACCCATTGTTATTATAATATCTACCTCTTCCGTTATTTTAGTTCCCTCTATTGTTATTCCAGCCTCGTCTTTGCTGATATGGACGGTAACCTTGTGATCCGTTTTTGCGAAAATAATGGTTCCTGTGAGGACCTACATTTTCAGTTTTCTCTTCAGCAGGCGTATCAGTTTGCTGAACTTGATCCAAGTAGACTGTATTAATGTCTTTGAATTCGTGCCTCTGACCTTTTTTAACCAAATTTGGCATTGGACTCGTGTAGTCAAGCCTTCTCAATAGTTCGTCCATACTGGTCAAATCCCTGATATTTGACGATATGATAAGCCTTCTCACCTCCACAGGTAGCATACGAGAAATAGCATCTATCAACTGCTCTTTCGACAATGGGGGTTGCAAAAATCTCAAGCGCGATAACTGGCTCGTGAAGAAATCAGCGTACCGTGTTGGAAGAGTACCCGAATACTTCCTCGAGTATACCTCAGCTCTTAATGAATTTTGTGCTTCTATTGACCAGAATCGTTTTATCAGTGCCTCTGCAAATTCATCGAAATTACTAAAAGTGTACCGAAATGCGCTGAACCACTCAAGGGGTCCTCCAGCTAGAAGTCTTTCTACGATTCTCATTTCTCTTTCTCTAGGAATATGGGCTTCAATAAAATAGTCTTTCAGGTTTCTGATATACTCTATCGGTGTTAGACTATCTGTATTACTAAATTTCTGAGGCTTGTCCTCAAAGTTTCGGATGAATGTCACATTTATTGGATATGAATCCATGTAATTCTTCCCACTATCACGATATTTCCATTCAGGTTCAATATTCCTATTCTCTTCTTCTTCCCGGAATCTGAATATACGTTCCTCAGGACTAATAGCTCTCTCTTCAGTAGCGAGGTTACATCTTCTCACGTAATTCCTATTATCTTCACAAGTCAATCCTTCTGGATCCTTATCTGTGATTCCCGTGATGACTTTCCTAATCAACTCTTCTTTATACGTTTCCAACATGCTAGTTTCTCCTAGTTTCAAATTCTGAAGTTTGCTCGTAGTTTCATTGACATCAGAGACAACCTTATGAATTTGTTCCTCTAACGCGGTTTTTAATGCTTGCACGTCCTGGCCTATTTGAGTTCTATCCTCTACCTGCTTTTCGGATAGCGAATCCATCCTTATATTCAAGTCCTTTCTAATTTGAACTACCTCATTATTTATATCTACCTGTGTACTGGCTAGTTTTCGTTAAACTCGCTCCTGAATCTGATTGACATGTTCCCCACTTGACCTGTTCCATTCATCTTTCCAAACCGTTACATTTGCAGTTAACATTTCAGCAATATCTACTTCAATGTCTTCCTTAAGTAAACGATTATGATCTAAGACTTGGGTCCTCATGACCTCTACATCATGTTTTAATCCAGCTAGTGAAGCTGTTGTCCTAACAGACTCGTCAACCAATCTAGTTGTTAAAGCACTAATGTTACGAGTACAAAGCGTTTTTGAAGTTTCAATTTCTTCTCTAACCTTATTAACATGAGTTTGAACTTTGGCAATGTCTACAAAAACTGTATTAACTTCTATTTGCATCTTATTGATATCGCTTTGCATATCATTAACATCAGAATGAATATTATTTATGTCTACTTGAACGTTTGACACATCGGTTCGAACATTTCTAATCTCTCTTTGAACTTCTTCTACCTTGTCTTGTACAGTAGCAACATCATTCCTAACAACGATTACTTCTGCTCTAGCACATGAAATATCACTCCGGACATTAGCAACATCAAGATTCAACATATTAAGGTCCTTATGTACATTGGAAACATCAATCTTAACATCTGAGACATCTTTATGGACATTGGATACATCTTTATGGACATTGGATAAATCTACTTTAACATCCGAGACATCCTTGTGAATGTCAGTCATGGCATTCTGGATTCCCTGGGTACTGGACTGTAAACGCGACACATTATTTTCCAAGTTTGCAGAACTGGTCTGAAGAACTTTCATATTCTCCTCCATAATCTGCTTCATACTGTTATTCATGCTAGCTTTCAAACTGTTGGACATCTCCTCCAACATCTTTCTCATACTCTCATCTGCCATCTCAATAATATTTCAATAATAGACTGCTTTAGGGACATACATCAAACAGAGCAAGATAACAACATCTGAGCAACATCTTTCACCATATATAAAGTTTGAGCAATTTTCTGTCTTAAATCTAACTTATAATTAGCTTATCACTAACTTCATAAACACCCTATGTTGAAATAAACTCAAGCACATGTTCAAATTTCCCTGGTTCATTTTAAATATCCTAACACAAATAATTTACATTTACAATCCATATAGTTTAATTTTATCTTTAATATGACTAAACATGTCATAAGCCGGTCAAATAAAATAAGACTCCAGATCATAGGCGATTTTTCTAAGTTTCCAGGCTATTTAACCTCTCTCAGGTTGTATAAGATCTGATCTTTTCTGAGTGTAATTTTCCTAATACAACACAACATTTAATCCCTATATAATCACACTCTCAAATTCTACAATTGGCCAAGACATCTAACAAAGAATCAATCTCTTTATTTGAGTCTTCACAATCCCATTGACATCGATAACTTGGTAATCCAATGTTATTCGAACACTCCACACGTTAATTGTACCAATCCAACTGGCGTTCAACCTGGTATTCCAGTTTTGTCGAGCCCTACGAAATTGCGGTGCCAATCCTACTGTCCCCGATAATCCGGATAGTAGGCTGTCAGATATCCGCCCCCTCAATCGGATTGCCAATAATCAATCGCACCGGCACAGCTACATCAATGAAAATGGCACTGACAGATACTACCGAGATCAGAGCACAGTAGTTAACATGAAATTATTGTGGAACACACCAAAATATACGGGGGTTCATACTTACCTTTTACTTACCTATTCAAATTAATCTCGGGTCTGGGTTTTCAACTGGATCACTTAATAGTATGCCCTCACAATAACCTCCACCACGATATTTAAAATGAACCAAGTCGAAAACAAGAAAATTTAAACTGCACAATAATTTATTTCACATAAAAAAAAATTAACAAAATTTAACAACAAAATATACGTGGCAATCAGAAGCCATTGTCAATGTAACCATATCCTCCTGTAGGACTTGTAGACTTCACATACAAAAATTCAGCTTTCTCTAGCTCAAAAGAACGTAATAATAACAACAATGCACTTTGGAATGGATAAGGGAGCTGGGACGAGACATAAAGCATTTGTTTCCTTGTTCATGAACTTCACATTTTATTTATAACCGCAAGGCTGCTATGTAGATGACTTGGCCTCTAACATTCAGTTATCTGGCCACCTGTAATACACCCTGCACCGTGTCGCATGCTTGCTTCGTCAAATGGACGCACCTGTCCAAGCAATGTTAGCATATGCTAGTTACCTCAGAGCCTAGCTCCTTTTCAAAACACTTTAAATGTTCATATTTCAACTCAAATATTATCACGCAAATCTTTCAAATGCTCCGTTCAAATATCAATGGATTACTCTAATAATCCCAAATCTTGTTTAATTGTATATTTCAATTGTTGAACTAGCGTTGTTTAGATTATAATAACGAAAACGCTTAATATTTATAACAAAATGTTCATTAATTATTTATAACATTTTAAAATGTTTATAACATTGTCAAACGACAATTGAAAAATTATACACGCCTCTATTAATCCCGTTCGTTTCAAATTATTATTAAAGATATTTACATAGTTATTTACATTATTTATATTATTTATATTAGAAATACATTAAACCACACGTTTATCCGGTTGATAATTACTTAAATCGTGATGATATAATCGACCAATGAAGGTTAGTTATATTTAAATTTTAGATTCAGGTTTAATAAGATTTAATAATTATTATTTGTGACGGTAACCTCCATTCAAAATCGTTATCTCAAATTATTTAAACACTCTTGTTAATTTTAACAGTCACTTCACATGGATAATTTTCAATGGACCTGAACAATACACTCAGCGGAAAAATACCTCGCTCAAAACGCACAAAATTGTACCAAAATTGGCCCATAATTCATCATATATCTCATTATATATGGCATCAAAATCTTCCACAATACACACAAAAAACCTCCACTTATAAATTCATCATCATCATCAATATTACTGTGGGAACCTCCTTCACTTATTACAGGGCATTATTCATCAGCGACTTTTACACGTCCACTGAACTAACGATTATACATCCATAGTTCCTCTTTAAAAATTCTTATATTCATCAATTGTATCAAAAACTGTTATTATATTTAACCTTCGTGGGTTTCATTCATGAAGCGATATGAAGTAAAAATTTGCCAGTCACAAATAAATTTTATAGCAAATACGATTAGACACGCCTCCCTGGTCTATCAAAATTGAGATTAATATCATCAAAGTATCGCAGTATAAAAATACTATCTTCAATCAAAGTTCATCTAAATTGCATAAATAGTCGAATAGAATACAATTAGACTGTGGACTGCAAACATTATTGTTCCAATCTAGAATTGAGAAAAACTCCTATCAAATGTTCATTACTATAGTGTACTCAATAAATCGTAATCAAAGTTCAGATTTCATAAAATTGTCTATAATGCAATGGTATTTCAGAATTGACGACAAATGTCTATGTTGTAATCATATTCATAAAACGACTAGTATTTCTAAGATCGTCGATAAAGTAGTAGATTTTAACACTCTAAAATCTTTTAATCATTCTTCTTTCTTGAGGATGACAGAAAATTGGTCAAAGTAATTTACTGAATAGAATTACTTTAATAAAATGACACGCTGTCTGAATTCAAATTTGCCATAGAAAATCGTTAACTTTACAGTCAAATCGTGACTACAAAAATATGCAAATTACTGAAAGAATATATATTATCAGTCTCAACTGATCCAAAATTATTTAAGTATGCCAATGACATAATGATGTCTCAATAAATCGTAGAAAAAGGCATAAATCAGCAAAGTGTACAGAGTACAGAAATATCAAGCAAGAATATGGGGCAAAATATATGAGACAAAAAATATGGGAAAAATGGTTGCTCAGATATCGCTAAATGGCTCAAATAAATCAAGAAACGTTCACGACTACCTTATCTGTTGATTGAAGTTCTAGAGGAAAATTTCCAAAGAAGACTGCTGTTGGTTCCATTTCACCACCGTAAAGATGTGCTCCGACCTCGAACCTGGAACCTGCGCCCTCGGAGAATAGAACAGTATCCTCCGGAAATCGCACTGCTCCGTGTAGACGATAGACATCCTTCTGGCAAAACTCTTCTGTGTGAGCCGGGTCCACCCTGGCCTCTCTTGAAAGTTCCCTGAAGTTCTGGTAGAAATTCGCCATGAAGTTCATTGCAATTATTTCCGCAGAAATGTTCATAATTGTGGAGTATGAAGATATTTCCACTGCCATTTGATGTAATTCAGCGATGGATTACGATGCATGAGTGTAGTAGGATGTTCACTACATGCTCGCTTTTGTAGAATGACGATTAACGAAGCTCCATGTTGCTATTTCACTCCATTGATATATGTCCCAATTGCATTAAAGTTTTAGTCTTCCATCTCCACTTCCGTTATAATAATAGTCGAAAGTACTGCCAGATTATATAGTTCCATTGTAGAATGTAGCGTTGTATCACCAAATGTAATCTTCAGTATCACGGTTGCAATACATGTGTCAGCCGTAGCGTAGAATGTGGTATTATAAAAGTGCTTCTCAGGTGTCGAGAAAATCACTTTTGTCTGCAGTCTTAAAATGCGAATATCTTCCAAAGTATAATAGTGAAAATGTTCAACTTTCGTACACGCCTCAATATTGTAATGCACAATTGAATTAGCATAAATGTAGTAGCTAACTCTTGATAGATAATCTTGTAGACTCGTTTATATGTGCGCTCCAACTTCGCCTAGTTTTAGTAACCGTAAAATTGCACTGCTGCACGCTCAATGCTTGTTCGATGCTGTGGGCTCTACCACACTTGCTAATGACGACTTGCTTCACTGAATAATATATACTTGTTCTATCGGAATTAAGAACTCGAAGTCTGACAATATGAGAATGCGAAATGAGCCATGAGCTCTGAGACATGAGAACTGAGAACTTCCTCTCTGCTGTGCAAGGCCTTTTATCAACTTCTTAAGGGGCGTATCCATCCCTACCATAGCTTGTTCCTCCGTCATTGCTAGAAGTTCTAACTTTGGCTATACTTGGCGGATTTTCAAATTTCAAAAACTCATAATTAATTTCTTCAAAATTCCAAATCAATGCCATAACTGAAAATAGTTTTCCACAATTCTGCATGCCAAAAGTAATTAAATATGGTAGTTTCAGTAATCTCCGTCTCCCTCCAAACTATCATTCATTGGTTCGAGCCTCTCCTCCAATAGCGTAACTTCTTCCTCAGCACAATTCCTTGCTTCCCTGCGACTGCGTCGTAAATCTCAGATCCTTCTCGAACAAAATCATGACGTCACCAAGAATCTCAGCTCATCCAGCCTACTTGCATGAAGTCTGCGTCATCCGTGCCTACGTCATGAATATACACGTCACAACTATGACGGCCATAACTTTATTCACATATGCCAATACAGCCACCGTGGTCTCAGTATAATTCAATTTACGGGGGCAGTACCTTGTCTAAATACGCAATATGATAAGTCTAATACGGGTCTGAAGTCTGTTTTTGGCCGGTGCTTGCTTGTTGCGTAGAGGTCTCCTGCCAGCCAGGAAGACTACTTGTTGTGAGCATGCGCAGTAACAACCGCATGCACGCATGCACGCAGGCAAGGAACGAAGGAAAGAAGGAAGGAGGTTGAACGGTTAGCACAGTGGATGCACGGATTTCACGGCCACCGGCCAAAAACAAACGTCAGTCCTATAATTACCACCTACGGCATAAATGCATCACAAAAATATATAAGGTTGTATTCTTACTTCAATAAGTAATACCACAAGTTATCATGATTCTTTCACCAGGTGGTAGCATTTGTCGTTTCGAAAATCATAGCGAAGGGAAATGAAATCGTTGACTCAACACTAAAGAAACTTGGGTGGGAATCAATCGAGGCTAGGAGGATGAAATCTAGACTCTGCGCTATGTACAACACGTATACAAATCAACCAGCATGGGGTGAGCTTAGCAAACGTATGGAAAAGCCTACTTACATGGGTAGGAGCGATCATCGTTTCAAAGTTAAGGGCCGACCACAGCGAAGAAATTATGGTAAATATTATTTTGTAAACCGTGCCATTGATAACTGGAACTCTCTACCTGCCGCAGTCTTAGAGCCTTTTCCAAAACATTTAGGCATGTTTAAGAAAAAACTGACTATTTGTGTAAATACTCCAGTTTAATTGCTATTGAATTGTTATGTATAATTATTTATTTGTTACTAGAAACCCGACCCGAATTCGTCCGGGACAGTTATGAATGCATTACATGATAAGCGCTTTTTCTTTCCAATGTCAATGAACAACGACCAATATCCGTTTTACGTCTTGGCATGATGGGTTAAAATCACTGACCGGACTATTAATTATATTATCATAGAGATGCATGTGCAAAAAATTCTTGTCAGACGTAATTTAAGAATGGCGAGGTGCATGAAACACAAATCCTCCTACCGTCCAATCTGAACTTTACTGTGAATTTTGCGGAACGAAAAGTTCACAGGCGAAATGAAGAAAAGCAAAGTTGCACTTTCAGGGAAACTCCAAACACATCCACCCTTCTCTTAAGTTTTTAACTCAACACGACTCGACAGTTTGCTGCTGGCTGTATCTGGGGCAATAATCTCGTCCGCTAGCTAAGCTGTAACTGGGGTGATAGACTCGCCCCTAGCTAGCTCGTAAACTGTCGCCTCAGTAACTGAATGGAGATTGTTGGAAGAAATTGAAACGTAAAAACACTTATAGTAGGCGATGTTTTGAAGATAGAGATAAGCTCTTCCGGGCTTTTTTGTAGAACTTTTCATCCTGAACAATGCTTACGCTCATAGTATATTGATATTTTTAACGGTTTGCCCAGCGTAAGCTTACAAAGCGCTCGAAAGCCAGTTTTTTTCGACTTTTCCACTGAAATAGTTACTGCTCGGTTTCCTTTAATCATAAATAAATTATTTTCTACTGAAATCATTCTCAAGATATCCTTTACAGAATGGTGAAAACCGCATCAAAATCCATCAAGTGGTTCTCGAGTTTACCCGTAACATCCAAGAATCGGGGACTTTGTTTTATACTAAGTAGAGATGTATATACAATTTGCCACCGGGGGACACACCCCCAATTGCAAATGAATGAATGAATGAACTACTAGCGAGATGAACTCTTCTCTAGCGCTGGGGTATCTCTGCATAAACAGTATATTTATAGTACTTCAGAATTAGCCATACTGCCGAGTTAGCCAAGTCTTCCCTACAGTAAGTTACGTTGTCGCGAACGCAAGAAGGCCCACAACTCAGACTATGTCTGGCAAGGGAACATCCTCTTCCCAAAGGTTTTGAAGGATTTTCCAATACACATACAACGGCATTTTAAATAACGCATTGGCCTTTGTTAGCGGTTCATGCTGGGTTACAATTTGCCTCTCACTAATGTTCACCGGGTTCGATTTCCGGTCAGTGCATGAGAATTTTGAAGTAAAATATCACGTCTTGCGGTTCTGATTCTATGTAAAAGTGGAGGTCCCGTGGTTCATGACCCAGAGATTAACAGTCACGTAATACTACAAGCTTTCTTCATTTCTTTCAAGCTGGGGTACTTCCATTCACATTGAAATTACAGTATACACTGGTCCAAAAGTTTTGCATATTGCAAGGTTATGCATTTGTGTACTAAATATGATAAACTTGCTTTATCCGATAACTGTTTTATTTATTTATGTAGCGTATGGAATTACACATGAATCACAATAATAACAATAATTAAAATAAAAATAACAAGTAGATTTGTTTTGATAGAATACCCATCTCAACAATTAAAAAACTTCTCAAAGAAGAATCAATTGATGAATGGCAGCAAAAATGGGAACATACTTCAAAACACACTTACAAAAGAATTCTTTCCAACCTGCAACAGGTAGATTAAAATCCAAAATCACCTTAACACCTAATATGACTACAATACTGACTGGACATAGAAATATTGCTTCGTACTTACAGAGACTTAAAATTATACGTAATCCCGAGTGTCCCTGTAAAAACAGCCCTCAGACTATAGTTTATATAATTTTCGTGTGCAGTGAAGTGAAAAATATTAGGCAATTCTTAATTAATAGTGTTAATAGAGACGATAACTGGCCGATGCAGAAATCTGTGCTATTAAAAAAGTATTTAAAGGAATTTTCTAAATTTGTTAATGCTCTGGATTTTCAAGCTCTTAGGAAAAACGAAGACTAATATTGTTTGATATTGTTAAGATGAACAGTCATCTAGAAATTTAATTATTAAAATGTAATTTATTTTGTTCATTTGTTAAAATGTATTGTAAGTGCATGTAGTACTACTTATGTAGTGGAGCATGCAGAGAGTATGAACAGTAAATTAAAAAATAATAATAGTGTACCTGCATCCTATTCGCAAGCCTGAGATGCCTTTAGGGCAACAGTCGCCCATGTGTAGGTGTGTTGACAAGCTTTTGGAATGGCATCGCCGATCGATAGTCCCGCCGACTCGTAGATAAGAGAGAAAACTCCCCTGTAAGATATGCTGTCATTATTTGGCCACCGCTCTCAGGCAAATTGCGTAGAAACATACGGAGTTCTCCTGAGTACATACGCAATTTGCCTGATAGTGGTGGCCAAATGGCAGCATATCTTACAGGGGAAATTTCTCTCGTGTCTACGAGTCGGCGGGACTCTCTATTGGCGATGTCATTTCAAACGCTTGTCAACACACCTACACATGGGCGATTGTTGCCGTAATGGCGTCACAACCTTGCCAATAGGATGCAGGAACACATCGCGCCTGCAAAGAATACCCACCGCAGCGCTGCAACGGCGTAATATCACAGCGGTTTTTAACACTCCTCAAATTTAATTGTTATTATTATTATTATTATTATTATTATTGTGATTCATGTGTAATGCCATACGCTACATAAATAAATAAAACAGTTATTGGATAAAGCACGTGTATTTAGTCCACAAATACATAAGCTTGCAATATGCAAAACTATTTTGACCAGTGTAACATACAGAAAATAGTATGGCATTTTAAAGTTTGTATTAATTCTCATGTGAAATGTTTAAATTAGTGATTTTGAAGTGCTTCCCCTGGGTCGTTCATCTGTAGCCTGGCGCTGAGAATTAATTGTTCTCTGTGGAACTCTAGCTCGGATGAAACCCAATACGGGAAGTCTCTATGTGCTAAATTGAGCTCCAGACGTGCTACTGGTTTTATAGCATCAGTGTAAGTACTCTTCAAATGGCACCATTTAGAAACTCCTCCATTTCTACCATTACCTTTATTACGTCAGAGACTTACCCTGTAGCCATCTCCATCGCTTCTCGTTCTGGAAGTGGTCATAACTGCACAGAACAATCCCCTCTGTCCATTAGCAATATCCTACACGATTAATGATAAATAAATTGTTTCTCTACCTCAGTTATTTGTAATAAATAAATAAATAAATAAATAAATACGAGCCTTACAGTAGTCGCATATGATGTGTATTTTATACTATTATTGGCACAAATATTAATCTATTGTAAAAGGGAGTGTTTTACAGATATTGTAGTTTATAATACGGAACTCATTTTATTAGATGATTTGTAGCTTCCACCAGCACTAGCCTAAATAAAGAATACGATATGGATCAACTAGATTAATAGACACGACACCGCTCACAACCTTAAATTCCCTATAAACAGGTCCTCTTCATTCACAGACCAACACGTAATTGCATATGGATTCTGTTAAAATGAGTCATATTGATATGATAAATATCGTTTAAAATGATAATCTAGTAGCAAAAATATCTACCCCGTCCAGGATTCGAACACAAGTTCTCTAGATTCACAGTCATAGGAAATAACCCCACGGCTATTTCGACTACGCAAATGTTGTGCACAATTTCCACGTTCCAATAATACTCCATTACGGAATTAAGTTTCATTTATATTTTGCTTGTTTCTATAATGTTCCTGAGTGACATTGAGTTTAAAATGCCTTATGCCAATGCAATGCCGACTACTTACAATGTTTGATATTAAGGCATTTTACCATTTAATTACTGATACGAATACTTCGGACATGTACCATGCCATTTGTTTAAATCACTTGTCACCAGAGTTCGCATGAACGTTTTCCGTTCAGTATGTCATATACATTCCACATGGCCGAGAGTGCGTCATGGTATCAATTTTCAACACCGCGCGCTGATTGTTTCTCTTACCAGTGCCAGCTGGATCGATCGATCGAGTTGGCAGTGCGTCTTATACTTCCGCTCGATCCACCACTGCCAGCTAGGGCACACTTCCATTCGATCGATCGAGCGGGCAGCGCATACTTCCGTTGTCCACCACTGCCAGCTAGTACACTTCCGTTTGATCGATCGAGCGGGCAGGGCATACTTCCGTTTGATCCACCACTGCCAGCTCGATCGATCCGATCCACTTCCGTCCCCAATTTTCAAAATCACTCCCACAAAACTATCCAGCAACCGAGCGGAAAGATGTTACACATCAAAAAGAAAAAAACAGACACACGAATGAATGAAAAAATAAATGAACGCATTTATGCGTCTTCTTATTATAAATAAATAAATTTAAAAAAACTAACTTACTTGGGGCATATGACCTCACTATTTCGCCCCGTAAAACAGCAATAACTAACAATCAAACAAACTAACTAACCGAATAAATAAATAAATAAATAAATAAATAAATAGATAAATATATTAATATTATAAACAAATGAATGAATAAATACGAAAATTAAAAACAAGATGTTCAGTAAAGAACATATAGCCTACTTTTTCCTAAATGCATGGGTATTGTTATAACTCGTTGTCCTTTTCAAGGAGTATGATTGAATGTTGGTTGTAGTAGCTTGTTCAAATACAACGTGCTATAGGGATATTAAACATGAATATGAGATGCCCTTTGCTAGTGCTACCTCTGTACCAAATTTCGTTCCATTCGGTTTCACCGTGTTCGAATTGTTAAGGGGAATCGATTTTCACACAAAGATGGCCGCCATCCGCAAAATATTAGGCTGATGACCTATTAGTTTGGTCAAAGGATGCTCCCTCCATAAAGGTATGTTGTTGCTAAATTTGCTAGAGATCGGATGATTAGGCTATTCGTAATTTGATTTAAGCTTTGAAAATTTATGTGGCCGCCATTACGTTTCCGTCAAGATGGCGGCGATATAAAACATGACACTGAGGTGCCCTTTGCTAGTGCTACCTCTGTACCAAATTTCGTTCATTCGGTTCCACCGTGTTCGAATTAATAGGGGGAATCAATTTTGACATAAAGATGGCCGCCATCCGCAAACTATTAGGCTAATGGCCTATTAGATTGGTCAATGGATGCTCCCTCCATAAAGGTATGTTGTTGCAAAGTTTAGTAGAGATCGGATGGTTATGTTAGTCGTAATTTGATTTAAGCTTTGAACATTTGTGTGGCCGCCATTACGTTTCTGTCAATATGGCGACGATTATAATCATGACACTGAGATGCCCTTTGCTAGTGCTATCTCTGTACCAAATTTCGTTCCATTCGGTTTCACCGTGTTTGAATTAATAGGGGGAATCGATTCTGACACAAAGATGGCCGCCATCCGCAAACTATTAGGAGAATGACATATTAGATTGGTCAAAGGATGCTCCCTCCATAAAGGTATGTAGTTGCAAAATTTGGTAGAGATCGGATGGTTATGTTAGTCGTAATTTGATTTAAGCTTTAAACATTTGTGTGGCCGCCATTACGTTTATGTCAATATGGCGGCGATATAAATCATGACACTGAGATGCCCTTTGCTAGTGCTATCTCTGTACCAAATTTCGTTCCATTCGGTTTCACCGTGTTTGAATTAATAGGGGGAATCGATTATGACACAAAGATGGCCGTCATCCGCAAACTATTAGGCGAATGACTATTAGATTGGTCAAAGGATGCTCCCTCCATAAAGGTATGTAGTTGCAAAATTTGGTAGAGATCGGATGATTAGGTTAATCGTAATTTGATTTAAGCTTTGAACATTCGTGTGGCTGCCATTACGTTTCAGTCAAGATGGTGTCGATATAAAACATGACACTGAGGTGCCCTTTGCTAGTGCTACGTCTGTACCAAATTTCGTTCCATTCGGTTCCACCGTGTTCGAATTAATAGGGGGAATCCATGTTGACATAAAGATGGCCGCCACCCGCAAACTATTAGGCTAATAACCTATCAGGTTGGTCAAAGGATGCTCCCTCCATAAAGGAATGTTGTTACAAAGTTTGGTAGAGATCGGATGATTATGTTAGTCGGAATTTAACATAAGCTTTGAACATTTGTGTGGCCGCCATTACGTTTCTGTCAAGATGGCGGGGATATAAAACATGACACTGAGGTGCCCTTTGCTAGTGCTACCTCTGTACCAAATTTCGTTCATTCGGTTGCACCGTGTTCGAATTAATAGGGGGAATCAATTTTGACAGAAAGATGGCCGCCATCCGCAAACTATTAGGCTAATAACCTATTAGATTGGTCAAAGGATGCTCCCTCCATAAAGAAATGTTGTTGCAAAGTTTGGTAGAGATCGGATGGTTATGTTAGTCGTAATTTAACTTAAGCTTTGAACATTTGTGTGGCCGCCAATTCGTTTCTGTCAATATGGCGGCGATATAAAACATGAAACTGAGATGCCCTTTGCTAGTGCTACCTCTGTACCAAATTTCGTTCAATTCGGTTTCACCGTGTTTGAATTAATAGGGGGAATTAATTTTCACACAAAGATGGCCGCCATCCGCAAACTATTAGGCTAATGACCTAGTCATTTGGTCAAATGATGCTTCCTCTATAATGGTATGTTGTTGCAAAATTTGGTAGAGATCGGATGATTAGGTTAGTCGTAATTTGATTTAAGCATTGAACATTTGTGTGGCCGCCATTACGTTTCCGTCAAGATGGCGGCGATATAAAAAATGACACTGAGGTCCATTTTGTTAGTACTACCTCTGTACCAAATTTCGTTCCATTCGGTTCCACCGTGTTTGAATTAATAGGGGCAATCGATTTTCACACAAAGATGGCCGCCATCCGCAAACTATTACGCCGATGACCTATTGGTTTGGTCAAAGGATGCTCCCCCCATTAAGGTATGTTGTTGCAAAATTTGGTAGAGATCGGATGATTAGGTTAGTCGTAATTTGATTTAAGCTTTGAACATTTGTGTGGCCGCCATTACGTTTCCGTCAAGATGGCGGCGATATAAAACATGACACTGAGGTGTCCTTTGCTAGTGCTACCTTTGTACAAAATTTCGTTCAATTCGCATTCACCGTGTTCGAATTGATAGGGGGGGACAGACATTCAGTATACACACACTCACACACACACATACACACACACAGACTCACACACACACATACACACACACAGACTCACACACACACATACACACACACATACACACACACAGACAGACACACTTTTTTCGCCCTGTGTTGATCTCATAAGTCTACTTTCATTTTTTGCAAAAATCGAAAGTAGGCTAATAAAAGAATAAATAAAAAAGACTAAATAAAATAGATAAATAAATAAATTAATAACAAGATGTTCAGTAAAGAACATATAGCCTACTTTCTCCTAAATGCATGGGTATTGTTATAACTCTTTGTCCTTTTCAAGGTGTATGATTGAATGTTGGTTGTAGTAGATTGTTGAAATACAACGTGCTATAGGGATATTAAACATGAATATGAGGTGCCCTTTGCTAGTGCTACCTCTGTACCAAATTTCGTTCAATTCGTTCTCACCGTGTTTGAATTGATAGGGGGAATCGATTTGCACACATACTTGGCCACCATCTGCAAACTATTGGGCTGATGTTCTTGCAATTTGGTCAGAATATGTTTCCCACATAAAGATAGGGTGTTGCAAAATCTGGTAGAGACTAGATTATTAGGTTGGTCGTAATTACATTTTAGCTTTTAACATTTGGGAGGCCGTGATTACGTTTCCGTCAAGATAGCGGTGATATAAAACATGACACTGAGGTGCCCTTTGCTAGTGCTACCTCTGTACCAAATTTCGTTCATTCGGTTCCACCGTGTTCGAATTAATAGGGGGAATCAATTTTGACATAAAGATGGCCGCCATCCGCAAACTATTAGGCTAATGACCTATTAGATTAGTCAAAGGATGCTCCCTCCATAAAGGTATGTTGTTGCAAAGTTTAGTAGAGATCGGATGGTTATGTTAGTCGTAATTTGATTTAAGCTTTGAACATTTGTGTGGCCGCCATTACGTTTCTGTCAATATGGCGACGATTATAATCATGACACTGAGATGCCCTTTGCTAGTGCTATCTCTGTACCAAATTTCGTTCCATTCGGTTTCACCGTGTTTGAATTAATAGGGGGAATCGATTCTGACACAAAGATGGCCGCCATCCGCAAACTATTAGGAGAATGACATATTAGATTGGTCAAAGGATGCTCCCTCCATAAAGGTATGTAGTTGCAAAATTTGGTAGAGATCGGATGATTAGGTTAATCGTAATTTGATTTAAGCTTTGCACATTCGTGTGGCCGCCATTACATTTCATTCAAGATGGCGGCGATATAAAACATGACACTAAGGTGCCCTTTGTTAGTGCTACCTCTGTACCAAATTTCCTTCCATTCGGTTCCACCGTGTTCGAATTAATAGGGGGAATCAATTTTGACATAAAGATGGCCGCCATCCGCAAACTAATAGGCTAATAACCTATTAGATTGGTCAAAGGATGCTCCCTCCATAAAGGTATGTTGTTGCAAAGTTTGGTAGAGATCGGATGGTTATGTTAGTCGTAATTTAACTTAGGCTTTGAACATTTGTGTGGCCGCCATTACGTTTCTTTCAAGATGGCGGCGATATAAAACATGACACTGAGGTGCCCTTTGCTAGTGCTACCTCTGTACCAAATTACGTTCATTCGGTTGCACCGTGTTCGAATTAATAGGGGGAATCAATTTTGACATAAAGATGGCCGCCATCCGCCAACTATTAGGCTAATAACCTATTAGATTGGTCATAGGATGCTCCCTCCATAAAGGTATGTTGTTGCAAAGTTTGGTAGAGATCGGATGGTTATGTTAGTCGTAATTTAACTTAGGCTTTGAACATTTGTGTGGCCGCCATTACGTTTCTGTCAAGATGGCGGCGATATAAAACATGAAACTGAGATGCCCTTTGTGAGTGCTACCTCTGTACCAAATTTCCTTCCATTCGGTTGCACCGTGTTCGAATTAATAGGGGGAATCAATTTTGACATAAAGATGGCCGCCATCCGCAAACTGTTAGGCTAATGACCCATTCGTTTGGTCAAAGGATGCTTCCTCTTTAAGGGTATGGTGTTGCAAAATTTGGTAGAGATCGGATGATTAGGTTAGTCGTCATTTGATTTAAGCTTTGAACATTTGTGTGGCCGCCATTTCGTTTCCGTCAAGATGGCGGCGATATAAAACATGACACTGAGGTGCCTTTTGTTAGTACTACCTCTGTACCAAATTTCGTTCCATTCGGTTCCACCGTGTTTGAATTAATAGGGGGAATCGATTTTCACACAAAGATGGCCGCCATCCGCAAACTATTACGCTGATGACCTATTGGTTTGGTCAAAGGATGCTCCCCCCATTAAGGTATGTTGTTGCAAAATTTGGTAGAGATCGGATGATTAGGTTAGTCGTAATTTGATTTAAGCTTTGAACATTTGTGTGGCCGCCATTACGTTTCCGTCAAGATGGCGGCAATAAAAACATGACACTGAGGTGTCCTTTGCTAGTGCTACCTTTGTACCAAATTTCGTTCAATTCGCATTCACCGTGTTCGAATTGATAGGGGGGGGGGACAGACATTCAGAGTACACACACTCACACACACACAGACACACACACAAAGACTCACACACACACATACACACACACAGACAGACACACTTTTTTCGCCCTGTGTTGATCTCATAAGTCTACTTTCATTTTTTGCAAAAATCGAAAGTAGGCTAATAAAAGAATAAATAAAAAAGACTAAATAAAATAATTAATAACAAGATGTTCAGTAAAGAACATATAGCCTACTTTCTCCTAAATGCATGGGTATTGTTATAACTCTTTGTCCTTTTCAAGGATTATGATTGAATGTTGGTTGTAGTAGATTGTTGAAATACAACGTGCTATAGGGATATTAAACATGAATATGAGGTGCCCTTTGCTAGTGCTACCTCTGTACCAAATTTCGTTCAATTCGGTTTCACCGTGTTTGAATTGATAGGGGGAATCGATTTGCACACATACTTGGCCACCATCTGCAAACTATTGCGCTGATGTTCTTGCAATTTGGTCAGAATATGTTTCCCACATAAAGATATGGTGTTGCAAAATCTGGTAGAGACTAGATTATTAGGTTGGTCGTAATTACATTTTAGCTTTTAACATTTGGGTGGCCGCGATTACGTTTCCGTCAAGATAGCCGTGATATAAAACATGACACTGAGGTGCCCTTTGCTAGTGCTACCTCTGTACCAAATTTCGTTCATTCGATTCCACCGTGTTCGAAGTAATAGGGGGAATCAATTTTGACATAAAGATGGCCGCCATCCGCAAACTATTAGGCTAATGACCTATTAGATTAGTCAAAGGATGCTCCCTCCATAAAGGTATGTTGTTGCAAAGTTTAGTAGAGATCGGATGGTTATGTTAGTCGTAATTTGATTTAAGCTTTAAACATTTGTGTGGCCGCCATTACGTTTCTGTCAATATGGCGACGATTACAATCATGACACTGAGATGCCCTTTGCTAGTGCTATCTCTGTACCAAATTTCGTTCCATTCGGTTTCACCGTGTTTGAATTAATAGGGGGAATCGATTCTGACACAAAGATGGCCGCCATCCGCAAACTTTTAGGCGAATGACCTATCAGATTGGTCAAACGATGCTCCCTCCATAAAGGTATGTAGTTGCAAAATTTGGTAGAGATCGGATGATTAGGTTAACCGTAATTTGATTTAAGCTTTGAACATTCGTGTGGCCGCCATTACATTTCATTCAAGATGGCGGCGATATAAAACATGACACTAAGGTGCCCATTGCTAGTGCTACCTCTGTACCAAATTTCCTTCCATTCGGTTCCACCGTGTTCGAATTAATAGGGGGAATCAATTTTGACATAAAGATGGCCGCCATCCGCAAACTAATAGGCTAAATACCTATTAGATTGGTCATAGGATGCTCCCTCCATAAAGGTATGTTGTTGCAAAGTTTGGTAGAGATCGGATGGTTATGTTAGTCGTAATTTAACTTAGGCTTTGAACATTTGTGTGGCCGCCGTTACGTTTCTGTCAAGATGGCGGCGATATAAAACATGACTCTGAGGTGCCCTTTGCTAGTGCTACCTCTGTACCAAATTTCGTTCAATTCGGTTTCACCGTGTTTGAATTGATAGGGGGAATCGATTTGGACACATACTTGGCCACCATCTGCAAACTATTGGGCTGATGTTCTTGCAATTTGGTCAGAATATGTTTCCCACATAAAGATATGGTGTTGCATAATCTGGTAGAGACTAGATTATTAGGTTGGTCGTAATTACATTTTAGCTTTTAACATTTAGGTGGCCGCGATTACGTTTCCGTCAAGATAGCGGTGGTATAAAACATGACACTGAGGTGTCCTTTGCTAGTGCTACCTTTGTACCAAATTTCGTTTAATTCGCACTCACCGTGTTCGAATTGATAGGGGGGGACAGCCATTCAGAGTACACACACTCACACACACACAGACACACACACACACACACACAGACTCACACACACACATACACACACACAGACTCACACACACACATACACACACACAGACAGACACACTTTTTTCGCCCTGTGTTGATCTCATAAGTCTACTTTCATTTTTTGCAAAAATCGAAAGTAGGCTAATAAAAGAATAAATAAAAAAGACTAAATAAAATAGATAAATAAATAAATTAATAACAAGATGTTCAGTAAAGAACATATAGCCTACTTTCTCCTAAATGCATGGGTATTGTTATAACTCTTTGTCCTTTTCAAGGAGTATGATTGAATGTTGGTTGTAGTAGATTGTTGAAATACAACGTGCTATAGGGATATTAAACATGAATATGAGGTGCCCTTTGCTAGTGCTACCTCTGTACCAAATTTCGTTCAATTCGGTTTCACCGTGTTTGAATTGATAGGGGGAATCGATTTGCACACATACTTGGCCACCATCTGCAAACTATTGGGCTGATGTTCTTGCAATTTGGTCAGAATATGTTTCCCACATAAAGATATGGTGTTGCAAAATCTGGTAGAGACTTGATTATTAGATTGGTCGTAATTACATTTTAGCTTTTAACATTTGGGTGGCCGCGATTACGTTTCCGTCAAGATAGCGGTGATATAAAACATGACACTGAGGTGCCCTTTGCTAGTGCTACCTCTGTACCAAATTTCGTTCATTCGATTCCACCGTGTTCGAATTAATAGGGGGAATCAATTTTGACATAAAGATAGCCGCCATCCGCAGACTATTAGGCTAATGACCTATTAGATTAGTCAAAGGATGCTCCCTCCATAAAGGTATGATGTTGCAAAGATTAGTAGAGATCGGATGGTTATATTAGTCGTAATTTGATTTAATCTTTAAACATTTGTGTGGCCGCCATTACGTTTCTGTCAATATGGCGACGATTATAATCATGACACTGAGATGCCCATTGCTAGTGCTATCTCTGTACCAAATTTCGTTCCATTCGGTTTCACCGTGTTTGAATTAATAGGGGGAATCGATTCTGACACAAAGATGGCCGCCATCCGCAAACTATTAGGCGAATGACCTATTGGTTTGGTCAAAGGATGCTCCCCCCATTAAGGTATGTTGGTGCAAAATTTGGTAGAGATCGGATGATTAGGTTAGTCGTAATTAGATTTAAGCTTTGAACATTTGTGTGGCCGGCATTACGTTTCCGTCAAGATGGCGGCGATATAAAACATGACACTGAGGTGTCCTTTGCTAGTGCTACCTTTGTACCAAATTTCGTTCAATTCGCATTCACCGTGTTCGAATTGATAGGGGGGGACAGACATTCAGAGTACACACACTAACACACACACAGACACACACACACACACAGACTCACACACACACATACACACACACAGACTCACACACACACATACACACACACAGACACACACTTTTTTCGCCCTGTGTTGATCTCATAAGTCTACTTTCATTTTTTGCAAAAATCGAAAGTAGGCTAATAAAAGAATAAATAAAAAAGACTAAATAAAATAGATAAATAAATAAATTAATAACAAGATGTTCAGTAAAGAACATATAGCCTACTTTCACCTAAATGCATGGGTATTGTTATAACTCTTTGTCCTTTTCAAGGAGTATGATTGAATGTTGGTTGTAGTAGATTGTTGAAATACAACGTGCTATAGGGATATTAAACATGAATATGAGGTGCCCTTTGCTAGTGCTACCTCTGTACCAAATTTCGTTCAATTCGGTCTCACCATGTTTGAATTGATAGGGGGAATCGATTTGCACACATACTTGGCAACCATCTGCAAACTATTAGGCTGATGTTCTTGCAATTTGGTCAGAATATGTTTCCCACATAAAGATATGGTGTTGCAAAATCTGGTAGAGACTAGATTATTAGGTTGGTCGTAATTACATTTTAGCTTTTAACATTTGGGTGGCCGCGATTACGTTTCCGTCAAGATAGCGGTGATATAAAACATGACACTGAGGTGCCCTTTGCTAGTGCTACCTCTGTACCAAATTTCGTTCATTCGGTTCCACCGTGTTCGAATTAATAGGGGGAATCAATTTTGACATAAAGATGGCCGCCATCCGCAAACTATTATGCGAATGACCTATTAGATTAGTCAAAGGATGCTCCCTCCATAAAGGTATGTAGTTGCAAAATTTGGTAGAGATCGGATGATTAGGATAATCGTAATTTGATTTAAGCTTTGAACATTCGTGTGGCCGCCATTACATTTCATTCAAGATGGCGGCGATACAAAACATGACACTGAGGTGCCCTTTGCTAGTGCTACCTCTGTTCCAAATTTCCTTCCATTCGGTTCCACCATGTTCGAATTAATAGGGGGAATCAATTTTGACATAAAGATGGCCGCCATCCGCAAAATAATAGGCTAATAACCTATTAGATTGGTCAAAGGATGCTCCCTCCATAAAGGTATGTTGTTGCAAAGTTTGGTAGAGATCGGATGGTTATGTTAGTCGTAATTTGATTTAAGCTTTGAACATTCGTGTGGCCGCCATTACGTTTCAGTCAAGATGGCGTCGATATAAAACATGACGCTGAGGTGCCCTTTGCTAGTGCTACCTGTGTACCAAATTTCGTTCCATTCGGTTCCACCGTGTTCGAATTAATAGGGGGAATCAATTTTGACATAAAGATGGCCGCCATCCGCAAAATAATAGGCTAATAACCTATTAGATTGGTCAAAGGATGCTCCCTCCATAAAGGTATGTTGCTGCAAAGTTTGGTAAGAGATCGGATGGTTATGTTAGTCGTAATTTAACTTAAGTTTTGAACATTTGTGTGGCCGCCAATACGTTTCTGTCAATATGGCGGCGATATAAAACATGAAACTGAGATGCCCTTTGCTAGTGCTACCTCTGTACCAAATTTCGTTCAATTCGGTTTCACCGTGTTTGAATTAATAGGGGGAATTGATTTTCACACAAAGGTGGCCGCCATCCGCAAACTATTAGGCTAATGACCTAGTCATTTGGTCAAAAGATGTTTCCTCTATAAAGGTATGTTGTTGCAAAATTTGGTAGAGATCGGATGATTAGGTTAGTCGTAATTTGATTTAAGCTTTGAACATTTGTGTGGCCGCCATTACGTTTCCGTCAAGATGGCGGCGATATAAAACATGACACTGAGGTGCCTTTTGTTAGTACTACCTCCGTACCAAATTTCCTTCCATTCGGTTTCACCGTGTTCGAATTAATAGGGGGAATCGATTTTCACACAAAGATGGCCGCCATCCGCAAACTGTTACGCTGATGACCTATTGGTTTGGTCAAACGAAGCCCCCCCATAAGGGTATGTTTTTGCAAAATTTGGTAGAGATCGGATGATTAGGTTAGTCGTAATTTGATTTAAGCATTGAACATTTGTGTGGCCGCCATTACGTTTCCGTCAAGATGGCGGCGATATAAAACATGACACTGAGGTGCCTTTTGTTAGTACTACCTCTGTACCAAATTTCGTTCCATTCGGTTCCACCGTGTTCGAATTAATAGGGGTAATCGATTTTGACACAAAGATGGCCGCCATCCGCAAACTATTACGCTGATGACCTATTGGTTTGGTCAAAGGATGCTCCCCCCATTAAGGTATGTTGTTGCAAAATTTGGTAGAGATCGGATGATTAGGTTAGTCGTAATTTGTTTTAAGCTTTGAAAATTTGTGTGGCCGCCATTACGTTTCCGTCAAGATGGCGGCGATATAAAACATGACACTGAGGTGTCCTTTGCTAGTGCTACCTTTGTACCAAATTTCGTTCAATTCGCATTCACCGTGTTCGAATTGATAGGGGGGACATACATTCAGAGTACACACACTCACACACACACAGACACACACACACACAGACTCACACACACATACACACACACAGACTCACACACACACATACACACACACAGACAGACACACTTTTTTGCCCTGTGTTGATCTCATAAGTCTACTTTCATTTTTTGCAAAAATCGAAAGTAGGCTAATAAAAGAATAAATAAAAAAGACTAAATAAAATAGATAAATAAATAAATTAATAACAAGATGTTCAGTAAAGAACATATAGCCTACTTTCTCCTAAATGCATGGGTATTGTTATAACTCTTTGTCCTTTTCAAGGAGTATGATTGAATGTTGGTTGTAGTAGATTGTTGAAATACAACGTGCTATAGGGATATTAAACATGAATATGAGGTTCCCTTTGCTAGTGCTACCTCTGTACCAAATTTTGTTCATTCGGTTGCACCGTGTTCGATTTAATAGGGGGAATCAATTTTGACATAAAGATGGCCGCCATCCGCAAACTAATAGGCTGATAACCTATTAGATTGGTAAAAGGATGCTCCCTCCATAAAGGTATGTTGTTGCAAAGTTTGGTAGAGATCGGATGATTAGGTTAGTCGTAATTTGATTTAAGCTTTGAACATTTGTGTGGCCACCATTACGTTTCCTTCAAGATGGCGGCGATATAAAACATGAAACTGAGATGCCCTTTGCTAGTGCTACCTCTGTACCAAATTTCGTTCATTCGGTTGCACCGTGTTCGATTTAATAGGGGGAATCAATTTTGACATAAAGATGGCCGCCATCCGCAAACTAATAGGCTAATAACCTATTAGATTGGTCAAAGGATGCTCCCTCCATAAAGGTATGTTGTTGCAAAGTTTGGTAGAGATCGGATGATTAGGTTAGTCGTAATTTGATTTAAGCTTTGAACATTTGTATGGCCACCATTACGTTTCCTTCAAGATGGCGGCGATACAAAACATGACACTGAGGTGCCCTTTGCTAGTGCTACCTCTGTTCCAAATTTCCTTCCATTCGGTCCACCATGTTCGAATTAATAGGGGGAATCAATTTTGACATAAAGATGGCCGCCATCCGCAAAATAATAGGCTAATAACCTATTAGATTGGTCAAAGGATGCTCCCTCCATAAAGGTATGTTGTTGCAAAGTTTGGTAGAGATCGGATGGTTATGTTAGTCGTAATTTGATTTAAGCTTTGAACATTCGTGTGGCCGCCATTACGTTTCAGTCAAGATGGCGTCGATATAAAACATGACGCTGAGGTGCCCTTTGCTAGTGCTACCTCTGTACCAAATTTCGTTCCATTCGGTTCCACCGTGTTCGAATTAATAGGGGGAATCCATGTTGACATAAAGATGGCCGCCACCCGCAAACTATTAGGCTAATAACCTATTAGATTGGTCAAAGGATGCTCCCTCCATAAAGGAATGTTGTTGCAACGTTTGGTAGAGATCGGATGTTTATTTTAGTCGTAATTTAACATAAGCTTTGAACATTTGTGTGGCCGCCATTACGTTTTTGTCAAGATGGCGGCGATATAAAACATGACACTGAGGTGCCCTTTGCTAGTGCTACCTCTGTACCAAATTTCGTTCATTCGGTTGCACCGTGTTCGATTTAATAGGGGGAATCATTTTTGACATAAAGATGGCCGCCATCCGCAAACTATTAGGCTAATTACCTATTAGATTGGTCAAACGATGCTCCCTCCATAAAGAAATGTTGTTGCAAAGTTTGGTAGAGATCGGATGGTTATGTTAGTCGTAATTTAACTTAAGCTTTGAACATTTGTGTGGCCGCCAATACGTTTCTGTCAATATGGCGGCGATATAGAACATGAAACTGAGATGCCCTTTGCTAGTGCTACCTCTGTACCAAATTTCGTTCAATTCGGTTTCACCGTGTTTGAATTAATAGGGGGAATTGATTTTCACACAAAGGTGGCCGCCATCCGCAAACTATTAGGCTAATGACCTAGTCATTTGGTCAAAGGATGCTTCCTCTATAAAGGTATGTTGTTGCAAAATTTGGTAGAGATCGGATGATTAGGTAAGTCGTAATTTGATTTAAGCTTTGAACATTTGTGTGGCCGCCATTACGTTTCCGTCAAGATGGCGGCGATATAAAACATGACACTGAGGTGCCTTTTGTTAGTACTACCTCTGTACCAAATTTCCTTCCATTCGGTTTCACCGTGTTCGAATTAATAGGGGGAATCGATTTTCACACAAAGATGGCCGCCATCCGCAAACTGTTACGCTGATGACCTATTGGTTTGGTCAAACGATGCCACCCCATAAGGGTATGTTTTTGCAAAATTTGGTAGAGTTCGGATGATTAGGTTAGTCGTAATTTGATTTAAGCATTGAACATTTGTGTGGCCGCCATTACGTTTCCGTCAAGATGGCGGCGATATAAAACTTGACACTGAGGTGCCTTTTGTTAGTACTACCTCTGTACCAAATTTTGTTCCATTCGGTTCCACCGTGTTTGAATTAATAGGGGAAATCGATTTTCACACAATGATAGCCGCCATCCGCAAACTATTACGCTGATGACCTATTGGTTTGGTCAAAGGATGCTCCCCCCATTAAGGTATGTTGTTGCAAAATTTGGTAGAGATCGGATGATTAGGTTAGTCGTAATTTGTTTTAAGCTTTGAACATTTGAGTGGCCGCCATTACGTTTCCGTCAAGATGGCGGCGATATAAAACATGACACTGAGGTGTCCTTTGCTAGTGCTATCTTTGTACCAAATTTCGTTCAATTCGCATTCACCGTGTTCGAATTGATAGGGGGGGACATACATTCAGAGTACACACACTCACACACACACAGACACACACACACACACAGACTCACACACACACATACACACACACAGACTCACACACACACATACACACACACAGACAGACACACTTTTTTGCCCTGTGTTGATCTCATAAGTCTACTTTCATTTTTTGCAAAAATCGAATGAAGGCTAATAAAAGAATAAATAAAAAGACTAAATAAAATAGATAAATAAATAAATTAATAACAAGATGTTCAGTAAAGAACATATAGCCTACTTTCTCCTAAATGCATGGGTATTGTTATAACTCTTTGTCCTTTTCAAGGAGTATGATTGAATGTTGGTTGTAGTAGATTGGTGAAATACAACGTGCTATAGGGATATTAAACATGAATATGAGGTGCCCTTTGCTAGTGCTACTTCTGTACCAAATTTCGTTCAATTCGGTTTCACCGTGTTTGAATTGATAGGGGGAATCGATTTGCACACATACTTGGCCACCATCTGCAAACTATTGGGCTGATGTTCTTGCAATTTGGTCAGAATATGTTTCCCACATAAAGATATGGTGTTGCAAGATCTGGTAGAGACTAGATTATTAGGTTGGTCGTAATTACATTTTAGCTTTTAACATTTGGGTGGCCGCGATTACGTTTCCGTCAAGATAGCGGTGATATAAAACATGACACTGAGGTGCCCTTCGCTAGTGCTACCTCTGTACCGAATTTCGTTCATTCGATTCCACCGTGTTCGAATTAATAGGGGGAATCAATTTTGACATAAAGATGGCCGCCATCCGCAAACTATTAGGCTAATGACCTATTAGATTAGTCAAAGGATGCTCCCTCCATAAAGGTATGTTGTTGCTAAGTTTAGTAGAGATCGGATGGTTATGTTAGTCGTAATTTGATTTAAGCTTTAAACATTTGTGTGGCCGCCATTACGTTTCTGTCAATATGGCGACGATTATAATCATGACACTGAGATGCCCTTTGCTAGTGCTATCTCTGTACCAAATTTCGTTCCATTCGGTTTCACCGTGTTTGAATTAATAGGGGGAATCGATTATGACACAAAGATGGCCGCCATCCGCAAACTATTAGGCTAATGACCTAGTCATTTGGTCAAAGGATGCTTCCTCTATAAAGGTATGTTGTTGCAAAATTTGGTAGAGATCGGATGATTAGGTTAATCGTAATTTGATTTAAGCTTTGAACATTCGTGTGGCCGCCATTACATTTCATTCAAGATGGCGGCGATATAAAACATGACACTAAGGTGCCCTTTGCTAGTGCTACCTCTGTACCAAATTTCCTTCCATTCGGTTCCACCGTGTTCGAATTAATAGGGGGAATCAATTTTGACATAAAGATGGCCGCCATCCGCAAACTAATAGGCTAATAACCTACTAGATTGGTCAAAGGATGCTCCCTCCATAAAGGTATGTTGTTGCAAAGTTTGGTAGAGATCGGATGATTAGGTTAGTCGTAATTTGATTTAAGCTTTGAACATTTGTGTGGCCACCATTACGTTTCCTTGAAGATGGCGGCGATATAGAACATGAAACTGAGATGCCCTTTGCTAGTGCTACCTCTGTACCAAATTTCCTTCCATTCGGTTTCACCGTGTTCGAATTAATAGGGGGAATCCATTTTCACACAAAGATGGCCGCCATCCGCAAACTATTACGCTGATGACCTATTGGTTTGGTCAAAGGATGCTCCCCCATAAAGTTATGTTGTTGCAAAATTTGGTAGAGATCGGATGATTAGGTTAGTCGTAATTTGATTTAAGCTTTGAACATTTGTGTGGCCGCCATTAAGTTTCCGTCAAGATGGCGGCGATATAAAACATGACACTGAGGTGTCCTTTGCTAGTGCTACCTTTGTACCAAATTTCGTTCAATTCGCATTTACCGTGTTCGAATTGATAGGGGGGACAGACATTCAGAGTACACACACTCACACACACACACACACACACGCACAGACTCACACACACACATACACACACACAGACTCACACACACACATACACACACACAGACAGACACACTTTTTTCGCCCTGTGTTGATCTCATAAGTCTACTTTCATTTTTTGCAAAAATCGAAAGTAGGCTAATAAAAGAATAAATAAACAAGACTAAATAAAATAGATAAATAAATAAATTAATAACAAGATGTTCAGAAAAGAACATATATCCTACTTTCTCCTAAATGCATGGGTATTGTTATAACTCTTTGTCCTTTTCAAGGAGTATGATTGAATGTTGGTTGTAGTAGATTGTTGAAATACAACGTGCTATAGGGATATTAAACATGAATATGAGGTGCCCTTTGCTAGTGCTACCTCTGTACCAAATTTCGTTCAATTCGGTTTCACCGTGTTTGAATTGATAGGGGGAATCGATTTGCACATATACTTGGCCACCATCTGCAAACTATTGGGCTGATGTTCTTGCAATTTGGTCACAATGTGTTTCCCACATAAAGATATGGTGTTGCAAAATCTGGTAGAGACTAGATTATTAGGTTGGTCGTAATTACATTTTAGCTTTTAACATTTGGGTGGCCGCGATTACGTTTCCGTCAAGATAGCGGTGATATAAAACATGACACTGAGGTGCCCTTTGCTAGTGCTACCTCTGTACCAAATTTCGTTCATTCGATTCCACCGTGTTCGAATTAATAGGGGGAATCAATTTTGACATAAAGATGGCCGCCATCCGCAAACTATTAGGCTAATGACCTATTAGATTAGTCAAAGGATGCTCCCTCCATAAAGGTATGTTGTTGCAAAGTTTAGAAGAGATCGGATGGTTATGTTAGTCGTAATTTGATTTAAGCTTTAAACATTTGTGTGGCCACCATTACGTTTCTGTCAATATGGCGACGATATTAATCATGACACTGAGATGCCCTTTGATAGTGCTATCTCTGTACCAAATTTCGTTCCATTCGGTTTCACCGTGTTTGAATTAATAGGGGGAATCGATTCTGAAACAAAGATGGCCGCCATCCGCAAACTATTAGGCGAATGACCTATTAGATGGGTCAAAGGATGCTCCCTCCATAAAGGTATGTAGTTGCAAAATTTGGTAGAGATCGGATGATTAGGTTAATCGTAATTTGATTTAAGCTTTGAACATTCGTGTGACCGCCATTACATTTCATTCAAGATGGCGGCGATATAAAACATGACACTAAGGTGCCCTTTGCTAGTGCTACCTCTGTACCAAATTTCCTTCCATTCGGTTCCACCGTGTTCGAATTAATAGGGGGAATCAATTTTGACATAAAGTTGGCCGCCATCCGCAAACTAATAGGCTAATAACCTATTAGATTGGTCAAAGGATGCTCCCTCCATAAAGGTATGTTGTTGCAAAGTTTGGTAGAGATCGGATGATTAGGTTAGTCGTAATTTGATTTAAGCTTTGAACATTTGTGTGGCCACCATTACGTTTCCTTCAAGATGGCGGCGATATAGAACATGAAACTGAGATGCCCTTTGCTAGTGCTACCTCTGTACCAAATTTCGTTCAATTCGGTTTCACCGTGTTTGAATTAATAGGGGGAATTAATTTTCACACAAAGATGGCTGCCATCCGCAAACTATTAGGCTAATGACCTAGTCATTTGGTCAAAGGATGCTTCCTCTATAAAGGTATGTTGTTGCTAAATTTGGTAGAGATCGGATGATTAGGTTAGTCGTAATTTGATTTAAGCTTTGAACATTTGTGTGGCCACCATTACGTTTCCTTCAAGATGGCGGCGATATAAAACATGAAACTGAGATGCCCTTTGCTAGTGCTACCTCTGTACCAAATTTCCTTCCATTCGGTTTCACCGTGTTCGAATTAATAGGGGGAATCGATTTTCACACAAAGATGGCCACCATCCGCAAACTATTACGCTGATGACCTATTGGTTTGGTCGAAGGATGCTCCCCCATAAAGGTATGTTGTTGCAAAATTTGGTAGAGATCGGATGATTAGGTTAGTCGTAATTTGATTTAAGCTTTGAACATTTGTGTGGCCGCCATTAAGTTTCCGTCAAGATGGCGGCGATATAAAACATGACACTGAGGTGTCCTTTGCTAGTGCTACCTTTGTACCAAATTTCGTTCAATTCGCATTCACCGTGTTCGAATTGATAGGGGGGACAGACATTCAGAGTACACACACTCACACACACACACACACACACACACAGAGACTCACACACACACATACACACACACAGACTCACACACACACATACACACACACAGACAGACACACTTTTTTCGCCCTGTGTTGATCTCATAAGTCTACTTTCATTTTTTGCAAAAATCGAAAGTAGGCTAATAAAAGAATAAATAAAAAAGACTAAATAAAATAGATAAATAAATAAATTAATAACAAGATGTTCAGTAAAGAACATATAGCCTACTTTCTCCTAAATGCATGGGTATTGTTATAACTCTTTGTCCTTTTCAAGGAGTATGATTGAATGTTGGTTGTAGTAGATTGTTGAAATACAACGTGCTATAGGGATATTAAACATGAATATGAGGTGCCCTTTGCTAGTGCTACCTCTGTACCAAATTTCGTTCAATTCGGTTTCACCGTGTTTGAATTGATAGGGGGAATCGATTTGCACATATACTTGGCCACCATCTGCAAACTATTGGGCTGATGTTCTTGCAATTTGGTCAGAATATGTTTCCCACATAAAGATATGGTGTTGCAAAATCTGGTAGAGACTAGATTATTAGGTTGGTCGTAATTACATTTTAGCTTTTAACATTTGGGTGGCCGCGATTACGTTTCCGTCAAGATAGCGGTGATATAAAACATGACACTGAGGTGCCCTTTGCTAGTGCTACCTCTGTACCAAATTTCGTTCATTCGATTCCACCGTGTTCGAATTAATAGGGGGAATCAATTTTGACATAAAGATGGCCGCCATCCGCAAACTATTAGGCTAATGACCTATTAGATTAGTCAAAGGATGCTCCCTCCATAAAGGTATGTTGTTGCAAAGTTTAGTAGAGATCGGATGGTTATGTTAGTCGTAATTTGATTTAAGCTTTAAACATTTGTGTGGCCGCCATTACGTTTCTGTCAATTTGGCGACGATATTAATCATGACACTGAGATGCCCTTTGCTAGTGCTATCTCTGTACCAAATTTCGTTCCATTCGGTTTCACCGTGTTTGAATTAATAGGGGGAATCGATTCTGACACAAAGATGGCCGCCATCCGCAAACTATTAGGCGAATGACCTATTAGACTGGTCAAAGGATGCTCCCTCCATAAAGGTATGTAGTTGCAAAATTTGGTAGAGATCGGATGATTAGGTTAATCGTAATTTGATTTAAGCTTTGAACATTCGTGTGGCTTCCATTACATTTCATTCAAGATGGCGGCGATATAAAACATGACACTGAGGTTCCCTTTGCTAGTGCTACCTCTGTACCAAATTTCCTTCCATTCGGTTCCACCGTGTTCGAATTAATAGGGGGAATTGATTTGCACACAAAGATGGCCGCCATCCGCAAACTGTTAGGCTAATGACCTATTCATTTGGTCAAAGGATGCTTCCTCTTTAATGGTATGTTGTTGCAAAATTTGGTAGAGATCGGGTGATTAGGTTAGTCGTAATTTGATTTAAGCTCTGAACATTTGTGTGGCCGCCATTACGTTTCTGTCAATATGGCGGCGATATAAAACATGACACTGAGATGCCCTTTGCTAGTGCTACCTCTGTACCAAATTTCGTTCCATTCGGTTTCAACGTGTTTGAATTAATAGGGGGAATTGATTTGCACACAAAGATGGCCGCCATCCGCAAACTGTTAGGCTAATGACCTATTCATTTGGTCAAAGGATGCTTCCTCTTTAATGGTATGTTGTTGCAAAATTTGGTAGAGATCGGGTGATTAGGTTAGTCGTAATTTGATTTAAGCTCTGAACATTTGTGTGGCCACCATTACGTTTCCTTCAAGATGGCGGCGATATAAAACATGACACTGAGGTGCCTTTTGTTAGTACTACCTCTGTACCAAATTTCGTTCCATTCGGTTGCACCGTGTTCGAATTAATAGGGGGAATCAATTTTCACACAAAGATGGCCGCCATCCGCAAACTATTACGCTGATGACCTATTAGATTGGTCAAAGGATGCTCCCTCCATAAAGGTATGTTGTTGCAAAATTTGGTAGAGATCGGATGATTAGGTTAATCGTAATTTGATTTAAGCTTTGAACATTTGTGTGGCCGCCATTACGTTTCCGTCAAGATGGCGGCGATATAAAACATGACGCTGAGGTGTCCTATGCTAGTGCTACCTTTGTACCAAATTTCGTTCAATTCGCATTCACCGTGTTCGAATTGATAGGGGGGGACAGACATTCAGAGTACACACACTCACACACACACACACACACACACACACACACACACACACACACAGACTCACACACACACATTCACACACACAGAGAGACACAATTTTTTCGCCCTGTGTTGATCTCATAAGTCTACTTTCATTTTTTGCAAAAATCGAAAGTAGGCTAAAAATGAGTAAATAAATGAAATGAATGAATGATTAAATGAATACCTGAATTAATGAATGAACAAACAAATAAATAAATAAATTTAAAATTAACAAATGAATAATTGAATGAATGAATAAATATAAATAAATGAATAAATTATTAAATGCTTGAATAAATGAATGAATGATAAAATAAATCAATGAATCAATAAATGAATAAATGTATAAATAAATGAATAAATGAATACATGAATGAATGAATAGTTTTAACAACAAATTGTATATCCGCCTTAGTCAATACATAAACGAAAATAAATTATAATTACATTTGCTCCTGGTACATGTTTCAGGGATTAATAGCTTTTATCCCCTTCATCAGCCAAGACAAATATCCGAAGAAAGATATAAAATAGCGTAGCACCCAAAAAAAAATGGCTATTTAACTTAATATGGTGCACCATATAAGTAGGTCACAGAAAAATGTTGAGCAAAACTAAAATAATATATGAAACAGCGATGATATTCAGCCATCAAAACACACAGAATCAGTGGACAGCTCATTCGTGAATCCGCTCCAAAACACTGGTCGAAGCTTGAATTGGCAAAAATCACAATACTTCACCATATGAACACAACCAATGAAGAAGCCTTATGCTTAACAGGTCCATAAGCCAAATCAAATGCCTGCATACAAACTAGACGAGCGTGGAAGGAACAACTTCATATATCAATGAGGTTAGCTCAATGCATAACCTGAAAGAAGCAAAGGAAAAACAAAAACCATAATAAAAGGGAACAAGGGGAACTTGATAGTCTGAAATAATTATGAAAAACATGGCGGTCAATAAGAAAATACTTACTGAAGAATTTTCTTATATACGTTCTTTGTACAATTATTTTTTGGCACTATTGAAACTTTAAGGGCGTCAAAAGATTGCACTCTAGACATTGCAACATGTTGCTGGCCATAATTGAAAACTTGATGAGGCAAATTGAGACCTATACGTTCCAGTGTTGCCCCTTGAGCTTTATTGATTGTGATAAAGTATGCCAAGCGAATCGGAAAATGTTGCCTCTTAAAAGAAAATGATTGTTTTATCCGATGGTGTTAAATCAAGTCGAATGATTAGACCTCTCTGCCTAATTTTAACTGCACTTATTTCCAAATCCAAGCATTTTCATGCATATTTCTTATAATTAATATGGTATCAAGTCGAAGGGTTGGATCTCTCCGCCTAATTTTAACTGCACTTATTATTTCCAAATTCAAGCAATTTTCGTACATATTTCTTATAATTAATATGGTAGCATTTAGGAGCCCTTAGGAAACTTCAGATTTCTTAGGAGCATAACAATAGGTCAATCGTTTGGAGTATGTGGAAGCAAATCACTTAATTCCGAGGAATTCAAGAATTCTGAGGAGTCTAATATATACAACTGGCCGAAAGAACCGTCGCTTATAATTTTGGAATATACATTAACGAAGAAAAGCGATGATGTGCAATTCCATATATTTTAAAACAATATGGACCGTATGCATGTGGCAAAGTGCCATTGGCACCAAATGAAACCAAGGACATAGCATTTGTTGTACTGCCGATTATTCTCTCTTAAATTCCTTGAGATTTCATTTCCAGTGAAAAATTGTTGCAGTCTGTCAAATATTTTATATTTAGTAAGATCAATTTTGCCATTACAACACCAAAGGTCAAAGTAACCAAGCGTAGATTTCTCGCTACAGAAATACAGTGCAGAACAATGTTTACATTTGTTCGTCAAGGACCATACACTGTACGGCATTATATCTGGAATAGTTTCTGAAATGGCATATTTATATTCGATTTTAAAAGTAGCTTCGTATTTTTCTCCGATTTCCCACTTTTTTGTGGCTAATGTTCTTTTTTGTCAAATGGATATATTCATTGTAGCATTTCTCTCCAAATTAACGTCATATTCAATATGAGTGGATCGCTACTATGAAACAAGATGTTCAGTAAAGAACATATAGCCTACTTTCTCCTAAATGCATGGGTATTGTTATAACTCTTTGTCCTTTTCAAGGAGTATGATTGAATGTTGGTTGTAGTAGCTTGTTGAAATACAACGTGCTATAGGGATATTAAACATGAATATGAGGTGCCCTTTGCTAGTGCTACCTCGGTACCAAATTTCGTTCAATTCGGTTTCACCGTGTTTGAATTGATAGGGGGAATTGATTTGCACACATACTTGGCCACCATCTGCAAACTATTGGGCTGATGTTCTTGCTGTTTGGTCTGAATATGTTTCCCACATAAAGATATGGTGTTGCAAAATTTGGTAGAGAGTAGATTATTAGGTTGGTCGTAATTACATTTTAGCTCTTAACATTTGGGTGGCCGCGATTACGTTTCCGTCAAGATAGCGGTGATATAAAACATGACACTGAGGTGCCCTTTGCCAGTGCTACCTCTGTACCAAATTTCGTTCCATTCGGTTTCACCGTGTTCGAATTGATAAGGGGATTCGATTTTCACACAAAGATGGCCGCCATCCACAAAATATTAGGCTGATGACCTATTAGTTTGGTCAAAGGATGCTCCCTCCATAAAGGTATGTTGTTGCTAAATTTGCTAGAGATCGGATGATTAGGCTAATCGTAATTTGATTTAAGCTTTGAACATTTGTGTGGCCGCCATTACGTTTCCGTCAATATGGCGGCGATATCAATCATGACACTGAGATGCCCTTTGCTAGTGCTATCTCTGTACCAAATTTCGTTCCATTCGGTTTCACCGTGTTTGAATTAATAGGGAGAATCGATTTTGACACAAAGATGGCCGCCATCCGCAAACTATTAGGCGAATGACCTATTAGATTGGTCAAAGGATGCTCCCTCCATACAGGTATGTAGTTGCAAAATTTGGTAGAGATCGGATGATTAGGTTAATCGTAATTTGCTTTAAGCTTTGAACATTCGTGTGGCCACCATTACGTTTCAGTCAAGATGGTGGCGATATAAAACATGACACTGAGGTGCCCTTTGCTAGTGCTACCTCTGTACCAAATTTCGTTCCATTCGGTTCCACCGTGTTCGAATTAATAGGGGGAATCAATTTTGACATAAAGATGGCCGGCACCCGCAAACTATTAGGCTAATAACCTATTAGATTGGTCAAAGGATGCTCCCTCCATAAAGGTATATTGTTGCAAAGTTTGGTAGAGATCGGATGGTTATGTTAGTCGTAATTTAACTTAAGCTTTGAACATTTGTGTGGCCGCCATTACGTTTCTGTCAAGATGGCGGCGATATAAAACATGACACTGAGGTGCCCTTTGCTAGTGCTACCTCTGTACCAAATTTCGTTCCATTTGGTTTCACCGTGTTTGAATTAATAGGGGGAATTGATTTTTACACAAAGATGGCCGCCATCCGCAAACTATTAGGTTAATCACCTAGTTATTTGGTCAAAGGATGCTTCCTCTATAAAGGTATGTAGTTGCAAAATTTGGTAGAGATCGGATGATTAGGTTAATCGTAATTTGATTTAAGCTTTGAACATTTGTGTGGCCGCCATTACGTTTCCGTCAAGATGGCGGCGATATAAAACATGACACTGAGGTGCCTTTTGTTAGTACTACCTCTGTACCAAATTTCGTTCCATTCGGTTGCACCGTGTTCGAATTAATAGGGGGAATCGATTTTCACACAAAGATGGCCGCCATCCGCAAACTATTACGCTGACGACTTATTAGTTTGGTCAGAGGATGCTCCCCCCATAATGGTATGTTGTTGCAAAATTTGGTAGAGATCGGATGATTAGATTAGTCGTAATTTGATTTAAGCTTTGAACATTTGTGTGGCCGCCATTACGTTTCCGTCAAGATGGCGGCGATATAAAACATGACACTGAGGTGTCCTTTGCTAGTGCTACCTTTGTACCAAATTTCGTTCAATTCGCATTCACCGTGTTCGAATTGATAGGGGGGGACAGACATTCAGAGTACACACACTCACACACACACAGACACACAGACACACACACACACAGACTCACACACACACATACACACACACAGACAGACACACTTTTTTCGCCCTGTGTTGATCTCATAAGTCTACTTTCATTTTTTGCAAAAATCGAAAGTAGGCTAAAAATACATAAATTACATAACTTAATTTCCACTTTGAACATTTTTTCCCCAAAGAGTCTATTTTTTCATAGTAGCGCTCCACTCATACATACGTTCTATTACAGAACTAGCTATGGCAAAATTTATCATCTATTGCTACCATATATATGAGTGTTGGAATTGGCTACACCCATAAATTCTTTACAATAATTTTCAAACATACGACAGTCTTTTCATAATTGATACCTTGTTTTAACCTGAAGTAAGTTTTTCAAATATTATTAAGTTTGCATTCGTTCTATATCATTTTAAATTAATTTTTATAGTTTTTCATAATTATTTCAGACTATAAAGTTCCCCTTGTTCCCTTTTATTATGGTTTTTGTTTTTCCTTTGCTTCTTTCAGGTTATGCATTGAGCTAACCTCATTGATATATGAAGTTGTTCCTTCCACGCTCGTCTAGTTTGTATGCAGGCATTTGATTTGGCTTATGGACCTGTTAAGCATAAGGCTTCTTCATTGGTTGTGTTCATATGGTGAAGTATTGTGATTTTTGCCAATTCAAGCTTCGACCAGTGTTTTGGAGCGGATTCACGAATGAGCTGTCCACTGATTCTGTGTGTTTTGATGGCTGAATATCATCGCTGTTTCATATATTATTTTAGTTTTGCTCAACATTTTTCTGTGACCTACTTATATGGTGCACCATATTAAGTTAAATAGCCATTTTTTTTGAGTGCTACGCTATTTTATATCTTTCTTCGGATATTTGTCTTGGCTGATGAAGGGGATAAAAGCTATTAATCCCTGAAACATGTACCAGGAGCAAATGTAATTATAATTTATTTTCGTTTATGTATTGACTATGTATTTTTATAGTTTTTCATAATTATTTCAGTCTATCAAGTTCCCCTTGGTCCCTTTTATTATGGTTTTTGTTTTTCCTTTGCTTCTTTCGGGTTATGCATTGAGCTAACCTCATTGATATATGAAGTTGTTCCTTCCACGCTCGTCTAGTTTGTATGCAGGCATTTGATTTGGCTTATGGACCTGTTAAGCATAAGGCTTCTTCATTGGTTGTGTTCATATGGTGAAGTATTGTGATTTTTGCCAATTCAAGCTTCGACCAGTGTTTTGGAACGGATTCACGAATGAACTGTCCACTGAATCTCTGTGTTTTGATGGCTGAATATCATCGCTGTTTCATATATTTTTTTAGTTTTGCTCAACATTTTTCTGTGACCTACTTATATGGTGCACCATATTAAGTTAAATAGCCATTTTTTTTGTGTGCTGCGCTATTTTATATCTTTCTTCGGATATTTGTCTTGGCTGATGAAGGGGATAAAAGCTATTAATCCCTGAAACATGTACCAGGAGCAAATGTTATTATAATTTATTTTCGTTTATGTATTGACTAAGGCGGATATACAATTTGTTGTTAAAACTATTTAGTACGTCAATACGGAACCATCATGGAAACTAGTTTAAATAATAGAATGAATGAATGAATGAATGAATGAATGAATGAATGAATAAATGAATACATGAGTAAATTAATGAATGATTGAATGAATATATGTATAAATGAGTAAATTAATAATTAATTGAATAAACAGATATATTTAGCTTTATGTCTGAAAATTATGCATTTTCGGCTAAAACTTAGTGAATATCCTAGATGAGATGTGTACCTATACTTTAAGTTGAATATTTGTCAGCTTGTAATTGGTTCGTGTCAAAATAACTGGAGTGAATTGCATGACAATTCGTACTTAAGGAGAAGGAAAACTTTATAATAAAACTAAGCTATACATTTATATAATATCAAGTAAATGCCCTCAAATCCCGCCAGTAAGGCAATTACGCCATTGATATCCATTACATGACATGAATTCGGGGGCTTAGGCATGAATTTGTGGAATTTGTACGGAGGTGGCTGGTTATCAAACACTCCTACGATAAGGCTCGTATAATCACGTCCTTCTAACACGCGTGTGTTACCAATCAAGGAGTCGTGGAATGTGTCCACGCTACTCTGTCATCTGCCAGGAGCAGGGGTGATTGATCCCTTGACACCTATTCTACGAATCCATTGGTCATTTCTAGACAAATAATGTGGTACATTGATTTCTTGCCAGGGCGAATAGAATAATAAGTGGTGGCACTCCGGTAGTTGACTATTTCCGCCGCTAGATGGTATTAGCGTTCCTTGGCCTGGACGTGCAGGTGGACGATCAGTCTGGCTCGTTGTTTATTAAAAGAAGTATTGCACTAAATACGAAGCAAGTTGTGAATAACAGAAACACAGAAATACTGTCCAGAACACACTAAAATACATTTCTAAGTAGAGTAGAGCTTACCTCTAAACAGAAGAGATCTTCATTATTTTTCGCGTTGATTTTGAAGGCGATCTGGTTCTCAGTTCCCTGGACATATCTTTCGCCCGGAAAAAGAACCGGCGTTTAATGTAATGAACACTACCGTAGGGAAATATAATAACAGGAGCTCCTCTAAGCAGCACACATTTCGGAACACAGGGAGTTCACAGATCATATCCTCACAATCTGAAAAGATATCGCCCCACAACGCGGCTTCTTTCTCCAACTTTGCCTCCACTACTGCATCTACACGTTTCATCACGTGAAATAAAGATAAAGACGGGTATTTGAGAAATTTAGATTCACTTCCGCCTAAGTCTCTCAGCATGGTGAGGATACATACATCACTAACAGCATTAAATGTTTGGGAATCACTTACCAACGACCTAATAATGCAGGAGATACATTTCACAATATTCTTTGCTGCTGTGTGAATCAGGTAACCACACAAATAATAAACGACGTTATCGTCTGCTCTCTCAGAACTGTCATCATTAACTGATCCAGTTCGGGTTCAATGTCTGTCAGTGTAATCGTTTCTTTAATTTGCTGACAAATGGTATCCTTCACCTCTCTGCTCGTATGTATTTCATTTCTCACCATTGACCGTATTCATTAAAGGAAGAAAGCTTGTTGCCAATAACGTCCTCATAATTAGCTTGTGAAGAAAGTACCTCTTTCACTGGTATGCCTATGTACAGTATATAGACTGACGCAAATGGAGGCGAAAGAAGTCGGTAGAAGTAGGATGATCGTCACTGATTAAACCTCATTTAAGTCCAAAATGCCTCTCGGAAGGGTCTTGATTTAATTTTTCAGTTAAAACGTACTTGTATTGTAAGTACAATTTACGCGCGGTAATGCATCACTGGTTGACTGCCGTCATCTGCTGAGACCATACGATTGCCGCGGCGCGTGGTGTTGAAATTTAGAAAAACTTCATCTTAACCATTGAGTCATACGGAAGTTCCACCACTTATTACTTTATTCGCCCTGTTCTTGCTATAGATTCCAGTATTCATATCGTCAGCGCACCAGGAAAAGTCAGCTGTGCTTGAATTGCAGGTGTCTTTCCGTGTACTGCGCAATCCAAAAGCATCAAGTCAGTCACCTGCTTTACTCACTCAGTGCAGTCTTTCGGTCTCTTTTTATACTCAGTACTCTGTTAATAAATAAATATAAAGCCTTGAGAGAATGTTGAAACTGAACATACACAATAAATCTGGATGAACAACAAGCACCGTGCTGGAGGTTGCAGCAACTGACTGCCAATATATTTAGGTCAGGAATGGATGGGCTGCGCATGCGTACAGACGAAACGCCACATCCCGTCACAGAGTGTTAATCTGACTTCTTCTGGCGCGCAGATAATAGGTACTTAACTCGTGTTAGTGTAATTTATTCCACTATTAGTGCATTAGAGGGTAAGACTGTCCTCCATTCTTCTGTCATAGAATTTTGTTCCTAGTAGTTGATCTCATTATCCGACTTCATTTTCTGTGAACCCGTCAATGAGAGCTAGTCAGACAATATTGTGAGGTAATCAGGTTACCCTGTTGACGTGAATATGTCAATGGAAGCTAGTCAGGCAATATCGAGAGGTGATCAGGATATCTTGCTCTAGGAAATATGTCAATGGAAGTTAGTCATACAATATCACGAAGTGATCAGGATATCTTGCTCTAGGAGATATGTCAATGAAAGCTAGTCAGACGATATCGCGAGGTGATCAGGATACCTTGCGTGCGAGAATATGTAAATAAAATCTAGTTAGACATGTGGCCAGGATATCTTGCTACCGGAAATAGTCTATGTCAATGAAAGCTAGTCAGGCGATCTCGCAAGGTAATCATGATACCTTGCTGATGTGAATATGTCAATGGAAGCAAGTTAGACAGGTGATCAGGATACCTTGCTGACGGGAATATGTCAATGAAAGCTAGTTAGACAGGTTATCATGATTCCTTGCTGTGTGGCTCAGGGGTAACGTTCTCGCTTGCTGTGCCCAAGGTAGCAGGATTGAATCCTGGTGCAGTCAGTTGGTATTTGAGGGTGCGCAAATGTGAGGGATTCATGTCAGTAGATTTATTAGCACGTTAAAGATCCACGCATCTCTAAGATCCACAGTAGTTAAAAGGGTCGTAAAACCCTGATCATTATTGACGTGATTATGTCAATGAAAGACAGTTACGTGATACCGCGAGGTCTTAAGGATATCATACTGACGTGAATATATCATTGAAAGCTAGTCGGACTGGTGATCTGGATACCTTCTTAACGCATATCCCAGTAATTTGGATTATTTGTGTTGATCGACTGAAAAGTTACAATCTCAATATTGTGAATAAGACAACACTGTAAAATGGCTTCAAAGCTATAACGGCAATCAGCCATGTTAACCCTCCAGTGAATTAACCACCAAGAAGCACATTAGAAAACATATTCATGAGCAACACCTTGCTCCGCCCTACAATTGACGTACAGTATATTGTCGGCATGCCTACTATCTGCATCACTGGAACCAACTAAAAGAGCCGATGCTGAAAACTGGAAAGGCGTGGACTAAAGAGATAAAAGAACAACACCGTCTACGAATGAAGGAATTCTGGGATAATTTTAAAGCTAAAAGGAAACAGTTGAAATTGCATAGTCCTTAGTTGACCGAAACAAAACAAGAGGAAGAATAATAATAACTGCTGATTAGAGAAATGTTTTTGCTGAGGCTAGTATAGCCCCGGAATTAGTGACGTAGCACAGTGGCCCGAGCACAGTAGTTGGAGTGTGACACTTGCTAACTAGAAGAATTATAATTATCCATGTTTTAGTTTTTTCACTATATAAAAACGGTCATGGACGCATAAATTCTTATTTATTTAAGACTTTAAGTTGGCAGTACTGCTTGCGTAGCTTCCGTGGAATATTCACCTCTGTCCCTCAGCGAACACCGGAATTGATGAATATGTAGAGAAGATTCTAGTGACAACTGACAAGTAAACCCTGTGCACTGTTGATTCACGTCGGAGGCATATTATGAAATCGATATGTTATACGGAGTATTTCATGTACTGTGCTTCCCCCACGTATCCGGAGCAAAAGCAACGTTGTAAACAAGAATGTACTCGACAAGAACGGCATATATCCAGTTTGAACACTCTTTGTGAACCGTGGCTGTTTATATAACGTAACGAGTTGTCCCAGAAACACAAGGAGATCGATACCAATGTGGGTGTGAGGAGAATTATTTGGACGCATGTCGCAATACATGGAGTTTATATAAACACGCAGACGTACTCGCATCGTCTTGAAATCACTCTGGGGTTAAATTGTTGAAAATAATAGAGAATTGGTGCTGGGATAAAAAAAAAACATTCGAAATCTTAATCGGAATAAATCATTTTTGATAATATTTATTGCCATTATTTTATGCTATTAAAAGAATAGCGCACAGTGTGCATTAGATTTGTTTAGAACAGCGGTTTTGAACCAGTGGGTCGCGATCTCCTGGGGGGTCGCGAGATACGGAGACAAAGTAAAAGGAATGAGTTATTGCTGTAGAAATAGGAATCTCTGTTTCGGGGGCTTATAGGCCGTGTTCCAAGGACATTTTGTCGTCCTGACGTTTCGCTGAATACTGCGTTCAGCATGTTCACAGGTAACATTAAGCGAAGTAAAACAAGTAAACAGAAGATACATAAATAGTCAACAACCCACACATAGAGGCTACCATAGCAACGGCGTACCACATACAAGTAATGCATCAAGGACAGGGCTGCTCGTCTGTTGCATCTTCTCGTCTACGACGGTCAATAAGGGCAGGCTTGAGGGGATTAAGGACTGGAAGTCATGCTCTGTTCACACGTTCTGCTTCCTCCTTAAGATTGAAGCTGTTAGTATGCTTCAGGATTTCAATGGCCTCCCTTTGTAGCCTGGCATGATAAGACACCGTGGTGGACAGAACTTCGGTGTCTCCATATCTTATATCGTGACCTGCGAGTAGTGAGTGTGCTGCTACAGTGGATTTATCTGTTTGTCCCAGCCGGCTGTGCCGTTCTTGCTCCTTGAGGCGAGTGGCAATACTTCTTTTCGTTGTTCCAATATATACTTGGCCACAATCACACGGGATTTTATAAACCCCTGCCGCGGTATGGGGATGTCGCTTATCTTTAGCGGACCTAAACATGTCCTTAATTTTTCGTGTAGGCCTGTATATTATGGTCTTTATATCATGGGGCTCAAGTAGCCTCCCTATTCTGTCCGTGACCTTTTTTATATACGGAAGAAAAGTTCTAGCCAGGGGCTGCTTGTCTCCAATTACCCTTGTGAAGGCCTTCACATTCTCTAGAGATTCTAGATCACTCCTGACTGTCTTCTCGTATTTTGATTTCTGAGGTCAGAGACTGTGTGTGGGTGTCTCTGTAGGTTTGGTAGTGTTTTGTGGAGCTATTTTGTCGTGTATATTTGGATCTGATGATAATCGCTTGACGAGCGAAATATGTCATCCCTTCTTCTTCTTCTTCTTCTTCTTCTTCTTAATCTTATTCTTCTTCTTCTTCAATTGTCTGTAACAATATATATATAAATGTTAATCACATGTAATTTATTTCAGGGTATTTTTAGCCTATTTACAATTTTGAAAAAAATAGGCTTATGAGATCACATTTTGTCCGAGTGCGTGTGCGTGTGTGTGTGTGATGTGTGTGTGTGTGTGGGTCCTAATAACTTCTAAACGGCTGGAGCGATTTCAATGAAACTCGGCAGGTTCATAGCACTATTCCGGACAACCCCGACCGTGCCCTTCAAATTTTGTTACGTCTCACCAATCCAACATGGCGGCTGTGCGAAATATTTCACCAGCATTCAATATCTCCGAAACTATTACCGATATCACCCTGGATTATTTTACGGTGATAAAGGGAACTACTAGAATTTCACCTATGTGACTGTTGAAAACTGGTAACTACCAAACCAACATGGCGGCGAAGCGAAGTTGCGACTTTTAAATAGACGTTTCTCGCGATTTAACCAACCAAACGCAATAAAACTTGGTACAGTATATGTTTATATTCACTGTAATGCACCGACATCTAACTTCATTCAATTGTTTACATAACCACAAGATGGTGGTGTGCGAAATATTTCACCGGCATTCTATATCTCTGAAACTATTAGCGGTATCACCCTGAAATTTTGTACGGAGATAATGGGCACAACTGAAAGTTCATCTATAAGACTTTCAAAAACCGGTCAACTACAAAACGAAGATGGCGACGAAGCGAATTTGAAAGTTTTAAATAGACCTTTCTCGCGATTTAATGTTCCAAACCCAATGAAATCTGGTGCAGGAAATGTTTATACACATTGTAATGCACTGGTATCTAATTTAGTTCAATTGTTTACATAACCTCAATATGGCGGCTGTGCGATTTTAAAATTAAGTTTTTATTTCTTGTGTCGTAATCATGCGATCGAAGTGAAAGTTTGAATAATGAACCTACGCAGTAATTTTTCTTTAATGGTACATGACTCTATGGCCTATACATTTAACAATCCAACATGGCGACCATCCGAAATATTTAGACGATACTGAATATCTACGAATCTATTTTAGCAATCAAACTAAATTTTTTAATGTTCATAGGGGCTATGAACTTAAGTTCACCTATAGGACTTTAAATAACCTGGTGATCACAAATCCAACATGGCGGTGACGCGAATTATAAATATTCACATGGACGTTTCTCGCAATTTAACCATCCGCGTGCAGTGAAACTTGGTACAGTAAATCTTTATCCGAATGTTAATCCACTGGCATCTAATTTATTTTAATTGTTTCCATAACCTCAAGATGGCAGCTGTGAAAATTTTTTAAATCTCCTTGTTTATTCTTGCGTCCTAATTATGCGATTGAAGTTTGAATACTACACGTTCACAATAATCTGCATGTAACAGTACATAACTCTAGGACCTACATATATAAAATCCAACATGGCGACCATCCGAAATATTTAGTCGGTTCTCAATATCTACGAATCTATTACCGCAATCAAACTGAAATTGTGTATGTTGATAGTGGCAATTAACATAAGTAGGATATATGAAAATAGGCTGTATAGTTCTTCACGGAACTACTTGTTTTTATTTGTAATAACTCAGGCTGTAATAAAGACAATTTAATTATTTTTAAACCAAGAGGTAGAGAAAATCATAAATTTTTAAATCTCAGCAATTCTTCTAGGTTTGTGCCGTGTGTTGTGTGGGGTTTCGCCTAGGACACCAAGCTGGCTCATCGGTGGGCCCTTGGTGTCCCCGCCCGGACCCGCACAGGAGTAACGAACTGTGCGCTACCTCCCTTTATATAGAGTGCAACTGCACTCCTTGACTGCGAGAACTAAAAGTTCAAGCAGCCTGAACCTCCCTATGAAGGCTTCCAAAAATGTGGTATATTGGCTTTCACGGCCGGTGTATTAAAACTCAGCAATTCTTCTAGGTTTGTGCCGTGTCTTGTGTGGGGTTTCGCCTAGGACACCAAGCTGGCTCATCAGCTAGGAAGTTACTGAAATATGAAATATAAAACAAAGAGAAATGAGAGATTGCGTATTTCTGCGTCATTCGCGCTTACCACTGGAAATTGCCAAAGCATTTCCCTCGTACTGGATGATGCTGTGTGCTTCCCACAGTCTCCTGGACGTCGTCATCTCGTCGATGTTTGATGATATACTGCTAGATTTGAAGATTTATGGTCCGAACCTCGGAACCAACACGTATAACCACACTGGTTAAGTTGTAAACAGATAGTTCTCCACTCCATGGAACATCGGAGCGACACACACTTGCAACCGAACTAGTCAAGTCTTTCACAGACTGTCCTCTACTCCACGGAACATTGGACGATATATGCCCCTGTCGGCTCCCCACTCCAGTCAGGACTTCTAGCTTACGTGGTCTCCACTGATTGGCTGAGCACGCCGCTATACTCCCCTCCTCTGGCTCATTACGCACGGCGGGAGGGTTCCGTTCCAACTATCCGCCTTTTCTTGACACTGCAACCCCGCTTGCGTAATACTTCTTGACAAGAATCAGCCCGTATCTGAATTTCCAGTGAGTCATGTCTCTCATAATATCCTAACTGACGAAACTCCGTAAAATTCCGTAATCATATAATTTTCTATGATATTGTCGTTCGTAATAATTTGCTTGATAGCGTTTTCTAAGACATAGAAAACCTATCTGTATGCTTATAATTTTTATAAAATGCTCCGAAAAATATCTTAATAATATTAATAATAAATTAATAATAATAATAAATTAACATGAAAAATTCTCTTGGCTGAACAATTTGCCGCGTAAATAAATATAGACTGGCTTCCTACTGAATTATGCCAGTGGCATAAAAACCCCTCGAAAAACACGTTACATATTCGCCTCGGATCATCGGATGATTTACCGTGACGACGGTCCATTATCCGATTATCCCAGACACGTTAATAAACCCCATCCAAAATACATATTACATAAATGAAATCACCCTAAATTACAGATATATACACTCATAATTTTTCTTCACGCACTTTGCGTCAAAGTTTGTTGCCACTATGGATCGCACTTTGCAACCAGTCCAATGTTTTTCATATAGAATAGTGTTGCACGGATATTTCCGCCTCTCAAATTTCTCTATGTTGGAGAAATAGACATCATTAATGTGTGAGCACTATGTATTTATGATGTCATATCACACGCATTGAAGGTGTTCTGATATATTTATATCACCAAAGAAATTCCTAATTTCACTGGAGGTCCCTTCCTTATGGTGAAATTTAATCTCACTTATCACTGAGCACACGATCACACTATTGTGGCAGCGCCTCGTGACCATAATACTTGATCTCTCTTTATAAAAGATGAAATTAATATTGACTTCTGAAAAAAATAACAGTAAATGCGCATTACATATAACACCAAATATTTCTGTGCCGTAATCGCCCTGTCTTGTTAAGTTCCCGTAGACCATATTCTACTTAATACTAGTTCTCAACACAGACCAGTTCTCCTCACACAAATGAAACCATACTCACTTACAAATCTTACATGGCGAGGCCGTAAACAGAAATCACGTGTGCCGTTATGTATGAGTTTCATGAAGGACTGTCTCGCCTTCTGATGGCCCATCTTTTGTCCCGTGGACGCTTTAAGCAAAAATACCCTGTCCAAGCGCTCACCCATCTCTTGGGGACAAATGGGAATTCACCAGCGCTACCAAATTCTGACCTTGGTGTATCGAGACATTTTAGTGCTCAAGAGCATCCGACAATCCCGTCATATTTCCCTGTACCTTAAAAACTCTCATTTACTTACATACTACCCCCCTGTGTGACTTCTGATACGCCTGCCTGGAAGACCATCTCCTCCCACGCACCAAATACCACACTTACTCATTTGATAGGCTGGCTCGCCAGCTAAACATCCTCACTTTATGACACATACTTTCGGAGACTATGTATATTATACGTCCCGTATAATCTGTTTCCGTCACTATTCTCCAGCACATATGCTGTTTTCCCAATACGTTTGGAAACTATAAATGGGCCCTCGTAGAGATAAAAGAACTTGGACATGACTTTTTCTAGCTTATTTGACTGTTTCGGCACTCTATGTAAGACTCTGTCTCCCGGCTCGAATAGGTCAAATTTAGTTTCTTTTTGTTGGCGAATTCTCTTTTGTGCTGACTTAGATAAATTCTGTTTCGCCAACTGGACAATGTAATCCATCCCCGGTTGCTTACCCTCATTTAATCCCAACACCCTCGCTAGTTCATTTTGTGGTCTTTTTCCGAAGTGAACTTCGTATGGCGTCAAATTCGTGCTCTCATGCTGGACAGAATTCAGCCAAGTCTCGACCTTGGGAAGATGTCCAACCCAGGCCGTATGCTTGTCATGCACTAGAGTCCGAAAAAGACGAGCCACTTCCCTTAATGGACGCTCTGCAGAATTACCCTGAGGGTACCTTACAGAGGAATGAACGTGTGTTATACCAGCTTCCTGGATACTGGTTCTCCATTTCTTTGCCGTAAACTGTGGTCCACTGTCAGATAGTATCCTGAGAGGAATGCCAAACTCAGGTACATACCTATTAATGATCAGACGGCTACACGCTAGTCCCGTGGCTTTCCTTAGCGGATATAGCTTGACATACTTACTAAAAGCGTCAATAACTATAAAAATGTACTCGTAGCCGTACTGTCCTTTAACGATCGGGCCAAATAAATCCACACACAGTAGTTCGCCGGGACTACTGGTGAGAACTGCAGATCTCTCCCCCACTAAATATTTAACTGGATATTTACTCCTTTGACAGGTGTCACACTTAGCTAAAATCCTCCTAACAACCCTTCCCATTTTACTCCAAATGAAGTCACGACCAATTTCATAGAAGACCTTGGCAGCACCAAAGTGTCCTAATTCCCTATGAATGAACCAAATTAGCTCCTCCCGCAAAGTGGCAGGAACACATATTGCCCACCGATTATTCCTACATTTCCTTGCAAGAAGCCCATCCTGCATCTTGTACGTGAACCGTCCTACTTTCACATACTCTTCTTCACCTATTTCCAACCTAGCCAGTGGCTCCCTTAACTTAACGTCGTCACGTTGCTCCACTAGCATATTTCTCAGTGTCTGTAACGATGCCCTGTTGCTACTGTCCACACATGCACATATTAAAATACCGTCCTCTGCTTTAACCACTGGATAATTCCTACATAAATTAGTGTCCCTCGATAGCATGTCTGCAAGAATGTTATCTTTACCTTTAATATATTTTACTGTGAATTCGTATTCCTGCAGAGCAAGAATCCACCTACTAACTCTGTTAGAACTGAGTTTACAAGTTCTCATATACAGTAATGCATGGTGATCTGTGTGGATCTCAAATTTCCCCCCTACTAAATACATTCTAAATTTCCCTAAACTGAAAACAATTCCGAAAAGCTCTAACTCAGTAATCGTGTATCTTTTCTCTGCTGCTGTCAGTCCTCGCGAGGCTAAAGATACAATGCACAGATTACCCTCATCATCTTTCTGACATAATACTCCAGCAATGCCTATATGTGAAGCATCTGTCATAACCACATATTCCTTATCTTTTAACGGATATTTCAGCACTACAGCTTTCTCAAATCCTTCCTTCAGCGCTCTAAAAGCCTGATCATGTTTGGACTCCCATCTCCATCGAGTCCCACTTTTAAGCAATTCCCTGAATGGTTCTACCAACCCTGAGTATTTAAGAACGAACCTCCTGAAAAAGTTGCAAATTCCCAGGTAAGTTTTTAACTGTTTAACATTCTGTGGCACCTCTGCGTTATGTATCTTATTAACCCTACTTTCTTCTGGTGTCACACCTCTACTCGACACTCTATGACCTAAAAATGTCACTTCTGACTGATAGAATGACGACTTAGACAGCTTCAAAGTGAACCCTGCCTGATCTAACTTCTGAAAAACTATATCTAAATGACGTAGATGCTCATCAAAACTGCGTGAACTAATTACCATATCATCTATGTAAATGGTTACAAACTCTCCTGTGTCATCCCCTAATGCGATGTTTAAAGCCCTAATTAAAGCTGCTGAATTACTCTTTAACCCATAAGGTGTTCTACAAAATTGATAAAGGTTATATTTATGACTAAAAGCTGTAAATGGTCTATCTTCGTACATAAGTGGCACTTGCCATAAACTGGAACTCAAATCTGCACAAGTGAAATACTTCTTCCCCTCAAATGTTTGCATTAATTCCTCTATTGACATAGATTTCAGCTGATCTGAACTAATTCTACTGTTAACCAAACGAGCTTCTAAACAAATACGAACTGTGCCGTCGGTCTTGGGTACCGTGATCAAAGAATTAACATACGGACTGTTAGAGTGCTCAATAATCCCATCTTCAAGCATCTGGTTAATTTGTGCCTCAACTGCACTCTGATAAGCGAAAGGTACAGGATATCTATGTCCTGTGAATACTGACCTATCAATAACGTTCAATGAATGTGTATAGCAATTGGCCATACCAATGCGATCCTCAAAAACTCTCCTATTACACCATAACACATCATAGAGCCGAACACATTGTTCCACCTCTATATTTCCCTGAAATGCAACATCACGTAACGAGTCTTCTAGACTTCCGTTCGTAATCACACTGCCCACAAAACATGGAGAACCCCGCTCTACGGCTGGCGATATCTCATTTAAAGTACAAATCACACCTACAATACTACTCCTCTGAATATGGTCATTGAACGCTTCTTCTACTTCAGAATCTCCCCATTTAAATTTCAAACTCCTTACTTCATAACATAAGTTACCAGACACTCTACTTAGCCACTCTGAACCCAAGTTAACACTGAATACTAAATTTGGAATTACAAGGCAAATCTGCTTCTCTACATAATTATTAATTTTAATGTCTACTAAAACTTGCTTAGAAATTACTTTAGACCTCTTCCCAACAGCTGTGATAACAAAAGGGCTTTTAATTGGCATCTCCTCAAAATTTACTCCAGTTCCTTTCATTTTATCATAAAATGCACTACTTATGCAACTCTTCATACAACCACTATCAATTAAAACATCTGTGTACGCCTCGGACACGTTAAATTTAACTATGGGGCTCTTACTAACCACTTCCTGAATAATACCTTCATCATTTAGTTCATGTAATAATTCCTTACATTTAGGTCATAGGGTTCCTGTATAATTGTATGGACAGGGCATGCTACAGACTGAGATTCTGACCAGGGGCGGCCGCTCCTTATGTGCTGAAGTGCTGCAGCACATTGCTTTATTTGAAAATAAATTATTTTAATAGTATGCCTATTATCTACAAATACAACGCTTTAAAAAAGACGTCAAGCAAGCCAAAAATAGGAAATATTTCTACTCCCCTCACTACGAGGTTCAGAACATGTACGGTTCGAGGTATCTAGGCGTGCGCTCCACTCCGTGCACGGCGTTAGCTGTGCAGATCACAGCCCAGCGAGAATTTCCAAGTTTATTGGCAGGAAGCGTGAATTTTGTCTTCTGCGCATGCGCGCCCAACTTTTCCCTTGTGTTCTGGATGTGCTGTTGGGAAAACAGCTAAGACCAGTCATCACAGCGATTCTTCATTCGACCACTGAGAGGCAGCACTGGTCACACGGAATGTGAACGTGGCCAGTGGCACTATCTGGACTCAGCAATAGGATTTAAGAGGGAATCGCTCAAAGGAAATGGGGTGAAAAAAGCAGAGGAAGCCATCAGCTGTTCCCGCCAGAAGGTCTTTTTCAATACTCCCAACCTACTTATTCTATAGCCACATTTTGTTAATCGATGTACTATCAAAATTATAATTTTTATGCCGTCAAAATAAGGACATGATTATTGTGATGCCTAGTTCATAAATTTCACTATAGCAAAATAACATGTGATTTTGCATTACGGCGTTGCTGGTTTCATTTTAATGCTTTTGGTAATACTGAGTAGTACTGTTTTTGCGCGGTCAGACCAAGTGTTTCCGAGTTCGTGAATATTTTGTAATTGCAGGTGTTATTGTGTGCAGTACTTAATTAATTTTGTATGAGGAATGAGTATATGTGTTGAGTTTGTTTGCGTGTTTGTGCAATATGGAAAACTCAGTGGAGAGCCTCTTGAAAACCCCATTTTCAACCATAACTCTTGAAGAAAAAACTAAGGTAAAGAAGTTAGGTAGACCTACCCCGGACTTAGATATTGCTCAGAAAGCCACTTCTAACAAATCTGCATACACTAGAAAATTTAATAGAAAAGTGTATGAAAACGATTGGGTGTGCGGGTGTGAAATTAGAAATGCCCTTTTCTGTTTCCCTTGTTTGTGTTTTGGCAATAGTGATTCTTGGGGAACAGTGGGTGTTAGAGATCTTGGACATCTAAACGCTTTAATGAGGAAGCATAATGACAGCGAGAAACACATCAATAATTCTTTAAATTTAAGTGCTTTAGGAACAGTTAATATTGCAACACTATTAAGCCGTGCTTATCATGAAGAAAAAGAAAAGCACAATCAACAAGTGGAGAAGAACAGGTATGTGCTATCCAGAATTATAGACTGCATTAAGTTTTGTGGTGCGTTTGAATTAGCTTTAAGAGGGCACGACGAAAGTGATAATTCAGACAATCCTGGCGTTTTCTTGGGCCTAGTAGATTTAATTTCCAGTATAGACAGTGCAGTAAAGGAGCACATTGAATCTAATACAGTTTTCAAAGCGACCTCAAAAACCATCCAGAACGAGCTGTTGGACTGCATGCTAGAAACCTGCAGAGAAGTGATAGCAGAAGAAATGCAGCAAGCATATTTTGTTAGTGTGATGGCGGATGAAACTACAGATGTTTCAGAGCAGACACAGTTAGTGTGGGTATTTCGGTATGAGAAAGATGGTATTCCATACGAACGATTTTGGGGCTTCTTTAAACCAGAAGGTCAGAATGCGGATTCCCTTGCATCATGTATTTTAAGTGTAATGGACAACATGTTTAACGCTACACCACACAAAGTTATTGCGCAGACCTACGACGGGGCATCAGTAATGAATGGTGGTAAAGGTGGAGTGCAAGCAAAGATAAAAGCCTGCTATCCCAACGCACATTACATCCACTGCTATGCACACCAACTGCATTTAACAATGGAACATGCAGCTTCACAGAATCAGTAGGCTAGGATGTTCCTCGCTCATCTGTCAGCGTTCCCTGCTTTCTTCTCAAGGTCGCCGCAACGGACGTCTGCTTTAGAAGCAGTGACAGCTCGAAGAATTCCAACTGGACCAGCGACTAGATGGAATTTCAGGTCGCGCACCGTGAATGTGGTGTACGAGCAAAGGGTATCCATAAGGGAGTGTTTATTAATGCTGGAGAAAACCCCATCCTATAAAACTTGCCTGCAGGCAAACGGGCTTCGTCGCAGCTTAGAAGACGAGGAATTCATATTTTGGCTACATTTCTTTCATAAATTGATGCCACATGTGGACATTATGTACAATCAGTTGCAGTCAAGAACAGCTGATGCCGTGAAGATAAAATCCGCTGTGTCACACTTCATGCAAGTGATCAACAACATCAGGGAATCGGTAGAAGACATTGCTAGTACCTGTACTTCTGAAGAAACGTGTGCTTCAGAAAACAAGCGCAGAAAGTTATCATGTCGGCGTACTGATGCCAAGGAAGTATGTGATAGAATAACACGAGAAGCCCGCGATCGCTTCCAAACCTTGGATCACCTGGAACAAGCAAAACTGTTAGATTCCACCAACTTTGAACGATTTTCCAAAACGTTTCCAGATAAAGAACTAGGTGTAACTGTTCAGGCCTATAGCATGCTGGAAAAGAAAAGGCTCAGACCTTTCTGCGGAACACCATGGCACAAGAAAGACTAAGTGCCCTCGCTATGCTCTCCATTGAGAAGAAGATGGTCTCCAGTATGGAGGGGGTTCAATGCCAGGGTGATTGACAAGTTCTGCAGCAAGAAGGAGCGACGTATGGACTTCATTTTTCGTCACTGAGTGAGTGTTTCTATATGTTTATATACAAAAAAGAAATTGGAAGGAGGGTTAGGCCTACAGCACACAACTAATTTTCTACACCAGCCGCCACTGATTCTGACCTTACTTCGCAGCCTGGTTCGCGTTTAAAGAACCGCTACAGCTGGCCGTAGTACTACTAACTACTGAACTGGTCTGGTTGTTCTGGGCTGTGTTGTCATTGTTTGGCTGTATATTACTACCACTAGGCTGTCCTCTTCCTTGACCCCTATTCTGGTTGTAATTATTGTCATTATAATTTCTCCCTTGATTTCCCCTGAAATCATTGTTTCTCCCTTGATTTCCCCTGTAATCATTGTTCCTCCCTTGATTTCCCCTGAAATCATTGATCCTCCCTTGATACTGATTACCACTGCCATTTCCTCTGTTCTGATTTAGCTGATTATTATTATTTCTATTTTGAGCGTTGGCCCCTTCGCCACCGTTCCCTTGAACTTCTTGATGCCTGGCTTCATTAGGTCTATTATTATTATTACCCTGGTTCCGATTGAAATTGTCCTCATAACCCCCTCTCCCTAGTGCATCAAATGTGCTTAACAAATTTTCTACTTGTGATATAGTCTTTACATTCTGGATACAAGCAGCCTCCTTGATCCTATAGGGAAATTGCCTAAGTAGCAACCTTACCACATCACTTTCCTCCTTCAAGCCATCCAGATATTTACACACTAATACCTGCCCTAAAAAGTATTCGGTCATGGTGGAGCTTCCTTTTGGGTTATATTTACCACACACTACTCCCTCACGATGCTGCGACTGAATAACCTCATTCCAGAACTTTTCACAGAATTTCATTTTAAAGTCATTAATATCAGTAAACTTGTCTCTGTAGACAGCAAACCAATTTTCCTCGTTTCCCCCACAAACACTTGTTCTAAAATTTCAACTACCTGGCACCACTCAATACTACCATCTTCCAACCTCTCCCCAAATTTATTTTCTATAGTGTTCATGAACTCCATTGGGCACCCCTGTCGATTGCTGAACTTACCCAGTTCTACCTCCCTGTGTGTGCTATTCACAAAAACTGGCCTATCTTGACTATTTTCTTGCCTGATCCTAGCTTCTAATTTTAATTCTAATTCTGCGATTTTCTCCTCAGCCTTCCTCTCAATACTGTTTACTGTTACTTTAATGTTTCCTTCTGATTCTTCTACTTTATCATATAGCTTTGCTTGTTTCTCCTCAATCTTGCTAATGCTCTCTCTATTACTCTCTCTTAAATCATTTACTTCTGCAACTATTTGCGAGTGGACTTTCTCAATTCTACCCCCCAGCTGTTCATTAACCTCTTTAGTTGATACTTGAATCTTGTCAATTTCTCTCCCCAATTTCTTTTTAACCTGCAGTGTTTCTAATTTAACTAATTCCTTTAAATTTTCTGCCTGTGTGATGATTCTACTTTCCAACTCCTCCTGTACTTTTCCTAATTTCTTGTCTACATCTGCAATGATCTCTTTAACCTTCTCTTCCATTACTCCTCTGATTTCTCCTCTAATCTGCTCCATTTTCACACTAATTTCCTTGTTGTTTTATCTAATTTTGCATTATTCTGTTCTAATTTCTTATTTAAAGCTTCTGTACTTTCTTTATTTTCCCTACTGTTTTGTTCTAATTTGGCGTTTAAGGCATCTGTACTATCTTTATTTTCCCTACTGTTTTGTTCTAATTTAGCGTTGTTTTGTTCCAGTTTAGCATTTAAAGCGTCTGTACTTTCTTTATTTTCCCTACTGTTTTGTTCTAATTTTGCATTTAAGGCATCACTACTAACTTTGTTCTGATACATGAACTCGAGAAGTAAAGTTTTTAATTCTGGTTGGCCGCCTACACTCCCTGTTTCAGTATCGGGATTTACCTCCGCTACCCCGGTACTACCATCACTCGACATACTGCTCGTATCATCACTCTCCAGTTGATGACCACTACGTAACCTCATCTGTCTTTCTTTCTCATCTCCCATAATGATATACACTGATACAGACAAATAACCCCCAAAATACAGGCACAGAAATATATACCCTTCTCCTTCCACAAATGTTATTAGGTTTTCAGCCCCAAGTTGTCGGTGACAATTGTAACGTTCCCACTTTGCTCCACGTTGAGCGTACAAGTGTAATGTTAATTAATGCCCCATGTTGGTAGCGACAAGTGTAGCAGTTTGACTGGCCCTAACTGTTGGGTAATAAATGTAACTGTTTACCTTTGCCTAAGCTATGTTGTTTTAATGGGCGCCAAGACCTCAACGCAATGTTGAAATCTAAATTTGTATTTAACAACGTCTAGCTCTGGTAGAACACCTTCAAGAATCTAATTCACTCAGATCGTGGTATGATTTGATCATTAACCCAACAAACAATTGTATCAGGAGAAGGAATTGGTCTATATCTAATGCTACCTACTGAAAGCAAAGATTGCATTGTAAAAGAAATGAATTTATTATATAAAACAAGAATAGCAAAATTAATAATAATAATAAGTTTAAAATTTAAATTGGAGCGTTGCGATTTTAATATTACCGATAGAAAATTACGTGAAAACGGAGTCTGATAAATTATTGATTTTACTCTTATTCCCAAGCTATGAAGTTACTGAAATATGAAATATAAAACAAAGAGAAATGAGAGATTGCGTATTTCTGCGTCATCGCGCTTACCACTGGAAATTGCCAAAGCATTTCCCTCGTACTGGATGATGCTGTGTGCTTCCCACAGTCTCCTGGACGTCGTCATCTCGTCGATGTTTGATGATATACTGCTAGATTTGAAGATTTATGGTCCGAACCTCGGAACCAACACGTATAACCACACTGGTTAAGTTGTAAACAGATAGTTCTCCACTCCATGGAACATCGGAGCGACACACACTTGCAACCGAACTAGTCAAGTCTTTCACAGAATGTCCTCTACTCCACGGAACATCGGACGATATATGCCCCTGTCGGCTCCCCACTCCAGTCCCGACTTCTAGCTTACGTGGTCTCCACTGATTGGCTGAGCACGCCGCTATACTACCCTCCTCTGGCTCATTACACACGGCGGGAGGGTTCCGTTCCAACTATCCGCCTTTTCTTGACGCTGCAACCCCGCTTGCGTAATACTTCTTGATAAGAATCAGCCCGTATCTGAATTTCCAGTGAGTCATGTCTCTCATAATATCCTAACTGACGAAACTCCGTAAAATTCCGTAATCATATAATTTTCTATGATATTGTCGTTCGTAATAATTTGCTTGATAGCGTTTTCTAAGACATAGAAAACCTATCTGTATGCTTATAATTTTTATAAAATGCTCCGAAAAATATCTTAATAATAATAATAATAAATTAATAATAATAATAAATTAACATGAAAAATTCTCTTGGCTGAACAATTTGCCGCGTAAATAAATATAGACCGGCTTCCTACTGACTTATGCCAGTGGCATAAAAAACCCTCGAAAAACACGTTACAAACTCATAAATTAAAGTAAGGTAAGATAAAATGTATGTACTCAAGCTTCTTACATTTTTGAGCAGCGGGGATTTTTTGATCGATCACCAATAGTGTCAACTTACGTGTCCCCAACGCTTTGCTGCAGAGAAGAACCACCGTTCGGCGTACTTAAAATCATCACAGATTGCAAAAAATCACGGAAATTAACTGCGTATGACCCCAACACAACACTTCTGACTTCAACTCAAGCTCAACAATGTACAGACTAAAACATAACACAGGTTCAAACACAAGCGTTCTATGACTCATTCTACTTTGCCGCCTAGCTGAGCTCGCCCTCGGCTGTACTTAATTCGCTACCTGCTTACCGTCAGCACAGGATGTAGCGAAGTTTCTGAAAATACAGCGCTGAAGGTCGCGAGGTTTGACAAACAATACTTACCATTATGGCCACATTATTGGAAACAAAAGACATTAAGATCCCCGAAACTTTGTCTTCGTTATAACAGGCTGTTGCTAAAATTACTTCATCGTTGTAATGAGGGGTAATTATGATGATGATTGAGTCTTCAGTCTTTTGACTGGTTTGATGCAGCTCTGCATGCCTCTCAGTCCTGAGCTAAACGTTTCATCTCTACATAGCTACCACACCCTACATCCGAGGCAATCTGTTTAACATATTCTAACCTTGGTCTACCCCTACAGTTCTTGTCCTCAACCCTTCCCTCCATAACTAAGCTTGCTATTCCTGGGTGTATTAGTATGTGTCCTACCAATATATCTCTTCTCTTCATTAGCAGTCGCCAGAAACATCTCTCCTCTCCCACTCGTCTTAATACCTACTCATCTGATCATCATTCTCCTGTAACACCTCATTTCAAAAGCTTCAATTCTCCTCTTTTCTGCTGCACGAATAGTCCAAGTTTCACTTCCATAGAGTGTCACGCTCCTGACAAAAGGCTTTCAAAAATGGCTTCCTAATACCTAAATCTATATTCGATGTCAACAGATTCCTTTTTTGTAGAAATGCTTTCCTTGCCTGAGCCAACCTACTTTTTATATCCTCTTTGATTCATCCATCACTGGTTATTTTGCTTCCTAAGTAACAGAAGTCTCCTACTTTCTTCAGCTTTTCACCTGCCAATTTGATGTCCATAGAGGTTTCTGATTTATTTTGGCTGCCTTCCAATATTTTTGTTTTACATTTATTATTTTTCATCATGAATTCTTTCCTCAAGACGGAGTCCATACCATTCAAAAACTCATTCAAATCCTCAGGCGTGTCGGCCGAGATGACTATGTCATCAGCAAATCTCAGAGTTGAAATTATTTCTCCTTGAATCTTCACTCCCACTTTATGTTATTCTCCAATTTACTTCATTGCTTGTTCAATGTAAATATTGAAAAGTATGGGTGATAAGTTGCAGCCTTGCCTTACACTTTTCTGAGGGGTAATTAACATAATAAATATAGGAAATCAGTTGGGGCCATATAACATTATCGCTGTACCCGGCTTTATCGTTGTATCGGTAATCGTTGTACGGATGATTGACTGTATAACTTTGTTACGGTCATGGTCACTCCCAAACATGTATCTGTGTCAGTTACAAGAAGCTTATTGTGGTTTTGTTGTGTACTGTAGAGAATCGCAGTGATATACTGTAGGGCAGGAATTCCCAACATTTTAGGGAAATTAATGCCGGGTTGACCACGGGACTGAAATGTATGCTCTGGACTGTCACCAAGCCAGAGCAAGGCTTATCGGGAAGTGTGGTGTGGTATCAGGTGGGCTTCACTTCCAGACTCCGAGGGAAATAATGGTTAGCAGTACATATGTATGCTGCCTGCTCATTCATTCCTGTGTATCCCGGTAAAAGCCATCACAAAATAGGCTATACTTGTAGTACTACAGTACATTTCGCCTCGATGCGTAGTGGCTAATATTCTTGGCAGTCACCGCGGAGGCGTTAGTTCGATTTCTGGCTCTGACAAGAAATTTAATTCTGGTTTGAGGGCTCTGACAGGGTATCGTCAGCACCGTGAGAGAAGATTGAGAGAGAATGGTTCGATTCCCTCCTTGGCCATTCTGGAAGAGCTTTTCCGTGGTTTCCCACTTCAACTCCAGGCGAATAACAAGATAGTTCCTAACTTAAGGCCTCGACCACTTCCTTCCTAATTCTCATCTTAATTACAAATCCACACGCTAATACAGCAATCACAATAACTCAGGTTATCAGACAAAACTTCACACATTCCTCATGAAAATTTGTGTAAGACCACCTCGTTGTGTAATCGCTACAATTCTTGGCTGACATCTCTGAATTCCTGGTTCTATCCACAGCTCTGCCAAGAAATTTAATTCTGGACTGAGGGGTGGAATAGGGTACCCTTTGCATCGTGACGCAACAGTCATTCTGGAAATTAATTCTTTATTTTCCCCCCTTTCTACTCCGGGCAAATGCCGAGATGGTAAATTAAGGCCACGGCTGTCTCCTTCTCCGATACTGGTCTCCATTACAAGTACACACTTTAGTACAGCAGTGTATGCCACTGAGATACATGACCCCGATGTCACAAAGATCCTAAATTAATCAACAATATCATCTGTCTTTATTTTTGGGTTTTATCGTTTGCATTGTCCACATATCTTCTTCATCTAGGTCCTATCCGGTCCGTATTTGGCAACCTTCTTGCTGTGCTGTTGCTGTCACTTGCAGTTCGGAATAATTCAGTGGACGTTTTGGAGGTCCAGGTTATGAGATTTTTGAACCTGCATATTCTTCTCCCTCCAACACTTCTTATCCCTGGTTATTTCCTTTAACTCGCGAGGACTGACCCATGGGTATGTTTTAACCGAGGCTTAAGTAATGTATATATTTTTGTTTTGCTCAGCCCTTATTTCCTGTCGCTTACTGTACCTTCTTTCCTAGCCTTGAACTTCACCCCACAAAAGTAACACGTCCATAGCTTTGTGAACACCCAAGTTATTTCTATATTATTTACGGTCGGGTCAGATTTACCCATGGCGCCAGTCCTCGCGTGGCAATTTTTGGCTTACGTTAGTCGGGACAATCTGTAAAACATTAAGGGGGACAATCCACCTATTTTGGTGCAGCACAATCACATAGCTCAAGTTCTTGTTGATCCATGTTTAGGGTCTAGGGATACCTTGATCATCAGCTCATTTGTTCAAAAAAATTGAGATGACTGCTTTGCTGCCACTGTCAAGGACAATTATACTGTTAAGAATATGTTTGCCATTTTGCTGCATGTTAAATCTGAAAAATATAAATAAACCTCATTTTATATTGGGAATAGTTCATAGGAAGACACCAGGTGTAAAATTACTTCATTAAAATCCGTACGACTACGACAAAAAGGGAGCAGCACACTATGGGCCAAAATGACCCGGCACCAGTCCTCATGTAATACTTTTTCACGCCATTTCACAAGGGTTAAGAATAGACTGGAAGAGATGGTACTTGTCAGACATCATCATCATCATCATCAAGTTTCCACTCCAGTTTCCTGGGTGTGGTTTACGAGCGCTCTCCGTTTTGGTCGATTCATGTACCACTGCTCCTTCAAGACTTCATCCCAGTTGATTCCCTTGGATGTGATATCTTCCTTCACTTGGTCCAGCCATCTCCTCCTAGGTCTTCCAACAGGTCTCTTTCCAGCAATCTCAGTATGCAACCATTGTTTTGCAATTCTTCCATCCGTCATACGTTTGACGTGACCAAACCATCGCAAACGTGCCCTAGTTATAGTCTCCTTCAGGGACTGACTTATTCCAGCTTGTTCTCTTATCTTCTCATTTCTTACTTTGTCCTTCCTAGTTTTTTGAAGCATGCTTCTTAGAAACTTCATTTCTGAAGCGTGAAGTCTGCTGTCATTTGGTAGTTGTGCATATTTCCAACCCATAAGTCAATATAGGGACAACGTATGTTCGAAACAGAGTTTGTTTTGATCTTAGTGGCACTTGCTTATTCCAGAGTAGATATCGAACTTCCTGATAGAATTGACTTGATTTCCGAATACGGTTATTTAATTCAAGCTGTATTCTGTTGTCACTTGATATTAAGCATCCAAGGTACTGATACTGGTTTACTGTTTCCAATTGTACACCCTCTAGCATTATATTATCTTTACTTCTCTGTCTGTTAACAGACTTTGCAGCAGTTTTTGTAGCATTTATTTTCAGTCCATATTTTTTCAAATGATCATTTCAGACGTTCCGCCTTTCCTTGACTTCCAGCTCACTATGTCCCCAGATAACTATATCATCTGCAAAAGCAAGAGTTCTGCTTCATTTCCTTTATGATTTCATCCATGATGGTGATGAATAATAATGGTGAAAGGGCACTGCCTTGTTGCACGCCTCTAGATGTCTGGAACCAATCTGAATATCCATTTCCTACTTGAACACAGCTGTAGCAGTCATCGTAAATAATTTTTAGCCTACTTTTCACATTTTGCAAAAATGAGGAAAAAGTAGACTTATGAGATCGGGAAAATGTGTGTCTGTCTGTCTGTCTGTCTGTCTGTCCGTCTGTCTGTCTGTCTGTCTGTCTGTCCTTCTGTCTGTCTGTCTGGCTGTGTGTGTGTCCCCCCCTATCAACTCCTAAACGGCTGCAGCAATCGAAACAAAATTTGGTAATAGTAAAGATCTATACCTGAATATCTCACGGCCATATTTGAAAATGATGTCAGTGCTACCAACTGCTAAAAAATCGCAATTGAAATTTGAGCTCCATGTTGGATATCTTGGAAAGTATGAATGGGAGCTATTTCAAAATTGGCACACGTACAGATCATAATATTTCAGTTTAATTTCCAGGAGGCCAAACATGGCAGTGTTGCCAAAATGATTATAAGCCTCCTGATAGGTCCAATTTTTAAATGCATATAACTTCTACACTATCAAGCGGAATTCAACCAAATTTCGTATGTTGTATGTGTACATAACCAGATATGACTGAGCGTATTCTTAAGACCCAACAGGGCTGCCAACTGTTAATAAATGCTCCTAATTTATTTTATCCAAATACCAATATATCAGAAAGTATGCAAGCCGACAGCTTTAAACTATGCACACGTATAGTACCTGACATTCTATATTAATTTGGAGTAACTTATATACGTCAGTGCTACCAACATGATTCTAAGCCTGCTGACAGGTCCAACTTTAAATACATGTAACTTCCATACTATCATTTGGATTTCAACCAAATTTCGTATGTGCTATGTGTACCATAACAGATATGACTATGCGTATTCTAAGGAGCAACCCGGGCTGCCAACTGTTAATATGTGCTGTCCCTATTTTTGTTACCCTAATATCAATATATCAGAAAGTATGCAAGCCAATAGCTCTAAACTTTGCACACGTATAGTACCTGGCATTCTAGACGAATTTGGAGTAACTAATATACGTCAGTGCTGCCAACATGATTCTAACCCTGCTGATAGGTCCAATTTTAAAATGCATGTAACTTCTATACTAACTAATGGATTTCATTCAAAATTGGCACAACAATAGATCATATTATTTCAGATTATTTCTGACCAATACATGCATGACATTGTTGCCAACATAATTTTACGCGCGCTGTTAGATCCAATGTTTAACTGCATGTAACGTCCATGCTATCCAGTGGACTTCAACCAAATTTTGTATTTAGTACCGTAAGAGACGGAACTAAGAATATATTCAGTCATCAGGGCTGCCAACTGTAGTGCTCTAGTAGGATACATTATGCCAGGTATACAGTATTTCGAACTAATTGGAAATTTCGATATTAGCAACTTAATTTCGTCATTATTCTAGATAGGTTCATATTCTGTAGAATAATCATTGGCATGAAAAGTAGGCTGTATAGTTCTTCACGGAACTTCTTGTTAAACCATGAGACAGTAAAGTATTACCTCTATAGTTGTTGCACTTTTTTCGACTTCCTTTCTTAAACAGGGGAACTATAACTCCCTTCTTCCAGTCATTTGGTATTATTTTATCCTTCCATATTGCCCTTATCACCCTGTATAGCCATTGAATTCCTTGTGGGCCAGCAGATTTAATCATGTATTCCACCTAATGTGTCCTAGGTATTGGATTATCCTTATTTCCATGGTGGTTAATACTTCCTTGGTTTTTCTCATTTTTTGGAGAACCTCAACATTTGTGACATGGTCTATCCATGGTATCCGCAATATCATTCTGTACAGCCACATGTCAAAGGCCTCTAGCCGTTTACATAAAGACTCTGTCAGAGCCCATGTCTCAGAACACATAACAACGCAAACAACTGCTTTTCGTAGTCATTGTTATCCCTTGACGTTTGAACAAATTACGCATCTTTTTATTGAATATTGTCCTGGCTTTGCCAATTCGGGACCTCTCCTCATCAGAAGGATCCTATTGGTCATTTATGGTAGTACTATTGTACTGTACATACTTATGAACTTGTTCAGTGGGATTCTGGTCTATATTTAATTTGCCTAGAGAGTGTTTGTTTTCACTAATTACCATCATTTTCGTCTTCTGAGGGTTTATATCCAAACCATACTCACGGCTTTTTTGTATAACTCTATCAATGATATGCTGAAGGCTTTTTTGACTATCCGAAAAATTCACAGTGTCATTTGCATATCGAATGTTATTTATATTTAATTTGATTCACAGTATTTTGTTGACCCATCCTGAATATCAGATTAGTGTTCTTCTAGGAGAGGATCTATAAATTAAACAGCTTAGAATCGTGTCTTGCAGTACTAAAATACTCTAGTTCCCATTCACTATTAAATGTAACTTCACTGGTGCTCGCTATTCTTAGATTTATGACTTATTTGTTGTTGTTTTAAGGGACGGAACAACGACATCAGTTTGGCCATAATTGATACAATCTGTACTTAGGGCCGTTTTCACCAGCATCACTTATCTATTAATTCATCATTAAGGCCTGTTTGCCATCTCTTGATGAATGCAGTACATTTGCATTTGTCTGTTGGCACAGGCTAGAGTAAAAGGTAGCTTTTCACCGATGTCTCAGTCTCACTCATGGCTGTGATTATATGGAAGCTACTGAGGTATGGGTGCTGCTTAGTAATGACATTCAGGGCACAGTCAGTGCCTGTGGATGCTGTGTAAGGTTCTACTCACAAGGTTAGTACTGCTGTTCTGACTCAGTGAGGAAAGCAATGGCAAACTACCTCACTCCTCATCTTGCCTAGTACGCCTCAATATAGCGCTGTCTTGGGTTTTTGTGGGTATCTACCCACATAACCTAACGAAGGTGCTTTTTGAGGATCCAACCAGCCTTCGGGATGACTACTTAACAGACAGACTGAAACATCTTGTATTGTTAAATTTTGAGGACACCTAAATGTGAAAAGACCGAAAATAAAACAAGTGCCAGTTCTCCTAAATAATTTGTTCATATCATGTTAAGCTCTTGCTATGAATCTGGCCTTCTGTATTTTCCTTCCTGTACAATCATGTTCCAGAAAATCTCAATGAAGCATCGCAAACAACGATGAGTGCTACACGTTTCTTGTTCTGTCCGCCGTGTTTCTCATTTAAGAGGCTCGTCGTGTTACATTGACAACGCTAAGGAACTCGCATGGAGTTTTGGTGGCACTGCACATTGAATTGTTGTTGTTGTTGATTCAATGAAGGGGTTTGCGACATCGTGGTCATGTACTTGGATGTGTATGTGTAATTTGCACAATAACCTGTTTTACAGTGATTAGTGTGTGCATTTCAGATGAGGATTTGGAAGGAGGCGGTCGTGGCCTTAATTTAGGTAACTTACCATCCTGGCATTCACCTGGAGTAGAAGTGAGAAACCACGGAAATGCACTTCCACGATGGCTGAGGTGGGAATCTAACTCGCTTCTTCTCAGCTTTGCCTCACAAGGCTACGTGTACCCCGTTCCAGACCTCAGACCAGAATTAGATTTCTTGGCAGAGCCGGGTATCGAACCCGGGCCTCCGCAATGACAGCTTAGATTACTCGCCACTACGCAACGAGACGGAGTTCATTGCACTGTTGTGAGGCATTTTGCTATCGTGTAATGTTTATATTAATAACTAGCAACCCACCCCAGCTTCGCCCGGTATCTTTAACGGTTGCAACGGTGGGTGAGTGGTTATATTGTCAGACTACCAACCCCAAGATTGCAGGTTCGCCCCTGGCCATGGTAAGTGATTTTGAAGGCGACAAAAATCACGACACTCATGTCATACGTTGTTGGCATGTTAAAGAACCCATTTGAATTCAGTAGGCCGTGTTCAATGGCAAAACTTATCTCGGGATTTTCCGCCAACACAAAGTTCCTCCATTCTCTACTTGAAAGCGCTGTAGTGTCAAGGAGTTCAGATATCTAACCTCCTTGACTTTCATAGCATTCAAAGGAACGACGAAATTCGACATGCAAGCTACCCTCTGGGTGTCAAATAACAAAGCTTGCACCAGGCACCCGAGGCCATACGATATTATTATTATTATTTAACGGTTAACTCAGCGGAAGCTTAAAAGGCGCATGGACGGCAGGTCCCAGATGCAATTCAGAAAAGCCGAGGTGAACAGCGAAACTCCTAACACATATACTCTTCTCTGAAGTCTTAACTCCACATAACTCGACAGTTTGATGCTGGCTGAAGCTGGCTGGGGTGGTGGGCTCGCTCGCTAGCTCGTACACGCGCTCAAAAGCTAGTTATTAAAATTTCCACTGAGTGGAGATTGTTGGAAGAAATGAAAACGTAAAGACACTTACACTCACAGTATATACAGTAGATATTTTTAACGGTTCACCCAGCGTAAGCTTGAAGGGCGCACTGACAGCAGGTTTTTCTTCGACATGATTTACTGAAATCGTTAATGCTCGGCTTCCTTTGGTCATAAATGAATGTTTTTCTACAGAAACCTTCCTCGAGAAATCCTTTACTGAATGGTGAAAACCGCACCAAAATCCATCGAGTGATTCTCCAGATTAATCGTTACATCCAAGAATCGGGGACTTGGTTTTATACTACTAGAGATGTTAAACGATTTACGTCCTCTTTAAACTATTATACTACGGCTTTCAGAGACGCCAGTGTGTCTTAATTTTGCCCCAACAGGGACCATTAACGTGGCAGTAAATCTACTAACACGACTCCCTCGCATTTGCGCACCCTCAAAGGCCAACTCACTGCGCCAGGATTTGATCCTGCGATCTTGCTAAGTGTGGTCAAGAACGTTTCCGCTGCGCCACATACCCAGTTGTGTAATTTCTTGCTCTGCCATAAAATATCTCCATGGACACCGGGGATATGCTTACAACAGATTGCTCACCCCTAGAACATTTCAGTGTTCAAACTAATCCACCGTAACTCTCCTCATTAGGAATATCCAGTAATACTCGTATATTTTTTTGTTTCACTTCTCTGCTTTCAAAGGACGGCCTACAAATTGTAGCGTCCCCGCGCGCAAATTCAATTACATGGCAAGAAACTTTTATATTCCAGCACTGCGTGTTCGTTCGCTTCCAACCAATAAAGCAGGGAAAACATTATGCTCAAAGAAAAGAATAAAACAGTGCACTGCAATGTGATTTAATAACTTCTCTGCAGTTAGGGCTACAAGAGAAACCAGATGGAAATCACTTCAGCAAAGGACGAAACATACTTTAAATAAGAAGACACAAGTTTTTGGTTTACATGGCTATGTAATTAAAATTCAGCAATCCTTTTAAGTTTTTGCTGTGCCTTTGCGGGTTTTTCCCTTGGTGCACCAAGTCAGGCGGGCTCTTGATTACCATGCCTGGACCACCTCTGGGGTAGTAGACCATGCCGTACCTCCCATATATTTTTTCCTTTTTATTCATGCAAAATATGGCCATTTATTTAATATTCAGGACGGGTTAGGGAAGGGATTTTGGAAGGAAATTGGTTTTGGGCCTATTGAAAAGAACCGTCCTGGCATTTGTCTGGTGGTGAACATGGGAAACCACGAAAACTATTTTCAGAAGGGGTGAGTTGGGACTCGAACCCACGCTCTCCTGAGGCTGGCGAGGCACCAGGTAGTGTTATTGCTCTCGATCACCGTATATGAAGGGTATTACCATAAGCGTGCGTACAGGCAGGGCCACGGCCCTACTTAATAAAGCGGGGTTAAGGTAGGCCAGCAAAGGTTGGGTCCCCTCGATTGGTAAGCGATAGTTTGCCCAACTCTAGGAATGGGTATTCCAAGTTTCAGACACCTAGATATCAAGGGAAAGGCTGTAGCCGCTTTTGAAAGTTCAGATATTTGAATATCGCGCTACATTGCTTCGAGAAGCATTTAGAAGAATTTTACCGATAGTTGGATGTCAAGTGACGTAGCGAGTAATAGCAGAGGTGGAGGCTATTTATTGATTAAATAGTTAACTATGGAGTAGAGACTTGAGACTGGGATCAGATTACTGGCACGGCCAAATGAAAGAGAATACAATTAGTATCAAGTAAATCGGACCAGGGATTCAAGAGATATGATGATTTCTAGATATCAGGCGATGACGCGTGACCCTGACCGTTTTGAATAAAAGCCAGCTGGAGCAGGCATGGTTAGCTCACTTCAACACAAGCACTTGGCAAGCAAGTTGCGTCTACGCTGAGCCAAGGCACATGGTTGCCGTATCTACGCAGAAGTTCTTTTCAAATCGTGATAGTCACGAGAAGTGCTGCGCAAACGAGTTGGAACTTAGTAAGTTTCTGGTGAGGAGAATCACTGAGGTGATTGATTTCTACAGACATTGGTGGAAATATTTATATTTCCAAAAGGACATATGCTAGACTTTGTCTAGAAAATAGTATTTTGTCACAGTCCAGTAGTAACTTAATACTTGGATGTTTAAATCCATTTCAAGTCAGTTTTCATTTTTGTAACTAGTTAACCACTTCGATCTGTCAGTACATTGAAGACTAGTCTATAACGGTGGCGTTCATTAGTCTACGCAAGGGAAACTGCAGGTTGCTTAGCGCATGGCAGATGGTGATATTAATAAACCATGCCCAGGGAACGATCTTCAGAACAGCCGTTAATTGCTCAGACTGTCAATGTTTTTCTTGTACTGATGAGATTACAGTGAGTTATGTTACAACTGACATATCTAAGAAGAGATCACTTAGATCTGACCCTATTTAAACAAACTGTTATGGCTTTGATAGAAGCTCATATTAAAATGGAACCACAGTTTATTCAAACGTCAAAAGATACTACCACTATGTCTGACTAGACGATTTGTGGGTCTACAATGGCGGCCGATACAAGGATTATACGTGCTTGTCCGATAGGGCATGTTTATGGATAAATCTGGTACAGACCAGGTTTACTACACTTCAAGACCATCAAGAAATGTAAGCCACATTTGAATTATATTATGCCTAGCTAATTGGAACAAACTATTTTTTCTGCAGATGACCAACACATTTTTTTCGTCGTATTTAAAGCTTGCAATGATTTACGCAAGACTTGTTAGAGTTATTCTGAGCATTTTCAGCACTCAGAACAGTTTAGGATCGATGACCGAGCATTTCGAGCATTTATATGAATTTTTCATATTTTAAGGAAACCACGGAAAACCTCCGATGTAACTGTAAAAGTTAAATTTATTTTTGTTGAGGAATGGATATTTTTTCCATATTCGAAGGTTCGAACATGTGGATTCTCACATAATGAGATGATAATTAAACATATTTAAAATAATAATAATAATAATAATCCACTAATAATAATAATAATAATAATGTTTATAATTTTTCTAAATAATTATTGGATATTATATTTTCTAATAATCATATGTATTGAGAAAGAGCCTGTGAAGTAGTTTAAACATTTCTAGTTTGGAACAGGAGATTTTCCGAAGGAGAGTGGTTAGCGCAAGCCCGCATTCAACCAACATGTCAGTTCTGGTTGAACAGTTGATATTTGCATTTGAGCAAAGTATATTTTTCATATAACACGGAGAGGCATGAAACGGGAAGCAAATGATATTTGTATCAAATAGGATATTTTTGTATTTATATAAAATCATGACGTAAATACACTCGAAAGTGAAATAAAGATTTTCATAAGTATGGTTAAATTCACGGGTTGAACTGAATGGTAAAATAAAATAAACTTGTAAGTTTATTAATCTTCCAGTGTTGATAACAAGCAGAGGCTTGATTTATTGTATAAATTTGGGAAGATAATTTATGTGTGGAGTAGTTGAAATGCCATTCCCAGGTGCGCATGTTAAGTCGCAGGAATGAAGAGGTTTTTTCGAGCATCAATCAAATAGCAGGTTCGATGGCTCAGGTTTATAGTAGGAGTATTGGAGCCACACATTTCGTCGTATGAATAACCCGAAGGTTATTTCTTTGAAACCATCAGTTCTTATTTCAACCTTGTTTACGAATTCCATTTAGACTTTGATTTTGCTAGAACCCGGATTTGTCATGATAGTAGTTTATTCTTCTTCAGAGGAAGACCTTTGCCGTTGTTATTGTAATATTGTGTTCTTACACAAATAATAGAATGGGCCACTGCCAATTAAAAATAATTCTTTAACCACGAATAATTTGAAGGATATTTTCAATCCTAGTGCCATAAATTAAATGAATTCATTATGAAACTACAATTCTAATTTCCGCATTCTGTCGAAGAATTGCAAGTTGTGAAAGTTGCTAAAAATGGCCATGAATATAAATATTTTTTTCATAATGATTCCAAGTGGAAAATTGAATAATTGAATGGTTCAACCATTTATTGATCAAGTTGATAATTCAGAAATCATGTATTTTGTTTGGAACTTGAAGTTCAGAATCGAGTCACTTCTCGAATGTTTAATGTCAGAACAACAATTAATTGTTGTTGTGCTTCGCACAGTTCTTCGATGCTACGCTCAAGGTCAAATACTTTTCAGATGTTATTAATATGTGTTAATAATTTGTATTGCTTCTATGATAATATTTTCGACGATATATTTTTGAAGCTGGAAAAACAAGTGAAAGTTTAAGAAATTCTATAAACATTTATTCTACGAGTGTTAATATCATGTAAATAGTCAAACAGTGATCTACGTTATTTCCAGTATAGACAATTAATTTTGAACTGGAATTAAATATTAATAATTTTGGAACACAGTCCACAGGACTATTAATCGGACTTGTGTTTCCAAAAAGATTGTCAAATGTGTTTGGAAAATTTCTGTATATTGTGTGTAAATAAGAGTGTGGATCGCCACACGTGGATGATGCTGCTTTGAGCATCCTTGCAGTCAGATTTTAACTTTAAAATAAACTGAGATAATTTTACCAGATGTGTTTCTCCCAATTAAATCTCCTTCTATCCTTATTGTTGCATTGAGCCAAAAATCAGTAAAGCATTTTTTTAATTTGATGTCGTTTTTGCGATTTGCTTTAACCCATCTGGCGCTCCGGGATATTTTGAATCTCGTGCTGACTGATTATTGGTAAAATGCATATGTGGTCGTGCGGACTCCGGTCTAAACGGGCACAATAGATAGTAACTGAATCGCCCCCAAAAACTAACTCGGTTGGTTAGTTGGTTTCTTAGTTTAGGGGCTGCGACAACGCGGTCATGTAGCCCCGTGTACTTTGGGTGTATGTAGAATTTGTCTGATAACTGGTGTTAATAGTGATGGCTGTATTAGTGTGTGTTATCTGTAATTCAGGTAGAAGGACTGCAGACGATTAAGTTTTTCAAATAATTCCTACATTTGCTACCAAATGCAACCGTCCACGACACCTAGCTGCGAACGTGCCTACTAAATGCCATCGCAGTCAGCACCTGGCGGTGAAAGTTGGAACTAAGCGTTATCAAACTAACCTACGAATTTTAGCTTCCACAAGTGTAGTTAGTGGAAGGTTCTTTTTCTTGCCATAAATCCATGACAAGGGACTGCCGGCTTTACTTCCCCTCCGAAGGAAGGCATACTGAGGGATTCTTAACGCTCTTAAGAAATACGATGACTTTGGCAGGGTTTGAACCCGCGATCTTGGGCATAGAAGCTCAGCATGCTACCAGCTACGCCACCGAAGCCGCCGGACTAACTTGTAAGAAGGCTTTAAAAGCAGGTTGGAAGCAGGCCTACATATAAAATACCACTGATGGGGCCTCCTAGGGCTAATGTCACATAAGGTTGTTATTGTTGTTGTTGTTGACTATTTAGGGGCTTTGTGACATCGTGGTCATGTAGCCACGTGTACTTGGGTGTATGTAGAATTTTGTCTGATGACCTGTGTCACTGTGAAGTCTGTAGTAGTATGCGTATTTGTCATTGAGGTAGGATTTGGGTTGGAAGCGCCCGTGGCCTTAAGTTGGGTACCATCCCGGAATTGACTGGAGTGGAGGTGGGAAACCATGTAAAACCACTCCCAGAAAGGCTGAGGTAGGAATAGAACCCTCCTCTCACGGCCCTTTGTGGTGGCAGCCATGAATGCTAGCAGCTACAACCCGCGGTGTAGCCGTCCTCGTTAAATAGTACACCACGGCTGCGAGGGCAGCCGCGGCTAGTCAGGGGATTGCAGGTTTGAATCCCGGTGCTGACAATGGCTATCCTGAGTGTAGGTTTTCCTGTTTATTTCCGTGCAAATGCCGGTATAGTACCTTACTTCAAGTCCCGGGGCACGTACCTCACCCCGTCCCTAATACGATAAGTTACTCAGACTTGTACAGTCATCACTGGAATACAGGTTATCAGACAAGTTAAACACACACGCAACTACATGGGGCTGATGACTAAGATGACCAGCAACAACAATGCTAGCAGCTACCCCTTGATGTGTTCAGTACAGGAATGAAAGCAACAAATGGCACAAACTATTTTGCGATCATGGTTTTGCTAAGTTTATTTCGTGGCCAAAATCACGGCCCTCGAGGAACTCATTAAAGTTGCAATTAGAGCCAACTCTAATGATCGCTTTGTGGTCAAAGCGTAGTAAATTAATTACAACTAGTGTTAGCGTTATCTTGTAAATTAATGTACAATCATTAAGGTAACGGGATTATGTATTTAATGAGAGTATTATTGTTATGCCAGCAAAGCTTGAATTTGTGTTCACAATTAACGTGGACTGCAAAGTTCTACACACACACTATTTAGTTTGCAAAACGTGTCTCTTCTCAATCTGCATTGCAGAAGTGTATTTCGATGCAGTTTACTGCCGGTCCTCTAGGTAAGTCATGAAATTAACTATTTTCGCTGATAAATTCTTTAATTTCGGTATAAGGGATAGAAAGTATTAAAGGAAATGCGCAATAACATGTATAGTAGTATATACATAATGTGTATAGAAAGGTCAATTTGAATGACTTTATTCCTTTAAGGATTTCAGTCGCTTTTAGCAAGCAAGTATATGGTACCTGTCACAAAACTCATCACATAGTGTGCAAACACAGTCATCATCTGGGGTGTGATATTGTGTCTTCCTGCAAATCTGTGATGGTAGCCATGGACAGCTAAGCTTGTTAGCAGATGTCTTAGTTCTTGATTCGGTTTAGTCCATCCTCTGTCGATCATTGCTTCCGTGCTATAGAACTCAGGCCATATGTCTTATTGTTTTTTATTTCCTCTCTGCCATACCGCGGACCCATTGTGGAGTCGATGGAAGGACCATTTTCAATCTTAGGCCTTCCAGAAGGAGAGATTCTCTGGCTAGAGCATATAAGGGAGATAAATAACATCTAGTTGAAACCCGCCAAAACATGACGGACAATGAACAACATATTTACTGAAGAAGTTTCCCATAAAACTTATATTCTTTCTACGATTACCTTTTGACACTATTGCAACTTTAAGGGCGTCTTATATTACACTCTCGAATTTCAACATACTACTGGCACAAATCTCACATGGAGTGACCGGGATTTGAACCACGGACCCAGCGATAAGAGAGCGGCAAGCTGCCGCCTAAGCCAAGGAGGCTTCCTCAAGATATAAAATAAGGTATGGAAATGATATATTGTCGTAATAAAATAAATATTTCTGGTGCAGCTGTGACAATTCAAATTGAAATCAACTTCTGATGACTCCCAGAAAGGTATGTGAATCATAAATAATCTGCCTTGTGAAAGTTATGAAAAGGGAGGAGTACCTACTCTCAACAATAAAATGAATCTTCCCCTCCTTTATAATTCTTATAAATAACTATTGCATTAAAACGGAAGCCTCCGTGGCTTAGGCGGCAGCACGCCGGCCTCTCACCGCTGGGTCCGTGGTTCAAATCCCGGTCACTCCATGTGAGATCTGTGCTGGGCAAAACGGAGGCAGACAGGTTTTTCTCCGGGTACTCCGGTTTTCCCTGTCAAAATTTCATTCCAGCAACACTATCCACTTTCATTTCATTTCATCTCTCATTCATTTAATCATTGCCCCAGAGGAGTGCGTCAGGCCTCGGCAGCCGGCACAGTTCACATCCTCGCCGATAGATGGGGGCTTCATTCATTCCATTCCTGACCCGGTCGGAGACTGGAAGCAGGCTGTGGATTTTCATTTCATTGCATTAAAACGCGGTGGGCATCCGCCATGTCAGTCATTGACCTAGCTGCCAATCGTAACTCTTCAGTCGGTCAACATGAATTTGTCCAATGAATGGGCAGGGTACAATGTACAACCTGTGACAATAAAGTTCTGTGAATAGTCCTACATCATCAACACAGATGACCAATGGACGACATTGACCCTAATGTCCCTCGAAATAGTCCCCTTCCTTAATTATGCAATGCTGAGATCAGCGATACATGTTCTGGAAACTTGGCAAGAAGGCGTCGACACAACAACGCAACGTGTAAGACCTGTTCGCAGTGAGAAGGATGAATTTATGCAACCTACCATGCACACATGTTCGGCGGATGGCAGTGAGAAGGGTGAATGTTCTGAGGAATGGAATGGCTCTGAAAACCATCGTCACGGGCGACGAGACCTGGTATCTGAGGTACGACCCCGAAGTCAAGCGTCAAAGTATGGGGTGGCGGGGCCCTGGTCCAGGGTCACCGAAAAGCCCTGAAGGGCCAGAGGTTTTTGGACATTTTGGTCATCCAACGAATTTTGTTATCATTTTTAATGATCTTGTCGACTTCGTCTTTACGCTGAGGTCTGGCGTTACGTTACGGTGACGGGACGAAATGTACCGAGAATGCACTGAAGTGTGTGACGTCACAGTACGATGTAGCAGCCGAGTACCAAGAAGACAATGCGAGAACAGAGTTTCAAGAAGGCAGTGCGAGAACAATCAAGTAGGCAGTGAAGTAACAAAATAGAATCTTGGAACTCTGTTCTCGCACTGCCTTCTTGGTACTCGGCTGCTAGCATTTAAAATGATATAAAGTCCAGTCTTTCAGACTATCAGTCTCTTTTTTATATTATTATTAATATTATTTTTTATTTTTTAGCGTGTGGCTTTTAGTGCCGGGAGTGTCCGAGGACATGTTCGGCTCGCCAAAGTTTGTAGCTTCTTCTATGCGGACACCCATGGGGTGAGCTACAAGTACCGTCGCGTGTGGAGTGTAGTCTGGGGAGGAAAGTTTGAATGTAAGGCTGAGGAATTGGAAAGTAGCGGATGTGGCCTGTAGTTAGGGACCAACCCCGGCATTTGCCTGGAAGGAAGATTGGAAACCACAGAAGACCATCTTCAAGGTTGCCGGCGGGGGGATTCGAACCTCCTCGCCTCCCGGATGTGAGCGGCTGCCCGCAGCCATGCCGCAACGACCACGGCTAACTCACCCGGTATCCAACGTAATGTGACGACCCAACTGAAGGCTATCCCTAAAGAGTTTCCAGGACTTGTACAGACATTCTCAGAAGTGCATAACCATCCACGGAGATTACTTCGAAGGACAGTAACTGCTGCTTCAGGTAAGCCAACAATCCGTGCGTAATATAGACCCATTCACCGAACGTTTCGGTCATAGGTTGTATATAATATATTTTAGACCTACTCCTTCACAAAGAAAACGAAAATCATGGTTGTTCAAAAGAAGAAAACTGAATTGAAAACAAATATTAAGTTAGGCTGTACGAAAATAGATCAGGTTACAGAATGTTGTTATCATTATCAGTGACAATCAGTGCCTTACAGAAGTCAAAATAAAAATTGCTATGGCAAAGCAAGCATTTTACAACAGGAATAATATAAGCACATAGGGATTGAAACCAGGAAGAAATTTGTTAAAACCTTCGTTTGGAGTGTGCTAGCTTACGGATGCGAGACATGGACTTTGGGAAAGCAAGCAAATTAAAGATTAGAAGCTGCTGAAATGTGGTTCTGGAGAAGACTGACAAGGACGAGTTGGAGGGAAAAGAAGACTAATGAACAAATCTTGGATGACGTTAAGGAGAAATGGGCATTACGTTATTCATTAGAGCAGAGAAAAACTAAATTTCTTGGACACGTCTTATGGCATGACACCCTTCTCCAGATTGACTTCGAAGGCAAGATCCTAGGGAAGAAATCGAGAGGAAAACCGCGTATCACAATCACTCAGCCGGGTTTTGCTTCCTACGTCATGATGATAAAAACTGCTGAACATCGTGGGCTGTGACTGGAGCGACAAGGCTTAGCCTTTAGATCAGGGCCATCCAGACAGCACTCCGGCCACGCTCTAAGCCAGTGCTCCGAGCGTTTTGTTGGAAGGTAGTTTCAGAAGTGGTGGGAGGAGCTTGGCTGGCTGAGCGCGCTGAAGTGTGCAGTCTCAGTCGCTAATCTAGTCCAATGCGCTTTTTTGACTTCGTGTAAGTAAATCAGTTTCGCAGTGGTCATGACAGAAGAGCACACAAAAAAAAAAAGGATTGGTGAAGCAGCAGTTTTTAAAGCAGAATTGGCAATGTCATTTTTCTGTACAGCTTATAAAGGGCATGGCAATTTTTTTTAGTGTGCAACAGAGATGTAATGTGTTGAAAAGAACACAATTTGTTGTTGAGTTTTCCTCTCTAATATGTTCACATTCCAGTTTGGAATAAATCACAATATTCTTTACTTAACACTTGTGTTCGTTTCCAGCACATTCCATACATCGGAGTACCATTCGATTTGTATACGCGGTATATTTGTTATGGCAAAACAGCCCTATTATTATGTCAACAATCCCACAAGTGCCTCGGCCGCACGAGTGTACGTACATATCTAGTCAGCGTGGTCCGTCTCCTCGCTGCCACAGTGCAGTGGTGGTAGGGGAAGGGGCGCTAGTCTGACTACCCAGTGATCCCCGATCGCAGCCGTGCTCCCGGAGCGCAATGACTGGATGGCGCTGCTTTAGATAATGATGATGACCCCTTGAGAAGGACAATCTGTTATAAGTATACCCATACTTTTACGAGAAAGTAGGCTGTATATTTTTTGCTGAACATCTTGTTTATAACATTTAGCCCCCCCCCCCCCCCAAGGGCTCACATCTAGTGGGACCTGGGTTGGCAACCACGGGACCCCAGCTGAGTTCGGCAATGCTTCCACTTACTTGTGTGTCGGGCTCCTCTCCATCTTCTTTCCTGTCGACTTCTCTTGGTCAACTCTTGTTCTCTTCCGACCCCGACGGTATCCGAGACCTAGGGAGTCTCTTCCTTTCCCAACTTAATTGGCCCTTGTCTCCTGATAACCTCCTTCTGCGATGGGTCAACCACCTTCTTCTTTTCATGTTATCTCGTGCCTTCTGCTCAAGCCCTCAAGGAGGCAGGGTGTATGTAGCCCCACCAATTCGGGTGCACCCTGGATATTGCTACACCCTCAGGGGCACACGGCTGGTGAGTTAGGGAGTTGGCGATCCGAGGGATTTCTGAGCTGGGCCCGTTTTTCCCCCCTTTTCCACTGACTTTGGGGCGGGCCCTCTCCTCTTTCCCCTTTCCTATCTGCCTTTCATGGCTCTCCTTCCCTCCAAGTCGCTTAATCCACATTCTTCGAGGGTTGTGGGCATTTCTTTTGTTCCTGTCCTTTATTTGCCTTATCCTTTCATAGTATACCATTTCTTCTTCTAGTATGTACTGTAAGTCTGTAGTTAGTATTAGTTATAGTTTTCATTCGCATCTCATCTTTCACTATCACCTAGACCATTAGGGACCGATAACCTAGATGTTCGGCCCTTTAAAACAACAATTATCATCATCATTATCAACATGTAACATTTAAGAAATACAATTTTCGCTGAATTCTGATTGTGCACTTCCTGAGCGTAAATAGTTACGGTATTCCTGTGTAGAGAAATTGATAAACGAATGGTGATCAGTCTACAAGAGAATATCTACGCAAATGTTTGTGCAGTAGGTGCATTCCACCATGTACAGTATTCAAGGCAAACAAAACTCAAGGAGATTCTACACGCTGAAGCTATATACTGCGAATTTTATAACTACAGTTTTTATTGACAGAAATAACATTAATTTTTAAACAACTGTAGAACGAACGAGGTGAGGTGTTAGTTATTATTACATACATTCTGAGCACCAACATTAAGCCCACGTGAGTTCTGATTATATAGGTACAGTTCGGAAGTGTCTAAGTTTCGTTTCTGCTGAGAAGAAAGGAGCTTAAGGTGCCTTCTTATTTGCACTAGGGAAAATGGCTAATCCTCCAAGCATACATATGCGTTGGAGCTGTAAAGAAACAAATGTGAAGCGTCTTAGTGGTGTAAAGAACATTTTCTTGGATATTAGGATGTAACGGCTTTGAGTTTCTTGCAGGTGTGAAACAAAAAATCCGAACGTTCACATTAAACAGGGAACACACTACCTCCGTTCCGTTCAGTTTGCTTCGGTTCCGTTTCTCTCCTGTCCGTTTGCATCAGTTCGCCAGCCGCACCTTGCCTCAGTCTCCGTCAATCCAGTCTTGGAACACCACGGTGAGAATAGTAATGTCGAGTTCATATTCTTACGATTATGTGGGGGAAATTATAGCTATATCTTTGGGCTGTGAAGTAAGCAAGAAAAAAAACAAGAAGTTCCTTGACGAACTAAAGAGCCTACTTTTCTTAAAATTAAGTTTCAGGCCACTGATTAATCTACAGTATATGAACCTATCTAGAATAATGACGAAATTAAGTTGGCAATATCGAAATGTATAATTAGTTCGAAATATACCTGGTATAATGTAGCCAAATAGAGCATTACAGATGGCAGCCCTGGTGACTGAATATATTCTTAGTTCCATCTCTTAAAGTACAGAATAAAAAAATTGGTTGAAGTCCAATGGACGTTCCATGCAGTTAGACATTGGATCTATCAGCACGCGTAAAAGCATGTTGGCAACAATGTCATGCGTGTGCTGGTCAGAAATAATCTGAACTATTATGAAATCTTGTTGTGCCAATTTTGGATGATATCCATTTTGTTAGTATAGAAGTTACATGTATTTTAAAATTGGAACTATCAGCAGGCATAGAATAATGTTAGCAGCACTGTCTTATATTAATTATTCCAAATTAATCTAGAATGCCAGGTGCTATGTACGTGTGCAAAGTATAGGGCTGTTGGCTTGCATACTTCCTGATATATTGATATTAGGTTAAAAAATATAGACAGCATTAATTAACAGTTGGCAGCCCTGATTGCTCTTAAGAATACTTATAGTCATATATGTTATGTTACACATAGCACATACGAGATTTGCTTGAAATCCAACTGATAGTATAGAAGTTACATGTATTTAAAAATTGGCCCAATCAGCAGGCTTAGAATCATGTTGGTAGAACTGACGTATATAATGTAATCTTTCAATTCTAGCCACAAGATGGCTTCACCCAGAGAAGCCATTTGTAACTTTGAAGATACAAAATTTAAATAAAAATGAATATTCTGCCTCATAAATGGCCTTTCTTTAAATTTTAAGCAACTGACATAATTGGTATTGTAATTAAACAAATCCACCTTATCGAAACTCTTCTTATCTCCGGGCGTGTGCAGATATTCTGAAAGGACTGGCTCGTACATAGGCCTTACCAAAACCTCATATAATGTGCCCATTTAGCATGAAATATGCCAATCACAGTATACCAGCGTAGCTCAATTCGGGATTTCGGGGCAGTGGTAAGTTCCCCCACTCTGTGACTCACATATTTTGGATTAATTAGAGGATACACTTGCAAAAATAACAACAAAATCAACTCCTATTTAAACATATTTAATTAATAAAATTAATGGCGCTACAAACATTTTAACACTTTAATTACTGACCCAAATATCAACTGCTTGTTCCAAATGAACAAGGGATCACAAAATAAATAAGCAAATATTGTATTCAAAACACCTGTGGTTTCCACATAAACCAACAATTCTTACTTAGTCTCACTTCCATAAAGCACTAACATTAAGTTTACATAACTCCGAGCTCTTTGGCTCCATGCATTTACATTATTACGGTGTCATTCTTGTACACCTCAAACACTAGCTTTTATATTTTCTTATTTCTCAAGAACAAACATATAATTATATTTAAAATCTACTTTAATTATCTAACTCAAGGTTTTTTGGGGCATGTCCACACCTTCAGTTGTTATCATCTCTCTTTATTTCACAAACATATTAAGGTAATCAGAAAATCAATTGTGTACTCCAGAGCGTGAAGGTACTTGACACAGTCAAAAAACTATAGTTACTCCCGAACTCAGTTGCCTTCAATCAACTCGTGGAATCCCACGTCCTTACATTATTACAATAGGGATTGTTATTTATCTCTTATGTCTTAATAGATCATTATCATATAAGAAACTACGATCTGAACCGGCAAACGAAATATCCATCTTTAAGGGCCTCGGTTCAATGCCCGGGTCGTTTACAACTCTAAACACTCCTGGTGTATTCGTCTCTCTTTACAACAGCTTACGAGACGGTCTCTGTTCCATCTCGCTTTAAAAAAGCTAGTCTCTACTACAAGGGGTGCGATTTATGACCTGTTAGGGTGGTGGAGATTTCCCGTCTGACCCAACATTTTAGTAGCTTATTTTCAAGGCTTTCAAAACAAACCTTTCCATTCTATCCAGTTCTGAGGAGACCAGGCTTTATTGTACCGTAACATTCAAACAACTATTCTTTGGTTCACAGACCATTTTCATATCCTTGGCATTTATTAATTATGAGAGGGTCCTCATTGATTGGGAAGATTAAATACACATACGACGACGGAGAATTTCAGGGGCTTTTATCATAAGAAGATCCTGCATTCGAATCTCTTCAGGTGCCTCGGGAACTAATCCCATACAGAGGGCTTATACAAAATGCGATTTAGAGTCGGCCGTGGCCCATATGACATACGCTCAATAATACCATATATTAGCTCCCTTTTTAAATACATACACAATGCCTCGTGATACTAATGTCACAAATAGAGGACTTATACAATTATCATTCACTGCAATCAACTACCCTCCATAAGTAATGTACCAAGTATTTAACTACTACGCGTTCCGAGCGTGACACTTTAATATTATATTTGCGCTTATTATGCGCTATGCATTACTTTAAGCCGAAATGTCTTCCCAAGAACTGATAAAATCTCTTTAGTAACAATTCATATTATTTTAATTCCCATATTAATCTTTCCATGGTCGATAAATCGCTCCCTGTTTTAAAATATTCCATATAACCTCATTTCTTACACATACGTTAAGGCTTAACGTTCTTATGTTCATATCAATTTATTTGATTTTTATTTAACATTTCCATATTTAATTATTATTATTATTATCTTTATTCTTTATACAAGCTCAAAAGCTATTTCTTTCATATCTCAACTTTACTTTATTTCAATGTCTTTTATGATAATTAAATGATATTTCGCTTGCTCTTATGACATTTGTTAAATACATTAACCCTTTATTCACCTATTTCCTCTACGGAATTTATTCTTTACATAATTATTCATAATTTCTCGATTTATTTATTATTGTTCAGACCGTATTCTTGATTATTCATTATTCATTCATTAAAACACATCCCTTTCACTCAAAACTCCGGTGAGTTGCACACAATCAATTTCTGACACCAAAATAAAAATGAATTTTGTACTTACATATTTTCAGATCATCCCATGATCTTAAATCTGGTGTGGTGTTTCATTTTTGGGGCCCACTTTGAACTTTTTACACCATATTGAAGGTATTCATCTTACGTAGAAACACTTTTTGACCTATATCTAGAACACTTAATATTGACGACATTTTTATATCCTGGTGTGTCCCTTTTGAACACATAATTACACTAAAAATATTATTTAACACACAATCTTGATTATTTTACACTTCACAATTACCCGATCACTAGGCCGTACTTCTGAGCCTATCACACGTGATCTTCTTTAATTCCCGTCTCCAAGGGTGAGATTTATCCGATGTCGGCTTCCTATTCTGAAGAATCCGAAAGTCCCGAAACATCTACTGTTCCCTGGAGTTCAATTCTGCTATTCCTATCCTGGATAACTGGCTATTATCTAGCTTGAACGGCTTCTCTGTCGATCTGTCTATTGATCCTAACGAGAGTCTATATGGATCGAGGTCTCCTCTAAGACCTATAGATTTAGTTTCTAACAGCTAGCACTTCTTGATTCTAGTACTATTAGAATTGTTCGCCTGATATCTGGAGCTAATGTTTATAGTCTCCTATTCTATTTATTTGAACTGTTTTAACGCTCCTACGTTCGAACCTTATTCTGTTCTTCCTTTTTAGGTTGCTTCAATTTAAATAACAGTTTATCTGTCTGGTACGATACTTCCGTACGTTATGATCTGTTCGTTCGAACATATAACGACCTATCGCCTTTAAGTCCGACGTTCGCAGCCTGCTCTGACTATATCCTGCGAATTTTCACTTTAACTTGTATACAGTCGGCCTAAATCCTATAATTAGGATTTTCCTAATACTTCACTACGGCGATACTTTAAGATTTCGTCTTGACCACCCCTTATGGAAGGCAAGCAAGTCGTTACTACTGTGACGCCTGTGGCTATTGGATCTTACTTCGGTGGTGTGAAACAGCGTTTTCTCCCCTCAAGGAGTACTGGTAGCTGTTATCGATGTAACGCAGAGTTACGTCCCCTCACGGGCTCTCAGACTAACTGCATGTGCTGATATAACTTCACGTCCTCCTGGACGGATTCGTGATGCGTGATGCGTGGCGATACCCCTCGGGCCGTTCGAATACTGCATTCGGTGCTTATACTTGTTGCGCAGTATGACCTCCCCTGAGGTTCATACGTTTGAAGACTTTGATGCAGCACCTCCGTTCACGGAGTGCTCGTTGTAACTGCATTCAATGATGATCGTGACACAGTGATGTGATACAGCACCTCCCCTCAAGGAGTCTGTCGTGAACTGCATGTGCTGATATAACTTCACGTCCTCCTGGACGGATTCGTGATGCGTGATGCGTGGCGATACCCCTCGGGCCGTTCGAATACTGCATGATTGGCTTGGAAACGCCCGAAGCTTTATACTGTTTTACTACAAAAAAATAAGACTCAAGCCTTTCCTGTGGTCAACTTCTAAAATAATGGTGCCACAAATATAAAAATTATACCTTCCGAAAGCTCGTCTTCTCAATGTCAAATGATCTTATTGCACCTAAGAATCGATCGTGCAATTTGGAGATATTAATTAATTTCTCGTCCTCAATTGTGTGGGAGTTGCATTCCTTTTGGTCTCTCCCCTCCACAGAGGCTTAGGTAATTCACCGATGACGTCGTCTTACGTCGGCAGTTTATTTCTGCACAATTATTACATGGTTTCTCTATACTGAAAAATCTCTCATTCAAAATGATTCACTGTACTGTGCTTGTTTACTCATTATTATGCTCGTAAACGTGTTAATTTTAATTATTCCTCTTATGGCGCGTATGCGACGTTGTCAATTTCCAGCCACGTCAGCTTGAATTCCGATTCAGGCTTCTCTTTCTATCACGGTGGAAGATTCCACTCAGTTATTAATACTCGTGACCAGCCTTCTCTGGCATGTCGAGTGGGGTGATCTCATCTAAGGAACATCTGTCCCTAGTCGCTTGCACAATGTTGAGCTATATTCCTGGCTTAAAATCTCTCTCCATTCCTTTAAGAAACTATACTTTTCTTTGATTTCTTCCTTAAGGACATGGTTCGACCGTCATGGACCCGATGGCCCAAGGGTTCATCTCTCCCCTCCTTAGGTAAATAAATTTTCGAAAATCTTGAGGAAATTTATTTCAATTTAATTTGTATTTCCTTTCCGTCGAATCCATCATAACGTCATCCGTATTTACTGTTGTTTTTACTTCTTTTAAGTCGTATCCAGTAATTGTGTAGGTCGGGTATGCTCTGTCCCTACCCTTTCTTTCTTTCTTTCATTGTCTGGACTTTACGTTCCCAGAACCTCATTCTCCCTTACGGGTTTGGTCTATCCCTACCCGTTTCCTTATTTCATCATTTTCTTTTCTTAAATTGGAATTTTCTTCTTCAATAAATTCAATTATTTCTTTAATTTCCCAATATACTTTCTCCAATTCGCATTCGCACTCGAATGCTTGAGCTCTATTTTCTATTTCTTCCTTATTCTTGTCTATGTCAAAAGCGGATTCATCTCTAAATGTTTCCATAACCAGGGCTTGTTCATTTTCTTCATCAAAATCTTCGGGAGGGTAATATAATTTCAAATTTGCTGAATTCATGGTCACTTCGTGATTCGTTTCACAGTGCCGAATTCTATATGCGTTATTCCTCAAATCTCTGATTATCTGATATGGTCCGTGGTACATTTTCTGGAACTTCTTGTATACACGGTTCCCTGGATCCGAAATGGCTGGTCTTTTCACTAACACCATTTCTCCTGCTAATAATGGTCGATGATACCTCTTATGCCTATTTCTTCTCTGCCTCCTGTCGGCTTGAGCTTTTAGATGCTCAAAGGCTCTCCTAATTCGTACATCTCTTCCCGGCTGAGCGTCTGCTGGCCTAGGAATTACCAGATTCCAAGGTCTTTCTGGTTGCTCATTCCGATGTAACGTTATGGGTATCTCTCCTGTGGATTCATGGATTGTATTATTTATACAAAATTCAATAATATCCAAAATATCTATCCACTTCCAATTTTCTTCGGCACAGTATATTCTGCAATACTTGGCCGTTTCTCTCATAACTCTCTCTACAGGGTTTGCCTCAGGATGGCGAATACTTGACAAAATTTGACGTATTCCAAGTCTTTCTAATTCTCGTCTGAAATCTACACTGGTGAAACAACTGCCGTGATCCGACAACAAATTCTCAGGTTTCCCCAGAATCGGTATCACTTTTTCTTTAAGTCGTTTTAACACCTGTTTGGTACTAGTCTTCTGTATGGGAGCAAGGACAACCATTTTAGTGAAGACATCCATAGCCACCATTATGTGTCGATTTCCTCTTCTTGCCTTTGGCAAAGGTCCAAAATTATCAATAGATATGATTTGGCCGGGCCTTTCGGGCAACAATGGTATAGGCTTCTGTCTCATCAGAAATGCATTAGGTTTAATCCTTTGACATAAATCACATGTCTTTAGCGTGTCCCTTACAGTTTCTCTCAGTCTCGGCCATATAAATGCTTCTTTCAGCATCGAGACTGTTTTGTCGACTCCCATATGTCCGAACGATCTATGGGCTAACCATACTATTTTCCTCTGCAAAATTGCAGGTACAACAATCCTTAATTTCGTATGGTCAGAGTCCACAAACTTATATAATAACCCATTATAAAACATGTAGTCTTGTGCTATCTTCTCAGCTTCCGTGTACGCTGGTGTTCCTCTTATCAAGCTTCCCTCAAGGAATGATATGAGCATGTTCATCCATGGATCTTCCCGTTGTCTTTGACTAATGCTTCTTAAATCATTAAGAGCACGCTGATCCCTGTCTTCCAAATCTATAGCCATTACTTCCTCTTCTATGGACTCTGGCTGTCTACTTAAGTAGTCTGGAACTATGTTTTCCTTTCCTGGGCAGTACTCTATCTTGACATCAAATTGTTGAATATATAAAGCCCAACGCATCAACCTTTGACTGGATAAATCCGTCTTCATCAAAAAGGTTAAGGCTTTATGATCCGTCCTTAGAATGACCTGAAACCCATATACGATCTTCCGCCAATATTGCAACGCGTGCAATATCGCTAACAGCTCGATCTCGCTGATCGTATAATTTTTCTCGTGTGGTTTTAGTCTCCTACTTGTGAAAGCTAGATAGTTCTTCTTATCAGGGTTTTCCGGGTTCTCCTGATATAGCATTGCCCCTATTCCAATCTGGGATGCATCTGTCTGAATGATAAATCTCTGATTAAAATCAGGATATCCTAGCTTCACGTAATTTAAGAGCATTTCCTTGGCTTCCACGAATGCTTTTTCTGCTTCCTCCGTCCATTTCCACTTGCCCCCCTTCTTCAGAAGGTCCTGTAGTGGTGCCACAGTTTTGGTGTATGATGGACAATGTCCTGAGAAGAACCCAATCAATCCCAAAAACTGGCGAACGTTCTTCACTTTCAAAGGCCTTGGAAAATCCATTATCGATTCCAATTTGCATGGATTTGGTTTAACACCATCCTTGTCAATCACATGCCCTAAAAATGTCACTTGCCTTTGACAGAAGTTCGACTTCTTTAAATTTATCTTAAAATTTGCCCTTCTTAGGTCTTCTAATAATTTCTTCAAATTTTCTAAATGTTCCTCAATGTTCTCCGAGGTAAGCAAAATGTCATCTACGTATCGGATAGTGCACTCTTTCACTTCCTCTGACAGGTTTCGATCAAGCGCTCTTATTAATGCGGATCCTGCAGTCTTTAATCCAAACGGACATCTTCTAAAGCAGTATGTTTGTTGATCGAACTGAAATCCAGTCAACAAGCTGGTTTTCTCTTCCAGTTCGAGATGATGATATGAAGAAGTCATGTCAATATTCGTAAAAATCTTCTTGCCTTTAAACTTCCTCAGTATTTCTTTTATGGGTGGTGCCGAATCATTTTCTGGTATAATTTTTGCATTTAGATTTCTGGCATCTAAACACACCCTTACTGAGCCATCCGGTTTACTCACAATCACTAATGGACTAACATATGGTGTCGCCATCTTTTCTATAACCCCTGCATTCATCATCTCCTGCAGTGTTTTCTTGGTTTGTGGGTAATATTTTTCCGCAACCGGGTATGGTTTTTGTTTGAACGGTGCCCAATCGTTGACTTGGAACGCGTATTTAAAATTTTCAATCTTCCCTGGCTTGGAATCAAATACGTCCCTATAATCCAATAATAATTTCTTTAACTGTTCCTTAATTTCGAGGCTGACTTTAGCTTCCTCCACTTTTCCTGACAGGTTGGTCTCGAACTCATTTTCTACATTATCTTCGAGTTCTATGTTAAGGACTTCCAATATCTTTTCTATGTCCTTATAATCTTCCTCAATCACTTCTTCCATATGCCATACCTGTTCTGCTATTTTCGCCTCCTGATCCTGTAGGTTAATGTTTTGCTCATCCACATCCTCTCTTTGAATTCTAATGCAATTTTGCGCTAGGTCTATAATGACCTTGTTCTCACGGATAAAATCAATACCTAAAATGACATTATACGGTAATTGATTTACCAGCAAAAAGCACTGCGAAATTTCAGCGTTACCCATGATTAAATCAATGTATACCTGAAATTTACATGTCAAAGATTTTCCAGGGATAATTCCCTTAATCTTTACACTTGATGTGGGAATCTTTAGTACTCGGCCCCTTGTTTCCAATTCATTTAAAAGGGTTTGTGTAATTAAACTTATTGTGGATCCAGTATCCATCAATGCTCTGACCAGTAATCCTTCTATCCTAAGCATAATTATAGGTAGTTCTCTTTTAATAGGTGGGATTCCTTCCACATCCTCGTTAATTAGTTCATCTGGTCTGGCTATCCAATTTACAATTTCTACCTCCTCCCAGCTCCTGGTATGTTTCCACTTTTGACAATTTAAATTTGGAGTTTTTTTTTATCCTGAGGGCTCCCTTTTCCCTCATTCTTCAACTGAGCTTGTAGTTCCAAGCTTTGAGCTCCGTCTAGTCGGTCGGGTGATTTCCGGTTCTTGATTGCCTCACTCCAACGGACTTTTTGCCTATCAGGTTCATCTGGTCCTTCGTTCATATAACGAAGACTCTCCTGATATCTTTCTTCTATTTCGGCCCGATATTCATCATCTCTATCGTCTGGCCTTACATTTCTCCTGGGATAATTCTCCCATTTCTTTCTATTGTCCGGCCTTTGCTGGTTATTGTTATAGGGTCGGCTTTCCTGTTGCCTGTAACCCGTCGTTCTAGGATTTCTTCCTCGATATCCTCCCCTGTAATATGGCTGTATCCTTCTAGGCTCCTGGTGCCCATACTCTCGATCTCGTCCTTGAGTATCCGTACTGGTGGACTGATTCCTGGTCGCTGGTTTTTCTCCAGTTTCCTGACTGCTAGCCATGTGTACTTGCTCAGTTTGTCTCTGATGCCGAGGTGTTACGTGCGAAGTCGTCATATCTAACTGACGTAATACGCTTTCCACTTCCACAGCACTTCTGGCTTTGGATGAGATTAGCAGCCTCTGAATCTCATATGGAAGCTGTCTTGCAATGGCGGCACACAGGTCGTTTTCTGCCGGAGCAATATCCAGTTCGCGGAATTTACACAGCTGAGCGGTGAAAAATTCCGAGTATTTAGTAGGTGCATTGGTGCTGTACTTCCTAGAGTACAGATCTAGCCTTAAGTTTTCTTGGACATCTGCTGCCCAATATCGCTTTAAAAATGCTTCCCTAAAGCCTTCCACCGTATCAAAAGTGTATCTGAAGCTTCTGAACCAGGTGAGACAATCACCTGCCAACAGCTTTTCAATAGCTCTCAGTCTCCGATCCTGAGGAACCTTCATTTCATTTAGATACTCTGCCACTTCTTTTAGCCAGTATTTTGGAGTAATAGACATGTTGTTACCCGTAAACTTTACTGGTCTGTCCTCATTGGATTTAATAATGTTTATTATTTGGCCATTTGTCTGATTTGTGTACGGTGTTGACATCGCCATTGGATATCCTGGGATCTTATAAGGGCTCTCCCCTCCTAAGTCCCTCTCCGTATCTGTGCCTTGTTCACGGGAATCTACCCATCCTGTCTTTGGAAACTCCTCCTGATTTTCGAATTCTAACTTCCTTTCTCTTCGGGCACTTTCTTCATTTGCCATGAGTTGGATTTCCATTTGACTATTCTTAAGTTCCGTCCTCTCCAATCGGGATCTTAATTCATTCTGAATTCTTTCTTGATTCATTTTAATATCTTCCTCTATCTTTTTGAGTTGGAATTTCTCATCCCTGAAGCTATCCCTAAATCCATTTATTTGGTCTTCTACCTCTTTCTTAATGATCTTAGCATGTTGGTCTATAATTTCTGGCTTAACGTCACCTATGGTTTCCAGGCCCTCTCGTATCTCCTTTATTTGCTTCTCCACTTCTTTTCGTCCTTTGACCATATCTATTTTTATTCCTTCAAGCCTTCCCTCAGTCTTCTCTTGACTCTTATACAATTTCATCATTTCATCTTGGACCTGACTAACTTCCTTATTGGTTTTTCCTACATGAACCTTTAATGTTCCGATGGTTTCCTGAACCTCAATAATACCCTGACTTATTTCATTTATTTTATGGGTACTTTCCTTACTTTCGTTCTCTCGTTGTTTTCTTTCACTCTGGAGATGCCCCTCGTATACACCTAATCTTTGATCTATTTTCGTTTCATATGTCTTCAGATTCTCATCTACCTGCCCGGTAAAATGATCAATTTGATCTTTCATCTCCTTAACATCCTTTAGATTTTGATTTTTCATCTCAGTTACCTCAGTCTGAACTACACCGATTTTGTTCTCGAGGGTCCCTACTTTCTCCTCAACCTTTCCAAATCGGGTCCCTAGCTTATTCACGCTTTGTTTTATTTCCTCCCGGGAGGCCTCACAAATCTCGCTGTTAGATTTTATCTGATCTTTCAATTCATTCTGCACACCTTGGATCTGGGTTACAAGTTCATTTTTACAATCGTCTACATTCTTTTGACATGTTATTTCCATAGAATTTAACTTAATTTTTATAGCCTTAAAATTACCTTTTAAATTTTCAAAGTTTTCTTTGCATTTAGTTTGGGAATCCACCATACTGTCCTTCAATTCCTTTATTTGGCCTTGCAGTTCAGACTTAAGTGTCCCATTTTCTTTCTGAATTTTACTGGTGATTTCCTCTTTTAACTCCGTTAGCTTCTTCCCAAACTCAGTGTCAAAACCCTGGAATTTGTTATTCACTTTATCTATCTCAGCCTTTACTTCATTGTTCATTGTTACACAGTTAGCCTCGATAGCTTCTAACTTAGTTTCCATGGTATTACTTTTAACTTCGATATTCTCTAATTTAGTGCTCATATTAGCACTATCAGTTTTTATTGACTCCAAACTTAGATTCATGGATCCTAACCTTTGGTTATTTTCCTCCTGTTGGCTGTCCAACTTATTGTTTATAGATCCTAACCCTTCTTTATTTTCAGTCTGTTGTTTATCCAACTTATTCAAACTCTCATTTATGGATTCGAACACTTTGTTATTTTCATCCTTTTGGAGACCCAATGTATTGTCTATTGTTCCCAATTTATTGTTCATGGCCTCCAAAAGCCTTTGCACTTCCTCACTAAATGCCATCTTATAAGAATACAGTGGGCCACAAATGCCACCACACTAGTACATGCTTGAGAGATGATACTCTGAATCGGTGTGTCCCAATTTCTTTTAAAATATTACTTTGGTACGGGTATTCAATTACAACGTACCCTTTTACTACATTTATTCAATTTCATAAACCTTTATGGAAGTGTTTAAAATTCAAAATTTCGAAAAACCATTTTTTTTCAAAAAATGAAAATTTTGATTTTTCGAGAAAACTCGGGTTTTCCCTAGGAAAACTCAGCCCTGCGTACTGGGCGCCAAAAAGTTAATGAGGTTTTGCTAGGGGGTTCATAATATAATATATATTCAGGGCTGCTCGGTATGAGTTTCCAGGGACCCATGCGGTCAGTTAATATTTTACGTTGTAGCTTTTCCTATCATTACTTTAATTTTACATGATATGACCGACTTAAGTGTTCCTCTAGTTATTAATCCAGCACAGTATTTATATATCCCCCTGTGCCCATTTAGCATGAAATATGCCAATCACAGTATACCAGCGTAGCTCAATTCGGGATTTCGGGGCAGTGGTAAGTTCCCCCACTCTGTGACTCACATATTTTGGATTAATTAGAGGATACACTTGCAAAAATAACAACAAAATCAACTCCTATTTAAACATATTTAATTAATAAAATTAATGGCGCTACAAACATTTTAACACTTTAATTACTGACCCAAATATCAACTGCTTGTTCCAAATGAACAAGGGATCACAAAATAAATAAGCAAATATTGTATTCAAAACACCTGTGGTTTCCACATAAACCAACAATTCTTACTTAGTCTCACTTCCATAAAGCACTAACATTAAGTTTACATAACTCCGAGCTCTTTGGCTCCATGCATTTACATTATTACGGTGTCATTCTTGTACACCTCAAACACTAGCTTTTATATTTTCTTATTTCTCAAGAACAAACATATAATTATATTTAAAATCTACTTTAATTATCTAACTCAAGGTTTTTTGGGGCATGTCCACACCTTCAGTTGTTATCATCTCTCTTTATTTCACAAACATATTAAGGTAATCAGAAAATCAATTGTGTACTCCAGAGCGTGAAGGTACTTGACACAGTCAAAAAACTATAGTTACTCCCGAACTCAGTTGCCTTCAATCAACTCGTGGAATCCCACGTCCTTACATTATTACAATAGGGATTGTTATTTATCTCTTATGTCTTAATAGATCATTATCATATAAGAAACTACGATCTGAACCGGCAAACGAAATATCCATCTTTAAGGGCCTCGGTTCAATGCCCGGGTCGTTTACAACTCTAAACACTCCTGGTGTATTCGTCTCTCTTTACAACAGCTTACGAGACGGTCTCTGTTCCATCTCGCTTTAAAAAAGCTAGTCTCTACTACAAGGGGTGCGATTTATGACCTGTTAGGGTGGTGGAGATTTCCCGTCTGACCCAACATTTTAGTAGCTTATTTTCAAGGCTTTCAAAACAAACCTTTCCATTCTATCCAGTTCTGAGGAGACCAGGCTTTATTGTACCGTAACATTCAAATAACTATTCTTTGGTTCACAGACCATTTTCATATCCTTGGCATTTATTAATTATGAGAGGGTCCTCATTGATTGGGAAGATTAAATACACATACGACGACGGAGAATTTCAGGGGCTTTTATCATAAGAAGATCCTGCATTCGAATCTCTTCAGGTGCCTCGGGAACTAATCCCATACAGAGGGCTTATACAAAATGCGATTTAGAGTCGGCCGTGGCCCATATGACATACGCTCAATAATACCATATATTAGCTCCCTTTTTAAATACATACACAATGCCTCGTGATACTAATGTCACAAATAGAGGACTTATACAATTATCATTCACTGCAATCAACTACCCTCCATAAGTAATGTACCAAGTATTTAACTACTACGCGTTCCGAGCGTGACACTTTAATATTATAATTGCGCTTATTATGCGCTATGCATTACTTTAAGCCGAAATGTCTTCCCAAGAACTGATAAAATCTCTTTAGTAACAATTCATATTATTTTAATTCCCATATTAATCTTTCCATGGTCGATAAATCGCTCCCTGTTTTAAAATATTCCATATAACCTCATTTCTTACACATACGTTAAGGCTTAACGTTCTTATGTTCATATCAATTTATTTGATTTTTATTTAACATTTCCATATTTAATTATTATTATTATTATCTTTATTCTTTATACAAGCTCAAAAGCTATTTCTTTCATATCTCAACTTTACTTTATTTCAATGTCTTTTATGATAATTAAATGATATTTCGCTTGCTCTTATGACATTTGTTAAATACATTAACCCTTTATTCACCTATTCCTCTACGGAATTTATTCTTTACATAATTATTCATAATTTCTCGATTTATTTATTATTGTTCAGACCGTATTCTTGATTATTCATTATTCATTCATTAAAACACATCCCTTTCACTCAAAACTCCGGTGAGTTGCACACAATCAATTTCTGACACCAAAATAAAAATGAATTTTGTACTTACATATTTTCAGATCATCCCATGATCTTAAATCTGGTGTGGTGTTTCATTTTTGGGGCCCACTTTGAACTTTTTACACCATATTGAAGGTATTCATCTTACGTAGAAACACTTTTTGACCTATATCTAGAACACTTAATATTGACGACATTTTTATATCCTGGTGTGTCCCTTTTGAACACATAATTACACTAAAAATATTATTTAACACACAATCTTGATTATTTTACACTTCACAATTACCCGATCACTAGGCCGTACTTCTGAGCCTATCACACGTGATCTTCTTTAATTCCCGTCTCCAAGGGTGAGATTTATCCGATGTCGGCTTCCTATTCTGAAGAATCCGAAAGTCCCGAAACATCTACTGTTCCCTGGAGTTCAATTCTGCTATTCCTATCCTGGATAACTGGCTATTATCTAGCTTGAACGGCTTCTCTGTCGATCTGTCTATTGATCCTAACGAGAGTCTATATGGATCGAGGTCTCCTCTAAGACCTATAGATTTAGTTTCTAACAGCTAGCACTTCTTGATTCTAGTACTATTAGAATTGTTCGCCTGATATCTGGAGCTAATGTTTATAGTCTCCTATTCTATTTATTTGAACTGTTTTAACGCTCCTACGTTCGAACCTTATTCTGTTCTTCCTTTTTAGGTTGCTTCAATTTAAATAACAGTTTATCTGTCTGGTACGATACTTCCGTACGTTATGATCTGTTCGTTCGAACATATAACGACCTATCGCCTTTAAGTCCGACGTTCGCAGCCTGCTCTGACTATATCCTGCGAATTTTCACTTTAACTTGTATACAGTCGGCCTAAATCCTATAATTAGGATTTTCCTAATACTTCACTACGGCGATACTTTAAGATTTCGTCTTGACCACCCCTTATGGAAGGCAAGCAAGTCGTTACTACTGTGACGCCTGTGGCTATTGGATCTTACTTCGGTGGTGTGAAACAGCGTTTTCTCCCCTCAAGGAGTACTGGTAGCTGTTATCGATGTAACGCAGAGTTACGTCCCCTCACGGGCTCTCAGACTAACTGCATGTGCTGATATAACTTCACGTCCTCCTGGACGGATTCGTGATGCGTGATGCGTGGCGATACCCCTCGGGCCGTTCGAATACTGCATTCGGTGCTTATACTTGTTGCGCAGTATGACCTCCCCTGAGGTTCATACGTTTGAAGACTTTGATGCAGCACCTCCGTTCACGGAGTGCTCGTTGTAACTGCATTCAATGATGATCGTGACACAGTGATGTGATACAGCACCTCCCCTCAAGGAGTCTGTCGTGAACTGCATGTGCTGATATAACTTCACGTCCTCCTGGACGGATTCGTGATGCGTGATGCGTGGCGATACCCCTCGGGCCGTTCGAATACTGCATGATTGGCTTGGAAACGCCCGAAGCTTTATACTGTTTTACTACAAAAAAATAAGACTCAAGCCTTTCCTGTGGTCAACTTCTAAAATAATGGTGCCACAAATATAAAAATTATACCTTCCGAAAGCTCGTCTTCTCAATGTCAAATGATCTTATTGCACCTAAGAATCGATCGTGCAATTTGGAGATATTAATTAATTTCTCGTCCTCAATTGTGTGGGAGTTGCATTCCTTTTGGTCTCTCCCCTCCACAGAGGCTTAGGTAATTCACCGATGACGTCGTCTTACGTCGGCAGTTTATTTCTGCACAATTATTACATGGTTTCTCTATACTGAAAAATCTCTCATTCAAAATGATTCACTGTACTGTGCTTGTTTACTCATTATTATGCTCGTAAACGTGTTAATTTTAATTATTCCTCTTATGGCGCGTATGCGACGTTGTCAATTTCCAGCCACGTCAGCTTGAATTCCGATTCAGGCTTCTCTTTCTATCACGGTGGAAGATTCCACTCAGTTATTAATACTCGTGACCAGCCTTCTCTGGCATGTCGAGTGGGGTGATCTCATCTAAGGAACATCTGTCCCTAGTCGCTTGCACAATGTTGAGCTATATTCCTGGCTTAAAATCTCTCTCCATTCCTTTAAGAAACTATACTTTTCTTTGATTTCTTCCTTAAGGACATGGTTCGACCGTCATGGACCCGATGGCCCAAGGGTTCAATAAATTAATAAAGATGAAGGAAGGTTTACATGCATCTAACTAAAAAGAAACTATCCAATTTAAATTTACTTTATATTCTGAAGCTGCATGCAAGAAATTGATAAATATAATAAAAAGAGTGACACACAAGAAATGCAATTAAAAATATATAATATAATAATATAATAATAATAATATTTAGGCCTTTAAAGATTTATTATTTGTTTTTCACATTACCGGTAATGCCGTCGTCTGCCCAATATGTCCATTTCATCACCACTTTGAAGCTGGTCAGCCATGCCATTATGGTTTACCGCCATGAAGGTCTTCTTCAACTTAGCACAGTTATCTTGATGGGTATTAGCCCTACTATGATTGTGGCATTGCAGCCAGAACCCAATCACGTGGTACCCTCCATACTAAAACAATTCGGAGGTACCGTACGGTCTTCAAGCTTTCCGTAGAAACACCAAGCGCTCAGCTCAAGAGAGACACCCTACACAACCTGACATCTCAAAGTCCAGCGAGACAATCCCTTCCGCCGTGCACTAGGTCGCTTGCTACAACACGTCTCCCAGCCACAGCTCCTTCCAGGAAGTCTTCACAGAATTGCTATTGTCATACGCCTGTTTGTCCAGACCACTCATTGCATTTGCTCGGCCGCTTCCTCATCACCCCCTCGGGGTGAGCGAGCATACCTGCTCGAGACAATAGTGTCCATTAAGTGTTGCCTCCTGCACGTGTGACCAGAACATTAACCTGACTCCTGGTTCGGTGGTCTGAACAATATTAATAAACTTTCTTAGACAACATACGATTAGAGCTAGCTTCAGAATCTCGTCAAAAGTGACCTAAAATACATTGAATAATTAATAATAAAAAGCATACGTATATGATAATAGTAATAATAATAATAATGACACTGCGTCTACTGCAGACGTGTCCAATGCAATTGAACACGTTGCCAACACGATAACATGATATAAAGAAATAATAAACCCACTAGCCTACATTAAAACTGTCATGGGGAACTCATAAAATATAGGTTACAGAACGCCCCCTTGCTTTTCATTCATTTGGTCCTATACCATAGAATAAAAAGCAATCCTTTTAGGCATGACTTCCCTTCCAAAATCCTAACTCCTTCCTTCCACAAATATATACACAACCAACAGGGCTACTAGGATATGTACATCCTCAGATTGGAAATATTGTAAATCCCTAGCACCCTTCCGTCCTTTGTAAGGAGCTCGTACGCACAGGCCCCTAATTTCCGTGCAATTACATACGGTCCTTCATACAAATGAAAAAATTTACTCACCAATTTCTGGTCTGCGGACGAGACATGAGGCACCCTTAAAAGCACAAGGTCACCTACATCTAACTTATCTCCTGCCCGCTTCCCTTGCTGCTTCTGCCGTTTCTTACTGGCCTTACATAAATGTTCCCCAGCTAACCTGATACTTAAATCTCTGGGTACGGCCTCCCCTGTCCTCAAACCCAAAATCATAGCAAGTTCGCTGACAGGCTTCCTGCCCAGCTGGACTTCTATGGGAGTGCGACCCGTGCTCTCGTGTTTAGTTACATTGAGCCAACGCTCAACGTCCTCAAGCATCGAAAACCAGGCATTATGTCGCTCACTCACATAGGTCCTAAACATGCGCCCTAGTTCTCTCATTACTCTCTCAGACATGTTTCCTTGGGGATACTTAATAGAGGAATACGTACACTGTATTCCCAGTTCACTCAACTTGGTCCTCCATATCATCGAGGTGAACTGAGAACCGTGGTCTGAGAGTATTCTGACTGGCTTACCAAACTCCGGAACATATTTCCCCAGTATGCAACTTACACAACCCCTCCCCGTGGCCTGTCTTAGAGGATAGAGCTTAACATACTTAGAAAAGGCATCAACAACGACAAACACATATTGGTAGCCATACTGAGACTTCACCAACGGCCCATAGAGGTCAACACACACCAACTCACCTGGTTTCTGAGTTAGAACAGCCTGCCTTGGCCCCTCTAAATACCTTGTGGGGTGCTTGCACTTCTGACACAACTCACATGTTGCTAGGGTTTTTCTGACTCCCCTGCCCATGTTTTTCCAGAAGAAGTTCTCCTGAATAGCACCCAACACCTTCTCTGCACCATAGTGGCCTAACTCCTTATGATAAAACCAGATAATATCATACCTCAAAGACTTAGGAACCCACACGCACCATCTCTCGCCAAAGCATTTCCTAGTTAGCAAGTCGTTAAAAAGCCTGAATTCCTTATTACCCCTCTTAGCAATGCTCATATGTTCCATTTCCTCGAGTTCCCGATAAATGTCCTGAATCTCCTCGTCCTTGCATTGTTCCTCTCTCATTTTACCCAACTTTAACCTCTCCCCGTCCCTATCTGAAATCCTAGTTACACAGACCAAAATTCCTTCCTCTCTCCTAGCTTCAACTCCCTCCCCAGCAATTTCCGGGTGGCGACTCACAAAATCCGCGAATTCGTTTTCTGACCCTTTTACATGAAATATATCAAAATCGTACTCTTGGATCGCCAATATCCACCTAGAAAGCCGGTTCGAGGTTATCCTACATGTCCTAAGAAACGTAAGTGCGTTATGGTCTGTATAGATTAGGAATTTCCGGCCAAGCACATAGGTCCGGAACTTGCCCAGCGAATACACAATGGCTAGCAATTCCTTCTCACTAGTAGTGTATCTTTTCTCCGCGGAATTTAGACCTCTACTAGCGAGTGACACGATGCCTAGATTACCATCCCCATCCTTTTGACAAAGAACCCCTGCTAACCCTAAGTCGCTAGCATCTGTCATCACTATATACTGACTATCCTGCCCGGGGTACCTAAGTGTGACAGCATCCCTAAAACCCTCTTTAAGTTTGATGAATGCCTCATCGTGTTCCTTTTCCCAAACACACTTAGAATTCTGTTTAAGTAACCCGCTAAGTGGCCCGCACAGCTGCGAATACCGCAGTACAAACCTCCTGAAATAATTACATACCCCCAGAAAAGAGCGAAGTTGTTTGACGTTACGTGGTGTCCGAGTGTTGATTATGTTGTCTAATTTCGACCCTTCTGGCGTAACCCCCTGTGGTGTAATAGTGTGGCCTAAAAACGTGATCTGTTGTGCACAAAAGGTCGCCTTCTTAAGTTTCACTGTGAACCCGGCCCGATGCAACTTCCCCAAAACGATTCTAAGGTGTTCCATGTGTTCCCCAAATGTACGTGATGCGATGACTAAGTCATCGATGTAACTGGCTGTGAAATCCCCTGTGTCGTGTCCCAGAGCGATGTTAAGTGCGCGAATGAGCCCAGCTGACGATGTTTTCATACCAAAGGGAATCCGTGTAAATTGTAACAGCTGGTTTTTGTAACAAAAAGCCGTGAATTGCCTATCCTCCTTCCGTAAGGGTACCTGCCAAAAACTAGCACTCAAATCTAATGTGGACAGCCATTCTTTACCCCCAAATCTCTGAACTAAATCCTCAGTAGTTTCCGCTCGCTGATGATCCGGCGCAATGCGTTTATTAGCTTGTCTTGCATCCAAACATAGCCTAACTGACCCATCCTTCTTAATCACTACTACCAACGGATTGACATACTGGCTCCTACTGAATTCGATCACCTCATCGTCTAGCATCTGCGAAATGACATCATCTACTGCTTTGACATGGGCGTGTGGTATCGGGTATCTAACACCATTAAAACTTGACCTATCGGTGATCTCGAAACTATGCTCGTAAACATGTGTCCTACCAGGTTTGTCAGAGAACACCTCACTGTGGTCTCTCAATACCTCTAACAACTGAGCCTTCTGCTCTACCTCCAACATGGTATCTTCCACAACACTTGAAAATTCACCTTCACGCCCCTCTTCCACTACCATACTACAACTTTGAATATCCTCTGATACCATGTCGCTACTAACCTCACTGACTTCTTCCTCTTCATTTAAAACCTGGACACACACTGATATACTCACAAAGGTTCCCGAGTCCACCTGATAACTCAGACTAATCGTATCAAAATTCTCACCCCACTTGAATCTCACCTTAGATTCGCCGTAATCAAGTTACACATCTGACTGCTTAGCCAATCCGCACCCAATATGACAGGATACACTAAATTCGCGACCACTAGAAAACTCTGACGACCACATTTCTCATCAATGTACATAGGTGCGACAACCTGTCGACGCACTCTCTGTGACTTAGTCCCAACAGCAGACAATATAAATATATTGGACACAGGAATCTCCTCTATGGCTTCTCCTTTACTCTTAACCTCATCATAAAAGCCTGCCTTAATGCAAGAACACATGCTCCCTGAGTCCAATAAGGCATCGACGACTTGACCCCATATCTTCACCTTAATCACAGGACTGATCAACGTAGGCTCACATCTCTCCTTCATAACCTCAACCTGGTCATCTAACAATTCCTTTCTAACATCAAGGTCGTATTCTATCTTCTTCAACACATGAACTGGAATACTGGGATGGGACCCTCTATCTGACCGTCTTAAAGAGCCCTGTTCCCGTTTAAATTACTCGGCTGAGCTGGCTGTCTCTCTTCTTCACGCCCCCTATTCTCTAACTGCCGTTGTTCCTCAGGTCCCCGATTTTCTGCCTGCCTCTGTTCTCCGCGCCCCCTATTCCGAAAATTCCCTTGGTCACCCCTATCCCTATTTACAAAATTTCCTCTATCATTCCTCACAAAGTTACCTGGCCTATCAATATTCCTACGCTCATAATGCCTATTCCCTTCCTCCTGATACACCTGATCGTAATTTCCTTCCCTTCCCTGTTCTTGCCTCTTACCTCCCATTCTACCCAAAGAATCAAACCTTTCTAACACACGTTCCATGTCCTTAATCGTATTTACATCCTGCATGACTACGGCCATCTTCACCTCATCAGAAAAATGACGGGCCATACGCCTAACAATATCACCTTCAGAAGAACTAGTGTCTAAATTCTGACTGATAAGGACATGTGTGAGGAAATACTCCGTCATGCTCACCCCCTGATTCGACTGATACCTCCCAAAAGAAATCTTGTCTCTTTCTCTTCCTTTAGTCTGTTCGTTCCAGAACTTTCCCTCAAACTTCTGCCTAAAATCTTCTAACCCCTGAAAACCTCCCCTAAAAACTTGATACCAAGATTTAGCCTCCCCCACAAAAGCTAATGATATGATTTCCTCAACAATATCCCAGTCTAAAGTCCCATCTTCTAACCCTTTCGAAAACCTCTTCTGAACAACTTTAACAAACTCCATAGGGTTAAACTGCCTTCCACTAAATTTAGGTAAGTCAGATTCCCGATAGAAGTTACTATGTCCTACCGAGTGATTACAATTTTCCTTATTTGACTTGGCCTGATTCAGCTCTCTTCTTAATTTCAAATTTTCGCTCTCATTAAAGGATTTCAGTTCACTAATCTCCTTTTTTACACTCTTATCTACCATCGTTACTCTGGCTGAAGAAACCGCTAGCTCCTGTTCGAAAGACACCTGCTTATTTCTAATCTCAGTTATATCCTTCATTTCTTCCTCTACAACTATCAACCTCTCACTAACTTCTTTCTTGACAACGGCTACCTCATTACTCACCTCGCCTATCTGCTTATCAACAGTAACCATAATGCCCTGCCTCTGTAAGCTCATCTTCTCCTCAACTTGCTCGAATTTTTTATCTACCAACTCAATTCTACTGGCAATTTCCTGACGAATTTCCTTATAGCCTTTACTCATACTTTCTACAATCTTATTAATTTTGCTCTCTAAATCCGTACTTTGAATGTCTATCTTAGTACTAAATTCACTACTTTGATTATTAATTTGAGTACTTAAATCACTACTCTGAGTATCCATTTTATTACTTAAATCACTTAGTTTACTACTGAATTTAGACATCATCTGCTCCATTAACTTGATCATCTGTGAGTTTTCCCCCAGTCCTACATTTTCCTCGTCACTATTCACTCCCATTCCTAACTCCTTGCTAGTTGCAACATCATCTTTCTCGGTCCCCTCACGTCCCTCCAACGTACCAGAAATCACATCCTTATCTGCCATTTTACTAGGAACTACTCTCGAATTTGTGGAATCTGACCGCTTATTGGTCTGCCTGTTTGACTGACTCCTGCCTCTTCTAGAATGACCAAGGGTGCTTCGATCAACACTTCTAGATCTCAACTTTAATAAATCAGGCTCACTCTTATTACTTAGCATACCCTCCAAAATCACTGAACATATATACCCTTCCTAAAATACCAGATCAGATTTCACAAATTACCTGTGCGTACTGCCATACTATGCACCAGCCAGCCTTATTCACACTCCATAGTTGGGCGCCATTTGTAATCTTTCAATTCTAGCCACAAGATGGCTTCACCCAGAGAAGCCATTTGTAACTTTGAAGATACAAAATTTAAATAAAAATGAATATTCTGCCTCATAAATGGCCTTTCTTTAAATTTTAAGCAACTGACATAATTGGTATTGTAATTAAACAAATCCACCTTATCGAAACTCTTCTTATCTCCGGGCGTGTGCAGATATTCTGAAAGGACTGGCTCGTACATAGGCCTTACCAAAACCTCCTATAAATTAATAAAGATGAAGGAAGGTTTACATGCATCTAACTAAAAAGAAACTATCCAATTTAAATTTACTTTATATTCTGAAGCTGCATGCAAGAAATTGATAAATATAATAAAAAGAGTGACACACAAGAAATGCAATTAAAAATATATAATATAATAATATAATAATAATAATATTTAGGCCTTTAAAGATTTATTAATTGTTTTTCATATTACCGGTAATGCCGTCGTCTGCCCAATATGTCCATTTCATCACCACTTTGAAGCTGGTCAGCCATGCCATTATGGTTTACCGCCATGAAGGTCTTCTTCAACTTAGCACAGTTATCTTGATGGGTATTAGCCCTACTATGATTGTGGCATTACAGCCAGAACCCAATCACGTGGTACCCTCCATACTAAAACAATTCGGAGGTACCGTACGGTCTTCAAGCTTTCCGTAGAAACACCAAGCGCTCAGCTCAAGAGAGACACCCTACACAACCTGACATCTCAAAGTCCAGCGAGACAATCCCTTCCGCCGTGCACTAGGTCGCTTGCTACAACACGTCTCCTAGCCACAGCTCCTTCCAGGAAGTCTTCACAGAATTGCTATTGTCATACGCCTGTTTGTCCAGACCACTCATTGCATTTGCTCGGCCGCTTCCTCATCACCCCCTCGGGGTGAGCGAGCATACCTGCTCGAGACAATAGTGTCCATTAAGTGTTGCCTCCTGCACGTGTGACCAGAACATTAACCTGACTCCTGGTTCGGTGGTCTGAACAATATTAATAAACTTTCTTAGACAACATACGATTAGAGCTAGCTTCAGAATCTCGTCAAAAGTGACCTAAAATACGTTGAATAATTAATAATAAAAAGCATACGTATATGATAATAGTAATAATAATAATAATGACACTGCGTCTACTGCAGACGTGTCCAATGCAATTGAACACGTTGCCAACACGATAACATGATATAAAGAAATAATAAACCCACTAGCCTACATTAAAACTGTCATGGGGAAATCATAAAATATAGGTTACAATAAGTTACTCCAAATTTAATCTAGAATGTCAGGTACTATACGTGTGCATAGTTTAATGCTGTCAGCTTGCATACTTTCTGATATATTGGTATTTGGATAAAAGAATAGAGAGTGCAATTATTAACAGTTGACAGCCCTGGTGGCTCTTAAGAATACGCTCAGTCATATCGGCTTATGCACACATATTACATACAAAATTTGGTTGAAATCCAATTGATAGTGTAGAAGTTACAGACATTTAAAATTGGACTTATCAGACGGCTTAAAACTATTTTGGCAACACTGTCATGTATGGCCTCCTGGAAATTAAACTAAAATAGTGTTATCTACATGCGTGCCAATTTTGGAATAGCTCCCATGCATACTTTCGAAGGTATCCAACATGGAGCCCAAATTTCTAGTGCGTTTTTTAGCAGTTGGTAGCACTGACATCATTTTCAAATATGGACGTGAGATATTCCGGTATACATCTTTACTCATACTAAATTTGGTTTCGATTTCTGCAGCCGTTTAGGAGTTGATTGGGGGGCACACACACAAACAGCCAGACAGACAGAAGGACAGACAGACAGACAGACACACATTTTCCCGGATCGATCTCATAAGTCTACTTTTTCCTCATTTTTGAAAAATGTGAAAAGTAGACTAATAAATAATATTTTGGATTCATGACATAGGCTACATTTAAGAATGGAACAGTGCGGTGAATATTATCTTGTCTTTCCGTCCGGACTTTCTAATTGATATCTCAGGCATACATCATAGCTCAAGTCGTTAGATTCCTATAAATGAAGACCAAATGTATGTTTATTACTTTGTGTTATGTTGTTGTTGCTTATTTTACGGGCTGCGACATCATAGTCATATAGCCGCGTGTATTTTGGTGTGTGTGTAATTTTGTTTGATAACCTGTGCTATTGTGATGGCTGTACTAGAGCGTGTATTTGTACATTGAAGAGAGGATTAAAGTGTTTATAGCCTAAGTTGTTTCTCTAAGTTAATACAAAGCCGTTGTCATCCATAATATTTATTTATCATCATTACTATTCATCACAATAGTATGCAACCTTAGAAACACGTATTTGCCCATTTATGACAGTAATTAAAGTAAAGTAGACCGCCTTGTGGTGTAGCGACTAGCGTTCTTGGCTAATGGAGGTCCGGGTTTGATTCCCGGTGTGAGGTCCTGGAACAGGGTACATTCAGCCTCGTGAGGAAAAACTAAGGAGGGTTCGATTCCCACCTTAGCCATCCTCGAAAACGCTTCCCGTGGTTACACCCAGTTCTATTCCAGCCAAATGCTGGGATGGTGTCTAACACAAGGCCACGACCACCTCCTTCCCAATCCTATCTCCAATTTACAAATACCGCGATTTCACAGCCCCTAAAATGAGCAACAACATATAAAGTAAAGTAAATAACTAACAGTTCACTACCTCGCTAACTATCTCCCATACATTCCTTGTCCTTCTTAGATCATGATAATTTTCCTAATCATCCATACCGTATATTTGTCCCCCCCCCCCCTTCCCCGTCCCCTATCAATTGAAACATTACGAAACCGAATTGAATGGAATTTGGTACACAAGTAGAAGTAGCAAAGGGCACCTCAGTGTCATGTATTACGTCACCGTTATCTTTACCAAAAAAAAAAAAAAAAAAAAACGGCTTCGGTGCAGTAGTTGGTAGCATGCTGAGCTTCCATGCCCAAGATCGCGGGTCCCAACCCAGCCGAAGTCGTCAGATTTTTAAGAGCGTTAAAAATCCCTCAGTATGCCTTCCTTCGGAGGGGAAGTAAAGCCGGCCCTCCCATGTCATAGATTTACGGCATGTCAAAGAACCTTCCACTTATTACACCTGTGTGAAGCTAAATTATAGTTAAACATTTGACTAACGCTCTTAGGTTCCTACGTTCGTGACCAGGAGCCGACTACGGTGGCGTCTGGTAACCAAGTTCTGAACTAGTAGTCGTTGACGGTGGCGTTTGGCGACACATGTAGGAACTACTTGAAAAAAAATTCAACGTCTGTAGTCCTTACTTGAATTGGAAACAGAAACACATACTAATACAGTCATCACAATTAACACCGGTTATCAGACAGATTCTACACACACCCAAAGTACACGGGGCTACATGACCGCGTTGTCGCAGCCCCTAAACTAAGGAACCAACCAACCAACCAACCAACTAACCAACCATCTTGACCAAAATTAATGGCGTCCACCCAATTGTTAAAATTTAAAATCAAATTACGACTAAACTAATCATCGGATCTCTACCAAATTTGGTAGAAACATACCTTCATATGGGACGCGTCGTACGCCCTGACTAGAAGTTTATCAGCCGTACCATTTCTTTCAGGATGGTGGCCGTGTGCATTATACAATCTTTATAATCCATAACATGGGACCCACCAGTTCCGATTATCGAACCGAGAATCGTTTAAACTGTTCTAACGGACGTGGCCCGTTCGAAATTAAAAGTTTACATTGTAATATTATAGTGCAGAAGTGACATTAAACATCTGAGTCTTCTCGGTTACAAGACAAGATGGCAGCCGATCTCTCGTTCTGACCTATATTTCACTAATTTGAGTATGTTGCATGCAATATAGCCTACTATAGTGCGGGACAAACCATTGGGAGCCTGAAGGTCACGCGTAGTCGGTGCGGTGTTGTCCTGTACGTTCTCGCATCCAGCACTCCACTGAAGGTACCGTGCAATAGCAAGGCAACACCGCCAGGCGCGGGGTGGAGAGCGGAGCGGAGGGCCCCTTGACCTTCAGGCTTCCAATGGTTTGTCGCGCACTATAATAGAAATTGCATGAACTTTGTATGAAATGGGTTATAATGGATATATACTCCAGTGAGAAATAGTTCAGTCAAAGTCATTATTTGTCAAGATGCTGTATGTAAATCAATTGATAACAATTAACTTGGGAGGAATGTTTGGCTCTGTGGTTAGAGCCTTGGACTTTCACCTGGCCGGCCAGGGTTCAAATCCTATCAGAGTTGTATTTCTTGCTTGATTTTTTATATTTATTGTTTTTTGAGTACTGAGACGTCAAAAATTGAGCGTTATATTGTGCATCTTGCAATGGAAAATGTATTAAATTAAAAGAACAATCTCCACCGGATCTGCACGAGTGACATCTACTAGCAACCAGTTGAACTATACCGGAGCTAACCACGGCCTACTAGATGCGATCTGCGCTCTATACCGGCCAGTTAGTAAACCCATGCCTAGGGTGTAATTGGAAAATTTCCTCTTGTTTGCTCGTAAATTCATATATTTCCATAAATTCGTAAGTTTATATCCTTTTAGGAATGTACTGAACAAAATAATACATATTTAGTATCAAGTGGTTTGTAAGAACGGTAGAAAAGGCTAATGATATCGTTAATTGCAAGAGCAAATATTCTAGGCAGTTATACTAAAGCTGTTATTAACGCAAAGTAAGCATTAATCGTGTTTAGCGTAATGGTAGCGTCTCTGACTTGTAGCTTGGAGGTTCGTGTTTGAAATCCCAACAGGATCATTTTTTTCTTCCTTTTCTTTGTATTTATTGATTTATAACTACTCACATATTATAATGTTAAGCATATATAGTGTGTATTTGCAATCGAAAATATTATATAAACTGTATATACTTATAACACCACATATTTCAACACTCGACTGCTGCGATTGAAACTCATTGTCCTTGATCCGCAGTAGAGGCTATTGTTGTAGTTGTTTTTGTTGTTGATTCTTTAGGGGTTTTGCGACTAACTGGTCTTGTAGCCACATGTACTTGGGTGTGTGTAGGAGTTGTCTGATAACCTGTGTCACTGTGATGTCTGTAGGTTTACTAGTGTGTGTACTTTTATACGAGGAAGGATTTGGGTAGAAGGCTGTTGTTGTTTCATTTGAGATGCATGGATATCATGGCCATTTAGCCCCGTGCACTTGGGAGAGTGTTGAATTTTGTCTGATAACCTGTGTTATTGTGATGGCTGTATAAGTGTGTGTATATATAATTCTGGTGAGGATTCAATCAATCAACGTATAATATCCGTATAGCACGTTGTATTTCAACAAGATATTACAACCAACATAATATAATTATATTATTATTATTATTATTATTATTATTATTATTATTATTGATTTAAGCCCACTACGGAGCACATTTGACTAGTTCTTCTTCGATGCTCTTTTCCGTTCCCAATATCTCTTGAGCACTGCTAATAATTTCTCCTTTCTCTCCTGCGAAAGGGGCTTCCGACATTTAGGGACTCTAGGTGGTGGGGTCTTAGACTCTACCACAGCACAAAATTTAGAACGATCTTCTTCATCAAGGTCAGCAATTCCAGCCGAATCCAAGTCCTTGAGTACTTCATTAAGCTACAGGCTTCCAGTCTTATAATTTTTAACCAAGGAGAAGATCGTCTTGGTAGGCCTGTTGCTATTCATTCGTTGTAGGTGCCCATATAACTTTAGCCTCCTACGTCGCATACTGGTATTGGCTGATTCTAACTGTTGATACAGGTCAGAATTAGATTTCAAACGGTAGGCTCCATCTGGGAGCAATCTCGGGCCATGGATTTTCCTGAGGATACGTCTTTCGGCTTTCTTCAGGACATCCATGGTGCCATTTCTGTTCATCAAGAGGGTCTCTGCGGCGTACAGGAACTGGGGTCTGACAGCAATCCTGTAGTGAAAGATCTTGGCAATAATTATACTCCTTTAAAACGACAAAGAGTTATAACTAAACCCATGCATTTAGGGGAAAGTAGGCTATATGTTCTTTACTGAACATCTTGTTCTGAACTCTGCTTAAACAACACTTCAACATAATGTGCAGTATACACAGCAACAACTTAGGCTACTGTATACGTGTAGGCGTAATTAGATCCACAATCGCCATGAAAATAATTTACCAGGTTACTGTTCTTGGGGAAATGCTCAGGAGTTCTGTTGCTTCTCTCGTGACAGAACACATCACAAGGTCCCCTAACTGTACCCAAAAATCTCATGCCCTACATCATTAACAATTTATACTTTATTCTGACAATTTGTACGAGGGTTTGCTTATGATTGCGTAGGCTCCATGAACAATACATTTTCATCTCACAACAAAAGTTGAAATCAAAGTATCAGACCTGCATGGCGCATAATTAAATATTACGATAAACAATATATAGCCTACTGATTTGGAAAATAAGCACACGTTGAAGTTGAAGTTCTCGATTATCCGATGTAAACTGGGCCTTGAGTACGTCGGATCATCGAAAATGTCGGATAATAGATAATGACTTTTAAATTAACTTAAACAAATAGGTGGGCTATACTGTATTATTAGAACAACAATGACATGTCTTACGGTACTCTATTTATTGAATTATCAATTCAATCGTACATGAAATATTGATCAAAAAACGATCCTCATGAAAAGAAACTTGTCAACAATGTCTGCTTGCCTGCTGATTCACGTTTTCTTCCTGCCATATCTCGCCATCGATGAAGAATCAACACCTCCGTTGCGACTGCCTCCGGCTGTTGCTCCACGTACGTTATTGCGATTACCAATGTACTGAATCCTTCACTGTGAGACTTCTTCTTCTTCTTCTTCTTCTTCATTTCCGTAAGTGCTTGTCCCACAGATGCAACCTCCATACTGAGTGTCCCAGAATTTAGTGTATACGAAATGTTCAAATTAAGTCTACCTGTGTCGGATAACATGGAATGTCGGATAAGCGAAGGTCGGTTGAGCGGGACTCTACTGTAATTGAATTGGGAAATGCAGAATCCCCCCACCCCATGTCCATTGAAGTGCTTTTTCAGGAGGAACTAAGAACTTCATAATTATGTTGTATTATGCAGCATGATACTGAAAGTTTACAGGTTAATAGATTTTTCATACAGGAGTATTACTTCAAGGTTTCAAGTTGATATTTGTAACACACATTGAGAAGAGTATTGAATAAACTCGTGGACATACGGGGTTTCTAGAATTTCTGAACGTCATGAAAACGTCATTGTTCCACATTTCGGCTGAGGGATTCTAGACATAAGGCACGTCTGCACATGTTGTGCGCCTTGGTTTAATAAACTCATAAACGCCATAAACTTATTTGGAAGTAAATGAGTCAATAGGGGATTTTGCATTTTAATAATAGTTTAATGCAGCCAATGGCCATAAAATACAACTGAATTTCTTCAGATAACAATCGCACGATTACTATTACAACATTGTAAGTTAGATCTGATCTGTGCTGTACTCCAACAGTGATTTCGTTCTTTTGGAACATCCACCAAAATGGTATCGTGAGCACGATTTGTTACACAATTTGCATACGCATACTGGTAAAGGGTCGTGCAAGTCTGTCCTGTTGCCAAGTTTATGGTGATATCCATGTACCACCAGTCTCGTCACTGCGCTGCGTATCGCGACGTTTGGTCCAGTCCAATTTCGGTTGAGCATTGCGTCACTTGTGTAAAATTCTGTCGGTATATCATTCCTCTTTTGTTGTCTATTTTGCTTTACTTGTGATACTTGTCGGATAGCTGGAAGTAAGAGTTTAGTGCGTAGGTCTTCCACGAGGAAAGTTTCGTGCGCTAACTCATACGCAAATTTAGATCGAACAAATTTCGAAATACCTAATGCTGCTTTTAGGAACCTTGCTTTTACACTTTCTATAGTTTGAAGGTCGCTGTAGCTGTGATTATTCCAAATTATTTGTATCCCATATGTGAGGATGGGTAATACTTTAGCCTCAAATAGTTTCATAGCTGTCGTTAGTGACAATTGCGTGATGTATTGATGTGATAGCAGCAGCCGCTCTCTCTTTTACGTGTATCCGAAAGGAGTTGGCTGTTGTCTGAAGCGTTACTCCTAAATATCTGAAGGCATTAGTAATTTGCAGAATATTGTCCTGTAGATGGATATAATCGCCTACTGCGAGACGACCCCCTTTTCTGATAACCATTAGTTTTGTTTTTTCCAAGTTTATGGAGAATTCATTGTTGTTAGCCCATATTGTGAGGTTGTCTGTTGATTCTTGTAAGTCTTCCAAGTCTGTTGATCCAAGGACCATGTCATCTGCGTAGATATACATTTTTGTTGAATAACTACATATCTCAGTTATATCCGTCGGCATTACATTGACGAGGAGATGGCTTAAAGAGTCTCCTTGAAGAACACCTCTTGTTTGAATGACTTCCTTTGATTGGTGCACTGTATCGTCTATTCTTATGATATTGTGTGTCAATATGTGGTGTAAGAGTGCAAGGGAGTGTCCATCCAGCTCTTCATGTGTCTTAGTTTTGTAAGTAATATGTTCACGTTATCAAACTCTTTGCTGTAGTCAACGAAAACAGTATAGAATTTCTGTCTCGGACTTTTCAGAGCTTCATGGATGTCTTGCTTGGAAAGTGGATCGTCCTTTCCTAAATCCGAATTGCTGGTCAGGTAGTTTCCTGTCTAATGCTCTTGTTAGCCTCACATTCAGGATATTCGTCAGTAGCTTCAAAGGATTACATTCTAGAGCGATTCCTCGGTAGGAATTTGGATCGCTCGTGGGCCCTTTTCCTTTGTATAGTACCTTTAGTGTGGCTTGTCGCCAGGAGATTGTAATATCAACTAGCTCAAGGCGCTTGTTGAGAAGTGCAACCTATGTTGTTATTAATTCTGAGGTTGAGTCCTCAAGAAATTCATTGAAAATTCCATCAGTTCCTGCTGCTTTATTATTCTTGAATCCTTTTATTGCCCTAAGAACTTCAAGATCTGTGAATAATTGTGGCATTACGTGTGTGGGTGGTGTCAATTTTTGATACGCTTGAACAGTTTTTTCCGGATTTAGAACTGACTGGAAATGAGCACACCAGGATTCCATTGGAATATTTGGAGTGTGCATTGTTTTTCTTCTTATCAACGCCACAAACGAGTCTATCTCCGCTCACATTGCTGTCTCCAAACCAATCTTTTCGATATAGGTGTCTTGCTTTTTTTTTAAAGTAATTTATACTTTCTTCTGGATTCTGCATAAAGTTTTAGATCATATGTGTTGTTTGTCAATTTGACCTTATGCAATGCATTAAGGGTTTCAGTCCTTTGACCGTAACACTCTGTGTCAAACCAAGGTTTTGCTGTTCTCTGGTACCTTTGCATAGTTGCTTCTTTGAACAGATTTTCAATTCTTTCCGTTGCTTGTGTGATTTTCCCTTCTTGGATAACTTCATGTAGTGATCGGATTTCCTGTTCAGAGTCTCTTAATTTAGGAATGTTTATTTTTCTTGAAATGTTGGTAGTGTGTTTCAATGCATTATTCATTTTGTCTTGTTCCATTTCAAATCTTGTTATGACTGGCAATTGTTTTCTGAGTGTGGTGAGTCATGAGAATCTCCTGTTTTTCACCTTAACGTTGTTTCCTTTAAGAAATACCAGGTCTATTGTGCTGCTTCCATTATGGGCATATTAGGTTTTTAGGTCTGGTTTGTTAATGAGCTTAAAGCCTTCTTCATCCAATGTATCAATTAGAATCCTGGTTCGTTGATTGTCTGTGTCCAATCTGCAGTTGAAATCCCCGGCAAGAATTACTGTTTCTGTAGGATTTGTATGTTTGATGGCGCCCATCGTTGAGTCTATAACTTCTACTATATCTATTTTTGGGTTGAAATAAAGACCGATTATAAAGATAATATTGGAATGCAGCTGAAAAAATCAGAAACCTCTATGGACATCCAATTGGCGGGTGAAAAGCTGAAGGAAGTAGGAGACTTCTGTTATGTAAGAAGCAAAATAACCAGTGATGACGAAGCAAAGAGGATATAAAAAGTAGTTTGGCTCAGGCAAGGAAAGCATTTCTACAAAAAAGGAATCTGTTGAAATCGAATATAGATTTAGGTATTAGGAAGTCATTTTTTAAAGCCTTTGTCTGGAGCGTGGCGCTCTATGGAAGTGAAACTTGGACTATTGGTGCAGCAGAAATGAGGAGAATTGAAGCGTTTGAAATGTGGTGTTACAGGAGAATGATGAAGATCAGATGGGTAGATAGGGTTACAAACGAAGACGTATTAAGACGAGTGGGAGAGGAGAGATGTTTCTGGCGACTGCTAATGAAGAGAAGAGATAGGTTGGTAGGACACGTACTAAGACACCCAGGAATAGCAAGCTTAGTTATGGAAGGAAGGGTCGAGGACAAGAACTGTAGAGGTAGACCAAGGTTAGAATATGTTAAACAGATTGCCTTGGATGTAGGGTGTGGTGGCTATGTAGAGATGAAACGATTAGCTCAGGACAGGGAGGAATGGATAGCTGCATCAAACTAGTCAAAAGACTGAAGACTCGAACAACAACAACGACATAGTGTCTTGACGGTGCTCTTCAAAGTTTGCAAATCATCGCGGACACAATGGACGAAATACTAAAAGCGGTAAGTTAAGTGTCATCAAGAATTGTTTTATGGCACTGCCAGCCTAATAAGGCTTAGTACAGCTTCCCTTGTTCCTACATTTCTCCTGAAACCAAACTGGTCTTCACCCAACTCCGTTTCTATCTGGCTTTCCATCCTCTTGTAAATTATTCTAGACAGGATCTTTGAAGCATGAGCAATCAAGCTGATTGCACGGTAATCTTCACATCTGTCAGCTCCCACTTTCTTCTGTATAGGGATGATAACATTCTTCTTGAAATCAGAGGGCACCTCTCCTTTCTCATAAATACTACACACCAAGTGAAATAACCTGATCAGACCTTCATCTCCCATGCAGCGTAGCAATCCAATCGCTATATCATCTATGCCTGGTGCTTTGTTCCTGCTTAAGTCTTCCAATGCTTTGTCAAATTCTGATCTCAATATTAAGTCCCCTTTTGCATCCTCATCAATTTCCTCTTCCCTTTCCATTACATGATTCTCAAACTCCACTATGTCGTAGATATCTCATATCCCATTTTGTGATTCAATTGTTATGAAACTGTATTGCTATATTTTTGTCATATTCCATAATATTTATCACCGCGCTATTTGTATAGATGCGCTCATTAAAGCGACCGTTACAAACCGAGAATCTGGTTCCTTAGTGTGCAAATGCAGTTCTAGAGCACGAGTCATTTGGAAAGTTGGTAATAGAAGCTGTCAAACAAGTGCCAAGTTAGAGAACTCAAACTTTACCCGGTGTTGATATTTTGTTATGGCGCCACCTATATGGCACGCATGGTAACTTCTACGTTTTGTTTTCATTGTACAAGTACATCAGTTCTGTTACCTTGGCAGTGTAGTGTCCCCATATAACCAACCATCTGCAGAAATCACTAGTAGAGTTCAACATGGAGCACAATTTTATCATCTTATGAGAGGGCTTCTTTGGGATAAGCAAGTTCCTTTAAGATCAAAACTAATACTCTACAAGAGCTTCTTTGTACCTGTTACTACATATAGCTTAGAAACCTGTACCCAATCCAAGAGAAATACCAGTAAACTACAGGCGGTGGAGATGAAGTTTTTAAGAACTGTGAATCAGAAGACAAGGAGGGACAAAATAAAAAAAAGTGAGATACGCCATCTTGTTCAAGTAGAACATTGTCTTAATGAGATCTGTGTTGAAGCCAGGCTGAAATGGTTCGGTCATCTCGAAAGAATGGACACACAAAGAACAGCTAGAGTGTGGTTTGAGATAGAACTAAACGGCAAGAGACCAAGAGGTCGACCAAGGAAGAGATGGATCGACCAGGTTAGAAATGATCTTGCAGGGAGAGGTCTGTATTTGCAGCAGGTCGTGGAGGGGGAGACATTCTTGGAAAGAACTAAATGGAGAGCGCTCATTCACCGCACCCGGGAAACTGGAGCCGGTTCATGATGATGATGATGATGTCGTCAGTAATTCATTGAGTGCTTTTTCTTCCTGTTGTTTTCCTTATTCTAAAATAAGGGTCTCCTCGACCTCCATTCTTATTTGAACCTTTAACTCAAAAGTTACATTCTACTCCTTACATCGAGACAATTAATATTCCGTTACTCTATTTTGGTTTAGTTCTTAGTTTTATTAAATGTTTGGATATTGAACAGTACCATAGTACACAGAGGGCTGTATTAAAGTCAATGTTATTTTTAACAGTGTAATAAGTAGGGGAGACACAGCTAAATCCGCAATATTAAGGGGAAGATGGTAAACATGATAAATTAAGGGGAAGGGTTTCAAAAAATTAACATAGAAATTAAATGACCACATATTTGTGACAAATTTAGGCCTAATTCTTAAAATTTCATCTGGCATCATCTAACAAGTCGCCTCCGAAGAGTAGCGGTCAGCGTGGTTTGTTGCCGCCCCGGAGGTCCTGGGTTTGATTCCCGGCTCTGCCATTAAATTTTAAAAGTGGTAAGAGGACTGGAACGGGGTCTACTCAGACTCGGGTGGTCCAAATGAGTAAAGGGTGTTTGATTCCCTCCTCAGCCATCCTAGAAGTGGTTTTCCGTGGTTTCCCACTTCGTCTTCGGAGAAATGCCGGGATGGCACCTCCTGTAAGGCCCCTGCCACCTCCTACCCTCTTCCTTGCCTATCCCTCCCACTCTGCCCTTCCCTTCCCCTCCCTCATGAGGCCCCTGTTCGCTTTTCAGGTGAGGCCGCCTAGGCGAAGTGCTGATCACACCTCTGCAGTTGTATCCAATCCGACCAAGTGTTCCCAGCTCTAGGACACTGCCTGGAAAGGAGGTAGTGGTGAGTTCCCTCGCTGAGTCCGTGGGAACCACCACCCTGGAGGGTAAAAGTGACTAGAAATGAAAAAAAAAATCATCTAACACGTAAAATATTACTTTCGAAGAAATGTGAATTTTCAGTAGTATTTTTTTAGGGATTTTGCGTTGAAATTAATGGTATTAGTGCTCAATCCGCAACATGATAAATTTAATAATAAGTTGCATTGCTACCACCACAACGTCACCGAAATACATGGGGTTTTATAAGTACTTCACAAACAAACTACAACATAGGTCTTAACAATTTTACTACCTGGTGGTAGCATTTGTCGTTCCTAATTCATAGCCAAGAGAAACTTAATAGTTGACTCAACTCAACTGGTGGATGAACTCGTCTCTTGCGCTGAGGTATCTCAGCATAACAAGTATTTTCTAGAACTGCGAAATTTGCCGTAACGCGGTGTTGGCAACGTCTCCCCTATGTCTAATTAAATAATATATCCTGAATCTCCCTTCATCAAACTTGTATCTCCACCCTATTATGTAGCCCTGTTTTCCAAAATCACACGATGCAATTAATCATTCATCTCTCCTTTCTTTCAGGTAAGCTGGCCACTCGTGCTTCGTGGCACCGTCTCTATAAATAAAGTAAGTTTTCGGTCTGAATATTTTGTATTTATTCCAGATGAGATGTATAATGACAAAGTATAGGCCTACACTCCGTTTAAATTCTGTCTGCTTGTGATGAGTTGGGGTCAAAACTACTGGACCAAATGCAATGAACATTTGTTCTTAATAAATAAATAAATAAATACATAAATAAATAAAAAATTACCTTCCTATTACCTATTTACACCATCAACAATAAAAATGCTGTTCTTTATTTTTTCTCCTTTCCTCCTTTTTTGATAGTACAGAAGTTAATCCATTTAAAAATTGGACTTATAAGCAGGCTTAGAATCATGTCGGCAGCACCGGTGTTAATTGGTTACTCATTAATCTAAAATTTCAGGTACCATACGTGTGCAAAGTTTAAAACTGTTGGCTTGCATACCTACTGATATATTGCGATTAGGATAAAAATTATAGAGACCATTTATCAACAGTTGGCAGCCCTGCTGACTCTGAACAATACGCATAGACATATCTGTTACGGTACACAAAGCATATACAACATGTAGTTGAGATCTAATTGATAGTATGGAAGTTACATGGTTTAAATTTGAACTTATCAGCAGGCGTAGAATCATGTTGGCAACACTACATGGGCTCCTGGGAATTAATCTGAAATGTTCTTATTACTTATGTGTTTGCCAATTTTGGTACAGTTCGCATACGTAACTTCTGAGATATCTAACATAGAGCTCAAATTTCAATTGTAATCTTTCGGCAATTGGTGCCACTGACGTCAATTTTAAATATGACCATGAGATATTTCGATATAGAACTTTACTCGTGTCAAATTTAGTTTCGAAATCTGGAGCCGTTTAGGAATTGATAGACACACACACACACACACACACACACACACACACACACACAGAGAGAGAGAGAGAGAGAGAGGACAGATAGACAGACGGACATAATGACAGACAGACATACACACATTTCTTCAAAAATAAAAATATGTTAAAACTGATGAAAAATTAGTCTTATGAGATCGCCTTTTGTCCGTGTGTGTGTGTGTGTGTGTGTGTGTGTGTGTGTGTATATGTGTGTGTGTCTCCCCGTAATAAAATCTAAACGACTGGAGTGATTTTAATGTCATTCGGTGAGGTCATAGCTCAATTTTGGCCAACCCCGAAGTGCCCTTCAAGTTTTATAACGTCTCACCAATCGAACATGGCGGATGTGCGAAATATTTCACCGGCATTCCATATCTCCGAAACTATTACTGATATCACCCTGAAGTTTTGTACGGTGATAGAGGGCTCTACAAGAACTTCACTTATGACACCTTCAAAAACCCGTTAACTACAAAACGAACATGGCGGCCAAGCAAATTTGAAACATTCAAATGCACCTTTCTCGCAATTTAACCATCTAAATGCAATGAAACATGGTACAGGAAATATTTATACACATTGTAATGCACTGGCATCAAATGTAGTTCAATTGTTTACATAACCTCAAGATGGCGGCTGTGAGAAATATGTCACCGGCATTCTATATCTCCAAAACTATTACCGATATAACCCTGAAAGTTTGTACGGTTATAAAGGGAACAACTACATGTTTATCTATGCATTTTTAGCCTACTTTCGATTTTTGCAAAAAATGAAAGTAGAGTTATGAGAACAACACAGGGCGAAAAAAAAGTGTGTCTGGCTGTGTGTGTGTGTGTGTGTGTGAGTCTCTGTGTGTGTGTGAGTGTGTGTACTCTGAATGTCTGTCTCCCCCCCCCCCTATCAATTCGAACACGGTGAAACCGAATTGAACGAAATTTGGTACAGAGGTAGCACTAGCAAAGGACACCTCAGTGTCATGTTTTATATCGCCGCCATCTTGACGAAAACGTAATGGCGGCCACCCAAATGTTCAAAGCTTAAATCACATTACGACTAACCTAATCATCCGATCTCTACCAAATTTTGCAACAACATACCTTTATGTGGGAAGCATCCTTTGACCAAACTACAAGGTCGTAAGCCCAATAGTTTGCGGATGACGGCCATGTATGTGTGAAAATCGATTCCCTCTATTAATTAAAACACGGTGAATCCGAATGGAACGAAATTTGGTACAGAGGTAGCACTAGCAAAGGGCACCTCAGTGTCATGTTTTATATCGCCGCCATCTTGACGAAAACGTAATGGCGGCCACCCAATTGTGCAAAGCTTAAATCAAATTACGACCAACCTAACCATCTGATCTCTACCGGTTTTTGCAACAATATACCTCTATGTATGTTAAATCGTTTGAACAAACTATAGGGTCATCAGCCCTATAGTTTCCGGATGACGGCCATGTATGTGTGCAAATCGATTCCCCCCATCTATTCAAACACGGTCAAAACGAATTGAACGAAATTTGGTACAGAGGTAGCACTAGCAAAGGGCACTTCAGTGTCATGTTTTATGTCGCCGCCATCTTGACGGAAACGTAATGGCGGCCATCCAAATGTTAAAAACTTAAATCAAATTACGACCAACCTAATCATTTGATCTCTACTGAATTTTGCAACAACATACCTTTATATGGTAAGCATCTTATGACCAAACGACAAGGTCATCAGCCCAATAGTTTGCAGATAGCGGCCATGTATGTGTGAAAATCGATTCCCCCTATCATTCAAACACGGTGAAACCATATTAAACGAAATTTGGTACAGCGGTCGCACTTGCAAAATGCAACTCAATGTAATGTTTTATATCGTCGCCATCTTGATGGAAACGTAATGGCGGCCACCCAAATGTTAAAAGCCTAAATAAAATTACGACCATCCTAATCATCTGATCTCTACCGATTTTTGCAACAATATATCTTTATGTATGTAGAATCGTTTGACCAAACCATAAGGTCGTCAGTCCAATAGTTTGCATATGGCGGCCATGTATGTGTGCAAATCGATTCACCGTATCAATTCAAACACGGTGAAACCGAATTGAATGAAATTTTGTACAGAGGTAGCACTAGCAAAGGGCACCTCATATTCATGTTTAATATCCGTATAACACGTTGTATTTCAACAAGCTACTACAACTTCTTGAAAAGGACAAAGAGTTATAACAATACCCATGCATTTAGGAGAAAGTAGGCTATATGTTCTTTACTGAACATCTTGTTTTAAAACATGTATAGTACAAAACGAACATGACGGCCAAGCGAAGTGGAAACAAATTGACTTATCTCGCGATTTAACCATCTGAGCGCAGTGAAACTGGGTACGCAGTGCTGCAACGGCGTAATATCACAGCGGGTATTACTTAAAAAACGCCCCTCGTAGTTGGGCGGGTCTGAGTGGCTAGTACTGCTCGAATCTAAGCTGCGTGGACCTGAGGGGAATGTGCATCGCAGACTATGAGTAGTGGTGGTGACGAGTGATACGGATTCTCGGTCCTTGCGTAGAAACAGAAGCAAATACATTAGTCGGTTACTCAGTCACTCATTCCCAACGCCACACTGGTTTCAGAAAAGACCCATGTTAGCAGTATTGGAATAGACGATAATGCCAGGTAACACGGCGGGTTGCCGACAGGCTTCTCAATTCTCGCCTGCTCCTACACTGCCTCTGCTCTTCATCCCGCAAGTTCACAGAGCTTGGAACCGAGCAGTATTTGGAGATGAAAGGCTCTCAAGTGGGTATCGGCTGGGTGACTAAACAAGTAGTTCTGTGAAAAACTATACAGCCTATTTTCATATATCCTACTTATGTTACTTGCTTCTATCAACATAGAATATTTCAGTTTGATTGCTGTAATAGATTTGTAGATACTGAGAACCGTCTAAATATTTCGAATGGTCGCCATGTTGGATTATTATATATGTACGTCTTAGAATCAAGTACTATTACATGAAGATTATTGTGTAGGTGTAGTATTCAAACTTCAATTGCATGATTAGGACACAAGAAATAAAATCGTGATATTAAAATTTCGCACAGCTGCCATCTTGCGGTTATGAAAACAATTGAAATGCATTAGATGCCAGTGGATTTAAATTTGTATAAACATTTACCGTACCAAATATCACGGCGCTCGGATGGTTAAATCGCGAGAAAAGTATATTTAAATGTTTCAACTTCGCTTGGCCGCCATGTTCGTTTTGTAGTTTACAGCTCCTTGAAAGTTGCATAGGTGATCTTCTAGTAGTGCCCTCTATCACCGTACAAAATTTCGTGGTGATATCAGTAGGCTAATAGTTTCGGAGATATAGAATACCGGTGAAATATTTCGCTCAGCCACCATGTTGGATTGGTGGGGCGTAATTAAATTTGAAGGGCTCAACCGGGTTGGGCGAAAATGGTGCTATGACCTCACCGAGTTTTATTGAAATCGCTCCAGTCCTTTAGATTTTATTAGTGGGGGACACACGCACGCACACACACACACATACACACACACACGGACAAAAGGTGATCTTATAAGCCTATTTCTTCATGAGTAAACATAGGTTAAAAATACATCAAGCGAACACGAATCTCCTCCGTCATCCGCTCAGCGCTGCATTATTATTTCCTGTTTAGCAGTATAAACGGGACGTAACAGGGGTTGAATCTTATTTTACCTGCTAGCTTGAAGAACTGAATTATTTCTTAAACAATCAGTATCCACTTCCGCTAACAGAATTGGGCTGTGCTGTTCCTTAAAAGATTTAGCTGGAACGAGCCATCGATTTGTGGAACAAGACAGACATGTTGGACGCCTTGCTGTGGCTGGAAAACATCTAGATTCAGAGTAATACAAGATGTCGGCACAACGTTAACACATCACTGCTGGGCAGAAACACACAACTAGCAGAATTATGAGTAACTATGGAGCGTACCATGTCTATATACCACCCGCCGACTATACTGTTGTGCGGGCTTAGCGGGATACATTTCAGTTTGGTTGCTGTAGATATTTGTAGATATTGAGAACCGTCTAAATATTTCGGATGGCCACCTTGTTGGATTTTTATATATATAGGTCTTATAGTTATGTACCATTTCATGAAGATTATTGTGTAGGTGTAGTATTCAAACTTCAATCGCACGTTTAGGACACAAGAAATGAAAACCAGATTTTAAAATTTCGCACAGCTGCCATCTTGTTGTTATGAAATCAATTGAAATAAATTAGAAGCCAGGGGATTAAAATTTGTATAAGCATTTACCGTACCAATTTCTACTGCGCTCGGATGGTTAATCGCGAGAAACGTCCATTTAAATATTTATAATTAGCGTCTCCACCATGCAACATTTGTGCTCACCAGGTTATTAAAAGTCCCATATGTGAACTAATGTTCATAGCCTCTATCAACATACAAAATTTCAGTTTGATTACTATCATAGATTAATAGATATTGAGTACCGTCTAAATATTTCGGGTGGTCGCCATGTTTGGATTTTTATATATGTAGGCCATAGAGTTATGTACTATTAGATGACGATTTTTGCGTAGGTGAATTATTCAAACGTTCCCTTCGATCGTATGATTAATACACATTAAATAATAACTTAATTTCAAAGTTTCGCATAGCCGCCATCTTAAGGTTATGTGAACAATTGAACTAGATTAGATGCCAGTGCATTACAATATGTATAAACATTTACTGTATCATATTTCACTGCGCTCAGATGGTTAAATCGATAGAAAAAACTATTAAAATGTTTCACCTTCGCTTGGCCGCCATATTCGTTTTGTATTTTACAGGTTTATGGTAGTCTCATAGCTGAACGTCTAGTAGTACTCTTTATCACTGAATAAAATATCAGGGTGATATCAGTAATAGTTTCGAAGATATAGAATTTTGGTTAAATATTTTGCACAGCCACCATTTTGAGGTTATGTAAACAATTGAACCAATTTCGATGCCAGTGCATTGCAATGAGTGTAAACATTTGCTGTACAAAGTTTCATTGCGTTTGGATGGTTAAGTAGTGAGAAAAAACAATTTGAAAGTTTAAAATTAGCTTGTTTTGTAGTTAACAGGTTTCTGAAAGTCTCATTGTTGAACATCTAGTAGTGCCCTTTATCTCCGTACAAAATTTCAGGGTGATATCGGTAATAGTTTCGGAGATATGAAATGCCGGTGAAATATTTCGCAAAGCCGCCATGTTAAATTGGTGGGACGTTATAAAATTTAAAGGGCATGGTCGGGGTCGGCCGGAATAGTACTATGACCTCACCGAGTTTCATTGAAATCGCTCCAGCCATTTAGATGTCATTAGGGGTGGACATACACACACGGACACCCACCCACACACACACACACACACACGGACAACTGGTGATCTCATAAGCCTATTTTTAGCCTATTTTCATGTTTGAAAATAAAATAGGCTTATGAGATTACCTTTTGTCCGTGTGTCTGTCTGTGTGTGCGTGCGTGTTTGTGTGTGATGGTGTGTGTCCCCCCTAATAACTTCTAAACGGCTGGAGCGATTTCAATGAAACTCTGTAAGATCAAAGCACTATTCTGGGCGACCTCGACCGTGCCCTTAAAATTTTATTGTGTCTCACCAATCCAACATGGCGGCTGTGCGAAATTTCTCACCAGCATTCAGTATCTCCGAAACTACTGCATATATCACCCTGAAATTGTGTACAGTGGTAAAGGGCAATACTAGAAGTTTGCCTATGAGACTTTCAAAAACCTGGCAACTACAAAACCAACATGGTGGCCAAGCGAAGTTGCGACTTTTAAATAGAATTTTCTCGTGATTTAACCATCCAAACGTAATGAAACTTGGCACAGCAAATGTTTATACACATTGTAATGCACTGGCGTCTAGTTTAGTTCAATTGTTAACAAAACCTCAAAATGGCGGCTGTGCGAAATATTTCACTGGCATTCCAAATCTCCGAAACTATTACAGATATTACCCTGAAATTTTGTACGTAAATAAAGGGCACTGGTACAATATTATCTATGTAACTTTCATAAAGTGTAAAGTAAAAAACGAACATGGCGGCAAGCGAATTTGAAACATTTTAATAGACTTTTCTCGTGATTTAACTCTCTGAGCGCAGTGAAATGTGGTACAGTAAATATTTATACATATTGTAATGCACTGGCATCTAATTCAGTTCAATTGTTTACATAACCTCAAGATGGCGGCTGTGCGAAATTTTAAAATTAAGTTTTTATTTCTTGATTCGTAATCATGCGATCGAAGAGAAAGTTTGAGTAATGAACCTACGCCATCATTTTCCTTTAATGGTACATAAATATATGGCCTATACATATAACTATCCAAAATGTCGGGCATCGGAAATATTTAGACGCTTCTCAATATCTACGAATCTTTTACAGCAATAAAGTTGAAACTTTTATGTTCATAGAAGCTATGAACATAGGGTCACCTAGAGGACTTTCAGTAACCTGGTGAGCACAAATACAATATGGCGGCGACGCTATGTATTGTGCCCTTGCAGCAAGAAACATGGAAATCACAGTATGCCAGCATTGCTCAATTCGGGATTTTTCGGGGCTGCGGTAAGTTCTCCCACTCTGTGACTTACATATTTTGGATTAAATAGAGGATACACTTGCAAGAATAACAACAAAATCAACTCCTATTTTAACACATTTAATTATTCAAAAATTATGGCGCTACAAACAAATAAACACATAAACTACTGACCAATATCATTCTACTTGTCCAAAGTGAACAAGGAATAGTATAAAAATAAAACAAATATTAGATTAAAACACATGGTTTTCTTTAAAACCAACAATTCACGATTATTTTCACTTCCATAAAGTACTTATCTTAAAGTTCCAAATAACTACGAGCTTCTTTGGCTCGATACTTTCCCATAATAATGGTGTCATACCTTTGTACACCTCAAGAATTATTTTTATCTTTTCTTATCATCAAAACAAATATATAATTACATTTAAAATTACATGTTAATTATTCACTTCAATATTTGGGCATATCACATGTTCTCCATATTTACTATCTCTCTCAAGTTTTACAAATTCACTACGGTGATCGGGAAAACTATTTGTGTACTCCAGAGTTATAAAGATTACTTGACAAAGTCAAAAACTATGATCACTCCCGAAACCTAGTTATCTTCACAAAACTCGTGGATTCCTTCTTTTCCATACAATATTACAATAGGGATTTTATTTAATTCATTTGTCTTATAAGACCATTATCACATAAGAAAACTACGATCTGAATTGGCAAGCGATAATATCAATTTACAAGGACCTCGGTTCAACGCCCGGGTCATTAACCACTTTAAACACTCACGGTGTATTTAACACATCTTACAAGACGTTTTTTTTTACCCACCCTCGCTCTATGAGGGTCAGGCCATTACTCGGGCGTGATTTATGACAAGGAAAACGACTCTCTGCCTAACCTACGGTGGCAGCTCTCTTCAATGCTTTAAAACAAACCTTCACATTATTCTCAGTTCTGTGGAGAGACCTGGCTTTACTCACTTATTTTCATTCAACAATATTCTTTGGCTCATGAACCACTTTCGTAACCTTGGCATTTATTAATTATGAGAGGGTCCTCATTGATTGGGAAGATTAATACACATTCTACGACGAATAATTAGGGGCTTTAACAACAAGAGGATTCTAGGTTCGAATCTCTTAACATGCCTCGGGAACATTTCCACATCAGAGGACTTATACAACATGCGATTTAAAGTCGGCCGTGGCCTACATGACATACGCTCAATAATACCATACATTAGCTCCCTTTTAAATAATACACACATGGCCTCGTGATCTACGTCACAATTTAGAGGACTTACAACATATCTCAATTCACTGCAATCAACTACCCTCCATAAGTAATTTACCAAGTACTTTAACTTTTACGCGTTCCTAGCGTGACTTTTTATTTAATTGCGTTCCATTACGCTACACATTTACTTTACGGCCGGATGTCTTCCAAAGAACTGATAAATTTCATAGTAACAATTGATACATATCTTAATTCTTATATTAATCTTTTCCGTTGACAATAAATCGCTCCCTTTTTAAGAACACGCATTCACATCGTGTCTTATACATTTGTTAAGGCTTCAACGCTCTATATTTTTATATCATTCAATTTAATCTTTATTTAGATTTCTTTACCTTGTTATTCACATCATGTTTTCATTCCTTACAAAAGCTCAAAAGCTATTTCTTTCATATAATTCAAATTTACCTTTATGTAAATATCTTTGTTATAATTATTATTAACACGCTTGCTTTTATAACATTCATTAAATACTGACATTTTATTCCATGCCTTTCCTCTACAGGATTTATTATTTCACATAATTATTTATTATTTCTTAAAACTTTATTTTCGTTCAGATCGCGTTCTTATTTAGTTATTATTCATTTAAAAACATCCCTTCTACTCAAAACTCCGGTGGAATTGTACACAAAATTTTTCCCGACACCAAAACATAATGAAAATCTCTACTTACATGATTAAGGTCGCTTTCTGACCTTTGTTCTCGTTTGATGTGACATTTTGGCCCACCTTCTTGACCTACTCCATATTATACAATCTCATCTTATGTACAGAAATTTCTTGACACATATTCACTATATTTAACACTGACAACATTTCTTTTAATACACTGGTGTATCCGTTTTGAACACACACTAAAACACTAAAAATATTACTCTGGTACATATTATAACACATATCACTGTGCATAAAAACGCTTTCACTTTACCTAAAACACTTAAAATGATACTCTTATTTCTTTTCTTACAATATTTACACTTCACTCCTATCACACGGGCGTATCTCAACGATTTTTACAATTTCTGTCGGCGGTTGATGATCCCTGATGTGAATCCTATCGACCTGCATTGGACGTGTGATTTTATTCGTTCAAAGTTGCTCTCTCCTACAAAGGAAACTACTGGTTTCAGTCTCTCAAAACCGCTTCTATTGTCTATTACTCGGCTTTACTTTATCTGCTTTAACTAGGCGATAAATGTCTTTACTTTGCCGTCACCTCTATTTATATATGGTGGTCTATCGCACCCTTTAGTTTCTATATCTTGGCCTCCCTTCGAGGACCGTATACTGTCTATCGTACCGTTTAGTTTCTATATCTTGGCCTCCCTTCGAGGACCGTATACTGTCTATCGTATATTTTTGACGTTTTCTCACTAGAGTACGTTTCCCTCTGATTTCGAAGCTAAGTTCCTAAGTTCCTTTCGCTTGAACTTCTATCTTTCGCGATCGTAATTACTGTTTATTCTTGTCCTTTACAGGACTTAATGTCTTTAACAATGTCTTTACTAGACGTAACGCCGTTTATTTGTTGGAGTTCTTATAACTTCGTAACTGTATTGAACTAGTGTTCTTCTGGAATTCGAAGTTCCCTACTGATCGCTGTGTCTTACTTTGGCGATATTGCTTTAAAGTCCGTATATTTAATGTTCTTTATAATTTAGGACTCTTCAAAGTCTCGAACTGCTAACCCTCAGCGTAGCGTACTTATATCGTAACTGATCTACACTCGGTGAACTTGTAGCATAGCCCCCCACAGGCTCTGGATCGATGTCTAATACAGCTTAACGTCCCCCTCACGGGCTCTTGAATACTGCGTATACTATGTGGTGCAGCAGTTCCCCTCACGGGCTCTCGTAGACTGCATGCACTGATGCAGAGTAACACCCCTCACGGGCTGTCAGAATAACTGCATGATGTGTGATGCCGCAACGTCACGCCCCCTGGACGGACTAGTAACTGCCTGATTGTGATACAGCACCTCCCCTCACGGAGTCTGTCGTGAACTGCATGATTGGCTTGGTGAGGCCAGGAGTCTTATACCTTTCAGTCACAAAAAGATAAAATCCTAGTCCTTTTCGTGACCAACTTTTGAACTAATTGTCGCACAATTATAAAAATTATATATCCAGAAAGCTCGTCTTCCAAAAGTAAAATAATCTTCCTGTGCATGGAAATCGATCGTGCATTTCCGAGATATTAATTAATTTCTCGTCCTCAACTATGTGGGTGGTGCTGTACTTTTTTTATTCTCCCACTCATTGAGTCTCGGTGAACCCCCAATGACGTCTACTTGCGTTTGCAGTTTTCTCCTGTGCAATTTTTACAAGGTTTTTCTTTACACAAAAATCTCTAATCCAAATTGATTCACCGTACTGTATCTGTTTACTTATTTTTATACTCGTAAACGGGTTAAATTTAATTATTCCTGTTCTGACTCAGCAGCGAGGTTGCCATAATCCTGCAACGTAAGAGCAATTTCCGAGTCCAGCTTCTTCGTCTTACAGTCAAAACTTTCCACTCGTTCTAATAATATCCATGACTGGCTCCTTATAAATGTCAAGAGGCATGAGCTCATCTAAGGAACACCTGGCCCTAACGCTTGCACAATGTTAAGCTATAATCCTGGCTTGAAATCTCTCTCCGTTCCCTTAGAAACTGTATGATTCTTTCATTCTTTTCTCAAAGTACATGGATTCGACTCTCTTTGAGGCCATGGTACATGGGTTCATCTCACCCCTCCTTAGGTTAATAAATTTTCGAAAAATTTTGAGGAAATTTATTTCAATTATTTATAAAAATCTTATTTTTCCTTTAATAGTCGAAGCCATTATAACGTTCTCCGTCCTTTTTGTTTCTTTATTCCTAAAAAATCCCACGATAATTTGATTTCTTTCATCTTTTTAAGTCATATCCGGTAATTGTGTCGGTTGGGTACGCTCTGTCCCTACCCTTTCTTTCTCCTTTTTATTTGTCTGGATATCAGGTTTCCAGAACCTCATTCTTCTTTACGGGTGTGGTCTATCCCTACCCGCTCCCTTATTTCATCACTCTCCTTCCTTAAATTGAAATTTTCTTCTTCAATAAAATCAATTATTTCTTTAAAGTTCCCTTCCTCTCTGGTTTATATTTGTATGGGTCTTTCTTAAAGGTCCCATTCATTCATTCATTCCCCTAGTGGTCTACTACACTTCAGGGTCATAAATTTCTTGTCACGTTCGGGTGTTTTGTTAGTCTTCTTCTAGTCTGGTGTGCACCCTCCAGGCTTGCGTCAAACAGTGTGTTTCTTTTCTTCTTTTATAAGACGGACATCCTGCCGGTCTGTTTCTCTTTCCACATTACATATTGTCAACTTAATGACCTTCTTTTAATTACCTTGCGGGTGCAACTGGCTTTACCCGTGACATCATCATTATTATTGTTAGACTCCTCAAGTCTGTAAAATTTAATTTTAATTCTTAAGAGCTCGGTCTAACCTCACCTGACTCTTCTCGGTTTTCTTCCACCTTCCTCATCTCCTTTTGAGATGGTATTTCAAACAAAATTAATTTATTCCTCTTATTCTTTAACGGTTGCATCTGGCTTAACCCGTTGGTTCCAATGGAATAATTCTTTTCCTTCATCTCGTATCGAGATGGCATTTCGAAAGAGTATTTCTTTTTTCGACTCTTCCAATTCTTTAGATCCTTCAGATCTCCATTCTGTCTCTTCCTTTTATCACTCCCTTTCTTTTTACGGAGCTTCCAGCTGAAATATGCCTGGGCATCCTCTTCCTCCAAGGCATTGTACATTGTCTCTCCTCTTTTCCTAGTTTCCATGGGGTATCTGTTTTCCTGTAAACCGACTACCAATTGCGGTTTTCCTCTTTCCTGATTTTCTTCAAAGGCATCTCCTTCCTTCTTTTCATTATCTCCAACAATCTCATCTTTTCCTTTGAGGTTTTCTTGGCTCGTGTTTGGACCTCTTTCCATTTCCCTTTTCTTTTGTTGCCAGTCCTGATATTAAATCATTAATTCCAGGATCTGTGCTTTACATTTTGGTCCTTCTTCTTCTTCTTTTAATGCCCTTTTATCTTCCTGATCTTCCTGAATCTCTTCGGGGTTTTCCTTTTCAATTTCCATGAACTCTTGAACCTCTGTTTCTATCGGTGCTTCGACAATAGTTTCTATTATGGTTTCATTTCCTTTCTCCATTTCTTCAGGAATTATTATTTCCATCTCTTCAACTTCCGCTTCTTTCATTTTTTCCTGTTCGGAGATTATTTCTGGCTCTTCCAGCTCAACCTTTTTATCAAAATGATTCTGACTTTCCATATCATCCACTTTGGCCTGAATTTTATCAACCTTTCCCTCGAGGTTTCCTACTTTATCCTCAACCCTTTCAAATCGGGTTCCTAGCTCATTCAAACTTTGTTTTATTTCATCCCGGGATGTTTTACAGATATCGCTGTTAGATTTTATCTGATCTTCTAATTCTTTCTGCACACCTTGGATCTGGGTTACAAGTTCATCTTTACACGCATCTACATTCTTTTTGCACGTTCCTTCCATGTTACTTAATTTAGTTTCCAAATTTTCAAAATTTTCTTGACACCTAGTTTGGGACTCTCCCATACTTTCGTTCAAAGCCTGTATTTGGGCTTGCAATCCTGAATGAAATTCTTTATTTTCCTCTTTAATCTCACTTGCGATTTCCCCTTTTAACTCATTTAACTTATCCCCAAACTTAGTGTCAAAATCTTGAAATTTGGTATTCATTGTTTCTTCTAAAACCTCTCTGAGTCAATTTGACCCCCTTTTTATTCCCTCAATTTCAGCCTTCACTTCATCGTTCATTTTTATACAGTTAGCTTCGATATCTACTAATTTAGTTCCCATATTAGCACTATCAGTTTTTAGTGACTCTAAACTTTGGTTCATGGATCCTAACTTTTGGTTATTTTCCTCCTGTTGGCTGTCCAACTTATTCAAACTTTCATTTATGGATTCGAACACTTTGTTATTTTCATCCTTTTGGAGGCCCAATGTATTGTTTATAGCCTCCAACTTCTCATTGCTATCGGCTTTTATAGCCTCCAACTTCTCATTGCTATCGGCTTTTATAGCCTCCAACTTCTCATTGCTATCGGCTTTTATAGCCTCCAAAAGCCGTTGCATCTCTTCACTCAATGCCATCTTCTTAGAATATAGTGGGCTACTAATGCCACATCGCTAGAACATGCTTGAGAGATAGTAATCTGAACCATTGTGTCCCAATTTCTTTAAAAATTTACTTTGGTACGGGTGTTTACTACACCGTACCCTTTTGATATCATTATTCAAACTCAAAGACCTTTATGGAAGTGTTTAAAATTCAAAATTTCGAAAAACCATTTTTTCCCCAAAAAAATGAAAAATTGGATTTTTCGAGAAAACTCGGGTTTTCCCTAGGAAAACTCATCCCTGCGTACTGGGCGCCAAAATCTATGATTTGCTTGGGGGGGGGGGGGTTGTTTACATCCAGGGCTGCTCGGTGTGAGTTTCTAGGGACCCAATGCGGTCAGTTAACATTATACGTTGTAGCTACTACTATCATTATTTTACTTTTACATGAATCGACCGTCTTTAGTGTTCCTCTAATTATTAATCCAAGCACAGTACTTCTATTCACCCCCCTGTGCCCTTGCAGAAAGAAACATGCAAATCACAGTATGCCAGCATTGCTCAATTCGGGATTTTTCGGGGCTGCGGTAAGTTCTACCACTCTGTGACTTACATATTTTGGATTAAATAGAGGATACACTTGCAAGAATAACAACAAAATCAACTCCTATTTTAACACATTTAATTAATCAAAAATTATGGCGCTACAAACAAATAAACACATAAACTACTGACCAATATCATTCTACTTGTCCAAAGTGAACAAGGAATAGTATAAAAACAAGATGTTCAGTAAAGAACATATAGCCTACTTTCTCCTAAATGCATGGGTATTGTTATAACTCTTTGTCCTTTTCAAGGAGTATGATTGAATGTTGGTTGTAGGAGCTTGTTGAAATACAACGTGCTATAGGGATATTAAACATGAATATGAGGTGCCCTTTGCTAGTGCTACCTCTGTACCAAATTTCGTTCAATTCAGTTTCATCGTGTTTGAAATGATAGGGGGAATCGATTTGCACACATACTTGGCCACCATCTGCAAACTATTGGGCTGATGTTCTTGCAGTTTGGTCAGAATATGTTTCCCACATAAAGATATGGTGTTGCAAAATTTGGTAGAGACTAGATTATTAGGTTGGTCGTAATTACATTTTAGCTTTTAACATTTGGGTGGCCGCGATTACGTTTCCGTCAAGATAGCGGTGATATAAAACATGACACTGAGGTGCCCTTTGCTAGTGCTACCTCTGTACCAAATTTCGTTCATTCGGTTCCACCGTGTTTGAATTAATAGGGGGAATCAATTTTGACATAAAGATGTCCGCCATCCGCAAACTATTAGGCTAATGACCTATTAGATTGGTCAAAGGATGCTCCCTCCATAAAGGTATGGAGTTGCAAAATTTGGTAGAGATCGGATGATTAGGTTAATCGTAATTTGATTTAAGCTTTGAACATTCGTGTGGCCGCCATTACGTTTCAGTCAAGAAGGCGGCGATATAAAACATGACCCTGAGGTGCCCTTTGCTAGTGCTACCTCTGCACCAAATTTCGTTCCATTCGGTTTCACCGTGTTTGAATTAATAGGGGGAATTGATTCTGACACAAAGATGGCCGCCATCCGCAAACTATTAGGCGAATGACCTATTAGATTGGTCAAAGGATGCTCCCTCCATAAAGGTATGGAGTTGCAAAATTTGGTAGAGATCGGATGATTAGGTTAATCGTAATTTGATTTAAGCTTTGAACATTCGTGTGGCCGCCATTACGTTTCAGTCAAGATGGCGGCGATATAAAACATGACACTGAGGTGCCCTTTGCTACTGCTACCTCTGTACCAAATTTCGTTCCATTCGGTTTCACCGTGTTTGATTTAATAGGGGGAATTGATTTTCACACAGTGATGGCCGCCATCCGCAAACTATTAGGCTAATGACCTACTAGTTTGGTCAAACGATGCTTCCTCTATAAGGGTATGTTGTTGCAAAAGTTGGTAGAGATCGGATGATTAGGTTAATCGTAATTTGATTTAAGCTTTGAACATTTGTGTGGCCGCCATTACGTTTCCGTCAAGATGGCGGCGATATAAAACATGAAACTGAGGTGACTTTTGTTAGTACTACCTCTGTACCAAATTTCGTTCCATTCGGTTACACCGTGTTCGAATTAATAGGGGAATCGATTTTCACACAAAGATGGCCGCCATCCGCAAACTATTACGCTGATGACCTATTAGTTAGGGTCAAAAGATGCTCACCCCACAAAGGTATGACGTTGCAAAATTTGGTAGAGATCGGATGATTAGGTAAGTCGTAATTTGATTTAAGCTTTGAACTTTTGTGTCGCCGCCATTACGTTTCCGTCAAGACGGCGGCGATATAAAACATGACACTGAGGTGCCCTTTGTTAGTACTACCTCTGTACCAAATTTCGTTCCATTCGGTTGCACCGTGTTCGAATTAATAGTGGGAATCGATTTTCACACAAATATGGCCGCCATCCGCAAACTATTACGCTGATTACCTATTAGATTGGCCAAAGGATGCTCCCTCCATAAAGGTATGTAGTTGCAAAATTTGGTAGAGATCGGATGATTAGGATAATCGTAATTTGATTTAAGCTTTGAACATTCGTGTGGCCGCCATTACGTTTCAGTCAAGATGGCGGCGATATAAAACATGACACTGAGGTGCCCTTTGCTAGTGCTACCTCTGTACCAAATTTCGTTCCATTCGGTTCCACCGTGTTCGAATTAATAGGGGGAATCAATTTTGACATAAAGATGGCCACCATCCGCAAACTATTAGACTAATAACATATTAGATTGGTCAAAGGATGCTCCCTCCATAAAGGTATATTGTTGCAAAGTTTGGTAGAGATCGGATGGTTATGTTAGTCGTAATTTAACTTAAGCTTTGAACATTTGTGTGGCCGCCATTACGTTTCTGTCAATATGGCGGCGATATAAAACATGACACTGAGGTGCCCTTTGCTAGTGCTACCTCTGTACCAAATTTCGTTCCATTCGGTTTCACCGTGTTTGAATTAATAGGGAGAATTTATTTTCACACAAAGATGGCCGCCATCCGCAAACTATTAGGCTAATGACCTATTCGTTTGGTCAAAGGATGCTTCCTCTATAAGGGTATGTTGTTGCAAAATTTGGTAGAGATCGGATGATTAGGTTAATCGTAATTTGATTTAAGCTTTGAACATTTGTGTGGCCTCCATTACGTTTCCGTCAAGATGGCGGCGATATAAAACATGACTCTGAGGTGCCTTTTGTTAGTACTACCTCTGTACCAAACTTCGTTCCATTCGGTTGCACCGTGTTCGAATTAATAGGGGGAATCGATTTTCACACAAAGATGGCCGCCATCCGCAAACTAATACGCTGATGACCTATTGGTTTGGTCAAAGGATGCTTCCCCCATAAAGGTATGTTGTTGCAAAATTTGGTAGAGATCGGAAGATCAGGATAGTCGTAATTTGATTTAAGCTTTGAACATTTGTGTGGCCGCCATTACGTTTCCGTCAAGATGGCGGCGATATAAAACATGACACTGAGGTGTCCTTTGCTAGTGCTACCTTTGTACCAAATTTCGTTCTATTCGCATTCACCGTGTTCGAATTGATAGGGGGGGACAGACATTCAGAGTACACACACTCACACACACACACACAGACTCACACACACACATACACACACACAGACTCACACACACACATACACACACACAGACAGACACTCCTTTTTTCGCCCTGTGTTGATCTCATAAGTCTACTTTCATTTTTTGCAAAAATCGAAAGTAGGCTAATAAAACAAATATTAGATTAAAACACATGGTTTTCTTTAAAACCAACAATTCACGATTATTTTCACTTCAATAAAGTACTTATCTTAAAGTTCCAAATAACTACGAGCTTCTTTGGCTCGATACTTTCCCATAATAATGGTGTCATACCTTTGTACACCTCAAGAATTATTTTTATATTTTCTTATCATCAAAACAAATATATAATTGCATTTAAAATTACATGTTAATTATTCACTTCAATATTTGGGCATATCACATGTTCTCCATATTTACTATCTCTCTCAAGTTTTACAAATTCACTACGGTGATCGGGAAAACTATTTGTGTACTCCAGAGTTATAAAGATTACTTGACAAAGTCAAAAACTATGATCACTCCCGAAACCTAGTTATCTTCACAAAACTCGTGGATTCCTTCTTTTCCATACAATATTACAATAGGGATTTTATTTAATTCATTTGTCTTATAAGACCATTATCACATAAGAAAACTACGATCTGAATTGGCAAGCGATAATATCAATTTACAAGGACCTCGGTTCAACGCCCGGGTCATTAACCACTTTAAACACTCACGGTGTATTTAACACATCTTACAAGACGTTTTTTTTTTACCCACCCTCGCTCTATGAGGGTCAGGCCATTACTCGGGCGTGATTTATGACAAGGAAAACGACTCTCTGCCTAACCTACGGTGGCAGCTCTCTTCAATGCTTTAAAACAAACCTTCACATTATTCTCAGTTCTGTGGAGAGACCTGGCTTTACTCGCTTATTTTCATTCAACAATATTCTTTGGCTCATAAACCATTTTCGTAACCTTGGCATTTATTAATTATGAGAGGGTCCTCATTGATTGGGAAGATTAATACACATTCTACGACGAATAATTAGGGGCTTTAACAACAAGAGGATTCTAGGTTCGAATCTCTTAACATGCCTCGGGAACATTTCCACATCAGAGGACTTATACAACATGCGATTTAAAGTCGGCCGTGGCCTACATGACATACGCTCAATAATACCATACATTAGCTCCCTTTTAAATAATACACACATGGCCTCGTGATCTACGTCACAATTTAGAGGACTTACAACATATCTCAATTCACTGCAATCAACTACCCTCCATAAGTAATTTACCAAGTACTTTAACTTTTACGCGTTCATAGCGTGACTTTTTATTTAATTGCGTTCCATTACGCTACACATTTACTTTACGGCCGGATGTCTTCCAAAGAACTGATAAATTTCATAGTAACAATTGATACATATCTTAATTCTTATATTAATCTTTTCCGTTGACAATAAACCGCTCCCTTTTTAAGAACACGCATTCACATCGTGTCTTATACATTTGTTAAGGCTTCAACGCTCTATATTTTTATATCATTCAATTTAATCTTTATTTAGATTTCTTTACCTTGTTATTCACATCATGTTTTCATTCCTTACAAAAGCTCAAAAGCTATCTCTTTCATATAATTCAAATTTACCTTTATGTAAATATCTTTGTTATAATTATTATTAACACGCTTGCTTTTATAACATTCATTAAATACTGACATTTTATTCCATGCCTTTCCTCTACAGGATTTATTATTTCACATAATTATTTATTATTTCTTAAAACTTTATTTTCGTTCAGATCGCGTTCTTATTTAGTTATTATTCATTTAAAAACATCCCGTCTACTCAAAACTCCGGTGGAATTGTACACAAAATTTTTCCCGACACCAAAACATAATGAAAATCTCTACTTACATGATTAAGGTCGCTTTCTGACCTTTGTTCTCGTTTGATGTGACATTTTGGCCCACCTTCTTGACCTACTCCATATTATACAATCTCATCTTATGTACAGAAATTTCTTGACACATATTCACTATATTTAACACTGACATTTTTTTTAATACACTTGTGTATCCGTTTTGAACACACACTAAAACACTAAAAATATTACTCTGGTACATATTATAACACATATCACTGTGCATAAAAACGCTTTCACTTTACCTAAAACACTTAAAATGATACTCTTATTTCTTTTCTTACAATAGTTACACTTCACTCCTATCACACGGGCGTATCTCAACGATTTTTACAATTTCTGTCGGCGGTTGATGATCCCTGATGTGAATCCTATCGACCTGCATTGGACGTGTGATTTTACTCGTTTAAAGTTGCTCTCTCCTACAAAGGAAACTACTGGTTTCAGTCTCTCAAAACCGCTTCTATTGTCTATTACTCGGCTTTACTTTATCTGCTTTAACTAGGCGATAAATGTCTTTACTTGGCCGTCACCTCTATTTATATATGGTGGTCTATCGCACCCTTTAGTTTCTATATCTTGGCCTCCCTTCGAGGACCGTATACTGTCTATCGTACCGTTTAGTTTCTATATCTTGGCCTCCCTTCGAGGACCGTATACTGTCTATCGTATATTTTTGACGTTTTCTCACTAGAGTACGTTTCCCTCTGATTTCGAAGCTAAGTTCCTAAGTTCCTTTCGCTTGAACTTCTATCTTTCGCGATCGTAATTACTGTTTATTCTTGTCCTTTACAGGACTTAATGTCTTTAACAATGTCTTTACTAGACGTAACGCCGTTTATTTGTTGGAGTTCTTATAACTTCGTAACTGTATTGAACTAGTGTTCTTCTGGAATTCGAAGTTCCCTACTGATCGCTGTGTCTTACTTTGGCGATATTGCTTTAAAGTCCGTATATTTAATGTTCTTTATAATTTAGGACTCTTCAAAGTCTCGAACTGCTAACCCTCAGCGTAGCGTACTTATATCGTAACTGATCTACACTCGGTGAACTTGTAGCATAGCCCCCCACAGGCTCTGGATCGATGTCTAATACAGCTTAACGTCCCCCTCACGGGCTCTTGAATACTGCGTATACTATGTGGTGCAGCAGTTCCCCTCACGGGCTCTCGTAGACTGCATGCACTGATGCAGAGTAACACCCCTCACGGGCTGTCAGAATAACTGCATGATGTGTGATGCCGCAACGTCACGCCCCCTGGACGGACTAGTAACTGCCTGATTGTGATACAGCACCTCCCCTCACGGAGTCTGTCGTGAACTGCATGATTGGCTTGGTGAGGCCAGGAGTCTTATACCTTTCAGTCACAAAAAGATAAAATCCTAGTCCTTTTCGTGACCAACTTTTGAACTAATTGTCGCACAATTATAAAAATTATATATCCAGAAAGCTCGTCTTCCAAACGTAAAATAATCTTCCTGTGCATGGAAATCGATCGTGCATTTCCGAGATATTAATTAATTTCTCGTCCTCAACTATGTGGGTGGTGCTGTACTTTTTTTATTCTCCCACTCATTGAGTCTCGGTGAACCCCCAATGACGTCTACTTGCGTTTGCAGTTTTCTCCTGTGCAATTTTTACAAGGTTTTTCTTTACACAAAAATCTCTAATCCAAATTGATTCATCGTACTTTATCTGTTTACTTATTTTTAGCCTACTTTCGATTTTTGCAAAAAATGAAAGTAGACTTATGAGATCAACACAGGGCGAAAAAAGTGTGTCTGTCTGTGTGTGTGTATGTGTGTGTGTGAGTCTGTGTGTGTGTCTGTGTGTGTGTGTGTGTGAGTGTGTGTACTCTGAATGTCTGTCCCCCCCTAACAATTCGAACACGGTAATTGCGAATTGAACGAAATTTGGTACAAAGGTAGCACTAGCAAAGGACACCTCAGTGTCATGTTTTATATCGCCGCCATCTTGACGGAAACGTAATGGCGGCCTCACAAATGTTCAAAGCTTAAATCAAATTACGACTAACCTAATCATCCCATCTCTACAAAATTTTGCAACAACATACCTATATGGCGGCAGCATCCTTTGACCAAACTAATAGGTCATCAGCCTAATAGTTTGCGGATGGCGGCCATATTTGTGTCAGAATCGATTACCCCTATTAATTCGAACACGGTTAAACCGACTTGAACAAAGTTTGGTACAGAGATAGCACTAGCAAAGGACACCTCAGTGTCATGTTTTATATTGCCGCCATCTTGACGAAAACGTAATGGCGGCCACACAAATGTTCAAAGCTTAAATCAAATTACGACTAACCTAATCATCCCATCTCTACAAAATTTTGCAACAACATACCTATATGGGGGCAGCATCCTTTGACCAAACTAATAGGTCATCAGCCTAATAGTTTGCGGATGGCGGCCATCTTTGTGTCAAAATCGATTGCCCCTATTAATTCGAACACGGTGAAACCGAATGGAACGAAGTTTGGTACAGAGGTAGTACTGGCAAAGGGCACCCCAGTGTCATGTTTTATATCGCCGCCATCTTGACGGAAACGTAATGGCGGCCACACAAATGTTCAAAGCTTAAGTCAAATTACGACTAACCTAATCATCCGATCTCTACCAAATTTTGCAACAACATACCTTTATGGAGGGAGCATCCTTTTACAAATCTAATAAGTCATTAGCCTAATAGTTTGCGGATGGCGGCCATCTTTGTGTGAAAATCTATTCCCCTATTAATTCAAACACGGTGAAACCGAATGGAACGAAATTTGGTACAGAGGTAGCACTAGCAAAGGGAATCTCAGTGTCATGTTTTATATCGCCGCCATATTGACAGAAACGTAATGGTGGCCACACAAATGGTCAAATCTTAAGTTAAATTACGACTAACATAACCATCCGATCTCTACCAAACTTTGCAACAACATACCTTTATGGAGGGAGCATCCTTTGACCAATCTAATAGGTTATTAGCCTAATAGTTTGCGGATGGAGGTCATCTTTATGTCAAAATTGATTCTCCCTATTAATTCGAATACGGTGGAACCGAATGGAACGAAATTTGGTACAGAGGTAGCACTAGCAAAGGGCACCTCAGTGTCATGTTTTATATCGCCGCCATCTTGATGGAAACGTAATGGCGGCCAAACAAATGTTTAAAGCTTAAATCAAATTACGACTAACATAACCATCCGATCTCTACCAAACTTTGCAACAACGTACCTTTATGGAGGGAGCATCCTTTGACCAATCGAATAGGTAATTAGCCTAATAGCTTGCGGATGGCGGCCATCTTTATGTCAAAATTGATTCCCCCTATTAATTCGAACACGGTGGAACCGAATGAACGAAATTTGGTACAGATGTAGCACTAGCAAAGGGCACCTCAGTGTCATGTTTTATATCACTGCTATCTTGACGGAAACGTAATCGCGGCCACCCTAACGTTAAAAGCTAAAATGTAATTACGACTAACCTAATAATCTAGTCTCTACCAAATTTTGCAACACCATATCTTTATGTGGGAAACATATTCTGACCAAACTGCAAGAACATCAGCCCAATAGTTTGCAGATGGTGGCCAAGTATGTGTGCAAATCAATTCCCCCTATCAATTCAAACAGGGTGAAACCGAATTGAATGAAATTTGGTACAGAGGTAGCACTAGCAAAGGGCACCTCATATTCATGTTTAATATCCCTATAGCACGTTGTATTTCAACAAGCTACTACAACCAACATTCAATCATACTCGTTGAAAAGGACAATACCCATGCATTTAGGAGAAAGTAGGCTATATGTTCTTTACTGAACATCTTGTTATACTCGGAAACGGGTTAAATTTAATTATTCCTGTTCTGACTCAGCAGCGAGGTTGCCATAATCCTGCAACGTAAGAGCAATTTCCGAGTCCAGCTTCTTCGTCTTACAGTCAAAACTTTCCACTCGTTCTAATAATATCCATGACTGGCTCCTTATAAATGTCAAGAGGCATGAGCTCATCTAAGGAACACCTGGCCCTAACGCTTGCACAATGTTAAGCTATAATCCTGGCTTGAAATCTCTCTCCGTTCCCTTAGAAACTGTATGATTCTTTCATTCTTTTCTCAAAGTACATGGATTCGACTCTCTTTGAGGCCATGGTACATGGGTTCAGTATACATATTTAAATGGACGTTTCTCGCGATTTCACCATCCGAGTGCAGTGAAAATTTGCACGTTATATGCTTATACAAATGTTAATCCACTGTCATATATTTTATTTCAATTGTTTCCATAACCACAAGATGGCAGCTGTGTGAATTTTTAGCCTACTTTTCACATTTTGCAAAAATGAGGAAAAAGTAGTCTTATGAGATCGGGCAAATGTGTGTCTGTCTGTCTGTCTGGCTGTGTGTGTGTGTCCCCCCCCCTATCAACTCCCAAACGGCTGGAGCAATCAAAACAAAATTTGGTAGGAGTAAAGATCTATACCTGAATATCTCACGGTCATTTTAGAAAATGATGTCAGTGCTACCAACTGCTGAAAAATCGCAATTGAAATTTGAGCTCCATGTTGGATATCTCGGAAGGTATGAATGGGAGCTATTTCAAAATTGGCACACATATAGATAATAATATTACAGTTTAATTTCCAGGAGGCCATACATGGCAGTGTTGCCAGAATGATTATAAGCTTTCTGATGAGTCCAATTTTCAAATGCATATAACTTCTACACTATCAATTGGAATTCAACCAAATTTCGTATGTGCTATGTGTACATAAACAGATATCACTGAGCGTATCCTTAAGAGCCACCAGGGCTACCAACTGTTAATAAATGCTTTCAATTTATTTTTATCCAAATACCCATATATCAGAAAGTATGCAAGCCGACAGCCTTAAACTATACACACGGAAAGTACCTTACATTCTATATTGATTTGGAATAACTTATATACGTCAGTGCTACCAACATGATTCTAAGCCTACTGAGAGGTCCAACTTTAAATACATGTAACTTCTATACTGTCATTTGGATTTCAACCAAATTTCGTGTGTGCTATGTGTACCATAACAGGTATGACTATGCCGATTCTTATGAGTAACCAGGGCTGCCAACTGTTAATAAATGCTGTCTCTATTTTTTCCACCCCAATATCAATATATCAGAAAGTATGCAAGCCAATAGCTCTAAACTTTGCACACGTATAGTACCTGCCATTCTAGATTAAATTGGAGTAACTAATATAGGCCTACGCTAGTGCTGCCAACATGATTCTATGCCTGCTGATAGGTCCAATTTTAAAATGCATGTAACATCTATACTAACTAATGGATTTCATTCAAAATTGACACAACAATAGATCATATTATTTCAGATTACTTCTGACCAATATATGTATGTCATTGTTGCCAACATGATTTTACGCGCGCTGTTAGATCCAATGTTGAACTGCATGTAACGTCCATCTATCCATTGGACTTCAACCAAATTTTGTATTCTGTACCTTAAGAGATGGAACTAAGTATATATTCAGTCACCAGGGCTGCCAACTGTAGTTCTCTCTTAGGCTACATTACGCCAAGTATACAGTATTTCGAACTAATTAGAAATTTCGATATTACCTATTTAATTTCGTCATTATTCTAGATAGACCCGTATAGATTAATCATTGGCATGAATATAAATTTTAAGAAAAGTAGGCTCTTTAGTTCGTTACGGAACTTCTTGTTTAAATTTTGTTTTTATTCTTGTGTTATAATCATGCGATTGAAGTTTGAATACCACATGTACACTATAATCTTCATGTAACAGTACATAAATACAAAATCCAACCTGGCGACCATCTGAAATATTTGGATGGTTCACAATATCTACGAATCTATCAACCCTTCAAACTTAAATTTTGCATGTTGGTAGAGGCAATTAACATGAGTAGGATAAATGCAAATAGGCTGTATATTTCTTCACGGAACTAATTGTTTCGTAAATGGAAATAGGCTAATAATAATGTTCAGTTTTGCTAGTGGGATGTGCTTGCAGTACATTAGTACCATAGGGATGCAGCAGAGAAATATCGACCTTCCTGATAAAACATGTTCGTTGGGCTGCATAAGAGAATATTATTAGGGGCAGCAGATTCATCTGGTATATTGGAGATTCTCTGAAATTGGCACACATGTACAACATAATACTGCAGATTCATTTTACATTACAGTGCTACCAGCATAATTCTAAATTATTCAATGGTAAACTGCTTGTAACTGTACAATAATTTATGGATTTATACCAAATGTTTCACATGCAGTGTATGATTTACGATACATAATATGCCTATTTACAGCGTCCTCAGTTTTATCAACAGCCTAGTAACATTCTGGGAACTTTTGAACACTCGACTAAATATCGTACAATCTGTAACTTTACACAATATTATGTCTTAATATTTCAGCAACATTTTGAGCATTAGGGATATTTAATAATAAATATTAATTGCAGGCAAGTGGCCATAATGAACAGTTACAAGGTGTGCTTACAAATAGTTATTACAGATAGATTAATCTTTACTGTATTCAACTATGCTCTTTGTCCGTTTGCAGCATGATGTTATGTGGTATTTGTCGCAGAGGTTATTGCACAGAGAACATATGCATTCTTCATTCGGTTCATGGTATTTAACATTTTTACAGATCTTGTGGTGGAAACCGTGGATGGTGAGTCTTGTTACCATGTGTCACATCTCCTGGTTCTCGTTTGTCCATCTTCTGTCTACCATTGCATCTGTTGCGTAGAATTCGAGCGGGATTTCGTTTTGCTTCTGATGACTTATCTCGAGGAGTTTCTTCATAAGCTTGATAGATGGCAGTTGTAGCCTTAATTTGAGATCTTCGATGTAGTGTGTTTCTTTTGTTAGGACATATGCCGGCCTGGACGGAGACTTTCTTGCAATTCCTAGCACCCTTTTCAGGAAAGAAGCCTTTACTTTTTCAATCGAGATTAGGTCTGTCATGGATAGCATTTCCCATATCATTTCTAGACCAAATATAGTTTGGTAATATTGTTCAAATCGTACATTCCTCTAATGACTGCTGCTCGTTCCTTTATATGTAGTCTAAAGGATTGGCATGTTGTCTCTAGGGTGAGGCCGAGGTATTTGTAGGAATTGATTGTCTCAAGTTCAGTCTCTCCCAGGATCATTTTGTTTTCGGTGGCTAGTTTTCCTCCTTTTCGGAAGGCCATATACACTGTCTTCTTTTCATTTATACTGAGCTCATTTTCCTCCACCCAGTCCTGCAAGTTGTTGAGCACTTCTTGAAGCTCCTGCCTGTTTGTAGACCCCAGAACCATGTCATCTGCGTACAGGTAAAGGGATACTGATTTTGTGTTTTCAATAGTCCGTATAACATCCGCTGTCGCGACGTTGAATAGAGTGGGACTCAGTGGGTTGCCTTGTAGTACTCCGTTGGTTTGGGTGATCTCTCTTGAGGTTGATATCCCATCGTTTATCTCTACTTTGTTGAAAGCCAGGATGTTTTTTATTACATACGTGATTTCGGATTTTTCATCCATCATTTGCTCCAGTTTTATAATGAGCTTCGATCTGTTTAGTAGGTCGAAGGCCTTCGAGAAGTCGACAAATATTGCATGGAAAATTCCTTTAGGGTATCTAAGCGATTGTTCTATGTCATTCAGTAGATTTTTGATAGCTTGTAGGGTGGACCTTCCTTTCCTGAACCCGAATTGTTGATCGGGAATCAGTTGATCGACTGTCGGGGTGAGCCTTTTGAACAGATTGTTTGAAAATACTTTGAATATATTGTTCTCTAGAGCGATTCCTCGGTATGAGGGTCGTTGTCTTCTCCTTTGCCTTTATGTAGGACCTTAATGATGGATTTTCTCCATTCGTCAGGTATTTCCCCTGTTGCTAGGCATCTGTTAAACAGATCTGACCATAGTTCACAGAATTTCAGCCGAGTCTTTCAGGATCTCATTGGAGATGCCATCTGGGCCTGTCGCTTTCTTGTTTTTCGTCTTGCTGATTGTCCCAATTAATTCTTCTGATGTCATGGGGGTGCCCAAATCTACGCTTGTGTGATATGTTGCGTTATACGCCGCTTGTGACTGAGTTAGGTTCAGTACTTGTGAGAAGTGATTTTCCCATATGTCCACCTGAATTTGGCCAGATTTCCTCGAAGTCTTTTTTCTGATGGCTATGAAAGGGTCTTTTAGTGCTTCTTCTGCCTCCATCAAGGCTTGTTTTTCTATGTATTGAGCCTTTTTCTTTCAGGAGAGTCTTATATTCCTTTCTTTATGCTGCATATTCTTCTAGAAGACCTTTTGTGTTGTGGAGTTTGGCCATGTGTAGTTTTAGGAGGACTTCATTTCTAAGTGTGTAGCATTCCGTATCAAACCATGGTTTAGCTCTTCTTTGGTTGATTGGGATTGTTGATGCTCGTATGACCTCCTGAATTGTTGTCAGGGCTTGGTTCAGATTGTTTTCGTTAAGGCATTGTTTTGTTGCCTCCATTGCCTTTGCGTTGTTGCTTAGGGCATTTGCGTCTATCTTTCTGGAGCTCTTGTGGGTTAGTAGGTTCGGTATTTCCTCTTCAGTATTTCCGAGTATAATATTGGCCCTGATAGGTATATATATTGTCAGTGGGGTGCAGGATGAGTTTCAGAGTCCCTGTTGGTTTTTGTTGGATATGTTGCTTCCTCAGTAAAAAAAAACTAGGTCGATGATACTTGTGCCATTGTGGGCTATGTACGTTATTTAATTTGCTTTGTTTATAAGAGAGTAGCCTTCCTCTTGTAACATATCCAACATAGCTCTTGTTTTGTTGTTGGGCTTGTCTATTCAGCAGTTAAAATCTCCTGCCAGGATGACGTTTTTGTCGGTCTTTGTTCGGGCATTCGCCCCTGCTATTATTTCTATTGTGTCTTCTAGGGAAGATCCGTATGTGATATATATGCCTATTATTGTTAGGCTTGGGGTTCTCATTATTACTAGGTTCTCTTCTTTTATCGAGTCTTCAATTTTCCCTATGGATGGTTTGAAAATTATGGAGACTCCTCCCTCTGGTCTGCCTCTTGGGTTTGACTTGGCGAGAGAGTGAATTGCGTAGTGGCTCGTGAAGTTCAGAGGTTCCGTCAGGAAGGTTTCAGTGGCCACCATTATGTCGCTCTTTATCCAGATATCTTCAGGTACTGTGCAGATTTTGCCTCTCAGACGCTCTGAATTCCACAATAGTATTTCCAGATTTCTTTCGGCGTTTTTCAGTTTGGGACTTCCGTTGGGGTTATTGCCTTCGAAATCGAAAGGTACGATATATTACCCTATCCGGCCAGAGATTTGTTTGCATAACGGAGTCCCTTTCTTCCATGATCACCCCTATTTTAAAGGCTTTGCTGGTGCAACGGAATGGGAGCTGTTCGCAGCTGGTTACCTTAGAGATGCAGTTTTGAGTAAGGTGTTCTTTTATGTCTTCTTCGGTTACGTCGGTGTCCAGTCTCCCAATGAATATCCAGGCGGTTCGTGGAGCTGCTCTCAGCCTGCCGATTTCGGAGCCTGTATACAGTATCTAGTGTACATCCGTACGCTTATAGGCTTCATGTTAAACTGCATTCAATTTCCGTACCATTCAGTTAATTTTTACGTCCTATTGTATAATATACAGTGTATGCCCCGCATTCGTGGCTTAGGCGGCAGCACGCGACCTCTTACCGCTGGGGTCCGTTGTTCAAATCTCGGTCAATCCATGTGAGATTTGTGCTGGACAAAGCGGAGGCAGACAGGTTTCTCTCCGGGTACTCCGGTTTTCCCTGTCAATATTTCATTCCAGCAACACTCTCTACTTTCATTGATCTGTCATTCATTTAATCATTGCTCCAGAGGAGTGCGACAGGCTTCGGCAGTTGGCACTGTTCATTTCCTCACCGCTAGATGGAGGCTTCATTCATTCCATTCCTGACCCGGTCGGTCGACTGGAAACAGGCTGTTGATTTTCATTTTCATACAGTGTATGCAATAAATTGTGCTCATATTCATAGACAGCAGTCCTACCTATTGAAACTAATTGTGCTATGCATGGGTTTCTATCAGTTAAACACGGGATGAACGGATTAAAATACACGAACACATGTTGACTTAGATTGTATTGAACAAGACACTGTGATACAGGATACAGAGTACAGTCAAAAGAACATAAAGTCAAAGAATATACATTTGACAAAAGACAAACGATATTTACATGCGAGCGAGATTAGAAAGTACGAGAAACATTCATTCTCTTCAACACTCTCCCTTAATCGAGCAATGCTGCATTATGCTGCACTTAGGACAACCCAATGCCAGTAACATATTTCACATGACCATGAATAGGCAGACCTTTTGTCAATTTATCACTTTTCATTTCTTTAAGATGTCCATAATGAAATGATAGTGCACATCTATGTGTTTTGTTCTCTGATGAAAACCTTCATTCTCAGCCAACCTCTGAGCACTCGACTATCACTATACAACGGAATTGGACCTCCTCTCTTACACAACTCAAAGAAGAAACCTCTAAGGTACAGAGCTTCTTTACATGCTAAAGTCAGACCTATGTATTCTGCTTCAGTACTAGACAGTGTCACAACTGGCTGTTTCTTACTTTCCCAACTTATTGGGCCTTAAGCATATTTAAATACATAACCACTCACAGATTTCCTGTCAGTTAAATTATTTCCAAAAGAAGCATCAACAAAACCCTTGACATCACATCCTGCTTTTTTAGCCTACTTTTCACATTTTGCAAAAATGAGGAAAAAGTAGACTTATGAGACCGGGCAAATGTGTGTCTGTGTGTCTGTCTGTCTGTCCTTCTGTCTGTCTGTCTGTCTGTCCTTCTGTCTGTCTGTCTGGCTGTGTGTGTGTCCCCCCTATCAACTCCTAAACGGCTGCAGCAATCGAAACAAAATTTGGTAAGAGTAAACATCTATACCTTAATATCTCACGGCCATATTTGAAAATGTTGTCAGTGCTACCATCTGCTGAAAAATCGCAATTGAAATTTGAGCTCCACGTTGGATATCTTGGAAGGTATGAATGGGAGCTATTTCAAAATTGGCACACGTATAGATAATAATATTGCAGTTTAATTTCCAGGAGGCTATACATGGCAGTGTTGCCAAAATGATTATAAGCCTGCTGAAGGGTCCAAATTTTAAATGCATATAACTTCTACACTATCAATTGGATTTCAACCAAATTTCGTGTGTGCTATGTGTACCATAACGGATACTACTATGCCGATTCTTATGAGTAACCAGGGCTGCCAACTGTTACCCTAATATCAACATATCAGAAAGTATGCAAGCCAATAGCTCTAAACTTTGCACACGTATAGTACCTGGCATTCTAGATAAATTTGGAGTAACTAATATAGGCCTAAGCCAGTGCTGCCAACTTGATTCTAAGCCTGCTGATAGGTCCAATTTGGAAATGCATGTAACTTCTATACTAACTAATGGATTTCATTCAAAATTGACACAACAATAGATCATATTATTTCAGATTATTTCTGACCAATACATGTATGTCATTGTTGCCAACACGATTTTACGCGCGCTGTTAGATGCAATGTTTAACTGTGTAACGTTCATGCTGTCCATTGGACTTCAACCAAATTTTGTGTTCTGTACCTTAAGAGATGGAACTAAGAAAATATTCAGTCACCAGGGCTGCCAACTGTAGTTCTCTATTAGGCTACATTATGCCAGGTATAGGCTACAGTATTTCGAACTAATTAGAAATTCCGATATTACCAACTTAATTTCGTCAGTATTCTAGATAGATACATATAGGTTAATCATTGGCATGAATCTTAAAATTTAAGAAAAGGAGGATCTTTAGTTCGTCACGGAACTTCTTGTTATACATGATACCAATATCCACCGTACCCTTCAATTATCTGAACACTCTCTCGACACATGTCCAATGTTCTTTACCATAGCAATTATTGAACTGACTCAAATAATTAGTTACATATGCAATATCTACCCTGGTACAAATGGAAAGGTTATAACAAAGCACCAATAGGCTGTTGATAGGGATAGGATTTGTCACAGGATGTGGATTTCTCCAAAAACAAACCTGTTTCCATTGGAGTTTTCACATGACTACAATCTGACATATTAAACCTATCCAACACATCTAACAGATAACACTTCTGATCCAATCTAATACAATCTTTGCTTCTTTGAACTCTCATCCCCAGATATTCAGAGACTTGTCCCAAATCTTTGATCTTAAAATGAGAATGCAACACAGATTTCAGTTTCTCCACTTGGACATGATCATTAAAAAAATACAAAAAAAATCATCAACATAGAGGGCAATAACAACAAAAGATGATGAATCTTTACAGTAATATACAGATGGTTCATACAGAGACTTCTTATAACTGATTTTAGTAAGAATTTCATGAACCCTCTAATACCAAGTGCGAGATTCTTGCTTCAAGCCCAAACAGCTTTTCAAAGCTTACCAACTTTAGAACTGTCACACTCATAGCCTTCTGGGGGGTACATATAAATATCATTTTTAAGAACGCCATTCAAAAAAGCTGTTAAAACATCAAGGTGATGAACTTCCAGATCCATATTTACAGCAAGAGCAAAAAATAATCTCAATGTACTATACCGCACTACAGGTGCAAAAGTTTCCAGATAATCAAGTGCGTACCGTTGAGAACAACCTTTAGCCACTAAGGGTGCTTTAAATTTAGACACATTACCTTCAGTATTATGTTTCACTTTAAACACCCATTTGCATCTTACAATATTTGTTCCATCAGGTATCTCAACTAATGTCCATACATCATTATCATGAAATGACTTGAGTTCTTCCTCCATCGCATTTTTCCATTGCATGCCATCCTTACCGCTAAGTGCTTCAGACACAGTGGTCGGTTCCACATAACCACCACTTTCAGCAAAATAGACCTCATAATTAGGAAATTGTTTTGGACGTCTCTCCCTTAAAGGGTACCTCCTACCTGCATTTTCTGGAACACCAAACTGGTCAATCTCATCATTTTCATCATCATAAATTACAACAATGCCTTCATTAACCTGAGCAATACCTGGAACATCAATGTTGTCACTAACCTGACCAGCAACCAAAACTTCAACGACTGGCAGGTTATCATCCAGTCCAATTCTGTTTTCATCATCATTTACAATGTCACGCAACGGACAATACATTACATCGCTCATTTCAACATTTTTCTCAGCACATCTGGTGAATTTATGTTCTAAAAATTTAACACTGTGCTCTAAAATATATCTTTAGGTTTACTGGGATCAAACAGACGGTAACCTTTCTTTTCCCCATCATACCCAACAAACACAAAACATTTGCTTCTGGGTTCCAATTTGCCAGTACGCACCTGTTTTGGAACATGGGCATCAGCATCGCAACCGAATATTTTCATATTTTCATGACTTACAGCTTTACCAGTCCACAATTCCTCTGGTATAGCATTATCAACTTTACTATGAGGACTCCTGTTGAAAATATACACTGCCATATTGGCTGCATCTGCCCAGAGTTTTTCAGAACATCCTGCTGTGAACAACATGCATCTAACCCTTTCCATAATGATACGATTGTGACGTTTGGCCACGGCATTTTGTTCAGCTGAATGCCTTACAGTTTTCTGTTTCACAATCCCTTTTTCCTTGAAATATTTGTTCAGGTCTGTATTGACAAATTCCTTACCATTGTCAGATCTAAAAATCTTTGGTGTCTTACCTTTCTGAACTTCACAATATGCAACAAAATCCTTGACTTTCTCCTTGGTTGCAGATTTTTGTTTCAAAAAATAAACAAAAATCTTTCTGGAAAAATCGTCAGTTATTGTCATCATGTATTTAACACCATTCCAGGTCTCAGGGAGCGGCCCACACAGATCAGAGTGTACTAAGTCCAAAAAACTTTCACTCCTCGAGTGACTTGCCTGTGGAAATGACTGCCTTTGCTGCTTCCCAAGAACACATGGTTCACACAATTCCTTTGGTATTTCCTGAAATTTAGCAACATCAGACATTTGACTTAAGACCTGTAACTTCTGTTGCCCAACGTGGCCCAATCGTTGATGCCACAAATAGTTATCAGATACATCAGCAACAAGGGCAGACATATCTTGGTTAACATTCAGATAATACAGACCATTCAGAACTGAACCAGTAGCTAGCACGCTACTATTCACTGAGCAATTCTCCGAATCCAAGATTTCACATCCATTTGTGTTGAACACAACAACAGAACCCCTTTTGATCATCTGACTTACCAAAAGCAAGTTAACACTCAGTCCTGGAATTTGCTTCACGTCTGACAGATTATTAATACTTTCGCTTACATTCAGTGCAATGTCACCAACTCCTTGTACAGACAACTTATCATTATTACCAATTACAATGTTTATATCAGGATCATGATTGCTATTATAATTTGACATAAGTTTAACATTAGGAGACATGTGAGCACTACAACCAGAATCAATGACGAAACAATTCTTTGGTACGCGAGCAGTTAAAGCAGAAAACAGACTTTTATTGGATTTTGGACACTTCGGTGCACTTTGAACTTTTGTCTTCTGTGGACAAGTATCTCTTCCGTGACCCTTTTCACCACAAATCCAACTCTTCCAACGACTCTTGTCAACTGCTTTTTCACTAGAGCTCTTTGGTTTCTTGACATACCTGACTTCCTCCTTGGTGTTGCTGTACAGGGCTGCCCCATCAGCTGACTTCTCACCATGACTTCGGCGAAAGCTTTCGTCCAACAAGATAGACTTGATGCGGTCCAACTGTAGTTCCTCCGATGTTGAGTTTACGGTCATAACTAAGTTATCGTATTCGTCAGGAAGACCTCGAAGTATCATAGCAGCAACAAACTTATCAGCGACCGGCCCATCAACAGCTGCTATCTTCTGTGTAACTGACATAACCTCACCAATATACTTGTCTATGGAATCGAAATCTGATAACATGAGCGAGCACAGATTTCGCATCAGCGTGATATACCTCCACTTTTCTTTATCTTCAAAAGACTTTTCAAGGGCATGCCAGGCATCCTTAGCTTTTGTACAGTCTCGAACATGGGGATAATTGTGAACAGCCACCATGAGGCATATATCCGCCAGCGCTCACTCGTCACACCGATCATGTCCCTCCGACACATCTGTGTCTCGGACACTGGCCCACAATCCATGCTTTTTGAGATAATTTGACATCCCAAAAGACCAGTTCGGATAATCATCCCGACTACTCAATTTCGGAAACCCATAGGCACAAGGACTCGAAGCATGTTCACTCATTTTGCCTCCTCACTTTAAAGTTCGCTGAAGAAAATGATCACAGAACACCGTTATGTCTGGGCCCATAACCTATTGAAATTACTTGAGCTATGCATGGGTTTCTATTGTATCAGTTAAACACGGGATGAGCGGATTAAAATACACGAACACATGTTGACTTAAATTGTATTGAACAAGACACTGTGATACAGGATACAGAATACAGTCAAAAGAACAAACGATATTTACATGCGGGCGAGATTAGAAAGTACGAGAAATATTCATTCTCTTCAACACTACCAAGTACCCAATAACTCTGCTTGAATATTTGGGCCGTCGACTGTATAATATCTCAGAATCTATGCAAGGAAATACACTAATTTCAAACATTCTGTAATGCTCTATTAGACCTCAATATATCAGGCATATTTTGAGCAACTCCTATAATGCCAGTGCTACCAACTTAATTCTGTAGAAAATAATATTGTTCTATATAGGTCTTAATAGATGAATAATTTGATTTAACCTACAATTTAAGAAAATAGCCTCTTTCCTTCGTCTCAGAACTACTTGGTAATTAATAAAATACGTTTCCAAGAACAAGGACTCTGGGTGGTGACAATAATAAATATGAAATATCATCGTTTGATTTTGTACAGGGTGTTCAAAAAACAATGTCACAGAAAACAATTATAGTATATACATTTCTCAAGTTAAGTACACTTTACTTAAAACTTTCTCGACAAGGATACTTAATTTTTTCCTGGAATTCGAAGAACATTTGGCTTGACAAAATGAATGGATTGATTTTTCTAGAATAATTATTTTGAGCCGATTAAAAATTAACAAACTCAAACAATATTTTTACCTCTTTAAATGTATGATTTTTAGCCTACTTTTCATATTTTGCAAACATGAGGAAAAAGTTGACTTATGAGATAGATCCGGGCAAATTTCTGTCTGTCCTTCTGTCTGTCTGTCTGTCTGTGTGTGTGTGTGTGTGTGTGTGTGTGTGTGTGTGTGTGTCCCCTATCAACTCCTAAACAGCTGCAGCAATCGAATCCAAATTTGGTATGAGAAAAGATCTATACCTGAATATTTCAAGCCCATATTTGAAAATTATGTCAGTGCTACCAACTGCTGAAAAACCACAATTGAAATTTGAGATCCATGTTGGATATCTTGGAAGGTATGCATGGGAGCTATTTCAAAATTGGCACACATATAGATAATAATATTTCAGTTTAATTCCCAGGAGGCCATGCATGGTAGTGTTGTCAAATGATTCTAAGCCTGCTGATAGGTCCAATTTTTAAATGCATATAACTTCTATACTATCAATTGGATTTCAACCAAATTTTTTATGTAATATGTGTATATAAACATGTATGACTGAGCTTATTGTTAAGAGCCACCAGGGCTGCCAACTGTCAATAAATGTTCTCTCTATTCTTTTATCCAAATACCAATATATCATAAAGTATGCAAGCCGACAGCCTTAAACTATGCACACGTCTAGTAACTGACATTCTAGATGAATTTGGAGTAACTTATGTACGTCAGTGCTACCAACATGATTCTAAGCCTGCTGATAAGACCAATTTTTACATACACGTAACTTCTATACTATCAATTGGATTTCAACCAAATTTCGATTGTGCTATGTGTACCATAACATATATGACTATGATTATTCTTAAGAGCAACCAGGTCTGCCAACTGTAAATAAATGCTGTCTCTATTTTTTTGCCAATTATTGATATATCACAAAGTATGTAAGCCAACAGCTTCAAAATTTGCACACGTATAGCACCTAATATTCTAGAATAATTAGGAGAAACTAATATACGTCAGTGCTGCCAACATGACTCTAAGCCTACTGATAGGTCCAATTTTAAAATACATGTAACTTCAATACTAACAAATGGATTTTTTCCAAAATTGGCACAACAAGAAATCATAATATTTCAGATTATTTCTGACCAACGCATGCATGACATTGTTGCCAACATGATTTTACGCGCGCTGATAAATCCAATTTCTAACTGCATGTAACGTCCATGCTATCTATTGGACTTCAACCTAATATTTTATTCTGTATCTTAAGAGATGGAACTAACAATATATTCAGTCACCAGCGCTGCCAACTGTAGTGCTTTATTAGGCTACAGGTATATTTCGAACTAATTAGAAATTTCGATATTACCAACTTAATTTCGCTATTTTTCTAGATAGGTCTATAGGTAGATTGGCATGAATCTTAATTTTTTAGAAAAGTAGGCTCTTTAGTTCGTCACGGAACTTCTTGTTTAATTTATTAACTGAAAATATAAAGATAATTTTGAATATATTTCCACTCATTCCATGAAACTACACGGTCACCATTATATTACAAAAGATCAGACCTGTGTAACTTAAGTAGTTCCTCGGAAAAGTGTACCAGAATCTCTAAATCTTAACTTGTGGGATTATTTTCTGTGGCCTTGTTTTTTAACACCCTGTACAAAATCAGACAATAATATTCAATATTTATATTTAGTAGTGTACCCAATTGTCATCATGTGGAACATGTGTTCGTATCCCAGCTAACTCACGGTCTTTCGAGGTATGGGACGTTCCTGCCCACCATACGACCACATGCTCAGGATTTGAGTCTACCAGGTAACTACTCTACATGAAAGAAACAACATATTCCTAAATAAAACATTTACTGATATAAAATCATGGCTATACAACAAAATACAAACAAAGGATAATTTACATTTAATTCCCACAATTAAAATCAGGGTTATTTTGTGAGTCTCTTCTTAATTAGTGCTACACTGCACCCAAATCTATTTCTAGCATCCTATCATTGATACTTTCAGACATCTACGTGTCTCCATAGTGTTCTTTATGTGACACAATTTTACATAACTGGAGTATCACAACACAAAAGTCACATATCACATTAAATGACATTAATTCTGTAATAATAAACAGTAATCAGTTTCTAACGGGCATTTACTTTCATTAACATAAATTCATTATTTTATGCCTTAATTAACAAATGTTGTTGTGTCGTGTGAATCATCTTCCTCCTTCCCCTCAATATGAAACGCTTAAAAAGTGGTACGTTTTCCCATCCAAAATACACATGGATAGAAATGTTTATAGTTTCACCATACAACGATTTTCTGGGTCTGGTCGAAATTATTATCGTTACAAACGTGTCATGTTCTTAGAAATCACATACCCGTCTGCATAAATTAGTGTGAACTGGGCAAAAATGCACTTTAAAAATATGCCTAACAATTTATTTGGTTCAGTGTTCCTCCTCAGAGAATAACTGGGCCAAATATTATCCGATTTCAATGATCCGACAATGTATGTGTGTTGAAACACATCATTTAATTCAATTGGCATCATCATAACAATCATATCTTACTTACATATCGAAATATCGAGATTCTTCAGTGTCCCACTCTGCTTTAAAAATAAAGGAATCAGGTCGCTAAACCTCCCCTTCCAAGCAGGCAATAAAATTAGTTCCAGCTGGCCGCGCAGGATGGCCGTCGCACAAGTGGTCTACTCCCACTCCCTCTCTTGGTTGCAAGCAAGGTCAACTTTGTTTACAATTGCAGTAGACTGGAGTGACCCAGAGTATTATCTCAAGTAATTGAGTCATTCTAATTATTTAACACCTATATTTATAGTGTAATGGGCTCAACTCGGCTCCTTAATTAACATTCATGGCTGGGGATGGGTCCTGTGATAGCCTTGCCGTTCTATGGTGAATACTAGTGGCTTTAGACGCGCATCATAATGAGAATACAAGATCGCTCACCAGCAGCTGTCTCAATATATAAGGAAATCTGCGTTTCCTATACGACGAACATGAATCTCCTCTCAGGGCAGATCATATTATACATGTGCTCACGGGTTCTCGAAGAGCTTCCCTCGTGGCAATTATTCCTGCAAGCGATGGATACAGACAGGTTCTGTCCAATTCGCTGCGAATAATAAAAGTATGCACAACGGCGATACTAACTCGTAGATAAGCCAACATTTCACCTAACGTGCAAGCTATGCTAGAATGGTCCCCGCACTATTATTGGCGTAAATCACTTGATTCTACGTTACTCCGCTCGCTCTATGCGGCTTCAAACAATACTTCTCATAGATGACTCAATTATTGAGGCACCCGCGTCCTCTCTGCAATTACACTTAAGCCAAAGCTTCAAATAGCTCCCAAAAACAAGTATAAATTTACTGGCTTACATTACTTTAATGGTTCTCAAATACAATCCTAAGAATTGACCATATTAAATATTCATTCAACACTTCGTTGACACTGAAAAACTCTCGTATCTCGCTATATTTCACGTTACTTTCTTACTGTTTACCAAATACAGTATCTTTATATTAGACATGACACACTTTGACCGTTATTTAGGCCAGAAATGCCTATTACTTTACTTTACTGTTACCGACCCCAGATTATTATTATTATTATTATTATTATTATTATCATTTAACGTTACCGTTACATTCATCACAATTTTCGCCTGAATGGCCATAAACAAATCACCTTCCAAGCCATATTCTACCAAATACGAGTGGTGAAAGCTCGTACAATAAGTGACTGTTACATCTTAGTCTCAAAGTGATGCATCGTTGTATGGTGAACTATTTAGTTAGAATAACATTGTAAATTGGTACTCACTCTTTCATTTTCGCTGGATTATTCCAGCATGCCAGCTCCGGGCCTGCCATGACGCTTGATTTAAGCCATCATGTTATATTTCACATACCACATGGTATCACATTTTTCACACACGATAATCATACTTTTATCAGTGGTTTTTCTCACTTTAACACGACACATTTTATTCACAATACACATAAATACTTTTGAAATCACTATAACAAAATTTATATACACTTTATCACTATTTCACAGGTTAATCCTTAGTCGGACTCCTCCTAACGCCTGACCCCAGAGATGCGATGACTATGACAACCGCTGGTCTCCGTGAAAGTCTATCTGCGTGTACGTGCGTTCGATTCTCGTTCCCTTCAATACTGTTTATTTCACCGTCATGATTACTTGTGATGCCTCTCGGGCTCCCATAACTGCAATGATCCTGACGATACTGCATCATTTATAAGTATGACAATACCTCCTGGTATTCAGTGTCCAAAACCATCCTAAATTATTGCTACGCTGTAGCAAACTACACTTGCGTATAATTATGGATAAATATCTTCTGTAGATTAAATCTTATGCGATTCATGATTTATATTTAGAAGCTGTATGATGTGCTTCCATTGTTCTTCATATACACTCGAGCGTCGATACTCTAACATTTCGCGCACTATTGGCTGCGTTTAGTTACGTGTAGACTGCAGAGCAACTGAAGATGAACTCAAGACGAACTGAAGAATAACTGGCTTGGTCTGTGCTGCTTCCCCTATCTAAAGGTTTCTCGTAAAATGTAGTCCACAGGACACACGAGAGCGACTCCCTTCTTGAAATAATGTATTTCCATTCTAAATGACGTATACACCTTGTTTATCTAGCGGTGGGAGTCCCATAATCACTTGCGTGCAAGCGATCGCTTCGGCCAATTAATTACAATTAATTGCCTTATTCCATCGCGTCATGACGCCACCATGGTGATTCCCCTCTGGCTGGGCACCAAATTACTCCTCTCGAGCGTAAGTTCGGTGTTAATAGGCTTATTTAGAGATATAGGCTTTAATTTAGGTGTAAGACCCCTCCTAAATTATCTCTCCCCAGAATATATTCACCTGGGTGTACATTTTATTCCATTTCAATGCTCCACTAGGCTGCAATCAATTAATTTCCGTGGGCAATCATCCCCACTACAGTCTCAAGCGTTGTCCATTGGGGACTCCCAGGGTCATTAATTTCGAGCTGTCTCCTCGGTCCAGACGAAAGAAGTTCCTTCGGCGCCTAGAATCTCCTCCCATTCGCTAGCTGCAATTAGTAAAACGTCAAGCTGGCCTGCTTTCACGTTTCTATACTTTGAAAACGTACATATTACTGCAATTTCTGACAATTATTCCCTTAAACAGCTATGATATTCACAATCTGGCCGTGAAATCATGCTATATTATTATATGTCATTATACATCTTATTGCTCTTCGGGTTCCCTGTAGCTGTTCCCCCTCAGAGATCAATGGTTCGACTCTAAGCAGAATCATGTGCCTGGTCTTCTCTGATAAGACCCGAGTTCGATGCCAGTCTGCCGTGACCGATTGGGCACATTTTTCCCTCGCTAAGCTCGGAAAATTCATTTTACAAGTGAATTTTTCGTGCCTACAGATGGCATCGACTCCATGCTTTGTTTACCTTTAGCGGTCAGTGCTCCTGGCAATGGGATGTCTTGTTCCCCCACTCCACTATGTCTGCCGTCTCGTATACTCTTGTTCTGCTTTCCCAGTTGTGCATTCATCTCCTCTAGTTCCGCTGCGGCCTCCCTCAACTGGTCGTAAATTTCTTTCAACTGACAGCTGCACTCGCCCCTCGTTTCCCTTGGGTATGCGAGCCGGTCGCCTCGCTCCGTTTCTTCCTGGGTCTGCAAGCTTTTCTCAAGAGTCTTTGCGTGCATACATAATGACTCCCCGTCCACTTGGGTGTACATGGCTTGCTCCTCTCTTGTTTCATAATCCTCTGGCGGACTATTCAACTTTAAATTAGCTGCATTTACAACAACTTCTCTACCTGTCGATTCATCTCTGATTCGGTATGCATTATTTTGCAAGTCCCTTATAATCAGGTAGGGTCCGTGATAGCTATACTGAAATTTCTTATATTTCCTGCTCTTTGGATCTGAACTGGCTGGTTTTTTTTCAATAAGACGTACTCCCCAACGAGTAGTGGTCTATGGTAGCGTTTCCTCCTATTTCTCCGCTGCCGTCTGTCTGCTTGTTTCTTGAGATACTCGAATGTTCTCTGGATCCTCAACTCACGTCCAGGATGTGCATCGACGGGTGTTCGAATGACATTATTCCATGGCCTCTCTGGTCTTCTATCAAGATGTAGGCTCACTGGCACTTCTCCTGTCGCTTCATGCACGGTATTGTTGATACAGTATTCAATAATCTCTAGTACATCGATCCATTTCCAGTTCTCCGTAGAGCTGTATATCTTCATGTACTTTTGCAGTTCCCTCATCACTCTCTCAGCGGAATTCGACTCTGGATGTCGAACTGTGGACAAAATCTGTCTTATACCCAGATTTTCCAATTCCCTGCGAAATTCTACGCTGGTAAAACAGCTCCCATGATCAGATAATATGTTCTCCGGCTGCCCTAATATAGGAATGATTCTTTCCTTCAGCCTCTTAACTACCTGTTTTGTACTGGTTTTCTGAATTGGACAGAGGACTACCATTTTAGAAAACACGTCTAGTGCAACTAGGATGTGTCTATTTCCTCTTCTAGCTCTAAGAAGCGGCCCAAAATTGTCCAATGCCAGAAGCTGACATGGCTTCTCTGGTAAGAGTGGTATAGGTTTTTGCCTCATTAAGTACGAGTTAGGCTTTACTCGTTGGCAAATATCACATGTCCTGATTGTATTCCTGACTGTATCTCTAAGTTTTGGCCAAATAAATGCTTCTTTAAGCAGGGCAACAGTCTTATCTAAGCCAGGGTGACCAAAAGCTCGGTGTGCTAACCATACTAGCCTTCTCTGCAATGCTGGTGGTACAACAATCCTGGGTCGAGTGTGGTCTGAGTCGCTCCATTTATGTAGCATCTGGTTAAACCATAGATACTCCGCTGATAGTGCTTCGGCTTCAACATACATCGGGTTTCCTCTGACAAGCCTTCCCTCGAAGTAATTAATCATCATCCGTATCCAGGGATCTTCACGTTGAAAAACGGTGATATTCCTTAAATCATCTAAGGTCTTCTGGTCTCTGTCTTCTATCTCGATAGCTAGAGGTTCCTCTTCATCAGCTGTCGGGTATCTGCTTAGCAAGTCAGGTATAATATTGTCCTTCCCCGGGCAATACTCGATTTCCACTTGAAATTGCTGTATGTACAGGGACCACCTCGTCAGTCTTTGACTCGACAAGTCAGTTTTCAACAGGAATGTTAGGGCTTTATGGTCCGTTCTCAATATAATTCTGAAACCATAAATTAGCTTTCGCCAATACTGTAAGGCATACAGTATTGCGAGTAATTCGATCTCCGTGACCGTATAATTCTTTTCATTAGGTTTCAACCTTCTACTTATGAATGCAATATAAGTTTTCTCCTCTGGCCTGTCCACATTTTCCTGGTATAGCATCGCTCCAATACCTATGAATGATGCGTCAGTCTGGATAATAAATTTCTGAGTGTAGTCTGGATATCCCAGTTTTACATAATCTAAAAGCATCTGTTTAGATTTCACGAAGGCTTCCTCGCATTTTTCCGTCCAGCGCCACCTTCCTCCTTTCTTCAGTAAGTCTTGGAGTGGTGCTACGGTCTCGGTATTCTTCGGGCAATGGCTTGAAAAGAATCCAATAACGCCTAGATATTGTCTGACGTTCTTTACCTTCGTTGGTCTCGGGAAATGTTTAATGACCTCCAATTTTACCGGATTAGGCCTAACTCCTTGTGCATCTATTACGTGGCCTAGGAATTCAACTTCTCTCTGACCAAAGTTAGATTTCTTTATATTGACCTTAAAGTTAGCCTGACTTAGGTCATACAACAGCTTGTGTAGATCTCTGACGTGTTCCTCGACTGTTTCAAATGTCAGTAGTATATCATCTACGTAGCATATGGTTGTTGCTTTTACTTCTTCAGACAGGTTCCGATCAAGCGCTCGTATCAACGCTGAACCTGCTGTTTTCAGTCCAAATGGGAGACGCACGTAAGAATATGTATGCTGGTCGAATAAAAACCCTGTTAATAAGCTTGTTTTCTCCTCCAGAGCAAGATGGTGAAAACTTGCCTTCAGGTCAAGATTTGAGAAAACAGTCTTTCCTTTGAACCTCCTGAGGACCTCCTTAATGGGCGGCACTTGGTCAAATTCTGGTATGGCCTTGGAATTCAAATTTCGTAGGTCCAGGCATATCCTTACACTTCCGTCCTGTTTAAGTACAACTACCAGTGGGCTGACATAAGGTGTGGCCGTCTTCACAATGACGCCTGCCTCTAGCATTTCCTGTATTGCTTCTTTGACCTTTAAATAATGTTTCTCGGCTACAGGATACGGCTTCTGTCTGAATGGTGTCCAGTCGCTGACTTGGAACGCATATTGGAAATTCTTGATCCGACCAGGTCTCGAATCGAAGACTCCTTTATATTCAAATAGCAGTTCCCTTAGCATTTGCTTATGCTCTAGACCAATTTTAGCTTCCTCTATCTTTTCTTCCAGGCATTCTTCAAATTTTGGTTCGAGGTCCTTTTCAATGTCTGCGGCCAGTGTTGCCAACTCTTCCTCGATGTCTTCTGTTGTCAATACTGCATCCCCAGTCATATCTCCGTATGTATGCCATACGTATAGCGTGGCAAGTTAGACCTGGCCTATCATGGCGGAGTCTCGTCTAGGAGGGGAAGTAGTGGGAACACTAGGCGCAAATGCGATTTCCCCTCTTTGGTGCAACAACTGTTTGGGGCTGCTCGCTACTCGTCGTGGTTATATTATGCAAGCCTAAAGTATCGAATAGGAGCATTCTCAGTGACATAGCATTGGTATTGGTGGTAATGAACTGAGAGTCCGCCCACTTCACACACTCCTGACAGCAAGCTTGTTGCCGTGCTTGTCATAGAACAGAGCTGCTCAGTCGTGCTTCGCTTGCCTTGACAGCATCTGTACCGTGCCAAGGTGTTGGGAATAATGACTACTTGGCAACATCTAACCAGCGCGTGATGAAGTATGTGCTCACTGGTTGACAAAGAATCCAGGCAGGGGGATGACGTAATGCAACTGGATGCACATGCGCATCGGAAGGTTCAGATCTAACTTGTTCCCCAATACTCTTCTGGTCTCGTTTCATTGTGCTTTAATGAGAGCTCTAAATCTTCCTTTCCCTCACTTGCGCGAAACATGACAATGTCTTGCGAGAGATCTATTATAACTTTATATTCTCTTATGAAATCCATGCCGACAATAATGTTAATAGGCAGCTTATTCACAAGTAGGAAGCTCTGTGAGAATGTAGAGTTCCCTATCTGCAAATCTAAAAATACTTGGTATCTGCATATCATAACTTTATCTGGTATCACACCTTTTATTTTCACGCTTGAAATAGGTATTTTCAATACGTGGATTTTACTTTGGATTTCATTATATAATGCCTGGGTTATCAAACATACCGTTGAACCTGTATCTATGAGACTTCTTATCTTCATGCCTGCGATGTTTACAATAATAATGGGTAGTTCCCTTCTCACATTGACCGTCCCTTCATCTAGGTCTTCAATAAGTTCCTCAGGTTTGGCAATCCAGTTAACCACATTCACTGTATTCCATCCTGTACTTATCTATCTTTGGTCATTTAATTTTGGTGTTTTTTTTCAATTGCTCCATTCTTTGTGGAGTTTTTCTGTCTGTCTTCACACTGCTGAAGTTCCAGACTTTTGGCACCGCCATCATTTTTATAGATGTCGGGTGACCTTCTATTCTTAATCGCTTCATCCCAATGGACTTGCGATTGTCTATGGTCGTCTCCACGCTCTTCCATGTATCTTAAAGATGCGTGATAGCGTTCTTCCGCTTCTTCATCGAACCCGCGACTCTGTTCTTGGGATCTCCATCCTAGGTTGTTCCCATTTCGGCCGTAATTCCTTCTGTTATCAGCCTGCTGGTCTCTTGTGCCGCGCTGATTCCAGGCTTTCCTTCCTCGGTTTCCACGGTTCGATCCTCCTCGATATGCTGGCCTCCAATTCTGGTTTTCCCGTCCTTCACGTTGCCAGTCTGATTTCTCCGTTTCGGTGCTCGTAGACTTACTTTTTGTCTGCACCTTAGTCGGTTCAGTCGGTGTAGTCGTCATGTTGACTTGTTCCATGTTCCGACATTGCCTCGTGTGCTGCGCTGTGGTGAGATCGAGTTGTCTCAGCACCTCCTCCATATCGATCGCAGTCTTGGCGTTTGCTGAGATTAATAGACGTTGTACTTCATACGGTAGCTGCTTGGCTATCGCTATGCACAGATCTGACTCTCTAATTCCTTCATCAAGTTCGCGGAAACGGCACAATTGAGCCACAAAAAACTCTGCATACTTCGTCGGATTATTAGTACTATAACGCCTGGAATACAAGTCCAATCTGAGGTTCTGTTGTATACTTGCGTTCCAGTACCTGCTTAAAAATGCTTGGCGAAATTCTTCAACGGTGTCGAACGTGTACCGAAAACTCCTAAACCATAAGGCACACTCGCCTTCAGTCAGTTTTTCAATAGCTCTCAACCTTCGCTCTGGCGGTACCTTCGCGTCATTCAAGTACTCGGAAACCTCTTTAAGCCAGTACTTGGGTGTCATGTTAGAATTAGTCCCAGAATATTTCTTCGGTTTCTCGTCACTAGCCCTTACAACAGTGACTATTTGATTTTGAACAGCATTTTCATGCGGTGTTGACATAGCAATTGGCATACCAGGCGTGGTATACGGGCTGTCACTTGGCATGGCTGCATTCTTTGGAGTGGGCTGTATCTCTATATCTGCCCATTTATTTCTCCAATTCTCATCTATACTTCCTTCGCTAGACCTAGGATTTCGCAACATGGATTCCTCCTGTGCGATCATTCTAGTTTCTATTTGGCTGTGCCTATTTTCTGCCCTTTCTAAACGAGCTAATACCTCTCGTTCTATTTTCTCTAGGCGATCCCGGTTTTTCTCTGCCATAGAAAATACCTTTTCCTTGTCATCCTTAAGGTTTTCTTTCAGGTGGGTAATTTCCCCCGCTAGACTTTCTCTTACCTCGGCAAGAGTTTTATCGCTGGCTTCAGTCTTCAAGCCTTCTCGAAGTTTTAATTCTTCTCGTAAGCCTGTAACTTCTTTTTGTATGTGACCCTGCATATGAGAGATTTCAGTCCTTATTTTCGTAATTTCTCCCTGGTCCTCATCCTGCCTTTTATGAATAACTGCTAGGTCGCTGTGAGTTTGTTCTAACTCTTTTTGCACCTTCCGGACCTGCCTTTTCATATTTGACATTATTTCCTTATTCTCTTGATCAGAAGTTTTTATTTCATGGATTTCCTTGCATTGGTCAAGGATATTCTGATCCTGCTTCCTTAAGGCTTCGTCTACCGCCTTTGCGTAGCCTGCCATCCGACTGTTCCATTTTACGTCGCTGTCTTCGAGCCTTTGATCCACGGTCTGAGTGAACGTATTAAATTACTCTAGCTGACGCTTAGTATTCGCTTCATTTTGACTTTGAATGTCTTTATGTTCCATGGACATACTGCTTAAGCTATCATTAATCTCACGCTGTGACTCTCTGCACGCTTGCAGATTATTCTCTAGTTTTAGCTCTATTGACTCAAAGCGTTTATCGTTATCAGCTTGCATCTCTGAGACCACGCTAACAATATTCTTAGTTACTTCTTGCTTAATGGATTCTTTAACGTCATCCATTTTCTTATTGACCTCTATTAGGTTTGACTCTAACTGCGTGTTTACTGTAGCCAACATCTGGCTTACCTCAGTTTGACTAGCCTCTAATCTAGTGTTTATTTCAGTTTGATTAGCCTCTAATCTAGTGTTCATTTCAGCTTGATTGGCATCCAATTGAGTATTGACTGTAGCCAATCTACCTGCTATTTCATCTTTAAATGCTTTAGCGTCTTCCTTACTCTTAGCATTAGTATCATCAAAATGTTCTCTTAACTCCGCGATACACCTGAGTACCTCCTCAGTTCCAGCCATCCTGTATTTCTTAATTTGAGATTCAGGTAGGCCGCAGCTGAACATGTTGGCGCGTTCTATTGGAAAGAAAAGGATTCCGATCTCGCGACAACAACAACAACATATTACAAAGTGCCGAAACCACCTATGGAATGGGTATAGACCCACGTACCCGTCTGACAACAGTGTCTAATGTCTGAGTATCATCTAGAAAGACTCACAATCGCTCAAACACAGTTTGAGGAAAAATACTATTATGGTTTTCCCCATGAAAACCATGCTATTATTATGGGGTTTTCTGAATCCCATAAGCCTTCCACGTCTCTGGGCGCCATGATAATTAAAAGTATAGGGCTATCAATGGTTTGGTCCATCGTAAGACATCGGCCATATTCTGAATTATCAACAAAACTGTCCATGGAGTGGTTTTTACTGCCGAATGCCCCACCTGGGCTGCCATGATAATGAAAGAGGTAGTTCATGCTTTGCCCCACTCATTTGGGCGACATGATAAAGTTTAGGTAGTAGTCAGGGGTTTGACATGATAATTAAAAGAGTAATAGTGTAAAGGGGTGACAAGTTACATTTACATTTAAGCATGTCTTATGGAGGATTATCAACATTTATTTTGACGTGAAGGCTTATTAACGAATGGGACGCCGCCTTTTCCTAATATATCCTAATTTTTCTGCTGTACTTGCTTCTACCATTAATATCTTGGCCGACTTTTAGTAGTACCTGTGACTCAATCCTAGTACAGTGACATCTCCCCCATGTACCCAATTGTCATCATGTGGAACATGTGTTCGTATCCCAGCTAACTCACGGTCTTTCGAGGTATGGGACGTTCCTGCCCACCATACGACCACATGCTCAGGATTTGAGTCTACCAGGTAACTACTCTACATGAAAGAAACAACATATTCCTAAATAAAACATTTACTGATATAAAATCATGGCTATACAACAAAATACAAACAAAGGACAATTTACATTTAATTCCCACAATTAAAATCAGGGTTATTTTGTGAGTCTCTTCTTAATTAGTGCTACACTGCACTCAAATCTATTTCTAGCAACCTATCATTGATACTTTCAGACATCTACGAGTCTCCATAGTGTTCTTTAGGTTACACAATTTTACATAACTGGAGTATCACAACACAAAAGTCACATATCACATTAAATGATAATAATTCTGTAATAATAAACATTAATCCGTTTCTTACGGGCATTTACTTTCATTAACATAAATTCATTATTTTATGCCTTAATTAACAAATGTTGTTGTGTCGTGTGAATCATCTTCCTCCTTCCCCTCAATATGAAACGCTTAAAAAGTGGTACGTTTTCCCTTCCAAAATACACATGGATAGAAATGTTTATAGTTTCACCATACAACGATTTTCTGGGTCTGGTCGAAATTATTATCGTTACAAACGTGTCATGTTATTAGAAATCACATACCCGTCTGCATAAATTAGTGTGAACTGGGCAAAAATACACTTTAAAAATATGCCTAACAATTTATTTGGTTCAGTGTTCCTCCTCAGAGAATAACTGGGCCAAATATTATCCGATTTCAATGATCCGACAATGTATGTGTGTTGAAACACATCATTTAATTCAATTGGCATCATCATAACAATCTATCTTAATTACATATCGAAATATCGAGATTCTTCAGTGTCCCACTCTGCTTTAAAAATAAAGGAATCAGGTCGCTAAACCTCCCCTTCCAAGCAGGCAATAAAATTAGTTCCAGCTGGCCGCGCAAGATGGCCATCGCACAAGTGGTCTACTCCCACTCCCTCTCTTGGTTGCAAGCAAGGTCAACTTTGTTTACAATTGCAGTACACTGGAGTGACCCAGAGTATTATCTCAATAATTGCGTCATTCTAATTATTTAACACCTATATTTATAGTGTAATGGGCTCAACTCGGCTCCTTAATTAACATTCATGGCTGGGGATGGGTCCTGTGATAGCCTTGCCGTTCTATGGTGAATACTAGTGGATTTGGACGCGCATCATAATGAGAATACAAGATCGCTCACCAGCAGCTGTCTCAATATATAAGGAAATCTGCGTTTCCTATACGACGAACATGAATCTCCTCTCAGGGCAGATCATATTATACATGTGCTCACGGGTTCTCGAAGAGCTTCCCTCGTGGCAATTATTCCTGCAAGCGATGGATACAGACAGGCTCTGTCCAATTCGCTGCGAATAATAAAAGTATGCACAACGGCGATACTAACTCGTAGATTAGCCAAAATTTCACCTAACGTGCAAGCTATGATAGAATGGTCCCCGCACTATTATTGACGTAAATCACTTGATTCTACGTTACTTCGCTCGCTCTATGCGGCTTCAAACAATACTTCTCATAGATGACTCAATTATTGAGGCACCCGCGTCCTCTCTGCAATTACACTTAAGCCAAAGCTTCAAATAGCTCCCAAAAACAAGTATAAATTTACTGGCTTACATTACTTTAATGGTTCTCAAATACAATCCTAAGAATTGACCATATTAAATATTCATTCAACACTTCGTTGACACTGAAAAACTCTCGTATCTCGCTATATTTCACGTTACTTTCTTACTGTTTACCAAATACAGTATCTTTATATTAGACATGACACACTTTGACCGTTATTTAGGCCAGAAATGCCTATTACTTTACTTTACTGTTACCGACCGCAGATTATTATTATTATTATTATTATTATTATTATTATTATTATCATTTAACGTTACCGTTACATTCATCACAATTTTCGCCTGAATGGCCCTAAACAAATCACCTTCCAAGCCATATTCTACCAAATACGAGTGGTGAAAGCTCGTACAATAAGTGACTGTTACATCTTAGTCTCAAAGTGATGCATCGTTGTATGGTGAACTATTTAGTTAGAATAACATTGTAAATTGTTACTCACTCTTTCATTTTCGCTGGATTATTCCAGCATGCCAGCTCCGGGCCTGCCATGACGCTTGATTTAAGCCATCATGTTATATTTCACATACCACATGGTATCACATTTTTCACACACGATAATCATACTTTTATCAGTGGCTTTTCTCACTTTAACACGACACATTTTATTCACAATACACATAAATACTTTTGAAATCACTATAACAAAATTTATATACACTTTTTCACTATTTCACAGGTTAATCCTTAGTCGGACTCCTCCTAACGCCTGACCCCAGAGATGCGATGACTATGACAACCGCTGGTCTCCGTGAAAGTCTATCTGCGTGTACGTGCGTTCGATTTTCGTTCCCTTCAATACTGTTTATTTCACCGTCATGATTACTTGTGATGCCTCTCGGGCTCCCATAACTGCAATGATCCTGACGATACTGCGTCATTTATAAGTATGACAATACCTCCTGGTATTCAGTGTCCAAAACCATCCTAAATTATTGCTACGCTGTAGAAAACTACACTTGCGTATAATAATGGATAAATATCTTCTGTAGATTAAATCTTATGCGATTCATGATTTATATTTAGAAGCTGTATGATGTGCTTCCATTGTTCTTCATATACACTCGAGCGTCGATACTCTAACATTTCGCGCACTATTGGCTGCGTTTAGTTACGTGTAGACTGCAGAGCAACTGAAGATGAACTCAAGACGAACTGAAGAATAACTGGCTTGGTCTGTGCTGCTTCCCCTATATAAAGGTTTCTCGTAAAATGTAGTCCACAGGACACACGAGAGCGACTCTCTTCTTGAAATAATGTATTTCCATTCAAAATGACGTATACACCTTGTTTATCTAGCGGTGGGAGTCCCATAATCACTTGCGTGCAAGCGATCGCTTCGGCCAATTAATTACAATTAATTGCCTTATTCCATCGCGTCATGACGCCACCATGGTGATTCCCCTCTGGCTGGGCACCAAATTACTCCTCTCGAGCGTAAGTTCGGTGTTAATAGGCTTATTTAGAGATATAGGCTTTAATTTAGGTGTAAGACCCCTCCTAAATTATCTCTCCCCAGAATATATTCACCTGGGTGTACATTTTATTCCATTTCAATGCTCCACTAGGCTGCAATCAATTAATTTCCGTGGGCAATCATCCCCAATACAGTCTCAAGCGTTGTCCATTGGGGACTCCCAGGGTCATTAATTTTGAGCCGTCTCCTCGGTCCAGACGAAAGAAGTTCCTTCGGCGCCTAGAATCTCCTCCCATTTGCTAGCTGCAATTAGTAAAACGTCAAGCTGGCCTGCTTTCACGTTTCTATACTTTGAAAACGTACATATTACTGCAATTTCTGACAATTATTCCCTTAAACAGCTATGATATTCACAATCTGGCCGTGAAATCATGCTATATTATTATTTGTCATTATACATCTCATTGCTCTTCGGATTCCCTGTAGCTGTTCCCCCTCAGAGATCAATGGTTCGACTCTAGGCAGAATCATGTGCCTGGTCTTCTCTGATAAGACCCGAGTTCGATGCCAGTCTGCCGTGACCGATTGGGCACAGTAGTTATCTTAGGAAGGTTAGATCTTTGTTCAGTGTAAAATTAATAGCCATTGATCAAATAGAAATTGCAGAAATTTGTTTCTAAACTTTGCTTATTTAGTTGTGTAAAATTAAGCCACCAACGGCCTAGCCGTGTTGAAACACCGGATCCCATGAGAACTCCGCAGTTAAGCAACACTGGGTCAGTCGGAACTTGGATGGTATGCCGGTTCTAGGCACTGCGCGCTGTTGACCAACATAAGGAGGAGCGGAAAGGCCCTGGCCACCCTACCGCACGTAAACTCCGGCTGGGGGTAGCCTCTTCGTAGGCCCGGACCTGCCTTCGGGCAGAATACCAATTAAATTAAAAAATTAAGCCATTGCCTCGACCCAGTGCCCTTAAATGAGATATCTGCTCACTTTTTATTGGCCTTGAGACAGTTTTGCCCGGGTCTGGTTCGATGGTTTGTGTTAACCCTGTACTTGTGAGACATTTTACACCACTATTCATCATTGCGGAGAGCAATGGTATTGTTTTTCTGAGAGATGTGATGGAGTGGAGTGTCTGTCTTATCTAAGAAGTGCCCCTCTTCTGGTCTTGCAGTCATCAGTCTTCCAGTGCACGACACGAGTCCGCCTTTATTGCTTCAACTGTTGTATACGAGAATTAAAGATACGCGCGCTGTGCCGTACTGAACAATCATAGAATTGCTGATGAAAATTAAACATACAGAAATATATGCTGGTAGTGTGTCCTGGGTTTATGGATGTGTTTACAGTGCCCACTGTTATATTCAAATATATGTTAATTATTATCATTATTTCGCCCCGGGACTTGCTACAATTTGTCAGGCAAGGCTGACTCAAATTACATCCTCAGTTTCAAATTGCAATTAATCAGGATTTTATACAAGGCTTCTGATCTTTTTAATGTCGTAATTAAATACAGTTTGCGTCATCAACATGTTGAAATGGAGCCTATGATTAGAGGAGCATCCCAAGGTTCTATTTCTAAATTTTTTATCAATCGGCCTGTTTCCCGAATATTGTTCAATAATATTAAATAGGCTCTACCAGAGGCGTCCAGTCCTTCCACGCTCGGCGTGTCAGCTATGCAGACTCGTGCCTCTATTGACTGGGCTGCCTGGCCTGATTGCCAGCGCGTCTGACCGAGCCAAGTTGGGATCGCTAGTGCACTGGACGTAGCGAGATAAGGAACACCGCACCACGACCGTTTGACGTTCGACACAGCGAAATGAGTATGGGAGGGAGTGGGACGGAAAAGCGAGTGAGAGAGACAGGTATATATAGTCTTCTCTCAACATCCCTGCAAGGCCGTACGCGCCAAACGCACGCCGGCGTGAGGCGGGCGTGCCAGTGCGCCCAGCGTGCTGTATGGACACCTCTGGAGTATACTGTTCGTATCGTTGAGAAACCGCACAGAAATTCGCTGTTCATTTTACGAGGCAGATATATACTGTACTGTATTTGTCATTTGGGCTAGGATTGGCCAGGAGGCGACCGTGGCCATACGTAAGCTACCATTCCGGTAATCGTCCGAAATAGAGGTTGAAAACCATCAAAAAGCAAATCTAGGATGGCTGAGTTCGGCATTACTTCCACTCACTTGTGCCGTGCTCCTCTCTGTCATCTTTCCTATCGACCAACCTTGGTCAACTCTTGTTCTTTTCCGACCCCGACGGTATTAGGGTATCCGAGGCCTACGGAGTCTTTTACTTTCCCGCCTTAATTGGCCCTTGTCTCATATTTCCTGATCCCTCATTCTTCGAGAGGTCAGAAATCTTATTTTCTCTTCCTATCTCCTGCCTTCTGCTCAAGGCCCTTAAGGAGACAGGGTGTATGTAGCCCCACCACTTCTGGTGCACCCTTGATAGTGCTACACCCTCAAGGGTTCAAGGCTTGTGAGTTCGGGAGTTGGCAACTCCGAGGGATTCCAGAGCTGGGTCCGGTTTTCTCCCCTTTTTCCAGTGCCTCTGGGACGGACCCTCTCCTCTCTCCCTTTCCTCTCTGCGTCTTCTGATTCTCCTCCCTTCCAAGTCCCTCAATCCTCATTCTTCGATGGTTGAGGGCATTTCCTTCCCTCCTGTCCATTGTTTTCCTTATTCTTTATTTGTTTACCACTTCTTCTAGTTTGCAAGACTGTAGTTAGTATTAGTTATAGATTTCAGTACATTTTCACCTCATCTTTCACTATCACCCAAACCATTAGGGGCCGATAACCTAGATGTTAGGCCCTTTGAAACAACAATTATCATAATCACCATCATCAAGTTCACGAGGATACAAGACCACGTTGCCACAAAGTCCCAATATGAACCAAGAACAAACAACTACAAAATAATCCAAAGGCTAGCAATGCAATGGTGAAAACATCTTTTATGGTCATAGACCACACCTTCCATGAACACCATTTCTGTTGGAGATATGGACTTGCGATTTTACGTACCATCATCCTCTAGGGACATGAGCAAGGAATCTTAGGTAAATGAAATATAATAAAGTATGAGAATACATCATTTACTCCTAAAAATTACAATCATTTTGTTAATCATCGAATGTGCTTATTATATATATATTTATTTATTTACTAGCAGAAGTACCCGTTCTTCGAACGGTGTGATATATTAACACCAGACATTATCAATTGAGCTACTGTTCCAATGGTTAGCGGTTTGTCATTCCTTCATAAGTTTATCAGAACGAAGTTAGTTTTCTGAGAATATCACACACACTGTTAATTTAAGGGCCTTAAAATTTGGTTTTCGGAGACCCCTTATAGACTCGCGAATTTTGTGTCTCACATTGAGAAGCGCAACATATGCTTTGATCGTCCTTCTAGGATAATTTTTATATTTCTCCTATTTTAGCATGTATTTTGAGAAGTTCTTCCCTATATCCACCCTTCTACTGTATGAAAATTCAGGTTCTTTAGCCTCAAATTCCTAAATGCCGCAAAAAATGCTGATTCAATTCAGGAATTTTGGAAAATAATGTTGCTGTTTGGAGATATAATATACTTACTGTACTATATGTCGCACGTGAAATTGCATCAAAAAATTCTATGCTACCCCTTGACCCCCTTAATAGCATTGACGAATTATACAGTCTACGTTGGTTCCGTGATAACCTTATAGCCATTTGCAAACTTTCACAGAAAAGTAATAAATGGAGTAGCCTAATAATAATATCGTATGGCCTCGGGTGCCGAGTGCAAGCTTCGTAATTTGACACCCAGAGGGTAGCTTGCATGTCGAAATTTCGTTGTTCCTTGAATCACTATGAAAGTCAAGGAGGGTAGATATCTAAGCTCCTTGAACACTATAGCGCTTTCTAGTAGAGAAATGAGGAACTTTGTGTTGGCGGAAAATCCCGAGATTAATTTTGCCATTATGAACACGACCTACTGAATTCAAATGGGTTCTTTGACATGCCAACATCGTATGACATGCGAGTCGTATTTTTGCCGCCTTTCAAAAATCACTTACCACGGCCAGGAGTGAACCTGCAATCTTGGGGTTAGTAGACCGATACGCTATCCACTCACCCACCGTGGCAAGGTATAAATGGAGTGACATTGCTTCTTACAGAAATAGATGGAAAGTTGGATGCCACCCCTTGAGATAATGTTGTCATGGTTACCGATTTCCATTCCTTCATTAGTTTGTTCGTTCGCCACTAGGTATCATTGATATCTGGTGGCGAAAGTTGGAACTACTTGAAATTGAACGGAACTGGTAGCTCACCCTTTAGGGTGTCCGCTGGAAGCAGCTACAGACTCAGGCGAGCCGAACATGTCCTCGGACACTCCCGGCACTAAAAGCCATACGATAAATAGATAAATAAATAAATAAATAAAAATTAGTTTGTTAAATTAAATTAAATTAGTTTTCTGGGAATATTTCAGATACTGTTGGTTTTAGAGCCTTATAATGTAGTTTTGAGGACCCCAAGTTTTGTTTCTGGCACCGAGGGGCTTTGTCTCCTCGTTGTACGCCATAATATAATACTAATAATAATAATAATAATAATATAATATATGGATAGGAATATAATAGACCTGCCGTACCACACCCGCAGGTGTAAATCGCGTGAAAAAATTCTAGTGTACCCCTTGACCCCCTTAAGCGCATTATACGTATTGATGAATTTTACAGCTTAATTTGGTTCCGTGATAACCTTCTAGCCGTTTGCAAACTTTCACACCAATGAAATTAATGGAATTGCATTGCGTCTTACAGCAATACCTCTGAGAATCCGTTACCATATTGTCATTTAGACTTTCACGGCCCGTGTTACTATTCATAATGTTGAATTTTGGGCTTATGCCGTGTTTTATTATATTAATATTCGACGCGTTTCGAAAGAAACCATGTCTTTCTTCGTCAGGAATAATCTGGAATATGACAATGTTGCTAAGAGAAAGCAACGAAGAACATATAGAAGGTGCCCAAGATGGACGCCATTATAGCCCCATGTTAGGGACAACGGAAAGCAGCAGTGAATTACTTTCTCAGTGTTCTGATAATAGGTAGCCAGGATTCACTGAGATTGTAGCCGGTGTCGCGGTTGAAATTATCTGGGTGTTTACGTATTTCAACCGCCTCCCTGATGATTCTGGGACGATATTGCTTTATACGGGCAAGAACATCCACTCCTTGGAACATGACATCATGGCCAGGTGTTAAAGCATGATCGGCAACAGCTGATTTATCAGGTTGAATGAGCCTGATACATCTATTATGTTCCTTAATGCGAGTGCATATTGTTCTCGAAGTCTGCCCGATGTAAACCTTGCCACAAGTACAGGGAACTCTGTAGATACCCGGTTGTTGCAATTTAGGCAAACTGTCCTTAGTTGGTCGCAGGAGTTGCCTAATCTTAACAGAAGTTCCAAATACAGTCCGTATGTTGTACCGACGTAGGATTTTAGCTATACGATCCGTCGTGTTATGTATGTACGGAAGGTAAGCAGTTCCTCTTACATCTCTTTTCTCAACTGACGTCCTATTATTACTTGTTGGTTTCAGAAGCGTAGAAATCAAAGGCTTGCTATAACCGTTGCTCTCAAAGGTGGTTCGCAGGGTGTTAATTTCTTCTTGTAAAGAAGACACTTCACAAATCCTCCTAGCCCTGGTAGTTAGAGTTGTAAGGATACCATGTTTCTGGGCAGGGTGATGGTGAGAACTTGCGTGGAGATATCTATTGGTGTGTGTTGGCTTACGAAAAACGCTGTGTCCTAAAGATCCATCCTCTTTCTTGGTGACGAGAACATCTAAAAAAGGTATTTTGCCGTCAGATTCCTTTTCCATGGTGAAACAAATAGAAGGGTGCTGGAGATTAAGGTGATCCAGGAAATGACTAAGATTTTCCTCACCTTCCGTCCAAACAACGAACGTGTCATCCACATAACGCCACCAGATCTTCGGTTTGAAAGGAGCCGACGACAAAGCTTTCTCTTCAAAGTTCTCCATGAAGAAATTAGCCACAACAGGAGAGAGAGGACTACCCATGGCCACACCATCAGTCTGCTCATAAAAATTCCCATTCCATAGAAAGTAGGAGGAGGTCATGCAGTGATAAAAAAGTCTTGTGATGTCTTCAGGAAAAAAGCCATTAATGAGAGACATAACACCATCAATAGGTACTCTCGTAAACAGAGACACCACGTCGAGACTCACTAGGATATCACCCGGCTGAGGTGTTATAGCTTTCAACTTTTCCACGAAGTGTGTGGAATCCTTAATGTACGAAGGCGTGTTACCCAGAAGCGGCTGAAGTAGTCTACCTAGGTATTTGGAAAGGGCATATGTAGGAGAACCAATCGTACTAACAATAGGTCTAAGAGGGACATCTTCCTTATGCATTTTTGGAAGACCATAGAGTCTCGGAGGAATAGCATCCCCTGGAAGGAGAGTCTTCGCTGCATCCCCTGGAATAGATGATTGCTTGATCAATTTGACGGTGACATTTGAGTAACGAGTAGTAGGATCACGACTATTAATCCTATATACAGGATCTGATAACAAAGACGAGATCTTGGAATCATAATCAACCTTATCGACACCACTGTCGCGTTACCCTTGTCAGCGGGGAGAACGATAATATCAGAATTGTCCCTTAGATCTTTAAGTGCCCGGCTTTCGCCTTGTATTAAGTTGGTGTTAGGTGGCTTAGCGGTTTTGAGAACTCGGGAACATTCCTGCCTGGCTTCCTCGGCCTCTTCAGGTGTGAGGTGATGTACCGAGGATTCTACGGATGTACCTAAGGCAACGAGAATCTATCGTCGTGCAAGCAAGGCGTTATTGATAGAGAGGTTACAGCATACTCGTAAGCAGTTGGATTTTATTTCGAGGGAGTTACTACAGCTACATCTACGCCTCTCGAACTTCGTAAGTGAGGAATTATGGAAGATCTTTGATCGTATTTCTTCAGTGCAAGCTAACAGCGTTCTAGATCAGGTGAGGGACAGACATATTTCCAAATATGATAGGTTATGTCAGTTGCAGAAATCTCAAGCCATTAGACTTGATGCTAACAAGGTTGTCGTAAATTTGTCCAGCAAGCCCCTAAATGATACCCAAGAGGCAGTTCTCGCTAAAGGTCTCAATTTTGCTGTAGCGATTAGAAGAATTCCTATTGAAGAACTTATTACATCCGTAGAATCCTCGGTACATCACCTCACACCTGAAGAGGCCGAGGAAGCCAGGCAGGAATGTTCCCGAGTTCTCAAGACCGCTAAGCCACCTAACACCAACTTAAAACAAGGCGAAAGCCGGGCACTTAAAAATCTAAGGGACAATTCTGATATTATCGTTCTCCCCGCTGACAAGGGTAACGCGACAGTGGTGTTGGATAAGGTTGATTATGATTCCAAGATCTCGTCTTTGTTATCAGATCCTGTATATAGGATTAATATTCGTGATCCTACTACTCGTTACTCAAATGTCACCGTCAAATTGATCAAGCAATCATCTATTCCAGCGGATGCAGCGAAGACTCTCCTTCCAGGGGATGCTATTCCTCCGAGACTCTATGGTCTTCCAAAAATACATAAGGAAGATGTCCCTCTTAGACCTATTGTTAGTACGATTGGTTCTCCTACATATGCCCTTTCCAAATACCTAGGTAGACTACTTCAGCCGCTTCTGGGTAACACGCCTTCGTACATTAAGGATTCCACACACTTCGTGGAAAAGTTGAAAGCTATAACACCTCAGCCGGGTGATATCCTAGTGAGTCTCGACGTGGTGTCTCTGTTTACGAGAGTACCTATTGATGGTGTTATGTCTCTCATTAATGGCTTTTTTCCTGAAGACATCACAAGACTTTTTTATCACTGCATGACCTCCTCCTACTTTCTATGGAATGGGAATTTTTATGAGCAGACTGATGGTGTGGCCATGGGTAGTCCTCTCTCTCCTGTTGTGGCTAATTTCTTCATGGAGAACTTTGAAGAGAAAGCTTTGTCGTCGGCTCCTTTCAAACCGAAGATCTGGTGGCGTTATGTGGATGACACGTTCGTTGTTTGGACGGAAGGTGAGTAAAATCTTAGTCATTTCCTGGATCACCTTAATCTCCAGCACCCTTCTATTTGTTTCACCATGGAAAAGGAATCTGACGGCAAAATACCTTTTTTAGATGTTCTCGTCACCAAGAAAGAGGATGGATCTTTAGGACACAGCGTTTTTCGTAAGCCAACACGCACCAATAGATATCTCCACGCAAGTTCTCACCATCACCCTGCCCAGAAACATGGTATCCTTACAACTCTAACTACCAGGGCTAGGAGGATTTGTGAAGTGTCTTCTTTACAAGAAGAAATTAACACCCTGCGAACCACCTTTGAGAGCAACGGTTATAGCAAGGCTTTGATTTCCACGGTTCTGAAACCAACAAGTAATAATAGGACGCCAGTTGATAAAAGAGATCTAAGAGGAACTGCTTACCTTCCGTACATACATAACACGACGGATCGTATTGCTAAAATCCTACGTCGGTACAACATACGGACTGTATTTGGAACTTCTGTTAAGATTAGGCAACTCCTGCGACCAACTAAGGACAGTTTGCCTAAATTGCAACAACCGGGTATCTACAGAGTTCCCTGTACTTGTGGCAAGGTTTACATCGGGCAGACTTCGAGAACAATATGCACTCGCATTAAGGAACATAATAGATGTATCAGGCTCATTCAACCTGATAAATCAGCTGTTGCCGATCATGCTTTAACACCTGGCCATAATGTCATGTTCCAAGGAGTGGATGTTCTTGCCCGTATAAAGCAATATCGTCCCAGAATCATCAGGGAGGCGGTTGAAATACGTAAACACCCAGATAATTTCAACCGCGACACCGGCTACAATCTCAGTGAATCCTGGCTACCTATTATCAGAACACTGAGAAAGTAATTCACTGCTGCTTTCCGTTGTCCCTAACATGGGGCTATAATGGCGTCCATCTTGGGCACCTTCTATATGTTCTTCGCTGCTTTCTCTTAGCAACACTGTCGTATTCCAGATTATTCCTGACGAAGAAAGACATGGTTTCTTTTGAAACGCGTCGAATATTAATATAATAAAACACGGCATAAGCCCAAAATTCAACATTATGAATAATCTGTTACCATGCTTACCGGCTTATATTCGTTCATTAGTTTATTAAATGAAATTAGTTTTCTGGGAATATCTCAAAAACGGTTGGTTTTAGGGCCTTAAAATGTGGATTTCGGGGACCCTTTAGAGCCCCCGAGTTTTGACACCCACATTGAGGGGCTGAAAATGATCTTTGTCTCGTCCTTCTACTCCTATTTCAGCATGTATTTTAAGGGGGTAGGCCCTCTTTTATGAGAGGTACAGCGAAGGGTTACATCAATGATTAGTGTCGTGCCTCTGATGGATATCTGCACCAAATTTTACGTAGATACACCCAGCCGTTCTCGAGTTATAAGGGAACAAAATTGTCAACAGACAAACAAACAAACAAACAGACAGACAGACCGAAAAATTATTTTCGAGCGCATCCATAATAAAACAGTCTGAAACGCGTAAATGACTGAAATTTTCGTAGAAATTGCGAAAAAACATACAAACGTTAATTTTTATGTATGTAGAGATATACTGCACCGCTCGGTGTTGACCGTGTTTTATTGCACAAATTTAGGTTTTACTCGCTAACCAATGGAGATACACGAAAAGTGATAAGGACCTTTCGGATAGAAAATAAAATGTTAAATATTGTGTATGCATCATAAGGTTGCTATTTCTTGGCGTTCTCCTTTTATTCGAAATAGAAATATGAAATTTTTAAACCAAAGGGTGTAGTGACGTCACATATGTGGGTTTTACTCGCTAACTGTTGGAGATACACGAAAAGTGATAAGGACCTTTTGGATAGGAAATTAAAGTTTGAAGCTCGTACGTGCCATCAAAAGTTTGCTATTTCTTAGCGCTCTCTTTTTATTTGATATGGAAATATGAAATTTTGAAACCAAAGGGTGTAGTGACGTCACTAAAATGATCGCCATTTCGTAATGGTGCATAATATCGAAATTAAATGTATCCTATATCTAAACATGGTAAATCAGCTACATCCATGCAAAATTTCATTTAAATCGGACCGGTGGTTCTTGCGTTATTGACTAACAGACAGACAGACAGACAGACAGACAGACAGACACACACCATCTCATTTTTATATATTAGTATGATTTATTAAGCCTATGGCTTTTAGTACCGGGAGTGTCCGAGGACATGTTCGACGCACCATAGGCTGTAGCTGCTTTAAGCGGACACCCATAGGGTGAGCTACAAGTTCCGTTCAAATTCAAGTAGTTCCAACATTCGCTACCTGATGTCACTCATATCTAGTGGCGAACGTTGGAACATTCTTAGAGCGTTACAACGAAATCTTCCTAGAAATTTAGTATCATATAAGTTCAGTTAGTGGAAGGATCTTTTACATGCCATAAATCTATGACATAGTATCGCCGGCTTTACTTCCCCACCGAAGGAAGGCATACCGAAGGATTTTAACGCTCTTAAAAATCCGACGACTTTGGCCGGTTTTGAAACCACGACCTTGGGCACAGCAATTCAGCATGCTACCAACTACGCCACCGAAGCCGCTATCAAATGTGATTTTAGGCATTTTGAATCCGGTCGACTAGATTAGCAGTTTGCCTTTTCTACCACTACAAGCAGCAGTGTGATTCAATGCAGAGTTTCGCTTAAGCCACTGTGGAGGAGTGGTTATCGTGTCGCACAACCAACTCCAATCTTGCAGGGTCACTCGTGGCCACGGTAAGTAATTTTTCAAAGGCAACAAAAATCATAGCACGCATGTCATACGTTGTTGGCATGTTAAAGAACCCATTTGAATCAGTAGGTCGTGTTCATAATGGTAGAATTAATCTCCAGGTTTTCCGCCAACACAAAAGTTCCTACTTTACTAGAAAGCACTATAGTGTCAAGGTGCTTAGATATCTAACCTCCTTGACTTTCATTGCGTTCCAAGGAACAACAAAATTCGACATGCAAGCTACCGTATCGGCGTCAAATAACAAAGCCTGCATCTGGCACCCAAGGCTATACGATATTATTATTATTTTTTTTTATTTGCGAATTGACCACTTCGGATCACGCTACAATTTCATTTTTTCTTTGCCTGAAGTTTCCTCTTCCTCCAGTACTCCTTCATATGGGCGCTATGCTGTTTCTTCTGCTCATCCGTCCAGGCTCTTCCCTTCTTTGTGGTTCTTGTGACGTGCAACCCTTCCAAATTTTGAATTATGTACCGAAATGTTTCCCTGTTTGACATCTGAACTTCCTGGATGTTGGAATTTTCGAGATCTTTTCGAACTTCCTTAATCCATGTCGTTGTTGTCTTCTTGTTCCACAGGTAGTCGAATAACTGTTTGGTTAGTCTAGTTGTGTCCATTCTGTACAAGTGTCCGAGAAACGATAACCTCCTCTTCTTCATGGTCTCTGAGATTCTCTCCACATTTTTATTGAGTTCATTGTTGCTCCGAAGTTTCCAGCTGGTTTCAGTCTGGACTGGGCCCATGATTTTCCGTAGTATTCTTCTTTCTAGGATCTCTAGCTTCTCCAACTTGTAATTCATCGAGAGGCATTCGCTGGCATACAGGCATTCTGTTTTTACTACCGTGTTGTAATGTTTTAGTTTGGCATTCCATGAGATGCATTTCTTGTTGTAGATGTTTTTAGTTAGCCCATAAGCTCTTTCCATTTTTGAGATACGATCTTCTACAGCAGCTTTCTCTAGGCCGTTCTCTTGTATGGTTTCACCGAGGTATTTGAACTTTTTCACCCTCTGAATCCGTCCAATCTCTGTTTCAAGGAATTGTGGTCCATGTTTGTCATTCATCATGAACTTGGTCTTCTCTTTCGAGATCCTAAGTCCTGTCTTGCTAGCGATCTTTTCTAAGAGGTTGATCTGTATGGCCGCTTCTTCTAGGTTTTCTGAAAGTATCGCAAAATCATCAGCGAAAGCCAAGCAATTGACTTTGATTCCTCCCGTTTTTCGTCCTAGGCAGATCGGGGCTATCTCTTGATTTTCAAGTTCGGAATTCCAAATTCTCACAATCCTCTCGAGGACACAGTTGAATAGTAATGGTGATAATCCATCACCCTGTCGCACACCTGTATTGATTTCAAATGACTGAGACAATTCTCCCATGAACTTCACCTTAGAAGTTGTGGCTGTTAAGGTTTCTCTGATAATATTGGCCAGTTTGGTTTTGACTCCAAATTATTATTATTATTATTATTATTATTATTATTATTATTATTGATATTAACTACTTCCAGTGAGAATATTAAAAAAATCAAAAAACACCTGAGGGTATCGAACCAAGGAGAACATAAAATAAAGAATTATGTAGGCTAAATAATTTAATTTGGCGAGGATTTGATTAAAGAGAAAACGCGCAATGAAACAAGCGATTTTAGGCTATTTTTTCCGGAACTGCATTCAGGCGGAAGTGACTCTTAGCCTATTTGCATTTATGAAAAAATAGGCTTATGAGATCATCTTTTGTCCGTGTGTCTGTCTGTGTGAGCGTGTGTGTTGTGTGTGATTGTGTGTGTGTGTGTATGTATATGTGTCCCCCCCTAATAACTTCTAAACGGCTGGAGCGATTTCAATTAAACTCGGCAAGTTTATGGCACTATTCCGGACGACCCTGACCGTGCCCTTCAAATTTTGTTACGTCTCACCAATCGAACATGGCGGCTGTGCGAAATATCTCACCAGCATTCGATATCTCCGAAACTATTACCGATATCACCCTGGAATATTTTACGGCGATAAAAGGAACTTCTAGAAGTTCATCTACGCGACTTTTGAAAACCTAGTAACTACAAAACCAACATGGCAGCCAAGTGAAGTTGCAACTTTTAAATAGACGCTTCTCGTCATTTAAGCAACCAAACGCAATGAAACTTGGTACAGTATACAGTTTATACACATTGTAATGTACCGACATCTAACTTCGTCCAATTGTTTACATAACCTAAGGATGGCGGCAGTGCGAAATATTTCACCGGCATTCTATATCTCTGAAACTATTAGCGGTATCACCTTGAAATTTTGTACGGAGATAAAGGGCACTACTGGAAGTTCATCTATAAGACTTTCAAAAGACTGTTAACTTCGAAACGAATATGGCAGCCAAGCGAATTTGAAAATTTATAATAGACCTTTCTCGCGATATGATGATCCAAACGCAATGAAACTTGGTACAGGGAATGTTTATACACATTGTAATACACTGGCATCTAATTTAGTTCAATTGTTTACATAACCTGAAGATAGCGGCTGCGCGAATTTTAAAATTAAGTCTTTATTTTCTTGTTTCGTCATCATGCGATCGAAATGAAAGTTTGAATAATGAACCTACGCAACAATTTTCCTTAAATGGTGCACGACTCTATGGTCTATACATATAACGATCCAACATGGGGGCTATCCGAAATATTTAGATGGATCTCAATATCTACGAATCTATTACAGCAATCAAACTGAATTTCTTTATGTTCATAGGGGCTATGAACTTAAGTTCACGTATAGGAATTTCAATAATTTCTGTCGAGCCAAACATGTCCTCGGACACTCCCGGCCCTAAAAACCATACTATTAAAATAAGCTGGTGATCACAAATCCAACATGGCGGCGACGCGAAGTATAAATATTCACATGGTCGTTTCTCGCAATGTAACCATCCGAGTGCAGTGACACTTGGTACAGTATACCCTTATACAAATATTAATCCACTGGCATCTATTTTTTCAATTGTTTCCATAACCACAAGATGGCAGCAGTGCGAAATTTTAAAATCTCGTTTTTACTTCTTGTGTCCTAATCATGAAATTGAAGTTTGAATACAACACGTACACAATAATCTTCATGTAACAGTACATAACTCTAAGACCTACATATATAAAACTCCAACATGGCGACCATCCGCAATATTTATTCGGTTCTCAATATCTGCGGATCTATTACAGCAATCAAACTGAAATTTTGTATGTTGATAGAGGCAATTAACATGAGTAGGATATATTAAAATAGGATGTATAGTTCTTCACGGAATTACTTGTTGAAATTTTTATTTTAGTTTAATAGAGCTCTCCAAAAGCGGCTTCGGTGGCGTAGTCGGTTTTAAGAGCGTTCAAAATCCCTCAGTATGCCTTCCTTCGGAGGGGAAGTATAGCCGGCGGTCCCATGTCATAGATGTTAAAGATCCTTCCACTAATTACACCTGTGTGAAGCTAAATTGGATAGGTTAAGAATTTAAACATCGCACTTAGGTTTCTACGTTCGTTGTCAAGAGCCGACTGCGGTGGCGTCTAGTAGCTAAGTTATGATCTCGGCGTAGTAGGCCTAGTCGTTGACGGTGGCGCTAGGCGGCAAAAGTAGGAACTATTTGAAAAATTCTAAGTTGCAGTCTGTACTTAAATTAAAAACAGATAACACACACTAATACAGTCATCACAATTAACAACGGTTATCACACAGATTCTACACACACCCAAAGTACACGGGGCTACATGACCGCGTTGTCGCAGCCCCTAAACTTAAGAACCAACCAACCAACCAGAGCTCTCCAAGACTCACAATTTGAAAATTATCCAGGCCCTTAAGCCCTTCAACGTTTTCCACAATTGAGGAAATTGCTTAATTGTACGTATTTGCTAACATGGAGACCCCTACTTTGTCTGCTGAGAAGTGTTTTAACATTAGATGTTTGAGTTTCTATTACTAGAAATACGCGTATCTCAACCTGTTATATTGCAACGTGATATTTTTTCGAAATTCCCACCTGCTTTACATCTAAGTTGACCATTGAGGTCTCAACAAGAATGAGAATTTCATCGACACATAAGACAGAAATTTAACACAAATGAGAAACAATTCACACATTGTCATGTAGGTGGTTATTCCAAATGTGAATAGAATCCTTGAGAAATCCTCGCAGCATCTCCGTGATCTGCTGGGCACACAAACTAAGGCGTTGCAGGTGCTTCTTAGTGTAAAGAAACGTTGTCCCACGTACACCAAAGAGGGTACCCGTGACCTCCCATGTATATTCATCTGCGTTATAACTCTCACATATAACATTGCTTCCCCGAGAGGCCTATTCAGAGGTATAATATCCGCTCGTCTCATGCTGCCTTCCTCCGCCTAGCATTGAACTTCTTCACAGACTTCCGACTTTGCCAGCTGTAGAGCTTCAGCGATTTGAAACCGAACTATGTGATAGGTTCATCATAAATTGAACATATTGTTTTGCATATTACGTGATTAATATTGTAAGAGAGGATTAGCTTTAGCGCAAACAAAGGCTCTAATTAGTCACTAATCTAGCACATAGATAATTATTATGATTACAATCACTAGCATGGCCATGGTTATCAAACAAATCAGAGATTATTCCTCCTATACACAATGTATTTATATCGTAGACCCTAATGCAAAGATAACAAGAGGATCATGTCTGTTGACCTTAATGAAAAATATCGACAACTATATCATTTCATAGTTTCGACAAATGGACTTTGGTGAGTTGTTGTGCTGCTAAGTTTTCTGAATTAGAAAATGCATTTAACAATAGATGGTGTGCAAGTCGTTCCAAGAAATAAACCTTGGTCAACTGTTGTGCACGCTCATGAAGGTATCTGAATTATTAAATCTATTTCACAATCGGTGGCAAACGAGTGGTATCAAAAATGAGTTTTGGGACACTTATCGTTTTAACTAATGAACTTTGGTAATTTTTTGTGCGCACTCCCTGCGAAGGTTTCTGAATTAGTAAATCCAATACAATAGGTGCCTCATAAGTCGTTAAAATGGTGTGTATTTCATACAGTTTAGCGGCAGTTTACTCTATGTGTTTCCAAGCGTTTTTAGTTTCCTGTGCAACTCACATTATTTGCGATGATATTCAACAAAGCACACAGGCATTCCGTACAAGTGTGTAGACTAAATTTGGAAAAACTGGGCTTCTCATGTGGACAGCTGTTTGTGGCCTGCTCATGCGTCGGAAAGCAATCTGATTTACTCATTTACGCACCATACGAAACAAAAAATAAATATTCTCTATCCAAAAGCACTTCAATAATCTAAATTACAACACAACCACGTTCATTCTTTGATTGGCATTGCAACGCCTGCCGGGTACTAATAGTATATAAATAAATTATTAATAAATTAATAAATAGTTACATATATAATTACTGTAGATAAATAAAGACTATAACTACTGTAGATAAATAAATACATAAATCGATAGAAAAATAAATAAATGTACGAATATATAAATAGATAATAGATAATTAAAAGATACGAGATAATAGTAAATAGATCGATAGATAAATAAGTCAATAGATAAATACATGGCGGAATTATTAACTGCTGTAGATAAATAGATAAATAAATAAATAAATAAATAAGTAAAAAATAATAGATAAATCAATAAATAAATGATTGAACGAATGAAGTAATAGCTAATAGATAATTAATTGATAAGATAACTTAAAACTTAACGGAGTTTTATTCACAAAGTAATAAAAAAACTGAAGCTGCTTGGGTTCCCCAAGACGCCTTAAGGCACAGCATACCCCTCAACCCTTGTTAGGACAATTTATTAAACATTCTTTTTACAATTTAAAATCCAGTGGTATTTTCATATCAGAACTGTCAGGTGTTGGCACTCATGTAAAGATGGTGGTCCAATATGGCCACAGAGTCAGCAGTGATACCCTCAGCAAGAGTGATCAGGTTATTCCTTTCTATGCCGAGCTTCGGGAACAGTTCCACAACTTCTCGATAGATAGTGCCCCTGGCACCAAACATCATTCCTCGCACATTGAAGGTGTTATTCCTGTACCTATATCCGTATTTCTCTCGAAAGTACGGAACGCAATCTTCATAGATGTTTTTAGCCTATTTTCAATTTTGAAAAAGTAGGCTTATGAGATCACCTTTTGTCCGTGTGTGTGTGCGTGCGTGTGTGTGTGTGTGTGTGTGTGTGATTCGTGTGTGTGTCCCCCCCTAATAAAATCTAAACGGCTGGAGCGAGTTCAATGAAACTCGGTATGTTCATAGCACTATTCCCGGCGACCTCGACCGTGCCCTTCAAATTTTGTTACGTCTCACCAATGCAAAATGGCGGCTGTGCGAAATATTTCACTAGCATTCAATATCTCCGAAACTATTACCGATATCGCCCTGAAATTGTGTACGGTGATAAAGGGTACTACTAGAAGTACACCTATGAGACTTTCAAAAACCTGGTGACTACAAAACAAACATGGCGGTCAAGCGAAGTTGAGACATTTAAATAGACTTTTCTCGCGATTTAACTATCCACACGTAATGAAACTTGGTACAGCAAATGTTTATACACATTGTAATGCACTGGAGTCTAATTTAGTTCAATTGTTTACATAACCTCAAAATGGCGGCTGTGCGAAATATTTCACTGACATTCTATATCTCCGAAACTATTACAGATATTACCCTGCAATTTTGTACGGTGATAAAGGGTACTGGTACAAGTTTATCCATGTATGTTTCATAAACTTGTAAAGTAAAAAACGAACATGGCGACCAAGCGAATTTGAAATATTTTAATAGACTTTTCTCGTGATTTAACTCTCTGAGCGCAGTGAAATGTGGTACAGTAAATGATTTTGCAGATTGTAATGTACTGCCATCTAATTTAAATCAATTGTTTACATAACCTCAATATGGCGGCTGTGCGAAATTTTAAAATTAAGTTTTTATTTCTTGTGTCATAATCATGCGATCGAAGTGAAAGTTTGAATAATGAACCTAAGCAATAATTGTCCTTGAATGGTACATAATTCTATGGCCTATACATATAACAATCCTAAATGGCGAGCTTCCGAAATATTTAGACGGTTCTCAATATCTTTGAATCTTTTACAGCAACCAAACTGAATTTTTTAATGTTCATAGAGACTATGAACATATGTTCACCTATAGGACTTTCATTAACCTGGTGAGCACAAATCCAACATGGCGGCGACGCGGAGTATAAATATTTAAATGGACGATTCTCGCGAATTAACTATCCGAGTGCTGTGAAACGTTGCACGTTAAATGCTTATACAAATGTTGATCCACTGGCATCTAATTTATTTCAATTGTTTGCATAATCACAAGATGGCTGCTGTGCGTAATTTTAAAATCTCGTATTTACTTCTTGTGTTCTAATCATGCGATTGAAGTTTGAATACCACACGTACACAATAATCTTAATGTAATAGTACAAAAATAAAAATCCAACCTGGCGACAAACTGAAATATTTAGACGGTTCTCAATATCTACGAATCTGTTACAGCAATTAAACTGAAATTTTGTATGTTGTTAGAAGAAATTAACATGAGCAGGATATATGAAAATAGGCTGTATAGTTCTTTACGGAACTACTTGTTTTAAATCCTGGTTAACCTCTTTAGCCTGATCTGGTGCATTCTTCTCAAACCGAATGGTTGGATCTAGAATATAGGCTTCATTAGATGTTTTATTAAATGCAACAATGTCAGCAAAACGGTTTCTCCCTTGAGAATCTAGTGCATGCACTTCCTCGTAGCATTCAAATCCCTTATTGCTCAGCATGTTTATGATTGAGTGTTTAACTTTGTTATGTCTTGTGTTAATAAGCAAATAACTAAAAGGGCAAATTCCATGTAAATGACTTGGTGTTTACGTCTCCTTTGCACATCTTCTACACAGGGAATTGCCCGTATATCCTCCGTTTTTACCAGGGACTTCTCTGATATTGGCGTAATTTACATTTAGTTTAAAGAGAGCTGTCCATTCTGAAGATGTTAAATTAATCTTATCAGTCATGAAGTTGTTTGCCAGCGCATACTGAGCGAAATGCATCACTCCAATTCCTTGCCATTGCATAGAGGACCATTTTTGGAGAGACGACTGCCTTAGGCGTTGATGAATTTTCCTTGCAGTCACACACGAAAAATAAGCTTATTGTGTGATGTTTAATCTACTCAAGCTTACTTGAATTTATTCGTGAATGTTAAACAGTTTAATAAAGCGGGGATCATCACATTTTGACAATTTACGTGCAATAGAAATGTGTTGCAAAGGAGATTCCCATTTACAGTTAACAATTGCAAGGCCTCTCATCTGACGCGGCGAATATAACATAGCACTAGATGTTCTATCCGGAAGTCCAACAATTTCTTTTACCGTTCATCTAATAATAACATCAAGACCATCCAGAACATATAGTGGAATTTTTACGAGAGGTGCTGTCTGCAGAGGTAAAGACGGGAAAATGTACTGGTTGATTATGTTAAGCTTTTGGTTGGGTTTTAAAAGTGGAGATTTTGCTAGTTTTTCAAGGATTTGGTTGAAAGGTTTTAAATACTCTCTATTAAATATCAGGTCCTTATTAAAAGTACACACAAGGTATTTGATAGTTTCTGTCATTAATATGGATGGGATTGTCTCTCCAGAGCCCAGACGCAGGTCATTTTGTATCAGATTACCTTGTTGAACAACAATGGCATAACTTTTGCTTGAATTTATGTCTAAACCAATGGATAATAATAAGAGTTTGGTGGTATCAATTATACGTATTGCTGAATCAGTACCGTACTATAGGCTGTTACTGCTTGGTCATCTGCAAAACCAGTCAAAGAAAGACATTCAACATCATCTCCTAATGAATAATAACCCTGCTTTCTTGTGAAATTCTCGGAACAAATTTCATCATATAAAAAGTTAATGGCAATGTTAAACAATATTGGAGACAATGATCCACCTTGAGGCACTCCGCATCGAACATGAATCCTTTTCGTTCGTTTAACGTCCTCTTCTACTTGTATTGTGTTTCCTTTCAATAAAGAGACAATTACATTACTCATGTCTAATGAAATACCTTGAGCTGTGGTGAGAGACTTTTCAATGTGAGCGTGGACAACTCAGTCAAATGCTTGAGAGATATCCAAGAAAGCGACCACACAGTGGTTCTTTCTCACTCTTGCATCATTCAAACAACCGTTTATCAGCTTAGCATTAATGTGACAACCTGCCAGATTGGGAACAAATCCACGTTGGTTATGGTTGATTTCAACCTGCATTCGTATTTGTAAGTCCAAAACACGTTCAATAATGCGACAGATCACCGAATATATTGTTATAGGTCTCCATGAAGACAACTCGTTCACATTCGCTTTCCCTTTGTATATTGAAATGGTCCTACCTTCATTGATTTTGGTAGGAAGATAACTAGTAGGCAGCATGATATTAATTATGTTTGTAATGACATGCGATATCTCGAGTTCCTTAACAGTTCTCATAAAATACGATCAGGTCCGGCTGAAGTATCAAGTGACATGCCTTTGATTGCCTTCTGAACGATATTGATAGACACCGTTGAAAGATTATCGTGGGGTTCATTCAATGAATATTTGTATCTGGTGTTGTCATTGGGTGATCCAAAGGCTTTATTGAAACTCTCTCCAACAGTATTTATATTAATATCCTTCCGTCTATTGTAATAATAACATTGTGCCACTTCGTATTCATGTTGTTGTTTGAGTCTTCAGTCTTTTGACTGGTTTGATGCAGATCTCCATGCCTCCCTGTCCTGAGCTAACCGTTTCATCTCTACATAGCTACCACACCCTACATCCGAGGCAATCTGTTTAACATACGGTATTCTAACCTTGGTCTACCCCTACAGTTCTTGTCCTCGACCCTTCCTCCCATAACTAAGCTTGCTATTCCTGGGTGTCTTAATATCTGTCCTACCAACCTATCTCTTCTCTTCATTAGCAGTCGCCAGAAACATCTCTCCTCTCCCACTCGTCTTAATACCTCTTCGTTTGTCACCCTATCTACCCATCTGATCTTCATCATTCTCCTGTAACACCACATTTCAAACGCCTCAATTTTCTTCTTTTCTGCTGCACCAATAGTCCAAGTTTCACTTCCATAGAGCGCCACGCTCCAGACAAAGGCTTTCAAAAATGACTTCCTAATACATAAATCTATATTCGATGCCAACAGATTCCTTTACTGTAGAAATGCTTTCCTCGCCTGAGTTAACCTACTTTTTATATCCTCCTTGCTTCGTGCATCACCGGTTATTCTGCTTCCTAAGTAACAGAAGTCTCCTACTTCCTTCAGCTTTTCACCTGCCAATTTGATGTCCATAACGGCCTCTATTTCTCGTACGTCTAGCTTTAGCACTCCGCTGTGGATTTGTTGAGATCTTGTGGTTAATGTTGGCTTGACTGTTATTATTCTTTCGCATTTGATAGTAACATGTAGCAGGATGGTTAGGTCCTGGAGTTTCAAGTTTATTTCTTGCAAATATGATAAGAACTCATTGAATTTATGCTCCAGGATAGAAGGATTAAAATCCTCTAAGTTATTGTAAATATCTCGAAAAGCATTTTCCAAATAATAAATTTCATGTTGAATGTCCGATTTCCGACTTTTCCCATTGCTACTGTACTTACGATAGACGCCTCAACTGACGTGGCATTATTTTTTGAAATTTGGTCGACTTTCTCCCTATTTGCCGTGTACACATGTCGTTTAGCCATATGTATGGTTAAACCAAGACCAGTATGAAAGCATGGACCGCATTCTGGACAACTATGTTCAGCTGTTATTGATAAGTTGCTACTTCAATTTTCTGGCATAATTACATTACTGCTATTAATTTTCGAAGTATCTGAACATGGGTTGCTGGTTTCATTAAAGGCAACATCTTGAGAATATCTATGGGCTTTACCTCGTGCAGTAAATGTCAATCCACATACTCGACAAACAACAGATTTTCGTATGTTACCTGTTGACGTTGAGGTTCAACATAATTAGTAGTCGTCATTATGGATTTGTTAACGGCAATGGTAAATGAGGACGAAAGAATACAGGCTATTCATAATAGTCTAAAATGGACTCAGATGATTTAGTGAGGTTAATTTCCCTAGTGTGAAAGTTTATTTTGTAAATAAAGACCCTTATCATGCTGCTGATTTTGGGATTAACATAGGCTATAACGTTGTCGTGACATAACCTACATAGTAGCACCTCGGCAATCGATAAATAGATAAATAAATGAATGAATGAATGATTATATGAATATATATAAATAGATAGATATACAGTATATATAAGGTGCGTTCAAAAAGGAACGAGCCGGAGGCTGTAATGCGCAAACCGGTGACGACATCGGCTAATCGTGGCGCGTGTAATGAGGTGTGTTACCGACCACAGCGTGGAAGGTCACAGCCCGTCGCTAGAGGGCACGCGTGCACGTCACGTGACGATACAAAGCGAGCAGCAGCATGCATCAATCGTCCAACCAAGACCAAGATAGTAGGCCTTTCGACATGCTTCCTGTTGTGGTTGAAGACTGTGGGGCACCCATTGGGCACACACATTGCGCAAGTGCAGTCGTTCCTTCATGATGGAGTGCACACTTCCGACGCTCAATCCGACCACGGCGGCTATGGCGTTCACTGTCACTCGACGGTCCTGGGTAATGAGTGCATCAACCAGCTGGACGTTGCCATCGGTAATGCAGGGGGGTGCCCCAGACCGAGCATCATCGTCTAACGACACCCGTCCTTCCCTGAAGAGCTTGTGCCACGCTTCGACCCTTGCAAGGGACATTCAATGTTCGCCGTACACTTGTGACATTCGGCGATGAATTTCCGTTCCCCTACTCCTTTCGCTGTCAGAAACCGAACAACACCTCTTTGCTCTTCGTTTGACGCCTCCATGTCACAGTTTGCAATGCGACTGGCAGCGTTGGACGATTGATGCATGCTGCTGCTCGCTTTGTATCGTCACGTGACGTGCACGCGTGCCCTCTAGCGACGGGCTGTGACCTTCCACGCTCTGGTCGGTAACACACCTCGTTACATACGCCACGATTATCCGATGTCGTCATCGGTTTGCGCATTACAGCCTCCAGCTCGTTACTTTTTGAACGCACCTTATATTTACACAAAAAATTGTATGAATAAATGCATAAATAGATAAACAAATAATGAAATAAATAAACAATTAATCAAGTAAATAATCAACTAATTAAATAAATAAATAAATAAACACTTAAATAAATGAACAAATAATTAAGTAAATACATAAATCATTTTAAAAATAGTTAATTGAATAAATACATGTGAAGCAAAGCAAGCCTACACAACCCTGTGTATGAAGCGGCTTGTTCACTAATTCAGTAACCATATCATTTAACCAAGGTAGGGCCTAATTGGCCTTCTATAACGTGCCAACCATAAGCACGCTGGATCTAGCCAGGCATCACTGGATACTATTTTCCTGCATGATGCAATCTATATTTTGCATTGGAAATGAACATTCTATCCTTGGCTGAGGTAATATTTTACATCATTCTCTCTAATAGCTTGTCTTTTTTGTTTAACGCGAAACGCGAAGACTTTGATGATTGCAAATGAAGGCCAGAACAAGCCCCGTACAGCTTTTAAGAGGGTGAAAGTTTGAAAGCTTGGAGGGAGTTTTATCGTAAATTCTCCTCCACGCTACAGCAAGGGAGGAAGTGACTTTCTCAGCAAATAATTCTTTAGAAGCTTTCATGCATATTCTGCTTGAGCATTTCCAAAGAATATGCTTACAATACAAGTGCCTTGGCAATTAATATGCAATACACAGAAATGTTCAAGAGAAGAAAGTGTTAGAGAGTCGTGGTGCAGGAGGGATGGTGGTGATAGTTTCTTTTTGTAGTTGTTAATTCAATTTATGGACTTGGGCCATCTTCGTCATTAGTCTCATGAACTTCGGAATGTGTTGAATCTTGTGTGATAAACTGTGTTTCAGTAGTGATTGTAGTATTGTGAGAACTCTACTTATTATAGTCGGGGATTGGAATAGGTGAATGTAAATAAGGTCATTCATTCATTTTCCTGTCCGGTCAGCATTTCCAAAAAACTGCAACTGGGATAGCCTTGTTGCTTCCTCTAAGAACGTCTTCCATTGTGCATGGGTTGTCCAGGTGGGGGCATATATGTAGGTGGCTTGGGTCTTTTTCAGCTCCACATTCACAAGAGGTGTCTGCGTCTGCTGGAAGGATACCCTATTTATGCAGGTTGGTCTTGCATCGAGGGACACCCACTCTTAAGGGGTTGAGGGACCTCCACACAGGATAAGGTAGGTCGGTGCCAGGAGCCAGTTCTTCCTTTGGTGTCATGTCTGTGAGCAGTGAGCTCCTCCATCTGTTAGACGAGTAGTCTCTCGTGTTCTCTCCAGCGGCAGACTCCTAGCAAGGGAACTCTTGTGGGATCTGAGGCGAGACCTTACTGCCTGGTGCCCATATAGTGGCTGTCGATGGTCATTCTCCTGCTTTGTTATCTCGGCGTCCGCAGCAGTGGCCCTCCGGATGTTGGGTGGGGCTATTCCAACAATAGGGTAGAGTTTGTGCACTGGTGTTGGTTTCAGGCATCCCGAGATCATCCTTGCAGTGTCGTTGACAGCAGTATCAACCTACTTAGCAGGTGCTATAAATAAGGTACTATCCCGGCATTTGCCTGGAGGGATTGAAGCAAACCCCGTGGGGAGAACCACACTCAGAATGGCTCCATTCAGTGTCGGGATTCGAACATTTGATTCCGGACTTGATGCAGCTCCTCATCGCAGTCTATAGTAGAAGAGTGACTTAACGCTTACCGCTAATTCACGGGGCACTTGATAGCTTCTTAAGGGGTAAAACTCCTTGTTATTTTGCGTATGGCTTTTAGAGCCGGGAGTGTCCGAGGACAAATGTTCGACTCGCCAGGACACCCATGGGGTGAGCTACAAGTACCGTCGCGTGTGGAATGTTGCCTGGGGAGGAGAGTGTGAATGTAAGGACGATGAATTGGAAGGTAGCGGCTGTGGTCTTTAGTTAGGGACCAACCCCGGTATTTGCCTGGATGGAAGATGGGAAACCACATAAGACCATCTTCACGGTTACCGGCGGGGGGATTCGAACCCCCTCGCCTCCCGGATGTGAGCGACTGCCTGCAACCACGCCGTAACGACCACGGCTAAATCACCCGGTGCTCCTTGGTCATCTGCCCCTGATGATTAAAGTAACAATGATAATTAATATAAAAGTTAATACTACTATTAATTCTGGTGGCAGCGGTGGTTGTTCTTCTAATTGTCGAGGTGACAGTGAACCATGAAAATTAAATTACTTTAATTAAAACTGCAACTAAAATAAGTATGATAATAATAATATCTCTATACCATATCTTGCCTTCGCCGATGACTTGGTTATACTAACAGAAAATCAAGAAACCGCGATAAAACAAAGAGAAACACTCCAAGAGTGTGCCGAAAAATTGGGACTTCAAATATCCGTCGAGAAAACTCAAGTGTTAAGTCACAAAGGCGACAACATGCAAACAAAATATGGAACGATCAAATGAGTCCCACATTTCAAATATGTGGGAGAATTTATCGAACCAACTGGATCCGAAAAAAATCTCACAACAAAACCGTCTCCAGAAAACCAGGAGAGCACTCGGACTTACCCAAAACCTCTATAACAAAAAGAGATACAGTCAGTCTGAGAGACTAGACTTTATATCATTTCAAATGACGCATGCTACAAATGCTACACATGATAGAAAGGCTCAGGAGGGCTTCTCGCTTCGCTCGAAGCCCCAGGACTCTTTCAACAGACTCAATTACCCATTAACGTAGGCTTCCCGCGCGAGCACATCTTTAAGGGTCACCCTGTATTTGAGTCTGACATCATTTACAACTCTTTGAGGGTCACCCTGTATTTGAATTGAATCTAACATACTGTACACCTCGTTAAGTGTCACCCTGTATTTTGCTCTGACATCCTGCACACCTCTTTAGGAGTCACCCTGTATTCCTGTCTAACGTCACGCACACTTCTTTAGGAGTCACCCTGTATTCCTGTCTAACGTCACGCACACTTCTTTAGGAGTCAGCCTGTATTCCTGTCTGACGTCACGCACTCGCCGTCTCCGTATCGCATAACGGCAGACCCCAGCAGTAAACTCAGACTCGGTGCACATGCACTGAACAACATGATGACGTCATACACGCCGTAACCGTAACGTATAACGTTAGACCCAAGCATAACGACGAAGTCGACAAGATCATTTGAATTGATAAAATGCATGTCAAGACAAACCAAACTTGGACACTACAACAATGTCATCAAACCGGCAAGTCTCTCTATGCAAGTGTAACACTTACACTCAATAAGAAATATGAACTAGAGGACATCAAGAAAGAAGAAATAATAAGTAGTTCCGTAAATAACTATATAGCCTATTTTCATATATCCTGCTCATGTTAATTATCTCTATCAACATACAAAATTTCAGTTTAATTGCTGTAACAGATTCGTAGATATTGAGAACCGTCTAAATATTTCAGATTGTCGCCAGGTTGGATTTTTATTTTTGTACTATTACATTAAGATTATTGTGTACGTGTGGTATTCAAACTTCAATCGCATGATTAGAACACAAGAAGTACACACAGCAGCCATCTTGTGATTATGCAAACAATTGAAAAAATTAGATGCCAGTGGATCAACATTTGTATAAGCATTTAACGTGCAACGTTTCACAGCACTCGGATAGTTAATTCGCGAGAATCGTCCAGTTAAATATTTATACTTCGCGTCGCCGCCATGTTGGATTTGTGCTCACCAGGTTAATGAAAGTCCTATAGGTGAACATATGATCATAGTCTCTATGAACATAAAAAAATTCAGTTTGGTTGCTGTAAAAGATTCATAGATATTGAGAACCGTCTAAATATTTCGGAAGCTCGCCATTTAGGATTGTTATATGTATAGGCCATAGAATTATGTACCATTCAAGGACAATTATTGCCTAGGTTCATTATTCAAACTTTCACTTCGATCGCATGATTACGACGAAAGAATAAAAACTTAATTTTAAAATTTCGCACAGCCGCCATATTGAGGTTATGTAAACAATTGATTTAAATTAGATGGCAGTGCATTACAATCTGCAAAATCATTTACTGTACCACATTTCACTGCGCTCAGAGAGTTAAATCACGAGAAAAGTCTATTAAAATATTTCAAATTCGCTTGGTCGCCATGTTCGTTTTCTACTTTACAAGTTCATGAAATATACATAGATAAACTTGTACCAGTACCCTTTATCACCGTACAAAATTGCAGGGTAATATCTGTAATAGTTTCGGAGATATAGAATGTCAGTGAAATATTTCGCACAGCCGCCATTTTGAGGTTATGTAAACAATTGAACTAAATTAGACTCCAGTGCATTACTATGTGTATAAACACTTGCTGTACCTACTTTCATTACGTTTGGATGGTTAAATCGTGAGAAAAGTCTATTTAAAAGTCTCAACTTCGCTTGGTCGCCATGTTCGTTTTCTACTTTACAAGTTTATGAAATATACATAGGTAAACTTGTATCAGTACCCTTTATCACCGTACTAAATTGCAGGGTGATATCTGTAATAGTTTCGGAGATATAGAATGTCAGTGAAATATTTCGCACAGCCGCCATTTTGAAGTTATGTAAACAATTGAACTAAATTAGACTCCAGTGCATTACAATGTGTATAAACATTTGCTGTACCAAGTTTCATTACGTGTGGATAGTTGAATCGCGAGAAAAGTCTATTTAAAATTCTCAACTTCGCTTGACCGCCATGTTGGTTTTGTAGTCACCAGGTTTTTGAAAGTCTCATAGGTGAACTTCTAGTAGTACCCTTTATCACCGTACACAATTTCAGGGCGATATCGGTAATAGTTTCGGAGATATTGAATGCTAGTGAAATATTTCGCACAGCCGCCATTTTGAAGTTATGTAAACAATTGAACTAAATTAGACTCCAGTGCATTACAATGTGTATAAACATTTGCTGTACCAAGTTTCATTACGTGTGGATAGTTGAATCGCGAGAAAAGTCTATTTAAAATTCTCAACTTCGCTTGACCGCCATGTTGGTTTTGTAGTCACCAGGTTTTTGAAAGTCTCATAGGTGAACTTCTAGTAGTACCCTTTATAACCGTACACAATTTCAGGGCGATATCGGTAATAGTTTCGGAGATATTGAATGCTAGTGAAATATTTCGCACAGCCGCCATTTTGCATTCGTGAGACGTAACAAAATTTGAAGGGCACGGTCGAGGTCGCCGGGAATAGTGCTATGAACATACCGAGTTTCATTGAAATCGCTCCAGCCGTTTAGATTTTATTAGGGGGACACACACACACGAATCACACACACACACACACGCACGCACACACACACGGACAAAAGGTGATCTCATAAGCCTATTTTTTCAAAATTGAAAATAGGCTAAAAGTCATTCGGAAAATACTAGGAGCAAGACTCACTCCAGACGGGTACCGACTACAGTCAATCAAGACAACTGAAAAATACACAAATATCGAAGTCGACATTAGAAAAAGACGATTGAAATTCATCTTCCGAATAGCCGACTGACCAAAATAATACTAGATTACATATCATCACTCAAAAGTACAACACCATGGATGAAAGAAGTACAAAAGACATGCGAACTTATAACATAACCGACACATCAGACAGAGACTCCTTCCGTAACAAAGTGAACAACTGGAAAGCCCAACCAGAGCAAGCAATACCTACACCTTACAGACCTCAATGGTCTGACGAAAGAAAATTGGCATTCTCCAACAGAATGAAGCAATACTGGCAAAACAAGAAGAACGTCAATAATTGAGTCAAAGTGCTTAACGCTTTCCAATATTGGGAAAATACGCTGCAAATAAATAAATACTATCTATCCTTGAATGCAAAAATCAAACATTACAGCACTGTCATCCGGCCGGAAGCTTTATATGTAGCGGAATGTCTCGCCATGAGCAAGAAACGGAGGATGGAGAAATTGGAATCCAAGGAAAGGAATATTTTGAGGAAAAGCTTAGATCCAGCAAAGAGAGTGGTGAATTTTAGAACGTGGCATAACCAGGCTTTATATACTCACGTGGAGAAAATTACAGATGAGATGCGAAAAAGACGGATTACGTTTTATGGCCACGTGACCCGAATGACGTCAACAGGATTAATCAATCGCATTTTCAATTGTCTCCAAGAGAAAAAGACATAGGGAGCCTGGTTCAGTGAGATACAAAAAGATATGCACGAGATTAGGATCTCATGTGAAGATAACCAGTAGCGTAACCAGCTTAAGAGAAACTCTCCGAACATCCGAGTTTCCAACTAAAGCCGACGCTGAAAACTGGAAAGGGGTGAACAAAGGAGAGAAGGAAACAACACCATCTACGAATTAAGGAACACTGGACTAAATTTAATGCTTAACAGTTGAAATGACGTGGTCCTTATTTGGACGAAACGAAACAAGAAGGGAGCAAGAGACTAATAACAGTAATAAGAATAAAAATTGGAGATGAAGCAGGAGAATAAGAATAAGAATAAGAAGTAGCAAATGACAAAAGAAAATGAATAAAGGAAATTAATGAGAGTGATGCTTTAACCTTCATAGAATGAAAATATAAGGACTTGGAATGAGATAGAGCCATTAATGGCCGATAGCAAAAGAAAAGAGGAGAGCTTCTGCTTTAAAGTTACTGAAAAGAGGGGAAAATCCGGATTCAGTTTAGGAATCTTTTGGGGTCGCCAACTCCCGAACTCATCAGCCGTGAGCCTTGGAGGGTGTGGTGGTATCCAATGTGCACCATCCATGGTGGGCCTCGACACATCCTGTCTTTTATAGAAGGCTGGAGGTACTAAGAAAAGAAGTGAAGAGGTCTGATTCCTCGAAAAATGAGGGTGTCTGAATAAAGAATGATAAAAGCCAATTATGGCGGGTGAATGAAATACTCCTGAGCCCTCTGATAGGCTATAAGTGTCGGTGTTGGAAGAGAACGAGAATTTACAAAGGGAGGTGTACAGGAAAGAAAGGAGCTTTACACAAGTACATGGAAGGAATGATTGACAAAGCGGTGGTCCTGTGGTCAGATTATATTACGTTAGGTCAATCCACGTTAGGTCAGATGATGTCACGTTAGTTCAGTCAAAGTCAGGTCAGATTATGTCACGGAAGGTCAATCCACGTTTGGTCAGGTTAGGTTACCCAGAATTCCACTTAAACTAAACCTCCATAATGAAGAAATCCCATTTGAACTGAGGTCCACACATTTCAATGAATATTTTCACTCAACCTTTTCAGTTCCCGTACCAATCCTCAGTCCCCCTCAACTTACTAGTGTCTGTTCTGTTCACTGTCTCAAATTTCAACGACCCCCGATGAAATCCAAAATATTTTGAAAAGTCTGCCCGCAAACAGATCTACCGGACCATCAGACATAAGCCCTATATTCCTGAAAAACACCTCTGCATCTCTCAGCATCCCCTTATCCATGATACTCAACTGGTGCATGACTTCCGGCACTTTTCCTGACTCATGGAAAAGAGCTGATGTCACACCTGTCTTTAAATCAGGCAGCAAGCATGAAATTTCCTCATACAGAACTATATCTATCGTCCCTATACTCTCTTCAGTCTTCGAAAGAATAATACATTGCCGTCTACTCACTTTCACCAAACCACACCTCTCAGAAGAACAACTTGGCTTCGTCCCTGGAAAATCATGTTTAACAAATCTGACTGTTCTGAACCATCACATAATTTCTGCAATAGATCAAAAATCTCAGCTAGATGTAATCTACGTTGACCTGACCAAAGCATTTGATTCCGTAAACCATTTCCTTCTGCTCCACAAGCTTGCTTCACGATACAACGTACATGGATCCTTCCTATCCCTAATACAAAGCTTCCTGTCCAATAGGCAACAACGGGTAGTGCTTCCAGGGTCTGTATCGTCCTGGCTCCCAGTCTTATCAGGAGTAACTCAGGGCAGTATCCTGGGACCCCTTCTTTTCGTGCTGTATATAGACGATATAAACACTTGTGTGCAAAATTCTCCGTATTCCCTTCTTCTGTACGCTGATGACCTCAAGATATTCAGAAAAAAATCCAGTTCTGACGACCACGCTGACCTCCAGGAAGCAGTGAATACATGTACTGATTGGTTCAACAAATGGAAGTTATCGCCAAATCCGAAAAAGTGCTTCAATGTGTCTTTCTCACTACTGAAATCTGGAAAACAGGCGGACTATAAAATGTGTGGAAATAAATTGGATACGGTTTCTCAGGTAAGAGATTTAGGTATTATTCACGATGATAAACTGACATTCTCTCCCCACATTGACCATATCAAATCTCGCGCAATGCGCAGTCTCGGCATTCTATACTGATTCACAGAAATTAAAGACCTCACTGCACTTAAATTATACTTCACCACATATGTTCTCCCAATCCTAGATTTCTCTTCTCCAATTTGGTCTACTTCGGCTATAACTAATATTTCTAAATTGAACAGTGTCTTCAATTTCTTCATATCAATTGTCAAATCTCGCAATCCTTCACTAAGGCACTTTGCCAAATCCGACATTCTAAATCAGCTCAATTTACTCGACCTGAGAAGCCGTCTACAATTTACTGACCTGTGTTTTACATAAAATTATGAATGGTTACACAAAATGTAACCTGCTACTAAGCTACTTCCCACTCCATGATCCCTCCCGTTCAACACGTCAGAACCATTAACACCACATACCTCACCCACGTCTTGAAGTATAGAAGCGCTCTATTTTCCACCGTCTACCTACCCTTAGCAACTCCCTTCCAAATATTGACATATTCTCTCCCTATCGAACATTCAAACATAACATTAGAAGATCCCTTTCACCCTCAATTCCTAACCCCGCACCCTCATAATCATTCACTACCCCAATCACTCCGTGCGTCCTTCCCGAGATTTATCCCTTGCTGCCATCACTGCCAATTGTTACCTGTTATTGTTGTTGTTATTTTTGTTAATATTATTTGAAATTGTTAAAATATTAGTGTAAAATAACCTTTTCATGGTAGTATCTAATAACTATTAAATAAATAAATAAATAAACAAGATGTTCAGTAAAGAACATATAGCCTACTTTCTCCTAAATGCATGGGTATTGTTATAACTCTTTGTCCTTTTCAAGGAGTATGATTGAATGTTGGTTGTAGTAGCTTGTTGAAATACAACGTGCTATAGGGATATTAAACATGAATATGAGGTGCCCTTTGCTAGTGCTACCTCTGTACCAAATTTCGTTCAATTCGGTTTCACCGTGTTTGAATTGATAGGGGGAATCGATTTGCACACATACTTGGCCACCAACTGCAAACTATTGGGCTGATGTTCTTGCAGTTTGGTCTGAATATGTTTCCCACATCAAGATATGGTGTTGCAAAATTTGGTAGAGACTAGATTATTAGGTTGGTCGTAATTACATTTTAGCTTTTAACATTTGGGTGGCCGCGATTACGTTTCCGTCAAGATAGCGGTGATATAAAACATGACACTTAGGTGCCCTTTGCTAGTGCTACCTCTGTACCAAATTTCGTTCCATTCGGTTTCACCGTGTTCGAATTGATAAGGGGAATCGATTTTCACACAAAGATGGCCGCCATCCGCAAAATATTAGGCTGATGACCTATTAGTTTGGTCAAAGGATGCTCCCTCCATAAAGGTATGTTGTTGCTAAATTGGCTAGAGAACGGATGATTAGGCTAATCGTAATTTGATTTAAGCTTTGAACATTTGTGTGGCCGCCATCACGTTTCCGTCAAGATGGCGGCGATATAAAACATGACACTGAGGTGCCCTTTGCTAGTGCTACCTCTGTACCAAATTTCGTTCATTCGGTTCCACCATGTTCGAATTAATAGGGGGAATCAATTTTGACATAAATATGGCCGCCATCCGCAAACTATTAGGCTAATGGCCTATTAGATTGGTCAAATGATGCTCCCTCTATAAAGGTATGTTGTTGCAAAGTTTGGTAGAGATCGGATGGTTATGTTAGTCGTAATGTGATTTAAGCTTTAAACATTTGTGTGGCCGCCATTACGTTTCTGTCAATATGGCGGCGATATAAATCATGACACTGAGATGCCCTTTGCTAGTGCTATCTCTGTACCAAATTTCGTTCCATTCGGTTCCACCGTGTTTGAATTAATAGGGGGAATCGATTTTGACACAAAGATGGCCGCCATCCGAAAACTATTAGGCGAATGACCTATTAGATTTGTCAAAGGATGCTCCCTCCATGAAGGTATGTAGTTGCTAAATTTGCTAGAGATCGGATGATTAGGTTAATCGTAATTTGATTTAAGCTTTGAACATTCGTGTGGCCGCCATTACGTTTCAGTCAAGATGGCGGCGATATAAAACATGACACTGAGGTGCCCTTTGCTAGTGCTACCTCTGTACCAAATTTTGTTCCATTCGGTTCCACCGTGTTCGAATTAATAGGGGGAATCAATTTTGACATAAAGATGGCCGCCATCCGCAAACTATTAGGCTAATGGCCTATTAGATTGGTCAAATGATGCTCCCTCTATAAAGGTATGTTGTTGCAAAGTTTGGTAGAGATCGGATGGTTATGTTAGTCGTAATGTGATTTAAGCTTTAAACATTTGTGTGGCCGCCATTACGTTCCTGTCAATATGGCGGCGATATAAATCATGACACTGAGATGCCCTTTGCTAGTGCTATCTCCGTACCAAATTTCGTTCCATTCGGTTCCACCGTGTTTGAATTAATAGGGGGAATCGATTTTGACACAAAGATGGCCGCCATCCGCAAACTATTAGGCGAATGACCTATTAGATTGGTCAAAGGATGCTCCCTCCATGAAGGTATGTAGTTGCTAAATTTGCTAGAGATCGGATGATTAGGTTAATCGTAATTTGATTTAAGCTTTGAACATTTGTGTGGCCGCCATTACGTTTCCGTCAAGATGGCGGCGATATAAAACATGACACTGAGGTGCCTTTTGTTAGTACTACCTCTGTACCAAATTTCGTTCCATTCGGTTGCACCGTGTTCGAATTAATAGGGGGAATCGATTTTCACACAATGATGGCCGCCATCCGCAAACTATTACGCTGATGGCCTATTGGTTTGGTCAAAGGATGCTCCTCCCATAAAGGTATGTTGTTGCAAAATTTGGTAGAGATCGGATGATTAGGTTAGTCGTAATTTGATTTAAGCTTTGAACATTTGTGTGGCCGCCATTACGTTTCCGTCAAGATGGCGGCGATATAAAACATGACACTGAGGTGTCCTTTGCTAGTGCTACCTTTGTACCAAATTTCGTTCAATTCGCATTCACCGTGTTCGAATTGATAGGGGGGGGGGGCAGACATTCAGAGTACACACTCACACACACACAGAGACACACACACACACAGATATATACACACACACACACACACAGACTCACACACACGTACACACACACAGACAGACACACTTTTTTCGCCCTGTGTTGATCTCATAAGTCTACTTTCATTTTTTGCAAAAATCGAAAGTAGGCTAAAAATCAGGTCAGATTATGTCACGTTAAGTCAGTCCACGTCAGGTCAGATTATGTCACTTAAGGTCATTCCACGTCAGGTCAGGTTAGGTCATGTTAGGTCATTCACATCAGGTCGGATTATGTTACGTTCGGTCAGTCCACGTCAGGACAGATTAGGTAGCGTTAGGTCAATCCACGTCAGGACAGATTAGGTAGCGTTAGGTCAATCCACGTCAGGTCAGATTCTGTCACGTTTGGCTCGCGTTTGGTCAATCCAAGTCAGGTCAGGTCACGTCAGGTCAGATTATGTCACGTTAGGTCAATCCAAGTCAGGTCAGATTAGGTCACGTCAGGTCAGATTATGTCGCGTTAGGTCAGTCCACGCCAGGTCAGATTATGTCACGTTAGGTCAGTCCACGTCAGCTCAGGTTAGGTCATGTCAGGTCAAATTATGTCATGTTAGGTCAGTCCACGTCAGGTCAGATTATGTCACGTTAGGCTCTCGTTAGGTCAATCCATGTCAGGTCAGGTTAGGCCACGTCATTACAATCTAAGTCAGGTCAGGTTAGGTCACGTTAGGTCAATCCAAGTCAGGTCAGGTTAGTTCACGTTAGGTCAATCCAAGTCAGGTCAGGTTAGGTCACTTTTGGTCAATCCAAGTCAGGTCAGGTTAGGTCACGTCATTACAATCTAAGTCAGGTCAGGTTAGGTCACATTAGGTCAATCAAAGTTAGGTCAGGTTAGGTCACGTCATTACAATCTAAGTCAGGTCAGGTTAGGTCACATTAGGTCAATCAAAGTTAGGTCAGGTTAGGCCACGTCATTACAATCTAAGTCAGGTCAGGTTAGGTCACGTTAGGTCAATCCAAGTCAGGTCAGGTTAGTTCACGTTAGGTCAATCCAAGTCAGGTCAGGTTAGGTCACTTTTGGTCAATCCAAGTCAGGTCAGGTTAGGTCACGTCATTACAATCTAAGTCAGGTCAGGTTAGGTCACATTAGGTCAATCAAAGTTAGGTCAGGTTAGGTCACGTCATTACAATCTAAGTCAGGTCAGGTTAGGTCACGTTAGGTCAATCCAAGTCAGGTCAGGTTATTTCACGTTAGGTCAATCCATGTCTGGTCAGGTTAGATCACGTTAGGTCAATCAATGTCTGGTCAGGTTAGCTCACGTTAGGTCAATCCAAGTCAGGTCAGGTTAGCTCACGTTCGGTCAATCCAAGTCAGGTCAGGTTAGCTCACGTTCGGTCAATCCAAGTCAGGTCAGGTTAGCTCACGTTAAGTTTATCCAAGTCAGGTCAGGTCAGCTCGCGTTAGGTCAATCCAAGTCAGGTCAGGTTAGCTCACGTTAGGTCAATCCAAGTCAGGTCAGGTTATTTCATGTTAGATCAATCCATGTCGGGTCAGGTTAGCTCACGTTTGGTTAATCCAAGTCAGGTCAGGTTAGCTCACGTTAGGTCAATCCATGTCAGGTAAGGTTAGGTCACGCCATAACAATCGAAGTCAGGTCAGGTTAGGTCACATTAGGTCAATCCATGTCTGGTCAGGTCAGGTTAGGTCACGTTAGGTCAATCCATGTCTGGTCAGGTCAGGTTACGTTCCGTTAAATGTATTGAAATACCCGCATTAGCCAAGTCTGATTACTGAAGTATTTTTGGGAGACCTGACCCTGAATTCGCAAGCTGGAGAGTTCTGCAGGCGACTGTGATGGGAACAGTCGTGTTTTGTCACATTGTCTTTTATTCCCGAGTTTACCAGTACAATTGGCTATGCACAGTCGATCTGAATAACTCGTTAGCTATACATGCGGATCGTGCTGCGAATACCTAACGACTCGCTTCTTCAAATGTGAGCATGCACGCAATTCAATTGAAGTGGACAAACGAATGACGGACAATGGTGACGACGTGCTATTGATCCCCCACTGCGCAACCAGGATGTCTGCTGATGAAAGGATGTTTGTGTATCACATCGCATTTTATGATTCTCTGGTCGGGTGTAGTGTACAACACGCCAGCAGGGGTGTCAAAGATAACGAGCGATTATGTCAGGGCCGGCAAACATAACCCATTCACTGAGCCAGTGGCTTTTTCCAACTGACGCCCCATCCCCTTTCGGTACCTCCACCCCCTCCCCACTTGGAGTTATTCTTCGTTTTGCCCACTTAGGGAGCTCGTTTGAACTTGTTGACTCGGTTTGATGGTGTTTTCCTCTTCTTCTCCTCCCAAAATCTCCTCATGAACTCACCATGCCCTTTCATACGTTCCTCCGTCTATTTCTTTCCAGCGGTCTTTTTAGGATTTTCGGTGAAAGAGTGATTTGTAAATAGAGTTCCAAAAGTTTTGCGATTCATGTTGATATCTTCTGTAATGTTTATTTCCTTGAAGTCCTGATTGCTTTTTTTTAACCAATTGATTATTATATGGAGTTCTTACTAATATTTCTTTTCACAAACACTTACAGAAGATCCTTTGATATCTGAAACACTTTTAATCGAAATTTCATTTACCAGAAACAATGGAAAAACTGGTTAAATCACAATAAATCCCCCTCGGCACGCCCGAAGATGGAGATAGATTTCATTGGGCAAAGAAAAACACGGTATTTCGAAATTACTAAAGTTTCAAAATTGTTGCATGCCTACAAAAACTGCACAAGCTTAGCATACGAGAAGCCCCATCTGCTTTTAATTCCGAAAATATTTTCTTCGTCCCGTAGGGTAATGGTGAGTCATAACAAAATTTCTTTCGTACAAAAAATACAAGTTGTTCCATGAAGAACTAAAGCCTATTTACATATATCCTACTTATGTTAATTGCCTCTATAAACATACAAAATTTCATTTTGATTGCTGTAATAGATTCGTAGATATTGAGAATCGTCTAAATATTTCGGATGGTCGCCATGTTGGATTTTTATATATGTATAGTTATGCCGGCCCTGTGGTGTTGGAGTAGAGTGCCTGCCTCTCACCCGGAGGCCCCGGGTTCGATTCCTGGCTCCGTCAGAGATTTTAGAAACTGACGTGAGGGCTGGAACGGGGTGAACTCAGCTTCGTGAGGACAATTGAGTTGCTGTCTGACATTGAGACAGCGCCCCGGACACGAAAACCAAGATTAACGGCCGAGGGGATCCGATGCGCTGACCACGCGTCACCCCAATATCTGAAGGCAAAATGGCTGGGCAGCGGTCGCTTGGTAGGCCTAGGCTCTTCAAGGGCTGTAGTGCCAGGGGTTATTATTTTTATAGTTATGTACTATTACATGAATATTATTGTGTAGTATTCACACTTCAATCGCATGATTAGGACACAAGAAATAAAAAGTATATTTTAACATTTCGCACAGCTTCCATCTTGTGGTTATGAAAACAATTGAAATAAATTAGATGCCAGTGGATTAAAATTTATATAAGCATTTTCCGTACCAAGCTTCACTGCACTCGAATGGTTAAATCGCGGGAAACGTCCAATTAAATATTTATATTTCGCGTCTAAATATTTCGGATGGTCGCCACGTTGGATTGTTATATGAATAAGCCCTAGAGTTATGTACCATTACATTGAAATTATTGCGTAGGTTCATTATTCAAACTTTCACATCGATCGCATGTTTACGCCTCAAGAAATAAAAAAATAATTTTAAAATTTCGCACAGCCGCTATCTTGAGGTTATGTAAAAATTGAACTAAATTAGATGCCAGTGCATTTCATTGTTTATAAACATTTACTGTACAATGTTTCACTACTCTCAGATGGTTAAATCGCGAGTAAAGTCTATTAGAATGTTCAACTTAGATTGGCCACCATGTTCGTTTTGTACTTTACAGATTTTTGGAAGTTACGAATATGAACTTGTAGTAGTGCCCTTTATCATCGTACACACTTTCAGGGTGATATCTGTAACAGTTTTGGAGATATAGAATGCCAGTGAGATATTTCACAAAGCCGCCATGTTGGATTGGTCATTATGTAAACTATTGAACTATGTTTGATGCTAGCACATTGCAATGTGTATAAACATTTGCTATACCGAGTCTCATGGCGTTTCAACTTCGCTTGGCCGTCATGTTCGTTTTGTAGTTAACAGGTTTTTGAAAGTGTGATAGGTGGACTTCTAGTAGTGCCCTTTATCACCGTAAAAATTCAGGGTGATACCAGTAATAGTTTCCGAGATTTAGAATGCCGGTGAAATATTTCGCGCAGCCGCCATGTTGGATTGGTGAGATGTAATACAATTTGATGCACATGGTCGGGGTCGGCAAAAATGGTGCTATAACCTTACCGAGTGTCGTTGAAATTGCTCCTTGTCCACGGCCTACAAGCCCGGACAACTTGTACCTAGATTCAACCCTAGTGATCGAGATCTGATGATGATTGCGTGACGGTTGAAACATGTGATCCTAATTTCCTTTTATCAGTGGAGAATATTAATATGTGTAAATTTTTAGCAAAATGTGTTAGGCCTATATAAATAGTTACCTCGCCTAATCTAATTGGGCAAAATCATGTTGACCGACTGAAGGGTATTAGCCTAATTGATAGCGGCTTCGGTGGCGTAATTGGTAGCATGCTGAATTGCTGTGCCCAAGATCGCGGGTTCAAACCCGGCCAAAATCGTCGGATTTCTTAAGAGCGTTAAAATCCTTCAGTATGCCTGGCTTCCTTCGGAGGGGAAGTGAAGCCGGCGGTCCCATGTCTTAGATTTATGGCATGTAAAATTCCTTCCGCTAACTAAACTTTTGTGAAGCTAAATTTGTAGGTTAAATTTCGTTGAAACGCTCTATCAAATTTCCAACGTTCACCACTAGGTGACAGTGGCATCTGGTAGCGAAAGTTGGAACTACTTGAAATTGAACGGAACTTGTAGCTCACCCTAAGGGTGTCCGCTTGAAGAGGTGGGTTCGATTCCCACCTCAGTCATCCTGAAAGTGGTTTTCCGTGGTTTCACACTTTAACTCTTAATTTAAGGCCACGGTCACCTCCTCCCTAAACTTTCTGCACACTACTACAGACACCACTATAATACCCTTGACGTAAACAATAAATGTGAAACAAGTTAATCGATTGCAACTGAAAGAAATCTGAAACCTCTATTGACGACGAATGGGCCAATGAAAAGCTAAAGGAAGTGGGAGACTTCTGCTACTTAGGAACCAAATAACAAGTGATGGACGATGCAAAGACGATATCAAAAGTAGGTTGTTTCAGGCAAGATAGGATTACTACAGAAAAGAAATCAGTTGACATCGAATATAGATTTAGGTACCGGTATTAGAAAATAATTTTTGAAAGCCTTTGTCTGGAGCGTGGTGCTCTATGGAAGTGAAACTTCGACTGTTGGTTCAACAGAAAGGAAGCAAATGTAAACGTTTGAAATCTGGTGTTACAGGAGAATGATGAAGATCTGATTGGTTGATAGAGTAACAAATGAAGAGACATTAAGACGAGTGGGTGGATTTGTTTGAATTTCGTAAGCTAATTCGTAACCTTTTATCAAAAATAGTGCAAGTTTTACCAATGCTTGAATTAAGTGAGATTTTATATTTGTATTGCTGTGAAAGTTGTGTTAAAGAATCATTCCCTTTAAGAATTTAATTTGACTCACACCTATGCAATGTTTACACTTCTCTAAGTCTAAAACAACGTCGAGATGCAAATAATGTTGTACGGCCATACATGGAATCACGCGGTATTGAGAGCAAGTTACTGAAGTATTAAATAATAATAATAATAATAATAATAATAATAATAATAATAATAATAATAATAATATCGTATGGCCTCGGGTACCGGGTGCAAGCTTCTTTTATTGACACCCAGAGGGTACCTTGCATGTCGAATTTCGTTGTTCCTTGAAGCACTATGAAAGTCAAGGAGGTTATATATCTAAGCTCCTTGAACACTATAGCGCTTTCTAGTAGAGAAATGAGGAACTTTGTGTTGGCGGAAACTCCCGAGATTAATTTTTCCATTCTGAACACGGCCTACTGAATTCAAATCGGTTCTTTGACATGCCAACATCTTATGACATGCGAGTCGTAAATTTTTGCCGCCCTTCAAAATAATCACATACCACGGCCAGGAGAGAACCTGCGAGCTTGGGGTTAGTAGACCGACACGATAACCACTCACCCACCGTGGCAAGCTAGAAAGCAAAATAACAAGTGATGGACGAAGCAAAGTCGACATAAAAAGTAGGTTGTCTCAGGCAAGGACAGGATTTGAATAGAAAAGAAATCTGTTGATATCGAATATAAATTTAGGTATTAGAAAATAATTTTTGAAAGCCTTTGTCTGGAGCGTGGCGCTCTATGGAAGTGAAACTTCGACTGTTCGTTCAGCAGAAAAGAAGCTAATGTTAACGTTTGAAATCTGGAGTTAAAGGAGAATGATAAAGAACTGATGGGTAGATAGAGTAACAAATGAAGAGAAATTAAGATGAGTGGGTGGATTTTTAAAAAATTTTGTAAGCCAATTCGTTTCCTTTTATCAAATATGGTGCAAGTTTTACCACTGCTTGAATGAAGTGAGATTTAATTCTTGTATTGCTTTGAAATACAGTAGATTGAAAGTTGTGTTAAAGAATCATTGCCTTTAAGAATTGAATTTGGCTGGCAACTATGCAATGTTTACACTTTTCGCTCTAAAACAACTGGGAGATGCAAATGGTGTTGTAGGCAAATACCGGGATGTATCCTAACTTAAGGCCACGGTTACATCCATCCCAATACTCAACTCATTTACAATTACACACACTAATATTGACACCACAATAACACAGGTGATCAGACAAATTCTATACACACACACCCAAGCGCAGGGGGTTGAAATGACTACGATGTTCATGCCCCTAAATGAGACAATAACAACAACAAATACCGGAAACGGGCATTCCTAACTAAGTGTTCACCATTCACCTTGATATGGAATTGTGGATTCTATGTATTAGGTCTTCTCAACATTTAAGGGAAGGTTATGTTGTCTGCAACCACCTGGTGGTAGGTATTTAAAATCTTATATATTAAAATAATTGGGAAGGCATTTTAGTTTTCACTAAAACTGAAATATCTTGAAAAGTTATTGAGCTAACATGACGTTTGTTTGCTTGAGTCACTATGCACGTTACGCATTATCCATGGTACCACACGGTATTTAGAGCACGTTACTGAAGTAACTGCCGGCTACTATGCACAGTTACTCTGGCTGCTGGTCAGGCTTGAGTTGAAGGTAGGCTACATTGGAGATCAAGTCCTGGAGAGGGATTTGTAGGGAGCACCCCCATCCACAGATAGTTAACCGTCACGTAGCCTACATTTACAAGTACTGTATTTTCCCTTTAACCCTTTATAGGGCAAAACTATTTTTTTTACTTTTATTTGTTTCTACATTTTAATTTATTTTAATTATTATAATTATAAATATGGAGGCAGATCCCAGAAGAGGAGCGGAAGAACAAGCTGTTAGATGGGCTCAAGAGATACTGGCAAGATGTTAAAGCCGGCAAACGAACAAGACGCAGACACTGAAATGAGAGTGGTAGTTAACACGCAGTCCATAGAGGCTCAAGTCGACGGTAAAAAATTATAAATAATGTTATTTTTTGTTTCGCTAATTTTAATGTTTATATATTGATTTCTAATTTTCAATATATGTTCTTGTAGATTTAATTTTGATATTTTTATTGAATTAATTAACTAATTTCGAATTGTTTTTGACAATTATTTTCAGAATTTTTAAAGTTATGTTTATTATTTGAATTTGTATATTTCTTTTATTATTGTAATTTTATTTTTATGATTTTTATTTCTTGACTATATTTATATTTTATTTTTACAATTTAATTGTTAATGTTTATAGTTTTTTATTTTATCCAACACATTACGTCAGGTAGATACGTACATAATATTTTATTTTTAGTAACACTAGCACTTCGGCATGAAAATTCTCAGAAATTTGGCTGAAAAATTCAAATATCAGCATTTTTTGAAAAAACTGTCTTTATGGCAAGCGATTAACATAGAAACCACTATCCCATAAATGGTTAACGTTAGAGCTGCATCAAAACAATCAAAAGACTAAAGAAATAAACAAGCCAAGTACACGTGGCTACATGACCACGAAGTGGTAAAGCCCTGCAGTAAATATACTGTAGAGCGTGCAGCACCCGTAATGACGCTCCTGTGCTCAGCCCACATCAATCTCTGTTGAGAGCAGGCTCAGATTTCACTCTGATGAATGCTCCCACTGATGCTATATTTTTTATGTCAGACTCTTCCAGAGAATTAATATTTCCCATGGCTATCCTCTGTTATTTATAGTAACCTCCATGTATGAAGGAACATGTGATTCATGAGTGCTTAGAGGAATCACAAGGCGTTAATTTGAAATATTTCTAATGAAGGCACTGCTTCGCGGAATAAGTAACTTAGTATGCATAAAAAAAAATAATGTCTAATGACCAAGGATTCCACTGCGCATTAGTCCTGAGAGGAAACATACTGTACTGTTCAATACAAACATCACATCCATTCCAAGTAGGTAAGACAATACGGTGTGTTATGTAAATAATTAAATATGTATACATTTAAATAAATAATCAATTGAATATGTAAACAATTAAATAGTTAAATGATTACATAATTTCAATAATTAACTAACAAAATAAATGAATATAAATTAAATAAAAACTACTTTATTAAATAAATAAATAAATAAATAATGGAATATCTTTTGTAATGTACATCTTTTGTAATTCTCTGTTTCCTGTCGTGGGTCTTCATGGCCTCTTGAGTACAATAAATGATGATGATGATTATGAAATAAGTAAATGAATAAATTAATAAATACATACAGTAAATACATTAATAAATAAATAAATAATTTATAAATTAATTAAATAATTAACTTAATAATTAAATAAATAAAAACATATATAAATAAATATTAAATTACTAGGCCAACTTACAAAATTAAATAAAATGAAATACCATTAAACTATAAATAAATAAAAAATACAGGCAAACAGATAGCCTACATAGAGAGGTTCTTACACAAATAATTGGATAGATAAATGAAAAATAAATAATTAAAGAATTGAATGGATAGATAATTAAATAAATAAAGAAAGAAAGACAGAAAGAAATGAATACATTAAACAAATACAGTATATAAATACATAAATATATAAATAGATTATAGATAAACAGAAAAATAAATAAATACGTAAATGAATAAATAAATAAATAAATAAATAAATAAATAAATAGAAAAAATAAATAAATCAATCTCAGTTGCCTGGCAATGGTTCGACGCCTTTCACTCTTGCTTCAATGCCCCTCTCATCATCATCATCATCATCATCGTCATCATCATTTATGTGGATGATAGGGAAGGTAAATTTCGTCCATCGAAGTTTACAAAAGTTCTCCTTCGAGAGCTTCAATATTTTTTAATCATATGTTGTACAGCACGTGCCATCTTCGGAATTTAGGAACAACCATCTATAGCTAGTTCTGCTACCTCCGTTAAATTGAAGGCTTTTTCTTTCTTGCAATATACCCCTTTTCTTGAACTGGCCTATATTAATTCTGTTGCATGAAAATAGCAGTTTTATGACTTTATGACCATGAGGTCTACAGTTTATCGATATAGTAGTAGGATGAACTCACGCTGCGATGTACTGTGCTTGTTGTCAAACTCCGACCAATACCCACCCCCGCCTACTCCATCACGTACTTTCTTGGGAAATACAGAATATAATGTACTTTTTAAGGGATCGACTACCTTTTTGTTCATTGAGCGTATATGAATACAAAATCATTCACTCTAGACTACAATTCTTTACAATAAAAAAACTGAATTAATTAGCTTGCCACGGTGGGTGAGTGGTTAACGTGTCGGTCTACTAACCCCAAGCTTGCAGGTTCGCTCCTGTCCGTGGTAAGTGATTTTTGAAACGCGACAAAAATTACGACTCCATGTCATACGATGTTGGCATGCCAAAGAACCCATTTGAATTCAGTAGGCCGTGTTCATAATGGCAAAATTAATCTCGGGAGTTTCCGCCAAAACACAGTTCCTCTTTTCTCGACTAGAAAGCGCTATAGTGCTCAAGGAGCTTAGATATCTAACCTCCTTGACTTTCACATTGCTTCAAGGAACGACGAAATTCGACATGCAAGCTAACCTCTGGATATCAAATAACAAAGCTTGCACCCGGCACCCGAACCATACGATGTTATTATTATTATTAGTATTATTGAATTAATTGTTCATTAATTAATTCTGATAACTGATAACTAATAGTTGGTTATTGTTGTTTTAAGGGGTTGAGCAGTGACGTCATCTGTCTCTAAAATAACTAATGAATTCTTATGGAAATTAACTAGGTATTGCTCCAAAAGTCTTACTGTAGGTTCTTTGAGCTCTACAGTACAGTAGTTCTGCCGGAGCCACGTGCTCTTGGATTGATCGTGCAACATTAATAAAATCTCTGGTTGGATAAATGGGATGAAGTTAGCCGCTCTGGGGTCACTGGCAATCTCTCTTGTTTATTATCATCCCACCGCAGATCCATCTTCATTCCACATCACTCGCAGTGACTATCGTCCATCGACACACATCACATTTGACGCGTAATGGAGCTTACTCCGGAACACACCCATCAACTCACATGTTCAATGTATTATTATTTCCCAAACTCCAGTTTGATTCCCAAACGATACTTTCTAATAGGCCACGGCAACTTTCTTCCAACTCCATGTCCAGTTTCACACTTCTTCATTCATTTCAACTGTCATTAACTTCTCGTCGTCTTGGCGTCAGGAAGGCCATCTTACCGTATAAACACCCGTAACATGCAGTAGAAATTCCTCGCATCTCAATCGCTATCCCATTTAAACGGTATAATAAAGGGTAGATATTCACTAAATAATAATAATAATACTTACTACCAGGATCAAGAAATCATGGACGGAAGAACGGAGAAAGTTTTTTATTGCCCAGATGAAGAGATTTTGGGAGAAGAAATAAACACCATTAGCGAAATATCTGTAGATATTCCCGTGTCGTCTTAAAACTCGCGAGTCTTAAAATTCACGAATTTCAAGATGATGTTAAGTTAAAGTAGATTCTAGCCGGTTTCTGTACCTGGGCCAAAACTCACGAGTTAAGCCAGTTCTTCTTTTAAAACACAAAATAACGACCTCCATTATTCCAATCAAGACTTTTCGGCCTTCTTGATGTCACCAAGCAGAATAACTGAGTTATACTTGGATAATAATAATAATAATAATAATAATAATAATATCGTATGGCCTCGAGTGCCGGGTGCAAGCTTTGTTATTTGTCACCCAGAGGGTAGCTTTCATGTCGAATTTCGTTCTTCGTGGAAGCACCATCAAAGTCAAGGAGGTTACATATCTGAGGTCCTTGAACCTGATAGCGCTTTCTAGTAGAGAAATGAGGAACTTTGTGTTGGCGGAAACTCCCGAGATTAATTTTGCTCTTATGAACACAGTCTACTAAATTCAAATTGGTTCTTTGACATGCCAACAACGTATGACATGCGTATCGTAATTTTTTCCACCTTTCAAAATTCACTTACCACGGCCAGGAGCGAACCTGCAAGCTTGGGGTTAGTAGACCGATACGTTAACCACTCACCCACCGTGGCAAGCTATACTTGGATAATTTGGTCTCTTCTTCTTCTTATGGTTCCTATCCGTTCCGGATGTTCTCTACCATCTTGACTGTGCTGTTCCTATCACTTGCAGCTCGGAATAATTCAGTAGATGTTTTTGAGGTCCAGGCTGTGAGATTTTTTAACCTCTGTACCAAATTTCGTTCCCTTCGGTTGCACCGTGTTCGAATTAATAGGGGGAATCAATTTTCACACAAAGATGGCCACCATCCGCAAACTATTACGCTGATGACCTATTAGTTTGGTCAAAGGATGCTCCCCCCATAAAGGTATGTTGTTGCAAAATTTGGTAGAGATCGGATGGTTATGTTAGTCGTAATTTAACTTAAGCTTTGAACATTTGTGTGGCCGCCATTACGTTTCTGTCAATATGGTGGCGATATAAAACATGACACTGAGATGCCCTTTGCTAGTGCTACCTCTGTACCAAATTTAGTTCCATTCGGTTGCACCGTGTTCGAATTAATAGGGGGAATCAATTTTCACACAAAGATGGCCGCCATCCGCAAACTATTACGCTGATGACCTATTAGTTTGGTCAAAGGATGCTCCCCCCATAAAGGTATGTTGTTGCAAAATTTGGTAGAAATCGGATGATTAGGTTAGTCGTAATTTGATTTAAGCTTTGAACATTTGTGTGGCCGCCATTACGTTTCCGTCAAGATGGCGGCGATATAAAACATGACACTGAGGTGTCCTTTGCTAGTGCTACCTTTGTACCAAATTTCGTTCAATTCGCATTCACCGCGTTCGAATTGATAGGGGGGGGGGACAGACATTCAGAGTACACACACACACACACACACACACACACACACACAGACTCACACACACACACACACACACACACACACAGACTCACACACACACATACACACACACAGACAGACACACTTTCTTCGCCCTGTGTTGATCTCATAAGTCTACTTTCATTTTTTGCAAAAATGAAGAGGTATTACGACTAGTGGGAGAGGAGAGATGTTTCTGGCGACTGCTAATGAGGAGAAGAGATAATAATAATAAAAATGATAATAATATAGTATGGCCTCAGATGCCGGGTGGAAACTTTGTTATTTGACACCCAGAGGGTAGCTTGCATGTCGATTTTCGTTGTTCCTTGAAGCACTATGAAAGTCAAGGAGGTTAGATATCTATGCTCCTTGATACTAAAGCGCTTTCTAGTAGAGAAAGTAGGAACTTTTGTGTAGGCGGAAACTCCCGACATTAATTTTGCCATTATGAACACAGCCTACTGAATTCAAATGGGTTCTTTGACATGCGTGTCGTACATTTTTGCCGCCTTTCAAAAATCACTTACCATGGCCAGGAGCGAACCTGGAAGCTTTGGGTTGGTAGGTCGACACGTTAACCACTCATCCACCGTGGCAAGCAAGAGAAGAGATTAGTTGGTTAAACACATATTAAAACAACCAGGAATAGCAACGTTAGTTATGCCTGGAAGGGTCGACGAGAAGAACTGTAGGCGTAGACCAATGTTAGAACATGTTAGACAGATTGCCTCGGATATAGGATGTGGTATACTTATGTAGAGATGAAATGATTAGCTCAGGACAGGGAAGCATAGAAGGCTTCCTGAAATCAATAAAAGAAAGACTGAATACTCAAACAAACAACAGCGCCTTCATGTGCGTAGCTACCGCTGTTGGTTACTGGAGTAGCCTACTTGTGTGTTGACCTCTTCAGTCTAATGTACTAGAATATTACGATATCTGTGATCGCCGCTATGTGGGCCTGTAATGGCGGGATGGTGTGTGTATGTGTGTGCCTTGACAGTAGAGGTGCATAATAATTAATGAGATTCCAATTGCACGCAATCTAATTCCACCCAAGCTCCTGTGTATCTCCACGGTTGTTCGCCTCATTGGCCAATGTTGATTTGCCCTCAAGGAGGGCAGGGTGTATGTAGACCCACCACTAGTGAACCCTAGATAATGCTACACCCTCAGGGACTCACGGCTGGCGATTTCGGGAGTTGGCGATCCCGGGGGTATTCCTGAGCTGGGTCCGTTTTTCCCCCTTTTTCCACTGACTTTGGGGTGGGTCCTCCCCTCTTTCCCCTTTCCTATCATACTTTCATGGCCCTCCTTCCTTCCAAGTCCCTCCATCCTCATTCTTCGAGGGTTGAGGGCATTTCCATTCTTCCTGTCCTTTATTTGCCTTATCCTTTATTTGTTTACAATTTCTTCTTCTAGAACGTACTGTAAGTCTGTAGTTAACTTTTGTTATAGTTTTCTTTCTAAACTCATCTTTCACTATCACCCAAACCATTAGGGGCCGATAACCTAGATGTTAGGCCTCTTAAAACAACAATTATCAACTTCATCTTCATTGCCGCTTTAAGGTTCATAACATCAAGGTCAGTGGTTCAATTTTTTTTAGTTTACGGCACACTATTCAACGAAGAAAGTGACTGCGGCACACTGACGTACGTGTGTAAAAAAATGTGAGAAGGGACCGAACGCATCCGTCTTGCGCGAGCACAGCTTGCCTTCACCAGTCAGTTGTTTGTGGACACCAATTCCACATTTCTCTGGAAAAAGAAGAGCAGCTCTGAAAACTTCAGGCAGACCGAACACTTCAACTGAAATATGGTGAGCTCCCACTTATCGAGTTTTCGTTGTTACCGAAGAAATAGTATCCAGTAATAGCAGTGGTAGCAGTTTATACTTTGTTGCATTTGTCCACCACCTACACTACTTGTGCGAGTTGTGATTTTCGGCAGTAATAAACATAAAAAACAAAAATGTGAGAGACTTCTCTCAGTTGACCACGAAATGCGTGAGTGTTTGTTTTCAATTCCACCATGAATTAGACTTGTGTAAGAAGCGACAAGCTCAAGCGATAACTCAAACTTGTTGCAAGGCGTAACCCCAAGAAATATCATGTAAATATATTTATGCGCCGGAACATTGCTATATATTAGGTTGTTCTCTTTTAAAAGTAAATATTCCGTCAAATTATTTCCCAATCACTTTTATTAACGTTATCATAAACCCCTCATAAGTTCCGCGGCCCACGGTTTGAGACCCACTGATCTAGGTCATATGCTCCCAGTGATATGAATACAATTGAGGCAGGGAGATCAGAAACCCACTAACTCCAGTTCTTGGCAAAATTGAGTTATGGGCTGGATGGGGCTTTTTAGGTTGTTCTTGGAAGGCAAGAATACTCTAATTCGGTCATTCGTCTGCATACAGGAGGTTGTTTTAAACTCCATGGAAATCAAAACACCTCTTATTCCATGGAATTAGTGTGTTCTTGCTTTCCATGCTTTATTTACCGGTAGATGGAAACACCATTGCATAACCAGTTGAGCAGAGATTGATGGTCCAGTTCTTTTACACCTTGATACAGGAGGGGCGCATTCATTTTATCGAGCAAAATTTTCCCATGAGAGGAGACAGTTTCTTACCAAACAACCGTGATTTTGGTCATATTGGGAGTCACAAAAAGAAACAAGAAACTGTGGAAACACCAAGCCAATGGTTTGACACTGTAAGAAGTTCAGTTGGATATGTTGTACAGGTCAAACAAAGTATGATATATGACTACCCTCAACATTTCTCTAATATATTCAAGAGAAACCCAAGTACTAAAGAAACTAAGCATAGTCCAACCGAGGAAATACTCATATCAGAAAGTAAAGTGATACGATATTCGGCATCCCACAAAATAAAATCCATGTGAGTAAAACTATGAAAGGTACAATATGGAATCGATTTAGCATCCAGAGACCCAGTACAACTGCAACTTTTCCCACTCAACAAAAGTACAACTCAGAATTGGCACTGAAAATAGAAAAGGAAAAGGACTTGAAAATTTAATGACGTTCATTTCTGTGGAAAGTCGAATGTATTACAAAACTCTATTTGCTGGCAGTAATAACCCTGAGTCACAGAGTGAACAAGAGAGTGAAAGTGAAACAGAATATCTGTACCACGAATCAGAGTGATGAATGTATTAAGTTCATTTGTGATTTTATTTCTGCACTTTGGAATGATTTAGATTAGAGTGGATTTCAGACTCATGCTGTACCTTTGAAATTTAAATTTAACAAGAAGTTCCGTGAAGAACTATAAAGCCTACTTTTCATGCCAATGATTATTCTACAGTATATGAGCCTATCTAGAATAATTACGAAATTAAGTTGGTAATATCGAAATATCTAATTAGTTCAAAATATACCTGGTATAGTGTAGCCTAATAGAGCACTACAGTTGGCAGCTCTGGTGACTGAATATATTCTTAGTTCCATCTTTTAAGGTACAGAATACAAAATTTGGTTGAAGTCCAATGGACGTTACATGCAGTTAGACACTGGATCTATCAGCACGCGTAAAAGCATGTTGCCAACAATACCATGCTAGTGCTGGTCAGAAATAATCTGAAATATTATGATATCTTGTTGTGCCAATTTTGGATGAAATCCATTTGTTAGTATAGAAGTTACATGTATTTTAAAATTGGACATATCAGCAGGCATAGAATCATGTTGGCAGCACTGCCTTGTATTAATTACTCCAAATTAATCTAGAATGTCAGGTGCTATACGTGTGCAAAGTATAGAGCTGTTGGCTTGCATACTTTCTGATATATTGATATTAGGGTAAAAAATATAGACAGCATTTATTAACAGTTGGCAGCCCTGATTGCTCTTAACAATACTTATAGTCATATCTGTTATGGTACACATAGCACATACGAAATTTGGTTGAAATCCAACTGATAGTATAGAAGTTACATGTATTTAAAAATTGGTACTATCAGCACGCTTATAATCATGTTGGTAGAACTGACGTATATAAGTAACTCCAAATTAATCTAAAATGTCAGAATATACGTGTGCATAGTTTAAAGCTGTTGGCTTGCATACTTTCTGATATATTGGTATTTTGATTTAAAAAAAAATATAGAGAGAGCAATTATTAACAGTTGGCAGCCCTGGTGGCTCTTAAGAATACGCTCAGTCATATCTGTTTATGTACAGATATTATATACAAAATTTGGTTGAAATCCAATTGATAGTGTAGAAGTTATATGCATTTAAACATTGGACCTATCAGAAGGCTTAAAATTATTTTGGCAACACTGTCATGGTTGGCCTCCTGGAAATTAAATTGAAATAGTATTATCTACATGTGTGCCAATTTTGGAATAGCTCCCATGCATACCTTGCTTGATATCCAACATGGAGCTCAAATTTCTAGTGTTTTTTTCAGCAGTTGGTAGCACTGACATCATTTTCAAATATGGACGTGAGATATTCCGGTGCACATCTTTACTCATACTAAATTTGGTTTTGATTGCTGCAGCCGTTTAGGAGTTGATAGGGGGGGACACACACACACACACAGCCAGCCAGACAGACAGACAGACAGACACACATTTTCCCGGATCGATCTCATAAGTCTACTTTTTCCTCATTTTTGCAAAATGTGAAAAGTAGGCTAAAAATGTACAATGCTAATTTTCATAACAAAATTACGTATTCTATCGTTTCATACGGTAGTTATAATACATTAGTACCTTTTCTGTCATATTTATTGCCTATTTCATATTTCATACACTCCAGAAGTAAAAAAAACCTAACTCCAACACTATTTAATTCAAATTGCAGCCTTAAATAATATAAACACTTAGGTTGTGAAGCATTTAATTGATAAAGAATATACTTTTACTTAATGTGATGATATAAACCCATTAGATTTAAGATCAGTGAGGAAGATACTCAGTTTTTCTCCCTCCTGTAAAATTTGGTTTACTGGAGTTAGTGGGTGTTTGATTTCCCTGCCTCAATTGCAATTAAATGGTCCCTTAATTTTGACTTATATACAGTAACATTATGGTGGTTGGAGGTGTTTTTCAGTGTTGCATTGGTAATCGAAATTTAATGTTTTCAGTCGGTGAACACGATTGTACACAATTGTGATGGTTGGTTCCCTAAACCTGAAAAAAATTACATGAGATTAATAAAACACTTGGATAACCAGTTTGGATCGTCAAGCGATGATCATCAGATCCATTACACTTAGGCTATAAAATCTATGTCTAAAAATGGGGGTGATAGTATTTACAATATGTAGGCTACACTTACTTAGTTACGGCGGTTTCAGTGGCGTAGTTGATAGCATGCTGAGCTTCTATGCCAAAGATCGTGAGTACAAACCCGGCCGAAGTCGTCGGAATTTTAAGAGCGTTAAAAATCCATAAGTAAGCCTACGTTCAGAGGGGAAGTAAAGCCGGCGATCCCATGTCATAGATTTATGGCATGAAAAAGAATCTTCCACTAACTACACTTGTGGAAGCTAAAATTTGTAGGTTAGTTTGATAACGCTATATTAGTTCCAACGTTCGTCGGCAGGTGCTGGCTGCGATGAATAGTAGCCAAGTCCGCAGCTAGGTGTCGTGGACGGTAGCATTTGGTAGCAAAAGTAGGAACTAGTTGAAAAAATTAATCTTCTGCAGTCCTTCTATGTGAATTACAGATAACACACACTAATACAGCCATGACAATTAACACTGGTTATCAGACAAATTCTACACACACCCAAAGTACACGGGGCTACATGACCGCGTTGTTGCAGCCCCTAAACTAAGAGACAGACCAACCTTATTTAATTGCAGTAGTCGTTAAACTAACACAAGTAGTCAAGGTGGTCAATCACCACTTTCAGTATCTTTACAAAAACAAGTAGTTCCGTGGAAAACTATTCAGCCTGTTTTCATATATCCTACTTATGTTAATTGCCTCTATCTACATTCAAATTTTCAGTTTGATTGCTGTAATAGATTCGTAGATATTAAGAACCGACTAAATATTTCGGATGGTCGCCATGTTGGATTTTATATATGTAGGTGCTAGAGTTATGTACTGTTACATGAAGATTATTGTGTACGTGTAGCATTCAAATTTCAATCTCATGATTAGGACACAAGAAGTTTCAAGGAGATTTTAAAATTTCGCACAGCTGCCATCTTGTGGTTATGAAACAATTGAAATAAATTAGATGCCAGTGGATTAGCATTCGTATAAGGATTTTGTAACCAAGTTTCACTGCACTCGGATGGTTAAATTGAGAGAAACGTCCATGTGAATATGTATATTTTGCGTCGCCGCCATGTTGGATTTGTGATCACCAGGTTATTTTAAGTCCAATAGGTGAACTTAGGTTCATAGCCCCTATGAACATAAAAAATTCAGTTTGATTGCTATAATAGATTCGTAGATATCCAGAGCCGTCTAAATATTTCGGATGGTCGCCATGTTGGATTGTTAAATGTATAGGCCATAGAGTAATGCACCATTAAAGGAAAACTATTGTGTAGGTTCATTATTCAAACTTTTACATCGATCGCATGGTTACGCCACAAGAAATAAAAACTTAATTTTAAAATTCGCAAAGCCACCATCTTGAGGTTATGTAAACAATTGAACTAAATTACATACCAGTGTATTACAATGTGCATAAACATTTCCTGTACCAGATTTCATTGCGGTTGGAACATTAAATCGCGAGAAAGGTCTATTTAAAATTTTCAAATTCGCTTGGCCGCCATGTTAGTTTTGTAGTTAACCGGTTTTTGAAAGTCTTATAGATGAACTTCCAGTAGTGCCCTTTATCTCCGTACAAATTTTCAGGGTAATACCGCTAATAGTTTCAGAGATATAGAATGCCGGTGAAATATTTCACACATCCGCCATCTTGTGGTTATGTAAACAATTGAACCAAGTTAGATGTTGGTGCATTAGAATGTGTATAAACATATACTGTACCAAGTTTTATTGCGTTTAGTTGGTTAAATCGCGAGAAACGTCTATTTGAAAGTCGCAAATTCGCGTGAGCGCCATGTTGGTTTTGTAGTTACCAGTTTTTCAAAGGTCACATAGGTGAACTTCTAGTAGTTCCCTTTATCACCTTATAAACCTTTAGGGTGATATCGGGAATAGTTTCGGAGTAATTGAATGCTGGTGAAATATTTCGCACAGCCGCCATGTTAGATTGGTGAGACGTAACAACATTTCAAGGGCACGCTCGGGGTCGTCCGGAATAGTGCTATGAACTTACCGAGTTTCATTGAAATCGCTCCAGCCGTTTAGAAGTTATTAGGGGGACACACATACACTCCTCACACACACACACACTCACACACACACACACACACACACGGAAAAAAGGTGATCTCATAAGCCTATTTCTTCAAAATTTGAAAATAGGCTAAAAATAGTACATTATGCAACGAGCCTATAATGGCAATAATTAAGGCACGAGTATGTTTATAAAACGAGCGTAGCGAGTGTCTTAATTACCATTATAGGCGAGTTGGATACGACTGTTTATGTTCGACGATAATTGTAACTGTATTATATGTTTTAACATAAATATTCCTTAATATCTGTGGGATTCAGTTACTTCTTTAGTGAACAGGGCAAGCTGGCATTGATGACTGAATAGAGCGCATGCGTGGGTCAAAGCTCTTCGAAAGCAGAGACCGTTTACTTTGCCTGGTAATGCTATTGTTTACAGCCTGCATGATGAACAGTGCCATCCAGCTCTAGCATCCACCAATATTGTCACCGAAGTCGGTTGAAAGCAATGCGCTGTGTAGAAATTGGAGTTGGAGATATTAAGATACAGTGCTATTTCTTGTCTCATATTCGCCAGGTTAATTATGCGAACTTATGGGGCGGTGCACTTTCCATGTCGGTAATTTATATAGAAGGATGCTGTGTTGCTACTTCTGGACGTAAGTAGTGTGTTTGTAGCGGTTCAGATGCCTCCTCCTCCTCACCCTCCTCACAAGATGGCGGCACCGCGATATCTCTCGAACGCATGGTCGGATTTTGACCAATGAGGTGTCATTGAACTCGGGCTGACACCCCCTTTCCAGTGGACAACATATTTCCACCCCAAAAATAAAACCTACCCCTACTAGGGGGTGAAATTGAATTTTTTAGAGAATCTCTCTTTCCAATTGCAACATGTGAGAGTTTGAATGCCGATATGGAATGTAACGTTGTTCTGCAAACCAATAATCAAAGAGGGGTATGTTAGGCCTTGAGATGAGAGCCCCTGTTATTGTTGACGAGCCCCCTGCTGTCGGGCCCCTGTTGATGGGTTATTGTTGACAGGTCCTTGTGGACGAGTCCTTGTGGACAAGTCCTTGTGGACAGGTCATTGTTGACAGGTCATTGTTGACGAGTCGTTGTGGACGAGTCCTTGTGGACAAGTCCTTGTGGACGAGTCCTTGTCCCTTTGGACTGATCCCTTTGGCTTGGTCCCTATGGACTGACCCATGGTCTCTAATGCTATAATGAAATTGAACGTTGTTCCACATGAAACGCATGTAAAGAGCCGATTGCTATTATGAATTAACATGTTTGTTTTTTTGTTTTTATGCATGCGCACATGGGGTTTTTGTAAGCGGGCGGGCTTTTTGAATAATGATTTATAAATGAGTTATTTTTTTTAAATTACCAAAAGATCCAAAACTAATAGGTTTTTAATATTTCATGAATTAATAAGGCTAGGGACCTGTATGAGAGGTCGTTGGACTTGAGGTGACATTCTGTTTTTGAATATATTATTTATTTATGTCAAAAGGGCCTAACTGCACTTTTGGTAATATCTCGCTAACTAATAATCAGAGAGGGTCAAGTGAGGTGTCATAGGACTCAGGATGGTCAACCCTTTTCCATGACCAACGAATTTACCCAAAAGATCTAAGGTCATTAGCTTTTTAATATCTCATGAATCAGTAATATTTCATGAATTAATAAGGCTAGGGACCTGTATGAGAGGTCGTTGGACTTGAGGTGACATTCTGTTTTTGAATATATTATTTATTTATGTCAAAAGGGCCTAACTGCACTTTTGGTAATATCTCGCTAACTAATAATCAGAGAGGGTCAAGTGAGGTGTCATAGGACTCAGGATGGTCAACCCTTTTCCATGACCAACGAATTTACCCAAAAGATCTAAGGTCATTAGCTTTTTAATATCTCATGAATCAGTAAGGCTAGGGACCTGTATGAGAGGTCGTTGGACTTGAGGTGACATTCTGTTTTTGAATATATTATTTATTTATGTCGAAAGGGCCTAACTGCACTTTTGTTGATATCTCGCTAACTAATAATCAGAGAGGGTCAAGTGAGGTGTCATAGGACTCAGGATGGTCAACCCTTTTCCATGACCAACGAAGTTACCCAAACTATCTAAAACAGCAAGGTCATTGACCTATGATTTTATAAACTAATAATCAGAGAGGCTCAAGTGAGGTGTAATGGGACTCAGGATGGTCAACCCTTTTCCATGACCAACGAATTTACCCAAAAGATTCAAAACAGCAAGGTCATTGACCTAATATTTTATAAACTAATAATCGAATATCAACATGTGAGGTGTCATAGGACTTAGAATGATCAACCCTTTCCCATGACCAATGAATTTACCCTAAATACCCAATACATAAAGGTCATCGACCTGAGATTTTATAAACTAACAAGCTGTACCCGGCATGCGTTGCAATGCCAATCAAAGAAAGTGTTGGCGTTGAAATTCTGTTTCTTGAAGTGCTTTTGGATACACAACATGTTAACTGCCTCTAAGCTATCCTAAAATGGATTTTCTAATTTAGAACCATTCGTGGGAGCGTGCACAACAACTTTCAAAAGTTTCATCGCTGTCACTCATTTGTTTAATCTACCCGTACGCTCCCTATTGTGAAATGGATTTACTAAGTCGAAACCCTTCCCTGGCGTGTTCACAATAACTCATCAATGATTCATCGCAATCGGATGAATGGTATATGCATGTATAGGGGTTTTTGTTTAAACGATTCGTGCGCTGTTACTCATTTGTTGAATCTACTCGTGCGCTACCTATTGAGAAATGTATTACTAAGTCGAAGCCCTTCCCTGGCGTGTACACAATAACTCATCAAGGTTTCATCGCAATCGATGAATGTTATATGAACACAATAGGGGATTTTGTTGAAACGCTTCGCGCGTCGTCACCCATTTGTTGCATCTACTCTTGCGCTACTTATTGTGAAATGGATTTGCTAAGTCTAAACCCTTCCCTGGCGTGTACACAATAACTGATCAATGTTTCATCGCAATCGGATGAATAGTATATGAACGCATACCTGATTTTGTATAAACGATTCGCGCTCCGTCACTCATTTGTTGAATCTACTCGTGCGCTACCTACTGTAAAATATATTTACTAAGTTAGAAACCGTCACGTAAGTGTCCACAACATCTCACCCAAGTTTCAACGCTATCGGACAAATGGGATATGAAGACATAGGGGACTGTATTGAAACGCTCCGCGTGTCGTCGTTCATTTGTCGAATCTACTCGTGTGCTACCTACTGTGAAATATATTTACTAAGCCAGAAACCTTCCTTGGAGTGTCCACCATATTTCACCCAAGTTTCACCGCTAACGGCAGAATGGTATATGACCTTATACGGGACTTTGTTGAAACGCTTCGCGCGTCGGCCCTCATTTGTTGAATCAACTTGTGCGCTGCATATTGTATAGGGGATATACTAAGCCAGAAATTTTCCATGACGTGTACACAACATCTCACCCAAGTTTCATAGCTACGGACGAATGGTACATGCATGCATACGGGACTTGGTTGAAACGCTTCGCGTGTCATCGTTCATTTGTTGATTCTACTCTTGCGCTACATATTGTAATATGGATGTACTCAGCCAGAAACCTTCCCTGGAGTGTACACAACATCTCACCCAAGTTTCATCGCAATCAGATGAATGGTATGTGAACGTATACGGGACGTTGTCGAAACGCTTCGCGCGTAGTCACTCATTTGTTGAACATAAACGTGCGCTTCGTATTGTAAAATGGATTTACTTAGCCAGAAACCTTTCCTGGAGTGTACACAGCAATTCACCAAACATTTATCACTATCAGACGAATGGTATATGACTTTATACGGGACTTTGTTGAAACGCTTCGCGTGTCATCGCTCATTTGTTGAATCTACTGGTGCGCTACCTATTGTAAAATGTATGTACTAAGCCAGAAACCTTCCCTGGAGTGTACACAACATCTCACCCAAGTTTCATCGCTATCGGATGAATGGTATATGAAATTATATGGGACTTTGTTGAAACGCTTCGCGCGTCGTCGCTCATTTGTTGATTCTACTCGTGCTCTACCTATTTTTAAAGGGATTTACTAAGCTAGAAACCTTCCCTGGAGTGCGTACAAAATCTCAGCCTAGTTTCATCGCTATCGGACGAATGGTATATGAACGCAAACGTGACTTTGTTGAAATGCTTCGCGCGTCGTAGCTCATTTGTTGAATCTTCTCGTGCGCTGCCTATTGTAAAGTAGATGTACTAAGCCAGAAATTTTCCCTGCAGTGTACACTACATTTTACGCAAGTTTCATAGCTATCGGATGAATGGTATATGAATGCATACGGGACTTTGTTGAAACGCTTTGCGTGTCGTCGCTCATTTGTTGAATCTACTCGTGCGCTATCTACTGTGAAATGTATTCACTAATTTTGAAACCTTCACGTAAGTGTACACAACATCTCACCCAAGTTTCATCGCTATCGGACGAATGGTATATGAACCCATACGGGACTTTGTTGAAATGCTTCGCGCATCGTCGCTCATTTGTTCAATCTACGCGTGCGCTACCTATTGTAAAATGGATTTACTAAGTCAGAAACCTTCCTTGGAGTGTACTCAACATCTCACCCAAGTTTCATCGCAATCGGACGAATGGTATATGAACGCATAGGAGACATACATACCCACCCACAGACAAACTATCACGTTACATTGATTTTTATATATATAGATAATCGGATACGAACACGTGAGATGTTTACCATGTGTGATGAAACATAGCTAGGTAGAGAACGAATTAGTGTAGGCTACATGTATGGTGACTGACAAGTCATTGAAACTTGATTTTCAGATCAAACTGCAGTATAGAAAGTGTATAGGTTGAAGGTATGGGTTAATAAATGACGAACGGTGTACACAAACTTTGATTTATCGATTCAAGAATTAAGAGTAGACTATATTTAATTGATTGGTTAAAGAGGATAGCTAAAACACAAAAAAATGCTCAGTGGTTACCAGGACAAGATGGTCGCTACACAAGCTTTAAATACTTGAGGCTAATAATCCACACACACACACACGCTTGTTCTAAACTAAACTGTGTTGCTGTCAGTGCTCAGGCAGTAGGCTGATGACAAAATGCATTGCTAACAGAAATATAATCATTTCCGGTTGTATAATGTTACCAGCTATCCATTTTGTGTTGCAGTGTTAAGCACTTTTAGCTCTTGTACTGGTGGTCTTAACTCGATTTCCAGGTCTGAGGCCTAGAACGAGTCAAACTAAGAAACAAGGGCATGGTGGTGTAGTGGTTAAGCTGTTAGCCTTTTCACCAGGGTTCGATTTCAGGTTAATATGCATGTCATAAACATATTAAACAAAACAAAACAGAGATAACGTTTAAAACTGATTACATTTGTGTCTTTTCAAATTATTACTTGGATTACAAATACAAAGGTGAACTGGGTTTGATATACAGTTAATGCTATCACACACTAGAATGTAAGAAAACCAAATAGCAAAAGGCGTAGGTAGAGCAGTGGTAAAATTGCTATATGTAGAGAACTACCTAGCGGTTTTATGAATTGGCAAAGCTATATCGCATAAACAGTGCGGGAAACAATCCAGCAATCAAATTTGTATCTTGTGGAACAGAGAAAATGCACTTTTACGTTGATGGATAGCAAATGAGTGCAGATGAATGACCTATGCATTAGCCTACCATAGGGTTATAACCACGAGGTGGAGGTGTGACTTCTATATTTTATTGTTTAGAGACATGGCTTTTTTGTAACCAGTAGATTTAGTATTTTGTAAATATTCATTTTTGTAATTGTAAATAGTGGAAATATTTTTTGTAATAGTAAATGTTAAATGTATAACTAAAAGTTATTTGGGATAAGTGTGCATGTCAAGGATAAATAGCGTGGTTGTATTTGTTTTTAAGACAGGTATGGTTGTGTGAATGTATGACTATAGATAGAATGATAGAGAGAGAAAGCTTGTGTGTGTGTGGGTGTGGGTGGGTGTGGTTAGCATTGATTGTTCAACCAAAGCAAACACGGCAAGGTAGGATGGCGGGGGGAGGGGGGTAATTAATGTATATAGCAAATGGTAAATAGTATAATGTAATTTTTTTAACACTTGTGTTTTTTTTAATGCAGCGGTAGATAGGTGTTATTTTGTAAAACAGCCTTACCTACAGTAGTAGTAGTAGTAGTAGGCCTGTATGTTTTTGGAAACAAACAGAAAGGGAATGCACTATTGCCATGGCCAAGCACTTCCATTAAGGTGATTTCAAGAAAATTTAAATCATCAAATGTGTCTTTAACAAAACTAAACTTTCAGCATGGACTAAATCATAAACGTGTCGTCTGTGATATGAAAAAAATAGGAAATCCATGTTTCCATATCAACACAATTTAAACACTTAAAACTGTCATTTAAAAATGTAAATGGGAAATTGACAAATGTGTAAACAACAAAATGGTAAATTCTTGTTTCCGTATCATGAAATCGAAAAACTTTAAACTGACATTTTCAAATCGTGTACATGGAAAATTGACAAATGGCAATGTGTGAAATGTGAAAATGAAAAAAAACATGAACAAATGGCTATCATTATTTAAAAAAATAAAAAACCGTCGTGTTCTATCGTTAAAGTGTGAATCAAACCACATCTACTTATTTGAATCACCCGAGACTTAGTAGACCTGTTATAGTTCTAATATACTTTTAAAATTTTATGTTAAAGCTCGAATTGAACTCAAGAGCTTTAGAGTGCCAGCTAACTATTATAACCGTTACGTCACAAAGACAACTTTACACTACTCTTAATGAACAATAATAAGAAAAATAATAATAAATATTGAATTTTTTTAAAGGATGAACATGGTGACACTGTTTATGTTGCACAGTCTGCTAGCTTCTAGCCAGCAGCTGGGGTCTTAGAAAACGATACAGTTAACATTTTGTAATGAGATGTGACATGTTTCAAAGTACAGTATTACGGGTTCCTGTTGAGTAAAAACTAATCCTGTACAAGGAAGCAAGGGTTCGAACCCCTTACCTAACATTACTATTGCCTGATCATGGCTTGACGACACTGTATTATTATGTGTATTATTATGATACTCGGTACACAAACCATAGATAGAGTGTATTGTTTAAGATCACTTTCTTTCTGAACATAGGTGGAGACTGTTGATGGTTAACAATGGCATTAATATAGTAGGACGTGGGTATAGCAATTAAGAAAAAACAGACAATATCCATACAATATTTTTACTTATTTAATATAAGTACTTGTACAATAGTTACATTCAAAATACATTTCTTTTTTCTCTATTACTATTTAGTCCTTTTTGATTCTCTTGCATATGAAGGGTAGATAACCTTGTAGTTCAACCCCTTAAAACAACAACAACACAACCTTTTTGCATAGTCTGTGATGTTGACGACTCTTGAGATGTGGAAGATGGATTAAACATAACTTTTACAGCAGGGGTTAAATGTTGCTCAATAAACACTGCACTATTTTGAGTAGCAACATTTTTTTCTTGTACTAGCTTTTTAGCATTGTCATGATTAATTGTTGACACCAACAGTGTTTCATCTGGTACACCACATTGATGATCACTCACACTTAAAACCTTACCATTTCTACTTTTTAGATTGCCTCGACATTTTTTGACCTCTCTTTTGAGCATCGCCAAAATATTATTCCTTTTACATTTTGACGATTATAGTTATAAGAGTAGCCTTTATAGAGTACACGTTGTTTACCCTTGTTAGTTGTAGTAAGTTCCATAGTAGCAACTAACTTGTTAGTATGATTTGCTCACTACAAAGGTTATAAATGTTCTGATAATAAAATAATTTAGCGTTGGCTTTTATATTTAATATGTACAGTTTGAAGTGATAACAAAAGTGAGAGCAAAATGGTAGCAGAGTGGTAGAAAATATAACATGTATTGTCAAGAAATAGTTTAAGCGGTTATGTGGATCCATTACATAATAATTTTAGCACGACGAAGCTCATTTTCTATATCCAATAGTTCTTCCTCATATTCAGTATAACCAGCCTGTTTATAGACATGCAGTTGCTGAAGCCGCCGGATTAGCTTATTTGGATTGTTCCAGTAGACAAATTTAACAAATGATTTTTAGGTGTAAACAAAGCATTACCATTATCATTATTATCTTCATCATCATCATCATCATACCATTATCATTATCATCATCATCATCATCATCATCATCATCATGTTCATTATAATCCTAATCACTATTACTATATAGTCCTTTTTGATCCTTTTTCACTACCACATTTTGCACAGTCTGTGTTGCCTTTGATAATGTTGGGAGTTTTTCAGACATTGACAACTGTCCTAACATGACTCTCTGAGGAGATGATACATGCTTCTTAACAAACAATGCACTATCTTGAGCTGCAATATCTTTTTCTGGGACAAGTGTTTTAGCATTTTGAAGAGTTTTTTTAAACAGCAACGATGTTTTATCTGGTACACTACATTGATGATCACTCTCACTTAAGACATCACTATTTTTACTTTTCAGCTCACCTCGACACTGTTTTGAACGATGTTTTGAACAACGCCAAATAACAGTTCCATTTTTATTAGTTCGTTTTACAATATATGTATATCCTTTATAGAATGCGTATGGCATACCATTGCTATTTGTTGATACTTCCATGTCAATTGTCAAGCATGAACTAATCTCTAGCAAAGTTCACTCGATAATATAAATAATAGTTTAAAGTGAGAGGAAAAGTGGGTGCAAGAGTGGGTGCAAGAGTGGGTGCAAGAGTGGGTGTAAGAGTGGGTGCAAAAGTGGGTGTCGCTTATAGTAGGCATGAATTTTACTAGAATGTGATTTGAGTAAATGTAATTTCTAAACCCAAGTAGTGAATAGTCAGCTGGTTTTGATCTATGCAAGCGTAAACATGTCACATACACTGGTGATGGATACTCAAGGCTTTAAGGTCAACGAAAACAAGTACAGTATATATTTAAAGAGGTGGCTATCATTGATTGCACAACACGCGGGTTACCATATCTTTTTTTCGGACTAGTGTTTTAACATTTGAAGTATTTTTTTAAACAGCAACGATGTCTTATCTGTCACACTACATTGATGATCACTCACACTTAAGACCTCACTATTTTTACTTTTTAGTTCACTTTGACACTGTTTGAAACGATGTTTTGAACAACGTCAAATAACAGTTCCATTTTATTGGTTCGTTTTGCAATATACGTATAACCTTTATAGTATGCATATGGCTTACCATAACTATTCGTTGATACTTCCATATCAATTTTCAAGCATGAAATAATCTCCAATAAATTTCGCTCGATAATAGAAATAATAGTTTAAAGTGAGTGCAAATGTGGGTGCAAAAGTGGGTGCAAAAGTGAATGTAAAAGTGAGTGCAAAAGAGGGTGTAGTTTATAGTAGGCATGATTTTTACTAGAATGTGATTTGAGTAAATGTAATTTCTAAACCCAAGTAGTGAGTAGTCAGTTGGTTTTGATTTATGCAAGAGTATACATGTCTCATACACTGATGATGGATACTCAAGGCTTCATGGTCAACAAAAACAAGTATATAGTTAAAGAGGTAACTATTATTGATTGCACAACACTGAATCTATATTTTGAAATTTTGACAAAGGGCCTAAGTGCACTTTTGTTAATATCTCGCGAACCAATAAGACTAGGGCATTGTATGAGGTATTGTTGGACTTTTTGCCGAAGACTGCTGGTAAACACCTATGTTCCCACGACCTTTTTAAAGATGGCGGCTAACCCACGAGGGGTGATTTAAAAGTAATCCAAGCGGCGCTTGTCGATAAGCAAACCAATAATCAAAGGGGGGTATGACAGAGCTTGAGGCGATAACCCCTTTTGATTGATCCCTGTTGATTTGCCCCTTTGGACTGGTCCCCGTTGACTACTCTCTCTGGACGGGTCCTTTTTGAAGGGAGTCATTTTTGACGGGACCCTGCTGACGGGTCACTGTGGACGGGTCCCTGTTGACAGGTCCTTTTGACTAATCCCTTTGGACCGGTCCCTTTGGACTGATCCCTATGGGTTGACCCATGCATTTAGCCAAATTATGTCAAAGGGACGGGTCCAAAGGGATTAGTCAAAAGGACCTGTCAACAGGGACCCGTCCACAGTGACCCGTCAACAGGGCCCCGTCAAAAATGACTCCCTTCAAAAAGGACCCGTCCAGAGGGAGTAGTCAACGGGGACCAGTCCAAAGGGGCAAATCAACAGGGATCAATCAAAAGGGGTTATCGCCTCAAGCTCTGTCATACCCCCCTTTGATTATTGGTTTGCTTATCGACAAGCGCCGCTTGGATTACTTTTTAATCACCCCTCGTGGGTTAGCCGCCATCTTTAAAAAGGTCGTGGGAACATAGGTGTTTACCGGCAGTCTTCGGCAAAAAGTCCAACAATACCTCATACAATGCCCTAGTCTTATTGGTTCGCGAGATATTAACAAAAGTGCACTTAGGCCCTTTGTCAAAATTTCAAAAAATAGATTCAGTGTTGTGCAATCAATAATAGTTACCTCTTTAACTATATACTTGTTTTTTTTTGACCATGAAGCCTTGAGTAACCATCATCAGTGTATGAGACATGTATACGCTTGCATAAATCAAAACCAACTGACTACTCACTACTTGGGTTTAGAAATTACATTTACTCAAATCACATTCTAGTAAAAATCATGCCTACTATAAACTACACCCACTTTTGCACTCACTTTTACATTCACTTTTGCACTCACTTTTGCACCCACTTTTGCACTCACTTTTACACTCACTTTTGCACCCACTTTTGCACCCACATTTTCACTCACTTTAAACTATTATTTCTATTATCGAGCGAAATTTATTGGAGATTATTTCATGCTTGAAAATTGATATGGTAGTATCAAGGAATAGTTATGGTAAACCATATGCATACTATAAAGGTTATACGTATATTGCAAAACGAACCAATAAAATGGAACTGTTATTTGACGTTGTTCAAAACATCGTTTCAAACAGTGTCAAAGTGAACTAAAAAGTAAAAATAGTGAGGTCTTAAGTGTGAGTGATCATCAATGTAGTGTGACAGATAAGACATCGTTGCTGTTTAAAAAATACTTCAAATGTTAAAACACTAGTCCGAAAAAAAGATATGGTAACCCGCGTGTTGTGCAATCAATGATAGCCACCTCTTTAAATATATACTGTACTTGTTTTCGTTGACCTTAAAGCCTTGAGTATCCATCACCAGTGTATGTGACATGTTTACGCTTGCATAGATCAAAACCAGCTGACTATTCACTACTCGGGTTTAGAAATTACATTTACTCAAATCACATTCTAGTAAAATTCATGCCTACTATAAGCGACACCCACTTTTGCATCCACTCTTGCACCCACTCTTGCACCCACTTTTCCTCTCACTTTAAACTATTATTTTTATTATCGAGTGAACTTTGCTAGAGATTAGTTCATGCTTGACAATTGACATGGAAGTATCAACAAATAGCAATGGTATGCCATACGCATTCAATAAAGGATATACATATATTGTAAAACGAACTAATAAAAATGGAACTGTTATTTGGCGTTGTTCAAAACATCGTTCAAAACAGTGTCGAGGTGAGCTGAAAAGTAACAAGAAGTTCCGTTAAGAACTATACAGCCTACTTTTCATGCCAATGATTATTCTACAGAATATGAACCTATCTAGAATAATGACGAAATTAAGTTGCTAATATCGAAATTTCCAATTAGTTCGAAATACTGTATACCTGGCATAATGTATCCTAATAGAGCACTACAGTTGGCAGCCCTGATGACTGAATATATTCTTAGTTCCATCTCTTAAGGTACAAAATACAAAATTTGGTTGAAGTCCAATGAATCGCATGGTCGTTACATGCAGTTAAACATTGGATCTAACAGCGCGCGTAAAATCATGTTGGCAACAATGTCATGCATGTATTGGTCAGAAATAATCTCCAATAATATGATCTATTGTTGTGCCAATTTTGAATGAAATCCATTAGTTAGTATAGAAGTTACATGCATTTTAAAATTGGACCTATCAGCAGGCTTAGAATCATGTTGGCAGCACTGACGTATATTAGTTACTCCAAATTCGTCTAGAATGCCAGGTACTATACGTGTGCAAATTTTAGAGCTATTGGCTTGCATACTTTCTGATATATTGATATTAGGGTAACAAAAATAGGGACATCACATATTAACAGTTGGCAGCCCTGGTTGCTCCTTAGAATACGCATAGTTATATCTGTTATGGTACACATAACACATACGAAATTTGGTTGAAATCCAAATGATAGTATGGAAGTTGCATGTATTTAAAGTTGGACCTGTCAGCAGGCTTAGAATCATGTTGGTAGCACTGACGTATATAAGTTACTCCAAATTAATATAGAATGTCAGGTACTATACGTGTGCATAGTTTAAAGCTGTCGGCTTGCATACTTTCTGATATATTGGTATTTGGATAAAATAAATTAGGAGCATTTATTAACAGTTGGCAGCCCTGGTAGGTCTTAAGAATACGCTCAGTCATATCTGGTTATGTACACATACAACATACGAAATTTGGTTGAATTCCAATTGATAGTGTAGAAGTTATATGCATTTAAAAATTGGACTTATCAGGAGGCTTATAATCATTTTGGCAACACTGCCATGTTTGGTCTCCTGGAAATTAAACTGAAATATTATGATCTGTACGTGTGCCAATTTTGAAATAGCTCCCATTCATACTTTCCAAGATATCCAACATGGAGCTCAAATTTCAATAGCGATTTTTTAGCAGTTGGTAGCACTGACATCATTTTCAAATATGGCCGTGAGATATTCAGGTGTAGATCTTTACTCCTACCAAATTTTGTTTCGATTGCTGCAGCCGTTTAGGAGTTGATAGGGGGGGACACACACACAGCCAGACAGACAGACAGAAGGACAGACAGACAGACAGACAGACAGACAGACAGACAGACAGACACACATTTGCCCGATCTCATAAGTCTACTTTTTCCTCATTTTTGCAAAATGTGAAAAGTAGGCTAAAAATAGTGATGTCTTAAGTGAGAGTGATCATCAATGTAGTGTACCAGATAAAACATCGTTGCTGTTTAAAAAAACTCTTCAAAATGCTAAAACACTTGTCCCAGAAAAAGATATTGCAGCTCAAGATAGTGCATTGTTTGTTAAGAAGCATGTATCATCTCCTCAGAAAGTCATGTTAGGACAGTTGTCAATGTCTGAAAAACTCCCAACATTATCAAAGGCAACACAGACTGTGCAAAATGTGGTATTGCAAAAGGATCAAAAAGGACTATATAGTAATAGTGATGAGGATTATAATGAACATGATGATGATGATGATGATGATGATGATAATGATAATGGTTATGATGATGATGATGTTGATGATGAAGATAATAATGATAATGGTAATGCTTTGTTTACACCTAAAAATCATTTGTTAAATTTGACTACTGGAACAATCCAAGTAAGCTAATCCGGCGGCTTCAGCAACTGCATGTCTATAAACAGGCTGGTTATACTGAATATGAGGAAGAACTATTGGATATAGAAAATGAGCTTCGTCGTGCTAAAATTATTATGTAATGGATCCACATAACCGCTTAAACTATTTCTTGACAATACATGTTATATTTTCTACCAATCTGCTACCATTTTGCTCTCACTTTTGTTATCACTTCAAACTGTACATATTAAATATAAAAGCCAACGCTAAATTATTTTATTATCAGAACAGTTATAACCTTTGTAGTGAGCAAATCATACTAACAGGTTAGTTGCTACTATGGAACTTACTACAACTAACAAGGGTAAACAACGTGTACTCTATAAAGGCTACTCTTATAACTATAATCGTCAAAATGTAAAAGGAATAATATTTTGGCGATGCTCAAAAGAGAGGTCAAAAAAATGTCGAGGCAATCTAAAAAGTAGAAATGGTAAGGTTTTAAGTGTGAGTGATCATCAATGTGGTGTACCAGATGAAACACTGTTGGTGTCAACAATTAATCATGACAATGCTAAAACGCTAGTACAAGAAAAAAAATGTTGCTACTCAAAATAGTGCAGTGTTTATTGAGCAACATTTAACCCCTGCTGTAAAAGTTATGTTTAATCCATCTTCCACATCTCAAGAGTCGTCAACATCACAGACTATGCAAAAAGGTTGTGTTGTTGTTGTTTTAAGGGGTTGAACTACAAGGTTATCTACCCTTCATATGCAAGAGAATCAAAAAGGACTAAATAGTAATAGAGAAAAAAGAAATGTATTTTGAATGTAACTATTGTACAAGTACTTATATTAAATAAATAAAAATATTGTATGGGTATTGTCTGTTTTTTCTTAATTGCTATACCCACGTCCTACTATATTAATGCCATTGTTAACCATCAACAGTCTCCACCTATGTTCAGAAAGAAAGTGATCTTAAACAATACACTCTATCTATGGTTTGTGTACCTAGTATCATAATAATACACATAATAATACAGTGTCGTCAAGCCATGTTCAGGCAATAGTAATGTTAGGTAAGGGGTTCGAACCCTTGCTTCCTTGTACAGGATTAGTTTTTACTCAACAGGAACCCATAATACTGTACTTTGAAACATGTCACATCTCATTACAAAATGTTAACTGTATCGTTTCCTAAGACCCCAGCTGCTGGCTAGAAGCTAGCAGACTGTGCAACATAAACAGTGTCACCATGTTCATCCTTTAAAAAAATTCAATATTTATTATTATTTTTCTTATTATTGTTCATTAAGAGTAGTGTAAAGTTGTCTTTGTGACGTAACGGTTATAATAGTTAGCTGGCACTCTAAAGCTCTTGAGTTCAATTCGAGCTTTAACATAAAATTTTAAAAGTATATTAGAACTATAACAGGTCTACTAAGTCTCGGGTGATTCAAATAAGTAGATGTGGTTTGATTCACACTTTAACGATAGAACACGACGGTTTTTTATTTTTTTAAATAATGATAGCCATTTGTTCATTTTTTTTTCATTTTCACATTTCACACATTGCCATTTGTCAATTTTCCATGTACACGATTTGAAAATGTCAGTTTAAAGTTTTTGGATTTCATGATACGGAAACAAGAATTTACCATTTTGTTGTTTACACATTTGTCAATTTCCCATTTACATTTTTAAATGACAGTTTTAAGTTTTTAAATTGTTTTGATATGGAAACATGGATTTCCTAATTTTTTTCATATCACAGACGACACGTTTATGATTTAGTCCATGCTGAAAGTTTAGTTTTGTTAAACACACATATGATGATTTAAATTTTCTTGAAATCACCTTAATGGAAGTGCTTGGCCATGGCAATAGTGCATTCTCTTTCTGTTTGTTTCCAAAAACATACAGGCCTACTACTACTACTACTACTACTACTACTGTAGGTAAGGCTGTTTTACAAAATAACACCTATCTACCGCTGCATTAAAAAAACACAAGTGTTAAAAAAATTACATTATACTATTTACCATTTGCTATATACATTAATTACCACCCCACCATCCTACCTTGCCGTGTTTGCTTTGGTTGAACAATCAATGCTACCCACACCCACCCACACCCACACACACACACACACACACACACACAAGCTTTCTCTCTCTATCATTCTATCTATAGTCATACATTCACACAACCATACCTGTCTTAAAAACAAATACAACCACGCTATTTATCCTTGACATGCACACTTATCCCAAATAAATTTTAGTTATACATTTAACATTTACTATTACAAAAAATATTTCCACTATTTACAATTACAAAAATGAATATTTACAAAATACTAAATCTACTGGTTACAAAAAAGCCATGTCTCTAAACAATAAAATATAGAAGTCACACCTCCACCTCGTGGTTATAACCCTATGGTAGGCTAATGCATAGGTCATTCATCTGCATTCATTTGCTATCCATCAAGGTAAAACTGCATTTTCTCTGTTCCACAAGATACAAATTTGATTGCTGGATTGTATCCCGCACTGTTTATGCGATATAGCTTTGCCAATTCATAAAACCGCTAGGTAGTTCTCTACATATAGCAATTTTACCACTGCTCTACCTACGCCTTTTGCTATTTGGTTTTCTTACATTCTAGTGTGTGATAGCATTAACTGTATATCAAACCCAGTTCACCTTTGTATTTGTAATCCAAGTAATAATTTGAAAAGACACAAATGTAATCAGTTTTAAACGTTATCTCTGTTTTGTTTTGTTTAATATGTTTATGACATGCATATTAACCTGAAATCGAACCCTGGTGAAAAGGCTAACAGCTTAACCACTACACCACCATGCCCTTGTTTCTTAGTTTGACTCGTTCTAGGCCTCAGACCTGGAAATCGAGTTAAGACCACCAGTACACGAGCTAAAAGTGCTTAACACTGCAACACAAAATGGATAGCTGGTAACATTATACAACCGGAAATGATTATATTTCTGTTAGCAATGCATTTTGTCATCAGCCTACTGCCTGAGCACTGACAGCAACACAGTTTAGTTTAGAACAAGCGTGTGTGTGTGTGGATTATTAGCCTCAAGTATTTAAAGCTTGTTGTGTGTAGCGACCATCTTGTCCCGGTAACCACTGAGCATTTTTTTGTGTGTTAGCTATCCTCTTTAACCAATCAATTAAAGATAGTCTACTCTTAATTCTTGAATCGATAAATCAAAGTTTGTGTACACCGTTCGTCATTTATTAACCCATACCTGCAACCTATACTCTCTCTATACTGCAGTTTGATCTGAAAATCAAGTTTCAATGACTTGTCAGTCACCATACATGTAGCCTACACTAATTCTTTCTCTACCTAGCTATGTTTCATCACACATGGTAAACATCTCACGTGTTCGTATCCGATTATTAGTTTATAAAATCTCAGGTCGATGACCTTGATGTATTGGGTATTTTGGGTAAATTCATTGGTCATGGGAAAGGGTTGACCATTCTAAGTCCTATGACACCTCACATGTTGATATTCGATTATTAGTTTATAAAATATTAGGTCAATGACCTTGCTGTTTTGAATCTTTTGGGTAAATTCGTTGGTCATGGAAAAGGGTTGACCATCCTGAGTCCCATTACACCTCACTTGAGCCTCTCTGATTAATAGTTTATAAAATCATAGGTCAATGACCTTGCTGTTTTAGATATTTTGGGTAAATTTGTTGGTCATGGAAAAGGGTTGACCATCCTGAGTCCTATGACACCTCACTTGACCCTCTCTGATTATTAGCTAGCGAGATATTAACAAAAGTGCAGTTAGGCCCTTTTGACATAAATAAATAATATATTCAAAAACAGAATGTCACCTCAAGTCCAACGACCTCTCATACAGGTCCCTAGCCTTACTGATTCATGAGATATTAAAAAGCTAATGACCTTAGATCTTTTGGGTAAATTCGTTGGTCATGGAAAAGGGTTGACCATCCTGAGTCCTATGACACCTCACTTGACCCTCTCTGATTATTAGTTAGCGAGATATCAACAAAAGTGCAGTTAGGCCCTTTCGACATAAATAAATAATATATTCAAAAACAGAATGTCACCTCAAGTCCAACGACCTCTCATACAGGTCCCTAGCCTTATTGATTCATGAGATATTAAAAAGCTAATGACCTTAGATCTTTTGGGTAAATTCGTTGGTCATGGAAAAGGGTTGACCATCCTGAGTCCTATGACACCTCACTTGACCCTCTCTGATTATTAGTTAGCGAGATATTACCAAAAGTGCAGTTAGGCCCTTTTGACATAAATAAATAATATATTCAAAAACAGAATGTCACCTCAAGTCCAACGACCTCTCATACAGGTCCCTAGCCTTATTAATTCATGAAATATTAAAAACCTATTAGTTTTGGATCTTTTGGTAATTAAAAAAAATAACACATTTATAAATCATTATTCAAAAAGCCCGCCCGCTTACAAAAACCCCAAGTGCGCATGCATAAAAACAAAAAAAAACATGTTAATTCATAATAGCAATCGGCTCTTTACATGCGTTTCATGTGGAACAACGTTCAATTTCATTATAGCATTAGAGACCATGGGTCAGTCCATAGGGACCAGGCCAAAGGGACCGGTCCAAAGGGATCAGTCCAAAGGACAAGGACTCGTCCACAAGGACTTGTCCACAAGGACTCGTCAACAATGACCTGTCAACAATGACCTGTCCACAAGGACTTGTCCACAAGGACCTGTCAACAATAACCCATCAACAGGGGCCCGACAGCAGGGGGCTCGTCAACAATAACAGGGGCTCTCATCTCAAGGCCTAACATACCCCTCTTTGATTATTGGTTTGCAGAACAACGTTACATTCCATATCGGCATTCAAACTCTCACATGTTGCAATTGGAAAGAGAGATTCTCTAAAAAATTCAATTTCACCCCCTAGGTTTTATTTTTGGGGTGGAAATATGTTGTCCATTGGAAAGGGGGTGTCAGCCCGAGTTCAATGACACCTCATTGGTCAAAATCCGACCATGCGTTCGAGAGATATCGCGTCGCCGCCATCTTGTGAGGAGGGTGAGGAGGAGGAGGCATCTGAACCGCTACAAACACACTACTGACGTAGATATATAAATGTCTTGCATATGTCATAGTATTTTCTTATTACCTTAAAGGTTCGTGGTGATTTTGTCTTTGTGTTTGGGATTGTAACTACAATGGTTGATCCGATTTCCAATTTGAACTTTCAAATCTTGTAATTCATGTCCGACATGTTGGATTTTGAGCGCATGCACAAAGCTTTCCTTACCTAATTGGTCAATGAATGAGCTCCGATTGGCTGGAGAAACTGTTTTATAATGAACAATAGTACTATAATGACCCTCATTATGATACATTTTTCTGACATATAATATTGACATTTCGACATCGTCCAACATAAGAAGGTTTATAGTTCATTCAGTAACATTTGCCTCAGCTGCATTGGATGGTAAAATCTCTTTTGATCAAATGTTAGTATTTCCCAATGATAAGGCTGTGAGAAAACATGCTTTTCGCTCAAAACTGAATATATCCATCACTTATAATATATTGAACTAAATGAATATATCTTTTTTTAAATTTGGGCATTTAATTTCTAATTGTACCTATTTAGCCCGGTCAAGTTAGACATGCAAGGTTACAAAAATTCGCATAGAGCTCAAAATTTGTACTAAGGGTTGATACACCATTATAAATGAAATGTGAAAAGTCTCCAACGATCCGACAACGGCAAAAAAAATATTCGATGTCAAAGTTCGCAAATATGGTTTTTTTTCGTTTTTCAGCCAAACGGTATGTTTTATCATAAAAATAGATCACACTAACATTGTAGATCTTTCCAAAATCTATAAAAAATGTCCCAACACATTTTCTCCTAAGAGTCACCGTTTTTGAGATATAACGATTCAAAAAGTTGAAAAAGTTGTATTCTTCATAATATGCACGTTTCCACGCCACCTGTGAGGTAGTGTACTTGGCGCGTCTTTTTTAGCCTACTTTCGATTTTTGCAAAAAATGAAAGTAGACTTATGAGATCAACACAGGGCGAAAAAAGTGTGTCTGTCTGTGTGTGTGTATGTGTGTGTGTGAGTCTGTGTGTGTGTATGTGTGTGTGTGAGTCTGTGTGTGTGTGTGTGAGTGTGTGTACTCTGAATGTCTGTCCCCCCCTATCAATTCGAACACGGTGAATGCGAATTGAACGAAATTTGGTACAAAGGTAGCTCTAGCAAAGGACACCTCAGTGTCATGTTTTATATCGCCGCCATCTTTACTAAAACTGAATGGCGGCCACTCAAACGTTCAAAACGTGAAATCAAATAACGACTAACCAAATCATCCAATCTCTACCAAATTTGGTAACAACATACCTTCGTATAGGATGCGTCTTGTGACCAAACTACAAGGTCGTCCGCCATACCATTTCAGGATGGCGGCCGTGCGAATTATGCAAACTTTATAATCCATATCATGGGACCCACCAGTTCCGATTATCGAGCCGAGAATCGTTTTAACTGTTCTAAAGGAAGAGGCACGTACGAAATTAAAAGTTTATTTTGTAATACTATAGTGCAGACGTGATTTTAAAAAGCTCAGCTGATTCATTAATAAGACAAGATGGCAGCGGATATCTTGTGCCTGACTTATATTTCACTAATTTGAGTATTGAATGCAATATAGCGTACTGATAAAAAATAAATAAACTTTGTATGAAATGCTTTATATATAAATAATATACTCCAGTGATGAAATCGTTTAGTATAAATCATTATTTGCTAACAAGTTCTATGTAAGTCATTTTAAATAGAACGATATTCGTTGACACAATTAGCTCAGTGGTAGAGCGATAGCCTGTCGCTCAGATTCCTATGGTTCAAACCCGATCAGAACTAGTTTTTTTGCTTGAAATGTTATATGTTTATTGTTTTGTAATGACTCAGATGTTTTAAAATTAAGCGTTATATTGTGCAAATTATGGTGTAAAATATATATTTAATTAAAACATAATTCGCCAGCAGATTTACTCGAGACATCTAGCTGCCAAAAAGGTAACTTCCAGATTTTATTGAAAAGTTTCTTCTTCTGGCCGCTAGAATGCACTCGCTCTGTTAGGATTATATTGTTCGATATTTCACCACTAGATGTCCCGACTAGTCTACGTGGGGATCCATTGATTACTATACCATTATCATTCTATGCGCATCGAATTTGAAGAATGACAAGTTGATACTACGATACATTTTAACTTTTTATTTTAAAGGGTTTGTAACAGCCTATTTTGCGTTACTTGAAAATGTTATTAAGCGTTATATTGTCCACATTATGGTGTAAAATATATATTTAATTAAAACATAATTCGCCAGCAGATTTACTCGAGACATCTAGCTGCCAAAAAGGTAACTTCCAGATTTTATTGAAAAGTTTCTTATTCTGGCCGCTAGAATGCACTCGCTCTGTTAGGATTATATTATCGAAAATATCCACATAGTTTGTATACACACGTCTCTGTAGGGTCATGGAAAGATTTGTTAATTCAATTAGGGTTGTGAAAGCCATGCACAACCAGACGTGTAAAGACATGCCTCAACTCAAAGTTGGATGTTGCCCACGGCAGGTCGTAATAATAATAATAATAATGTTATTGGTTTTACATCCCTTTTAACTACTGCTGCTTTTAGAGACACCGGGGTGCCGGAATTTTGGCCCGAAGGGGATCTTTAACGTGCCAGTAAATGTACTGACACGGCTCCCTCGCATTTGTGCACCCTCAAATGCCAGCTGACTGCGCCAGGATACGAACCTGCAACCTAGGGCCCAGCAAGCGAGAACGTTACCGCTGAGCCACGCCGCCAGTCCGGTCGATTATGTCTCCAGATCCATAACATTCTTGATATACTTCTTATCTTTCTTTCTTTCTTTCTTCAATGATGGTAGCAGTTTTTATCTAGGTCGTGGCGTTTGGTAGAGGTAAATCGTTTCTAAGGTCTTCAACAAAGAATAGTTCTATTATACTCTTTGATAATAACAACGAGTTATAACTATACTCATACATTTAGGAGAAAGTAGGCTATATGTTCTTTACTGAACATCTTGTTTAGCCTACTTTCGATTTTTGCAAAAAACGAAAGTAGACTTATGAGATCAACACAGGGCGAAAAAATTGTGTCTGTCTGTTCGTGTGTATGTGTGTGTGTGAGTCTGTGTGTGTGTGTATGTGTGTGTGAGTCTGTGTGTGTGTGTGTGTGTCTGTGTGTGTGTGAGTGTGTGTACTCTGAATGTCTGTCCCCCCCCTATCAATTCGAACACGGTGAATGCGAATTGAACGAAATTTGGTACAAAGGTAGCACTAGTAAAGGACACCTCAGTGTCATGTTTTATATCGCCGCCATCTTTACTAAAACTGAATGGCGGCCACTCAAACGTTCAAAACGTAAAATCAAATAACGACTAACCAAATCATCCGATCTCTACCAAATTTGGTAACAACATACCTTCGTATAGGATGCGTCTTGTGACCAAACTACAAGGTCGTCCGCCATACCATTTCAGGATGGCGGCCGTGCGAATTATGCAAACTTTATAATCCATATCATGGGACCCACCAGTTCCGATTATCGAGCCGAGAATCGTTTTAACTGTTCTAAAGGAAGAGGCACGTTTGAAATTAAAAGTTTATTTTGTAATACTATAGTGCAGACGTGATTTTAAAAATCTGAACTGATTCAGTAATAAGACAAGATGGCAGCGGATATCTTGTGCCTGACTTATATTTCACTAATTTGAGTATTGCATGCAATATAGCGTACTGATACAAAATAAATAAACGTTGTATGAAATGCTTTATATATAAATAATATACTCCAGTGATGAAATCGTTTAGTATAAATCATTATTTGCTAACAAGTTCTATGTAAGTCATTTTATATAGAACGATATTCGTTGACACAATTAGCTCAGTGGTAGAGCGTTAGCCTATCGCTCAAATGCCTATGGTTCAAACCCGTTCAGAGCTAGGTTTTTTTTGCTTGAAATGTTATATGTTTATTGTTTTGTAATGACTCAGATGTTTTAAAATTAAGCGTTATATTGTGCATATTATGGTGTAAAATATATATTTAATTAAAACATAATTCGCCAGCAGATTTACTCGAGACATCTAGCTGCCAAAAAGGTAACTGCACGTCGACCTACTTATTAACTTCCAGATTTTATTGAAAAGTTTCTTCTTCTGGCCGCTAGAATGCACTCGCTCTGTTAGGATTATATTGTTCGATATTTCACCACTAGATATCACGACTAGTCTACGTGGGGCTCCATTGATTACTATACCATTGGCATTCTATGCGCATCGAATTTGAAGAATGACAAGATGATACTACGATACATTTTTACTTTTTATTTTAAAGGGTTTGTAACAGCCTATTTTGCGTTACTTGAAAATGTTATTTGAAGTAAAGAACAAAACGATTTCACATAGTAGTTTGTATACACACTTCTATGTAGGGTCATGGAAAGATTTGTTAATTCAATTAGGGTTTTCGATTCCCGGTCAAAGCATGTGAGATTTTCGAAGTGAAATGCCATGTCTTGTGGTTCGGATTCCACGTAAAAAGGAGGTCCCGTGGCTCATAATCACAAGATTCACGGTCACGTAAAACTACAATCTTCCTTCCTTTTTTTTCAATTAGGGTTGTGAAAGCCATGCACAACCAGACGTGTAAAGACATGCCTCAACTCAAAGTTGGATGTTGCCCACGGCAGGTCGTATATGTAATAATAATAATAATAATGTTATTGGTTTTACATCCCTTTTAACTACTGCTGCTTTTAGAGACACCGGGGTGCCGGAATTTTGGCCCGAAGGGGTTCTTTAACGTGCCAGTAAATGTACTGACACGGCTCCCTCGCATTTGTGCACCCTCAAATGCCAGCTGACTGCGCCAGGATACGAACCTGCAACCTAGGGCCCAGCAAGCGAGAACGTTACCGCTGAGCCACGCAGCCAGTCCGGTCGATTATGTCTCCAGATCCATAACATTCTTGATATACTTCTTATCTTTCTTTCTTCAATGATGGTAGCAGTTTTTATCTAGGTTGTGGCGTTTGGTAGAGGTAAATCGTTTCTAAGGTCTTCAACAAAGAATAGTTCTATTATACTCTTTGATAATAACGAGTTATAACTATACTCATACATTTAGGAGAAAGTAGGCTATATGTTCTTTACTGAACATCTTGTTTTTAACGTGGTTTCCCCGGTAGGCCTATTCCACTATTCATTGTGATCCTGTTTAATTCAATAATATTTAATAATAAACAAGTAGTTCCGTGGAGAACTATACAGCCTATTTTCATATATCCTACTTATGTTAATTGCCACTATCAACATACACAATTTCAGTTTGATTGCTGTTATAGATTCGTAGATATTGAGAACCGACTAAATATTTCGGATGGTTGCCATGTTCGATTTTATATATGTAGGTCCTAGAGTTATGTACTGTTACATGCAGATTATTGTGAACGTGTAGTATTCAAACTTCAATCGCATAATTAGGACACAAGAAAAAACAAGGAGATTTTAAAATTTTTCACAGCTGCCACCTTGAGGTTATGGAAACAATTGAAATAAATTAGATGCCAGTGGATTAACATTCGTATAAGGATTTACTGTACCAAGTTTCACTGCACGCGGATGGTTAAATTGCGAGAAACGTCCATGTGAATATTTATAATTCGCGTCACCGCCATGTTGGATTTGTGATCACCAGGATATTTAAAGTCCTATCGGTGAACTTAAGTTCATAGCCCCTATGAACATTAAAAAATGCAGTTTGATTGCTAAAATAGATTCGTAGATATTCAGTATCGTCTAAATATTTCGGATGGTCGCCATGTTGGATTGTTAAATGTATAGGCCATAGAGTCATGTACCATTAAAGGAAAATTATTGCGTAGGTTCATTATTCAAACTTTCACTTCGATCGCATGACTACATCACAATAAATAAAATCTTAATTTTAAAATTCGCACTGCCGCCATATTGAGGTTATGTAAACAATTGAACTAAATTAGATACCAGTGGATTACAATGTGTATAAATATTTCCTGTGCCAGGTTTCAGTGCGCTTGGAACATTAAATCGCGAGAAAGGTCTATTTAAAATTTTCAAATTCGCTTGGCCGCCATGTTCGTTTTGTAGTTAACCGGTTTTTGAAAGTCTTATAGATGGACTTCCAGTAGTCCCCTATATCTCCGTACAAAATTTCAGGGTTTTACCGCTAATAGTTTCAGAGATATAGAATGCCGGTGAAATATTTCGCACATCCGCCATCTTGTGATTATGTAAACAATTGAACGAAGTTAGATGTCGGTGCATTACAATGTATATAAACATATACTGTACCAAGTTTCATTGCGTTTGGTTGGTCAAATCGCGAGAAACGTCTATTTAAAAGTCGCAAATTCGCTTGGCCGCCATGTTGGTTTTGTAGTTACCAGATTTTCAAATGTCACATAAGTGAACTTATAGTAGTTCTCTCTATCACCATAGAAAATGTCAGGGTAATTTCGGTAATAGTTTCGGAGATATTGAATGCTGGTGAAATATTTCGCACAGCCGCCATGTTGGATTGGTGAGTCGTAACAAAATTTGGAGGGCACGGTCGAGGTCACCGGGAATAGTGCTATGAACTTGCCGAATTTCATTGAAATCGCTCCAGCCGTTTAGATTTTATTAGGGGAGGGGGGGGGGGCACACACACGAATCACACACACACACACGCGCGCTCACACACACGGACAAAAGGTGATCTCATAAGCCTATTTTTTCAAAATTGAAAATAGGCTAAAAATGGTACTATTGGAATTGATGAAAGCGGCGTGAATTTTATGAAATTGGGGGAAGATATTCGGAATCATCTAATATGTCTGCTTCCTCATGTTCTTGTTCTTCTTTTCTTCTGGTTCCTCTTCTTCTTGATATGGTTCTTCTTCTTCTTCTTCTCCTTGTTCCTCCTCTTCTTGCTCTTCTTCTTTTTCCTGCTGGGTGCAGGTAAATTGTCCTAAGAGCGATGAATCACATGTCTCCACGCTGATATCGTATGAACATTCTTCCGTTGGTAAATCAACATTGGAGCATGACTGGCCTTGACAACTGGCACACGCTAATGAACAAAATAATCCAACTTTTTTGCAGCCGCATTTAGCATTACATCCCTTTTTACAATTGCAAAACTGATATGTAAATAGTGTTCTATAGTCATTTGATTGAAATAAAATCATAACAACCTTTCTCCTTAAGTCTCCCATTATAAACCTATTGGGGAAAGTGTTGTTTATGAACGGGTCCGCTAGTAAAAAAAAGAGACAGTCAGTCTGAAAGACTGGACTTTATATCATTTTAAATGCTACAAATGCTTCCTCATGTTCTTCTCTTTCTTCTTGTGCCCCCTCTTCTTCTTCTTCTTCTTCCTGCTGGGTGCAGGTAAATTGTCCTAACACCGAAGAATCACAACGCTCTATCAAAGTTCCAACGTTCGCCACTAGGTATCATTGATATCTGGTGACGAAAGTTGGAACTACTTGAAATTGAACGGCACTAGTAGCTCACCCTTTAGGGTGTCCGTTGGAAGCAGCTACAGACTCAGGCGAGCCGAACATGTCTTCGGACACTCCCGGCATTAAAAGCCATACGATAAATAAATAAAAATCCTCGCTGATATCGTATGAACACTCTGATGGTAATCAGAATGGTACATGCTAATGAACAAAATAATCCAACATTTTTTGCAGCCGCATTTAGCATTACATCTCTTTTTACAATTGCTGATGTCCTGATAATTGAAAGAGCAAAAGAACAGTTCAACTTGACAAATAGAACTATTGTTGTTGGTGAAGACGTTGACTTACTGATATTACTTACTGCTCGAACTCCAACCGAAGAAATTTTTATTTTTTATTTTTATCTGGGAAAGCTCAACATCAGTTGAAACAAAAAACAAGTCCAATTACCTTGTCTTCCTCCAACCTCTACTTCTGCTCATCAACATCTATTTCGGGTATATTTTCAAGTTCTAGTGTGGATTGGTAATCAACTAGACCCAGAAGAGTGGGGCTGGATGTTAATCGACAATACATTGGAACCAATCCAGACTTTACCGCACCGGAAAACTCCTCAACAAAGTTCTACGTTCCCTAACTTAAGAAGGCAATCACTGAAAATTGGATCATCATAACACTCACCGGTTATTCGATATTTATGAAATTATACGATTTGAGAATTCATTTCTTTGATTTACTGTTTCTAAAATCCATGGACAATGATAAAGGAAAGACCTCAGATGTAAAAAAAAGACATGAAACAGGCGTCACAGCGGTTAAAATGTGAAGTGGACAGCAATTATGGAACATATTTTCCTACAGCAACAGTATCTGCAAATTGCACGCTTCGTACATTTTTTAAAGTCACTTTTTAAAGAAAGTATAGATATTTATGAAATTAGAGTGCAATTCGTCATTGCTAATGTCTATTCTCTTTCATTAGAATGCTCATTTGTCACGATCGGTCTCTTGTAAGCACCGGAGGAGAGATCTATACTACTGAAATAATATATATGATGATTAAATATTATTGAATTAAATGGGATAACAATAGATAGTGGAATAGGCCTACCGGGGAAACCACGTAAAAAACAAGAAGTTCCGTGACGAACTAAAGAGCCTACTTTTCTTAAAATTTAAGATTCATGCCAATCTATATAGACCTATCTAGAAAAATAGCGAAATTAAGTTGATAATATCGACATTTCTAATTAGTTCGAAATATACCTGTAGCCTAATAGAACACTACTGTTGGCAGCCCTGGTGACTGAATATATTCTTAGTTCCATCTCTTAAGATACAGAATACAATATTTGGTTGAAGTCCAATGGATAGCATGGACGTTACATGCAGTTAGACATAGGATCTATCAGCGCGCGTAAAATCATGTTGGCAACAATGTCACGCATGCGTTGGTCAGAAATAATCTGAAATATTATGATATCTTGCTGTGCCAATTTTGGATGAAATCCATTTGTTAGTATAGAAGTTACATGTATTTGAAAATTGGACCTATCAACAGGCTTAGAGTCATGTTGGCAGCACTGACGTATATTAGTTTCTCATAATTAATCTAGAATGTTAGGTAGTATACTTGTGCAAAGTTTGAAGCTGTTGGCTTACATACTTTCTGATATATTAATATTTGGGTAAAAAATAGAGACATCATTTATTAACAGTTGGCAGCCCTGGTTGCTCTTAAGAATAAGCATAGTCATATCTGTTATGGTACACATAGCACATAGGAAATTTGGTTGAAATCCAGTTGATATTATAGAAGTTACATGTATTTAAAAATTGGTCTTATCAGCAGTCTTAGAATCATGTTGGTAGCACTGATGTACATAAGTTACTCCAAATTAATTTAGAATGTCAGGTACTATACGTGTGCATAGTTTAAAGCTGTTGGCTTACATACTTTCTGATATATTGGTATTTGGATAAAAGAATAGAGATAACATTTATTGACAGTTGGCAGCCCTGTTGGCTCGTACGAATACGCCCAGTCATATTTGTTTATGTACACATATTACATACAAAATTTGGTTGAAATCCAATTGATAGTATAGATGTTATATGCATTTAAAATTAGACCTATCAGCAGGCTTATAAACATTTTGGCAACACTGCCATGCATGGCCTCCTGGAAATTTAACTGAAATATTATTATCCATACGTGTGCCAATTTTGAAATAGCTCCCATTCATACCTTCCAGGATATCCAACATGGAGCTCAAATTTCAATTGCGATTTTTCAGCAGTTGGTAGCACTGACATCATTTTCAAATATGGCCGTGAGATATTGAGGTATAGATATTTACTCCTACCAAATTTCGTTTGGATTCCTGCAGCCGTTTAGGAGTTGATAGGGGGGGGGGTGGACACACACACACACAGCCAGACAGACAGAAGGACAGAACAGACAGACAGACAGACAGACAGACAGACACACATTTGCCCGACCTCATAAGACTACTTTTTCCTCATTTTTGCAAAATGTGAAAAGTAGGCTAAAAACGCCAAGTACACTACCTCACAGGTGGCGTGGAAACGTGTGCATATTATGAAGAATACAACTTTTTCAATTTTTGAATCGTTATATCTCATAAACGGTGACTCTTAGGAGAAAAAGTGTTGATACAATTTGTATAGATAATTGTAGGATCTACAAGTTTAGTCTGATATATTTTTTATGATAAAACTTACCGTTTGGCTGAAAAATGCAAAGAACCATATTTGCGAACTTTGATCTTGAATATATTTTATTTGCCGTTGTCGGACCGATGGGGACTTTTCACATTTCATTTATAATGTTGTTTAGACCATTAGTACAAATTTTCAGCTCTTTGAGAATTTTTTGTAACATTGCCCCTATTTTTTGGGCTAACTTGACCGGGCTAATTAATATTAAGTTCAACATAAATATCACGAATTAGGATAAATTTTTGAGATAATGTGAAATATCCTGATTTTCATAGCTAAATACAACCACATTTTTTTTTTCAAAACTAAATATATCATTTCATTTTTATCAATCTTTTATCAATAACTTTTCATGTAGGCTACTATACATAATTTGGTGCACTTTTGGTGATAGTATTTTGATAATCCTGTCTGAAAATATATGTTTTTCCTGTCTCCCGTAAAATTCATGAATGTGGAGATATTCAGTTTTGAAAACAAACTCCTCAGTTGTGTTAGTACCGACAGCAGTGGCTACGCTTGCTAAAGCACAATGTTCGGTCAAGGGGCCGAGCTCTCTGCTGACTCGGTAGACGCGTGGGTTCGAACCCCACCGTCGGCCGTTCTTGAAATGGTTTTCCGTGGGTTCCCATTTTCAACACCAGGCAAATGCTGGGACGGTACCTTCTGACAGGCCACGGCCGCTTTCCTCCATATCCTTGCCCAGTTTCATTCATTCATTTATCTCATCTCTCAATCCGACTCGCAGGTCGCCCACGGGCGTCGACTAGAAAGACCTGCACTCCGCTCTCAGGAGGCCACACGACAAAAAAAAAAAAAAAAAATGTTGTGTTAGTTGAACTACTACTTACTTACTTACTCCTTGGCCTCCCGGAAATCTCCACCCAATATTTCCCCGTTGACTGCTTTGGTTCTCCATTTTCTGACCCCCATCCTTCTCAGATCCTCCTCCACGTTATCCAGCCATCTTGTCCTAGGTCTTCCCATCACACGACGTCCTCTTGCCTTCCTATCGAAGACCTTCCTTACCATCCTGTTCATTCTCTCTACATGTCCCAACCAACGTAGTATACTACTCTTTATTTCCACTACTATATCTGGCCCCATGGTGTTTTTTTTTTGGGCGTACGGAATGGCTTTTTAGAGCCAGGAGAGTCCGAGGACATGTTCGGCTCGCCAGAGTTTTGTAGCTGCTTCTAGACGGACACCCATTGGGTGAGCTACAAGTGCCGTCGCGTGTGGAGTGTTGTCTAGGGAGAAAAGTGTTAATGTAAAGACGAGGAATTGGAAGGTAGCGGCTGTGGCCTATAGTTAGGGACCAATCCCGGCATTTGCCTGAAAGGAAGATGGGAAACCACAGAAAACCATCTTCAAGGTTGCCGGTAGGGGGATTCGAAACTCCTCGCCTCCCGGATGTGAGCGACTCCCTGCAGCCACACCGTAACGACCACGGCTATCTCACCAGGTCCCGTGGTGTTGATGTAGTGTTGTTGCCTCTGACCCGGAGGCCCCAGGATCGATTCCCGGCTCCGACAGGGATTTTAGAAACTGACATGAGGGCTGGAACGGTGTGCACTCGGCCTCGCGAGGAGAATTGAGTAGCTGTCTGACAGTGAGGTAGAGCCCTGATCACTAGAACCAAGATTACTGGCCGAGGGGACCCGATGCGCTGATCACGCATTAGCCCAATATCTGCACTCCAAATGGCTGGGCAGCGGTCGCTTGGTAGGCCTAGGCCGTTCATGGCCTGTAGTGCCAGGAGTTATTTATATCTGGCTTACCATACAATTCTCTTATCTCCATATTATTTCTAATTCGACAGAATTCACGCTTTTTACTGGTCCATATACTTTCCTTAGTATCCTCCGGGGTTACTCAGTGGTCTTACATTCCATGTCCCAAAACACCAATTCATGTTCCAATTCCGTTGCCAATGCCGTTTATCCATTTCATCCGTCCGGTTTCCTTTGTCCTTTGGTTCCATGACAAGTACTTTTTTCCTGGGTGGGTTTGTTAGTCCCACGCCCAATCACCTACCTGCAGGAGCAGGGTCTTACCGCTCTTAGTCTGACTCATCACCTTAGGCCTGTCCAGTCAAAGCTCCCGTTGATATAACCGCAAGGATCATTTGAGTTCGCAAGCCTCCTATCACCCGGCAATATCAGATTGCCTTCTGCAAGGTGACGGTATTTCCCAGCTAACGAATTGTTGACAGTGGTGGAAATCGGAACTAATGCGCTCCGCCCAGACATATGCCTGGGATAGACGTGCAGTCGTCGCCAGCGAGACCTCATCGCATGCCGTGTGTGTGCATGGTTCATGCTGTGTGGTACCTATCCCTTGTGTGCAGGAGCTTCATCGTATAATACAATGTAACGTCGAGCAGGTTAGTAGTACTGTTCTCATTGTATGACTGTACATGCGTTCCCCCCCTTACCCAGCACCCGCCCGCGGAAGCCATAACGTGGCGAGCTGACGTAATGTATACACAACAGCCCCACTCCACGTCTGGCGGTGACAATTCCCTGGTAGAGTAGTACCGTTTGAAGGGGTTTAACTACTACTGCGACTAAATAAATGTACATAATATTATAAATAATATCATTTACTGTGATCATTTAAAATGAACCATCATAATATTTGCCTCGAGATGAGAGTGGAAAACCACAGAAAAGCATTTCAAAAACTGCCAAATGTAGGGTTCAAATCCACCCATATACCGAGACCTCATTCATTGCCGTACACCTTAGCACGCGTAGCTGACTCGATCTGTATGCTTTTCATAAATTCCTTTTTACCATGATATTGCATCACCTCCATGTTATGAGTTTGTTGTTCTTCACACACCCAGGCAGCAGAATTCATATGAAAACGCTGTATTTCGTATCTTCTCCTCCGAGTTATGAAGCTACTGCAGCTCTCTCATGAGGCTCATCAAAACGTTACCTTGCGGTGGTAAAGGCTTGAATGAGTCACGGCGTTGCTTCGCAGTTTATGGCATCGTTTAATACGCCACGCGCTCTCGGTGCTGGGGAATGGGTTTAATTTCATAGGGAGGCGGTGATGACAATGTGAAGAGGAGTAATGGTGTGGTATTCTTCAGGCTATGTAACCGACCCGAGCTAGCAATGCCATCAGAGGCTGGTATTAACTTTGATATTACGTAATCACAAAGCCAAACCTAATATTTCTGATTTCGTCACGATTTATCCGTACTATAAATTAATGAATAATAGAAACATAATGTTAGAGGTTCAGCGACATCAATTACTGTAAAACATATAACGCTGTAGTTTCCTGAGGTGTTTAGGGGGCAAACAAGCATACGAAATATTTCAAACAGTTGACGAAATTACCACATTATTTTTCATAAAAATATTTTTGAACCTCTTTACGATCTGAATAGAAGTAGCCTATTCTTTGAACAATTTAAGGATTGTGCTAGTTTTATAAGTAAAACAAAAATAACCTTTACATTAAAATTCCAACGTAAGGCTTTTGCTAATTTTTGTAAGTTCAACAAAAATGAACTTTACATCCAATTTGCAACGTAAGTTAAAACTCAGCAATTCTTCTAGGTTTGTGCCGTGTCCTGTGTTGGGTTTCGCCTTGGATACCAAGCTGGCTCATCGGCGGGCTCTTGGTGTCCCCGCCCGGACCCCGACTGGAGTAACGAACTGCACGCTACCTCCCTTTATATGCAGTGTAACTGCACCACTTGACTGCAAGAACTAGTAGCTCAAGCAGCCTTAACCTCCCTATGAAGGCTTCCAAAAAGATGGTATATTGGCCTTCACGGCCGGTGAATTAAAACCCCACACAAGACACGGCACAAACCTAGAAGAATTGCTGAGTTTTAATTCACTGGCCGTGAAAGCCAATTTACCATCTTTTTACAACGTAAAGCTTGTGCTAATTTTGTAAGTAAAACAAAAATTACTTTTACATTCCACTTACAAGGTGAGGCTTCTTCTAATCACTCATGCCATCCGTCAGCGCAGCTGGAAAGCTGCGTAGAGCTTAAAATGAGTTGAATTTTGTTATTTGTCAAGTGGTTACGTAATCATTTTGTTTACCTCCCATCCCGCACGTCATCAACGTAATATGTGGACGGCCCTTTGCACTACGACCACTTTTGTTCAATAAAATAATTAAATCAAATATCTTGCTCTCTTCTTTTCCATATTTCTTCTACTTTAATCTCTGATGTTGATTTATTTACCAACTCACGGCGTAGTGGCTGGCGTTCTTGGCTCTCGCTACGGAGTTTCAGGTTCAATTCCCACCTCAGCCATCCTGGAAGTGGTTTTCCATAGATTTCCTCACTTCTACTCCAGGCAGATGCTGGGATGATTCCTAACTTACGTCCATGACCGCTTGGTTCCCTATCCTATCACCAATTCTCTAAGACACACACTTATACAGTCATCACAATAACACACGACATCATACAAATTCCACACACACTCAAACAGATTTAATTAGGGGCTTTGCGTCATGATTGTCATATAGCCCCGTGTAATTGGATTTGTGGAATTTGTCTGATAATCTACCGTGTTGAGGTGTCGGTATTATTGTGTGTATTTGTAAGTCAAGAATGGATTGTGAAGTGTTGTGGTTAATGGAAACGGTTAACGGGAACACTACAATCTGATCTTTATTTGATCTAACCAAGATGTCGCAAGTGAAGTAATAACAATAAAACGAATGACAATCATAAATCGCAATCCATAGATTGCAACTCTCAAGAGTTGCAACGTCTCAATTCCCCACATCCTCCCCACCCTGGTCAACCTCCAGAGGGATGACCAGCTGAATGGGGCGGGTAATTGTGGCTCCAGTAGGGGTGCGAAGAACCACCGTCCTGACGACTTCCACCAGCACGGAGCTCCTTAATGCGGACCTTTGCCCACATATGCCTCGGCGTCTTGTCTTCCTCGAGAAGTGCCTTTCGCAGACACCGCTTGGTGGTGCCTACCATCCTCTCCCACCATCCTCCCCACCACGACGCCCTCGGAGGAATAAATCGCCAGGTGATGTTATGATGAGCGAAGTACTGATGTGTAGGAGGGGCAGTGAGAGAAGTCCAGATGGACTTGAGTTCTCTGTTGGTCGCGTGAAACGTCTGAGCATTATCTGTATATATCGTGTTTGGTATCCCTCGTCTATCAAAGAATCTCTGAACCTCCAGAAACGGGTTGAAGCGGGCTATTCTTGATTCATTTGGCAGAGCTACACCGTCTCTTAGAGCCAGATATTCTGCAGGAAAACACTCTTTTTGTACCGTTTGAATCCAATATTTGCGTGAGCTTTGAAGCTCTGGTGCTGTTAACTCCCCAGAGAACCGTTCTTTTCTTCGAACATGTTGCAAGAAACGAAGTATCCAATTATGCCAACGTACGCCTGTATCATGTGGTAAGAGTTCGTCCCATCCAATCCCTCTGCACCAGGTTTCTTGGAACAGTATTTTCCCAATAATCGATACCGGTGTTAAAAGTCCCAAGGGGTCATAAAATCGGGAAGTAGTTTGTATCAGTAATCTCTTACTAGCGGGTTCCTGCATGAGATTATCGGTGATATCATGGTCGTTTATGTAGAAAGTGTCAGTTTCAGTGGACCATTTCACTCCTAACACTTGCGTATTGGTCTCTAGTACCTGACCTTCGGACGTCCAGATGCACTTCATTTGTTGAGAGTTGGTCGCCCATTTCGCCATGGGCATGTGAATTGTGTTTAGCAGTCCTGCGAGTTCATAATAAAGTTTGATCACTTGGTTCTCAGTTTCACCGCCGGTTACAAAGTCATCCATGTACGTACTACAATCTATAAGGGCGGCAGAATTTGAGAAGGCAGAGTCATGGATATTGGTTAGTTCCCTTAGTGTCGCTGAAAGTAAAAATGGACTGCAAGTTAGACCAAAGGGAACGTGAGCAAAACGGTATATTACGACTTCATCTGTTGTTTCGTACACCCCTTCGCCTTTGTCAATCACATCGTACCAGAAGAATTTGGTCAAGTCTCGATCCTTAGAATCGAGTACAAGTTTTAAGAATGCCTGAGAGACACCACCAATGATGGCTACCGGGTAGCTTCTGAATCTGACGAGAACAGAAAGTATCTCAGGCAGTAAATTTGGCCCCATTTCGAGGCCTCGTTAAGGGACGGACCACCTCCTTGACGAGAAGATGCATCAAACACAATCCTCCATTTCGTTTTCCCAGATTTACACTTCTTAACTAAATGGTGAGGCAAGTAGAACGTGTCACCAGTTGTTTCAGAAGGAGCATGTTCAACATGGCGTTTTATAATATAGTCCATCATCTGTGAATAATAAGCCTCCTTCAAAGGTTCATTCGCCTCTAGTCTCTTTTGCAATGCGTTGAATCGTTTTACCGCATTGGCATGGTTATTGGGCAAGATGATACCTGATATTCTAGGAAGAGAGACCACACGGCGATGGTCTTCTATTCGGTAAGAATCATGAACTTCCTTAAGTATCGCAGAGTTTTTGGAACTGAAATATTTATCCTGACTTTCCCTGATTCCCATTGTTTCCAGATCCCAGAACTATCTGAGTGTCTCATCTAAAGGTGAGTGTATCTGTTCAGAATGAATATGGTTTACCAGTGATGAATTCAAAGTGATGCCTGATCGATTTCCAGTCAATACCCATCCAAACATAGTTGGTATGAGTACCACGGAGGTGGAAATGCGCACTGGTGAAGTGTCCTTTACGATTTTCCAATAACAATCTCCTCCAATAGTATTTCGATAGGCAAAGGTTGCTCTGATTCATTCTTTGGGTCAGCCAACTCTAGTTTTTGAGTGTGTGCTAACATATTAACATCATCAGGAACGACCGGATGAGCTGAAAAGGCATGGATACTCTCAAATGCAGTAATATTTGTAGCCGAGTTTGTCCAGATGCTCTTTAGGGAAAACTTAACAAGGTTACGTACACTCCGATTGGTTGGAGACGATTCAAAGGCGCCAATAGTTAAGTCTTGGCGGCCAATAACTTCGAGTTTCAGTTCGTTAACTAGAGACTCAAGGATAAAACTGGATTGACTTCCAGCATCCAGTATGCAACGCGTCTGTTTAGTTCGCCCATTGGGACCCGTAACCCAAACTCGCGCGGTCTGCAGGTAAGTAAAGTCGGATGGAAGAGAATCTATCTTGTTAACGGACGTAATGGTAGCCGCTGCATTAGTAGATAAGTTTCTACTGCAGACAGATCTGTGATGTGAGACTTTGCATGAAGAACAGAATACCTTACTCTTTCGGTTGCAGTTCCTCACGGAGTGTCCACGGTTCAAGCATAGAAAGCAGCGGTTCGTGTTCCTGAGTTTGGTAAGTCTATCGTTAACGTTAGAAACTGTCTTGCATTCTTGCGCCCAGTGTCCGTGGGATTCGCAATAGACACAAAATGGTTCTGGCGCAACCTTCCTATTGGATTGTTTCTTATTTGAATCAACGTGCAGTGATGATGTTGTGGGAACATGAGTCGAAGCAGATCCACGAATCTTGTGCGTTACCATAGCCCCATCTACTTCTTCTCCCAAGAATTCCATGAGCTTGAGAATATCGCCTTCCGAGATATTTCTCCCTCTTCGTCTGAATTATCCAACGACGACAAATATCAGCGGGAAACGTTCTAAGTATTTTCGGAGCAAGATCTCTCCCGTAGCCGTTTACGTCTTCTCCCAGCGCACGAAGAGCTTGTATGTGTCGATGGCAATCGATGAACGTGTCGTTGAGTGCTTCAGGAGTAGCGATCTGAATAGGTCTGATCCCCTCTAAGTAGTCTTAAGTGCGCCTGTATTATTCTGTTTTTATCGCCATAACGAGCTTGTAGAATCCGTTTCGTTTCCTCGTATGTATCTGCTATTACGGCGATTCAATCGACTAGCCGCTTCGGCTCGGCTTCCAAGTACCCGCGCAAAAATATGTGTTTATTTATGGTAGGAAGGAAAGGGTCTTTATCAACGGATGACTCGAATTGCTCCCGAAAACGTGGCCAAGTTGCGATGTCACCAGCGAAGGATTCTAGCTTAATTAGCGGGAGTCGAACTGAGTGTGAAGCCTGAATTGGAATAGTAGGTGTAGTTGGCAGTGATTCAGGGATACTTAAATTAGCGGCTGAATTTGACAATTTACTTGCAATTGTTCTCGATGCCCTTGTGATAGCGCGTTTCGCTGAATCAATATATTCTTCACAACTCTGAACATCAGTATCGTATTCAGTATCCGATAGTAACTCATGTATAGAATCATCAAGTGTGGTTAAGTTGTTGAGAGTTTCCTATAGTCTATCTCGGTAGTGCTCCCAGTCTTCGAATGAAGTATTATCAGTGTAACTGTTAATTTCCGTAACAAAGCGTGTTGTATTTGCCCTCTGTCTGGTTCGCTTTCTTCTTAGATTGTGTATAATTCCATCTGTTTGATTGTTATTGCTCATGTTGTACGTATGTTCACGGAAATGTGCAAGGCAAAGAGCTATTAATCTGTTATCTGAAGTATCGAATGATTTTCGGTCAGGTGCTACTAGGATCGCTAGTGTCGACGCTTAGATTGAGTGTTAATTACTATGGTCTGTTTTATATTATCTTTGGCCTGCGCTCCAAATTTATAATATCTATGTTTAGCACCAGATGACACTACAATATGCACGAATAAAACGTAATGTTATTACAGACATACATAACCAAACAAGAAGTTATTAGGGTCATTCAACAGTTATTCGGTTTACAAATATGTAACTTTGCCACCTGTAGTCGTTGCGAAGTAGGAAACCTTCCGTCCAGTATAGTGTAATTGCAAGTCTTCCCTCACAGTCTGGAGGTTCCGTAATGCAATTGCTGAGTAAAAACTTACGAGAGGCTTCAATTCCTGCAGTATAGGCCTAAACAGATTATTCCTTAAAATCACTTGATATCATGCGATATCCCGAGTGTTTACGGCACCAAATGTTGTGGTTAATAGAAATAGATAACGAGTACACTACAATCTGATCTTTATTTGATCTAACCAAGATGTCACAAGTGAAGTAATAACAATAAAACGAATGACAATCATAAATCGCAATCCATAGATTGCAACTCTCAAGAGTTGCAACGTCTCAATTCCCCTCATGAAGGAGACACCCGCGGCCATAAGTTGGGAATCATGGAAAACCACGCCCAGGATGGCTGTGGTCATAATCGAACCCTCGTCTACTCAGTTTTGCCTCTCGAGGCTGAGTGTACCCCGTTCCAACCCTCAGACCAGAATTGCATTTCTTGCCAGACCTCTGGGGCGACAGACAAGCATGCTAGCCACTACACCACGAGATAGTCGTTAGGATTACCCACTGTTACTCTAAAATCGAAATAATTCGATAGTTGAAGTAATTCTGAAGAATAATAGGTTATCATTTGGAATAAAAAGAGACCGGAGCTCATTCAATATCATATGAGTTCATTTTACCATTCAGCACTTGTTAGCAATTGTTCTATTCAATTAGTAATAATGGCCGAGTTATGCATACAGAATTATAGGCTGGCCAGATTACTGTGAAACTCGGGCACTTGAGGAACCCATTAGATCACATAATCCATGGAAATATGAGTATTAGGTAAGTGCATTTGATAACCATTAATCTCGTTTATTTTAATTTTGCTCGTTAACATACAAAACTTTTGTTTTGCTTGTTAACATACAAAACCTCTTGTTTTATTTTAACCGAGCAAGTAGCGATTAAATTATCTTGGATCGCTGATTGCCCCTGTGACTGAACAGTCCAGTTTTTAAAATAATAAACAATACGCTCGTTGGTACATAAAAACGGTACAATCTGTGACAAAAACAAGTTGCTGTTCCTTGCCTTATTATTATTATTAACTTATAGTAAAGTACTCAATGTATATGAGTCGTCCAGTTGCAAATCTCGTTTAATCCACTTGAGAATAAGAATCATTTTGATGAGAAACGTTTTTCTGGACTTTGCCTCACTTATCTTTTGTGTTTGTCGATTTCTACTTTTTGCTTTGTGTTTTTGGTTTTTGATCTTGTGTTTGCTTTGTGCTTTTGCTTTTGAATTTTACTTTCTGCCTTTCTTTCTTGGTTTTGTGTTTGTTTTCTGCTTTTGCTTTTTTGAATTTTGCTTTATGTTTCTTGTTTTTTGTTTTATGCTTTTGCATTTGTTTTCGAATTTTGCTTTTTGCTTAGTGTTTCTTGTTTTTGTTTTGTGTTTGTTTTCTGGAAAATCGAAATAAAACAAAACAAAATAAAATAAAACAAAATAAACAAAACAAAATCAAAATAAAACATACAAAATAAAATTTAAAAAATAAAAAAAATAAAAAAATAAAAAAGATTAAGCAAAACATTTCAAAACAAAATAAAACAAAATAAAATGAAACAAAACAAAATAAACAAAACAAAATAAAAAATTAAATTAAACAAAAAAAAATTAACAAAATAAAATAAAATGGCTACAGCGAAGGACAAAAAAATAGGGCCACACGGAAGGTAGAACAAAGCCGAAGAACTTGCAAAAATAACGAAGATAGGCCCTACCATAAAGCCTTTCTGCCGTACGTACAGGGATCGACATATAGAATCGCCAGGCTGCTAAAGAAACACGATGTGACAACTGTGATGCATCCTATAAACAAGCTGACGAAAGTGGTGAGTAAATCAAACGAGATAAAGCAACCAAACGAGGACGCAGGAGTTTACAAAGTGCCTTGCTCCTGTGGACAGGTTTACAGAGGACAAACAAAAAGACGCGTTTCCATTAGGATTTCAGTGCACATTCGAGACACGAAACAGATAAACTACAGATCTGCGATAGCTGAACATGCTGACGTCACGAGGCACGCCATTGAATTCGATAATGCCGAAACTGTTGCTAAATTTCCCGGTTATCAAAACACTTCAATTAGAGAGGCAATAGAGGTCGTGAAGCATCCCAATAATTTCCATCGCGAAGATGGTTTCAAACTTAGCAACGTTTGGAAAGTTCTCCTTCCGCGCAACTGCCAGGAGCGGGGACCAATCAGAGAGCAGCGTGACGACAATGCAGGGCAAGCAAGCACATCTGACTGGCAATAACCGTTAGTTTGAGTACGGACACCAACTCGTACCTACCCATGATTAAGGCTGCTGCAATGTCAGCCGAAACATCGGGAAATAACCGATATACGACGCGGCTCAATCCTGTAAGCCAAGATGAAAAAACTAGACACCGGCCGCGAAAGTCTACGATCTAAATAAAATAAAATAAAATAAAATAATGAAATAAATAATTTTACGACATGATCCTTATTCACAAGTGAATTAGACGAGTTTTGCAACTGGACGACTCATATACCATAATCACAAACAATTCACATAATGTGACGAGAAAATGAACATGTTAGCCATGTTTCTTATTGACAAAGTATAATAAGTTCTGAAGATTAAAAACACTTAAGTCAATAATAATAAATTTGTACTTTTTATTGTACTGGTTTCGGCCACATTGTGGCCTTTCTCAGCGTAAATAATAATATGAATAGAAATGCAAGACTAATTTTACAGTCATCAATCTACTTCTTGTCTCCGCAACCATTGCTCTCTGTCTTCAGCACCTGGTTTCATCTCACAGTAGGAACCATAATGAAGAGTTAGTGTGATGTCTTACAGGAAACATTTTCTCGGTCTTCCTCGGCCTTTCCTACCTGTGATCTTTCCTTCTAGGAGATTAGTTAGAAAAGCGTAATGTCGCAAGATGTGGCCTGTGAATTTAGCTTTTCTTTTATGGATAGTTGGTCTCAGTTCTCTTTTCCCTAGAATTTCTTGCAGGATGCTGATGCTAGTCCTCTTTTCAATCCATTTAACCCGTATTATTCTCCGCCAGACCCACATCTCAAACGCTTCAAGTCGCTGGCAGTTGGCAGTCAAAGTGAAAGGTTGTGTTTTTCCCGAGCTCTCAGGCGTGCTGAAATGGGTTGTTCTCTGGAGTGTTATCGCGCGAGGATCGGGCTGTGGTATGCGAAGGGTAGTCGGGATTTCCGGTGTTTGTGTGTGCGTACGGGACCTAGTAACTTGTGGTTCATAGCCCTAGTAATAGCTGCATTGCTAGTTATTGGTGGAGTGGAAGTGAATCCTGGCCCTGTTACTCCAAATATGAATCAGGCAAATGATCCAGTGACAGCTTTAAAGTGTTCGACGTGCAGTAAAACATTGAAGAACGGTGTTCAGTGTGGACTATGTGAGAAACGGTTTCACTTCGGCTGTATTAAGGTCAAGAAGGAGGATTGTGATGTCGGGAATTGGTTTTGCAAAGTATGTGATACGCCGGACTGTTTGAGGGTGCAAATCAAAGCAAGGGATCAAATAATACAGGAACTTAGAACAAAGCTTCGTGAATCAGAGGAAACGGTGAAGGATGTGACTGAACGTCTTTCTACTGGGATCAGTGTGGAGGAGGGCATGCAGGAGCAAACTGAGGATGACGTTATCATAATGGGTGATTCTATGATACGATGGAGTGCGAATATCTCGAGGAAATCAGGTGCGAAAGTGCGGTGTTATCCGGGGATTAAAATTGACCAGCTTGCCCAACAAGTGGAAGAAGCAAATGTAGAGGGTGTGACAAAGTTAAAGTGTTGTTGCTCCATGTTGGGACGAACGATTTGAAGAAGAGGGCTACAGCTGATTACATCATGGGGGAGCTCTACGAACTAGGCAGAATAGCTAAAAGCAAGTTTGGAAATGCAAAAATTATAATGAGTGGCATTGTTCGGCGGGGAGATGTTCCGTTAAGGCGAGTTAAGACTGTAAATGACCGCATGGACTGGGTTTGGGCACAACTGGGATTAGTGTACGTAGATGCTGACAGCTGGATTGGTGGCCGTGACTTCGCCCGAGACGGGCTGCATTTAAATCGACGGGGCGCTTTCAACCTGGGGAGCCTACATGACAGGGTCATCGGTTTGTGTCGGCCATTGTGAGGAGGAGCAGGTCCAGAGGTTGCCAGCCAACGGGAACAGAAGGAGCTACTTCGGGATATTTGCTGCGGAGGTAAGACTCTAAGATTACTGCAGGTTAATTGTCAGAGTTTAGGAAATAAATTAATTGAATTTTGGAATCTTGTAGAGACGTATTCTCCGGACATTGTCATTGCTACTGAATCTTGGTTATATGAGGATATAAATAGTAATGAAATAATTCAAGGGACCTACGAAATGTACAGAAGGGATCGGGGGAAGCGAGGTGGTGGGCTATTTATTTGTGTGCCCAAAAATATAGCTAGTTTCTTAAAGTGGGCTGATACGGATCATGAAATGTTATGTGTACAAATTTCGGATAAAGGGAATAAATTCCCTCTTCAGGTGATAGGGGCGTATAGAGCACCGAAAGATAACCTTTCGCTTCTCGACACACTGTATGATAAAACTTGTACGGGTAATGCTATGAAAAAGAGCATAATAATTGCCGGAGATTTAAACCTCCCCAAAGTAGACTGGTCTGGTGAGTCAACTAGCTGTGGTGAAGCTCAGAGTGCGGCAAACAAATTCTTAAGGGAGGGGGGATTTTCCCAAGTAGTTGACTTCCCAACTAGAGGCAATAATACCTTAGATGTTTATCTCGTAAGGCCTGTAGAGCTGTATATTAACTGTCTGAAAGTACCAGGAATTAGTGACCATTCTGGGGTTGAATTAAATATTAGATACGGTGACATTACAAAATTAGACTCTGATGTAGCAAATAAGATCATATTCCAGTATCGCAGGGCGGATCAGGGCAAATTTCAGGGGTATTTGAATGAGCTATTTGTAGGATGGGCATCGGAAGGAAATCACATTAATATCCTGTGGACTAACTTTTTGAAAATTTTAAATAGCGCTATTGATAAATTTGTTCCATTTAAATTACTGAAACAAAACCCAGATCCTGAGTATTACACACGGGAAATCAGGAGTCTTAAACGGAAAATTAGGAAATTATACAATAAAAGACATGATAGTGACAAGTATATGTTGACATTTAAGTCCTTATCAAGAGAGCTCGTCTTAAAAAAGAGGGCTGCTCATGACAATTATATGCAAGGTTTACTTGGTTCGGGAGGCGATGGGTGGAAAAATTTTTACAGTTATGTTAGGAGAAGAAAGGGAAATTCAAATAATTTGTCGATGATAATGTTCGGTGACGGTAAATTAATTACTGAGAAGCAGGCCATTGCTAATGAATTAAATGTCTTTTATGGTAGTGTGTTCAATAAATCCAATAGCTGTGTGTTGGACCTTAACTGTGAATCAGGGGCTCCACTTCTCCAAATAAACCAGTCAGCAACAAAAATTACGTTACAATATATCGAAGGGTCCTGATAATATTGTTAGTGAAGTACTTAAACTTGGAGGTAGGGCCGTGGCACGATACTTAGAGGTGATGTTTAATGTGTCCATAAACAATGCGCAAATCCCAGATGATTGGAAAAGAGCTACGGTAGTCCCAATATTTTAGGGAGGGAGCAGACTTGAATTGGGCAACTACAGGCCGGTTAGCCTTACGTCCATCGTTTGTAAACAGATGGGGCATCTCATTTGCGACTACTTGAGGGAACAGTGGGAAACATTATCATGGTTTAATGATATGCAACATGGATTTCGGAAAGGTTACTCAAGAGAGAGTCAGATGCTATCACTTTATCAAGACATTAGCGAATCATTAGACCATGGAGTTACAGTCGACGCCGTGGTTATAGATTTTGCGAAGGCATTTGATGTCGTGCCGCATGACATGCTACTCCATAAATTAGCTTCGACGAAGATTGATAGAAGAGTAATTTTATGGATCCAAGAATTTTTGACGGGTCGTTCCCAGAAAGTGAATGTTGAAGGCCGATTCTCGGATGAAATTACCGTAATGTCGGGTATCCCTCAGGGCAGCGTAATCGGAACTTAGTTATTTTTGGCGTTTATAAATGACTTACCAAATGGGATTCGCAGTGACTGTCGATTGTTTGCGGATGATTGTGTAATATATCGAAAGATACATGACTCACAAGACAATGCAGTACTTCAAGATGACCTGAACCTGGTCTATAAGTGGGCGATTGAAAATAAAATGAAAATAAACACAAGAAAATGTAGTCTAATAAAAATAGGGAAAGTGCGAAGGCAAGATTTTCAATATAAGATTGGCTCGGAAATTCTTGTAGAAGAAGATTCTTGCAAATATTTGGGCGTTCACGTAAGAAATGATATGAAATGGAGTAGTCATATAGGATGTGTAGTTACTAAAGCTTACAAATCCCTGCACTTTGTAATGAGGGTATTAAAAGGAAGTAGTACCTCTGCTAAAGAATTAGGATATTTGTCACTTGTAAGACCTATTCTGGAATACGCCTCGGTGGTTTGGGATCCATATCAAGTAGGGCTCATAAATGAGTTGGAAATGGTACAAAGAAAGGCCGCTAGATTTGTGCTCAGTGACTTAAATCCCAGGAGCAGTGTGAGCCATATGTTAAAGAAACTTGGGTGGGAATCACTGGAGGCTAGGAGAATGAAATCTAGACTCTTCGCTATGTACAACACGTATACAAATCAACCAGCATGGGGTGAGCTTAACAAACGTATGGAAAAGCCTACTTACATGGGTAGGAGCGATCACCCTTTCAAAGTTAAGGGCCGACCACAGCGAACAAATTATGGTAAATATTCTTTTGTAAACCGTGCCATTGATAATTGGAACTCTCTACCTGCCGCAGTCTTAGAGCCTTTTCCCAAACATGTACGTGTGTTTAAGAAAAGACTGACTATTTGTGTAAATACTCCAGTTTAATTGTTAGTGAATTGTTATGTACAATTATTTATTTGTTATGTATATCTAATTTGCCACCGGGGGACACACCCCCAATTGAAAATAAACGAATGAATGAATGAATCCCGAACCCTGATCGTCCAAGATTCACATCAATACAGAAGGACATTCCACACAAAGGACATGATACATTTGTTTTTAATTGCAATATCCAAATTTGCATTAATGAAAAGATTTTTCTTATTATTGAATGCCTGCTTTGTGAGCGCTATCCGCCTTCTAATCTCTTTACTACACCTGTTGTCATTGATGGTTAGACTTCTGGAATAATAGAAACTGGTGAATAGTTCCACTATCTTGTCAGTAAGCTTAATATTTGTGTGAATGCTCTCAGGATGTTTACTTACAGTACCGTACATTAAATATTTTACCTTAAAGAAGGTTGTTCTCAAAACTATTTCTAAAAAACTAATCGTTTAAAAGCTAAAAGGCTCATACACTAAAATAAAAAACAGATCTGTTTCAAAAATATGCTAAATGTGAAAGAAAGAAATCTTGATATAAAACCAGCTTGAAGAAGGAACACTGATCTAGAAAGAAGATTAAGATAGAAATAAGAAAAAAAAAAAAAATAATAATATATCATGTTATATTGTTTGTTTTTTCTCTTCACATAGGCTTCTTCACAATTTTACATGATTATCCCCATTGTGACAACTTCAATCTTATCCAGAATAAAAATATCTATATATAACATCCACGTAAGTTTTCTAAGATTTATATGATTTCCCCTCTCCTTTATGACTTTTTAGAATTTGCTTCTTATTTCTATCTTAATTTTCTTTCTAGATCACTGTTCCTTCTTCAATCTGGTTTTATATCAAGATTTCTTTCTTTCGCATTCAACATATTTTTGTAGCAGATATTTTTTTTCTTAACTTTAGTGTAGGCCTATGTGTTTTTTTTAGCTTTTAGACGATTATTTTTTTAGAAATAGTTCTGAGATCAACGTGGCCGAAACCGGTACAATAAAAAGTACAAATTAATATTGACTTAAGGTTTTTAATATTCAGAACTTGTTACATCGCAAATTAGTCAAAATCCAAAGGAAAATCAAAATGATTAAAAATCCATAACACCTCAAAAAATCACAATTAGTCAAAAAATAGCTCAAAATGTAAAATAAGGAACAAATACTTAAATTCTAAAAAAAAACACAAAAAAATAGTCAGAATACAAAAATAGAATCACAATTAGTCAAAAATGTCTCAAAAAGTAAAATAAGGAACAAATACTTAAATTCTATAAAAACACCAAAAAATAAAATTAGTCAAAATACAAAAAAGGAATCACAATTAGTCAAAAAAGGCTCAAAAAGTAAAATAAGGAACAAAAACTTACATTCTAAACAAACACAAAAATCCCCCCCCCCCAAAAAAAAACAATGAACTTGGCACCTGATACATTTATAGAGTTTTAAATCCAAATCGTCCAGCCACTCTATTGACGTCAGAAAAGTTGGATGGCGCAGCCACGCGGCAGAATGTTGAAGCTGTAACATTGTGACTGGTGAGATTTATTTAGATGGTGAAGCATTGACGTCGTGATGGAAACAGAAAGAAATTTGTCAAATTCGAGGAGGTACTGCTCTGTATACGGTTGCAAATCGTATAAAACGGCTACGAAATATCTTCACTACTTTCCTGTACAAAAAGTTCAGAGAGAAAGATGGTCTTCGGCGCTGTCAATTGGAAAACGTGTTACATGTTACATGACAGTGTGCAGTGTGCATTTTTGTGAAGACTACTTCTTTCCACCGGTACTGTTGATTATTGATAGTTATTGTCTCTAATTTGTATTCACATGGATTTAGCTACATCAAAAATACTGATAAACTTATAGCCTATTTTACTTCTGTGCCGTACAATGAATGTAATCCGCTCTTCGTAAACTTATTTTAGGGGTTCTTCCGATTGACAATAGCCGAATGGTTAGAAAACTTAAGAAAAATGCTGTTCCTAGCCTTAATTTGCCAGAGAATTTATATTCTTGCCTTTGAACAGCAAGTATGTAGGCCTAGGTCATTGAAGTATGATTTGGCTTGAATTGTGTTTTTGGCTATGATCTCCCTACTGTTGAATTTAGTTGATTAATGAGTAAAATCTTTGTTTTAAGTACCGGTTTGGTGACCCATCATCCCAGGCAGGCCGGCAACGCCTATATTACTCAGGCAGATAGGTCACTTAGCCGTAATTTTGAAGTTATAGTGATGTTAAGTATACATATGCGGTAATGTAGCAGGAGACCGGATCGGCCTAGGCTATTCTAACTTTAATTAGTTCCCATTTCAGGGTTTTACAGTTTTGAGTGCGAATAGTTGGTTTGAAAGTTGTACAACAGTAAGGAGAGTATGTTTTGTATAGGTTTTAATTGGTATTATGGTTTATGTCGAGCTGAGGAGTGAATTTGGTTTGGCTTAAAGTGTAGTTTTTGATCTGTTTCGTTTGCTTATGACAAGTTCAAATGGAGACTCCAGCTATGTTAAATGTCTGTATTTTAAATATTTAATTAAATATATTGATAAAGAGGATGTCTCCATTTTAACTTGCCTGTGGCAAGAGATTAATAAATTAACATTCTTGCCTTTGAACAGCAAGTATGTAGGTCAATATTTGCAATATTGAAGTATGATTTGAGCATCCCAAGTAACGCTTCTTTGAACCCAAAACATTCATGCAAATTCAGGGTTGCTTGATTCAATTTATTATCAGGGAGTCGTCCTTTGTGTTATGTGATATATATATTGTGAAATTAATAAAAACATCGATACCGCTAGGCTCCCAAGTACAGGCTTCATATAGGCCTATGTAACAGCAGACAGTAAATTAACTATCTACATTTGGGTAATATTTTTAACTGGTAGTAATTAGGCACTGCATTTAAATTGATTATAAAAATATTTCTATCAATGAAAGGAAATATGTAGTATTTTGCCATCATAAATTTGAAGCCATAACAAACGCACACCCAATTACTTCACGTCACTATATCGCCGCCATATTGCAAACAGCTGACCGTAAGCTCCTCCCCCGTTTCGGACGTCAATAGCCTTTGTATGGGCTTACACAAAGTCTTCCAGCGATCCCAAGTATGCCCTGTTACAACACTCTGTAACAATGTGACGATGGTCTGTCTTGGCGCACCTCAGTGACAGTTGGGTGGTGTTTTCATGCCCCACATATACAGCAACGAGCCACAGCGCCCATGGCCATGGTTGGTTCATACTCTGTTAACGGCAACCCACGTGTTACGTAGTAGATCAAAAGCTGCTGGTGGGTGTTGGGCCCAAAGTAGTGACTGCCATTCCTTCGGAGCTGCGTTGTTCCAGTCCTGTTGCCATTCTGCTGCAACGTTAAACCCTCTCCTTATCCAAATCTTGGTCTTTTAACACTGATGGAGAACGTGATTTCAAAACGACCAAATTTATGAAGTGTGTCTTCATGAATTGAGAAAGCAACGTACACTGATATTTTTGTGAACTCACGGATCAGATAGTTATATCTCCTTAGTCTTGGTGGTTCGATATGGCTCAGGACAGGCAAACAGAAAGGAGGAGTATATTTTACTGTACCACTGATGTTGCGCATTGTCTGATTCAAAACAGAGTCGATCTTCGTAACATGTGGGCCGTTCAACCATACTGAAGAACAGTACTCTGCTGTTGAATATACCAGTCCCATCGCAGGTGATCGAAGAAGCTCCCCATGTAGATCCAGCAAGATCCCATCCGCAGTCACCTAATAAGGCTCCAGCTTCACTGCCAGATGGCAGCACTGAACAGATCAACTAAATCGCTCCAACTCCAAAGATTTAGAGATACTCTAGAGCTTTAGGGTTTCTATATATTATTTACATTTCTGCGGAGTCAGGGATGATATGCAATGACCTTCTTTACGCCCGTATGTCCTACCTGATGCAACTCTCAAGAGAAGAGTTAATTCGAGATGAAATAAATTAAGATGAATGCAACTGGGTAAGTCAGTAAGGAAGGAAGGAGAGCAAGGAGAGCAAGGAAGGAAAGAGAGCAAGAAAGGAAGGAAGGAGAGCAAGAAAGGGAGGAAGGAAGGAAGGAAAGCAAGAAAGGAAGGAAGGAGAGCAAGGAAGGAAGGAAGGAAGGAAGGAGAGCAAGGAAGGAAGGAGAGCAAGCAAGGAAGGTAGGAGAGCAAGGAAGGAAGGAAGGAAGGAGAGGAAGGAAGGAGAGCAAGGAAGGAAGGAGAGCAAGGAGCTGAAATAACGAAACTACGGGAGAGCATTTTAACGACGGTCGACGGCAGCGCTTCAACGCGGTAGGTCATATAATTCTTAAAATGAGATCAAAAATGGTATTGCACGATTAGGAATTAAACATCGTTGGGCTTTCAGCTTGGAAGGAGAACAAATTAGATCCGTATTTTCGTTTAATTTAAATGTTGAGAGGGTGCCAACTGTCCCATATTAGGTTTATGCTAAATACAGTACAATATGTTGTGTTAAGTTTCTAGGTCAGAATTAGATCCAACATACACTACTTCCCACTATAATAGACACTCATAAAACTCAATTCTTCTCAGATGACATGGAAGGTGTGAGTCAAATACAGGATCTTTCTTATTTTGTTCATCAATGGTCACGCCAGTTCTTCCATGAGCTTCAGATGTATGGATATTTAAACTACATGACCTAGAAACACATTTTCCGCACTGCGGACAACTGAACTTGAGATAATCATCCATGTTTGTAGTGATGGTGGGATTTGTCAACTCTAGGGTTAGACATTGGCCTCATTCTCCCGTCGTATTATCCAATTTTGCTAGACTGTTGAACGGATATGACAATAATAATAACAATATTAATAATAAAAATATATTTATAATACAGCAATGAGATAGACCAAGAAAATATCTCTCATCGTCAGTGGGACCCGAAAACCAAAGTACGCTGGCTAGCAGACACCCAAAAGGAACTCATATGACCCATTGACAGCCACAGGGATTACATGCATTTATAAAATCCACTCACACAAGTTCATACCTAAGAAATGAACGGCAAAAATGTGAAACTCAAAAATTCATGGACACAATTATTGCGACAGACCACACACTGGGAAAATGAGGAATTTTTCTGAAAGGTAAGAACATGAAGTCTTATTATTGTTTCTAGATGGTCTTTAAATGTATATAATAATAAAAATAATAATAATAATAATAATAATAATAACTTAATATGCAGAATGGACATCACCAGATATGCAAAAAATATACTGCTTGATATAATAAATTCAAAGAAGGTCAAAATCAGTTGGTTAGAAGAAATAAAACAGGACTTAAAAGAAATAAACATCACAGCAGATAACAACATGAATCGCAAGGCGTTTGGAACTCTAGTTACAAATCACTCCTTCACCGAAGAAGCTAAAAAGATCACTGGAAAAAATGAACGGAAGAACGTAAGAAGGGGAATAGCGAGTTCATGAGGAGATTTTGGGAAGAGAAGAAGAGGAAAACACCATCAACCCAAGTCAACTAGTTCAACGCGCTCCCTAAATGGGCAAAACGAAGAAACAAAGAAAGAATAATAATAATAAAATGCTGTGATAATTATGTAAACAGTAAAGTATAATAATAATAATAATAATTTATTATTATTATTATTATTATTATTACGACAACCTGGTAAAAAGTAGACGGATGAGAGGAAGAGGGAGCATTCCGCGAGAATGAAGAGATTTTGGGAGGAGCGGAGGAGACACGCCTCCAAATGACATCATGTTATCAAGTTCAATCGCTCTCCTGTAGGGGGATTTTCGCTTAAATAATAAATAATAATAATAATAATAATACAAATTATTATTATATTAATATTGAACAAACATCTTTCTCATCATCACTGGGACTCGACAAAGCGACCTTAAGAAAATAGATACCTCAAGTGATACGGCACTGGACAGATCTAAATTCAGAGAACAAGTTGACAGTCGCTAATTTTCAGACCACCCAAATATTGCATCCAAAAGATCCTGGTCGGAGGAGCGCAGAATGAGCCATAGCGAGATGAAGATAATTTGGGAGTTGAAGAAAGCAAGATCAGCTAGATAGGTTCAACCGCGCTCTTTAGACGAGCGTAACAATGTAGTCAAACTTGAATCCTTAAGAGATAAGATATCCAACAATTATTGGCATTAGGTGATCTATAATATAATATAATATATCTATAATAATAGATTAATAATAATAATAATAAAACTGTTAATATCCTCCAATGGTAACTATATTTCAAATGACTTCGAATAAAGTGACGGCTAAAATGTGGTACACTCAGCCTCGTGAGGCAAAACTGAGAAGAGGAGCGTTCGATTTCCACCTCAGCCACCCTGGAAGTAGCTTCCCATGGTTTCCCCACTTCTTCTCCAGGCGAATGCCATGATGATTCCCAAAATTAAGGCCACGGCCACCTCCTTCGCCATCCTCATCTGAATTACAATTACACACATTAATACAGCCATCACAATAGCACAGGTTATCAAGCATATTCTAAACACACACACAAGTACATGGGAATACATGACCACAATGTCGCAAAGCCTGTCAATTAATAACAACAACAAAAACAACAACTCATTAGGACGCACAGGTCGCCCACAGGTGTCAACTACGAAGATCTGCACTCGGCCTCCCAGGAGGCTACATGACATTCATTCATTCAATTTCGCTAATCGGCCAATTTAGGGTCCAAGATAAGCCTCATTACACATTCTTGCAGTTGTTCTTTATTCGCTTGATCCACATTGTCTTCATGAGCTCACTGTGTTTAGCACGACGTTCTTCTGTCAATTTCGCACCAGTTGTCCGTTTTTCGTCCCGGAAAGTCCCAAACGTCTTGATGGCTGCTCTATAAAAATTTCGATCTTGTGCATCTTCTGCTCGTATCCCCATTTCTTTCAGATCTTTCTGATCGTTAACATACCATGGCATTGTAGTTTTTGGTTTGGCGTCAAATATACTGAAGATACGTTTCGTCCATCGGGAATCGATCATCCGTCGTATATGACCGTGGAAGCAAACTCTGCGTTTTCGCATTGTGCCTGTGATCTTCCCTATCTTCGAGTATATTTCTTGCCTGGATTCTTCTGATGTACAGTAGATGCCATTTTTGTAGTCTGGGCCAAGTATGATGTGTAGGATCTTTCTTTCTTTCTTTCTTTCTTTCTTTCCATTCTCTCTAAATTCGCGAGCAAACATTTCTAGGATAGGGTAAGGCATTCAGATGCATATAGCGGTACTGGTTTGATGACAGTGTTGTCGTAACGAATTTTTGTGTTCATAGAAAAGCTCTTTTTGTAATATATGTTGCGGGTAGTTTGGAAAGCGACTTCCATTTTCTTGCTTCTTGCTTCTATGGCTTCCTTGTCAAGGCCATTTTGCTGGATCCATTCCCCAATATATTTAAATTTATTAACACGGTTTATCGTTCCATATTTGGTGTTTAGTTGTGCTGTATCATCCTTGATGTTCGACATTACTTCTGTCTTTTGAATGGACATTATTATTATTATTATTATTATTAGTAGTAGTAGTAGTAGTAGTAGTATACGTATACGGATGTAGAATTAATTTTTAGGAAATTGACCCCCCCCCCCCTCCCTCCGCCCCGTCCCATCTCTCTCTCTCTCTAAACGGCCCGATGATTACTACAATAAGAATATTGATTAGCTTTCCTCAAAATAGAATAAATATTATTAATTATATTATTATTATTCTTTCCTCGATTTTTGCCATCTTTGGACAGCGTAAAATAACCCATTGCACTCACTGTCTCTTATTTACTTTATCCTTTTTTGCCTTCAAATAGTTCTTCATTACTTCACTTTGTCTCCTTCTTCTGTCTTCCATCCAGATATTAACCCGCTTCTTCTTTTCCTTCTCCTGAAAACCCTTGATTTTATTTAATCTTATTTCTGAAAAGTGGTCTGTCCTGAATAATATCTATTGTTACTTCTATCTCTACCATATCCCTTTTTATACTTTATGTTCGACCGTGGCGAAATGTAAATATTATATGTCAGAAAACTGTACTATGATGAGACTCATTATTGTACAAGTTTTCATTGTGATACAGTTTCTCCCACCAATCAGAGATCAAGAAACAGTTGTGTGACCAATTAGGTGAGGATAGCATCGCACCTGCACTCACTGCCACGGCCCCCTATTATAAATTTCACTGCGTGGTGAGTGTCATCGTGAGGTATTCCAGGAGGACATGGTCAAATACAAGGTATTCTCTGCGTTCCATGCGCTTTGTTCAGTACATAAAACTGGTGAAATCTGGACAGATATTTTTGAATATTTACGTTCGAACACAAAATAGTTATAATTAACGTCGAACATGCAACTCGCTTATAATGGTAATTAAGACACTCGTATGGAAATTATTTAAAAACATACTCGTTTCTTAATTATTGCCATTATAGGCTCGTTGCATAATATACTATTGTATAAATTATATTATTATTAAATTAGTAATTATTATTAATTATATTAATATAAATGCAAGGTTTCTCCGAAACGTATGGTTCTAATCTAAATACACACGGCATTAGCCCAAAAAAACATGAATTATTTATATAATCCGGGCCGTGAAAGCCTTAATATACAAATTATATTAATATATATTACTGACCCTTTCTTTTGAAGACTGACACAATTTAATTCCCACCATCTAACTTTTGATGCCAGTAATATCTAGGTCGTATGAGAATGAGGCCGTCCAATTTGCTGGTACATTGAGAGCTCTCCTGTCCAGAGAATTGAATTCCGGAACGCACACAGCGTCCATATATGACCACAAGTGCGAGCGGCACAAGATTAATATGAGCTCATTTAATTCAGTGCAAGTGTCGAGTGCAACATGAGTGTTCGTGAAAGATGTCTGTGTTCTGGACGTGTCCGTTAACATGACCGTCACTTGTTCTCATTTCCATGTGCCCCCGTGACAAATGACTGTCGGCTACTGCTGCGATCGATGTCCTCCCCCTTCTCCAAACCAAACTCCCGGTCAAGTTTCATTACGGAACCCCTTCCGGCAATAGCTGAAGTTAGCCAAGCAAATGTACGAAGAGGAGAGGCGAGAATTCATTGGCTATCAAGCGCTAGGCTCATGTTCGATATATTCTATTACACAGAATATTTCAGAAAAACACATAGGTGTTCATTGGCTATCAAGCGCTAGGCTCATGTTCGATATATTCTATTACACAGAATATTTCAGAAAAACACATAGGTGTCTGATCGGGATTAAGGATATCTTATCAAATGTCCAGCACTGTCCAACATAAATAAATAAATAAATAAATAAATAAATAAAGAACCAATAATAAACAAATAGATAAATGAATAAATAATAATAAATGAATAGATAAATCAATCAATAAATAAATAAATAAACAATAAATAATTATATAAATAAATAAATAAATCAAATAATTAACATGTAAATAATTAAATGGATAAATAGATAAATTATCAAATTAAAAAATAAATAAATACAGTAATAAATAAAAAACAAGTAGTTCCGTGAAGAACTATACAGCCTATTTTCATATATCCTGCTCATGTTAATTGCCTCTATCAACATACAATTTTCAGTTCAATTGCTGTAACAGATTCGTAGATATTGTGAACCGTCTAAATATTTCAGATGGTCGACAGGTTGGATTTTTATTTTTGTACTATTACATTAAGATTATTGTGTACGTGTGGTATTCAAACTTCAATCGCATGATTAGAACACAAGAAGTAAAAACGAGATTTTAAAATTACGCACAGCAGCCATCTTGTGATTATGCAAACAATTTAAATAAATTAGATGCCAGTGGATCAACATGTGTATAAGTCTCTATGATCATAAAAAAAAATCAGTTTGGTTGCTGTAAAAGATTCATAGATATTGAGAACCATCTAAATATTTCGGAAGCTCGCCATTTAGGATTGTTATATATATAGGTCATAGAGTTATGTACCATTCAAGGACAATTATTGCCTAGGTTCATTATTCAAACTTTCACTTCGATCAAATGATTACGACACAAGAAATAAAACTTAATTTTAAAATTTCACACAGCCGCCATCCTCAGGTTATGTAACCAATTGAATTAAATTAGATGGCAGTGCATTACAATCTGCAAAATCATTTACTGTACCACATTTCACTGCGCTCAGAGAGTTAAATCACGAGAAAAGTCTATTAAAATATTTCAAATTCGCATGGTCGCCATGTTCGTTTTGTACTTTACAGGTTTATGAAATATACATAGGTAAACTTGTATCAGTACCCTTTATCACCGTACCAAATTGCAGGGTGATATCTGTAATAGGTTCGGAGATATAGAATGTCAGTGAAATATTTCGCAAAGCCGCCATTTTGAGGTTATGTAAACAATTGAACTAAATTAGAATCCAGTGCATTACAATGCGTATAAACATTTGCTGTACCAAGTTTCATTACATTTGGATAGTTAAATCGCGAGAAAAGTCTATTTAAATGTCTCAACTTCGCTTGACCGCCATGTTGGCTTTTTAGCCACCAGGTTTTTGAAAGTCTCATAGGTAAACTTTCAGTAGTGCCCTTTATCACGTACACAATTTCAGGGCGATATCGGTAATAGTTTCGGAGATATTGAATGCTAGTGAAATATTTCGCACAGCCGCCATGTTGGATTGGTGAGACATAACAAAATTTGAAGGGCACGGTCGAGGTCGCCGGGAATAGTGCTATGAACTTACCGAGTTTCATTGAAATCGCTCCAGCCGTTTAGATTTTATTAGGGGGACACACACACACACCTCTCACACACACACACACACACACACGCACACACACGGACAAAAGGTGATCTCATAGGCCTATTTTTTAAAAATTGAAAATAGGCTAATAATGTTATTGGTGTTACGTCCCTTTAACTACTATGGGAATTAGAGACGCCGGGGTGCCAGAATGTTGCCCCGAACGGGATCTTTAACATTAAATTTACTGACACGGCTTCCTCGCATTTGCACTCTCTCAAATGCCAGATTGCTGCGCCAGGATTCGATACTGCGATCTTGAGCACAGCAGGTGAGAACGTTACCGTTGATCCACGCAGCCAGTCAATAAATAAACAAATAAATATAATAACGACACATACAGAAAATGAATGTAATAACATCGCGATAAAAACAAATAAATCAGTTAATCGTTTCAATTAAAGGTAATATTTCACCGATATGAGTAAAATATAGATTTTTATCTGAAGACTGCCATGGGTTCCTACTTTGTGGTGTAGTCTATACAGAGTGGGTGGGAAACTTCGCGCAGAATACAATGGGAGGTGAGGGATTACTAACATGACATGTTTCGTTGTCCAGGTTAATCAAACCAATCGTATATAACAGGAAGGGATTTTGGAAGGAAGTCGTCCATAGACCTGTTGATAGGAACCATTCCGGCATTTGTGTGTCGGTGAAAATGGTAAAAGACGAACACCATTTTCAGGTCGGCCGAGGTGGGATTCGAATCAACGCTCTCCCGATGCCTGCGAGGCACGAGCTAGCACGTTATCGACCACAGTGGCTGGTTATATCGTTATTGTATAAATTTTTGAGTCTTTGCTGTGTACGTAATGCGTGTGTGTGTGTGAAATTTATTTTTCCTACTCCGTCTTTATTCTTACCACAATTTCAGTGATGTGTGTTAACTTGTGTTTTTACATTTTAATTTATTTTAATTATTAGAATTGTTAATAATTTGACAAAACAAGTTCATAACCACAAAAAAGGAATTGTGAAATTCAACATTATGAACCAGTAGTCTTTATGCAGCCGAGACACTTAATCTACAACATATAACACTGAGAAATCAATTGGAGATTAAGGAACGCAAAATCATGCGAAAAATGTTGGGACCAAGAATCAGAGATGGAATTCACCTTCCGAAACCTAATGCTGACATCTATTTAAAATTACTAAAATCCCAGACACAATCCGTATGAGAAGGATCCAATTCATGGGACATTTGGACAGAATGGACCCAACTAGGTTAACAAATAAAATCTATACGTTTTTGCAGAAAAATGCAACAAGGTACAATTGTTACAAACAGCCGGAAAAGGATTTGTCTGAATTAGGTTTTCCCAATCTCAAGGATCGAGAGGAAATTAGGAAAATTATACGTCTGGTTGCAGCAACGAAGACTCGCTCAATCGTTGCTCATGAAGAGTTATTGGGCAAACAGCAAGGCCAATAAGTGTCGATTCCGCGTGGTCCTAGGAGACCCATTCGCGCAGAAGAAGAATTGTTAGTAATGTTCTTTTTTGTTTTTCCAATTTTAATATTTATATATTTATTTTTAATTTTAAATGTATGTTCTTATAGATTTAATTTTGACATTTTTATTAAATTAATCAATTAACTAATTTCGAATTAATTTTTATAATTATTTTCATAAATGTTATTATAGTTATGTTCATTATATTATTTTTATATTTCTTTTATTAATGTAATTTTATTTTTATGATTTTTATTTCTTTATTTATATTTTACTTTTACACATTAATTGTTAATGTTATTAGTTTTTTTTTAAATTCTATCCAACACATTACGTCAGGTAGATACGTAGGTATATTTGCACTTGCACTTCGGCATCAAAATTCTGCAAAATTTGGCTTAAAATTAATCTATGAGCATCTTTTAAAGCATAAACTATCCTTGTGACATGTGGTTAATATAGAGACCACTATCCCTTAAAGGGTTAAGTGGCAATTAATCAAGAACTACTCTGAATAGCAAATATTTCTCCGTTTAATTTGGGACATACTTTCTTACAGAAGGAACAGCCGTACTTGTGTATATTTGTAGGAACTGGACGCTTTCTTACAGACGCTTTACGAGGCGACCTGGAGCACGAAAGCCAGGCGGTGTATATTGGGTTCTGAAGTTAAGCCCTCGAGCAGCGAAGTTCATAGAGCAGAGTAAAGTGTGGCGAGAGTGTCAGATACACGCGGTCCGGACATTCTGTCCGCTCACCTTTAACTTAAAGAGGATAGCGTCTGCCTGTAATAGGTAGAACTGTACCTCCGACTCAGTTCCTAATATCGACTCAAAAGACAGGGGTTTGCGACGTCGACACCTGTACCAGTGTATGAGGTTTTATTTGGATTGTTTGCCTTTAAGGGCTAGCAGCAGTGGTGACTCCTGATTTCTATAATGTGTAGGACGTAATATGATAGGCTTAACTTAAGGTAATTATTATAGCTTGGCTAATTGAGATATCAGACTCGGTCTAATATTAAATATTCAGTCGCACAGCACTGTTACGAACACATTACACAATACAATAAGGCGGCTTCGGTGGCGTAGTTGGTAGCATGCTGAGCTTCTATGCCCAAGATCGCGGGTTCAAATCCGGCCGAAGTCATCGGATTGTCACACTGAAACTTAAGAACAAATTTTGCCAGCCTATGAATCCTCGTCGTAGATTCGCACGTCGTGGGCTCACAACACTGCACGTCGTATCGTCGTCAGCGTCGTAGGCAACAGCAACAAATATGATTAGCCGTCAACTTCGTCAAAAATAGCGTCGTATTTTGCGTCGTACTTCGTGTCGTGGATTGCGTCGTAACTCGTTGTTTCAGTTCATCCCGGACGAGCCCCCATTTGTGGGAAACGGTTTCCAGATCATGACACTCACAAGCATCGAATATAGGACTGAATTATTTATTTAAACAAAGAAACTTATTAGAATACAATATATAGAATTAAGGGAATGTATTTCGCGGCTCATCGGAACTCGGAATATTGCGTTAAAAATCCTTCAGTATGCCTTCCTTCGGAGGGGAAGTATAGCCGGCGGTCCCATGTCATAGATTTGTGGCATGTTAAGGAACCTTCCACTAATTACACCTGTGTGAAGCTAAATTATAGGTTAGATTAGACTAACGCTCTTAGGTTCCTACGTTCGTTGCCAAGAGCCGACTGCTGTGGCGTCTGGTAGCTAAGTTCTGAACTAGTAGTCGTCGACGGTGGCGTTTGGTGGCAAAAGTAGGAACTATTTGAAAAATTCAAGAGTCTGCAGTCATACTTGAATGAAAAAAAAAACAACAGATAACACACACTAATACACTCATCACAATTAATACAGTTTTTCAGACAGATTCTACTCACACCCAAAGTACACGGGGGCTACATGACCGCGTTGTCGCAGCCCCTAAATTTAGGAACCAACCAACCACAATACAATCGAACACCACTCCCAAGATGTGCACACGCTGAAAACAGACTGTTCATTTATCCGCGCCAGGTCGTAACCAATAAGCCCGTAGTGTTGGTTCAATACCAACCAATAGCGAGACTTGAGGATCTCAGTGGACGTCCTCAGAGCGCCATTAAACAGACCAAACCTGCCCCTTCCCCATCAAGGGCATCCATACATTTTCTTGAGCTATAAACACATGCTTTGAGAATGCAAAGCTTCCTTCCTCAGCTTTCTACTCCGGGCGGTGAAGGTCACACTTCACCCATGTAGAACTAGTTACAAGTACTGACAGTGACAGCGAGACAGAGTTTATCGAGAGGGCTCGCAAGGTAGCCCCACAGGCAATATTACAAAACTTTTTTTTTTAAATAGTGCTGAGAGCTGACTGTAGGATGATCCTCACGTCCTACATGGAGGAATCACACTGGCCTTGGAGATTGTGGTAATTTCAGCCCACCCCCCTATGGGACGGTAAGACGTTGGTTGGCAACCACAGGACCCCAGCTGAGTCCAACATTGCTTCCACTTATTTGTGCCGAAATCCTCTCTGTCATATTTCTTGTTGACCTTTATTCGTCAACTCTTCTTCTCTTGCCACCCCAACGGTATTAGGGTAACCGAGGCCTATGGTGTCTTTCATGTTCACGCCATAATTGACCCTTATCTAATCTCTCCTGATCCCTCATTCTTCGAGTGGTCAGACCTCTTCTTTTCCGGTCCATGGTATCTCCTGTCTTCTGTGCAAGGCCCTAAAGAAGGTAGGGTGCATGTAGCCTCACCTCTTATGGTGCACCCTGGATAGTGCTACACTCTCAAGGGCTCACGACTGGTGAGTTCGGGAGATGGCGATCCCGAGGAATTCCGGAGCTGGGTCCAGTTTTCCCCTTTTTACATTGCCTCTGGAGGCAGATTCTCTCCTCTTTCCTTTTCCTATTTGCCTTTCATGACTCTACTTCTTTCCAAGTCCCTCAGTTCTCATTCTTCGAGGGCTGAAGGCATTTCTTTCTTTTATTTCTCTTATTCCTTCTTTTTGTGTCCACTTTATCTTCTAGCCCGTAAGTTAGTAGTAAGTTGTAGTGAGTTTCCATTTCAATGTTCATTTCCTCACTATTTTTCATTTTCACCTGGATAACCTAGATGTTAGGCCCCATAAAACAACAATCATCATCATCATCATCATTATCATCATTTCAGCTCCATGTACTTGGGTATGTGTCGCATGTGTCTGAAAACCCGTGTTATTGTGGTGGCTGTATTATTGTGTGTATTTCTAATTAAGATGGGGATTGGGAAGGAGTCGGCCTTCAGTCAGGAACCATTCCGGCATTTGCCTGGAGTAGAAGTGGGAAACCATGGAAAACCCCTCCAGGATGGCGGAGGTGGAAATTGAACCCATCCCTTCTCAGTTTTGCCTCACGAGGCTAAGTGAACCCCGTTCCAGCACTCAGACCAGAATTAACATTTCTTGACAGGGCCGAGAATCGTACCCGGGCCCCTGCGGTAACAGCCAGTACGCAACGAGGCGGACTCTAGTAAATACCAAGTTTGCTATAAAATGGGAAAACTGTGCCGGAGAAGCAGACAGTGTATGGTTCAAGTTTACAGGACGAAGGCTGTGAAGAGAAATAATGTTTAGGACTGGTTTAAACACTTTCAAAAGGTTGGTCTCGTCGTGTTGGGGTAGTGCTCCTGTCTATCATTCGAAGTCTCCGGGTTCGATTCCCGGCTCCGTCAGTGTATTTATAAACTGACCTGATGGCTGTAATGGGATGCACTCAGCTTCGTGAGTAGGTGTCTGACCCTGAGGCAGCGTCCCGGTCAGGGAAACCAAGATTTATGGCTGAGGGCACCCGAAGCGCTGACGACGTGTCACTCCACAATCTCCACACCATGTATATATCGACTTGGAAATACTTGTAGAAGAAGACTCGTGCAAGTACTTGGGTATCCATGAAAGGAATGATGTGAAATGGAGTACTCATATGGGTTGTGTCGTCTCCAAAGCGTACAAATCACTTAATTTTGTAATGAGGGTATTAAAAGGCAGTAGCTCCCCCGCAAAAGAATTAGGATATTTGACCCTGGTGAGGCCACTTACACTAATCGGCCAACATGGGGAGAACTAAGGAAACGATTGGGAAATCCAACCTACTTGAGCATTAATCGTGGTACTGATAATTTGAACTTATTACCTGCCCCTGTATTAGAGCCTTTCCCCAAAAATATTGATCTGCTTAAGTGAAGACTGAAATTTTGTGTAAATATTACGATGTAATTACTCATCATCATCATCTTGATTTCCCGGATTCAGTCTCTTCCTGGGTCAGGTTGTGAATCAAGGACCTCCATCTTTGCCTGTCCCTTGACCACTCCTTTCCTACTTGCAGTACATCTTCTGCTTTCCCTTCCTTTTTCTCCACACACTCCTTCACTGAATCCATCCACATTTGTGAGGACTTCCTCGTGGGCTCTTTCCTGTTAACTTTTCCAAAAATATATTTGTGTCACTCTCTCCTCAGAAGGCTGAGTGGCGAAGTCGGTAGTGTGCCCTTTCGTAAAATGAATATGCAAATCACTATCCAGCTGCTCAGTCTTATCTCTTTGGGGGCATAAAACGTCCTCCCACTGAGTGATTTACACATTATAGGATCAAGCTTAGGATAACACATCACTGAAATGAAATTCAAAATCCTACTAATAAAACTATTTAATTCTCAAAATTTGGCGCTACAATATACAAAAACAACTGAATCAACATCACACTTGTTCTAATGAACAAGGAACAATACACATTTATCATAAAAAAATCAATAATTTAGGTTCCATTGAACCCTAAACAAAATAATCAAAACTAGTTTCACTTCCATTTAGCAACATTATAACTTTCTCGAAAACGAGCTCTAAAAGTCTCGGCTAATTTTATTACATAAAATTTTATGTTTAAAAACATATTAAAAATTCCAAATTTGAATATATTAAAAAGAAATTTGAGTTAAAAACAATTCAATGGTACCAACAATTACCATTTATTTGGGTACCACATGACATTCACAACATATCATCCCTCTCTTCAACACTACCAAAACTGTATTTGTTTTCGGAAATCTCATGTAACACAAGCGTTAAAGACTACTGATTTATTCAATACGAAATAGACTCCCAGCTATTCGATATATTCAACAATTACTTGGGATCAATAACATTTATCATGCAACAATACACAGGGATTTTCATTATTGTCTCAAATGACAATTTAATTATTCATGAAGTGCGGATCTATAAGGCAACGGCAAGGATAAAGAATCAATATAAAACACGGTACAGATTACCGTTCCATTTAAAGGTTTAATACTTCAGAGTGCAGACAAGGTCTGTCTCTGTCTTGGACCTACCCCAACCTCCATTAAGAAAACGTCGAGACACTACGGCTTAATTTATGACATAGGGGAGGGAAGTCAATGCTCCCTCTTCTCTAGACGGGTCTTCAAAACACCGCTTTCAAGCAAGCGTGAACAGAACTTGGAAAGGCTACACATCACATTAATATAAAAACATTATTCTGAGGTTCCATTACTATAGCTCAGGTATGATTATAATTTCGGAGTATTAACACTGGGAAGTAAGAATTGAAAACCAATCATAAATAAGGGGCTTCCGACGTGAGAGACATCTGGTTCGATTCTCTGGCCTGCCTCTAGGACACTTTCATTTTCGAGGGCTAGGGCTAATTCCATAGAGCGAGGGTATTTAACCACTCCTCCTAACAATAATAAAAGCAACTTGGGAAAAGGTATTCGCACAGAATTCCATGCTAGACAATAATATAGCACCCTTGTTAAAAGTTTGTCACAGCAAACACATACACAATCAATTACTTCACCCAGCTGATCCCCGCAATTATAATTCCTGGCATTATCTTCACTGCAATTTTTAGCGTGACCATTTATTATTTAGCGCTCAAAGGCGACAATCAATACATTCGTGATGCGTTCCAAAGTTTAATATTTATTTCAACGTAATTAATTTTTATCTTCGTCCATAATTAACAGATTTTCCTTTTACTAAGTCTCGACTTTTCATTACCAAGAACACAACTGGTTCTATAATTATTATTATTTCTTTAGCACACAACGGCTCATACTTGAATTATTACTTCAATAATTAGTTTATTCATTACATTAATTATCATTATATTATCCTGTTTGCCTTTTAAATAACATTATTCTTTTTATATTCACAAGTATTCCACTGAATACGATTTCATTTGATTAATAATACATTTTAGCAATTTTTATATTAGATCCCGCACTTATTATTTTCACACAGTTTTACATCCCTGATTTTCAATACTGGAGAATACTTTCTCCGTGGTTACCATTGATACATGAGATTCCCGAATCCAAAACACATAATAAATTTGGGTGTTACTTACATGGTTTATCCGGCCCCATTGTCCGAATTCCAGTGGAACGACATTCTGCCCACATCAAATTTCTTATTTCATGATGATACACACACTTACACTTGTTAAATTGCCCTCTGGATTACACATTTTTAGATTAATATGAGGGTTTACAAACATTTTCACTACACTAAAAAAAGATTATAACTTTCACTTAATATTATATTTACACACACAGAATTTCACTTTTGGTAACAAACACACGTGAATTCTTTCTTCACCAAATCCCAGGGGTGCAAATTTCGACGTTGCCTTCTACCTTCTACTCTGAAATTGACAGTCTCGTACGAAATGAAACCTCCTTGGATAAAAAGTTCCCTCCTAATTCTGGTGTTTAATTTATCGGCATTTACAATACTGCACGATAATGTAGTCTTTTCCGGATCGCAATAGTCTATCTGGGAAAACGGTATGTTTTCACGAATACCCCTGAAGTCGCTGTACTGCGCTTTTACAATTGTTTATATGATACTATGCGTCGGAACTGAATTCGGACGGCTATTGTCTTTTCTCTGTGGAGTACTTCTATGAAACTCCACGTGGCTGCGGATATCTCTTTGTAGATTCCTACTTCTATCGCCACTGTTTTACCCTAGTCTCCTCAATCAGGAAAATTAGGTATTAGCTAGTGTTTTTACCCGACCGTGGTTATACTTAACGCACTGGGAAAACGTTTTTAGAGTATCTACTCTTTGCTGATGTCTCGTATACTTTCGAGATACTATGTTCTCACTTCGAATACTAGTGTCGGGCTTCAACTACCCTCGCCGGTTAACGTATATTTTCACTCACTGTTTATAGCTTGGCCTACCACCGTAGACTATTATACTTTTCGAAGTTCTAAATTGTACTTTTCCTTTGAAAAGAACTCCAACGATTTAGAGCGCAGCGACACTGAAGAAAGCTGGACAGTACTTCGACTTAGAGTACTTCCGCGTCGTGATACAGGTTCGAGTCCTACTGTGCTGACAAGCAGCACGACCAATACGAGGTCTGATGAGTTACTGCATGCGATGTGATGTAGCGTCACGCCCTCTAGACTGACTAAAACTGCATGTTGATGAAACAGCGCGACACCCCTCCTTAGGGTTCAACTAGACTGAATTTACTGTTGGTACTTGTCGAACAGTATAACTTTCCCTGAAGTTCGTTGTATGCTGAATGATTGTTGATCCATCGTGCAGCGCCTCTGCACTCACGGAAACTGAATGAGTGGCGAAACAGTACGAACCGCCTCAGCGGTCGCTCAAGACTGAATGATCTTGCTCGGGCTCCTGGCCCTTATAACTGATTCTGGCAAAAATAAATAAATTTCTCTTCTTCCTCCCCACCAATTTCCAAAATAATCGTCATACGATGTTAAAAAAATATCTCTGGAAAGCTGAGGTTTTAAACGTCTCAACAGTATCCAAGTTTCCAGGAATCGATCGTACAAATCTTTAATATTAATTTAAATGTTCTCTTCAGATGTGTGGGTAGTGTATTCTTGTTGTCTCCCACCATCAGCTTCTGGTTCGGGGATTCACAAATTACGTAGTGATGAATTTGAATTTCTTTCCTGCATAATTTCTATGAACTTTATCCAGTCTAAAATATCTAATTCCCTGGATAATGATCACTAATGGAGTCCTTTCTTTACTTTAATGCCTGCAAATGGCTTAATTTCAATTATTTCTCTTATTTTCCGGCCCCTCCCTTCATGCAACGCTGCCATTTTATTGTCGACTCGGGGCTATTTCCGAAACTTCATCTCTCTCGTCCATGGAAGTTTCCATATCTAATTTTACCGCGTGTGTAATCAGCTCTCTGGTGACTGTTCAGATGACATCACCGGGCAGCTGTGGCCTGGCAATCTCTGGTTGCTCGACATCTCTTTGCCCCACGCAATCTTATGAAGTATCAGCTTCTCAACTAACTTCAGAACTCCCTTCTAAAACCTGCATTTATTCCTTCTTTTCTTCGAACTATAAGTATATGAGTTCGATACTGAACCTCTCCCATGGGTTCAGTAGAGGCACTGAGCTTCTAACTGAAAGGGAGTGGCTTCGATTCCCACCCAGGTAGTGGATTTATAAAGAAAACTACCACTTTCGGAAGCGCAAATGGCTCTGGGATTCACTCAGCCTACACCAGAAACGAATACCAGGGTAATTCTTGTGAGCAAAGACGGCCGAGCGTGGAGCTGACAACTCCATCCCATCTAGCGCCGATGTCACAAAAAGTGGAAGCCTCTACCTTCCACTACTCCCAGGGCCACCATGGCCTGTATGGAGTTGTCTTTGCTACTCTCTCCTCACTCATTCTCATCATGTGTCCATACCACTTCAGTTTAGTTGTTTCTATCCTATCCTGGAGTTTCCAGATTCCTGTCCTTTTTATAATTTCCTCATTCCTCATTCGGATGCCTGAAACCGACTCCCGTCGACAAGCTGTACTACATGGCAGGCATTGCTCCCCCTGAAATACGTCGGGAAGTAGCTGCAAATGCCGAAAGAAAGAAAGTGGAAGAATGTGAGCTACACCCGCTGCACGGATATACTCCTCCAATACATAGATTGAAATCTAGGAAGAGCTTTTTACAGTCAACATCTCCACTTACCATATCCTCCAACAAAGCCAGAGACGAACTGTGGGCAGCCAAAATCAATCATCTTCCAACAGGGGTAACACCAGCAGAATGCTTACCAGCCGGGCACAACTTGGACTGCACCACTTGGAAATCATTAAATAGATTACGAGCAGGTGTTGGCAAAACTAAGGATAACCTAAAAAAATGGGGATACCTAAAAGAACCAACATTTTGTGAATGTGGAGAGGTACAGACAACTAAGCATCTGTGTCAGTGCTTATGTTGCCCTGATTCTTGCAGTGAGGAGAAGTTGTTTAAGGCACAAGAAAATGCTATAGCAGTTGCTCGTTTCTGGGCAAAGACAGTTTGATTATATGTGCATAATTCCATGTTTCTCCTTTGATTTTGTATGTACGATATTATTTATCTGCCTCTGATTCGAGTAAATAAATTCCTCACTCTATCTTTCCTTGTCTTTCCTTCGATGCTTCTTAGAAACCTCATCTCTGCTGCCTGTATCCTGCTCTCTTCCATTTTTGTAGTCGTCCATGTCCCAGCTGCATAAATGTCAGAATGGGTTCATAATAGGTTGTGTATACAACCCTTTTACACTTCTTTGGGACATCCCAATGCCATTACTATGCATGTAGTTACCACAATCGCGACTTGAGTGTGTTTTATATTATTGTTGGCAATTTCCTGTAATTGTACAATTTGCCACTGGGAAATTACCCCCATTTGAAAAAAGATAAATGAGTGAAAATAAATATGGCTGGGCAGCGGTCGCTTGCTAGGACTGTGGTGCCATGGTTTATTTGATCACTTTCGAAACGGAGGAAATGTAACATTACGAATTTTAATAGATTTCAATATGGTGTGGAATAAGTCAGATATTGAGCTGCTGTCACAACTAAGAACAGTGAACTAAGAAATTTTGAGAGAGGCTGGCCAGTCGAGATCTGATCCTAATACAAAGCAAAGTTTCTGTGTGAAACTGAGATCCTTTCCTTAAATGTTATATGCAGTGGGACAGGAAAGGAAAATTAAGGTGTTTTCTTTATTACACATTTTTGTACGAGATACTGGTTGAAATGTTTTTCAGGAAAGCTTTTGAGGAAATGAAATATCGTCCCTTTTGAACAATTTCTATAAGGTGTAAACTAAAGCAGCTTATTTTGCTCTGCAGTACATTTTACATTACGTATATTTGCTGAAAATACGGGGTGGGGAAGCAAGAATAATAAAACTACTGTCACAACTATCATCAGTGAACCGAAAACAGGACGCCTGGACATGACAGACAACTGACAAGAGCTGCTAGTTTCCACCACATCGTTAATTGCACTCAACATTAATACCGTATGTATCAAAACAGCAGTCCTATTCCAGTCCTACCGTACCACACAAAATATGTCTGATAAGCTTTAAGTGAGAATCAATAATCTCTAATGCGACAATATTGGTCGTGCAATACCGGTGTTGTTGACATATAAGATGCGTTCAAGAAGTAACGAGCCGGAGGCTGGAATGCGCAAACCAGTGACGACATCGGCTAATCGTGGCGTGTGTAACGAGGTGTGGTTCCGACCAGAGCGTAGAAGGTCACAGCCCGTCGCTAGAGGGCACGCGTGCACGTCACGTGACGATAAAAAGCAAGCAGCAGCATGCATCAATCGTCCAACGCTGCCAGTCGCATTGCAAACAGTGACATGGAGGCATCAACCGAAGAGCAAAGAGGTGTTGTTCGGTTTCTGACAGCGGAAGGAGTAGGGGGAATGGACATTCATCGCCGAATGTCACAAGTGTACAGCGAACACTGCATGTCCCTTGTAAGGGTCAAGGCGTGGCACAAGCGCTTCAGGGAAGGACGGGTGTCGATAGCCGATGATGCCCGGTCTGGGGCACCCCCCTGCATTACCGATGACAACGTCCAGCTGGTTGATGCACTCGTTACCCAGGACCGCCGAGTGACAGTGAACGCCATAGCCGCCGTGGTCGCTCCACGACAATGCACGACCTCATACGACCAACACAGTCGCGGCACTCCTGCAGAAATTCAAATGGGAGGTTCACGGCCACCCTCCATACACCATCCAGACCTCTCTCCCTGTGACTACGCCATGTTTGGTCCCCTGAAAAGGGCTCTGCGGGGCCACGATTCACCTCGGACGCCGACGTCCAGCTGTACGTGCGGAACTGGTTCACATCGCAGCCTAGGGAATTTTATGAGACAGCCATTCACCGCCTCGTGTCACAGTGGGACAAGTGCCTCAATACCCAGGGCCAATACTTCTAACATACTGGTACTGGTTTCTGTAATGATTCCTCCGGCTCGTTACTTTTTGAACGCACCTTGTACATTTAAGCCCACATTCACCTCATTTAAAAATCCACAGTTCTAGTCCTTCAGGCTAGGTACTGAATATTGAAAACCGAAGAAATTCACGGCCATATATTGTTTGAATGATTCCACTCGCTTTTCATAAACTTTTATAGGCTAATCTTCTCCTGGTAACAAACTTTAAGATGCCATTTCTTTGGAGGTTCCTCTTCATTCGTGACACTATCTTCTCGTTGTCTGTCGATCACTATTACAATTTCGTTCGATTGTGGACTCGAACCCGGTTCATAACTGAATCTAATCGTTGGTGAATTTCAGCGTTGGCTGGAGAAGAAAATCACTTGTGTGCTGTAACCTATCCTCCCTCCAAAAAATAAAAATATTTAGAGACGTTATTTATAGAAACATTCAAGAGGCTCTCCACTGAGTTTTACATACTGAATAAAACTCAACAGCAATTATTTTTCTGACAAAATTAATTAATCACATAATAACACCTGCGATGACATAATATTCACGAGCTGAGGTACACTTGGTGTGAGCGCGCAAAAACAGAACCTCTCTTTGTTACCAAGAGCATTAAAATGATGTCTTGGTCTGGGGTCTTGGCTGTTGTCACAACAGCACAACAGAAAAGTTGGGCACGCATGCGCTGAGCTGCGATCTGCACAGCGGAGTGGAGCGCACGACTAGTTACCTCGTTGTGAGGGTGAACTACTTCCTGTTCTTTGGCTGGCATCCTTTTTAACACGCTGTATTTGTTTGTCGATAATATTATGAAAGCAATTACGTTTCATATAGAACAATGTGCTGCAGCACTTCAGCACATAAGGTGCAGCCGCCCCTGGTGCATTTTCTTTGCTTTCTCCACTTTTTCAAACGTAAAGGACACACTAAACGTGTTGGCAACTCTGGCACTGTACATACTCTAATGACAGTTGGTCCCCCTGCTGGAGGGTTGTTGACCCATTAAGAGGAAGGATCGTTTTCTTACCTGCGTCAAGCAGGACTCACTTGCAAGCAGGTAGCAGTGGCTACCGGACATGGTGTCATAGCACGCATGTAATATCTACTGTACTTGTTCAGTGTTTAATCATGTACATACAGTGTAAAATATATTTCTTTATACAGTCCACCACATCGTATTCTATGTATTCGACATAAGTTTTGGTCCTCCGGGCACGATTAGATGGCAAGGAAAACAGTGAAAATTGAACTCTGTGATCCCAAGACAGCATGGCTTCGCACGAATGGCGTGGGTTGTTGGCGGCATGGCGACTACTGGACAACAGAATTCATCATCCTGGTAAGTCACCGATCATCCTTAATTATTCCTTGTGACTCATATGCATTCCTTTGTTTCTCCATTCAAAACTGTTCGTTTGTACTTGCAATGTATTGGTATTGCTAGTGATCACACATGATTTCGCCCGTAAAACTGTATGTTATTTGTACGCAGTTTTCCCGCAACTCTTTGAAACAAAACCAGGAGTTCATCTTTGTATTATGTAAATATGTTAGGTATTTGTCTTTTCGTTTTGTCATTCTTTTACGTATAGGCATTTGGTCTACTGTGATTTTATATCATTCAGCAGTTTATTGGGAATTGCTAGTGAAAAATGGAACAAAAGATAAAATCACTGTGTAGCAAAAGGGGTAGGTTAAAGGCTAGCTTATCTCGCATACAAGGCTTCGTAGAGAAATTAGATTCTCAATATAAGGACGTAGATCAGTTGGAATATCGACGGGCTCACTTATCAAAAATCTGGGAAGAATATGAAACAGTTCAATCACAAATAGAGGATTTGAAAGAGGATGAATCATTTCAAGCAGAACAAGAATCTTATCGCTCCGACTTTGAGGAGCAATACTTCAAAACATCTGGTCTTATAAGATCCATAAACAGTGCAATTTCCAAGTCAGCAACTTCGCTAAGTGATTCTATTGGTGAATCAACTTCCAGTTCGGAAACACGTTCAGTTAAACTGCCTCAAATAAGTTTACCTACATTCGCAGGTGATTATTTAGAATGGCCCAATTTTGCCGATACCTTTAAGAATCTCATTCATGAAGATGCAAATTTGTCAAAAATACAGAAATTTCATTACCTAAAATCAGTGGTATCAGGCAGGGCGGCAGACGTGTTACAGTCTCTAGAAATATCTGCAGCGAATTACGACATAGCGTGGAACCTGTTAAATGAAAGGTTCAATAACCGGCGAGCAATTGTTTCCTCCCACATTAATTCGGTCCTTCAGATTAACAAAATAGAAGTAGAATCTTCCAAGGCATTAAGAGACTTGTATGACGGCTTCAGAAGGCACATACAGTCGCTATCAGCGCTTGGTCTGTCTTGTGAAGAACAATTAGATGCCATTTTGATACATTTAATAACAAACAGATTTGACGCTGAAACATTAAAAAAATGGGAGACCTCGTTACCAACCTTTGATCTTCCATCGTATCAGACACTGGACAAATTTCTACTCGAAACATGTTATGCATTGGAATCGATCGAAACTAAGAATTGTGATCGCACAAAACAGCTGAAGCAGGTAGGCGTTTCATCTAAACCGAATGCATCTGGTTTCAAACCGAGGCCATTCACGAACCCAGGAAAAAATTGTTTCCTTTCACAGAAAAATCAGAAATGCCCGCTTTGCACGGAGGAACATCCCATATTTAGATGCAGAACCTTCACTTCTATGGGTGTTTATGACAGATGGCGGGAGATCAAGAAGCATAAGCTCTGTGTTAATTGCTTGTCTGGAAATCACTTCGCTAACGAGTGCACTCGTTCATGTTGTAAGCTGTGCAAGGATAAACACAACACCTTGCTTCACAGGGACCAAGGGTCACCGAACCACAATAATAGTCAAACTTCAAACAAGAGTATTGTGTCCAATAATACTTCATTGTCTCCCCTTAATGAGCAACATAGTAGTAATGCTGTTTCATTGCACAATCACAACAATGATGTTTCCTCTCATGTATTGTTGTCGACAGCAGTAGTGAATGTCAACAATTCAGAGGGAAAAACCCGTCATGCTCGGGTTGTGTTAGACAGCGGCTCGCAACTCAACTTCATAACCAGGGAATTAGCTCATCAATTACGATTGTTAAAGACAATGACTAATATTCCGATACATGGGTTGCATAACACTACCATCAAGGTGGGGTCGGTGGTAAGAACAAAGATTTCTTCGCGGTTCGGTTCCTTTGAACGAATCATGACATTTCACGTAATACCTTCAATTACTGGTCAGTGCTTACCCACTAAAAATATCAACATCACAGATTGGAGTATTCCAGAGTTTATATTAGAAAACCTTGCGGATCCTCAATTTAATGTGTCATCATCCATAGACATTCTCATTGGAGCAGAATTCTTTTACGATCTTATCGGCGCAGAACAATTTCAGCTCGACAGTTTCTCAAACAAACTACCGTTGTTTCGCAACACGGCTCTTGGCTGGGTAGCAGCAGGTAGTGTTGGTTTGTCTGAAAAGCACGCAGATAACAGTTCTTCCTGCCTCTTTGTGTCAGGTAAGATATTCAATGAGCCGGGGAAAGCACTGCTTGGCCAAGGACATTCTGAGCAAGAGATTAGTGAGAGGCTATTTACTGACGATCACAGAAGGAATCCACAGGGTAGGTTCATAGTCCCACTACTCCTTAAAGAGGACCCGAGTCAGCTAGGTAGCAATGTTAATGAGGCAATTAGACGGTTTCACAGCCTAGAGAAGCGTTTTGAAAGGCAGCCCCAAGTCAAGTCGGAGTACGTACAGTTTATGAGAGAGTACACTGACCTGGATCATATGGAGGAAATTCCCAGTAATGAGATAAACAAACCATTACAGTACTACCTTCCGCATCATTGTGTATTTAAGGGTAATTCATTGACAACGCGCACTCGCGTGGTATTTGATGGCAGCTCGAAGGGCGATTCTGTATTATCCCTCAATGATTTGTTATTAGTAGGACCGATCGTTCAAGATGTTTTATTTTCAATATTGGCTAGATTTCGCATGCATCGCTATGTATTGACCGCTGACATAGAAAAAATGTATCGACAGGTCCTCATAGAACCTGCACATACTGAATTTCAGCGATTCGTGTGGAGGGAGTCCCCTAAGGACGAGCTTAAACATTATCGTCTCAAAACAGTCACATATGGCACGTCATGTGCACCCTTCCTGGCCACAAGATGCCTCTCTCAATTGGCGAATGACACTAAGGAGGAATTTCCTGAAGCTTCGAATGTAATACGGCGGGATTTTTATGTTGACGATTTAATGACAGGTTGTGAATCAACTGACGGCTTAAGAACCACTCACAAGTGTGTTTCAGATATTTTATCCAGTGCGGGTTTTACCTTAAGAAAATGGTGTTCGAATGAGCCCAATATACTATCGAGCATTTCTAACCACGAAACAGATCCCAAGTACATTATTAAGGTAGATAAGGGTGAAGACTTGAAGTTGTTGGGGCTATCTTGGAAACCCATCACAGACACTTTTCAGTTTGAGTTGAGAAGTGATTTCAGTTCGACACAGATAAACAAAAGAATAATTCTATCAGACCTGGCTAAAATATTTGACCCCTTAGGGCTTTTGGCCCCAGTATTGATTAAGGGTAAGATTTTCGTCCAGCAACTGTGGCAAATGAACTTAAATTGGGACGACGTTCTCACAATAGAACTTCAAATTAAATGGATTCGTTATATGCAGGATATTGCTAAATTGAAGGAGTTCAAAGTGCCTCGTCATGTTAGGGCAGTAGAATTTGTGGAGTATGAAATTCATGGATTTTGTGACGCGTCTCAGATTGCTTACGGCGCTTGTGTTTATGTAAGATCTCAGACAGGAGATGGTAAAATAACAGTTCACTTATTGTGTTCCAAGTCTCGCGTTGCGTCATTAGGCTCAGTAACTTTACCAAGATTAGAACTATGCAGTGCTGTATTACTTGCTCAGTTGGTCGAAAGAGTCATGAGATCCATAAACGTAACTAAAGACAAGTGTTTTTGTTGGACTGACTCCACAATAGCATTAGCATGGATTTCGGGCCATCCACACCAGTGGAAAACATACGTCGCTAATCGAGTGTCGCAGATTCAACAGTTGACAAATATTGATTGTTGGCAGCACGTCTCTACTCATCATAACCCAGCAGATATGATCTCGAGAGGAGTTACCGCGGAGAAGCTGTTAAATTCATCATCTTGGTTGTCGGGACCATCTTGGCTTTCAGATAATAAAGACGAATGGCCTTCACAGCAGAGGCATAGCTCTCAAGAATTACCTGAAGTTAGGAAAACTAAAATCGTTCTAGTGTCATCTACAGAATCCCTTGGATCGAATCTGATTAACAGATACTATTCCTGGATCAAGCTGATTAGAATAACAGCTCTCGTGCTCAGATTTATCAAAAATCTTAAAACTAAAACAGACAGACAAACAGGTGCTCTTAATCCGGTAGAACTAGAGCAGGCTAAGTATTTATGGTGTAAAATTGCGCAAGGTTCTGAATTTTCACAAGACATAAAGGCTCTCAAACAAAATTTGCCACTACCCAAGGGAAGCAAATTACATGGATTAGCACCGTATTTGGATGAGCAGGGTCTGTTACGGGTAGGAGGCCGTCTGCAAAATACTAAACTATCGGTCAACAGAAGACATCCTATTTTATTACCTGGCAATCATCGCATTACAATAATGTTATTTGATCATTTTCATTTTGTTTTTCTTCATGCTGGAGCTCAGACTTTATTGACAATGATGCGACAGCAATACTGGCCTCTATGTGGGAGGAACGGTGCTCGAAAAGCAGTGTATCGATGTAAGACGTGTTTTCAATTCTCGTCTCGGCCGTATCAACCGATAATGGGATCGCTACCTGAAAGGAGAGTAGTTCCCAGTCGACCATTTGCATCTTCAGGAATAGATTTCTGTGGCCCAGTATATTTACGGCCTTCCTCCAGGAAGGGCGCTCGGATTAAGGCATATATAGCTATGTTTGTTTGTTTTGCCACAAAGGCTGTACATATTGAACTTGTAAGCGATCTGTCTACAGCTGCTTTTTTAGCATCACTGAAAAGATTCATGGCTAGACGAGGAACTTGCACCCACATATTCACTGACAACGCAACTAATTTCGTAGGTGCATCACGTGAGCTAAAGAAATTCTTTAATGATATGAATACCAAGCAGTCACTCATAAGCTTTGCTACTGAGAAGGGGATTCAGTGGCATTTTAGTCCTCCTGGTTCACCTCACTTCGGAGGGTTGTGGGAGGCTGCAGTTAAATCAGCTAAGTATCACCTTAAGAGAATAGTAGGAAATGCTGCATTGTCGTTTGAAGAAATGACTACAGTGCTTGTACAGATAGAGGCAGTTTTGAATTCGCGCCCCCTCTGCCCACTATCCTCTGATCCCAATGATCCGGAAGTATTAACCCCATCCCACTTCCTGATCGGTGGCTCATTTCATCTTCCTGTGGAAGAAGATGTGTCTCAGACTCCCTTGAATAGACTGAAGCGCTGGCAACTGCTTCAGGCTATGTTCCAGCAATTTTGGCGTCGATGGTCCAAGGAATATCTCGGACAACTCCAACAGCGTTCTAAATGGCGGTCGCCCAGACAATCCCCACAAATCGACACTCTGGTTGTTCTGAAGGAAGAGGGCGTGCCTCCACTTCATTGGAAACAGGGCCGTGTCGCAGCAGTGCATCCAGGAACCGACGGAGTTACGAGGGTTGTTACCATCAAAACACCCAGCGGAGCTCTTTTGAAAAGAGCAGTGTCAAGACTTTGCCCATTGTTGAGTGAAGAGAAGTGAATTGTTTAAATGTTTGTGTACATAGTGTTTATTTCAACTCTTATTCCAGTTAATAGAACAAAGTGACAGTATTTAATTGTTGTTTGAAATATTTGCTATTTCAAGGGGGGGAGTATGTTGGCAACTCTGGCACTGTACATACTCTAATGACAGTTGGTCCCCCTGCTGGAGGGTTGTTGACCCATTAAGAGGAAGGATCGTTTTCTTACCTGCGTCAAGCAGGACTCACTTGCAAGCAGGTAGCAGTGGCTACCGGACATGGTGTCATAGCACGCATGTAATATCTACTGTACTTGTTCAGTGTTTAATCATGTACATACAGTGTAAAATATATTTCTTTATACAGTCCACCACATCGTATTCTATGTATTCGACAAAACGTTTCTTAGCAGGAGCCGGCATAATGACTCGCGGTAGACTGAATGATTGTTCACCGGAAACTCAACGATATCCCGTCGATTAGCTTAGCAAGTTGCCTTTTGTACCACGATGAGCGCTAGTGTGAGTCAATGTAACTCAACCATATCTGGTCGAGCAGATCAGAAGTTGGTCTTTTCTACCACTACGAGTGCTAGTGTGAGTCAATGCAGAGTTTCACTTAAGCTCTTATAAGTACAAGGGTTATTATGTATGTGCGCGCGCCTAAACACGGCAAGCTAAGCCGGCTGTGACTGGCGCTGATCGCGGCCACGCGTACCCGGTACAGCCGGTGGTGGCGCGCACTTTCACACTTTTACCAAACAAGTTCAATAATGTGTTCTTACAGTGCTCATAGGCGACGTTGAAAATTTCATCCCGATCTTGCAACACCAACCTGACATCTTCTGATGAAAGAATGTCTGTCAACTCTATTATTATTTACGGAGCCTGTTTCCTTGAATCGTTTAGCGAGCATCCTAATTGTACTGGCAATAGGCACAGGTCTTCCTGGAAACTTGATTCGAAATTTTTGTCTCGTTTCAGAACAAGATTTTCTGCTTTTCATACACAAATTATGGATATACATACGTTCGCGCAATTTAAATTGGTGTCTAGGCATGACCAATAATCACAGTAATCACAATACTCACAACACTAACGTCTAAGCTTTGCAGATACATGTCCATATGAATGAAAAAACAAAACACGTGTGAACTAACGATATGAGTCAGCGGAGCGCGCCACCACCGGCTGTACCGGGTACGCGCGGCTGCGATCTCCGCCAGTCACAGCCGGCCAAGCTTGCCGTGTTTACTCGCGTGCATATGTATAATGACCCTGTACTTCCGGTGAGAATTTAAAAAAAATCAAACATCGCATGAGGGCATTGAACCAAGGAGCACATTAAAGAAAGAATTATGTAAATACGATTATTTGGCTAGGATTTGAATAAAAAAGACAATTAGTTCCGTGAAGAACTATACAGCCTATTTTCATATATCCTACTTATGTTAACTGCCACTATCAACATACAAAATTTCAGTTTGATCGCTGTAATAGATTCGTAGATATTGAGAACTGACTAAATATTTCGGATGGTCGCCATGTTGGATTTTATATATGTAGGTCCTAGAGTTATGTACTGTTACATGAAGATTATTGTGTAAGTGTAGCGTTCAAACTTCAATCGCATGATTAGGACGCAAAAAGTAGCAAGGAGATTTTAAAATTTCGCACAGCTGCCATCTTGTGGTTATCTAAACAATTGAACCAAGTTAGATGTCGGTGCATTACAATATGTATAAACATATACTGTACCAAGTTTTATTGCGTTTGGTTGGTTAAATCGCGAGAAACGTCTATTTAAAAGTCGCGAATTCGCGTGGCCGCCATGTTGGTTTTGTAGTTAGCAGTTTTTCAAAAGTCACATAGGTGAACTTCTAGTAGTTCCCTTTATCACCGTAATAAATTCCAGGGTGATATCGGGAATAGTTTCGGAGATATTGAATGCTGGTGAAATATTTCGCATAGCCGCCATGTTGGATTGATGAGACGTAACAACATTTGAAGGGCACAGTCGGGGTCGCCCGGAATAGTGCTATGAACCTACCGAGTTTCATTGAAATCGCTCCAGCCGTTTAGAAGTTATTAGGGGGGACACACACACGCACACACAGACACATGGACAAAAGGTGATCTCATAAGCCTATTTTTTCAAAATTGAAAATAGGCTAAAACGGGTAAAGAAGTAAGCGATTTTAGGCTGTTTTTCCGGAATTGCATTTAGGCCGGAATTGATTTTAGAAATTTGGGTTTTTAGTTTGATACAGCTCTCATAGAACATTGGCACCGCTCGTGGCATTATAGTCGCCTTTCTAGCATGTACTAGTCAAGAGTCTTGGTGAGGTGTACCATACCAAATGAAGAACCTAATGGTGCACTGGGGCGAAATGCTGGCAATACTTAATTGAGCTAACAGGATTAATTCTTCAAATCTTGGATCCTTCCCGAGCGGAAACTTTTATGGCTCTGAGCGGATTTTTTTTTCTTTCAAAAAAATCAAAATATGTAGATTAAATATTTCATGCACTAATAGTACATGATGCAACGAGCCTATAATGTCTATAATTGAGACACGAGTATAATTTGCATACGAGTGTCTTAATTACCATTATAGGCAAGTTGCATACGACTGTTTATGTTCGACGATAATTATAACTTTAACATAAATATTCATAAATATCTGTTCAGTCACTAGAATTTTGTGATCGGGTGCTGCGCTGGGTAGTATATCTCTGTTTTCCAAGCTCTCTGGCCGACCGACGCATGCGCTCTGTGTGCTTCAATGCCATATGTTCAGATTGTGCACCAGTATTTAGTAAAACTGTGCTGCGCTGGGTAGTATATCTCTGTTTTCCAAGCTCTCTGGCCGACCGACGCATGCGCTCCATGTGCTTCAATGCCATATGTTCAAATTGTACACCAGTATTTAGTAAAACTGTCACCGAAGTCGTTTGAAAGAGCCGCTCTGTGTAGAAATTTGTTATGGGGATATTAAGGTACAGTGCTATTTCTTGTCTCATATTCACCAGTTTATTTACGCGAACATATTGACGGTGCACTTTCGGTAATTTATATAGACATGTTGGATATTGAGCGCATGCGCGAAGGTTTCCTTATCTAATTGGTCACACAACTGTTTCTTGAGCTCTGATTGGTGGGAGAAACTGTTTCATAATGAAAAATAGTGTTATAATGAGCCTAATTATGATACAGTTTTCTGACACATAATAGTCAGGGTTGAACATAAATTTAATTAGAACTCACTTACCTGTCGGTACTTGAAGTTTGAGTAGCATCTAAATTAATATTTAAGTGTGGAATCACTTCAAACCATCACTCAAATCCAAAGCAGACACTAGATCTTCATAATTCCATAGTCTTTTCTGTGAAATTATACTCACATTACCAGATTATCACTACACAAGTACAATAAGGCACGGGCTTTCATTTGAAGCAACAACTGCCTGCGGATATATGTGAATTCAAAGAGTCTCTAGGGGTGACTTAATTGACTATCAAACGTGTGTCTCCATAGTAGCGCTATCTCCTGGCTTTAACATGAACTTTTTTGACGAAAACTGGCATGGGGTTTAAATGTAGGAATTTTCCGTATGTATCCGTTTTCCGCTCGAGGCTGAAAAGTACGCTTCGGATAAATCCGTATTCCGCTCGGGAAGAGTGGAATTTGATGATGTGAGAAAACAATACTAACTAACCCACCAGACATCATTCTCGTACACAAAGAGAAATAGAGAATCTTTCTCATTGATATTGAAGTGCCCAACTCCCATAACCTGCGAACAAACCCGCTGGAAATAAATGACCAAGTATCTACCCTTGGATGAAGGGATACTGGAAATCCTACAAATGCACTCATCACAATGACAGAGATTATCAGAAAAATCGCACACACACCCAAGCACACGGGGATACATAACCACGATGTCACCAAGAATTGACTAGCTCTTATCCACACCATACAGCGAGTAAGTAGCCTACCATTAATGAAACATAAAGAGTATTAATATAGGAAACCATGGAAGACCACTTTAAGGACAGCCGATGGTGGGGTTCAAACCCAAGCCAGCAGATACCTTGGACCAAAACTCTACCTCTGTGCCTGTCCGTACCCACGCCCATTACAATTTAATGAAATGAAAATCCACAGCCTGCTTCCAGTCTCCGACCGGGTCAGGAATGGAATGAATGAAGCCCCCATCTAGCGGCGAGGATATGAAATGTGCCGGCTGCCGAAGCCTGTCGCACTCCTCTGGGACAATGATTAAATGAATGACAGATGATATGAAATGATAGTGGAGAGTGTTGCTGGAATGAAATTTTGACAGGGAAAACCGGAGTACCCGGAGAAAAACCTGTCAGCCTCCGCTTTGTCCAGCACAGATCTCACATGGAGTGACCGGGATTTGAACCTCGGATCCAGCGGTGAGAGGCCGGCGTGCTGCCGCCTAAGCCACGAAGGCTTAGCTCTAAATCATTCGTAATATTTATAATTAATATTTATAATAAATTTACAGGAGATTGATAAACAATTATAATATTTGTAATAAATTTACATGAGATTAGTAAAGAATTATATTGTTTATAGTAAATATTTATATTAATATTATTAATATTTAATAATCTCATGTAAATTGATTTCAAGATGAGGGAAGCACCCATTATAATTTTATACCGACTGTAAAATATTAAATTTCAATTATCAAGGCAACACTGAAACATGGATTCCAACACGATAATAACACACATTTTATAGACCTTTAATTATGTTTAAACTTTAGTCCGACAGTGATGTGGTCTAGCTATTGGATTTCTTTAGATCCAAACTCTTCGCTACTGCTTTCAACCTCCAAATATCATATAATAATTGAAACTTGTCTGTCTACTTACCGAATGCAGTACCGGATCTGTCTGCTATCTGCAAGCAGGTCGTAACTCTGACTCAATGGCTGCAGGCTGATACTGCCTGTCAGCGCAATTGAAATTATAAATGAGATCGTTACGTTGAACGTCATGCAAGACTCGTCCCCAGAATCATTTGCCGCCACTCTAAGGGGAATTATTACCGCTATAACTACTGGAGTAAAATCCAATATCCGCTCGCGTTATTGGAAAGTGAAGTTGGTTGCGTGCACAGCTCATACATTCACTTAAGTGTTACTCTGAGCGTTTGTCGTGTTGTACTATTTAGTTTGTTATTTTATGGCATTATCGTTACAAATGTAAAACGTAGTTCCGTGTAGAACTGAAAGCAGACATTCATATATTTACCGTACCAAATTTCACTGCACTCGGATAATTAAGTTGCGAGAAAAATCCATAAAACTATTTCAATTTCTCGTCACCGCCATGTTGGATTTGTGCTTGTCAGGTTATTGAAAGACCCATAGGTGAACTTATACATACAACATTTGAGCTTGTTTTCTGTAATAGATTCGCAGATATCGAGAACAGTCTAATTTCGAATGACCGCCATGTTGGATTGTTCTACATGAATAGTGTTACATATCATTAGATGAAGATAAATGTTTAGGTTAATTATTCAAATGTTCACTTTGACTGTTTGGTTAGGACACAAAAGAAATAAAAAAATACTTTTAAAATTTTGAACAGCCGACATCTTGAAATTTGAAAAGAAAATTAGATGCCAGTAGCTTAAATCATGTATAATTATGTTGCGTTCCTAGTTTTACTTGTACTTAACGGGATTTTGACCGGTACATAATTATGTGAACTTATAGTAGTACTCTTGATCACCGTACAAATTTTGAGGGTCATATCTGTTACTCTTGAGGAGAATACAATGCCAGTGAAATATTTCGCGCGGCCGCCATGTTGGATGGGTGAAAAACATTAGAATTGGAAAGGTACGGTCGAGGTTGGACAAGTAGTAAGTACCGTACTTACCAAGTTTCATTGAAATACTTTTGGTCGCTTAGATTTTATTAGCAACACACACACGCACACACTCATACTCACATAAGCACATACACGGACAAAAGGTGATATCTTAAGCCTATTTTTTAGCCTACTTCAGATTTTTGCAAAAAAAAGAAAGTAGACTTATGAGTTGTACTCAGGGCCAAAAATTGTGTGTCTCTCAGTGTGTATATAGCTGTCCTCCCGTATCAATTCAAACACGACGGAACCGAATTGAACGAAATTTGGTACAAAGGTAGCACCTCATTGTCATGTTTTATATTGTCGCCATCTTTACCAAAACAGAATGGCGGCCACCCAAACGTTCAAAACGTAAAATCAAATTAAGACTAAACTAATCATCCGATCTCTACATACCAACATACATACATACAACAACATACCTTCATATGGGACGCGTCTTGCGCCCAAACTAGGAGGTCAACAGCAGTACCCTTTAAAGATGGCGGCCGTATGAATTATGCAAGCATTATAATCTATAACTTAGAATCCACCAGTTCCGATTATCGAACCGAGAATAGTTTTAATTGTCCTGAAGGACGTGGCCCGTTTGATATTATAAGTTCATATTATAATATTACACGGTTGCAGTGACTTCAGAAAGCCGAGCCGTCTTGGTTACAAGACAAGATGGCAGCTGATATCTTGTGCCTGACCTATATTTCACTAGTTTGAGTATTGCATGCAATATAGCCTACTGATGGAAATAATATAAACTTTGTATGAAATGCTTTATAAAAGAAATATACTCCACTGAAGAAATCGTTTAGTCCAAATCAATATTTGCTAAGACGTAGTAGCCTATGTAAGTCAATTGATAACGATGGATTTCAGTGGATATTTGGCTCTGTTGTAAAGCATTAGTCTTTAACCCATTTGGCCGGGGTTCAAAACCTATCAGAGTCGTCCTTTTTTTGCTTGAAGTTTTTTATATGTAGCGTACTGTTTTGTAATTGCTCAGACGTTATAAAATTAAGCGTTATATTGTGCATTTTGCAATGGAAAATATATATTTAATTTAAACAAAATTCTTCACTGGATCTGCATGAGAGAAATATACCAGCAATCAGATTAACTATACGTTGCCAACCACGGCCGAATAAATGCGAGCTGCGCTCTACCAAGTATACCGGCCAGTTGGAACCCATGTCAAAGGTGTAATCCAAACGTTTCCTCTTGTGGCCGATAGAATGCACTCACAACCAAGCTTGGCGCGAGAAAAGAATCAGCGGTGTAGTAGGTTTCAAGTAGAAAGGCTCATTGTCTAGGCTGGTAGAGGAGAGCGCAGCTCGCATCCAGTCAGCTTTGGAGTCAACTTTGTGGTGGCTCATGCGATACCTTGTAAGGGCATGTAATTGCATAGAAATATCTCTGACGCAATAGGGTGATCATATGCGTAACTTCTCCGCCAAATGTCATGACTGTTCTATATGGGATTCCATTGGTTTGTCTTCCGTTCGCATTTTATACGCATCGAACTTGAAAAATGGCATAATTAAGGTCATAATTAGAGCTCGGATTTTTAGGTAAATAAATATTTTTATGTAAATACATATTTTAAGCATTGTTCTATAAATACATAAATACCTGCTTTTCACTTATTAGCACATAAAAAGACATAATATTTACATTTTTTAAAATCAGTATGCTAAATCTTTCAGTTTATTGCATTTTTTGTGTGTTACTTCAACGAGGAAGAACCTGTGAGCTATCTAATCTTCACGCAGAGCGTATGTCAGGCTTGCAACTGTGTTATTCTTAACTTGTCGCCCCGTGCCACTCACTGTGGAAGCCGGGGATGTCCTTGTCCATAGCCATTTTGCACCACGTGCTAGACCTCCCCTCCCCCAGCTACCTGGAACCAGTGTCACTCACATGCAGTTCATTTCTGGCACTGAAGTATAAGGCAGTTCTACGATGCCTAAAGTAAAAACAACTACAAGTTATCGTCTGCAGCAGTATGTTGCAGAATTTAAAGTTAATTTTACTTCTGATGGGGGCGTTCTGTTCTGCAAACCATGTGGGAAAGCAATCAAGGCTGAACAGCGATCTCAAGTAACACAACACCTCAAGGGCCAGAAACATATTGCCGCAGTTTCGCGCTTTCAGAAGAAATGTTTCGCGATAATAATCGTCGGTCATGTATCATGAAGATGTATCTCGTTGTGTATTGTATTGCTTCAGCAGTCAGTGAGACATAGCATAAATTGCATTCGTGAGAACTGCATATAGTTTATATTCACATGAATAAACTAAATTATAATTAAATATTTTTACTTCTTTGTCACATATTTCAGGTATTTTTAATACATAAAAATAAATATTTCCCCTATTTTTAGCACCTAAGAATCCGAGCCCTAATCATAATGCGATATTTATTAATTTTAAAGCGTTTGTAACAGCCTATTATGTGTTATTTGCAAATGTTATTTAACTATAGAGCAAAACGATCGCTCATAGCACCTGTGCGTTATCTGTTGGTGCTATTTCAGGATATTCCTAGTCTGTGAAAGTGAGACTCTGTACATTACTTATGCACATTGATAAGGACAAAGAGTTATAACTCATCATCATTCTCTACGGCTTATCCCAATTAATTGGGGTCGCCGGAGCCAACCCGGCTCATTATGGTTTTGGCCGGGGATTTAAGACCGGATGCCCTTCCTGACGCCACGTGATTTTTCAGGTGAAAATTCCACCCCGCTGTCACCGGGATTCGAACCCCGGCCGTCCGGGTGAAAGACGAGCAGCTAAGCCACTACGCCATCACGCTCCCCACAAAGAGTTATAACTATACCCATACATTTAGGAGAAAGTAGGCTCTATGTTCTTTGCTGAACATCTTGTTTTATAGCAATTATTTAAAACTAGCTGTTACCCGCGGCTTCGCCCGCAATAACATTAGTTATATAGATAGATAAGCATGGGTCCTAGTGGAAAATAATTCTATCACCTGAAACCAAAAATGCATGGGACGAAAAAAACAACATCTAAATATCATGTTGGTTTCGGACCCTAAAAGACGTGAAAAACATAGTAAAAGTATTAAAAAAGCTATTTTTTGAAATTTCATTCGAATCAATTTTTATGTCATTCCTGGGACTTAGAAAATTCCGGCCAAAAAGTACAAAATCATTAACTCCCTAAGTATTCGTCGTATGATGAAATATCAAGAGACAAAAAAGATGTAAAGTGTTATTGTCTACAAACATAGGCCATGTATAATTTTACATATTACCTTCCCCCCCCCCCCCCAGAATTTCACCCCTCCCCATGGGCCCCTTAAATTGGATTTATGAAATAACGGTCAAACACCTATTTACCTATTTTTATGCTAATTTTTTTCCGCTGAGTTTCAAACTCCTCGCTTATGTCGTTTAAGAGATACACGCTCCGTTAGCAATCCTTCAACCCCCACTTTTCACCCCTTCCACCTCATAATATACACCACATCGAAAAACCCTCAGACCCAATTGTCTTCTTATTTTTAATTTTGAGTTTATATGCCGAGTAACACATCCCCCAATGAAACCAATCGGGAGATATTGCTATTCAATGAAATGCAGGTCTACCCCCTTAACACCCCTTTAGAACGTGAATATCCAAAAATCCTTTCTTAGTGGGCGTTTGCGGCCCTTGAGGAAGCTGCATACCAAATTTCATTCCAATCTGTTCGGTAGTTTCTGAGATTTCGTGATGAATGCATCAGTGAGTGGTATTTGAGCTTTATATAGTAGATCAAGGCATTATTTTTCAATGACCCTTGATTTCGAGTTCATTTGAACATAAAGCGTTGAAAATAAAATAACCAAGAAATTAGGAAGTGAGGTGGTCCTATCACTTTATTGCTTGCAATTATTAACCGGACCACGCCTCCCCTATCTCGATAATGTGAATTTAGTCATCAGGTTCACACGTCTCCGTATCCAAGATGGATGGTGATCTGAGACTGTTACATGCGTTAAAATTAATAGGTTATAATTATACGCCGAATCAATATTTTATATATTGGACATGTTACAACCTTACAATGAGGTCATCTTCAGGTTAGAATAAATGAAAATCAATTAAGAATAAAAATAAAAATTATATATATATATATATATACTCAAATCAATTACACCATGCTCAAATCTAAATAAGAAGTGAAGTTGTTAAGGAATAACTGTAATAAAATGAAACTAACAAGTAACAGTCAGTCTGAAAGACAAGACTTTGTATCATTTTAAATGCTACAAATGCTGAAAAATGCTAGAAAGGCTGGAGGTTTCTCGCTTCGCTCGAAGCGAAAGACTCTTGACATGTTAGAAAATTATCTTCATAATACTTATCTTGCTTTGTAATACTTTACCTTGTTTCAAATTACTCGCGAACGGCCAGTGCAAACCAAGGGCAAATCAAGGTCAAGCGCGCGGAGGGAGATGGCTGGATGACGTGCCCCGTCCATCCAGTCTAAAAACACTTATAGTGGGCGATGTATTGAAGATAGAAATATGCTCTCGTGGACTTTTTGTAGAACTTTTCATGCTGACCAATTCTTACGCTCATAGTATATTGATATTTTTAACGGTTTGCCCAGCGTAAGCTTAAGAAGCGCACGGACGCCAAGTTTGTTTTCGACTTTTTCATTGAAATCGTTACTACTTGGCTTACTTTGATCATACATAAATTATTTTCTAGAGAATCATTCCTCGAGATATCCTTTACAGAATGGTGGAAACCGCATCAAAATCCATCCAGTGGTTCTCGAGATTACCCGTGACATACAAGAATCGGTATTTTTGTCTTATACTAACGAAGTAGAAAGCCTCCGTGGCTTAGGCGGCAGCACGCCGGCCTCTCACCGCTGGGTCCGTGGTTCAAATCCCGGTCACTCCATGTGAGATCTGTGCTGGACAAAACGGAGGCAGACAGGTTTTTCTCCGGGTACTCCGGTTTTCCCTGTCATAATTTCATTCCAGCAACACTCTCCACTATCATTTCATTTCATCTGTCATTCATTTAATCATTGCCCCAGAGGAGTGCGTCAGGCCTCGGCAACCGGCACAGTTCATATCCTCGCCGCTAGATGGGGCTTCATTCATTCCATTCCTGACCCGGTCGGAAACTGGAAGCAGGCTGTGGATTTTCATTTTCACTAACGAAGTAGAGATTGTCGGGGAACACATGCACCAAGCGGTACTATGACGTTACACACCCCAGTGCATCTGGGTGCATTTCGTCCCGTTACCATAACGTAACGCCAGGCCCCAGCGTAACGACGAAGTCGACAATGCAGTATTAAATGAAATAAAATTCAATATTGGTCTTTACAATATTTTTCAAAAATTCATTTAGAAAATAAGAAATATTGATGGTAAGTGTAAATAAATATTTAGCTTTATAATAATAGTTTAAAATATACACAAAATAGATAATTTAAACATCAAGTGCCAAAAATCAATAAATAATTCAGCTCAACGCTTGAACGAGTAAGCTAAATCTTCTTGAAATACGGAGTTTAAATTTGGAATAGATGCCAACCTGTTGTTACGTTGACATTAAATAACCGTGTCGTATAGGATAGAGAATTCAGTATTATTCTTATCAAAATTTAAGTATATACAGTATATATTATTTTTATTCTTAATTGATTTTCATTTATTCTAAGCTGAAGATGATATCATTGTAAGTTTGAAACATGTCCAATACATAATATATATATTTATGCAGTATTGATTCGGCGTATAATTATAAACTTTTAATTCTACTGTCAATACGGATATTTATGACATTTGTTTCCAATGGCAAATTTGTTTGCATTCAGTTACATGCGTTATAAAGGCCTCTTGAGATTGGATTGGAATCTTAGATTTTTTAAGACAGTTTTAAAGTCAAAAGAAAAAAAAATACGAGCCTTACAGTAGTCGCATATGATGTGTAACATCTGACATAGAAGAAACCTCACGTGAAATTGTTGATACACCGGTATTTTATACTATTATAGGCACAAATATTAATCTATTGTAAAAGAGAGTGTTTTACTGATATTGTAGTTTATAATACGGAACTCATTTTATTACATAATTTGTAGCTTCCACCAGCACTAGCCTAAATAAAGAATACGATATGGATCAACTAGATTATTAGACGTGACACCGCTCATAACCTTAAATTCCCTATAAACAGGTCCTCTTGATTCACAGACCAACACGTAATTTCATATGGATTCTGTTAAAATGAGTCATATTGATATGATAAATATCATTTAAGAAGATAATCTGGTAGCAAAAATATCTACCCCGTCCGAGATTCGAACGCGAGATCTCTAGATTCACAGTCACAGGCGCTAGCCCCACGGCTATTTCGACTACGCAAATATTGTGCACAAGATGGTGTCTTATTTCCACGTTCCAATAATACTGCATTACGGAATTAAGTTTCATTTATATTTTGCTTGTTTCGATAATGTTGCTGCGTGAATTGAGTATAAATCGCCTTATGAATAGGCGCTATTGTGAGTAAAGAGAATGTATTCAGCAATAGTTCACGAAGGCTTGCTCAATTCTCGTATAACCACAATGATTATATTATATTGATGACTGCATTACCGTTATGTGGGTTAATATTTGAATAGCCACTGTGCAGAAACATAATACCGACAATGCCGACTACTTAGAATGATTGATATTAAGGCATTTTACCATTTAAATACTGATACGAAGACTTCGAACATGTACCATGTGCTTTGTTTCAATCACTTGACACCAGAGTTCACATGAGCGTTTACCGTTCAGTATGTCATGTACATTCCACATGGCCGAGAGTACGTCATGGTATCAATTTCCGACACCGCGCGCTCATTGTTTCTCTTACCACTGCCAGCTGGATATTACCACTGCCAGCTGGATCAATCGATCGAGTTGGCAGTGCGTCTCACACTTCTGTTCGAGCACACTTCCGTTCGATCGAACGAAAATGTGCCAGCTGGTGCCACCTCAATCGTTCCGATCCACTTCCGTCCCATTTTTAGCCTACTTTCGATTTTTGCAAAAAATGAAAGTAGACTTATGAGATCAACACAGGGCGAAAAATTGTGTGTCTGTCTGTGTGTGTGTATGTGTGTGCATGTGTGTGTGTGAGTCTGTGTGTGTGTGTGTGTGTGAGTGTGTGTACTCTGAATGTGTGTCCCCCCCCCTATCAATTCGAACACGGTGAAACCGAATTGAACGAAATTTGGTACAGAGGTAGCTCTATCACAGGGCACCTCAGTGTCATACTTTATATCGCCGCCATCTTTACCAAAACTGAATGGCAGCCACTCAAACGTTCAAAATGTAAACTCAAATTACGGCTAAACTAATCATCCGATCTCTACCAAATTTGGTGACAACATACCTTTATATAGGACACGTCCTTCACCCAAACGTCAAGGTCATCGGTCTTGCCATAACAGGATGGTGGCCGTGTGAATTATGCAACCATTATAATCAATAGCTAAAGACCCACCAATTCAGATTATCAAGCCTAGGGTGTTTTAAGCTATCCTGAAGGTCGTGATCCGTTATTTATTATAATTTAATATTATAATATTATTCTGTATGAGTGGCTTAAAAGAGCTGAGCCGTATCTGCCACACGGCAAGATGGCAGCTGTCCTCATGGGCCTGTCTTATATTTCAGTAGTTTTAGTATGTTGTATATGATATACCCTACTGATACAATAATATAAACTTTATTCATAATGTTGAATTTTGGGCTTATGCCGTGTTTTATTATATTGCAATTCGACGCGTTTCGAAAGAAACCATGTCTTTCATCGTCAGGAATAATCTGGAATACGACAATGTTGCTAAGAGAAAGCAACGAAGAACATATAGAAGGTGCCCAAAGATGGACGCCATTATAGCCCCATGTTAGGGACAACGGAAAGCAGCAGTGAATTACTTTCTCAGGGTTCTGATAATAGGTAGCCAGGATTCACTGAGATTGTAGCCGGTGTCGCGGTTGAAATTATCTGGGTGTTTACGTATTTCAACCGCCTCCCTGATGATTCTGGGACGATATTGCTTTATACGGGCAAGAACATCCACCCCTTGGAACATGACATCATGGCCAGGTGTTAAAGCATGATCGGCAACAGCTGATTTATCAGGTTGAATGAGCCTGATACATCTATTATGTTCCTTAATGCGAGTGCCTATTGTTCTCGAAGTCTGCCCGATGTAAACCTTGCCACAAGTACAGGGAACTCTGTAGATACCCGGTTGTTGCAATTTAGGCAAACTGTCCTTAGTTGGTCGCAGGGGTTGCCTAATCTTAACAGAAGTTCCAAATACAGTCCGTATGTTGTATCGACGTAGGGATTTTAGCAATACGATCCGTTGTGTTATGTATGTACGGAAGGTAAGCAGTTCCTCTTACATCTCTTTTCTAAACTGACGTCCTATTATTATTTGTTGGTTACAGAACCGTAGAAATCAAAGCCTTGCTATAACCGTTGCACTCAAAGGTGGTTCGCAGGGTGTTAATTTCTTCTTGTAAAGAAGACACTTCACAAATCCTCCTAGCCCTGGTAGTTAGAGTTGTAAGGATACCATGTTTCTGGGCAGGGTGATGGTGAGAACTTGCATGGAGATATCTATTAGTGTGTGTTGGCTTACGAAAAACGCTGTGCCCTAAAGATCCATCCTCTTTCTTGGTGACGAGAACATCTAAAAAAGGTATTTTGCCGTCAGATTCCTTTTCCATGGTGAAACAAATAGAAGGGTGCTGGAGATTAAGGTGATCCAGGAAATGGCTAAGATTTTCCTCACCTTCCGTCCAAACAACGAACGTGTCATCCACATAACGCCACCAGATCTTCGGTTTGAAAGGAGCCGACGACAAAGCTTTCTCTTCAAAGTTCTCCATGAAGAAATTAGCCACAACAGGAGAGAGAGGACTAGCCATGGCCACACCATCAGTCTGCTCATAAAAATTCCCATTCCATAGAAAGTAGGAGGAGGTCATGCAGTGATAAAAAATTCTTGTGATGTCTTCAGAAAAAAAAAGCCAATAATGAGAGACATAACACCATCAATAGGTACTCTCGTAAACAGAGACACCACGTCGAGACTCACTAGAATATCACCCGGCTGAAGTGTTATAGCTTTTAACTTTTCAACGAAGTGTGTGGAATCCTTAATGTACGAAGGCGTGTTACCCAGAAGCGGCTGAAGTAGTCTACTTAAGTATTTGGAAAGGGCATATGTAGGAGAACCAATCGTACTAACAATAGGTCTAAGAGGAACATCTTCCTTATGTATTTTAGGAAGACCATAGAGTCTCGGAGGAATAGCATCCCCTGGAAGGAGAGTCTTCGCTGCATCCGCTGGAATAGATGATTGCTTGATCAATTTGACGGTGACATTTGAGTAGCGAGTAGTAGGATCACGACTATTAATCCTATATACAGGATCTGATAACAAATACGAGATCTTGGAATCATAATCAACCTTATCCAATACCACTGTCGCGTTACCCTTGTCAGCGGGGAGAACGATAATATCAGAATTGTCCCTTAGATCTTTAAGTGCCCGGCTTTCGCCTTGTTTTAAGTTGGTGTTAGGTGGCTTAGCTGTCTTGAGAACTCGGGAACATGCTTGCCTGGCTTCCTCGGCCTCTTTAGGTGTGAGGTGATGTACTGAGGATTCTACGGATGTAATAAGTTCTTCAATAGGAATTCTTCTAGGCGCTACAGCAAAATTGAGACCTTTAGCGAGAACTGCCTGTTGGGTATCACTTAGGGGCTTGCTGGACAAATTTACGACAACCTTGTTAGCATCAAGTCTAATGGCTTGAGATTTCTGCAACTGACATAACCTATCATAATTGGAAATATGTCTGTCCCTCACCTGATCTAGAACGCTGTTAGCTTGCACTGAAGAAATACGATCAAAGATAATCCATAATTCCTCACTTACGAAGTTTGAGAGGCGTAAATGTAGCTGTAGTAACTCCCTCGAAATAAAATCCAACTGCTTACGAGTATGCTGTAACCTCTCTATCAATAACGCTTTGCTTGCACGACGATAGATTCTCGTTGCCTTAGGTGTTCTGAAGGAATGCTTCAACATAACAAAATTCGGTAGAATATCATGGTCCCGGCATCTTAGGAGAAAAGCGAGTGAAGAGATTAGACACACCTTCTTGCGTCGTAACCTACTGAATCTAGACATCAGTCGGAAAATATCCTCCCCATAGAGGTTTCTAAAATTGTCATTTAGACTTTCACGGCCCGTGTTATTATTCATAATGTTGAATTTTGGGCTTATGCCGTGTTTTATTATATTGCAATTCGACGCGTTTCGAAAGAAACCATGTCTTTCATCGTCAGGAATAATCTGGAATACGACAATGTTGCTAAGAGAAAGCAACGAAGAACATATAGAAGGTGCCCAAAGATGGACGCCATTATAGCCCCATGTTAGGGACAACGGAAAGCAGCAGTGAATTACTTTCTCAGGGTTCTGATAATAGGTAGCCAGGATTCACTGAGATTGTAGCCGGTGTCGCGGTTGAAATTATCTGGGTGTTTACGTATTTCAACCGCCTCCCTGATGATTCTGGGACGATATTGCTTTATACGGGCAAGAACATCCACCCCTTGGAACATGACATCATGGCCAGGTGTTAAAGCATGATCGGCAACAGCTGATTTATCAGGTTGAATGAGCCTGATACATCTATTATGTTCCTTAATGCGAGTGCATATTGTTCTCGAAGTCTGCCCGATGTAAACCTTGCCACAAGTACAGGGAACTCTGTAGATACCCGGTTGTTGCAATTTAGGCAAACTGTCCTAAGTTGGTTGCAGGAGTTGCCTAATCTTAACAGAATTTCCAAATACAGTCCGTATGTTGTATCGACGTAGGATTTTAGCAATACGATCCGTTGTGTTATGTATGTACGGAAGGTAAGCAGTTCCTCTTACATCTCTTTTCTCAACTGACGTCCTATTATTATTTGTTGGTTTCAGAACCGTAGAAATCAAAGACTTGCTATAACCGTTGCTCTCAAAGGTGGTTCGCAGGGTGCTAATTTCTTCTTGTAAAGAAGACACTTCACAAATCCTCCTAGCCCTGGTAGTTAGAGTTGTAAGGATACCATGTTTCTGGGCAGGGTGATGGTGAGAACTTGCGTGGAGATATCTATTGGTGTGTGTTGGCTTACGAAAAACGCTGTGTCCTAAAGATCCATCCTCTTTCTTGGTGACGAGAACATCTAAAAACGGTATTTTGCCGTCAGATTCCTTTTCCATGGTGAAACAAATAGAAGGGTGCTGGAGATTAAGGTGATCCAGGAAACGGCTAAGATTTTCCTCACTTTCCGTCCAAACAACGAACGTGTCATCCACATAACGCCACCAGATCTTCGGTTTGAAAGGAGCCGACGACAAAGCTTTCTCTTCAAAGTTCTCCATGAAGAAATTAGCCACAACAGGAGAGAGAGGACTACCCATGGCCACACCATCAGTCTGCTCATAAAAATTCCCATTCCATAGAAAGTAGGAGGAGGTCATGCAGTGATAAAAAAGTCTTGTGATGTCTTCAGGAAAAAAGACATTAATGAGAGACATAACACCATCAATAGGTACTCTCGTAAACAGAGACACCACGTCGAGACTCACTAGAATATCACCCGGCTGAAGTGTTATAGCTTTTAACTTTTCCACGAAGTGTGTGGAATCCTTAATGTACGAAGGCGTGTTACCCAGAAGCGGCTGAAGTAGTATACCTAAGTATTTGGAAAGGGCATATGTAGGAGAACCAATCGTACTAACAATAGGTCTAAGAGGAACATCTTCCTTATGTATTTTAGGAAGACCATAGAGTCTCGGAGGAATAGCATCCCCTGGAAGGAGAGTCTTCGCTGCATCCGCTGGAACAGATGATTGCTTGATCAATTTGACGGTGACATTTGAGTAGCGAGTAGTAGGATCACGACTATTAATCCTATATACAGGATCTGATAACAAAGACGAGATCTTGGAATCATAATCAACCTTATCCAATACCACTGTCGCGTTACCCTTGTCAGCGGGGAGAACGATAATATCAGAATTGTCCCTTAGATCTTTAAGTGCTCGGCTATCGCCTTCTTTAAGTTGGTGTTAGGTGGCTTAGCTGTTTTGAGAACTCGGGAACATGCTTGCCTGGCTTCCTCGGCCTCTTCAGGTGTGAGGTGATGTACTGAGGATTCTACGGATGTAATAAGTTCTTCAATAGGAATTCTTCTAGGCGCTACAGCAAAATTGAGACCTTTAGCGAGAACTGCCTGTTGGGTATCACTTAGGGTCTTGCTGGACAAATTTACGACAACCTTGTTAGCATCAAGTCTAATGGCTTGAGATTTCTGCAACTGACATAACCTATCATATTTGAAAATATGTCTGTCCCTCACCTGATCTAGAACGCTGTTAGCTTGCACTGAAGAAATACGATCAAAGATATTCCATAATTCCTCACTTACGAAGTTTGAGAGGCGTAGATGTAGCTGTTGTAACTCCCTCGAAATAAAATCCAACTGCTTACGAGTATGCTGCAACCTCTCTATCAATAACGCCTTGCTTGCACGACGATAGATTCTCGTTGCCTTAGGTGTTCTGAAGGAATGCTTCAACATAACAAAATTCGGTAGAATATCATGATCCCGGCATCTTAGGAGAAAAGCGAGTGAAGAGATTAGACACACCTTCTTGCGTCGTAACCTACCCTTAATTTCTATTACACAGGACTTCGGTGGCGTAGTTGGTAGCATGCTGAACTGCCGTGCCCAAGATCACGGGTTCAAGCCCGGCCGAAGTCGTCAGATTTTTTAACAGCGTAAAAATCCTTCAGTATGCCTTCCTTAGGCGGAAAAGTAAAGCCGGCCGTCCCATGTCATAGATTTATGCCATGTAAAAGAACCTTCCACTAACTAAACTTGTGTTAAGCTTAATCTCTCGGTTAGATTTCGTTATGGTAACGGGACGAAATGCACCCAGATGTATTTGGAACTTCTGTTAAGATTAGGCAACTCCTGCGACCAACTAAGGACAGTTTGCCTAAATTGCAACAACCGGATATCTACAGAGTTCCCTGTACTTGTGGCAAGGTTTACATCGGGCAGACTTCGAGAACAATATGCACTCGCATTAAGGAACATAATAGATGTATCAGGATCATTCAACCTGATAAATCAGCTGTTGCCGATCATGCTTTAACACCTGGCCATGATGTCATGTTCCAAGGGGTGGATGTTCTTGCCCGTATAAAGCAATATCGTCCCAGAATCATCAGGGAGGCGGTTGAAATACGTAAACACCCAGATAATTTCAACCGCGACACCGGCTACAATCTCAGTGAATCCTGGCTACCTATTATCAGAACCCTGAGAAAGTAATTCACTGCTGCTTTCCGTTGTCCCTAACATGGGGCTATAATGGCGTCCATCTTTGGGCACCTTCTATATGTTCATCGTTGCTTTCTCTTAGGAACATTGTCGTATTCCAGATTATTCCTGACGATGAAAGACATGGTTTCTTTCGAAACGCGTCGAATTGCAATATAATAAAACACGGCATAAGGCCAAAATTCAACATTATGAATAATAACACGGGCCGTGAAAGTCTAAATGACAATATTAGAAACCTCTATGGGGAGGATATTTTCCGACTGATGTCTAGATTCAGTAGGTTACGACGCAAGAAGGTGTGTCTAATCTCTTCACTCGCTTTTCTCCTAAGATGCCGGGATCATGATATTCTACCGAATTTTGTTATGTTGAAGCATTCCTTCAGAACACCTAAGGCAACGAGAATCTATCGTCGTGCAAGCAAGGCGTTATTGATAGAGAGGTTGCAGCATACTCGTAAGCAGTTGGATTTTATTTCGAGGGAGTTACTACAGCTACATCTACGCCTCTCAAACTTCGTAAGTGAGGAATTGTGGAATATCTTTGATCGTATTTCTTCAGTGCAAGCTAACAGCGTTCTAGATCAGGTGAGGGACAGACATATTTTCAAATATGATAGGTTATGTCAGTTGCAGAAATCTCAAGCCATTAGACTTGATGCTAACAAGGTTGTCGTAAATTTGTCCAGCAAGCCCCTAAGTGATACCCAACAGGCAGTTCTCGCTAAAGGTCTCAATTTTGCTGTAGCGCCTAGAAGAATTCCTATTGAAGAACTTATTACATCCGTAGAATCCTCAGTACATCACCTCACACCTGAAAAGGCCGAGGAAGCCAGGCAAGAATGTTCCCGAGTTCTCAAGACAGCTAAGCCACCTAACACCAACTTAAAACAAGGCGAAAGCCGGGCACTTAAAGATCTAAGGGACAATTCTGATATTATCGTTCTCCCCGCTGAAAAGGGTAACGCGACAGTGGTATTGGATAAGGTTGATTATGATTCCAAGATCTCGTCTTTGTTATCAGATCCTGTATATAGGATTAATAGTCGTGATCCTACTACTCGCTACTCAAATGTCACCGTCAAATTGATCAAGCAATCATCTATTCCAGCGGATGCAGCGAAGACTCTCCTTCCAGGGGATGCTATTCCTCCGAGACTCTATGGTCTTCCTAAAATACATAAGGAAGATGTTCCTCTTAGACCTATTGTTAGTACGATTGGTTCTCCTACATATGCCCTTTCCAAATACTTAGGTAGACTACTTCAGCCGCTTCTGGGTAACACGCCTTCGTACATTAAGGATTCCACACACTTCGTGGAAAAATTAAAAGCTATAACACTTCAGCCGGGTGATATTCTAGTGAGTCTCGACGTGGTGTCTCTGTTTACGAGAGTACCTATTGATGGTGTTATGTCTCTCATTAATGGCTTTTTTCCTGAAGACTTCACAAGACTTTTTTTTATCACTGCATGACCTCCTCCTACTTTCTATGGAATGGGAATTTTTATGAGCAGACTGATGGTGTGGCCATGGCTAGTCCTCTCTCTCCTGTTGTGGCTAATTTCTTCATGGAGAACTTTGAAGAGAAAGCTTTGTCGTCGGCTCCTTTCAAACCGAAGATCTGGTGGCGTTATGTGGATGACACGTTCGTTGTTTGGACGGAAGGTGAGGAAAATCTTAGCCATTTCCTGGATCACCTTAATCTCCAGCACCCTTCTATTTGTTTCACCATGGAAAAGGAATCTGACGGCAAAATACCTTTTTTAGATGTTCTCGTCACCAAGAAAGAGGATGGATCTTTAGGACACAGCGTTTTTCGTAAGCCAACACACACCAATAGATATCTCCACGCAAGTTCTCACCATCACCCTGCCCAGAAACATGGTATCCTTACAACTCTAACTACCAGGGCTAGGAGGATTTGTGAAGTGTCTTCTTTACAAGAAGAAATTAACACCCTGCGAACCACCTTTGAGAGCAACGGTTATAGCAATTCTTTGATTTCTACGGTTCTGAAACCAACAAATAATAATAGGACGTCAGTTGAGGAAAGAGATGTAAGAGGAACTGCTTACCTTCCGTACATACATAACACAACGGATCGTATTGCTAAAATCCTACTTCGATACAACATACGGACTGTATTTGGAACTTCTGTTAAGATTAGGCAACTCCTGCGACCAACAAGGACAGTTTGCCTAAATTGCAACAACCGGATATCTACAGAGTTCCCTGTACTTGTGCAAGGTTTACATCGGGCAGACTTCGAGAACAATATGCACTCGCATTAAGGAACATAATAGATGTATCAGGATCATTCAACCTGATAAATCAGCTGTTGCCGATCATGCTTTAACACCTGGCCATGATGTCATGTTCCAAGGGGTGGATGTTCTTGCCCGTATAAAGCAATATCGTCCCAGAATCATCAGGGAGGCGGTTGAAATACGTAAACACCCAGATAATTTCAACTGCGACACCGGCTACAATCTCAGTGAATCCTGGCTACCTATTATCAGAACCCTGAGAAAGTAATTCACTGCTGCTTTCCGTTGTCCCTAACATGGGGCTATAATGGCGTCCATTTTTGGGCACCTTCTATATGTTCTTCGTTGCTTTCTCTTAGCAACATTGTCGTATTCCAGATTATTCCTGACGATGAAAGACATGGTTTCTTTCGAAACGCGTCGAATTGCAATATAATAAAACACGGCATAAGCCCAAAATTCAACATTATGAATAATAACACGGGCCGTGAAAGTCTAAATGACAATATTAGAAACCTCTATGTGGAAGATATTTTCCGACTGATGTCTAGATTCAGTAGGTTACGACGCAAGAAGGTGTGTCTAATCTCTTCACTCGCTTTTCTCCTAAGATGCCGGGATCATGATATTCTACCGAATTTTGTTATGTTGAAGCATTCCTTCAGAACACCTAAGGCAACGAGAATCTATCGTCGTGCAAGCAAGGCGTTATTGATAGAGAGGTTACAGCATACTCGTAAGCAGTTGGATTTTATTTCGAGGGAGTTACTACAGCTACATCTACGCCTCTCAAACTTCGTAAGTGAGGAATTATGGAATATCTTTGATCGTATTTCTTCAGTGCATGCTAACAGCGTTCTAGATCAGGTGAGGGACAGACATATTTCCAAATATGATAGGTTATGTCAGTTGCAGAAATCTCAAGCAATTAGACTTGATGCTAACAAGGTTGTCGTAAATTTGTCCAGCAAGCCCCTAAGTGATACCCAACAGGCAGTTCTCGCTAAAGGTCTCAATTTTGCTGTAGCGCCTAGAAGAATTCCTATTGAAGAACTTATTACATCCGTAGAATCCTCAGTACATCACCTCACACCTGAAGAGGCCGAGGAAGCCAGGCAAGAATGTTCCCGAGTTCTCAAGACAGCTAAGCCACCTAACACCAACATAAAACGAGGCGAAAGCCGGGCACTTAAAGATCTAAGGGACAATTCTGATATTATCGTTCTCCCCGCTGACAAGGGTAACGCGACAGTGGTATTGGATAAGGTTGATTATGATTCCAAGATCTCGTCTTTGTTATCAGATCCTGTATATAGGATTAATAGTCGTGATCCTACTACTCGCTACTCAAATGTCACCGTCAAATTGATCAAGCAATCATCTATTCCAGCGGATGCAGCGAAGTCTTTCCTTCCTGGGGATGCTATTCCTCCGAGACTCTATGGTCTTCCTAAAATACGTAAGGAAGATGTTCCTCTTAGACCTATTGTTAGTACGATTGGTTCTCCTACATATGCCCTTTCCAAATACTTAGGTAGACTACTTCAGCCGCTTCTGAGCAACACGCCTTCGTACATTAAGGATTCCACACACTTCGTGGAAAAGTTAAAAGCTATAACACTTCAGCCGGGTGATATTCTAGTGAGTCTCGACGTGGTGTCTCTGTTTACGAGAGTACCTATTGATGGTGTTATGTCTCTCATTAATGGCTTTTTTTCTGAAGACATCACAAGACTTTTTTTTATCACTGCATGACCTCCTCCTACTTTCTATGGAATGGGAATATTTATGAGCAGACTGATGGTGTGGCCATGGGTAGTCCTCTCTCTCCTGTTGTGGCTAATTTCTTCATGGAGAACTTTGAAGAGAAAGCTTTGTCGTCGGCTCCTTTCAAACCGAAGATCTGGTGGCGTTATGTGGATGACACGTTCGTTGTTTGGACGGAAGGTGAGGAAAATCTTAGCCATTTCCTGGATCACCTTAATCTCCAGCACCCTTCTATTTGTTTCACCATGGAAAAGGAATCTGACGGCAAAATACCTTTTTTAGATGTTCTCGTCACCAAGAAAGAGGATGGATCTTTAGGACACAGCGTTTCTCGTAAGCCAACACACACCAATAGATATCTCCACGCAAGTTCTCACCATCACCCTGCCCAGAAACATGGTATCCTTACAACTCTAACTACCAGGGCTAGGAGGATTTGTGAAGTGTCTTCTTTACAAGAAGAAATTAACACCCTGCGAACCACCTTTGAGAGCAACGGTTATAGCAATTCTTTGATTTCTACGGTTCTGAAACCAACAAATAATAATAGGACGTCAGTTGAGAAAAGAGATGTAAGAGGAACTGCTTACCTTCCGTACATACATAACACAACGGATCGTATTGCTAAAATCCTACGTCGATACAACATACGGACTGTATTTGGAACTTCTGTTAAGATTAGGCAACTCCTGCGACCGACTAAGGACAGTTTGCCTAAATTGCAACAACCGGGTATCTACAGAGTTTCCTGTACTTGTGGCAAGGTTTACATCGGGCAGACTTCGAGAACAATATGCACTCGCATTAAGGAACATAATAGATGTATCAGGATCATTCAACCTGATAAATCAGTTGTTGCCGATCATGCTTTAACACCCGGCCATGATGTCATGTTCCAAGGGGTGGATGTTCTTGCCCGTATAAAGCAATATCGTCCCAGAATCATCAGGGAGGCGGTTGAAATACGTAAACACCCAGATAATTTCAACCGTGACACCGGCTACAATCTCAGTGAATCCTGGCTACCTATTATCAGAACCCTGAGAAAGTAATTCACTGCTGCTTTCCGTTGTCCCTAACATGGGGCTATAATGGCGTCCATCTTTGGGCACCTTCTATATGTTCTTCGTTGCTTTCTCTTAGCAACATTGTCGTATTCCAGATTATTCCTGACGATGAAAGACATGGTTTCTTTCGAAACGCGTCGAATTGCAATATAATAAAACACGGCATAAGCCCAAAATTCAACATTATGAATAATAACACGTGCTGTGAATGTCTAATTGACAATATAAACTTTGTATGAAATGATCTATAATGTAGATGTCCTGCAGTGAAGAAATAGTTTATTTCAAGTCATTATTTGCCAACAGGTTGGATCTAATATATCAGTTAAGATCGCCATGATGTTAAGGATATGGTTAGCTCTGGGCTAGCGTGTTAGTCTGTCACGCAGTTGACTGGGGATCGAATACTGCTACAGTTAAGTTTGTTTTTCTTGAATTCTTTTACAAATGATGTGCACAAGCTCTTTCCACAGATACTGAATAAAATGTCATTTAGCTCAAAGGGGAGGCTAATGTATTCACTCGTTTATTAATAAAATCACAGTCCCAGCATTGCACATAAACAGAAGACATTAGGAAAAGGAGAATAGAAGAACTAGATACACGTTGTTATCAACCACAGCCTTCTTAATGTCTCTGTACGGTGCTGTCCTCTTGTGGGTAATGTGGGTAATATTGTTCCAAACATACCGCTGTGTAAATACCTGGCCTCCTGAAGAATGGCAATTTTGTAATACTGGAAGTTCAACTATTAGCCACGATCGGGCTCCGATTACCTTTAACCCCTCAAGCGTGATATTGTGAAACTCTGGGCTGCACCCACAACGTGCATTATTTCTAGCCTACTCCCAATGGTAAGCGCGGTGTCATATGCATTTCGCTATAATTTCCAAATGCACTGGCAAAAGTTTTCAAAAAACACACACAATAAGAACAACATATAACATAATATTATAAACTATTAATAACCTGGTTATCCCTGGTCAGCGGCACGTCAATACTGGGACAATATCACAGCCGCCTAATGTGTTCGTATTTCTTGGCGTTCTATCACGAATTACATCGTCAGCATCACTATCTTCACTGGAAGTTATAGCGAACGCATCCTCTATATCGCTGTCACGCTCTGATTCACTTTCGTTTGCACTAATATCGAGCAAATTAGCTATTTCTTTGTCATCAATAACTGTGCCACGACCTGCCATGTTTACAAGGAAACTCACGGTCCGCAAAAGCGGGAACACGTGTGCAGAGATCTGAAAAATAAATGACTGTGAAGATATGCGACACCTCCTGGCAATAATAAGTAGCTCGAAGTGTAGCCAAAAGTTGCCTCTTCCTGCCATCTTACGACTAAATAAATAACTATTACGAAGTCCACGTAGCGGGCGTTTCAAATTCGACGGCGCACCATTGCGCCGTACACGCTGTGAACGTAGCAGGCTAGTGGGCGCACCGTTGCGCCGTACACGCTAAGGGGGTTAAACACTGCCAGCTGGATCGCCTCCCTCCTGGCTACTTTAAACTGCCTGCTCGTTGAACACCCAGAGGCGTACAAGATAAATATTAATTCACTGCTAGGTCACAGCACCAACCTATTGTGATCGGCGCGGATTTTTAAAGGGGAAGGTACCCAAAACGAAAGAGTCTTAAGTTTGCAGGCTGGCTTAATATAGAGATTAACGGACATGAATGCATTACAATAAGTTAGTAGTTTTGTTATTAAATCATCATAAAGTATATAATATTGATTTTGACACTTACTGGCTAATTTTCAATATAAAAGAAAACAAACACTACATGGTGGTAGAGGTGGTTTTAGGGATGAGGACAAAGAGTTATAAATATACCCATACATTTAGGAGAAAGTAGGCTATATGTTCTCTGCTGAACATCTTGTTCAAAATTACTCCCACAAAAATATCCAGCAACCGAGTGGAAAGATGTTACACATCAAAAAACATTGAGATTATACATTTTAATTTTTTATGATTCTCAAACGTTTATCTATTGTAAAGAAGTGCTATTGATCTGCTGTAAACATTTCAATTTCATTGGTTGGATTGTTTTAAAGATTTTAATTATTTTAATTCAAGAAATGTAATTGTTTAGGAAAGTAGGATATAGTTGGAAGGAGTTAAAATTATCTCTTATTTGCATATTATCTTCCAAAGTTCACTGCCACTAAAATCCCTCTCCTCTCATAAATTACAAAAACATTCTAATACAGACACCCTAATAATACGGGTTATACAATTTGTAATTTAGTTATTTAGTTTGAAGTGTAACATGTCAAAATATTAGCATTGTTTAAAATGTAGATACACATTTCAAAATTAAAATGAAATATTTCTAAATGGGTTATCTTCATAAATTATATGTAAGGTTTATCAGAAATAGCTGAAAAATTTAATTAACTACTTTTCTGAAAATGTCACATTTTTCACACATCTGCCAAGAACGGTCCCTTGAGGTGATCTTGTTGCCTTACTGATAACAATGATTAATGTTATTGGATTATACAGTATATATATATATATATACAAGCTGACCCGGCAGACGTTGTCCTGCCAATCAAAGAAAATGTTGTAACTTACTTTCTTGAAGTGCTTTTGGATACACAATTTTTTTTTTTCAATTTCTGTTAACTGCCTCTAAACTATCGTGAATTGAATTAACTAATTTAGAAACATTCGTTGGAGCATGCACAACAACTCTCCAAAGTTTCATCGCAAACGGATGGATGGCATTTAACGCATACGGGATTTGGTTTAAATGATTCGTGCGCTGTCACTCATTTGTTGAATATACTCGTGCTCTACCAACTGTGAAATGGATTTACTAAGTTAGTAAGCTTCATGTAAGTGTACACAACAACTCATCAAAGTTTCATCGCAATCGATGAATAGTATATGAACGCATACAGGATTTTGTTGGAACGCTTCGCGCGTCGTCACTCATTTGTTACATCTACTCGTGCGCTACCAATATTGTAAAATGGATTTACGAAGTTGAACATCTTCCCTGGCGTGTACACAACAACTCATCAAAGTTTCATCGGAATCGGATGAATGACATATGAACGCATAAGTGATTTTCTTTAAACGATTCGCGTGCCGTCACTAATTTGTTGAATGTACTCATGCGCTACCTATTGTAAAATAGATTTACTAAGCCTGAAATCTTTTCTGGCGTGTACTCAATGATTCACCAAGGTTTGATCGCAATCGGATGAATGATATATGACCGCATACGGGACATTTTGGAAACGATTCGCGCGCCGTCGCTTATTTGATGAATCAACTCGTGCGCTACTGGATTTACTAAGACAGAAACATTCCCTGGAGTGTACACAACAATTCACCAAAGTTTCATTGCAATCGGATAAATGGTATATGGACGCATACGGTACTTTGTTGAAATGATTCGCGTGCCGTCACACATTTGTTGAATCTACTCGTGCGCTACCTATTGTAAAATGGATTTATTAAGCCACAAACCTTCCGTAGGGTGTACACATAATCTCACCAAAGTTTCATCGTAATCGGACGAATGGTATTTGAACGCATACGGGACCTTATTGAAACGCTTCGCGCGTCGTCGCTCATTTGTTGAATCTACTCGTGCGAAACCTCCTGTGAGATGGATTTACTAAGTTAGAAACCCTCACGTAAGTGTACACAACATCTCACCCAAGTTTCATTGCAATCGGATGAATGGTATATGAACGCATACGGGACTTAAATCAAAAGTTCGCGCGTCGTTGCCCATTTGTTGAATCTACTCGTGAGCTACCTATTGTAAAATGGATTTACTAAGTTAGAAACTCTCACGTAAGTGTACACAACATCTCACCCAAGTTTCATCGCTATCGGACGAATGGTATTTGAACGCATACGGGACTTTGTTGAAACGCTTCGCACGTCGCCGCTCATTTGTTGAATCTACTCGTGCGCAACTTCCTGTGAAATGGATTACTAAGTTAGAAGCCTTCACTTAAGTGTACACAACAACTCATCAAAGTTTCATCTCAATCTATGAATGGAATATAAACTTATATGGGACTTGGTTGAAACGCTTCGCGCGTCGTCACTCATTTGTTGAATCTAGTCGTGCGCTACCTAATGTGAAATTGATTTACTAAGCCAGAATCCTTCCCTGGAGTGTACACAACATCTCACCCAAGTTTCATCGCTAACGGACGAATGGTATTTGAACGCACACGGGATCTGTTTGAAACGCTTCGCGCGTCATCGCTCATTTGTTGAATCTATTCGTGCGCTATCTATTGTAAAATGGATTTACTAAGCCAAACACCTTCCCTGGAGCTCACTCAACATATCACCCAAGTTTCATGGCAATCGGATGAATGGTATATGAACGCATACGGGACTTTGAAACGCTCTAACGTGCGGAGACAAACAGTAGAATTCGACATCACTGCCACCTTTGGTATAAAACACAACCTTTCGCCACGGGCGGAGTGTATATAGTGGCGGTAGTTGCACAGGTTGCGACCAGGTGGCTCTAACGTGCGGAGACAAACCGTCCAAAGACATCAGCTTTCACCAAGGCCAAGGTTAGTGGTTTCCATGACGACTGTTTTTGACTGTATATTGTGGTTCTAAAATTGTGTGTAAATTTTGGTTCTAAAATTGTGTTAATTCCACCTACCGGGTCAGATTGTGAATCTAAACCATACATGGACCCACCCTAATATACGTACATACCAAATTCCATCAAAATCGGTTCAGTCGTTTAGGAGGAGTTCAGTCACATACACACGTGTCGAAGAATTATATATATAAAGATATATATATATATATATATATATCATTATTGCATGTAATTGCCTAGTTATTTAAACATCTCATATATTTCCCATTTTATGTATAGTGTGAATCGTTCGTATATTTTCTGAAATAAAAACAAGTAGTTCCGTAAAGAACTATACAGCCTATTTTCATATATCCTGCTCATGTTAATATCTTCTAACAACATACAAAATTTCAGTTTAATTGCTGTAACAGATTCGTAGATATTGAGAACCGTCTAAATATTTCAGATTGTCGCCAGGTTGGATTTTTATTTTTGTACTATTACATTAAGATTATTGTGTACGTGTGGTATTCAAACTTCAATCGCATGATTAGAACACAAGAAGTAAAAACGAGATTTTAAAATTACGCACAGCAGCCATCTTGTGATTATGTAAACAATTGAAATAAATTAGATGCCAGTGGATCAACATTTGTATAAGCATTTAACGTGCAACGTTTCACAGCACTCGGATAGTTAATTCGCGAGAATCGTCCATTTAAATATTTATACTTCGCGTCGCCGCCATGTTGGATTTGTGCTCACCAGGTTAATGAAAGTCCTATAGGTGAACATATGTTCATAGTCTCTATGAACATAAAAAAATTCAGTTTGGTTGCTGTGAAAGATTCATAGATATTGAGAACCGTCTAAATATTTCGGAAGCTCGCCATTTAGGATTATTATATGTATAGGCCATAGAATTATGTACCATTCAAGGACAATTATTGCCTAGGTTCATTATTCAAACTTTCACTTCGATCGCATGATTACGACACAAGAAATAAAAACTTAATTTTAAAATTTCGCACAGCCGCCATATTGAGGTTATGTAAACAATTGATTTAAATTAGATGGCAGTGCATTACAATCTGCAAAATCATTTACTGTACCACATTTCACTGCGCTCAGAGAGTTAAATCACGAGAAAAGTCTATTAAAATATTTCAAATTCGCTTGGTCGCCATGTTCGTTTTTTACTTTACGAGTTTATGAAATATACATAGATAAACTTGTACCAGTACCCTTTATCACCGTACAAAATTGCAGGGTAATATCTGTAATAGTTTCGGAGATATAGAATGTCAGTGAAATATTTCGCACAGCCGCCATTTTGAGGTTATGTAAACAATTGAACTAAATTAGACTCCAGTGCATTACTATGTGTATAAACACTTGCTGTACCTAGTTTCATTACGTTTGGATGGTTAAATCGTGAGAAAAGACTATTTAAAAGTCTCAACTTCGCTTGGTCGCCATGTTCGTTCTCTACTTTACAAGTTTATGAAATATACATAGGTAAACTTGTACCAGTACCCTTTATCACCGTACTAAATTGCAGGGTGATATCTGTAATAGTTTCGGAGATATAGAATGTCAGTGAAATATTTCGCACAGCCGCCATTTTGAAGTTTTGTAAACAATTGAACTAAATTAGACTCCAGTGCATTACAATGTGTATAAACATCTGCTGTACCAAGTTTCATTACGTGTGGATAGTTAAATCGCGAGAAAAGTCTATTTAAAAGTCTCAACTTTGCTTGACCGCCATGTTGGTTTTGTAGTCACCAGGTTTTTGAAAGTCTCATAAGTGAACTTCTAGTAGTAGTCTTTATCACCGTACACAATTTCAGGGCGATATCGGTAATAGTTTCGGAGATATTGAATGCTAGTGAAATATTTCGCACAGCCGCCATTTTGCATTGGTGAGATGTAACAAAATTTGAAGGGCACGGTCGAGGTCGCCGGGAATAGTGCTATGAATATACCGAGTTTCATTGAAATCGCTCCAGCAGTTTAGATTTTATTAGGGGGGGACACACACACGAATCACACACACACACACACACACTCACACGCACACACACACGGACAAAAGGTGATCTCATAAGCCTATTTTTTCAAAATTGAAAATAGGCTAAAAATCGATTATGGAGGAAAAAGCGTGATGATATTTCACAAAACATCGGGGTACAAACGATCCCTTCGGCTCAATATAATTGTATAAAATATTGCATAGCTCAAAATATAGAAATCAAATAATATTAAGGACTAAAATAAAAATTAAGATAACCCCGGTTACTATCGCAGTTTGATGTTTTACAGTCGGTCAACATGATTGTATCCAATTGGGAGTTATTGCCTAATCCTGAAAAAACATTGCATGAGATTATTGAACAAATAATAATACATAAATAATAATTAATAATAAATACATAAATAAATCTCATGTAAATATTTTTCAGGTTTAGGGAATAATCCACAATTGGGTACAATCGTGTTGACCGACTGAAAAACATCAAACTACGTTTACTATAGCAACACTGAAAATGGCTTCAAACACCATAACCGGCTACTATCTTAATTATGGTTACAAATGCTCATGAACTGGCTTGCAACTGCATTCCCTGTTTTCTAGAAGTATACTGTTGTGTTGTATCACCAAATTTGATAAGAGAGATCGTTTGTCGTTGCTTTAATTTGAGGTACTTTGACTTCGTGGTCATTTAGCCCCGTGTTATTTAATCTGATAAAATCTATGTTCTCATAATGGGTGTATTGCAGTGTGTATTTGTGATTCCAGTGAGGAATGGGAAGGAGGCGGCCGTGGCAATAAGTTGGGAACCTTCCCAGTATTTGCCTGAAGAAGTGGGAAACCACGGCAAAACACTTCGAGGATGGCTGAAGTAGGAATGGAACGACTGAATATACTCCCATTGCAGCCTTCATCACAGAATTAAATTTCTTAGTAGAGCCGGGAATCTAACCCGGTCCTCCGGGCTGACAGTCAAGAATGCTAGCCGCTAGGCCATGAGGTGGTAGAGAGAACTTTTACGAGGTGACATTGTACAAATCGTGTTTTTTCTGCATTTCAACGAGGAAAAAGAAACTTCCACGGTCAGGAATCAAATCCACGAACTTGAGGTCTTCAAGCGAACACTAATCTGCTGAGGAAATTTGTGTAAGAGTAATTTATGTATTTATTTAGCGCATGGCTTTTAGTGCCGCGAATGTCCGAGGACATGTTCTCCTCGCCTGAGTCTGTAGCTGCTTCAATCGGACACCCTTAGGGTGAGCTACAAGATCCGGTCAATTTCAAGTAGTTCCAACTTTCGCTACCAGATGTCACTGACATGTAGTGGTGAACGTTGGAACTTTGAAGAGCGTTTAAACGAAATCTAACCTAGAGATTTAGCTTTGCACAAGTTTAGTAGGTGGAAGGATCTTTTACATGGCATAAATCTATGACATGGGACGGCCGGCTTTACTTTTCCGCCTAAGGAAGGCATACTGAGGGATTTTAACGCTGTTAAAAAATCTGACGACTTCGGCCGGGCTTGAACCCGTGATCTTGGGCACGGCAGTTCAGCATGCTACCAACTACGCCACCGAAGTCCTGTGTAATAGAAATTAAGGGTAGGGGATTGGTGTAATTGTCCGGGGACTTGAAATCGGATACCATACCGGTATTAGCCCGGATGGGTGTATAAATACAGAAACAAGAAGTTCCGTGAAGAACTATACAGCCTACTTTTCATGCCAATGATTATTCTACAGTGCAGTATATGAACCTATCTAGATTAATGACGAAATTAAGTTGGTAATATCGAAATATCTAATTAGTACAAAATATACCTGGCATAATGTAGCCTAATAGAGCACTACAGTTGGCAGCCCTGGTGACAGAATATATTCTTAGTTCCATCTCTTAAAGGTACAGAATACAAAATTTGGTTGAAGTCCAATGGACGTTACATGCAGTTAGACACTGGATCTATCAGCACGCGTAAAAGCATGATGGCAACAATACCATGCGTGTGCTGGTCAACAATAATCTGAAATATTATGATATCTTGTTGTGCCAATTTTGGATGAAATCCATTTCTAAGTATAGAAGTTACATGTATTTTAAAATTAGACTTATCAGCAGGCATAAAATCATGTTGGCAGCACTGGCTTATATTAATTACTCCAAATTAATCTAGAAAGTCAGGTACTATACGTGTGCAAAGTATAGAGCTGTTGGCTTGCATACTTTCTGATATATTGATATTAGGGTAAAAAAATATAGACAGCATTTATTAACAGTTGGCAGCCCTGATTGCTCTTAACAATACTTATAGTCATATCTGTTATGTTACACATAGCACATACGAAATTTGGTTGAAATCCAACTGATAGTATAGAAGTTACAAGTATTTAAAAATTGGTACTATCATCAGGCTTATAATCATGTTGGTAGAACTGATGTATATAAGTTACTCCATATTAATCTAAAATGTCAGAATATACGTGTGAATAGTTTAAATCTGTCGGCTTACATACTTTCTGATATATTGGTATTTGGATTTAAAAAAATAGAGAGAGAGCAATTATTAACAGTTGGCAGCCCTTGTGGCTCTTAAGAATACGCTCAGTCATATCTGTTTATGTACACATTTTACATACAAAATTTGGTTGAAATCCAATTGATAGTGTAGAAGTTATATGCATTTTAACATTGGACTTATCAGAAGGCTTAAAATTATTTTGGCAACACTGTCATGTATGGCCTACTGGAAATTAAACTGAAATAGTATTATCTACATGTGTGCCAATTTTGGAATAGCTCCCATGCATACCTTGCAAGATATCCAACATGGAGCTCAAATTTCTAGTGCATTTTCTCAGCAGTTGGTAGCACTGAAATCATTTTCGAATATGGACGTGAGATATTCCGGTGCACATCTTTACTCATACTAAATTTGGTTTTGATTTCTGCAGCCGTTTAGGAGTTGATAGGGGGGGGGGGGACACACACACAGCCAGACAGACAGAAGGACAGACAGACCGACAGACACACATTTTCCCGGATCGATTGCATAAGTCTACTTTTTCCTCATTTTTGCAAAATGTGAAAAGTAGGCTAAAAATCACAGTCAGGATGACCGTCAAAACCACTGGAATTCGAACCACCGATCTCTGGATTTGATGCACTTCTGTGCTGTATTCATGGAGTGCGTTGTAAATGATTATGCCACGATGTAGGAGCAGAGTGACTTAACAGGTAGAACTAACTCAACCCGGATATAACTAGTTGGCTGTACCTAACTGAATCTCCACTAATGAAGAGAAGTTCACCACCAAAACTTAGTCGTGACTTCCTAGAATGGGCCGATAAGTTAATCGCAAGTACTCGTACTTTGAAGGAACTAATTGGATTGCCTCAGTTAGATCTGAAATGTACTGTATGATGTACTACGTGCTTAGGATATTGTGAGAGTATAATGAAAATCTTCCTATAGCTTGATTGCAAATTTGATTCATTTCTGACAAAAGCAAGAAAACTGACCTAAAATAATATTGTCGTGACATGAAAATGGCCACGTTAGCCATGTTCCTTATGACGATGTGTAATAAGTCCTGAAGATTAAAAACCTTAGGTCAATATTAATTTGTACTTTTTATTGTACCGGCTTGCGACCTTCCTCAGCGTAAATAATAATATAAATAGAAATGCAAGACTTACAGTACATGACAATTTTTTCCATAAAAGAAGGTTGTTCTCAAAACTATTTCTAAAAAATAAATCGTATAAAAGCTAAAAGACACATTAACTAAAATTTAAAAATAACAGATCTGTTACAAAAATATGTTAAATGCGAAAGAAGTAAATCTTGATATAAAACCAGCTTGAGAAAGGAACAGTGATGTGGATGTTATGAAGACCAAAATATTAGGTTAAGATTGCATTTGTCAGAATGGGTATAATCAAGTACAAATGTGAAGAAGCTGTGGAATGATATCCTATCGTTGTGATAAATACTCCAATCTTCAGGACTTATATTATAGTTGGTTTAAAAAGAGACGTTCTGAATCTTATGTCATCACCATGTGTGGGAAGTATCACAAATATATGTCAAGAGCGAGGCACAACATTTTATGCGAATGTTTGCAGATGACGTTGTGATCTGGGGCGAGGATGACTTGGAGGTACAAGAACAGTTAGACGTAATAAATGAAAAGATTGAGCAATGGGGATTGAAGATAAATGTGGAGAAGAGTAAAACACTGGTGATGAGTAGAGATAAGAAAGAAGGAAAAGGAGTAATCAAAGTAGGAGATAAGGAATTGGAAGTAGTGAAACACTTCAAATACTTGGGAAGTGAACTGACTGAAGATGGAAGACTAGATTTGGAAATTAGTAGAAGAATACAACTCGGGAGTGCTTTCTACCAACAGGTACGAGGACTAGTATGGAACAAGGATGTACCAATTAAGGCTAAAGAAGTTATGTACAAAGCATATTATGTTCCAGTAATGACATATGCAGCGGAAACTTGGACAATGACTAAGAGGGATGAGAGCAGAGTACAAGCAGCTGAGATGAGATTCCTGAGAAGTATTGTGCCCAACTCTAGGAATGGTTATTCCAAGCAGAGGATGATGACTTAATTCAACATAATGACGAACGGAAAGAAATGGGTACAATAATTAAAATGCCAATCATATCATGCGAAGTATTCGGTATGCCTGTCGATACTTTAATTGATACTGGGGCTATGCTTTGTCTTGTGAGCGAGAAGCTTTATATTCTGTGGAAGCTCAAAGAGAATTTAGAGGAGATTCCAGTATCAGGAATTAAAATCCAAGGAATAATACCCAACAAAATATCTCTGTGTAAAACACAATTATACTTATGTGTTTCTATTGAAGGACATGATTTCGGACATTTGTTTGTAGTAATGAAGGACATGGCTTTTGACATGATATTGGGAGCGGATTTCATTCAGAAATATCAAGCAGTGATAGACATGAAGACAGAGACGATCAGATTCAAGAATACCGAAGAGATAAACTTCGAGGGAAAAGAAGAGGAAGACATCGAGGGAGATGCTCAATGGTCTCTGATCTTTCATGAAGCTGAAGGAAGAAGAGTCTACACTGAGAAGGAGTCCCCAGAGCTAGGAAAAATTTTGGAAGAGTATCACGATATTTTTGATATTAAACCTGGTGAAATTAAAGATTTTGAATATCGTATTCGTGTAAATGATGATGCACCTTTCCATGCTAAATTGTATCCGGTAGCGGAAAAGCATCGAGAAAGGGTAAAAGTGCTTATCAAAGAGATGGAAAGCAACAATGTGATTGAAAAGTACACTACCTCTTATGTCAATCCATTAGCAGTAGTGTCTAAGCCAGATGGAAGTCTGAGACTATGTTTTGACGCGCGAAATTTGAATTCAAGATTACTGCCAGAGTATGACAGACCACCAATCATTAGGGAACTATTAAGGAAATTCCAAGGCAAGGTCTGGTTCTCTAACATAGATCTCACCTCGTCTTACCACCACATTAGGCTTAGTGAAGTATCCAAAAAGTTTACAGGATTTATGTTTGACCAGCAGACATATGTATTCCGCCGTCTACCATTTGGAGTCAAAACATCTGGATCTGTTTTGATCAGAGCACTGGAACAAAACTTGAGTCCTGAAGTAAAAGAGATAGCAATTCGTTACATAGATGATATCCTAATTGCATCTGAGACTAAGGAGGAACATTTATTACATCTTCAGATGTTATTCGCAGATTTGAGAAAAGCGAACTTTAAAGTAAACCTTCGAAAATGTCAGTTCTTTCGGAAGGAAATAAAATTTTTGGGCCACATTTTGGATGGAGAAGGATACCGTCCCAATGAGACAAAGATACAGGTTATTGCAAATTTCCCTAGACCTACTAGAGTGAAGAATGTCCGCAGTTTTCTCGGGACATGCCAATTCTTTGCAGGGCATTGTCCAAGCTTCACCAAGACGGTTGCTCCATTGCAGGAATTATTAAAAAAGGAAACAAATGGAAATGGAATGAAGATTGTGAACAATCATTTCAAGATGCCAAGAGGTTATTGGTAAACAGCGTGAAATTAGAGTATCCTGACTTTACCAAGAATTTCATCATAGAATCCGATGCATCCACCGTAGGGATTGGAGCTATTCTTCTTCAAGAAGATGACGATCACAAGAGACGTTACCTGGCGTTCATAAGCAGGAAACTTCGTCCATCAGAAAGGAATTATTACACCACAGAGTTAGAAGCACTTGCTGTAATCTTCGCGTTGGAGTCGTGGAAGAAGATGTTAATTGGTCATTCAGTAATTGTGAGGACTGATCACCATGCATTGGGGTTTATCTTGAGAACAAACTTTGCCAGTGATAGGATAACTAGATGGTCACTTTTTATTCAACAATTCAACCTAGTTATTGAACACCCTCCTGGAAAGTTGAACGTTGGGGCTGATTTATTGAGTAGAGCAGTGGAGTCTACATCTAAGGTTTTTCAAGTTAACCTGACGCAGGAGGTTGAGGATACCTTGAGAAGGTTAAGATTGTTGCATTTATCCCAGAGGAGAGACCGACGTTTTAGAAACATTTTTCGTTTTCTACAGGGAGACATGGATCAAAATGACGATGATTTTGTGGAAACTGAAAGAATTTCAAGAGATTTTATGATGTTAGATGGTTTAATCTACAAGTTTGCAGATTCCGACCATACGAAGCTGAGAGTAGTGATACCTCCACGAATGCAAAAACCCATTATCTGGATGGCACATCGAATTGCAGGTCATGCTGAAGTAGATAAGACGGTCAACATGATACAAGAAAAATTTTCGTGGGAGCGAATGCGACAAACTGTCAGAAACACTATTCGAGAATGCGACTTATGCCAAAGGAGTAAACATAACTCTAGATTATTGAGAGAATTACCAAGGCCTATTATTCCTTCTAAGCCTTGTGAAATCTTCGCGACTGATCTTTATGGTCCTCTCCCAAAGTCTAAAAGAGGTAACCGATATATTCTGGTGACCATGGATGTTTTCAGCAAATACACTATGTTACACCCAATTCAGAAGGCAAACGCAAAATATTGTGCGAAGAGAATTAGAGACAACGTAATTCCGGAAGCAGGCAAAACGGAATTCCTTTTATCAGATCGTGGGCCCCAATTTACATATTTTGAATTTAGAACCGTCATGAATAATCTTGGGATTAGACAATTGTTTTGTTCTATCAGACATCCTGAAAGCAATCCAGCAGAACGCGTGATGGCTGAAATAGCAAAATTTTGCCGCCTCTATTGTCCAAATGAGCATTGGAAATGGATGGATGTTCTCTCATTAGCATCCGAATCCATCAACTCTACAATTCATGAGAGTACTGGACAGATTCCCATGTTGCTTCATCATGGAATTAAACCAACAAGATTATGGGATCGAATCATCTCTATTCCACCTGAGATTGAACCAAGTCGTCAGATGAGGGAAACTCTAGCTTTAGACAAGTTGAGGAGCCAAGTTGAGAAAAGAGAGCGCAGAGTGAGAGGAAAGCGTTTTCGCAGACCCTTGCGCGTAGGAACTCTTGTTTTAGTGAAAAGACCTACACCCTCTGACGTGCAAAATCGAGTGTACTCGAAGTTTGCAAGCCTTTACGCTGGACCCTATCGTATTGTGGAAGTAAACAACAATGGAAGCTATGAAATCGCCAATACACGAACTGGTAACATCGTGGGAACTTATAATGCAGCAAATTTGAAGATTTACTATTCAAGAACCAGATGATTTAATGTGTAGGTAGGAATTTTTTTTTTTTCAATTTTTATTTTTTGCTAGGTGTGGGGTGGATGTGCCCAACTCTAGGAATGGGTATTCCAAGATTCAGACACCTAGATATCAAGGGAAAGGCTACAGCCACTTTTGAAAGTTGAGATATTTGAATATCGCGCTCCATTACTTCTAGAAGGGAATGGAAACTTTATGCAGCCAAGAGCATGTCAAGTGACGTAGCGAGTAGTAGCAGAGGTCGAGACTATTTGTTGATTAAATAGTTAGCCATGGAGTAGAGACTTGAGACTTGGATCAGATTACTGGCACGGCTAAATGAAAGAGAATGAACTTAGTTTCAAGTGAATCGGACCAGGGAAACCGGAGATATGAGGATTTCCAGATTTCAGCGTGATTCAGCGTGGACCTGACCGTTTTGAATAAAAGCCGACCGGCCCAAGCATCATTAGCTCACTTCGAAACAAGCTCTTGCATGACAAGGTGCTGCTGCCTCGTTGAGCCAAGGCACATGGTTGCCGGATCTACGCAGAAGATATATTTAAATTGTGATAGTCACAAAAGTGCTGCGATACATGTGGAACATAGTAAGTTTCCGGCAGAGAGAATCACTAAGGTGATTGTTATTTTTCTACGGACACTGGTGAAATATTTTATTTCTATATGGACATATGCTAGACTTTGTCTAGAAAGTACTTTGTCACAGTCCAGTAATAATAATTCAATACTTGGATATTTTAGTCCAATTAGTCAGTTTCATAATTGTAACTTAATAACCACTCCGATCTTTCAGTATATTGAAGGCCAGTCTATCACGGTGTTGTTCATTAGCCGACGAAGGGAAATTATAAGTTGCTTCGCGCATGATAGATGGTGATAAGCCATGCCCAGGGAACGATCTTCAGAACAGCCGTTGATTGGTTTAGACTGTCAGTGTTTTCTTGCACTGAAAAGATTACCGTGAGTTATGTTACAACTGACATATTTGAGAATAGATCACTTGGATCTGACCCCGTTTAAGCAAACTGCTATGGATTTGATTGAAGCCAATATAAAAATGGATCAGCAGTTACTTCAAACTTCAAGAAATATTTCCACTATGTCGTGTTAGACAGATTGTGGGTATATAATGGCGGCCGATACAAGGATTAGACGTGCGTGTCCGATAGGGCATGTATCTGGATAAATCTGGTACAGACCAGGTTCACTACGCTTCAAGACCAACGAGAAATGTAAGCCACTTTTGACTTTATATTATGCCTAGCTAATTGGAACAAACTCATTTTCTGCAGATGACCAACACATTTGTTTTTCTTCGTATTTAAATCTTGCAATGATTTACGCAAGACATATTAGAGTTATTCTGAGTATTTTCAGCACTCAGAACAGTTTAGGATCGATGACCGAGCATAACAAGAATTTATTTGAATGTTTCATATTTTTTGATAATCACGGTAATCAGCCGAGGTAACTGTAAAAGTTAATAATTATTTTTGTTGAGAAATGGATATTTTATCCATATACGAAGAATCGAACATGTGGATTCTCACATAATGAAATAATAATTAAACACATTTACAATAATATAACTAATAATAATAATAATAATCCACTAATAATAATAATAATAATGATTTTCGTAACTTTTCTAGATAATTCTTGGATCTTATATTTTCTAATAATCACATTCATTGAGAGAGAGCTTATGAAGTAGTTTAATCATTTCTAGTTTGGAACAGGTGATTTTCCGAAGGAGAGTGGTTAGCGCAAGCCCGCATTCAACCAACATTACTGTTCTGGTTGAACAGTTAATATTTGCAATGAGCAAAGTATATTTTTCAGATAACACGGAGAGGCATGAAACGGGAAGCAAATGATATTTGTATCAATTAGGATATTTTTGTATTTATATAAAATCATGATGTAGATACACATTCGAAAGTGAAATAAAGATTATCATAAGTATGGTAACTTCACGGGTTGAACTGAATGGTAAAATAAAATAAACTTGTAAATTTATAAATCTTCCAGTGTTGATAACAAGCAGAGGCTTGATTTATTGTATAAATTTTGGGAAGAAAATTTATGTGTGTGGAGTAGTTGAAATGCCATTCCCAGGTGCGCATGTTTAAGTCGCAGGAATGAGGAGGTTTTTATTCAAGCATCAATCAAATAGTAGGTTCGATGACTCAGTGTTAAAGAAGGAGTATTGGAACTACACATTGCGTCGTATGAATGACCCAAAGGTTATTTCTTAAAAAACCATCAGTTCTTATTTCAACTTTGTTTACAGATTCCATTAAGAATTTGATTTTGCTAAAACCCGGATTTGTCATGATAGTATTTTATTCTTCTTCAGAGGAAGACCTTTGCCGTTGTTGTTGAAATATTGTGTTCTTATAAAAATAATAGAATGGGCCACTGCCAATTAAAAATAATTCTATAACCACGAATAATTTGAAGGATGTTTTCAATCCTAGTGCCATGAACTAAATGAATTTATTATGAAGCTACAATTCTTATTTCCGCATTCTGTCGAAGAATTGCAAGTTGTGAAAGTTACTAAAATGGCCACAAATATAAATATTTTTCTTAATAATGATTCCAAGTGGAAAATCGAATAGTTGAATGGTCCAACAATTTATTGATCAAGTTGATGATTCAGAAATCATATATTTGGTTAGGAACTTGAAGTTCATAATCGAGTCACGTCTCGAAACGTTTAATATCAGAAGAACAATTAATTTTGTTGTGCTTCGCACGGTTCTTCGAAGCTATGCTCAAAGGTCAGATACTTTTCGGTTGTTATTAATATGTGTACATAATTTGTGTTGATTCAGAGATAATAATATTTTTTGACAATATTTTTTTGAAACTGGAAACATAAGTGAAAGTTAAAAATTCTATGAACAATTATTCTACGAGTGTTAATATTATGTAAAAATTCAACCAGTGAACTACAGTATTTACAGTAAAGACAATTACATTTGAACTGGATTTAATCATAAATAATGAATATAATTTTGGAACACAGTCTACAGGACTGATAATCAGACTTGTGTCTCCAAAGATAATTGTCCAATGTGCTGGAAAATTTCTGTACATTGTGTAAATAGTAATGTGGGTCGCCACACATGAATGATGCTGCTTTGAGCATTTTATTTTGCAGTCAATTTTAAATTCAGAATAAAATGAGATAATTTTACATGATGTGTTATGCCCAGTTGAATCTCCTTCTATCCTTATTGTTGCATTGAGCCAAAAATCAGTAAAGCATTTTTTTCATTTGATGTCGTTTTTGCGATTAGCTTTAACCCATCTGGCGCCCCGGGATATTTTGACTCTCGTGCTGACTGATCCTTGGTAAAATGCATATGTGGTCGTGCGGACTCCGGTCTAAACGGGCACATAAAATAAGATAGAGAGAGAAATGGCTTCGAACGTGGGGCTCGAGTTAGACACGGTCAGTCGCATGCCGATTTAAATTGTGATAATTTTTTATAGATATTTTGGGAGTTGAGAGATGTCTGGTTTGGATGAATAAATTAGTAGGAAACCCAATTAGTGGGGAAAATTAAAAATTTGACTGGGTTAATAATTAGAATGGGTTTGATTATTTTTGATAATGGCTTAACCATTAGGGCGTCAAGTAAATTCAGTAGTAAACGTTCGATGACTGGACATACGCATTATTAGAATCCAGGTGGAGGATATTTGAGAACTTGCATATTTTTCTTGTGATATTGTGGTAAATGTAATTCGTAAAAGTAGAGAATTTTGTTTTTCCATCACGTCGACATTAGGACAAATCTCATTTTATTAGAGTGTTCCAATTAGCTATTCATATTTCTTGTTCTAGTTATAATCTTGTGTCTGCCAATATATATACCCCTAAGTTTTGAATAATAATTGAAAATTATGGAAGAGATGATGAGGATGATGAGGAGTTTGGAAGAGAGTTCCAAAGAAGCTGGACGGCGTGTAGCAGCCATTATGAAAGAAAATACAGAGGCTTTGGAAAAGAAACTTAAAGAAAATTCTGATTCTTTAGAAAATAAACTTAAAGAAAATTCTGATTCTTTAGAAAATAAACTTAAAGAAAGTTTAAATGAGAAACTTAAAGAAAATTCTGATTCTTTAGAAAATAAACTTAAAGAAAGTTTAAATGAGAAACTTAAAGAGAATTCTGATTCTTTAGAAAATAAACTTAAAGAAAATTCTGATTCTTTAGAAAATAAACTTAAAGAAAATTCTGATTCTTTAAAAGGTAACTTGAAAGAAAGTTTAGATAATAAACTCAAGGAAAATTCCGATTTGTTAGAAAGCAGGTTAAAAGAAAACTTGAAAGAAAATTTAAATAGTAAATTTAATTCTATGGGAAATAAATTTAAAGAGAATTCCGAAATTTTGAAAATGTCACTTGAGAGTAAAATGACTAAATTATGCGAAAAAACACATGAGCTCGAAACTTCATTATCCACTAACGCAAGTTTAATGGACGATAAATTTCGCGATGCCGATCTAAGATCCCAAAGCTTAGCTGATAGGATAGAACATGGTCTTAGGAAAGTTGGTGAAGACATGATCAACCTAGAAATCAGAGTGAAGAAAGAGAGCAATGAGATGTCAACTCTAGTTGTTCAACGTTTGACAGAACAATTCAAAGAACTCGTAATGGGAGAAATAAGAGAAGGTGTGATTAATGAATTACAAACTGAAATTAAAACCACAGTTATCGATGAGATTAAAGACACACTCAAGCTGGAGAACCAAGAGGGAATCAAGGAAATTAGGAAATCTTTGTCATCCCATATTCAAGTAATTTCCAAAGATATCCAAGCAACTCAGAAGGACATATCAGATGTGACAGGGTCGTTGAAAAGTCACGAGGCTGTTATGAACCAGATATCCACTGATGTCAAGGAGAACTGTAAGGAAACCGAAGCTATTAAAAAATGGCAGAAGAAAACCATAAGGAACTTGAGGCTATGAAAATCCAAATCAAGGACGAGAAACAGTCTGACCATCTGTTGAAAATGTCAAGTATAAGGGGAGAAGAACAGATACAGATAAACCTAGGAGCAGCTAGAGAAACTGATAGTCAAAGACAGGATGAGGTCAGGACAGTATTTCAATCCAACCCCATAACGGTATTCAAGAATGTAGAGGATAAGCCTTCTACATTTTCAGGGCGAGATTCTGTGACACCCGTAGAATTCTTGAGAGAAGCAGGTGATTACCTAAAAGATTCCAAAATCCCTAAGGAAAGACAGATCCGAGAGACAGGGAAATTTTTGGAAGGTCCCGCACTTCTTTGGTTTAGAGCTTTTAGGTCCACTCTCACCAATTTTGAGGAGTTTTCCCGTGGGTTATTAAAATGTTTTGGTCCCCGGAAACCCAACAGCAAGTCAGAGCAGAATTATATTCAAAGAGATTCTCGACGTCACAACCTACTCGATACTCTACGTACTTTTCTGTACAGCTTTCTAAACTACAACATTTAGCTCCGTCGATGCCAGATAATGAATTAATTACCGCATTAATACGTCAGTTTCCAGCAGACGTCCAAAGAACTTTGATCGCTGCTGACATTTATAATATGGAGCAATTTGACGAGGTATTGCAGAAACTTGATCACACGAACGCTCAATTCTTCCATCAGAAGGGAGGAAAGAATAACAACGCTGTGTACGCTGTTATGGCCGACAGTTATTCCCAAACACCTCGAGAGATTCGAGAGGGGCGAGAAGAGAAAACGCCGAGGGAAGAACCCGATAAAAGAGGATGGAATCAGTACAATAACCGATACAGTTACAAGCCTTATGCGAGACCGGATGGTGGATATCGATATAATACTCGATGGAGAAGGCCAAGTGATAATCAAGGAAGGTACCAGGAAAGAAGGTACTATGGTAGAAACAATAACTACAATAACAGAGGGAATGTGAATACTCGTCAGTCCAATGAAGAGTTCAATAAGGAGACGAAGAACTTGGAAGAAAGACACCAAGAAAACTTGCAGTTCTTGGAACAGAAGCACAATGAACCAGGTCCATCGGGAACACAACAATCCCGGGGGAATGAAAAGGAAAAAAAACTTCGAATTCACAGTAGAAGATAGAATTTTAAACACTTTCACTTGTCCAATGTGTTGGAAAATTTCTGTACATTGTGTAAATAGTAATGTGGGTCGCCACACATGAATGATGCTGCTTTGAGAATTTTATTTTGCAGTCAATTTTAAATTCAGAATAAAATGAGATAATTTTACATGATGTGTTATGCCCAGTTGAATCTCCTTCTATCCTTATTGTTGCATTGAGCCAAAAATCAGTAAAGCATTTTTTTCATTTGATGTCGTTTTTGCGATTAGCTTTAACCCATCTGGCGCCCCGGGATATTTTGACCCTCGTGCTGACTGATTCTTGGTAAAATGCATATGTGGTCGTGCGGACTCCGGTCTAAACGGGCACAGTATGGTCCAGAAAACGAGGCGGACAGAGTGAGAAATGATGATATACGGAAAGAACTGAGAGTACAGAAATTAAATGACAAACTGGAACAAAACAGATTGAGATGGTTTGGACATGTCAAACGGATGAATGGAGTAAGGCTACCAAGACGAGCACTGGAATGATGGATGACTGGGAAGAGAGGACGAGGAAGACCAAGAATGCGTTGGATGGATTCGGTGGAGAATAGTATTAGAAAACGGAATCTGGATTGGAACACTGTGCCGGAAGAGGAATGGTGGAACGACAGAGTAAAGTGGAGAGGAACCATATTTGCCCCCACCCAGTGTCAACTGGAAAAGAGGAAATGAAGATGATGATGATGATTTTCCAGGGTTTCAGTATTGATGTTTTAACGAAAAATGCTCAATATCACGCTGGAAGACAGAATAAGGAACGAGGAGATACGTAGAAGAGCCGGTGTAAGAGACGGCCTGAACACAGCGGACAGATTGAAATGGAAAAGGGGAGACCAGGTAGCGAAGATAGAGGTGGACGCACAGACTATTGATGTGGGACCCCAGAATCGGCAGGAGAAACGCAGGAAGATAGGGGTCTCGCTGGGTTGACACAGTCACGAAAATGGCCGCACCACAGTGGACAGGAAGACCAGGAGATCGACAAGAGTGGAAGAAATTAATATTATATCTTTCAGTCGGTCAACACAAAAATAATTACAATTACTGGAATATGTGAAAAATAACCTGAAATATATTACATGTCGTCACGATTTATATACAGGGTGTATTTGATATGATGGAAGTCCTTTACACTGGTGATAGAAGATGGTATTCTAAGCAAATATCTTCATGAAATTAAGTCGGATCTTAATTAGTGTAGGTGGAATTAAATCACAAAAATCGTCGGTCAATGTCTTGGAAACGGGCTTTCACTTCGTTCCCCTCAGCAGCAGAGCTGACTTCTCCCCGTCACCCTCCCCTCCTACGCTGAGGAATGTTGACCAGAGTCTGCAGTTGAGTGACCTCCTCGCCTTGTCTGCCAATGACATTGAAATACACAAACCGAGCCTATGAACAGCTGATTCACACTTTCATGGGGAGTGGCTACATGACTAGTGATGGTGGATCTGTCTAGGATTTTTCCAGCTTCATGAACTATGCATAGAAAATAGAAATCCTAAAGATTTAGTAAATTAATTTAAGGAACTGTTGGTCTATCTTTGTGTGAAGATAGTGCAACAACTCTAATAAACTTATTAATAATACTAATAATAGTAATAGTAGGCTTTTAGACACACTAACTTCTTTTATGTTTCTTTTTGGTATGTCGAGTTGCCAGACTTTAATGTACGTAGGATTTCTTGTATGTGCCATGAAATCCATGGAGATGATCTTATTAGATCCCATTCATTTACTACATGACTGAACGTAGATCGCACCCTCGGGAAGGTTAGCACTCTACCACCAGAACTACACATGCTGACTCTTATTATTATTATTAGACTATTATTATTATTATTATTATTATTATTATTATTATAACACTGTATTATAACAATGTATTTGTATTTTATTTTCATTTTCGTGTATTTTCATATGTATTTACATTGTTGATGGACCAATAAATCAATCCTCCCCCCCCCCCCCCTCTCCAGTTAATGGCCACCCGAGGGCTGGAGATGGGATGGGACAATTCACAATATGAACATGTGGTACCATACTAGTATTAAATCTTGGAAGTAGGTTTCCATGGGTTCCCACTTCTACCCCAGGCAAATGTCGGGATTGTTCCTAACTTAAGGCCACGGCCGCCTTCTTCTCAATAATCATAACCGCTGGCAGTGCAGCCCATGAAGGGCCTAGGCCTACCAAGCGACCGCTGTCCAGCCATTTGGCCTGCAGATATTAGGGTGACGCGTGGTCAGTGCATCGGGTCCCCTCGGCCATTAATCTTGATTTTCCTGACTCGGGCACTGCCTCACTGTTAGACAGCTACTTAATTGCCCTCGCGAGGCTTAGTGCACTGCGTTACAGCCCTCACGTCAGTTTCTAATATCCCTGATGGAGCCAGGAATCGAACCCAGGGCCTCCAGGTGAGAGGCAGTTGCACTGCCCCAACACCACAGGGCCGGCGCCTTCTTCCGAATCCTCACCTGAATTACAAATACCCACATTTCTACAGAAACCACAAAACACAGGTTATCACACAAATTCTACCCACACCCAGCTACATGGGGCTAAATGACCAAAATCGCCAAGCCTCTCAAACAAAACATCAAGTTTTTTACTTCCGTCCTAAATGCCTAGTTCTGAACAGACTGCGGGATGTCGAAATTTTGTCACACTGCATTTCATTAAGAGAATGTTTTTAGTATTTTCAGAAACTAGTCAACAGAAGGTCCGACACGGACGCCAATGATACATCAGGGCTGAGTATCGAAATTATTTTATACATGAACATCAATCAATGAATTCCACACTTACAAAGTAGGCTACACAATACTACCGGTCCTGACGTCCCAAGCCATTGCGTGCGTTGTCAACAACAACAACAAGAACAACGGCAATGCACATTTTCTTACGAGACGGTAGAGCTCAAACAGCTGATAGCCTACCACCCCTCAAGTCAACCGGTAAGGTCAATGCTCCGATTACGTAACAACTTCCCCTTCGCGCGTCGTCACATCGGGCTCCGCCTCGTTTCCCCAGCCTGCCGCACCACTTTCTGCCTGATTAGTTTCTGAAATAACTAAAAACATTGACTTTTTAATGATTAATTATCAATTTCAAGATAGGTGACAAATTTTTTACCTAGGAAGCTTAGAATAGTCTCTTCTATCACCAGTGTAACGGACTTCCATCATATCAAATACACCCTGTATATGGTTACGGGACTAATGAAGAAGAAGAAGAGAAGGGGATGTTGTGTTTTGCTCGTCAAGCGAGTATCAATAGATCCAAATATAAAGACAAATATCTGCACAAAACACTACGAAATCTACAATGACAACCACAGACAGTCTCTGCACTCCAAAAATAAAATACAAGAAAATCCGTCAGAAAACTTAGTAAGTGTGGTAATTATTACTAATAGCTTGCCACGGTGGGTGAATGGTCAACGTGTCGGTCTACTAACCCAAGATTGCAGGTTCGCTCCTGGCCGTGGTAAGTGATTTTTGAAAGCCGGCAAAAATACGACACGCATGTCATACGATGTTGGCATGTTAAAGAGCCCATTTGAATTCAGTAGGCCGTGTTCATAATGGCAAAATTAATCTCAGAAGTTTCCGCCAACACAAAGTTCCTCATTTCTCTACTAGAAAGCGCTATAGTGTTCAAGGAGCTTAGATATCTAACCTCTTTGACTTTCATAGTATTTCAAGGAACAACGAAATTCGACATGCAAGCTACCCTCTGGGTGTCAAAGAACTAAACTTGCACCCGGCATCAGAGGCCATACGATTTTATTATTATTATTATTATTATTTTTATTATTATCATTATCATTATTATTATCTTAGCTATGCAGTGTGGATATTTTGAGACGGAGCCATTTTGGCTCTTTTCTCCAATTTTGTCGTTCCATTAAGCACTAACATCAGGTAGTGAAACTGACTGATATATGGCTGAGATTTAATCCCTTTTGTCGTGTCATCACGAAATGCGACACAGAACATTTTTACGGTCCAGTACCAGCGTTTATAAGTCCAGATTACCTATTACCTATTGGACGAAAGCTCCACACTGCGAACTATTTGAATAATATAATTGTATCAATTGAAAGTATTACTTTGACAAGGTATACAAGTAGGCATATTTGTTCTCTTCTCTGACTAACGTTATAAAGCCGAACTGTGCAGAAGACTAATGAGAAATATCTGCCATTTTAGTTCAATGTTAACCTGTAACCACACGGATTCCCTCTATACAAGTCTAGCATCCTTTTCGAATTTTATCTCTCGCAGCCCATTTCAAGTTTAACAAGAGCCGATCGATTGCCGCATTGTATTCGAAACCACAGACGGTGCTGGGTAATTTAAGTGCTATTAAATGTCGTTTGGAAACAAACCCGCTACGAAGGAGACCGAGTAATGGCAGTTTGAACGCCACGGAGCCTTGTTTGCCTATCTGGAGGATACATGTCCAGCCTCCACCGCAGCCATTGTCCTCTGGGTTTACATCAGCACGGTAACATGTCAGGCGTGTCTTCGTGTTCTAAATGTGTTCCCCTGGGGTCATTAGGCTGCAGCTCTGGCATTCAGTGTTCTCAACATAACATGCTTTACTCTCGGTGATCGATAATATCGAGGTTATCTACCCTACGTACTAGGGCTGGTATTTGTATTCGATTAATTCCAGTAATCGACGCTGAAAAATAGATAAATTAATGTAAATATCAAGTAATCGATTGGTCGAATAACTGATTGTCTTGCCGAATAATCGATGTACTTCGCGACTTTCACTACGCTCTCACAGAAATAAAACAGACTAATTAATTAAAATATATTGTATCATATATTTTATTTTATTTTAGCGTATGACTTTTTTAGTGTCCGAGGACATGTTTGGCTCGCCAGAGTTTGTAGCTGCTTCTATGCGGACACCCATGGGGGAGAGCTACAAGTACCGTCACGTGAGGAGTGTTTTCTGGGAAGGAAAGTGTTAATGAAACGACGACGTATTGGAAGGTAGCGGCTGTGGTCTATAGTTAGAACCCCGGTATATGTCTGAAAGGAAGATAGGAAACCACTGAAGACCATCTTCCAGGTTGCCGGCGGGGTGATTCGAACCTCCTCGCCTTCTGAATGTGAGCGACTACCTGCAGCCACGCCGTAACGACCACGGCTAACTCATTCGGTGTCTATGTAATGTGGGGTGACTGCACCTATGGTTGAACGGTTACCAGTGGAAGAACAGTATCCATTTAAGTAAAGTTGATAAGGTTCAGTAGGAAAGCAAACCTAAACAAGCTTGATACTGTTCATCCTCTGGTAACCGTTCAACCCTACGTTCTTTGAGAAGACAAGGCTAAAACAAAAGTACAACAATGGCTTCGGTGCCGAAGTCGGTAGCAAGCTGAACTGCCATGCCCATGATAGCAGGTCCGAACCCGGCCGAAGTTGTCGGATTCTTGAGAGCGTTAAACTCATTCAGAATGCCTTCCTTCGGCGGGGAAATAAACCATATTGATTCTAATGCCAGTCAGGCAAACCGCGAAGCCAAAAGATTCAAATCACTGAGAATTAAAATCATGAATTTTAGACAAATGAATATGGTTCAAAAAAAATTGCTTACAATATTAAATTTAACACCCAATTATAACGAGATTCAAATTACGAATCGTATCATAATCACCTAAGACGAGCTACTGTACAATAGTAGACGAGTAACATTCGCATTAGTGAAAATTTAAACCTAAACACAGTGATCAGTATGTGATGATGGCCACTTGAGGCTCGAAACGCATAATCCGTAATTGCCCCATTTAATAGTGATAATGAAAAATTTTCCAGGAGTGTATGTTTTGTATTTTTAAATTTATATCTTGTACCCCACCTATTCATTGGGGAAATCGTGTTTACTGACTGAACAGCTACAAAATGACAATCAGTATTTGACCTTGTGATTTATTGATTGTCATGATAAATGCAAGTTTGGAGAAAACTGTCCATTTTTAATTCTAAAGGAAATATATGGACCGGAGATTCCAATGAAGATGGTCCCAACCCAATATGTTTAATGGTTAAGTAAGTGCTTTTTCAAATCTCCAGTAGTGTCTCCCAGAGAACAGACTCATTAAGACATTGATGGTTTATTTTTATTTATTTAGCATATGGCTTTTAGTTCCGGGAGTGTCCGAGGACATGTTTGGCTCGCCAGATGCTGTAGCTGCTTCAATGTGGACACCCATGGGGTGAGCTACAGGTTTCGTTCCATTTTAAGTAGTTCCAACTTTCGCTAGCAGATGTCACTGATACATAGTGGTGATCTTTGGAATTTTGATAGTTTCAACGAAATATAACCTACAATTTAGCTTCACAAAAATTTAATTAGTGGAAGTTTCTTTTACATGTCATAAATCTATGACATGTGACCACCGGCTTTACTTCACCTCCGAAGGAAGGCATACTGAAGGATTTTTAGCCTACTTTTCACATTTTGCAAAAATGAGGAAAAAGTAGATTTATGAGATCGATCCGGGAAAATGTGTGTCTGTCTGTCTGTCTGTCTATCTGGCTGTGTGTGTCCCCCCCCCCCCCCATCAACTCCTAAACGGCTGCAGCAATCAAAACCAAATTTAGTATGAGTAAAGATGTGCACCGGAATATCTCACGTCCATATTTGAAAATGATGTCAGTGCTACCAACTGCTGAAAAAACGCACTAGAAATTTGAGCTCCATGTTGGATATCTTGCAAGGTATGCATGGGAGCTATTCCTAAATTAGCACACATGTAGATAAGACTATTTCAGTTTAATTTCCAGGAGGCCAACCATGACAGTGTTGCCAAAATAATGTTGAGCCTTCTGATAGGTCCAATGTATAAATGCATATAACTTCTACACTATCAATTGGATTTCAACCAAATTTTGTATGTAATATCTGTACATAAACAGATATGAATGAGCGTATTCTTAAGGCCACCAGGGCTGCCAACTGTTAATAATTGCTCTCTGTATTTTTTTTCATCCAAATACCTATATATCAGAAAGTATGCAAGCCAACAGCTTTAAACTATGCACACGTATATTCTGACATTTTAGATTAATTTGGAGTATTTTATATACGTCAGTTCTACCAACATGATTATAAACCTGCTGATAGTACCAATTTTTAAATACATGTAACTTCTATACTATCAGTTGGATTTCAACCAAATTTCGTATGTGCTATGTGTACCATAACAGATATTACTATTAGTATTGTTAAGAGCAATCAGGGCTGCCAACTGTTAATAAATGCTGTCTATATTTTTAACCCTAATATCAATATATCAGAAAGTATGCAAGCCAACAGCTCTATACTTTGCACACGTATAGCACCTGACATTCTAGATTAATTTGGAGTAATTAATACAAGGCATCGCTGCCAACATGATTCTATGCCTGCTGATATGTCCAATTTTAAAATACATGTAACTTCTATACTAACAAATGTATTTCATCCAAAAGTGGCACAACAAGATATAATATTTCAGATTATTTCTGACCAGCACACGCATGACATTGTTGGCAACACGCTTTTACGCGTGCTGATAGATCCAGTGTCTAACTGCATGTAACGTCCATTGGACTTCAACCAAATTTTGTATTCTGTACCTTAAGAGATGGAACTAGAATATATTCTGTCACCAGGGCTACCAACTGTAGTGCTCTATTAGGCTACATTATACCAGGTATATTTTGAACTAATTAGATATTTCGATATTACCAACTAAATTCCGTCATTATTCTAGATAGGTTCATATTCTGCAGAATAATCATTGGCATGAATAGTAGGCTGTATAGTTCTTCACGGAACTTCTTGTTTAAATCTCTTAAAGGACTCGGACGACTTCGACAGGGTTTGAATCCACGATCTTGGGCATACAAGCTCAGCGTGCTACTGACTACGCCACATTGATGGTGATGATGATTTTTGTTTTAAAAGGGTGAAACATCTAGTTCATCTGCCACATACGAGAACTTTAGAACGACATTAAATTGTTAGAGCAGACTATATGTGCATTAATGTTATTAATATCAATGAGGGTCATTATTTCTTTTAGTTTATCAGCCTGAGTGTTAATCACACGGTATTATATTGAAACATTAAATACAAAATAGGTGTTTGCATATGCAGATTGTGTTTGTCTCCTTGGAGCCTCTCAAGTGCAGGCGCATGTTTCATTAAACAGCACGAATAACAAGATCTACCACACCAACACTGGTATTTACATTTATATTGGACAACTAAATGCTTCGCAGCCAAGACTTAAGCGCTTATTAGGTAGAATATACAGGGTGGACGAGGTTTAATTCACCGAAACAGGACTGTTAAGAACAGGGTGGTGTAGATTAACCAACTGGGACAGTTGGACTGTCACAACACATTTACTACCCCATAATTGCGTCAATCGCCAAAGCCCGGGACATGGAAAGCAGTGTAATCTCTGAGAAGATTGAAGATGTGTGATCTCCTTGGTTTTGTTAGTGAACGGACATACAGGGTGTCTTTTATATACCTTTGGAGAATGATAGGTCGTCTAGGGGACGGGTATAGAAGTAATTTGAGATAGGGAACTTGGGGTCGGAGTGGCCTCCTTAACCCCTAAAATAAGGGTTGATTTAGGCCATCCACCCTTTCAGTTGGCCAACCGACCCAGGCCTCTATTAGACTATTACCTTTCTCATACCGTTAACTCTTGGCAAGATTCATTTCACCATGTGGCGCTGGCGTAATGGATAGCGTTGCGGTGCGAAAGGTCGATAATCCCGGGTTATATTCCGGGCTTGGGCAAAATCTTTTTTTAAATGTTATTTGTGGTATTGTAGTCACATGATATAGTATGGTGCTACGTCAGAGAAGAGAGTGCAAATACGACAAATAACATTAAAAAAAATATTTTGCCCAAGCCCGGAATCGAATCTGGGACTACCGGCCTTTCGCATCGCAACGCTATCCATTACTCCAGCGCCACATAGCGAAATTAATCTTGTCAAGAGTTAAAGGATTGAGAAAGGTAATAGAGGCTTGGGTCGGTTGCCCAACTGACGTGGTGGAGGGCCTGAATCAACCCTTATTTTAGGGGTTGAGGAGGCCGCTCCGACCCCAAGTTCCTGTCTCAAATTACTTCTATACCCGTCCCCTACACGACCTATCATTCTCCAAAGGTACATAAGACACCCTGTGTAGAGACTCAAGTGTGATATCTTTGTTTTTACTAGTGTTTGATTATGCTTAAGTTCCTTGTTATTAATTCTGTTATTATAACAATTGGATGGTGACGCCATTACACTTCAGATAGACTGGATTACGCTAGCACATGAGAACAAACTTCCCGTCTCGATTTCAATGTCATTTTATATACGGTTATCCAACCGAGGTGACGGACTTACCTTTAATTTCAAATAGGAAAGACATTATTTTATTTTCATTATTTAGTTTTCCCAAACATTTTCTTGTCACCGTCCTCCTCTTTAGAGGTATTGTCTTAAGTGTGACCACGTGTATTTTGGTGTTATATGTATTTTTCCCTTTTCCGAAATATAGTATATTTTTTCTCCATTATCTATCCTTGTATAGTATGGATTTTAAACCACCCTCTTCTTCCAGGGCCACTTCTACTCAAGATTTTAAACCACCCTCTTCGTCTAGGGCCACTTCCTCCCTCGGAGCAAGTTCTCCGTTATCCCTGTTTACCTACTTTCTTTCTGATTCTCTTTATTCGGGGGCGGATAAGGAAAGGGGGAGGGGGGTACACCGACAATGCAACTAAAAACCTTCATTAATAGGTAAAATACAAGAACCTAGCAGAACTAGAAAAGGTCAAGAGTAACTCTCTAATGCAGGACCATCCAGTCATTGCGCTCCGGGGCAGCGAGGAGACGGACGATGTTCGGACCACGCTGACGTACAGTCGTGCGGCCGACGGCTCTTGTGGGATTGTTAACATATTAATATGGCTGTTTTACCATAACAAATATACCGCATATACAAATCGAATGGTACTCCGATGTATGGAATGTGCTGGAAACGAATTCAAGAATATTGTGATTTATTCCAAACTGAAATGTGAACATATTAGAGAGGAAAATTCAACAACAAATTGTGTTCTTTTTAACACATTACATCACTGTTGCACATTGGACTTTGGCATGCCCTTTATAAGCTGTACAAAAAATAAAATTTCCCATTCTGCTTTAAAGACTGCTGCTTCACCACTCCTTTTTTTGTATGCTGCTCAGTCATGACCACTGCGAAACTGATTTACTTACACGTTGTCAACAAAGCGCATTGGACTAGACTAGCGACTGATGGATCGTCTGCCCACTTCAGCGTGCTCAGCCAGCCAAGCTCCTCCCACCACTTCTGTAACTACCTTCCACCAAAGCGCTCGGAGCACTGGCTTAGAGCGCGGCCGGAGCGCTGTCTGGATAGCCCTGCTCTAAAGGGAATCATAATTATGCCTTTGCGTTGGTCAGATCTGTTTAATAAGCCTTGAAATGAGTCCGTAGTAGACATTAGAACCCTAATTTCCAGCACTCCCCGCAGTTACATCAGGTTCTTACACTACCATGGCCTGCACTCGTCTGAGATTTATTTCTAAGTCTTGTTCTAATGGATAAGTACTCATAACTAGGGCTCGGATTTTTAGGTAAATAAATATATTTTTATGTAAATACATATTTTAAGCAGTTTTCTATAAATACATAAATTCCTGATTTTCACTTATTTAGCACATACAAAAATACATAATATTTAATTCTTTAAAAATCAGTATGCTAGATATTTCAGTTTATTGCATTTTTGTTCTGTGTTACGTCTACGGGGAAGAACCTTTGAGTTATCTAATCTTCATGCTGAGCGAATGTCGGCTTGCAACTGTGTTATTCTTAATTTGTCGCCCCATGCCACTCACTGTGGAAGCCAGGGATTTCCTTGTCCATAGCCATATTGTACCATGTGCTAGACACCCCTCCAAGCTATCTGGAACCAGTGTCACTCACATGCAGTTCATTTCTGGCACTGTGAAGTGTAAGGCAGTTCTACGATGCCTAAAATAAAAACAACTACAAGTTATCGTCTGTTGCAGAATGTAAAGATAATTTTACTTCTGATGGGGACGTTCTGTTCTGCCAACCATGTGGGAAAGCAATGAAGGTTGAACAGCAATCTCAAGTTACACAACACCTCAAGGGCAAGAAACATATTGCCGCAGTTTCGCGCCTTCAGAAGAAGTGTTTAGCGATAATCGTCGGTCATTTGTGATGGACAACCTGAAGATGTATCTCGTTGTGTGTTGTAATGCTTCAGCAGTCGGTAAGGCGTAGCATAAATTGCATTCGTGGGTACTGCATATTGTTTATATTCACATTAATAAACTAAATTATAATTAAATATTTTTACTTTTTGTCACATATTTCAGGTATTTTTAATACACAAAAAATAATATTTTCCTGATTTTTAGCACCTAAAAATCCGAGCCCTACTCATAACCGTAGAAGAAATCAGTGTGCAGGATCGAATTTATCAAATAGTGTTGAATCTTTAACTATTTACTAGTGCTTAATTTTCATACATAAACGCAAACATATGATACAACATTATAGAGTAAGAATAACTTTTTTTAAATAACGAGATTGAATGCGAACCTTAAATACTAACATTAACAAGACAAACGTATAATAAAGCTACAATTCTGAATTTTTGTATCTCTGCATAATATAAGACAAAGTCTCCAATTCTTGGATGTAACGGGTAATCTCGAGAACCACTGGATGGATTTTGACACGGTTTTCACCATTCTGTAAATTAATTATCGGGGAAGGTTTTTGTGGAAAATCATTTATTTATGACCAAAAGAAGCCGAGCAATAATGGTTCATATTTCTATCTTCAATGCATCGCCCACTCTAAGTGATTTTAAGATTTCATTTCATCCAACAATTCAACAATTTCAGTCGAAATTTAAATTACTAGCTACGGAGTGAGCCTATTACCCCAACTTTAGCCAGTATCAAACTGTTGAGTCGTGCCGAGTTAAGACACACAAGACACGGCATAAACCTAGAAAAATTGCTGAGTTTAATTCACTGGCCGTGAGAGCCAATATATCCTACCATTTTTTATTTTTAAGAGTAGATGTGTTTGGAGTTTCGCTACCAAATGCTACCGTCCACGACACCTAGTTGTGAACTTGGCTACTAGATGCCATCGCTGCCATCACCTGGCGGGGAAAGTAGTAACTAATATAGCGTTATCAAATCTAACCTACACATTTTGGCTTCACACAATTGAAGTGAGTAGAAAGTTATTTTTCATGCCATAAATCTATACCATGGGCCCGTCGGCTTCACTTCCCATACAAAGGAAGGCATACTGAGGGATTGTTAACGCTCTTAAAAGAATCCGACGACTTCGGCCAAGTTTGACGCCACGATCTTGGGGATAGAAGCTCAGCATACTACCAACTACGCCAACGAGGCCGCTAAAAAAACTGAACTTAAAATAATAAGCATGGGTATTAACCAATAATGGGTTGTATTGAAGATTTCTGACTTACAATCAGAAATAAAATTGAATATTATCCGCCAATCAATAATCAATAATTAATCAATAATATGTGAAAAACGTTGAAATGTTGATTTTTCTTCATCAGCAAATTATATTATTACTCTTAAAACATAAATAAACCTTTGATATTGTAATTTGCAGATGGTAAACAAATATTATTCCAATTACTGAAATATGTGAAAAATAATGCGAAATAAATTACATGTGATTACAAAAAAAAAAAAAAAAAATCTGGGCTATTGGATAAGGAGAAAACAATTAAAGCAAACTACACAGAACTTAAAGTATAAAAGAAACATTTAGATTAATTATTGAAATTTACACAAAAGAATGAAGTAGAGATACAATAAATTTAAGAGGATCTTGAAACGTAATCAACACATTGCAAATATACACATCAAAGCAAGTTTTGAGGTAGGTACAATACTTCTTTCAGGAGTACACCACCGCACGAATGGAATGGCCGGCGATATCGTGGGACATGAACTGTATCGAAAATGTATGGGATATGCTAAAGCATGCTCTTGCTCAGCGTTCACGGCCTCCCATAACCCGCCAAGTGATCATAGAGGCCCATGTCGAAGACTGGGATCGCCTACCTCATGATGACCTGGAACACTTTATCTGTGGTATGCCACGGCAAGCAAGAACCCTACTGGACGTTAGTGGTGGACATGTTCCTTGTTGAAACGTCACAGGATGGCAAGATTACAACAAATATCAGTCCCTGTTTAACAGGCCAAATGTCTTCCTGTTTGTAATTTTCTTTTCGCACTTGAATACAGTCTGCAGTATTTGTCAGAATGCCGTCTCATTTGTCATAACCTCGCCCTCAATCCCACATACGCTCTGCATCATGGCAAACAAGTGTTATGAAAATATGCTTAGTGTGTACAGTTTCGATCGGCAAAGAATGTACGTAATAATATACCGGTACTGAACCCGAAAGTCAACGACTCTCATTGCGTGCGTTATCACTCGTGCTGTTGTATAAAATCCATCACCGAGACCTTCCACCCTATGCAAGAGTAAACGAATATTGACATTGATTGATTCGATTCTTAGCGTGACTGCAGCTATCGCTCCCATTGAACGATAGTGAACTGACAATCAAGATAACAAAATAGCTTAATAGTGCGAATTCTGTTGCTAAGATTATCACATTAAATCAGGGGTGCAAAACCCGCTGCCCTCAATGCCAGTTTATATGGGCCTAGGATCAATCTTTTGTGTTTGAGTCTTCAGTCTTTTGACTGGCTTGTTGCAGATCTCCTTACCTCCCTGTCTTGAGCTAATCGTTTCATCTCTTCATAGCCACCACACCCTACATCCGAGGCAATCTGTTTAACATATTCTAAACTTGGTCTACCCCTACAGTTCTTGTATTCGACCCTTCCTACGATGGATTCCTGGGTGTCTTAGTGTGTATCCTACCAACCTATCTCTTCTCTTCATGTAGAGTCGTCAGAAATATCTCTCCTCTTCCACTCGTCTTAATACCTCCTCATTTGTAACTCTGTTTTCCCATCTGATCTTCATCATTCTCCTATAACACCACATTCAAATGATTCTATTCTCTTCTTTTCTGCTGCACCAACAGTCCAGGTTTCACTTCCAAATAACTCCACGCTTCAGACAAAGGCTTTCAAAAATTACTTTCTGATACCTTAATCTATATTTCATGTCAACAGATTTAATTTCTGTATAAAGGCTTTCTTTGCCTGAGACAAACTACTTTTTATATCCTCTTTGCTTCGTCCATCACTGTTTTTTCTTCCTAAGTAGCGGACGTCTCCTACTTCCTTTATTTTTCACCTGGCAATTCGACGTCAATGGGGGGTTCTGATTTATTTTTCGGCAGCATGCCATTATTTTTGCTTTTCCTTTATTGAATTTCATCATGAATCCTTTCCTTAAGACGGAGTCCATACCATTTGAAACCTCATTCAAATCTTCTGGTTATTATTAAGCGTATGGAATTTTACATAATGGACAAGTATATACAATAATATACAAACACCTGCAAAGAATACATGGTACTAAGTAGTGACCTATTACGCATGGATATTTAAATTATTTATCAATTGCACTAGGGACACTGAGACATCAGCAAGGTATTTCTGGTCTTCACCATAAGCACGCAGAGGACATTCGTCCATTATGTGATGCATTGTATGGACCAAAGCACCACAATCACATGCTGGAGAGTCCCTGAAGCCCCACTGGTGAAGGGAGATTGCAGATCTCCACAATTAGTGCGAAACCTGTTTGGTGAGACCACGTTCTTCTTGGCAAACTGAAACCAGCTGGGGCATGGTTTGGATTAAAGAGGCTTGGCCACTCCGGAGCTGTAATCGGCTAAGAAGACCATGCATCAGAAAATCTCAGTGTTGAAATTATTTCTCCTTGAATTTGTAATCGTACATTAAATTTTTCTTTGATTTCCTTCATTTCTTGAAAAGTATGGGTGATAAGTTTCAGCCTTGCTTTACACCTTTCTGAATACCAACTTCTCCCTCATGTCTATCAGCTCGAATAATTGCCTAAAGTAGACTACATTATAAGAAAGTTTCACCATTTGTAAAAACGTGTCTAATCTCCGTGACATTCGTAATTATACCAGAGGAAGGGGTTCAATGGCGGATTATGATACGTTAATGAAGTGGAAATATGCATAGAATACGAGCAACCTTATCTCTTCTATTTGTGGAGACGAAGAGCCGTTAGCAGACGGGTGTAGACTTAAGAAACTTCTCTCAGGCGAAAACAAGTGAGGAGTGATAACCGTAGTAATTAAGGAAACTCTAATTCCGTAACAAATTAAATCTGTGTTGGATGAATGAACTACTGACATCTTCAAGCCTCGTCTCGCAGAGTTACGAGAAGGCCCCGCATCTCAAGTTATTTATTCTTAAAGCTATTTTAAAAGAATCAAGAATTCTCTCGATCATAAATAGTATCGTGAAGCATGGAATTTTAAACAAAGCCACTTTATTCTGGAGATTTAACAATAATCTACATAATGAATACAAGTAAACTACAGTCACTTGTTTTCACAATAACATTCAAGCTGTCCCTCCTAAGATCCACCGGAGATGGAAGGAAGTGACCTTTTAGAACTTGCCGTCCGGCCAAATGCCACTCTAAAACCAGGAAACCATGGAGGTCATTTCGAGAATCACCAATGATAGGGTTCGATCTCACGGGATCCAGAGGTAGCTTGGACCTTTGGTTTCTCGCTGCGCCTTAGTGAGTGTACCTACAGCAGGCGATGAATAATGATAATAATTGTAATAATGAAAATCAGAATAATTATTTTAATAGCTTACCTCGGGGAGTAGCAGGTACTGCCTCTCACCTTACAGGCGCCGGGTTCAATTGTAGGTTCCATCAGAAATTATTGAAACTGACTAGAGGACTGGGACGGACTGCACTCAACTTTATGAAGGCAATTACGTCTAACCAGAGAGGCTGAACCCCATTCAGGAAAAACAAGATTAATGGCCAAGAGGACACGTAACTGACCACGCGTCACCCCCGAAATCGGGATGCCAAATGGCTGAGCAGCGGTCGTTAAGTTGGCCTGAACCCTCCGTAGAGCGTAGTGCTTTGGGATTGTAATAATTATAATAATAATAATTATTATAGCGAAAAAAGAAAGGATAATTCTGAGGAAAATCTTTTATTTATTTATTTATTTATTTCTTTATTGCCACAAGAGGACAGTGCCCCAATTACAGTAGCAAGCGATTGTTAACACGCAGACAATACATGAAAATACATTAAAATACAAAATAAAAATAAAAAATTAAAAATTGATAATTAAAAATTGAAAATTAACAATTAAAAATTGAAAATTAAAAATTAAAAATTATAAATTGAAAATTAAAAATTAAAAATTAAAAATTAAGAATTGAAAATTAAAAATTAAAAATTAAAAATTAAAAATTAAAAATTAAAAATTAAAAATTAAAAATTAAAAATTAAAAATTAAAAATTAAAAATTAAAAATAAAAAATAAAAAATAAAAATTAAAAATTAAAAATTAAAAATTAAAAATTAAAAATTAAAAATTAAAAATTAAAAATTGGAAATTGAAAATTGAAAATTAAAAATTGAAAATTAACAATTACAAATTAAAAATTAAAAATTAAAAATTAAAAATTGAAAATTGAATAGAAGAAATTGTTAACAAGAAATATACACAAGTTCAAGTCGCAATAGCAGTAAATAAAGTACGATTTTTAATATTTGGTCACATAAAGTAAAACAAGATTCATATTTTTAAGTACTAATACAATAGCAATGAAAGATGGTAAGAAAGTGAAACCTAAAACTAATAGCAGCTAAATTTAATATCTTTGTTATCGTGAATCATTTGACAGCTAAAACCAAGTGTAATTTTCTTCTATAATTTAGGACCAAATTGTGAAAATGGAAATTGAATGAAAAGGAAATCACAAGAAATGTATCAGTTACAGAAAAAAAACACAGATAACATAAGGAAACGGCGGCTACAATTTTACGGACACCAATATAAAATATTTAATAACAGGCTCAGAAAGAAAATTTTCAACCTAGCCTTGTCAATGAAAAATTCAAAGAACTGGCTAAAAGGAATCAGTGAAGACATAAATGAAATTGGCTGTCATGAAGAAACCATTCAAGACGGAACAAAATTCAAAACTTGAATTTTCAATCATAAATTTTCTGAGAATATCCACCCGAAGAAAAACAGGATGGACAGAGCAGTGGAAAAGGGAACACAGCGAGAGGATGAAGAGATATTGGGAAGGGAAAAACAGAAAGTGCTAATTTGTTGAAACGCGCTCGTTAGTTGGGCACAGCAATTCAAACAAAAAATAATAATCATCATCAGGAATTCCTTCCAGCGAGCAGGGTAGGATGTTTTAGCGCCAAGTGCATCCATATAATACGATCTTGGTATGTTTTCCTCTCTCCCTAGGGCATCTCACGTTTCTCCTCTCTTCTCAAGGTCGTCTTTAATCTGGTCTAACCACCTTTTCCTAGGGCGTCCACTCAGTCTTCTTCCTCGAACGATCCCCTCAATGTAGCCTACTTCCTTGGAGTATGTGGTGGCTGCATTCACTTGACGTGTCCTAGCCATTTCAACCTTGCAACACTTAATCTTTCATCCATAGTCAGGCCGATTTGTAGGTCTCTTCGGATTAGCTCATTCCTAATTCTGTCTTTCCTTGCCTTCTGCACCGCAGATCTAAGGAACTTGCTTGGAGGTAAGATTTAAGCATGGACTGCTTAGCCCTCAGAGGAATTCACTTCTCCCATACTATAACAATAACAGTAACTCTAACGCTAACGCTAATGCTATTTCTAACGCTAACGCTAACACTAACAACTCTAACGCTAACGCTAACTACTCTAACGCTAACGCTAACTCTAATAGCAGTAATAATACTAATAAAATAATGATAATAATAATTACAACAATAACGTGCATTTAGTTAAGGATGCGTGATAGCACCTCTAGGTTCATGCCGTGCGCAGCCACGTATTATAGCTACTTAAAGCTTTGGTATTCCTACCCCTGTCACTCCGCCGTTAAATATTATTTTACATTATCGCCTGAAACCTTTCTCTAGTATCCTTACTGAATAACACTTGGCAGTCGTCCTTTGTGTTGACGTTCTCACAGCTATTTCACTGTTTCTCCATCTACTTTGCTCGTCTCTTTGTATTCAACGTACTTAGTCTCTCTTTTCTTCCTTTGTGTGTCAGGTTGCAGAGTTTTGCTGCTTCACAATAGCTGCTATTTGGCAGGCAGTAATCCATTCACCGTGTGATCAATACCAACCTTTCAAGTGAGAATTCATAATTAACTTTCACAATTGAGACTTGACATGATACTACATTTCTGTTTTAGCACCTGCTCAACAGTAATTTATAAGAATAGAAATAAAATCTACCTGGTAGGAAATATGTCTGACATCTTTATACAAGGTGTCAGAGATTAAGTAGGGGAAATGTATGGCGATTATGTTTCCAATAGTCTAAGAGAGTATCCATGACCAATGTTTTCCTAAACTACTTGGTTAACCGCTATTGGTAACCGCTTCATATCGTCTTAGTCTGTGACGTAGTGCACTGAAATCCAGATAAATGAGAGTTAATATATGTTAATATAAGCATTAACATTATCCTGGAAATACACGAGGAATGCAGAAATAATCACAACTCTTATTACTGAACGAAGTGTACGCTACATAAGACCACAGTTCGTAGGATGTTTACATGGCGGAGCATTGGGAGGAGAAAGTCAAAGCAGCATTTCCTGTACGCGTCCTTGTTTAGAGTATAAGATAATGCTGCTCTGTGATACACCCCTCTTACAAGCCAGGTAGGATGTAAGTGAATGACACGTCAGTAAGCTTCGTTAGCTCCATCCTGTATATTGGTACATTTTAAGATCAATAAAAAAAATAGGTTTGAACTCTTTTCATTGGATATTCCATTTACTACCATAATATTTCTTTTATATTATTCTAATAATTAGAATTAATTTCTTCCATGTTTTTGACTTAACAACTCAAGTGAAATATTAGCAACACAGCTATGCTCGCAATTAATTTAATTCTCTATAACAACACCACTGAACAAGGCCATAATATTGCTGAAACTGGTACATTTCAGTACCGTAATTAATTTATTGTTAAAACTCACCAACTTTCTAGGTTTGTGCCATGTCTTGTGTGGGGTTGTGGCTAAGACACCATGCTAGCTCATCAACGAGCTCTTTGTGTCCCCGCCCGGGCCCCCACAGGAGTAGTGAACTGCGCTCTACCTTCCTTTTTATGAAGCCCATCTGCGCCTCTTTACTGCGAGAATTAAAAGCTCAAGCAGCCATAACCTCCCTATGAAGGATTCCTAAAAGATGGTATATTGTCTTTCACGGCCAGTGAATTAAAACTTGGCAATTCTTCTAGGTTTGTGCCGTGTCTTGTGTGGGGCTTCACCTAGGACACCAAGCTGGTTTATCAGCGGGCTCTTGGTTATTGGCTAAGATGTAATACATTTATTAAATACCCATTGGCATTCATTAAGATGAAATCGTCAATAAGGGAAGTTATTAGATGCGATTACGTTCTCATTTAGCAATTGAGGTAGGATTTGGGTAGGAAGCAGCCGTGGCCATTAATTAGGCACCATCCCGGCATTTGCCTGGAGTAGAAGTAGGAAAATACACGGTAAACCTTTTCCAGAATGACTGGGATAGGAATTGAACTCACCTCTTCTCTCTTTTGCCTCACGAGGCTGAGTGTACCTCGTTCCAGCGCTCAGACTAGAATTACATTTCTTGGCAGAACCGGGAATTGTAACCGGACTTGCACGGTGACAGCCAAAACCGCTAGCCACCACGCAACAAGGCGAACCCTTCCGCATAGTCACCACTGACATTGTCATACCGTGAAATCAACTTCAGGAAAATCAGTGTACGGCCAAATTTTTATTGTATTCCGGACAAATGGACTGGGTGTTACCGTGAAGTTGCACGGATTTCTGTGGGTCGATTAGTGTATGCAGAATATGCGAATGGGGTCCAGTATTTTCATAAAGTTTGATATCGCTTGGCTCTCTGTAAATCTTTTCATGCTCCCAAGGTCCGGGTATATACAACATTCTTGTTGGGCTATCCTAATCTTCAGTAGTATTTTCATCGGTTCGGGGAAATCTTCACACACACTGTCATAGTCAAATCCCTTTGATAATTGAGAGCCCGGCTGTAATAATGGGGTAAGCGTGATTATCTGAGTTTTCACCTGGAAGGATGTTAACGTTTCAAAGAGCTGAAATGTTGTCTCATTAATGATTGAAATGATACCTTTGATCTCATAAAAAAAAGTCAACCCCTGGCACTATCCAGCCTATGACGGGCTAAGGCCGACCAAGCGACCGCTGCCCAGCCATTTGACCTGCAGATATTGGGGTGACGCGTGATCAGCGCGTCAGGTCCCCTCGGCCGTTAATCTTGGTATTCGTGATCGGGGCGCTGTCTCACTGTCAGACAGCTACTCAATTGTCCTCACGAGGCTGAGTGCACCCCGTTCCAACCCTCACGTCAGTTTTAAAATCCCTGATGGAGCCGGGGATCGAACCCGAGGCCTCCGGGTGAGAGGCAGGCGCGCTACCCCAACACCACGGGGCCGGCACCTTTGATCTCATAACTTTCATGAACGTGCAGTAATGTTTACTTCCGGTGCTTGGTTAAGCACTTAACCCAGTATTGCTTGAAGCATGTACAGAATAAACAATATATTTAATTGAATATATCGTGTGTAATATGGCTTAGATTCAGATTAATATAGGATACATAATATACATGCAGTAAAATCATTGACAACATAACCGGGTGAGTTAGCCGAGGTCGTTACGGCATGACTGCTGGCAGTCGCTCACATCCGGGAGGCGAGGAGGTTTGAATCCCCCCGCCGGCAACCTTGAAGATGGTCTTCTGTGGTTTCCCATCTTCCTTCCAGGCAAATGCCGGGGTTGGTCCCTAACTATAGGCCACAGCCGCTACCTTCCAACTCCTCACCCTTCCATTCCAACTTTTCCTCCCCAACGGTACTTGTAGCTCACCCATTGGGTGTCCGTCTCGAAGTAGCTACAAAACTGGCGAGCCGAACATGTCCTCGGACATTCCCGGCACTAAAAGCCATACGCAAAAAAAAAAAAATGACAACATAGAAGACGTAAAAAAATACATCCATACCCACTTCATTTTGATTCTCACAAGAAGGTAAAATCATCAATATGAAAACAACCATTTTATTGAAGGGAAAATTGCAATAAGATTCTGCATCCATAGCAACATCAATTTGACCTTTTTCCAAAGAAGGAACAAATCATCAAAATAAACAACCAATTTATTTGACGATACAGATTTTGAAAACATAGAACATCTTTCAAGACCATTTCCTACAACATAGAAGACGACAAACAGACATATTTTATAACCCCAAAAATTGTTTATAAACAATATATGTATATATGTTTCATAAAATTTAAACAATAATTCAATGGTAACAGATCTGATTAAAAAGAATACATTATATTTTCCATATTTTAACGAAGTATTCTGATTAGACAGTATTTTTTATTAATTAACAATATTTTAACATAATTTTTAATGATTTGAAGATTAGTCAACCATTACAAAAAATATAGTGATAATTTATTTTCAGTCATCATCTCTTTCTTCATAGAATGCTGGGGGCGTGGTGGCTCAGCGGTCTAGCTGTATGCCTCTCACCAAGGCGGTCCGGGTTCGATTCCCGGTCAATGCATGTGAGATTTTCGAAGTGAAATGCCATGTCCTGTGGTTCGGATTCCACGTAAAAAGGAGGTCCCGTGGCTCATAATCTACAGATTAACGGTCACGTTAAACTACAAGCTTCCTTCCTTTTCATAGAATGCTAATGTTATATTGACGCTCTTAGTTTAATCTTTGTAGTATAACTGAGGGAGTTTACACGTTAACCGAAACTGGTATTACATTATAATTAGTTTCAATACATTATTGGCTTAAAGATGGATTGCCATTAATTTACCTATTCATTAAGTAAAATTTTAATTGAACAGTACATGATAACACTGAGTAGGGAACTTTACAGAGCTGCATTTTGTAGTCTTACCAGATGAATTAGGGCGTTACAAACTATTTCAGATTAGAATTGTAACAAAAGTTCCGTGACGAACTAAAGAGCCTACTTTCCTTAAGATGTAAGATTCATGCCAATGATTAATCTATATGGATCTATCTAGAATAATGACGAAATTAATTTGGTAATATCGAAATTTCTAATTAGTTCAAAATACTGTATAATTGGCATAATGTAGCCTAATAGAGCACTACAGTTGGCAGCCCTGGTGACTGAATATATTCTGAGTTCCATCTCTTAAGGTACAGAATACAAAATTTGGTTGAAGTCCAATGGATATGATGGACGTTGCATGCAGTCAAGCATTGGATCTAACAGCGCGCGTAATATCCTGTTGGCAACAATGTCATGCTTATATTGGTCAGAAATAATCTGAAATAATCTGATCTATTGTTGTGCCAATTTTGAATGGAATCCATTCGTTAGTATAGAAGTTAAATGCATTTTAAAGTTGGACCTATCAGCAGGCTTAGATTCATGTTGGCAGCACTAACGTATATTAGTAATATTAGTAATAATATGCCAGGTAATATACGAGTGCAAAGTTTAGAGCTATTGGCTGGCATACTTTCTGATATATTGATATTAGGGTAACAAAAATAGAGACAGCATTTATTAACAGTTGGCAGCCCTGGTTGCTCTTAAGAATACGTATATTCATCTCTGTTATGGTACACATAACACATACGAAATTTGGTTGAAAACAAATAATAATATAGAAGTTACATGTATTTAAAGTTGCACCTCTCAGCAGGCTTAAAATCATGTTGGTAGCACTGACGTATGTAAGTTACTCCAAATAAATATAGAATGTCAGGTACTATATGTGTGCATAGTTTAAAGCTGTCGGCTTGCATACTTTCTGATATATTGGTATTTGGATAAGAGATATTGAGAGCATTTATTAACAGTTGGCAGCCCTGGTGGCTCTTAAGAATACGCTCTGTCATATATGTTTATGTACACATAGCACATACGAAATTTGGTTGAATTCCAATTGCTAGTGTAGAAGTTATATCCATTAAAAATTGGACCTATCAGCAGGCTTATAATCATTTTGTTAACACTGCCATGTATGACCTCCGGGAAATTAAACTGAAATATTATTATCTATACGTGTGCTAATTTTGAAATAGCTCCCATTCATACCTTCCAAGAAATCAACATGGAGATCAAATTTCAATTGCGATTTTTCAGCAGTTGGTACAACTGACATCATTTTCAAATATGGCGTTGAGATTCCTCTTTTTTGCAAAATGTGAAAAGTGGCTAAAAATGCCATTTATAACGGTATGGTACCAAAACCCAATACCGTATTAATAGCAGAATAATAGGTATAGTACGCCGCAATGTTCACTAACACAATATTTGCCGTTGTGCTCACAAATTAGGCGACCGTCTTTCTGAAGTACACATTATTTGTTTCACGTTGAAAGATACCTCTAGAACTTAACTCGGAGCGACTATATAAACCGTGGAGCAGCTATACATCCAAATTGTCGTCTGATGGGGAGATCCATTAATCTCGGGGATTAATCCAGAGCTCTTATAAAACGTTACAGTTCAAGTATGAAATATTCTAGTTTCACTTTCTGTATTTCCTTGAAATCTATTGTGAAAGTGCACTGTTATTTATAATTAATATTTCAAGATAAAATGCGGTTATTTCTCAATCAAGCGTAAGACATGTCAGTGACAAGCAATGAATAATAGTAATAAAAAAAAAGATTTCAATTTACATTTTTAAATAGCTACTTGTTACATATATTTGCAAATGGATGTCTACCCCTTATTATTCTAGTATTCCAATGGAGTCAGGGATGAAACGCGATACAAGTGCTTGTGGCGGATGGCTTTAACGGCCGGATGCTTTTCCTGATGTCAACCTCATGAGAAGAGTTAACATTACTTCCAAGTAATAATTCATATTTTTGTGTTTTCTTAGAGTGTACGTTATGTTATAATACTATTACAATGACGAAAACATCATAATTTTCCTTAACGAATTATGTTCACAATCCTTACAAACGCTCATGTCACCAATCCAACTAGTTTTACCAATGATACCACATACTTTGGAAACTCCGCAGTAGTCTAATTCCAATGTATTTTAAATATACCTTTTCTGTTGAGATACCCCAGCGCAAGTGACGGATTCTTCTCACCATTTGGATCGAGTCAACGATTTACTTTCTCTTGGCTATCAATTTCAAAAAAAAAAAAAAAAAAATGCTACCACGTGGTGGTAAAACCACTGTTGCACTTTGTTTGTAACTGCCTCGTTGCGCCGTAGCTAGCATTATTGGCTGGCACCGTGGAAGCCCGGGTTCGATTCTCGGCTCTGCCATGAAATTCAATTCTGATCTGAGGGCTGGAACGGGTACATTCAGCCTCGTGAGACAAAACTGAGAAGAGGTGGGTTCGATCCTCATCTCAGCCATCTTAAAAATGGTTTTACATGGATTCCAAGTTCTACTCTAGGCAAATGACGGGATGGTTCCTAACTTAAGGCCATGGCCGACTCTATCTCAATTCTCACCTGCATTACTAAATCACACACTATTACAGATACCATAATAACAGAGGTTATCAGACAAATTCTACACACACCCAAATGCACGAGGCTAAATGACCTCGATGTCGCAAATCCCCTAAATGAATTAACAACAACTTTCATTGTGAAATACTGTATTTATAAAATCACAGGTATTTTGGTGATTTAGCTCCCTCGAGTATCAACAACAACGACGAATAACCTGAAAAATTATTAAATTCATATTTCTTCCTAAGTGTTATAAATTGATTTATGTTCGACCCTGACTATTATATATCAGAAAACTGTACTATAATTAGGTTCATTTTAACACTATTTTTAGCCTATTTTCAATTTTGAAAAAATAGGCTTATGAGATCACCTTTTGTCCGTGTGTGTGTGTGTGCGTGTGCGCGCGTGTGTGTGTGAGGTGTGTGTGTCCCCCTAATAAATTCTAAACGGTAGGAGCGATTTCAATGATACTCGGTAAGTTCAGAGCACTATTCCGGGCGACCCCAACCGTGCCCTTCAAATTTTGTTACGTCTCACCTATCCAACATGGCGGCTGTGCGAAATATTTCACCAGCATTCAATATATCCGAAACTATTCCCGATATCACCCTGGAATTTATTAAGGTGATAAAGGGAACTACTAGAGGTTCACCTATGTGACTTTTGAAAAACTGGTAACTACAAAACCAACATGGTGGCCACGCGAATTTGCAACTTTTAAATAGACGTTTCTCGCGATTTAATCAACCAAACGCAATAAAATTTGGTACAGTATATGTTTATACACATTGTAATGCACCGACATCTAACTTCGTTCAATTGTTTACATAACCACAAGATGGCGGCTGTGCAAGGTATTTCACCGGCATTCTATATCTCTGAAACTATATGCGGTATCACCCTGAAATTTTGTACGGAGATAAAAGGCACTACTGGAAGTTCATCTAGAAGACTTTCAAAACCGGTTAACTACAAAACGAACATGGCGGCCAAGCGAATTAGAAAATTTTAAATAGACCTATATCACGATTTAATGCTCCAAACGCAATGAAATCTGGTACAGGAAATGTTTATACAAATTATAATGCACTGGTATCTAATTTTGTTCAATTGTTCACATAACCTCAAGATGGCGGTTGTGCGAATTTAAAAATTAAGTTTTTATTTCTTGTGTCGTATTCATGCAATCGATGTGAAAGTTTGAATAATGAACCTACGCAATAATTTTCCTTTAATGGTACATGACTCTATGGCCTAAACATTTAACAATCCAACATGGCGGCCATCCGAAATATTTAGACGGCTCTGAATTTCTACGAATCTATCATAGCAATCAAACTGAATTTTTTGATGTTCATAGGGGCTATGAACTTATGTTCACCTATAAGACTTTAAATAACCTGGTGATCACAAATCCAACATGGCGGCGACGCGAAATATATATATTCACATGGACGTTTCTCGCAATTTCACCATCCGAGTGCAGTGAAACTTGGTACAGTTAATCCTTATACGAATGTTAATCCACTGGCATCTAATTTATTTCAATTGTTTCCATAACCACAAGATGGCAGCTGTGCTAAATTTTAAAATATCCTTGTTACTTCTTGTGTCCTAATCATGGGATTGAAGTTTGAATGCTACACGTACACAATAATCTTCATGTAACAGTACATAACTCTAGGACCTACATATATAAAATCCAACATGGCGACCATCCGAAATATTTAGTTGGTTCTCAATATCTACGAATCTACTACAGCAATCAGACTGAAATTTGGTATGTTGATAGTGGCAGTTAACATAAGTAGGATATATGAAAATAGGCTGTATAATTCTTCACGGAACTACTTGTTCATTATGAAACAGTTTCTACCACCAATCAGAGCTCAAGAAACAGTTGTTTGACCAATTAGATAATTAGATGCGCTGAGTTCCACGGCCTTCTAATTTAAATTTCACTGCCTGGCCTAGTGTCATAGTAGGGTAATCGAGGTCATGGTCAAATACAAGGCATTCTCTGCGTCTCATGCGCTCTGTTCAGTACATAAAACTGGCGAAATCTCGACAGATATTTATGAATATTTATGTTAGAACATAAAATTGTTATAATAATTATCGTCGAACATAAACCGTTGTGTGCAACTCGCCTATAATGGTAATTAAAACACTCGTATGGAAATTATAAAACTCGCATTATTGCCATTTTAGGCTCGTTGCATAATGTAGTATTAAGCAACCCAAGCCAGATGAAAATTTAAGAAATTAATTTCTCACAAATATGAAGTAATTTAATTTCCATGTTAATTTTATGAAACCCTTTCCCTTAATTTATCATGTTTACCATCATCGCCTTATGGATTTAGCTGAGTCTCCGCTACTGCAAGATACGCCGATTTGGTGTTATACGGAAACTAGAGCCATAATTTTAAACGATATGACATCTCTATTTAAAATACAGAATTGGAGAAGTAGAATTTGATGCTATCTTCAAAAATGGATTAAACAGACATATTCCATCATTTCACGCGAGTATTCAATTCATGATTACTGTAGAAGTTCTCGGAAATCTTTAATGAGGTACTGAGACATCGTAAGGAACCCCAAGGTCTAGGACCAGCAAAGTATTACACTATACTATTAAGTCTAATAATCGTACATCAAATATGTTTCCCGAGTAGCTGGTTTATTATGGTTGGAATTAAAGAATGTTGGCATGTCAAGTCCCGGTGAAATTTGAAGTTTTACTGAAATGAAAGCCACTAGAGGAATACAATATGTTAACAAGGTTGGAGCATGCGGAGAATCGAAGCTGTCTTATCTCGAGGAAACAAGAGAATGGCTCACAATATAGCGGACCTTGCGAACTTAAACTGTTGGGTGAGTACACATGAAACTTCACAAGAGCACAGGGTGCCATCACGGTATTAGTTTGAGATGATGTAACTTTCTTGAGCTCCTGAATGATTATGGTAACTACTAAGAAAGAAAGGTATGAGATGAACTTGCCTCATAATCTCTGATGGAGAGCGACTTCGGTGGCGTAGTTGGTAGCATTCTGAGCTTCTATGCCCAAGATCGCGGGTTCAAACCCGGCTGAAGTCGTCGGATTATTAAGAGCGTTAAAATCCCTCAGTATGCCTTCCTTCTGAGGGGAAGTAAAGCTGGCGGTCCCATCTCATGGATTTATGGCATGTTAAAGAACCTTCCACTAATTACACCTGTGTGAAGCTATACGTTAATCATTTGACAAACGCTCTTAGGTTCCGACGTTCGTCGCCAGGAGCCGACTGTGATGGCATCTGGTAAACAAGTTCTGAACTAGTAGTCGTTGACGGTGGCGTTTGGCGGCGAAAGTAGGAACTACTTGGAAAAAATCAATATCTGCAGTCCTTACTTGAATTGAAAACACATAACACACATTAATATAGTCAACACAATTAACACCGGTTATCAGACAGATTCTACCCACACCCAAAGTACACGGGGCTACATAACCGCGTTGTCGCAGCCCCTAAACTGAGGAACCAACCAACCACCAAACCAATCTCTGATGGAAATACGGAGTGAGGAGTATTGCCTATGGTACGAGCTGATACTAATGGTTGGTTCCACCAAGCGATGTTTTCGGAAGGTCCTTGGGCGTTCCACGACCAACGAAGAAGGATTACGGACTGTACTGATAAGTATCGAAGCAGCACTAAACTCGAGACCCCTGACACAGGACGCAGACAGAGGCGACGTTCTAACCCGTCTTGCACTCTTGTAATACGAGTGTGGAGTGTTGCCTATGGTATGAGCTGATACTTGCCCTCTTGAAATGCGAATGTGGAGTGTTTCCTATGGTATGAGCTGATACTTGCCCTCTTGTAATACGAGTGTGGAGTGTTGCCTATGGTATGAGCTGATACTTGCCCTCTTGTAATGCGAGTGTGGAGTGTTGCCTATGGAATGAGCTGATACTTGCCCTCTTGAAATGCGAGTGTGAAGTGTTGCCTATAGTATGAGCTGATACTTGCCCTCTTGTAATACGAGTGTGGATTGTTTCCTATGGTATGAGCTGATACTTGCCCTCTTGTAATACGAGTGAGGAGTGTTGACTATGGTATGAGCTGATACTTGCCCTCTTGTAATGCGAGTGTGGAGTGTTGACTATGGTATGAGCTGATACTTGCCCTCTTGAAATACGAGTGTGGAGTGTTGCCTATGGTATGAGCTGATACTTGCCCCTTGAAATATGCGTGAAGAGTTTGCCTTATGTATAAGCTGATACTTGCACCAGTACGACTTTGATTAGTGCTGACGAGTCACGGGGATTCCCCGGTAATTGTGTTTCTCTGATGAACGCAGACCTTCATTAGTACACAATGTCTGGCATACCGCATTTCCCTCTCAATTCTTTCTCTCCAGTGTTTTTTACCCTCTCACTGAGGGTAAACAAGGGAGGATATCATTTAATAAAACATGCTGACTGGTCAACTTTAACAAAGAACAAGGCTTTTATCACGAAACTGCGGGTCATTCGCTTCATATTCTGTTTTAACCATAAGCGGTGTAATTTGAACCATCTGGCCTCACGTACAGATGCTAACTACACACGCCGAATGTACGGGGCGATTCATAAGTCATGGCAACTTTGTAATGTTGAACATATATCTTAGCAGAAAAAGTAGGGGTCTCCATCTTAATAAAAAAAACAGGCGCTCACATCTAGTGGGACGTGGGTTGGCGACCACGGGACCCCAGCTGAGTCCGGCATTGCTTCCACTTCCTTGTGCCGTGCTCCTCTCCGTCTTCTCTCCTGTCGACCTATCTTGGTCAATTCTTGTTCTCTTCTGACCCCGACGGTATTAGGGTATCTGAGGCCTTGGGAGTCTTTCACCTTCCCGGCTTAATTGGCCCTTGTCTCATCTTTTCTGATACCCTCATTCTTCGAGGGGTCAGCCTTCTTTTTTCTTTCCAGATTATCTCCTGCCGTCTGCTCAAGTCCCTCAAGGAGGCTGGGTGTATGTATCCCCACCACTTCCGGTGCACCCTGGATAGTGCTACACCCTCAAGGGCTCACGGTTGGTGAGTTTGGGAGTTGGCGACCCCGAGGGATTCTTGAGCTGGGTCCGTTTTGCCACCTTTTTCCTCTGATTTTGGGGCAGGCCCTCTCCTCTTTCACTTTCCAATCTGCCTTTTATGGCTCTCTTTCCTTCGAAGTCCCTCAATCCTCATTCTTCGAGGTTTGAAGGCATTTCTTTTCTTCCTGTCCTTTATTTACCTTATCTTTTTTGTTTACTATTTCTTCTTCTATTATGTAAGTCTGTAGTTAGTATTAGTTATAGTTTTCATTCTCATCCCATCTTTCACTCTCACCCAAACCATTAGGGGCCGATAACCTAGATGATAGCCCCCTTAAAGCAACAATTATCATCATCATCATCATCGTCTTAGTTAAAACGTAAAATTAAGCAATTTCCTAAATTTTGCCAAGCGTTGAAAGGCTAAAAGGCCCGGAGGCTTGGAGAGCTCTATCAAACGAAATAAAACAAATTTTAAAAATCACTTCCAACCTAAGTATAGATCCGGAGAAGCAGCCTAAAATCGCTTGTTTCTTTACTTGTTTTCGTTTTGATTCAAATCCTAGCCTAATTAAATTATTTACGTAATTATTACTTTAATGTGTTCTTTGGTTCAATTCCCTCAAGTGACTTTTTTATATTTTTTTGAAAATCTTCTCTGCGGTAGTAGATATAAGGGCTTAAGTGAAACTTTTCATTCACTCACACTATCTATCGTAGGGGTAGGAAAGGCAAACCACTATTGTTAACGAGAATATGTAAGGATAGGAATGAGATATGACTGGTACAGTGTGGTTTTGGTTCTTTGGATTTTCTCAACCCATAACAAGTGCCGTTCAACACTGTAAAAGTTTGACCCTTCGGTTGCTCCGTTCTTTATTTCTCATCCCACCCTACCATTAATAGATATTAAGTTGCCCAGGTTCAACTCAAGTGCCCCAGGCTAGGATAACACAGGCTAGCTTGTCTTTCATCTCCACTCCTCCTGGTGTAACATGATTTTGTAAGTGTACTTTCTGCACACACCCAAGTACACAGGGCAAATGACCACGATGTCCAAGCCCCTCAAATGAATCAACAACAACTCAGATCGTCTGTATTATATTGAATACTAGCTCCACTAGGAACGTATATATTCCTGGATCATCAACTAAAGTGTCAGAAAGACCTACCCTCGTTCCTTAAGCGAAGGTTGTTGTTTAATGGTCCTTTGAGTGAAACTACGAATTTGAGATACGTCTTTTGAAAGCGGAGGGAAACTACATAAACGTTGCATAATAAGGGATGCTCAATTTACTCACAGGGCTGGGAAGGGTCTTTGAGCAAAACAAACATGGAAGAGAGGAGAGAAACAAACCGCGAGCAAGTGCCCAATCAATACACACGGCCGGGTAATCAAGTGACATGCCCCAGGCTAGGATAACACCGGCTGGTTTGTCTTTCACCTCCACTGATCCTGATGTAACACGATACTCCTTTCTGTACAGTAGTCTGGGGAGGAAATGGAACAGACGACAGGCAAAGAGGTCGATATACATCCACTGATTCTAAATTTTGAAAATAATAACCATGCAACAAATGCCGATCAAATAGTGAATTTTACCCAATAGTATGGTGAACATTTGAACAATTAAATAATAATAATAATAATGATAATAATAACAACATTCTTGAGAAAGTCATCCGTGAATGGCGCAAAGCAATGAGTGATGAAGGAGTCGAAAATGGATTCAGACTAGGTCACAAGAATAAGAAGAATAAGAACCTATCAATTGATTGTCTAGCTTTTGCAGATGACCTTGCGGTTTTTGCGGATTCATTGGATACGGCCAGAAAACAGATCAACCAGCTTCAAACACAAGCTGCAAAGGCTTTCTCTTTCGAGAATAAAGAATTTATTACTAACATCAAAACGGCTCCAAAACATATAGAAGTGAATCATGGGAAAATCAAGCGGGTTGTGAAATTTAAGTATCTTGGTGAATGGATAGACCCTACAATGTCCGAAAATGAGGGTTTTGCGTCACGCTAGAATACAATTGAAATGGCTTATCAGCTAAGAATGTGCACAACAAAAGATCTATATCTCTGAATGCAAAACTCAAGCACTACTGCACGGTCATCCGGCCAGAAGCTTTGTATGCGGCGGAATGTCTCACCATGAATAAAAAAGGCATAATTGAAAAACTGGAGACCAAGGAAAGGACGATATTGAGGAAAATCCTAGGTCCAGTCAAAGAACACGGTGAGTTCCGAAGAAGCCAGAACCAAGAGTTGTGCACAATCGTAGAGAAAATAACTGACGTAATGAGGAAGTGGTGGAGACATCTAGTGGGAATTCTAGAGTCAATGGACGTGAAGAGAACTTTAACTTTTATTTGTTTTATCTCTGACTTTGATAATGGTATTGTTATTGTTGATCTTCTAGGCAGAATCCCTCACTAGTTCATTTTCTAAAATGTGTATTTTATTCCCTCTAAATAAAGGTGTCAAACAAATGTGAGTACATCATTAACCACAGTGGTGACCCCGATGTGATATTTGGGTGAGTGAACACTGAAGTTGTGAAATTTTGGTTAAAAGTGCGAACATGTCAGTCAATAACGCTAGCGATCGGACTCCAATTACAAATAATACGCAAGCTAGCAGTGAACAAATCGCGCGTGTTAGCTTCAAAATTCCACCTATGTGACGCAAGAATGTGAGAATATGGTTAGTACAAATTGCAGCACAATTCGCTGCCGCCGGTATAACCTCAGAACTGACTAAATACAATTACGTTATTGGCTCGCTTGAACCAGATGTCGCTGAACTAGTATGTGACATTCTAACCAAACCACTTTCAAGTACACCTTTTACAGATCTCAAAGCACGTCTAGTTACAGAATTTGAAGAAACTGAAAACCTTAAGGTAACGAAACTTTTAACGGAACTGAAACCCAGCCAGTTGTTAAGTGAGATGCGTGCCCTCGCTGGAATACAACTCAAGAATGATTTTTTGTGTACTATTTTTATGCAAAGGCTCCCAATTCATTTACATTCCATCTTAGCGTCATCTAATATTACTTTAGATAATATGGCTATAATGGCAGATCGGTTTATAGAATATTCTAATCCTGGACAAAATATATTTGCTTTACAATCCCAAGGGTCAGTACTTCAATATCCTTCACACCAGCCAGACTAAATCTCTCGTCTAGAAGCACAGATTGAGCAATTAACGCTAACAGTGATCACTGCTTTTGAAAAACAGAATAAATTCCGCCCTCGATCGAGACCCGTTCACCATATCGCGGTACATACCGACCTCAAGGCACGTTATGTGAAAATATCGTGAAAATGCCAAGAAATGTACGTCATCAAGCTCATATAACCGTACATCTCCACCTGATTCGGGAAATGCTCAGGCCCCTCACTAGACGTGGCACATGGTGATGTGGGCCAAGAAAATTCTCGCCGTGTATTTGTAACGGACCGTTCATCTGGTACACGATTCTTGGTTGATACAGGAGCAGATGTATCAGTCCTACCTCCCACTGCATACGACAGAAAGCAGACCTGCAAACGCATGCTTTATGCGGCTAACGGAACACCAATTAAAACCTACGGCGAGCGTTTAATGCAACTTAACCTCAATCTAAGACGTCCATTTTGCTGGCCATTCATCACCGCTGATGTTCAACACGCTATCATTGGTGCTGATTTTCTCAACAACTATGAACTGATTATCGATGTCAAACATATACGTCTTATCGATAGCACCACCAGTATGTCAACCTTTGCAGTGCCAGTTAAGCGTCTAATTTCAGAGAGCATTCATTTACTTGACCCTCAGAATAAGTATCCAGAACTATTGGGAAATTATCCAAATATATGTCGTGCCAATCCAAATTATTGTGCACCCGATATTACATTCTTCCATACCATTTCAACGGTAGGCCCTCCAGTTTCAGCCAAGGCTAGACGACTATCCCCAGATAAGCTGGCTCAAGCAAAGATGGAGTTTCAGAAAATGATAAATCTAGGTAAATGTAGAATTTCCAAGAGCCCTTGGTCCAGCCCACTCCATTTAGTTCCTAAAAGTGATGGTTCCTGACGACCTTGTGGAGACTACAGGGCACTAAATGCAAAAACTATTCCAGACCGCTACCCTATTCCACATCTACAGGACTTCAACAGCCGTTTATCTGGCAAAACAGTTTTCTCCAAAATAGATTTGATTCGAGCTTTTCACCACATTCCAGTCGCTGAAGGTGATATACCTAAAACTGCTGTCATCACTCCTTTTGGCCTATTTGAATTCCTTAAACTTCCATTTGGACTCTGCAATGCAGCACAATCATTTCAAATGTATATCGACGTCATTTTGGGCGATTTAGACTTTGTTTTCTGCTACCTTGATGACATTCTCATAGTGTCTGTCGATGAGCAGGAGCATGAGACTCACCTGAAATTGCTTCTGGAACACCTAGATAAATATTCTATCAATGTAAACCTGTCCAAATTTATTTTTGGGGCCTTTGAAATTTCCTTCTTAAGGTACTCTGTTACGTCTTCAGGAATCAAACCATTACCTGATCGAGTTGAAGCTTTTCTTTCATATCCACAACCTAGTACAATTGTTGATCTAAGACGATTCCTAGGATTGATGAACTTTTATCGTCGGTCACTTCCCAATGCTGCAAATACCCAGCAGAGCCTCTTCAGCCTATATAAGGCCACACGCAAGCGTGACCGCAGAGCAGTTAATTGGACACCAGAGGCTGTTCAAGCTTTTAACAACCTCAAGAAACAAATTGCTGATGCTACCTTACTTGCACATCCCTCAAGTGATCAACCATTTGCATTGCTGGTTGACGCTTCTGACTTTTCGAGTGGAGCCTCACTGCATCAAATCCGTGATGGTACAGCAGAACCTCTTGCATTTTTCTCAAAACCTCTAAATCACACACAAAGTAGGTACAGCACATATAATCGTGAGCTTCTCGCTGCCTATTCTGCAATCAAGTACTTTCGCCATTTATTGGAAGGTACAAATGTTACTCTTTTTACAGACCACAAACATCTAACGTTCGCATTTCAGCAGCGTCTAGATAAAGCATCTCCACGGCTACTCCGACAGTTGGATTTTATGGGCCAATTTACAACTGACTTGAAGTATCTTCCGGGAAAGGACAACATTCCAGCAGATTCTTTCTCCCGCATCTCATCTATCTCCATTACATCACAATTGTCATTTGATGATGTAGCTAAAGCACAGGCATCCGATGAGGAACTACACGCTCTGCTACAATCAACTAACACATCCCTTCAATTCAAGACCATCAATTTACCATCTGGAGCAGAACTATTCACTGATGTTTCAACAGGAGAGGTGCGGCCGTATTTACCTGTCCAATTCCGCAAGCTTGCATTTGAAATGCTTCATAATATGACTCACCCAGGAATTAAAGCATCTACCACACTTCTACGAAAACGATAGGTATGGCCATCACTCAAGGCAGATGTCAAACTCTGCACAAGATGCTGCATAGCCTGCCAGCGCTCCAAGGTTACCAGATATACCAACAGTGCTATTAATACATATGATCCAGTGGAACGACGCTTCTTCCACATACATGCGGATATTGTTGGCCCCCTTCCACCATCTGAAGGATACACATATATCCTTACCATCATCGATCGATTTTCAAGTTGGCCAGAGGCTATATCATTAAAGGACATACCATCAGAATCAGTAGCCCATGCCATCCTATATTTTGGATAGCTAGAATTGGTGTACCAGCCGTCATCACAACTGACGGTGGCAAGCAGTTTGACTGCTCGTTATTCAGTCATCTGATGAAACTACTGGGCATACATCACATTAAAACGACAGCGTACCATCCTGCAGCAAATGGGGAAATAGAACGTTGGCACCGCCAGCTCAAAGGCGCACTTCGGACTCTGTTAACCAACAGCTGGGTACCCCAACTTCCAACAGTTCTGCTAGGCCTCAGATCACTCATCATACCTCACCTAAATTCCTCCTCAACTGCAGTCGTTTATGGAGAGCCTATTCGCCTACCAGCAGGCTTCTTTGAAGAATCACCACCGACAGACCTTCCTGATTTCGTCCTCAAGCTCAAACAGCATGTTCAGTCCTCACGCCCAGTCCAACCAAAATATCATGCTGTTAAAAGGACATTTATACATCTTGAACTGTTGCGTTCTTCTCATGTGTTCATCCGGCATGACTCTCATCGTAAACCCTTACAGCCTATCTACGATGGACGATTCCGTGTAATATCTCGCTCTGACAAACACTTTGTGGTTATTACCAACCATGGTGAAGAGACTATTTGGATTGATAGACTTAAACCAGCATTTCTACTAAATAGTGAATACACTGCCACAGCTACCACAACTTATGCCAGTAGCCAACATCAGATTAATAGGGACATCTGCACCTCACAGACTCAACTGAAAGAGTCTTAAACCTGTTCTGGAAGAGCTGTTCGATTCCCATCACGATATCTCTCCGTTGTCACTGGGGGGGTATGTGGTGGAGACATCTAGTGGGAATTCTGGATTCAATGGACGTGAAGAGAACTTTAACTTGTAAATGTTTTATCTCTGACTTTGTTAGTGGTATTGTTATTGTTGATCTCCTAGACAGAATCCCTCGCTAGTTCATTTTCTAAAATGTGTATTTTATTCCCTCTTAATAAAGATGTCAAACAAATGTGAGTACAACATCATTAACCACAAGGAAAAGGAGGATATCCTTTTATGGACATATAACCCGAATGAAATCAACACGGCTATCCAACCGAATTTTTTATTTTCTCCATGAGAAAAAGACAAAGGGGGCCTGGTTCAGTGAAGTAGAGAAAGATCTGTTGTAGATTGGGATAACATGTGAAGATATCCAGGAGCGTGGCCCACTTAGGGAAAAACTCCAAAAACATCGGAGTTTTCAACTTAAGCCGAAACTAAAAACCGGGAAGGCGTGGACGACAGAGAGAAAGGTGCAACATCGATTGCGAATGAAGGAGTACTGGGCCAACATTAAAATGCAGAAGAAACAGTTCACAAGACGTGATCCTTAGTTGGCCGTAACGAAGGAAGAAGAAGAAGAATAACAAAATATGTAAGATCCTGGAAACTACCGCCCAATCAAATTCCTTCTTAAGATCATCACGTCCTGTCTCAGCAGGAGGATATATGCACACTGTGAACAAAATAACATCCTAGCAACACAAAAGGGTCCAAAGGGTGTAAAGAAATACTTATCATTGACTCAGTGGTTTCTAACCAGGCCTTTGCCAATAACAGAAATTTATTCACGGCATATATTGACTACAGAAAGGCCTATGATTCCGTGCCCCATGATTGCTTGATTCATATTTTGTCAGTGTATAAGATCCATCATCAGATTATATATTTCCTGGAACACGTCACGGTAACGTGGCATACAGTAATGTGCCTTAGTACTACAAATGGTAGTATTGCAACCTGTATGATCCCAATCTACAATGGAATATTCCAAGGCGATTCCTTGAGTCCATTATGGTTCTATCTTGCCACTATCAAACCAACTTAATTCAATTAAATATGGATGACTTTGAGTTATGTGCTGCCAACAGAACACAGCTAAATTTTCCGTTGAAGATAGTGGAAACCTTCCCGCAGAATGTGAAAATAAAATTCAGGCTGGAGAAATGTAAAACGCTGAACGTTATGAAAGGAAAGTTGCAGGAAGGTGTATATGAAACTGTTCAGGGCCAGAAGATTGCAACAATGCTCACTAACGAGACATACAAGTATCTGGGAATGAAGCAAGCTAGACACATAGAACTCTCAGTAGTGAAACACGACCTGACGAAGGAATTTGTCAGAAAAATTAAGCTTGTTTCTAACACCAGCCTCAACAGTAAAAGCCTGGTTAAGGCAATCAACGCTTATGCTGTCCCTGTCCTTAGTTACTCGTTTGAGATCATCAAGTGGAGTAAAACTGACATTGCAAGCCTGGAAAAGAAAATTAGAATATTACTGACCAAATAATGGAAACACCATCCTAGGGCATCTGTGGAACGGGTCATGCTACCGAAAAATATGGGTGGGAGAGGAATTGTTGATATAAACAACCAAGTAGCTCGAAAGATCTACGAGCTAAGAAAATACTTATGTTCTGTATCGAACCATTCGATGCTGCACAAAGCTGTCACAGACTCAGATAATTCAACTCCACTACTATTAAATCAGCAAGAGACTCAAAATCAGGTGTGCAGTGATTTGGATAGATTCAATGCCTGGTTGTCCAAGCCACTGCACGGAAGACATCCAATGAAGTCAAAGCTCACGTCGACAAGCTAGCGTCGAACCTTAGGCTGATTTCTGGGCTCATGTTTCGTGAAACATGTTGGATATTCAGGACTAGGTTGTCCCCACGAGGAACTAGTTAAAGTTCATCATCAAGGATGCATCTGTGTGATGCACATACGGTTTCCCAACATTGGAGACTGTTCAGCATATTGTTTCAGGTTGTCGCAATTTCGCAGAAACAGAACATAAGAAGAGACGTGATTTTGCAGCCAATATAGTACATCAAGAACTGGCCATATACCTTCAACTGCTGAGCCAAGATGAAAGTGCCGTACTATAAATATGCCCCTGAAGGTGCACTGGAAAATGATAACTCTATCTTGTACTCGGATCGTACTGTATTGACAGACTAGTCATCCATGCACAACAGACCTGATCTGGTTCTTGTTGACAAATGCATGAGGCACACCACCTCCATAGATGTGGCAATCCCAAACAGTGGCAACATGGTAACAAAACATGTTGAAAAGCAGTCAAAATACACAGAGCTATCTGAACTCATAAGGAAGCAATGGCACATGGCACAAGTTATGACAGTTGCTATAACCAGCTCTAGCACTGGTGTGATTCCGAACAACTTAAAGGAATCTCTCACAGAGTTGAAATTAGATCCGGGCCTTTTTAAATGATATACATATTTCGTATGACATACAGAGGATACAGTAATGCTTAATTATATGCAATATATACAAGTAATAAATATCTAGTAACATCGAAAACGAAACCAAAAGTCACAGTTGGATGTCCAGAGCAGCAATCCACTCCACTGCATCGTCAGTTGCGTTCTGCAGGTCGTCATATCCTCCCTTGAAGGACCGTGAAGGGCATTCCGACACAATATGTTGGATTGTCTGCACTGAATCGCCACAATCGCACTGAGGACTAGAAATTTTCCCCCATTTGTGGAGCCAAAAGTTACATCTTCCGTGACCGGTACGCACTCTATTCAGTGACTTCCATATCCTCCTTGGAAGATGGAAACCAGGAGGTTTCCTGCAGGGGTCGCTGATCAATCCTAGCTCACCAGGGTTTGATGTAGTCCATGATGCAAAAGACAGTCATACTTTCGAGGTGTCGCATACTAAGGCTGTTTTTGGCTAATTAAGCCTGAAGGAGTGAAGGAAAAATGAAAATTACTACGGAATCCAGTGATCGAGAATTTGCTTCTTGTGATGTATCTGGGAATTTAAATGTTTTCTTTTTAGCAAATATGCTTAGAATGTCGAAACGCAAGTACAAAATAAACAATAATAATAATAATAATAATAATAATAATAGACTGTCTAGCTCTTTCCGCTTGCTATTCTGTCAAACTGCTAGGTTTCAAACCGAATTGTTGAAGGAAATCGCCGAACAATCTGCTCTTATTTGCCCTGACTCGGAAACTGGGTGTTCAAGACATAGGGCCTACTCATCATTTACTCTCACTCAACATTAACGATAGGTTTCTGTCCTCCTTAATCACAGACAATCCTCTGGCCCTAAATCACGTGACATCAGGAAGGGCACCCGGCATCAGCATGGTTGGCTCCGTTGAATCCAATAAAATTGGGATAATATATTACTGTAATTAATTCGTGAAAATTGTATAATGCTTGTGATTCTATACTGACTGAAGGAAGGTTGTACGGTTATCTGATTTTTAGCCTACTTCGATTTTTGCAAAAAAAAATGAAAGTAGACTTATGAGATCAACACAGGGCGAAAAATTGTGTGTCTGTCTGTGTGTGTGTGTGTGTGTGAGTCTGTGTGTGTGTGTGTGTGTGAGTGTGTGTACTCTGAAAGTCTGTCCCCCCCCCCTATCAATTCGAACACGGTGAAACCGAATTTAATGAAATTTGGTACAGAGCTAGCACTAGCAAAGGGCACCTCAAAGTCATGTTTTATATCGCCGCCATCTCGAGAGAAACGTATAGGCGGCCACCTAAATGTTCAAAGCTTAAATAAAATTACGACTAATCTAATCATGCGATGTCTACCAAATTTTGCAACAACATATATTTGCATGGCGAGCGTTTTTCGACTAAACTACATGGTCATCAGCCCAATATTTTGCAGATGGCGGCCATGTATGTGAGCAAAACCGATTCCCCCTATCAATTCAAACACGGTAGAACCGAATTGAACTAAATTTAGTACAGAGGTAGCACCAGCAAAGGGCACTTCAGTGTCATGTTTTATATTGCCGCCATCTCGACGAAAACGGAATGACGGCCACCCAAATGTTAAGAGCTTAAATCAAATTACGACCAACGTAATTATTTGATCTCTACCAAATTTTTCAAAAACATACCTTTTTGTGGGAAGCATCTTTTGACTGAACGACAAGGTCATCAGCCCAATAGTTTGCAGATAGCGCCCATGTATGTGTGCAAAACGATTTCTCATATCAATTCAAACACGGTGAAACCGAATTGAATGAAATTTTGTACAGAGGTAGCACTAGCAAATGGCACCTTATATTCATGTTTAATATCCGTATAACACGTTGTATTTCAACAAGCTGCGACAATACCCATGCATTTAGGAGAAAGTAGGCTATATGTTCTTTACTGATCATCTTGTTAATGTTACGATTATGAGCCACGGGCCATCCATTATTACGTGGAATCCCAACCACAGGATGTGATAGTTCACTTCGAAATCTCACATGTATTGACAGGGGATCGAACCTTAGTAAGAGGCAAGCAGCTTGACCACTGCATTGATGCAATTAGCTGGTTCATCTGACAAATATAGAAAATACCGTAATTTGGTTTGATTTTCATGAGACCTATTTGTCACCGACAGCTAGAGAATGTGAGGAAGTACACGTTTACATCGTTCGTTTAGTGTCAAATTTTAGGTTTATGCACTCTAACACAGCTAATAACTGTTTACAGGTGATTATTGCATGAAAGTGCCAAGTCCTCGACAAATCTGTCGCTATGTCCAACATCATTAGTATGCGCGAGAGCAACCCTAGTTGATATGCTGTCCCGCTGCACGCTGCTCTGTGCATAGTTGCTTATACGATAGACCCGTAACGCACCCCTGTTTTTAACATTGTTGTTGTTGTTGATTTATTTAGAGGCTTTGCGACATCGTGGTCATGTAGCCCCGTGCACTTGGGTGTATGGGTGTGAGTGTGGAATATGTCTGATAACCTGTGTTATTCTGATGGCTGCATTAGTGTGTGCATTTGTGAGTCATAATGATGATAATAATAATAATAATGTTATTGGTTTTACGTCTCTTTTAACTACTGCGGCTTTTGGAGACGCCAGGGGGCCAGAAGTTTGCCCCAAAGGGGATCTTTAACGTGCCAGTAAATCTACTGTTACGACTCCATAGCATTCGCGTACTCTCAAATGCCAACGAACTGCGCCAGGATTCAATCCTGCAACCTTGGTCGCAGCAGGCGAGAACGTTTCCACTGAACCACGCTTATTTGTAAGTCAAGTGAGAATAGGGAAGGAGACGGCCGTGTTGCCTTGAGTTAGGAAACATTTGTCTGGAGTAGAAGTGGGAAACCACGGAAAACCACTTTCAAGTTGACTGAGGTTGGAATAGAAATAACTTCTTCTCAGTTTTGCCGAGGCCGTATGTACTCCGTCTGAGCCTTCAGACCAGACTTTAATTTCTTGGCAGGGCCGGGAATCAAACCCGACCGCCAAGAATGCTAGCCACTACAAGGTGGATGTATTGTTTCAAAATGTGTAGACAGTTCAACTATTCCAAAGGGGCAGATGACCTCGAAGTTCCGACCCTTAAAACACAATAACTAACTAACTAACTATTCCAACATTGATGATTCTCTGAATCCTGACTGACTCATCCATTTCCAGACACTGTAGGTCAATAATGACCCACTTCATGGTGAGGTGACTCACATGTCGAGATAGCCTACTGTGAAACAATTGAACTGCAGTAAGGCTAGTAGATCACTGTCTGGCGATCTGGGTAATAATGATAATGCTATCGTATAGCCTCGGGTGCTGGGTGCAAACTTTGTTAATAGACGCCCAGAGGGCAACTTGCATGTCGAATGTTACCGCTCCTTGAAGCGCTATGAAAGTCAAGGAGATTATCGAAGATCCTTGACACTATAACGCTTCCTACTAGATAAATGAGGAACATTGCGTTGGTGGAAAACCACGAGATTAATTTTGCCACTATGAAGACGGCCTACTGAATTCAAATGGGTTCTTTAACATGCCAACATCGTATGACATGCATTTCGTGATTTTTGTCGCCTTTCTAAAATCACTCACCACGGTCAGGAGCGAGCCTGCAAGCTGGGTTTGGCAGTCCGACACGATAGCCACTCACCTAACGACGCAAGTGGCGATCTGGATGGGAGGGATAAAGGAATATGTGGAGAGTCACCACTAGGGCCCGGATGTTGATGACATGTCATCTTTTATTGAGCTGTCTAAAACATTGCTGAAGTACATAGAAACTCCGTCTTCAAATATGTCATTTTTATATTGCATCTTTTTGCATTTTTTGTGCCATATTTCCATTTTAAGAGCATTTTTTTAAAGTTTGGTAGATTTTTTGGTCATATTTTAGATAAATCAGCCTTTTAAGGTCATTTTTGTTTTAATTTAGTCATGTCACTGCTTTATATGAAGGAGTTACGTCTCTCAGAGTTAAGAAGAAGCTGGTAGCTATGAACATAAACCTTTTGTTAAGTGCTAGAAATCTATTTTGATTGACTTTTAAGGTTGAGTTTCAGATGTCATTTTTGAAATATTGGTCAGTTTATTATTATACGATTATTTTCACCATTTTATAGTGCATTTTTCGAAATTTTGAAATATTGGTGAGTTTTGTCTATTATTATAAATAATTTTCTCCATTTTATAGTGCATTTTTGCATTTTTTAGGTCATTTATTACAGTCATTTTTGAAAATTTTAAGTGCATTTTTTAAACTTTTTTACGTCATCGACATCCGGGCCCTAGTGATCACATTGCAAGTATTGAATTTGCTTTATTTATAGGCATGGAATATCTTGGTCATGAGCTCTGTTAACTCGTTCGTGTTGGGAGTTTGCCCGTCAATCTGGATTATTGTGATAACTGTAGAACTGTATGTTAAACCCGTTTAGAACGGGGTCGGGGATGAGATGTAATGAAATTCTTTGTGGCTGAATATTTTACTGCTGGATGCCCTTCCTGACGCCAATCTCATGAGAGGAGTTAATGAGAGATGAAATGAATGACGATAAATGAAACTGGGCAAGTATGTGGAAGGAAGCAGCCGTGGCTTATCAGAAGGTACAGTCCCAGCATTTGCCTAGTGTTGAAAATGGGAAACCACGGAGAACTATTTCTAGGACTGCTGACGGTGGAGCTTGAACCCACGCGTCTGCCAAGTCAGCAGAAAGCTTAGCCCCAAACAGATATGTAACAATGTGGGTTTTAGATTGATGATAACGTAGGCTACTCTAAAATAATTTTCTGAAAAATAACTATCTAAAATATCTCGTGATATTACAAGTAGTTCCGTGAAGAACTAAATAGCCTATTTTCATATATCCTATTAATATTAATTGTCTCTATCAACATACAAATTGTCAGTTTGATTGCTGTAATATATTCGTAGATATTGAAAACCGTCTAAATATTTTTGATGGTCACCATGTTCGATTTTTATATTATAGACCGTAGATATATGTACTATTGCATGATGATTATTGTGTAGGTGTTTTATTCAAACTTCAATCGCATGATTAGGACACAAGAAATATAAGCGGATTTTAAAATTTCGATCAGCCGCCATCTTGTGGTTATGAAAATAATTTAAATGAATTAGATGCCAGTCGATTAAAATTTGTATAAGCACTGCGCTCGGATGGTTAAAACGCAAGAAACGTCCATTTGAATATTTAAATTTCGCGTCGCCACCATGTTGGATTTGTGCTCGCTAGGTTATTGAACGTCTCATAGGTGAACTTATGCTTATAGCTTCTACACACTTACAACGTTTCAGTTTGATTGCTGTAGTAGATTAATAGATATTGAGAACCGTCTAAATATTTCGGATGGTCGTCATGATGGATTTTAATATATGTAGGCCATAGAGTTATGTAATATTAGATGATGATTATTGTGTACGTTCATTAAGCAAATGTTGATTTGGATCGCATGATTAGAACACGAGAAATAAAAACTAAATTTTCGAAATTCGCACAGCCGCCATCTTGAGGTTACGTAAGCAATTAAACTAAATTAGATACCAGTGCATTACAATGTGTATGAACATTTGCTGTACGAAGTTTTGTTGCGTTTGGATCATTAAATCGCGAGGAACGTCTATTTAAAACTTTCAACTTCGCTTGGCCGCCATGTTCGTTTTGTAGTTAACCGGTGTTTGAAAGTCTCGTAGATGAACTTCCAGTAGTTCCCTTTATCTCCGTACAAAATTTCATGGTGATAGCGGTAATAGTTTCAGAGATATAGAAAACCGGTGAAATATATCGCTCTGCCGCCATCTTGAGGTTATGTAAACAATTGAACGAAGTTAGATGTCGGTTTATTACAATGTGTGAAATCATATACTGTACCAAGCTTCATTGTGTTCGGTTGGTTAAATCGCGAGAAACGTCTATTTAAATGTCGCAAATTCGCTTGGCCGCCATGTTGGTTTTGTAGTTACCGGGTTTTCAAAAGTCACATAGGTGAACTTCTAATAGTTCCCTTTATCACCGTACAAAATTCCGGGGTGATATAGGTAATAGTTTCAGTGATATTGAATGCTGGTGAAATATTTCGCACAGCCGCCATGTTGGAATGGTGAGACGTAACAAAATTTGAAGGGCACGGTCGGGGTCGCCCAATATAGTGCTATGAACTTACTGAGTTCCACTGAAATCGTTCCAGCCGTTTAGAAGTTATTAGGGGGGGCACACACACACACACAAGAAAAAAGAAAAAAAAACATCACGCACTCACAGACAAACACATGGAAAAAAGGTGATCTCATAAGCCTATTTTTTCATAAATGAAAATAGGCTAAAAATACTATCACCAGATATTTTAGAACTTACATTATTTTAGAGTATCATCAATTTAAAGCCTACATTGTTACAGATATGTTTTTAAATACTTTTTATGAAAACAAAATCAAAGAAAAAAAAACGCAAGTTTAATATTGATTCAATAACTTTGCTCGTAATTCAAATAGTTTTGGTTTATTTTTGGAAACAATTACCGAAGAGAGCCACAATGGTGCCGAACTGGAATAATGTATTCTATTTTCATTAGGTATTGACTAAGGAGTTTTAAATTTAATAAGTACTTATGGTATTTTTTTCCGAGCACAATATAATGCCAATTACTGATACATGCAAAAATAACCTGAAGAATTACGTTTTATTTATTTAATTATTCCATGATCAAAAAATATGCTTAAACAACATAATGATTTGATTAGCAATATCACAACAACGTGATTATAAAGTGATATTTTCATGTGAGCATATGACAATAATCTACGTTATTCCAACCTCAAAAGACAAAATTTTACACTGTACTTATAGATCGTTTCCACAACATTGGCATTTCCAACATCGAGCTGCTTTTGAAGAAATATTTTTTCATATTAATCAAAAATACATAATAGATCTGGTTTGATTAGTTTTTATTAATTTTAAATAACTTAGATAGTTAATATTTTAGAAATAGAATATAACTTCACCTTTTTTTATAAATTAAAAATTATTAGAAACTGTTTTAAAATTATTGTTTTATCTTTATCACATTATCTCACAAATTTGCAATTTTCTATTTTTTTTTCTATTTATAAATATTAATTATATTTGCTGATGAAGATCATTATGTGACCGAAACTGGTTTATTGGAAAAAATAAATACTAATTTTATTGAAACATATATACAGTACTCCCCCTGTAATCCGGCATCTCAGCTCTCCGGCGCTCCCAGTAATCCGGCGTTTTGTATTCGAGTACGAGCTCAACACTTGATTTGATAATGAGTCCCCAATACTGTACAATGTTTCCCACGCAGCGACAAGACTAGTGTCTTAGTAAACAATGCTTTGGTGCCAAGAGCGATGACTCACGCACGCCCCCCTCAGATGCTTAGTGTAGGACAGTTGTACTGTAGTAGTGATGTGTTGAAGATGGCATCCGTGCAGAAAAAAAAACGTAAACATAAAACTCTATCTTTGTTAGATAAACATGAAATCATAAAGCGGCTTGAAAAGGGCGAAAAGTCAACTAGTGTTGCTAACGAATACGGTGTTGGTCGAGCTACGGTTCATGACATAATAAACAAGTAGTTCCGTGAAGAACTATACAGCCTATTTTCATATATCCTACTTATGTTAATTGCCACTATCAACATACACAATTTCAGTTTGATTGCTGCAATAGATTCGTAGATATTGAGAACCGACTAAATATTTCGGATGGTCGCCATGTTGGATTTTATATATGTAGGTCCTAGAGTTATGTACTGTTACATGCAGATTATTGTGAACGTGTAGTATTCAAACTTCAATCGCATAATTAGGACACAAGAAAAAACAAGGAGATTTAAAAAGATTTCACAGCTGCCATCTTGAGGTTATGGAAACAATTGAAATAAATTAGATGCCAGTGGATTAACATTCGGATAAAGATTTACTGTACCAAGTTTCACTGCACGCGGATGGTTAAATTGCGAGAAACGTCCATGTGAATATTTATAATTCGCGTCACCGCCATGTTGGATTTGTGATCACCAGGTTATTTAAAGTCCTATAGGTGAACTTAAGTTCATAGCCCCTATGAACATTAAAACATTTAGTTTGATTGCTAAAATAGATTCGTAGATATTCAGTATCGTCTAAATATTTCGGATGGTCGCCATGTTGGATTGTTAAATGTATAGGCCATAGAGTCATATACCATTAAAGGAAAATTATTGCGTAGGTTCATTATTCAAACTTTCACTTCGATCGCATGACTATATCACAAGAAATAAAAACTTAATTTTAAAATACACACTGCCGCCATCTTGAGGTTATGTAAACAATTGAACAAAATTAGATACCAGTGGATTACAATGTATATAAATATTTCCTGTACCAGGTTTCAGTGCGCTTGGAACATTAAATCGCGAGAAAGGTCTATTTAAAATGTTCAAATTCGCTTGGCCGCCATGTTTGTTTTGTAGTTAAACGGTTTTTGAAAATCTTATAGATGGACTTCCAGTAGTGCCCTTTATCTCCGAACAAAATTTTAGGGAGATACCGCTAATAGTTTCAGAGATATAGAATGCCGGTGAAATATTTCGCACAGCCACCATATTGAGGTTATGTAAACAATTGAACGAAGTTAGATGTCGGTGCATTAAAATGTGTATAAACATATACTGTACCAAGTTTCATTGCGTTTGGTTGGTCAAATCGCGAGAAACGTCTATTTAAAAGTCGCTAATTCGCTTGGCCGCCATGTTGGTTTTGTAGTTACCAGGTTTTCAAAAGTCACATAAGTGAACTTATAGTAGTTCCCTCTATCACCATAGAAAATGTCAGGGTAATTTCGGTAATAGTTTCGGAGATATTGAATGCTGGTGAAATATTTCGCACAGCCGCCATGTTGGATTGGTGAGTCGTAACAAAATTTGAAGGGCACGGTCGAGGTCGCCGGGAATAGTGCTATAAACTTTCCGAGTTTCATTGAAATTGCTCCTGCCGTTTAGATTTTATTAGGGGGGGACACACACACGAATCACACACACACACACACACACACACACACACGCACACACACACGGACAAAAGGTGATCTCATAAGCCTATTTTTTCAAAATTGAAAATAGGCTAAAAACAGTGATAAAATAAAGTCGTTTTTAAGACGAATGAAAATTTAAAAAGTAAACGACAGACATTGAAAAATCCTAAAGTTGACAATAGCCTCTATGCTTGGTTTTTACAAGAACGTGGTAAACAAAAGACAATCGCTGCATATTTCCAGCCGTCTACTTCCAAGGAATAACGTGAGTTATATGATGTATTTTCATACTTTTTTAGTTTGTATAGTACAATGTAATTAAAACTGATTTTCAAATTATATCTGCGTTTTTCGCAATATTTTCCAGTAATCCGGCGTTTTCGGTTATCCGACAGTGCTCTGGTCCGATATCAGCCGGATTACCGAGAGAGCACTGTATTTGTTTTGGACTACGGAAGAGGGGGGACTAAGGAACGACAAACAAAGCATGTCTTCCTTCTACGGGCCCTTCTTGTAATTTGTGTTAATAATATTCAATCACATGCAAGTATTAGAATTTAATAGGGATGTACTTGTATTGATCGACTGAAAATTACTCCTCAATGGCTATGTGTTTTCTCTCACCCTGTAAAATCAAATGATGAAACTATTATTAGATTCGCCCCGCATACTAATTGGATTCTAGGCAAGTGTTCGTTTCTAAACAAGCGATGATAAATGAATGTTAATGCAGTATATTTGAAACGGTATTGCTAGGAAAACTGAAGGCACTGGGAACATTGTCACGAATACGTTTGGCAAATATTTGTTTTACATGCACTGACCTACATTTGACCTTGGAATGCAACACTGTGACAGAGCTGACATCTGATTACCTGAGGCACGAACAGGCCGACCACAATTAATCCATTCTCTCAATAATTTAGAACTGTGGGAACATTTGAGTACTTTTAAGGAATAATCACATTTGGGCGTATATATTTCCGTGATGAATGATATATCTGTCTTGAACTGGCGGTAAGTAAAGTTTGGTCTATGTCAATCTGACGGTAGAGTTCTACAGCATTCTTCTGCGACTCAATGATAAATCCTTTTCAACAGACAGCTGAGCTTGTTCCTAGCTAGGCAATCAGTGACTCGTACACCCGGTTGGTTCCAATCGATTCCCACTTCACATATCTCCATGTCACGTGCTAGTCATCAAGCGGAAAGATAATATCCACAGGCGCGCATGTTATATAAACATTCTACCACTCTTACATTGTGTGTTCTAATGGCGGGTACTCTGCTTCCATGGAAGACTGTCACATATACGAGTATAATGTACTGTAAACCTGCAGGCCAACAATCCCTTGCTCAGAGAGCAGGGAATTTCATTCTCAAATACTGAATACAATTTCTTAATACATGGAGTAATAAATAAATAAATAAATAAATAAATAAATAAATAAATAAATAAAAAATAAATAACTAAGGGTCTCAGTTGAAAAGACAACATTTATTACAAATGACAAGCATGGACCAAAATTCCTTGACACGGAGAAAGGACGGATTGAAAGGGTCAAAAAGTTCAAGTACATGGGAGAGACTACTCAGGAGAATGGTTAAAAAAACAGCGGTTGGAGATCGAATTCTAAAAATGGAAAGAGCGTATGAATTAACGAAAAATATCTACAACAAGAAGTGCATCTCCTGGAATACCAAAATAAGGTTTTATAGCATTGTCGTAATATCGGAATGTCTCTTTGCCAGTGAATGCCTCTCGATGAGCTAAAGTCTCGAACAACTAGAAGTCTTGGAAAGGAGAATTCTAAGAAAAAATCATGGGTGCAGTTCGTACTGAACACGGATGGAAACTGCGAAGCAACAGGGAAGTCTACCAGAACATGAAAATCATCTCGGAGACTATGCGGAAGTGGAGGCTGAAATTCCTCGGACATCTATACAGAATGCAAAAACATAAATGAACAAAACAAATATTCAACTGTCTCTGGAAGAACGTGGACTAAGGAAGTTAGGAAAGATTTAGAAAAGTTGATCATCACAGAGTCTCAGATGCTAGAAATAAATGAGTTTAAGAGTACAGTGAAACATCTGAAAGGGTTTCAAGATGAAGGAAGACCTAAGATAAGTGGACGAACTTGGACAGAAGATCAAAGGAAACATGCCAGTGAACGCATGAATGAATATTGGAGACAGAGGAAATTTCAGGCAAAGGAAAAGAAAAAGAGATAAAGTTGTTGCGTGATCCTAAGTGGCCATTTCGCATGAAAAAAAAAACTATGGATCACAAACAATTATAAGTCTCATTCAAGTAGGGACGAACACTGTAAAAAGCATGCTCAATAATTAGAGCCCCTGTTTAATGGGTCATCAACAACAGCTATATTGTCAACGTGTTAGACCGAGTGCTCAGTGGGACCACATTCAGTGGAAGATGCCACCCTTGCAATGGCAGTTAAAGGATAACGTTTTTCATAGTGAAATTCCCACCAAGTTATGACGAAAATAACTGTGGTGCCTTACTGAAACTTAACTCCACACTGATATGTGTGGTCCAAGCGATTGGCGTGCAAAATTACAGTATCTTGACTATTACAAACAAGTCGAGCTTATCATTACCCCTGACGTATTGTTTTGACGGTTGAATAAATCCCCTGACGTATCGTTTACTAGAGGCTGGCGATTGAATAAATGAACTGAATTATCCTTGTAAGTAAATTATGGTAATTTTTAAATCTCACAAGGAATGATCGAGAAGTAGACGTTTATCGCGTGGTAAGGCAATGTATCCAGGCTAATACATAACAATCTGTGTGTGTATCTGCCTGTTACACTTTTACGAAAAAATTAGTCAACAGAATATGCTGAAATTTTGAATGAACATAGTATTCAACTAGAACAAGCACTGAACTGTTGTTCTTTTTAAATAGAACATATTCTTGTAATTTCGGCTCCTTGCCATTTGGACACAGGCTTAAAATAAGGAAATTATCAAAGTTGTCGTAGAAAGACCGGGCAGAGCGCTTAATTTACGCTCCTTGGTGCATACTCGGTCGGCTCCAGAGTGACTACATAAACCATATTTTGAGGCCTTAGAACCAACCATTTCCTTAATATTTCAGTAACAATGCCCACTCTTGAAAACTCATCAAGGACTATGCCAGCCGTAGCCATGGCAACGGCAGCTCAAGTTGTTCAATTCAGCTAAGTAAGAGGCAATGTCAACTTTCATGTATCGCCTAAATTACGAACGCTATCTATCAAAACCTCAACCCTATTTACATGCCAACGCCAGACCGTGAAATTACTAACGTAAAAAGGTTAACCATAACGGTTGACGGAGAAGAGTATACGTAATTACTTACACATTTTAAAAGACAATTAAATACATCAATCAATATTTATTTTAACAAAACGTTACAAAGTTTTGTATTTAACATATTTCGAGTTGCATTGAAGTCATCGTCAGCAATTAAATATAGCCTACTCTTTAAGGCAAACAATTCATACAAATTAAAACTAATTTAACTGTTATAGTCTAAGTATGAGCATTTGGACCTGTATGGCAAACGTGGTTCTCCAAGATTTCACTTAATAGATAAGGTCCTCTAAGAAGTCTAACCATGAGGAAATCGTTGCTTTTGTAATCTCTGTGGCTTACGCGAGCACTAAAGTATAACAAGGCAACTTCTCTTCCCCTCCGTTCCGGAGCATATTGCGTTTCCTGGTAGATTATACACGACCCATCGTGAGTTTGTAAACCCAGTTGATTTAAGTAATCCATGTGACTATTGCCCTCATAATACAGATTTACAGTGACAATCCGGACCCTGACTTGTTTAGGACTCGATGATTAAAAAATGCAATGGACCGAAGTTATGGTCCAATATAACTGTATGAGAATTCTAGTACAGTACTGTTCATTTCAGGGGTAATGATAACAACCAGCGGTCTCATTTTTCTCATGCGTCATGACTTGCTTATTCAACTAAAGAACCCATGACCTTGTTCCGTTTACACGGACGAAGTGTTCTCGCTGGTTGTAAGTTTCTCGCTCGTTGTCCAAACATCAAACTCTGTCTCCGTTGCAAGTTTTGATTGTATGGACTCCAGCTTTTCAATTGCCTCCGAAATGTGCGAAGGTGGCATATATCTATCTTGAAGGCATCTCTTCATTTTTTGCAGTGGCCTTATGTGAATGAGGGCCTTTTAAACTCCCATCTGTCTCCTTTTCATTTGACGAGCTTCCTGCTGGAGGGTCATCAATATGAGAACTGTTGGTAACTTCTGGCCGTTTTGACGTTGTACCGCTTTGCACTGTCGAATCCAGATTTGATTCCGTTTCATTCCTTTTTTAATTTCCTGATAATGGGAAGTTCTAATATTTTTATTTCCTATGCCACTTCACGAATCCCGAAACCATCAATGTTCATTTCACTGCATATTTCTTGCAATGCTGCGTCCCTAGCATCTCGATTCTTGTATGCTTCCGAATTTATTTTCCACAAACATTCATTTTCGCGATACAACTTGACAAACTTCATCACTTGGAAACTACTCATTTTATATACAGACATGTTGTCATCTCTTCGGCAAGAATACGACTGAAGCGGTCGTGCTCACGCCAACCAGTCGGATATTTCACGCCCCGCATTTTCGAGGACGGGCACGAACCCCATTCCTACTACCACTGGTTCACACTAGGTCGTGTTCATTAGTACTCTCACCCGCCTCACGACTCCGTTTGAACCCGCCTTTAAATTTTTAGTCTGTAGTCACATTGAGGGTCACAAACTTAAGCTCTTGAAACAGAGGGAGTTAGAAAGTGCATTTTATACCAAAATCTTTAAAATCGTTTCAGTAGTACAGGAAATATCTTGCATTTCATGAAAAGTCAACGGACATATATTTAATTGTTTATAAAGTGCGTTTGAACAAATAATCATGATGATAACCCCTGTCAAAACTGGGACGCGTCGTGCCCCCATAACAGTAAAGCCAGGCGGGTGGTTTGACACATGCGAGATTTCTCGCACAGACCCTTTATGCCCTGTTTTTCAAGAGTAAGAACCTGAAACATTTGGCGGGAACGATATAAAAATGGCCGCCGCGGGCTCCTATTGGCTGGATTTTGACAACTAATGTCACACATTGCCATCGCATCGTTCATTCACTCAGTCGCTTGTTAACTGTGTCGGAGTTCGTTTCTTTTGATAGAAAATATTTCCACGTTTGAGATGTTGTGTTGTCACACTTAAGATAGGTTCAGGCCACACAGGAAGTTGTTGGTTGGAATTTGTTGTAATTTGAATCATATGCAGTTTAAACCATTTGAAATCTTACATAATTGTAACTTCGATTGATTTACTCATACATTGAACAGCTAAATTGCATTGTATTAAATATTAGTTAGTTAGTTTAAAGGGGCGTAACTACAAGGCCATCTGCTGACTATGTTTTAGTTCATTTTTGGTTTGTTTTACTTTTAGCATCGAGATTTAATATTTTTTTCTTTCCATTTTTTCTTCGCTATTTCTTTTATAGTACCGTACGTCAATAAGTTGCAAATAGTACCGTAGAAAGAAGGTGGGAAAATGCGGGGAATACAGCCGGAGACCGTCAAGGCTCTTGTGTGCCAATGAACATTGTTAAGAAAATATGCGCATTATTCTAGGATTATTGGTGTCAGATCGCGGCAGTAGATAATACGAGTACAGCACAAGTTATAGTTTCCCGTCATACGGTAGTGTTCAAATTAACGCTTGCCGTTCAATAGCCTACAAATCGACAATGTAAAAACTCGGCAATAATGTCGCCTCAGAGCAGCTTGTTTGTGTGCTTGGTGCTAAATACGTCTTTACCTTAACATTACGTATGTGGAAGCTATTATTGACCGTACGGAGTCGCGATACAGTGAGCGAGTGTGCTTGGTGTTATCATGATGTTGTTTCTGCGTTCTGTGTTAACTGCTGTAAACTGCGACCGACCTTCACCCAAACTCTTGTTTCATCTTGAAGGATATAATCATTGCATGGCGAGTGTTGATATATTCATCATCAGATTACTTTGTGTTTGTATTTTGTATTATACTTGTGTAGCTGTCGAGTGTTTGGCCTCTTTCTCGTATTTATCGAATAACGGTGACAAAGGTTGCATAGCTTCGGTGTGTTATTTATTTATTTATGTACCGTATTTCTATACTTGAATGTCCTCGGCGTTGACTCAGGATCGACATTTGCATTATATTGCGCATAATAGTACCGAAATAATGTCCGAAGTGTGGCCCTGTGTATTATTCGAATCGGCTGATCTACAACAAAAATAAAAACTTGGCAACACAGCTCCGTTGTTCTAAGCTCCCGCCATTTCCTTTACGTTCTTTCTTTTGAAATACAGAGTAGGCCTATAGTATAGATTAAATTCAGTTTGAAAGGATTATTTTCTGGAAGGTGTGTGTTTAATTGCTGACGATTAGTTCAATACAGGTGTATGTTCCACAAAACTCAAGCTCTTAAACCAGAGGAAGTTAGAAGGTGTGGTTTGTACCAAAATCTTCCAAATCGTCTCAATAGTTAAGGAAATATCTTGCATTTCTTGAAAAGTCAACGGAAATATATTTACGTCATTATAAAGTGCTTAAACGAATAAATAAGACGATATCCCCTGATATCGCGTACAGCCCGCATAGCACTAAAGCCGGGCGGGTAGTCTGTGCACATGGGGTGCACACAACCTATTATGCGAGAGTTCACGCACGGGTCCGCTAGTATATACAATTCTTTGACTTTTATCATAATTATATTTACGGCCATCCATTCTCAACATATCATACAGAGATTATAAAAATATAATATATACTAATAGGTTAATTTTCAAGCTACCAGTTGTTTGAAGTTGAATACCAGTAGCCATGTCTGTTGTGGTGTGAAGTGTTTGTTTATCTGCGCACAGTGGCTCTGATAGCAGTACAGCTCGATGGCACTCGCAAGCAGACCGCAAGCTGCAATGTGGGTGACCACAAGTGTTTGTATTGTCCAAGTGTGCCCTGCAATTAGAGGGGTCTTCCCCTCTTAAAGGGGTAGTCCATAACTAGACAATACATCTCACGAGCAGGAAGTGAAATCGACATTATGCCTGGTCACGGCCATCACCTACCACAATCCTATTCTTAATTACCAAAACACACCAGCCGCGGTGACCGAGAGCGCTAACGTGCTACTGCGTGCCTCGCTAGCATCGGGAGAGCGTGGGTTCGAATCCCGCCTTCGCCGTTCTGAAAATGGTTTTCGTGGTTTCCCATTTTCACCTCCAGTTAAATGCCGTTACGTTTCCTTTCAGCAGGTCCACGGCCGATTTCCTTCCAATATCCCTTCCATGCCCCGTTCTGAAACGAAAAGTACATGGTCATTGGCTGCATTAATAAAATTATAGTTACCAAAACACACACTAGATCAGCCATCACAATAGCACAAGTTACCAAACTACACACACCCAAGTGAACGGGGATGCATGACCACTGTGTAACGAAACCCCTTAATGAATCAACAACAACAGATATTATGAGCCATGGCAAGTGTATTTGCCTCATAAAAGCAAGGAAGCTGGTAGTTTTACGTGACCGTTAATCTCGCGAACATGAGCCACGGGTTCTCCTTTTTACGTGGAATCCGAACAACGGGACATGGCATTTTACTTCGAAAATCCCACATGCATTGACCGGGAATCGAATCCGGTCCGCTTGGTGAGATGCAAAGAGCTTGACCGCTGCACCACATGGTTGTGGCACTGCAACTACCAGTGTGCCTATTAATAAAGCACAGGGTCAAACTCTAAGCGTTATAGGTCTAGACCTGAGCGTTGACTTATTAAAGAGTTACAACCACTAATTCGCACAATTTAGCTATAAGTGGGAATGGTACACGTGAATGTTGTTGTTTGAGTCTTCGGTCTCTAGGCTGGCTTGATACAGCTCACTATGCCTCCCTGTCCTGAGCTAATCATTTCATCTCAACATAGCTACTAACCTTACATCTGAGGCAATCTGTTGAACGTATTCTAACCTTGGTCTACCCCTGCAATTCTTGTCCTCAACCCTTCCTTCCATAACTAAGGTTGCTATTCCTAGGGGTCTTAGTATGTATCCTACCAATCTATCTCTTTTCTTCATTTTCAGTCGCCAGATGCATCTGTTCTCTCCCACTAGTCTCAATACCTCTTCATTTGTTACACTACCTACCCTTCTGATCTTCATCATTCTCCTGTAACATCACATTTCAAGCGCTTCATTTCTCCTCTTTTCTGCTGCACCAATAGTCCGAGATGCACTTCCATAGAGCACCACGCTCCATACAAAGGCTTTCATAAATGATTTCCTAACACCAAAATCTATATTCGATGTCAACAGATTCCTTTTTTGTAGAAATACTTTCCTTCCCTGAGCCAACCTACTTTTTATATCCTCTTTGCTTCGTCCATCACTGGCTATTTTTCTTCCTAAGTAACAGAAGTCTCCTACTTCCTTTAGTTTTTCACCTGCCAATTTGATATCGATAGAGGTTTCTAATTTTTTTTGGCTGCATTCCAATATTTTTGTTTTATGTCTATTAATTTTCATCATGAAGTCTTTCCTCAAGACGGAGTCCATACCATTCAAAAACTCGTTCAAATCCTCAGGCGTGTCGGCCAAGATGACGATGTCACCAGCAAATCTCACAGCTGAAATTATTTCTCCATGAATGTTCACTCGCACTTCAATTTTTTCTCCTATTTCCTTCATTGCTTGCTCAATGTAAAGATTGAAAAGTATGGGTGATAAGTTGCAGCCTTGCCTCACCTTTCTGAATACCAGCTTCTCTCTCACGTCCTAGGGGCCGATAACCTAGATGGTAGGCCCCTTAAAACAACAATTATCATCATCATCATCATCTCTCATGTCCCTCAGCTCGAATGACTGCTGTCTGGTTTCTGTGAATTAGGATTAGAAATTTCATCATAGAAGTTTATATAATACAGCATTGGGGCTATTAGGTCGAGTGAAACTTAAAAAAAAAACCACGTTTCGAGACTACTACTTGTCCCTTTATCACGACTTGTCACGAAAGAAAGAAGGAATGAGTAAATAATGACATAGCCTCCATAGATAAATGGTCTAAGATAGGAAGCCATGTCGAAACAAATCGTTACTCCGTGATCTCCTGAGACCAAGAAGATGTTGGTAATGAAACTATAGAGAGCAGTCATGATTTACTCGAAGTATAACCATCACCTCTATTAAAGTTCTGTGGTTGTTTAATTATTTCCTTGCAGTATGATCGAGATTTGTGGTAATCTATGAAATTCAAGATCAGAAAGTTTTATGTCCCCATGGTCTCTTTGCCAGAACTCAGTTGTACAACAGAGATGTGCAAATTATTAGACTGTCTTTTTTTTAAATCGAGTTTACCCTCCAGGGTGGTGGCTCCCACGGACTCAGCGAGGGAACTCACCCCTACCGCCTTTTTCAGGCAGTGTCCTAGAGCTGGGAACATCAGGGTTGAGTGGATACAACTGGTGAGGTGTGATGAGCACCTCGCCCAGGCGGCCTCACCTGCGAAGCGAACAGGGGCCTCATGAGGGAAGGGATTGGAAGGTTAGGATGGAGAGGCAAGGAAGAGGGAAGGAGGCGGCCGTTGCCTTACAGTAGGAACCATCCCGACATTTGCCCGAAGACGAAGTGGGAAACCACGGAAAACCACTTCATGGATGGCTGAGGTGGGCATCGAACCCCCTCTACTCATTTGGACCACCCGAGGCTGAGTAGACCCCGTTCCAGTCTTCTTACCACTTTTCAAATTTCGTGGCAGAGCCGGGAACCGAACCCAGGACCTCCGGAGCGGCAGCTAACCACGCTGACCGCTACGCTACGGAGGCGACTTTAGACTGATATAAAGAATTTAAATCAGTCATATTTAAAAAAAATTAAAAATCATTTTATTTTATTTTATTTTCATTACCCAACTTAGTAATATTTTATCCCCTGTGGATTTACAACATTTCCCATAAGGAAGGTTTCGAAATTGGAGAATCTGGGGGGCACCTGAGCTGGGTCCGCTTTTTTTTCATTGACTTTGTAATGTATCCTCTAAATCGGGTGATTTCAAACCATTGTCCACAAATCTTTGAACAGTTCAAGTGTGGACAATCAGTAGTCTAATAAGAGACTTCCAATCTCTCAGCTCGAAATTTACAACAAAACTAGAATAATTATTCATAATATTGAATTTTGGGCTTATGCCGTGTTTTATTATATTGCAATATAATAAAGCACGGCATAAGCCCAAAATTCAATATTATGAATAATAACACGGGCCGTGAAAGTCTAAATGACAATAAAACTAGAATAAAGTTATCAAAACAAAACGTGAAACATTCTGCATTAACAGGCTCCTCATTTAGTGGAAATTGTAAACTGTAGTTTCCTGTCAGATTCTTTAATAGATGTTAAGACTGTTAACTTAACATTTGAAATAATTTCAGTGCCTTGAAAAACATTTATACTGTATTAAGCCACAAAACGTACAAAGTACTGGTAAATGTTGAAAAACTGCCATCGAGTCTAATAATTTGCACACCTCAGATATATTATTTCAGTAGTATAGATCCCTCCCGCGGCGCTCACAAGCGACCGATCGTGGAAAATGAGCATTCAAATGAAAGAGAATAGACATTACCAGTGACGCATTGCACTCTAATTTCATAAATATCTATCATTTCTTAAAAAATGACGTTTAAGAAACTGTACGAAGTGTGCGATTTGCAAATACTGTGGCTGCAGGAAGATACGCTTCATAATTGCTGTCCACTTCACATTTTGGCCGCTGTGACGCCTGTTTCATGTCATTTTAACATTCAGTGGTCTTTCCTTTATCATTTTGCATGGATTTCAGAAACATTAATTTAAAGGAATGAGTAGCCCTACTGAAATCGTATTATTTCATAAATATCGAATAACCGGTGAGTGTTACGGCTAAGCTGTCAATCAATTGACTCAGCACACAAATGGTATTAGCAGTGACAAATTGCATTCTAATTTCATTAATATTTTTTTTAAAGAAGTGTGCGATTTGCAAATACTGTTGCTGTAGGAAAATACGCGACATCATTGCTGTTCAGTTCGCATTTCGGCCTTAGGGACGCCTGAAACGTAAATAGTGTTCTACAATCATTTTGTTGAAATAGAAACATAACAACCTTTCTCCTTAAGTCTCTTATTATAAACCTATTGGGGAAAGTGTGGCTCATGAACGAGCGAGATTTCTCGCACGGATCCGCTAGTCTGTAATTTATTCAACAATCAAAGTTAAGTTTTAACAAGCGGGTATTATTACTTAACGCCTTTATTTCGTACATTCCACATCATTTGCTAATGTACAGTATTTTAAGCAACACGTAATGGGTGAATGCTCGTCGGGAGGGTATTCATTATTCAGAGAGCTTGCGTTACTTTCTGATAATTCTACATCGTGAAAAGAATTCTGTGAATACATGTATGAGTGGAGTGACGCTACCATGAGCTTCCCACGGTGAACCAGCGAATCGGTTCAATATAACTTGATGTCTTGCCCCACGATAACGAGGAGGATCGCTAAGTATTTTAAATGGAACCTCGGCTTGAAGATCACGGCAGTCGTACTCAAGTGCGCGTTGAGATTTGAAACCTGTCTGCTGAGCGATAACGATCTCATTAGGTTATAGGCTACTGCTACTAGCCTATGTGAGCCAGTATAAGGGGGAGGTACATACTGTAGATGCAGGACATAGGCTAGATATATTATACAATATAGTCGGCTTCGGTGGCGTAGTAGGTAGCATGCTGAACTGCTATGGCCAAGATCGTCGGTTCAAACCTGGCCGAAGTCGTCGGTTTTTTAAGAGCTACTAATTCTTTTGCCCAAAAAAGGCCAAAAAACGAAAATGAGTTTTTGTCAGAAGTTGGTAGTTCAGACATCAGAGCACATGTAGATACTATTTTTTTTAGCCTATTTTCATTTTATGAAAAAAAAAAAAAGGTTTATGAGATCACCTTTTGTCCGTGTGTGTGTTTGTGTTTGTGTGCGTGCGTGTGTGTGTGTGTGTCCCCCTAATAACTTATAAACGGCTGGAGCGATTACAATGAAACTCTGTAAGATCATAGCACTATTCTGGCCGACCCCGACCGTGCCCTTCAAATTTTATTGTCTCTCACCAATCCAACAAAGCGGCTGTGCGAAATATTTCACCAGCATTCAGTATCTCCGAAACTATTACCGATATCGCCCTGAAATTGTGTACGGTGATAAAGAGCACTACTAGAAGTTCACGTATGAGACTTTTAAAAACCTGGTGACTACAAAACCAACATGGCGGCCAAGCGAATTTGAGTCTTTTAAATAGACTTTTCTCGCGACTTAACTATCCAAACGTAATGAAACTTGGCACAGCAAATGTTCATACACACTGTAATGCATTGGAGTCTAATTTAGTTCAATTGTTTACATAACCTCAAAATAGCGGCTGTGCGAAATATTTCACTGACATTCTATATCTCCGAAACTATTACAGATATCACACTGAAATTTTGTTCGGTGATAAATGGTACGGAAACAAGTTTATCTATGTAACTTTCATAAACCTGTAAAGTAAAAAACGAACATGGTGGCCAAGCGAAGTTGAAACATTTTAATAGACTTTTTTCGTGATTCAACTCTCTGAGCGCAGTGAAATGTCGTACAGTAAATGTGCGAAATTTTAAAATTAAGTTTTTATTTCTTGTGTAGTAATCATGCGATCGAAGTGAAAGTTTGAATAATGAACCTAGGCAATAAACGTCCTTGAATGGTACATAACTCTATGGCCTATACATATAACAATCCAAAATGGCAAGCATCCGAATTAGGTTGACGGTTCTCAATATCTATGAATCTTCTACAGCAATCAAATTGAAATTTTTTGCGTCTATGAACATATAGGACTTTCAGTAACCTGGTGAGCACAAATCCAACATGGCGGTGACGCGAAGTATAAATATTTAAATGGACCTTTCTCGCGATTTAGTTATCCAAGTGCAGTGAAACGTTGAACGTTAAATGCTTATACAAATGTTAATCCACTGGCATCTAATTTATTTCAATTGTTTGCATAACCACAAGATGGCATCTGTGCGAAATTTAAAAAAAAACTTTTTACTTCTTGTGTTCTGATCATGCGACTGAAGTTTGAATACCACATGTACACAATAATCTTAATGTAATAGTACATAAATAAAAATCCATCATGGCGACCATCTGAAATATTTAGACGGTTCTCAATATCTACGAATCTATCACAACCTTCAAACTGAAATTTTGTATGTTGATAGAGGCAATTAGGAGGAGTAGGATATATGAATATAGGCTGTATAAATCTTCACGGAACTACTTGTTTTTATCTGCGGAAATTTGTTCATGCCTTGCGGAAACATTTAAATTTTGCGAGCATGGCGCTTTAATAGGTCACATCCACATTTCCTGTGCTCACGTTAGACATTCCCTGGTATTTTCGTATATTTAGCCTATTTTCAGTTATGAAAAATTTGGCTTATGAGATCACCTTTTGTCTATGTGTCTGTCTGTGTGTGGGTGTGTGATTCGTGTGTATGTGTGAGTGTGTGTCTCCCTATCTTATATATAAAAGTGAAAGTCTGTATGTATGTATGTGGGTGGGTTGGTTCCGTATACAAATCTACACCGTTTCACCAATCTCAACCAAATTTTGCATACACATAATTTAGGACCCAGAAGGAACCGCTGGCTACATGAATTTTCGATAGTCTTTCTCATTTTTCTGATTTCGGCCCTTTTTCACTCAAGCACAGGCAAAGCAAATCATAAAATATACTCACGAAGGAATGGCAAGGCAGATAGTTTCCATGGCAACATAGCTCAAGTCGAGACACGGCCGAATGGATCCGAGTTGCGCTCTGCATTACCGGTATAGAAAATGAGGATCTTTACTTGAAATCCCGTTAGTTACTCAACTGCTCACACAGCACTGTCAACCGAGTATAGCATAACAAAGACTTGACACTATCTACTAGATATTTGTCAAATACCACTCACACACTCACTCACACATTCATCACGAAATCTCAGAAACCACCCAACGGATTAGAATGAAAATTGGTATGCAGCTTCCTCAAGGGCCGCAAACGCCCACTAAGAAAGAATTTCTGGATATTCAGGTTGTAAAGGAGTGTTAAGGAGGTAGACCTGCATTTCATTGAATAGCAATATCTCCCGATTGGTTTCATTGGGGGATGTGATACTCGGCATATAAACTCATCATTAAAAATAAGAAGACACGTGTCTGAGGGTTTTTCGATGTGGTGTATATTATGAGGTGAAAGGGGTGAAAAGTGGGGGTTGAATGATTCCTAACGAAGCCTGTATCTCTTAAACGACATAGGCGAGAAGTTTGAAACTCAGCGGAAGAAAATCAGCATAAAAAATAAGTAAATAGGTGTTTGACCATTTTTTCATAAATCCAATTTAAGGGGCCCATGGAGAGGGGAGAAATTCTGGGTAAAAATCGGGAAAGAAAGTGTCCTAACCGATTGACTCACTCGCTCTTCAAACTCAGGAGGGAAAACTGCTTAAAAATAAGTTTATATGTGTTCGACAGTTTTTTTGATAAATCAAATTTAAGGGGTTCATCGGGAGGGGTGAAATTCTGAAGAAAAAAAATTGAAAGAAAATGTCCTGTCTGACTCACTCACTCATCACGCCTAGCGAAAACTATTAAAGTTAGAAACATGAAATTTTGGGAATATGTTCGCTGTATGTCGAAAACGTCAACTAATGAAAGATTTTTGTTATTCGGGTTTAAAGAGGTGTTAAGGGGGTAAACGTGCATGTCATTGAATAACGATATCTCATGAGTTGTTTCTTTGGGGATGTGATATTCGGTATATAAGCTAATCATTAAAATAATCAGACATATGTCGAAGGGTTTATCGATGTTGTGTATATTATGAGGTGAAAGGGATGGAAAGTGGGGGTTGAAAGATTCCTAACGGAGCCTGTATCTCTTAAACGACATAGGCGAGGAGTTTGATTTTCTCCGAGCTTCAATCAGCATAAACATAAATAAATAATTAAAATAAATAGGTGTTCAACCGTTTTTTTTTCATAAATCCAATTTAAGGGGCCTAAGGGGAGGGGTGAAATTATGGAAGAAAAACGTCCACTAAGGAAGGATTTTTGGATGTTCACTCTCATCGACCAATCAAAACTATTAATGTTAGAAGAAGTGGATATGTTTGTTGTGTGTCGAAAAAGTCTACTAAGGAGGGATTTTTGGATATTCAGGTTCTAAAGGGGTGTTAACGGGGTAAACCTGCATGTCATTGAATAACAATATCACACGACTATGACGCGAGCGAAGCGAGGCTAAAAATGAGATGGTGCGTGTCTAAGTATTACTCAATCACGCAAGAACCACTGGTCCGACTTACATGAAATTTACATGGAAGTAGCTGATTTACCTGGTTAACATATAGGCTACTTTTGATTTTAATACTTTGCACTATTTAAAGATGGCGACCATTTTAGTGACGTCACTACACCCTTTGGTTTCAAACTTTCATATTTCCTTTTTAAATAAAAAGTGAACGCTAAGAAATAGCAAACTTTTGATGGCATATACGAGATTTAAAATTACATTTTCTATCCAAAAGGTATCTCCAACGGTTAGCGAGTAAAACCTAAATTTGTGCTATAAAACACGGTCAACGCCGAAAGGTGTAGTTGGACAAAATGTTCCATCCTTAATCTCCCTCTGCGCAGCACCTCACCTATCCCCTGTTTTAACTGTCACCTTCACATTTTAATTTATTTATGACGCGTAGCAAAGCACGGGTACTTCAACTAGTTAAATATAAACGGTTAGAGCGATCTCAATGGAACTCGGTAAGTTCATAGCACCATTCCGGACGACCCCGACTGTGCCCTTCAAATTTTGATACGTCTCACCAATCCAACATGGCGGCTGTGCGAAATATTTCACCAGCATCCAATATCTCCGAAACTATTACCGATATCACCCTAGAATTTGGCACGGTGATAAAGGAAACTACTAGAATTTCACCTATGACCATTGAAAACCTGGTAACTACGAAACCAACAAGGCGGTCAAGTGAATTTGCGACCTTTAATAAGACGTTTCTTGCGATTTAACCAACCAAACGCTATGAAACATGGTACAGTATATGTTTATACACATTGCAATGCACCGACATCGAAATTCGTTCAATTGTTTACATAACCTCCCCATGGCGGCTGTGCGAAATATTTCACCGGCATTCTATATCTCTGAAACTATTACCGGTAGCACCCTGAAATTTTGTACGGAGATAAAGGACACTACTGGAAGTTCATCTATGTGACTTTCAAAAACCGCTTAACTACAAAATGAACATGGCGACCAAGTGAAGATGAAAGTATTAAATAGGTTTTCTCGCGATTTAATGATCCAAACGCAATAAAACATGGTACAGCAAATGTTTATACACATTGTAATGCACTAGTATCTAATTTTGTTCAATTGTTTACATAACCTCAAGATGGCAGCTGTGCGAATTTTAAAATTAAGTTTTTATTTCTTGTGTCGTTAACATGCGATCGAAGTGAAAGTTTTTATAATGAACCTACGCATTAATTGCCCTTTAATGGTATATAAGTCGAAGATCTGTACATAAAAAATCCAACATGGCGACCATCCGCAATATTTAGTCGGTTCTCAATATCTACGAATCTATTACAGCAATTAATCTGAAATTTTGTATGTTGATAGTGGCAATAAACATAGGTAGGATATATGAAAATAGGCTTTAGTTCTTGTTTTAAATATCTGGCAAAAGCTCAGATAACGAACAGAATACATAAGTGCTGCCATCTCTCGGTGTATGCGGTAACCAGACGCATATTTCATATTAGAAAATTCTGTTTTTAGTTTTCCTTTACTTTACTGTTGGAAACTTGATTGATTTGAGATGTTATGTGAATTCATATTTATTATTTAAAAGCCTAGAGTAACTGGAAAAATCGCTTTCTTTGAATTGAGTTCAAATTGAGTGATTACGTGATTACGGGGTACAGGAAGCACATGGTTTGTAAGGAACTGTTATTGTTTTGAAGTTGCTTCGTTATTTTATAACTTGCAGTAGCCTAACTTTTTTGATTTGTGGTTATTTTATTGGTTTTGTGGTGTGAAGTGTGTAAAATTCATAGTCGTTGGAAGGAGCCTAGTAACAGGAAATCAAAAAAGAGTGAACGGTGTGGAAGCGATGGGGTGACAAATCTATTGCAGAAGTTGTAGAAAGTGAATCAAAACCTAAACATTCTTTTCCACAAAATCAAAAGTAGACATGGCAATGCTGTAAGTGTATTTAATATGGGTGCACTTGCTACTCAGAAACTGAAAATGTCCATTTTAGGCAGAGAAATATGTGACAGTGTACATAAGGTAAGCAAAGACAGGGTCGAGGTGCGAAAAAAGAAGACCAAACATGACATAAAATGCTGATAGGAAAAAGATTAAACTGGCTAAAACCAAGGCAGAAGAAAGAAACAAGTACAAGGAAGGGGATATGTATGGTGCTGGCAGGTTCTCAGGCATGTATGTTCATTTGAAACGTGTCTGCTTACTAAAGTGATTTTTTTCTCGAAAGTGTATTTTTTTCAGTGTTCAAAATGCTCCATACGCATCAGTTTTGATCAGAATGACTGGAAATTTAAAATACACATACAGTTTCATAGTATTCATAATTTGTAGTATTCACTTTGAAAATGGTTGGTAAATTTTTGAATTTTAATCTGCCAGACCATGGAATATTGGAGTTATTTGTACGTTTTATACCATGACCCAAAAATACCTTTATAACATAGAAGTACTAACCTATAAATATACAGTAATAGGCTACTACAATTTATGAATTACTCCTTCTTCACTACAATGAAAAAGTTTTGAGATAGGAAATGTAAAATTGTTACACCTGGTACATTTTGAAAATCAACAATTTTCTTTTTTTAAATGATCATATTTTCAAAAGTAACCACTCAATCAGGTAAAACATTTGGGAAATTCTTTATTTTACTAAGAACAACTCAATCCTAGAATTTCATGTAAATTGGATGGTAATTACAAAACATAGAAAACTCAGTTGGGTCCCCCCTTACAATAATTCAGTATGCCTTCCTTCGGAGGGGAAGTAAAGCCGGCGGGCCCATGCCATAGATTTATGGCACGTAAAAGAACCTACCACTGCAATTAATAATAACTCCTGACACTACAGCCCATTAAAATTACTCTTCAATCAATCTTCGTCGAAGCTAATTTATGGAGTAGCCTGTCATGCGGCACGACATCAAATGCCTTCGCAAAATCTATAACTACGGTGTCGACTGAAACTCCATCGTCTAACGATTCGCTAATATCTTGAAAAAGTGATAGCATCTGACTCTCGCATGAGTAACCTTTCCGAAATCCATGTTGCCTATCATTAAATCATGATAATATTTCTCACTGTTCCCTCAAGTAGTCGCAAATGAGATGCTCCATCTGTTAGCAAACGATGGACTTACGGCTAACCGGCCTGTAGTTGCCCGTTTCAAGTCTGCTCCCTCCCTTAAATATTGGGACTACCGTAGCTCTTTTCCAGTCATCTGGGATTTGCGCATTGTTTATGGACACATTAAACACCACCTCCAAGTATCGTGCCACGGCCCTACCTCCTAGTTTAATTACTTCACTAACAATATTATCAGGACCCTTAGATATATTGTAACGTAGATTTTGTAATAGCTTTACAATTGCTGACTGGTTTATTTGGAAAAGGGGAAGCCTTGGTTCACCGTTAATTTCCAACACACAGTTATTGGAGTTATTGAACACACTACCGCAAAATACATTTAATCCTATGGCCTGTTTCTCAGTGGTGTATGTTACTGTATACTGGACAATCCTTAACTATTGAAGACCAGTTTTTCATTCTCGCCACGCATAAGCTAAATAGCCATATCTAAGCGCAAACGGTCAAATGAGAATGTCCCGGCACCTTTAATACTGCCGTTAATGCCGGCCTTGGTTCTTAATGTATCTAAATGAGGTTCCCCAATAGTAGCCCTCCTCAGCAAATCAGTTGTAACTATATTCATTCCAGATACCATTTTTAACTTGTTCATTGTTCAGCAGAATTTATTGGTATGTTGTGAATTTATTATAACCCTTGGCTAAGGACATCTATCAGTTGTGGGTTTCTCTCTACAATGTACACCTTTGTTGACTGAGCGAGAAACATGTAGATCGTTTGGATTTGTACCCCTTCATTGAGGTATATAGGCAACACTTGTTACGGTATTGTATTGCAGGACATTGTGAATACACCCATTAACGTTAGGCATTGGCTGTCCATCTGATGCGTAGAGAATTCTAAAAGTGAAGTCATGATTTTGGCATGTTAATTAACATTCATTGAGTGACACGGTACAATGCAAAATGACACACGTACATCACATAACCATCCAATCTCTGTAAACAACGGTTTGAACAGTCTGTCATTATTTCCATTACCTGACAATAGAAACCCAAATTTTGGTCCTGGAGCCATCGGAAGGCACAGTATAAACACTGTTCATCGTTGGCAAGTCATATTTTTTACAGATGATCTTCTAGGTTACCGGAAATATGGAACTCACGTGGTGAAGGATCCATATTTCCCATCTAAACATCCAAGTAAGGCTTGTTTTGTACCATGTTATTCCCAAATACCTCAAGGGTAGGCTCAAAAATTGACTTCAAATTCTGCGGTCGAACACAGCAGTCTACGCCATATTACAGTTAAACCAAACGTTTTTGACCTTCCTCACAAAACATGGTTAACTGTTAAAAGTATCAGGACCAGCAGCCATGGAAGATGTGCTGACCTGCTTCAAAGAAAGGTGAGAACTACCCCCCCCCCCCCCCCTCAGTTGTGGTGCTACAAAGCACTTCGTGAAGCATATAATCGGGAAATAAGACCTGAAGGCTTATTTGGGGAGCTCAAACGACTGTCTGGATGTAGCATCAATAGCGATTAAATATGCTGATAAAATGGCAATCCAACTGTATTTAATGACTCATAATGTTACATGGTATATTATTAATCTTTAAATGTATACATTTAGTTCTATTAAAGAAGTTCACATGAGGAAACAAGTAGTTCCGTGAATAACTAAAGCCCATTTTCATATATCCTACTTACGTTAATTGCCTCTATCAACATACGGATTTCAGTTTGATTGCTGTAATTGATTCGTAGATATTGAGAAGGGTTTAAAAATTTCTGATGGTCGCCATGTTGCATTTTTATAAATGTAGGTTTTAGAGTAATGTACTATTACATGAACATTATTGTGTAGGTGTAGTATTCAAACTTCAATCGCATGATTAGGACACAAGTAATAGAAACAGGAGTTTAAAATTTCGCACAGCTGCCATCTTGTGGTTATGAAAACATTTGAAAGAAATTAGATGCCAGTGCATTACAATGCGTATAAACATTTCCTGTACCAAGTTTTATTGCGTTGGATGGTTAAATCACGAGTAAAGTCTATTTAAAATTTTCAAATTCGCTTGGCCGCCATGTTGGTTTTGTAGTTAAAAGGGTTTCGAGAGTCCGATAGGTGAACTTCTAGTGGTGCCCTTTATCACCGTACAAAATTCCAGCGTGATGTCGGTAATAGTTTCGGAGATATAGCATGCCTATTAAATATTTCGCACAGCCACCATGTTGGATTAGTGAGACGTAATAAAATTTGAAGGGCACGGTCAGAGTTTCATTGAAATCTGTCCAGCCGTTTAGAAGTTATTGGGACACACACACAAACACACACACACACACGGACAAAATGTGATCTCATAAGCCTATTTCTTCATAAAAGAAAATAGGCTAAAAATCACAGTTCTACCCCTTCAGGTTAGGAGCTTAGTGTTGAAAACATGACTTTGGAATTACGATTTTAGGATAGAACAAAGAGACGATAAATTTTGAATATTAGTGACCGTGGTCATCAGTTCTTTACTCGAGGCGCAATGTTTATTCCCAAAATCTTTCAAATGGTAAAAACGTTCACGATGATTTTCTTATGCATAAACTGTGCGAAATAGGATTTAACAGGAGCCACCATGTTAATCTCGATCTTCAATTCGATAACGTCACTGGCAAAATAGATGATCGGAGACCGATTTGGATATGTCTCATAGCTCCATCGTTGACATACACTAAACTGACATGTCATGGGCTCCTAGTATTAGACCACATCCTTTGTCGTATGTACTGAAGTTCACTAAAACTATCTCTACGAGCGCTACTGTCAAATAAAAATCGAATTAAAAACTGACAAGTCATACATAATGAATGCCCTGCGCCCATGCGGATATTCGCAAAATTTTTCCATGCGGATATACAGGGTCTTTATATTTGCTTGGCAAGGACATTCTCGCTCACGCGCTCCGCCAGTGACAGCTCAGTTCCCGGCTGCCACGCGCGCGTATTTACGACAGAATACGGCGCTTAAAAACAGTATCCTGCATATTTACTCACCATGCTTACAGTAGATGCTGAAAATGTTCTCCATCCGCTGCCAAACATAATCGGCCTCTCCTTATGAAGTTTCCGGTTACTCCGGTTAGTTTAGCTTCAGTAAGGAAATAACGACCTTTACGTCTATTTTTATCGTTTACTGAACCTGTACGTTTGAATCTCTTAGCCAGTTGATTTATTGTCTGATTTATAGGAATGGGTCTCCCTGGAAATGTCATTCGAAACTTTTGTCTTGTTCTAGCGCACGTTATGAACGGCACGTATTGTGGAGCCCTTGGCCGACGGTACCCGGGGCGTGTTCTCCAGCCGTATTGCCCGGGTATTCTCTCGCTCTCCTGTAGACGTGTGAGCTCTGAGATAATTGGGTGTTTTAGTCTTTCAGTGTTTTATAAAGCTACTGTGTACCGGTACTGTGTATCTTATTGTGTAGTGTTTTATTGTGATTGTGTGTAGTGCTGTAATGTGAAATATTCGTTACGTGAACGAGTATATCTGCGCAATACGTACATAAAGTGCAAGAAAACGTGCGCTAGAACAAGACAAAAGTTTCGAATGACATTTCTAGGGAGACCCATTCCTATAAATTGGACAATAAATCAACTGGCTAAGAGATACAAATGTACAGGTTCAGTAAACAATAACAAGTAGTTCCGTGAAGAACTATACAGCCTATTTTCATATATCCTACTTATGTTAATTGCCACTATCATAATACAACATTTCAGTTTGATTGCTGTAATAGAATCGTAGATATTGAGAACCGAGTAAATATTTCGGATGGTCGCCATGTTGGACTTTATATAATTATGTAGGTCCTAGAGTTATGTACTGTTACATGAAGATTATTGTGTACGTGTAGCATTCAAGCTTCAATCGCATGATTAGGGCACAAGAAGTAACATCGAGATTTTAAAATTTCCTACAGCTGCCATCTTGCGGTTATGGAAACAATTGAAATAAATTAGATGCCTGTGGATTAACATTCATTTAAGGATTTACTGTACCAAGTTTCACTGCACTCGGATGGTTAAATTGCGAGAAACGTCCATGTAAATATTTATATTTCGCGTCGCCGCCATGTTGGAATTGTGATCACCAGGTTATTTAAAGTCCTATAGATGAACTTATGTTCATAGGCCCTATGAACATAAAAATATTCAGTTTGATTGCTATAATAGATTAGTAGATATTCAGAGCCGTCTAAATATTTCGGATGGCCGCCTTGTTGGATTGTTAAATGGCTAGGCCATAGAGTCATGTACCATTAAAGAAAAATTAATGCGTAGGTTCATTATTCAAACTTTCATTTCGATCGCATGATTACGACACAAGAAATAAAAACTTAATTTAAAAATTCGCACAGCCGCCATATTGAGGTTATGTAAACAATTGAAATAAATTAGATACCAGTGCATTACAATGTGTATAAACATTTCCTGTACCAAGTTTCATTGCGCTTGGAACATTAAATCGCGAGTAAGGTCTATTTACATTTTCAAATTCGCTTGGCCGCCATGTTTGTTATGTAGTTAACCGGTTTTTGAAAATCTTATAGATGAACTTTCAGTAGTGCCCTTTATCTCCGTACAAAATTTCAGGATGATACCGCTAATAGTTTCAGCGATATAGATTGCCGGTGAAATATTTCGCACAGCCGCCATCTTGTGGTTATGTAAACAATTGAACGAAGTTAGATGTCGGAGCATTACAACGTGTATAAACATATACTGTACCACGTTTTATTGCGTTTGGTTGGTTAAATCGCGAGAAACGTCTATTTAAACGTCGCAAATTCGCTTGTCCGCCGTGTTGGTTTTGTAGTTACCAGTATTTCAAGAGTCACATAGGTGAAATTCTAGTAGTTTCCTTTATCACCGTGAAAAATTCCAGGGTGATATCAGTAACAGTTTCGGAGATATTGAATGCTGGTGTAATATTTCGCACAGCCGCCATGTTGGAATGGTGAGACGTAACAAAATTTTAAGGGCACGGTCGGGGTCGCCCGGAATAGTGCTATGAAGTTACCGAGTTTCATTGAAATCGATCTAGCTGTTTAGAATTTATTAGGGGACACACACACACACACACACACCTCACACACACACACACACACACAAACACACACACACGCACACACACACGGACAAAAGGTGATCTCATAAGCCTATTTTTTCAAAATTGAAAATAGGCTAAAAATACACGAAAATGCCGTTATTTCCTTACTGAAGCTAAATGAACCGGAGTAACCGGAAATTTCATAAAGAGATGCCGATTATGTTTGGCAGCGGATGGGGAACATTTTCAGCATCTACTGTAAGCATGGTGAGTAAAAGTGCATGATACTGATTTTAAGCGCGCGGTCGCCGGGAACTGAGCTGTCACTGGCAAAGCGAGAATGCCTTTGCCAAGAAAAAATAAAGACCCTGTAGTTTGCATGGCTGTGCGGATAGCGGATAAGCTGCGGATAATGTTTAGTTTAAATTTGCGGATAAGTTTTAGAATACAATGTTGAATTGGATAAAAAACAGAAGTTCCGTGACGAACTAAAAAGCCTACTTTTCATGCCAATGATTAATCTACAGTATATGAACCTACTGTATCTAGAATAATGACGAAATGAAGTTGGTAATATCGAAATGTCAAATTAGTTCGAAATATACCTGGTATAATGTAGCCTAATAGAGCACTACAGTTGGCAGCCCTGGTGACTGAATATATTCTTAGTTCCATCTCTTAAGTTTCAGAATACAAAATTAGGTTGAAGTCCAATGGACGTTACATGCAGTTAGACACTGGATCTATCAGCACGCGTAAAAGCATGTTGGCAACAATGTCCTGCGGGTGCTGGTTAGAAATAATCGGAAATATTACGATATCTTGTTGTGCCAATTTTGGATGAAATCCATTTGTTAGCATTGAAGTTACATGTATTTTAAAATTGGACCTATCAGCAAGCATAGAATCATGTTGGCAGCACTGACTTATATTAATTACTCCAAATTAATCTCGAGTGTCAGGTGCTATACGTATGCAAAGTATAGAGCTGTTGGCTTGCATACTTTCTGATATATTGATATTAGGGTAAAAAATATAGACAGCATTTATTAACAGTTGGCAGCGCTGATTGCTCTTAAGAATACTTATAGCCATATCTGTTATGTTACACATAGCACATACGAAATTTGGTTGAAATCCAACTAATAGTATAGAAATTACATGTATTTAAAATTTGGTCCTATCAGCAGGCTTAGAATCATGTTGGTAGAACTGAAGTATATAAGTTACTCCAAATTAATCTAAAATGTCAGGTACTATACGTGTGCATAGCATAAAGCTGTCGGTTTGAATACTTTCAGGTATATTGGTATTTGGATGAAGAAAATAGAGAGAGAAATTATTACAGTTGGCAGCCCTGGTGGCTCTTAAGAATACACTCAGTCATATCTGTTTACTAGCAGGTACCCACGGCTTCGCTCGCGATGAAGACAATGGGGACGATGCATTATTGCTGATAATTGCTCTATTCTATTACAGCAATCGCGGCTACAGGTGGGTCCATTCTAATTCTGAAAATTCTGATACATACAGTATATTGATATGAGCAGCCAAGTGGGTATTTTATAGAGTTGTGAGAGTCTGCAGTGTACGATGTACATTATGTGAACACATTTTATAATTACGTTTTTGGTTTTGCCTTCTTCTGATGAGACATAACGATTTTGTTGTCCAGATACTCGCGAGCACGCCACATTCAGTTTCCCATGGGAAAAATGGTTTTTGTCTAAATGTACACCTGCTGCTGTTAAGTGTGTGTCATTGCGCTTTGTTAATAGAAATTGCGAATATTGTTTGAAGAGGGAACTGCACTCTTGCACACTGGAGTGGAAAATCTATCGGAATATGGGGAATTAAGAGTATTTTTCCTTAAGCAATTCTGGGTGTAATTTTGCCACACTTATTGATGATTTTAACGTCTACATGTCGCTATTAATAGACCTATAGTAAATTATCTCTCACCTTGGCCGCTGATGTGCATTATGCAGTCTCTTCCAGTGTTACATCAAGGGATTCGAATTCTCCAACAACTCTTTTTTCTCACATGCCTCTCTAAGTAATTACAATTCCTGATTGTTGTTGTTTGAGTCTTCAGTTTTTTGTCCGGTTTGATGCAGCACTCCATGGCCTCCCTCTCCTGAGATAATCGTTTCATCTCTACATAGCTACCATACCCTACATCCGAGGCAATCTGTTTAACCCTGGTCTACCCCTACAATTCTTGTCCTCGACCCTTGCATCCATAACTAAGCTTGCTATTCCTGGGTGTCTTAATATGTGTCGTACCAACTTGTCTCTTCTCTTCATTAGCAGTCGCCAGAAACATCTCTCCTCTCCCACTCGTCTTAATACCTCTTCATTTGTTACCCTATCTACCCATCTGATCTTCATCATTCTCCTGTAACACCACATTTCAAACGCTTCAATTCTGCTCTTTTCTGATGCACCATTAGTCAAAGTTTCACTTCCTTATAGTGTCACACTCCAGAAAAAAGCTTTCAAAAATGACTTCCTAATACCTAAATGTATATTCGATGTCAACAGATTTGTTTTCTGTAGAAATGCTTTTCTTGCCTGAGCCAACATGATTTTTATATCCTCTTTGCTTCGTCCATCACTGGTTATTTTGCTTCCTAAGTAACTGAAGTCACCTACTTCCCGTAGCGTTTCACCTGCCAATTTGATGTCCATGGAGGTTTTTGATTTATTTCGGTTGCATTCCAATAATTTTGTTTTACATTTATTGATTTTCATCATGAATTCTTTCCTCAAGACGGAGTCTATACCATTCAAAAACTCGGTCAAATCCTCTGGCCGATACGGCCAAGATGACGATGTCATGAGCAAATCTCAAAGATGAAATTATTTCTCCTTGAATCTTCGCTCCCACTTAAAATTTTTCTCCAATTTCCTGAGTATTGTGCCTTTAAAAGATCTTTGAAATGCGTTGCCCTCGCACATGGTGTAGATGGATTGTCAAAGGAAAACATTCCATGTTACGAACATGGGCCACATAACCTGTACCGAAAGCCTATTCTGAACAGCAGTTCCTTGAACTCAGATTTGCCAACATTTTATTCTATCTTTCCATGTCGTATATCTCTGTACCTCAGCATACAGAAGAGTGCTTAAAAATCATGTCTGGTGTAAATTTTGGAAAAGGTAGTGAGTGTGGATTTTGCCGGAGTGGATACTCGCTCGTAGAAATTCTTTTCAGTAAAATAGACTGGTTTACAATTTTGTAAGTGCATATTGAGGTATGTGACAGCGGGATGCGTTAAGTATTACGGAAACGGCAATAGCCGCCACAGAGCTTCGTTACTACTGAAATAACGACCACACTGATATTTGTACTTAACTATACGGGATTTGTGATTTGTGAGCCCAGTGTTTATGAAATTGAACGGAGCTATATCGCTACCTGTATTTAGTAGCCGCTAATGTAGTGTTTAAAAATTAAAAGTGGTATTAGAAGGCGCTTTCCCTAATTTTTTTACCCCTGGCACTACAGACCATGAAGGGCCTATGCCTATCATGAGAACGCTTCTCAGCCATTTGGCCTGCAGATATTGTGGTGACGCGTGGTCAGTGCATCGTGTCCCCTTGGCCGTTAATCTTGTTCTTCGTGACCGGGGCTCTGCCTCGCTATCAGACAGCTACTCAATTGTCCTCACGAAGCTAAGTGCACTCAGTTGCAGCCCTCAAGTCAGTGTCTAAAATCTCTGACGGAGCCGGGAATCAAACCCGGGGCCTCCGGATGAAAGGCAGGTGCGCTACCCTGTTTTTATTGTGTTCATATATATCTTGAAAAATATAATAAACTAGCTGAAGTACCCGTGCTTCGCTACGCGTCATAAATAAATTAAAATGTGAAGGTGACAGTTAAAACAGGGGATAGGCGAGGTGCTGCGCAGAGAGAGATTAAGGATGGAATATTTTGTCCAACTACACCGCTCGGCGTTGACCGTGTTTTATAGCACAAATTTAGGTTTTACTCGCTAACCGTTGGAGATACCTTTCGGATAGAAAATGTAATTTAAACCTCGTATATGCCATCAAAAGATTGCTATTTCTTAGCGTTTTCTTTTTATTTGGAATGGAAATTTGAAAGTTTGAAACCTAAGGGTGTAGTGACGCCACTAAAATGGTCGCCATCTTTAAATAGTGCAAAGTATTGAAATCAAAAGTAACCTATATGTTAACCAGGTAAATCAGCTACTTCCATGTAAAATTCATGTAAATCAGGCCAGTGGTACATGCGCGATTGAGTAACACACAGACACACACCGTCTCATTTTTAGCCTCGCTTCGCTCGCGTCATAGTCGTGTCATGTTGTTATTCAATGAAATGCAGGTTTAACCCCGTTAACACCCCTTTAGAACCTGAATACCCAAAAATTCCTCCTTAGTAGACGTTTTCGACACACAACAATCATATCCCCAAAATATCATTCTTCTAACTTGAATAGTTTTGGTTGGTCGATGAGAGTGAACATCCAAAAATCTTTCCTTAGTGAACGTTTTTATTCCAGAATTTCACCCCTCCCCATAGGCCCCTTAAATTGCATTTATGAAAAAACGGTCGAAAACACCTATTTTATATATATTTATTTATTTATTTTTAAACTGATTGATTTTCTCCGAGTTTCAAACTCCTCGCCTATGTCGTTTAAGAGGTACACGCTCCGTTAGGAATCTTTCAACCCCCACTTTTCATCCCTATCACCTCATAATATACACTACATCGAAAAACCATTAGACATGTGTCAGATATTTTTAATGATTAGTATATGTGCCAAGTATCACATCCCCGAATAAAACCACTCATGAGATATTTTTATTCAATGAAATGCACGTTTACCCCCTTAACACCTCTTTAAACCTGAATATCCAAAACTCTTTCCTTAGTGGACGTTTTCAACATACAACGAACATATCCCCAAAATTTCATGTTTCTAACTTCAATAATTTTGGCTGGGCGATGATGAGTGTGTCAGTCAGTCAGGACATTTTCTTTCATTTATTTTTGATAATTTCACCCCTTCCCATGAACCCCTTAAATTAGATTTATGAAACAAACGGTCGAACACCTATTTACTTATTTAAAGCTGTTTCCCCCCTGAGTTTGATGAGTGAGTAAGTGAGTCAATCAGTTGGGACACTTTCTATCCTGTTTTTCTCCCCCAGAATTTCACCCCTCCCCAATGGCCCCTTAAATTAGATTTATGAAAAAAAAAACGGTCGAACGCCTATTTTCTTGTAATTTAAGCTTTTTTCCCGCCGAATTTCAAACTTCTCACCTATGTCTTTTCGGAGATACACGCTCCGTTAAGAATCCCTCAACCCCCAATTTTCACCCCTTTCACCTCATAATATACACCACATCGATAAACCCTTAGACATATGTCGGATTTTTTTTAAATTATTAGTTTATATACCGAGTATAACATCCCCAAAGAAACAACTCATTAGATATCGTTATTCAATGAAATGCACGTTTACCCCCTGAACACCACTTTAAAACCCGAATAAACAAAAATCACTCCTTAGTTGACGTTTTCGACCTACAGCGAACATAATACGAAAATTTCATGTTTCCAACTTTAATAGTCTTCGCTGGGCGTGATGAGTGAGTGAGTCGGACAGGACATTTTCTTTCAATTATTTTCTACCAGAATTTCACCCCTCCGCATGGGCCCCTTAAATTGGATTGATGAAAACACGCTTGAACACCTATTAACTTATTTTTAAGCTGTCTTTTTCCCCTGAGTTTGATGAGTGAGTGAGTTAGTCAGTCAGTTAGGACACTTTCTCTCCTTTTTTCCCCCAGAATTTCACCCCACCCCATTGGCTCCTTAAATTAACTTATGAAAAAACGGTCGTACACCGAATTACTTACCTTTTAAGCTGATTTTTTTTTCGCTGAGTTTCAAATTTCTCGCCTATGTCGTTTAAGAGATGGGCCTACGCGCTCCGTTAGGAATCCTTCAACCCCCACTTTTCACCTTTTTCATCTCATAATAATACACCACATCGAAAAACCCTTAGACACATGTCTGCTTATTTTTAATGATTAGTTTATATGCCGAGTCACATCCATAAATGAAACCACTCGTGAGATATTGTTATTCAATGAAATGCAGGTTTAACCCCCTTAAGACCCCTTTAGAACATGAATATCCAAAAATCCTCCCTTAGTGTACGGTTTTGACATACAACGAACATATCCCCGAAATGCCTTGTTTCCAACTTCAATATTTTTGGCTGGGCGATGATGAGTGAGTGAATGAGTCAGGCCAATTTCTTTCAATTTTCTTTTTTCAGAATTTCACCCCTCCCGATGAACCCCTTCAATTTGATTGATCAAAAAAAACTGTCGAAAAGCTATTTACTTACTTTAAAGCAGTTTTTCCCCCTGAGTTTGATGAGTGAGTAAGTCAGTCAATCAGTTAGGACACAGTCTTTCCTGTTCCCCCCCCCCCCTCCCCCAAAATTTCATCCCTCCCCATGGACCCCTTAAATTGGATTGATGAAAAACGGTGGAACACTTATTTACTTATTTTTTATGCTGATTCTTTCCGCTGAGTTTCAAACTCCTCGCCTATATCGTTTAAGATATACACGCTCCGTTAGGAATCATTCAATCTCTACTTTTCACCTCTTTCACCTCATAATATACACCACATCGAAGAACCCTCAGACACGTGTCTTCTTACTTTTTTTTAGCCTACTTTCGATTTTTGCAAAAAATGAAAGTAGACTTATGAGATCAACACAGGGCGAAAAAAGTGTGTCTGTCTGTGTGTGTGTATGTTTGTGTGTGAGTCTGTGTGTGTGTATGTGTGTGTGTGAGTCTGTGTGTGTGTGTGTGTGTCTGTGTGTGTGTGAGTGTATGTACTCTTAATGTCTGTCCTCCCCTATCAATTCGAACACGGTGAATGCGATTTGAACGAAATTTGGTACAAAGGTAGCACTAGCAAAGGACACCTCAGTGTCATGTTTTATATCGCCGCCATCTTGACGGAAACGTAATGGCGGCCACACTAATGTTCAAAGCTTAAATCAAATTACGACTAACCTAATCATCCGATCTCTACCAAATTTTGCAACAACATACCTTTATGGGGGCAGCATCCTTTGACCAAACTAATATGTCATCAGCGTAATAGTTTGCGGATGGCGGTCATCTTTGTGTGAAAATCGATTCCCCCTATTAATTCGAACACGGTGCAACCGAATGGAACGAAATTTGGTACAGAGGTAGTACTAACAAAAGGCACCTCAGTGTCATGTTTTATATCGCCGCCATCTTGACGGAAACGTAATGGTGGCCACACAAATGTTCAAAGCTTAAGTTAAATTACGACTAACATAACCATCCGATCTCTACCAAACTTAGCAACAACATACCTTTATGGAGGGAGCATCCTTTGACCAATCCAGTAGGTTATTAGCCTAATAGTTTGAGGATGGCGGCCATCTTTATGTCAAAATCAATTCCCCCTATTAATTCGAACACGGTGGAACCGAATGGAATAAAATTTGGTACAGAGGTAGCACTAGCAAAGGGCACCTCAGTGTCATGTTTTATATCGCCGCCATCTTGACTGAAACGTAATGGCGGCCACACGAATGTTCAAAGCTTAAATCAAATTACGATTAACCTAATCATCCGATCTCTACCAAATTTTGCAACTACATACCTTTATGGAAGGAGCATCCTTTGACCAATCTAATAGGTCATTCGCCTAATAGTTTGCGGATGGCGGCCATCTTTGTGTCAAAATCGATTCCCCCCTATTAATTCAAACACGGTGAAACCGAATGGAACGAAATTTGGTACAGAGATAGCACTAACAAAGGGCATCTCAGTGTCTTGATTTATATCGCCGCCATATTGACGGAAACGTAATGGCGGCCACACAAATGTTCAAAGCTTAAATCAAATTACGATTAGCCTAATCATCCGATCTCTACCAAATTTAGCAACAACATACCTTTATGGAGGGAGCATCCTTTGACCAAACTAATAGGTTATTAGCCTTATATTTTGCGGATGGCGGCCATCTTTGTGTGAAAATCGATTCCCCTTATCAATTCGAACACGGTGAAACCGAATGGTACGAAATTTGGTACAGAGGTAGCACTAGCAAAGGGCACCTCAGTGTCATGTTTTATATCGCCGCCATATTGACAGACACGTAATGGCGGCCACACAAATGTTCAAAGCTTAAGTTAAATTACGACTAACATAACCATCCGATCTCTACCAAACTTTGCAACAACATACCTTTATGGAGGGAGCATCCTTTGACCAATCGAATAGGTTGTTAGCCTAATAGTTTGCGGATGGCGGCCATCTTTATGTCAAAATTGATTCCCCCTGTTAATTCGAACACGGTGGAACCGAATGAACGAAATTTGGTACAGAGGTAGCACTAGCAAAGGGCACCTCAGTGTCATGTTTGATATCGCCGCCATCTTGACTGAAACGTAATGGCGGCCACACGAATGTTCAAAGCGTAAATCAAATTACGATTAACCTAATCATCCGATCTCTACCAAATTTTGCAACTACATACCTTTATGGAGGGAGCATCCTTTGACCAATCTAATAGGTCATTAGCCTAATAGTTTGCAGATGGCGGCCATCTTTATGTCAAAATTGATTTCCCCTATTAATTCGAACACGGTGGAATCGAATCAACGAAATTTGGTACAGAGGTAGCACTAGCAGCCGGCCCCGTGGTGTAGGGGTAGCGCGCCTGCCTCTCACCCGGAGGCCCCGGGTTCGATCCCCGGCTCCGTCAGGGATTTTAAAACTGACGTGAGGGTTGGAACGGGGTGCACTCACCCTCGTGAGGACAATTGAGTAGCTGTCTGACAGTGAGACAGCGCCCCGATCATGAAAACCAAGATTAACGGCCGAGGGGACCCGACGCGCTGATCACGCGTCACCCCAATATCTGCAGGCCGAATGGAAGGGCAGCGGTCGCTTGGTCGGCCTTAGCCCGTCATGGGCTGGATAGTGCCAGGGGTTGATTTTGTTTTTGTTGTTGTTGGTAGCACTAGCAAAGGGCACCTCAGTGTCATGTCTTATATCACTGCTATCTTGACGGAAACGTAATCGCGGCAACCCAAATGTTAAAAGCTAAAATGTAATTACGACCAACCTAATAATCTAGTCTCTACCAAATTTTGCAACACCATATCTTTATGTGGGAAACATATTCTGACCAAACTGCAAGAACATCAGGCCAATAGTTTGCAGATGGTGGCCAAGTATGTCTGCAAATCAATTCCCCCTATCAATTCAAACACGGTGAAACGGAATTGAACGAAATTTGGTACAGAGGTAGCACTAGCAAAGGGCACCTCATATTCATGTTTGATATCCCTATAGCACGTTGTATTTCAACAAGTTACTACAACCAACATTCAATCATACTCCTTGAAAACGACAAAGAGTTATAACAATACCCATGCATTTAGGAGAAAGTAGGCTATATGTTCTTTACTGAACATCTTGTTTAATGATGAGTTTATATGCCGAGTATCACATCCCCCAATGAAACCAATCGGGAGATATTGTTATTCAATTAAATGCAGGTTTAACCCTCTTAAGACCCCATTAGAACCTGAATATCCGAAAATCCTCCCTTAGTAGACGGTCTTGACATACAATGACATATCCCCAAACTGTCATGTTTCTAACTTCAATAATTTTGGCTGGGCGATGATGAGTGAGTGAGTGAGTCAGGACATTTTCTTACAATTTTTTTTTCTTTCAGAATTTCACCCCTCCCCGTGAACCCCTTAAATTTGATTTATGAAACAAAACTGTCGAACAGCTATTTTCTTACTTTAAAGCAGATTTTTCCCCCTGAGTTTGATGAGTGTGTCAGTCAGTCAATCAGTTTGGACACTTTCTTTCCTGTTCCCCCCCCCCCCCCACCCCAGAATTTCACCCCTCCCCATGGGCCCCTTAAATTGGATTTATGAAACAAACGGTCAAACACATATTTACTTCTTTTTTATGTCGATTTTTTTTTCACTGAGTATCAAACTCCTCGCCTATGTCGTTTAAGAGATACACGCTCCGTTAGGATTCTTTCAATCCCCACTTTTCACCCCTTTCACCTTATAATATACACCACATCGAAAAACCCTCAGATACGTGTCTTCTTATTTTTAATGATGAGTTTATATGCCGAGTATCACATCCTCCAATGAAACCAATCGGTAGATATTGCTATTGAATGAAATGCAGGTCTACCCCCTTAACACCCCTTTAAAACCTGCATAATCAAAAATCCTCTCTTAGTGGGCATTTGCGGGCCTTGAGGAAGCTGCATACCAAATTTCATTCCTATCCGTTGGGTGGTTTCTGAGATTTCGTGTTGAATGAATGAATGAGTGAGTGAGTGAGTGAGTGAGTGAGTGGTATTTGACAAATATACTGTAGATAGTGTCATGTCTTTGTTATGGTAAACTCGGGTGACAGTGCTGTGTGAGCAGTTGAGTAACTAACGGGATTTCAAGTAAAGATCCTCATTTTCTTTACCTGTAGTGCAGAACGCAACTGGGATCTAGTCGGCCGTGTCTCGACTTGAGCTATGTTACCATGGAAACTATCTGCCTTGCCATTCCTTCATGAGTATATTTTATGATTTGGTTAGCCTGTGCTTGAGTGCAAAAGGGCCGAAATCAGAAGAATGAGAAAGACTATCGAAAATTCATATAGCCAGCGGTTCCTTCTGGGTCCTAAACTATGTGTGTGCAAAATTTGGTTGAGATTGGTGGAACGGTGTAGATTTTTATACGGAACAGACCCACCCACCCACATACATACAGACTTTCACTTTTATATATAAGATATAGGGATATAGGGATGTACACATATTACATACAAAATTTGGTTGAAATCCAATTGATAGTGTAGAAGTTATATGCATTTAAATATTGGACTTATCAGAAGGCTTAAAATTATTTTTGCAACACTTTCATGTATGGCCTCCTGGAAATTAAACTGAAATAGTATTATCTTCATGTGTGCCAAGTTTGGAATAATCATGTATACCCTCCATGATATCCAACATGGAGCTCAAATTTCTAGTGCGTTTTTTCAGCAATTGGTAGCACTGACATCATTTTCAAATTTGGGCTTGAGATATTCCTGTATACATCTATTCTCATACTAAATTTGGTTTTGATTTCTGCAGCCATTTAGGAGTTGATAGGGGGGGGGGGGTGGACACACACACAGCCAGACAGACAGAAGGACAGACAGACAGACAGACAGACATTTTCCCGGATCGATCTCATAAGTCTACCTTTTCCTCATTTTTGCAAAATGTGAAAAGTAGGCTAAAAATAGTTTTTCCTACTGCGGCCCTCACGTTTCTCTTTATTTCCCTCTTTGCTTTCGCTTGGATTCTATGGGAATAATAGAGAAGTGAGAGAAGCCAGTCATGGAAATACCCTCGATTAGTGTTGAATTATGCTCAAAATGTCCTCTATACCCACGCCGACAAGCGCAGGTATAGAGGACATTTTGAGCATAATTCAACACTAATCGAGGGTATTTCCATGACTGGCTTCTCTCACTTCTCTATTATTCCCATAGAATCCAAGCGAAAGCAAAGAGGGAAATAAAGAGAAACGTGAGGGCCGCAGTAGGAAAAACTATTTTTTAGCCTACTTTTCACATTTTGCAAAAATGAGGAAAAGGTAGACTTATGAGATCGATCCGGGAAAATGTCTGTCTGTCTGGCTGTGTGTGTGTCCACCCCCACCCCCCTATCAACTCCTAAATGGCTGCAGAAATCAAAACCAAATTTAGTATGAGAATAGATGTATACAGGAATATCTCAAGCCCAAATTTGAAAATGATGTCAGTGCTACCAATTGCTGAAAAAAACGCACTAGAAATTTGAGCTCCATGTTTGATATCATGGAGGGTATACATGATTATTCCAGGGATATAGGGATGTACACATATTACATACAAAATTTGGTTGAAATCCAATTGATAGTGTAGAAGTTATATGCATTTAAATATTGGACTTATCAGAAGGCTTAAAATTATTTTTGCAACACTTTCATGTATGGCCTCCTGGAAATTAAACTGAAATAGTATTATCTTCATGTGTGCCAAGTTTGGAATAATCATGTATACCCTCCATGATATCCAACATGGAGCTCAAATTTCTAGTGCGTTTTTTTCAGCAATTGGTAGCACTGACATCATTTTCAAATTTGGGCTTGAGATATTCCTGTATACATCTATTCTCATACTAAATTTGGTTTTGATTTCTGCAGCCATTTAGGAGTGGGGGTGGACACACACACAGCCAGACAGACAGAAGGACAGACAGACAGACAGACATTTTCCCGGATCGATCTCATAAGTCTACCTTTTCCTCATTTTTGCAAAATGTGAAAAGTAGGCTAAAAATAGTTTTTCCTACTGCGGCCCTCACGTTTCTCTTTATTTCCCTCTTTGCTTTCGCTTGGATTCTATGGGAATAATAGAGAAGTGAGAGAAGCCAGTCATGGAAATACCCTCGATTAGTGTTGAATTATGCTCAAAATGTCCTCTATACCTGCGCTTGTCGGCGTGGGTATATCCGACGACTAAGTGTTATACACACATCAAAAAAAGTTTTGCATCACCTCGGTTCCAAGAGTTCCGGAACCGTTAAATACAAAGGGAATAGAGATCAACACAAACAACATTTCAGCTCATTTTATTGCTCATGAGACCCACACATTGCATGTTGTACCATCATACAGCTAGACTTTCAGCATTTGTGGTCCAGATTGCAGTACACACCACTACCTCTAATACCCAGTAGCACGTCCTCTTGCATTGATGCATGCCTGTATTCGCCGTGGCATACTATCCACAAGTTCATCAAGACACTGTTGGTCCAAATTGTCCCACTCCTCAACGACAATTCGGCGTAAATCTCTCAGAGTGGTTGGTGGGTCAAGACGTCCATAAACAGCCCTTTTCAACATATCCCAGGCATGTTCGATAGGGTTCATGTCTGGCGAACATGCTGGCCACTGTAGTCGAGCGATGTCGTTATCTTGAAGGAACGCATTCACAAGATGTGCACGATGAGGTCGAGAATTGTCGTCCATGAAGACAAATGCCTCTCCAATATTCTGCCGATATGGTTGCACTATGGGTCGGAGGATGTCATTCAGGTATCGTAAAGCCGTTTCGGAGCCTTCCATGACCACCAGTGGCGTACGTCGGCCCCACATAATGCCACCCCAAAACATCAGGGAACCACCACCTTGCTGCACTCGCTGGACAGTGTGTCTAAGACGTTCAGCCTGACCAGGGTGCCTCCAAACACGTCTCCGACGATTGTCTGGTTGAAGGCATATGCGACACTCATCGGTGAAGAGAACGTGATGCCAATTCCGTGGGGTCCATTCAGCATGTTGTTGGGCCCATCTGTACCGCGCTGCATGGTGTCGGGGTTGCAAAGCTGGACCTCGCCATGGACGTCGGGAGTGAAGTTGCGCATCATGCAGCCTATTGCGCACAGTTTGAGTTGAAACACGACGTCCTGTGGCTGAACGAAACGCATTATTCAACATGGTGGCATTGCTGTCAGGGTTCCTCCGAGCGGCAATCCGTAAGTAGCGGTCATCCACTACAGTAGTAGCCCTTGGGCGGCCTGAGCGAGGCCTGTCATCGACAGTTCCTGTATCTCTGTACCTCCTCCATGTCCGAACAACATCGCTTTGGTTCACTCTGAGACACCTGGAAACTTCCCTTGTTGAGAGCCCTTCTTGACACAAAGTAACAATGCGGACGCGATCGAACTGCGGTATTGACCTTCTAGGCATGGTAGAACTACAGACAACATGAGCAGCGTACCTTCGTCCTGGTGGAATGACTGGAACTGATTGGCTGTCGTACCCCCTCCGTCTAATAGGCCCTGCTCATGCATGGTTGTTTACATCTTTGAGCAGTTTTAGTGACATCTATGAACAGTCAAAGGGACTGTATCTTGGATACAATATACACAGTCAACGTCTATATGCCGGAGATCTGGGAACCGAGGTGATACAAAACTTTTTTTGATGTGTGTAATTAGCCACCCGCTGTTTCACATGGCGTTACCTAGATGGACAAAACTCAGTCAACATTGTCTTGTGATTCACGCACAACCTAGAGGGAACGAGATTCTCCTCAAATGTCCTAACGTGTTAATTTAATACTTGATGCTTTATCTAATAAATTAAAAATATTATTGCAATGTCAGCGGAGTTGGATAACAAACGTGTGAATGCGGGGCGGATGCGGATAACAATCGTGTGAATGCGGGGCGGATGCGGATAACAATCGTGCGGATGTGGGGTGGATGCGGATAACAATCATGCGGATGCGGGGCGGATGCGGATAACAATCGTGCGGATGCGGGGTGGATGCGGATAACAATCATGCAGATGCGGGGCGGATGCGGATAACAATCATGCAGATGCGGGGTGGATGCGGATAACAATCATGCAGATGCGGGGTGGATGCGGATAACAATCATGCAGATGCGGGGTGGATGCGGATAACAATCGTGCGGATGCGGGGTGGATGTGGATAACAGTCGTGCGGTTGCGGATAATAGTCGTGAGGATGCGGGCCGGATGCGGATAACGTTTTGTATATCCGCTCAAGGCTCTAGTCATGCACAGTTAGACCACATCCTCTGTGTCCTAAATCTATCACTACGAGCGCTAGTGTCGACCCATACATGGTCAAGTCAAAATTAAAATATCTACTTCCTTTTCGAGAAATTCAAAAAGCTGCTTCACACAAATTGAAGATAAAGAATCAAAGAACAGATTAAAACAATTAAAGTTCAATTTCATTTAAATTTGTAGAACAAGTTCCATTTTAAAAACAAGTGTACTTAGCATGTTCTTTCAAAAATATCATTTAAGCCGGAAGTAATTTTAAAAAAAATATTTTGAAATATGATAGAGGTTTTCGAAACACGCATTTTGACACTTTTTGGGTCTTCTAGCTTTTCAACCTTTGCCACAATTGTTAAAATAGCTTAACTTAACGTTTCTTGATAAACTAGACCCCTACAGTCTGAGTGCTCTCTCTGCCATTTAAAAAATGTTCACAACATAAAATTATTCACTTTCTTGAAACAGCACACTGGTGACACTGGAGAATTGCAGGTGGCCATGTGAACCTTCACCAATGACATTTGGACATCGCATGTGTGAGTATGTGTGCCAGTCTTCAATGGTCCAAACAACATCGAACGTGGACAGCAACTGAATTCCAGAAGTTAGAAGACAAGTAGCGGCAGACGTTGAGAAGAAAAAGCAAGAAACAGATCCAAGGCACCCAATTTATGAACTTGATGTCCATCCACCTAGGCTAAAGTCAAGAAAGAGCTTCTTCCAAACAACGATATCCATTTCTTCTTCAGCTAAAGCTCGCCGAATTGAACTTTGGAAAACAAAATCACCAGGCGGATCGTGGGAAATGAAGGAGAAGCCGGCAGCAGGCTACCGTTTACAATACGGATCTTGGAAGACGCTAAACAGACTGAGATCTGGTGTGAGTCGGTGCAAAATCAATTTGAAGAAGTGGCGATACAGTACTGAAGAACTTTGTAAATGTGGTGAAAAACAAGACTCTGGGCACCTTCTGAATTGTAGCATATTACCAAGACCATGTGATATGCAGGACTTGATAGACGCTAATGAATGTGCCATTCTTATTTATTTATGTATTTATTTAGCGTATGGCTTTAGAGATTCAATATGTACACAGTTTATAAACTATATATTTACATCTAGATTATTTATATAGGTAATTGTCTCTGGTGATCCATGAGCGAAATCAGTGACGCTGCCTCTGTAGTTTCATGTTTGGACACTTGGTGATGATATTGTTACGGCTGTGAGTTTGTTTCATCGCTCGCCGCCTGAGTCACAACTGCCCCAGGGCTGGGCTGCTTTGCCTCAGTGTATTGCGTGCGCCCTATGCAACAGGACTACTAGGACAAAGGGATGGTCCAGAATATTCGTGACTGAGCCAGTGAAGGAAACCTCGAGAAGCCGTGAACCCTGGATGGGTCTAGAAGCATTTATTGAGTCACCGGCCAGCTATATAAGAGCGACCTGTCAAGCAGTTGTTGTTGTGTTTTACGAGCTAGTGCGAGCGTTTATCCTGAGCGACAGAAGTGTGGTGACTTGCAAAACCCCTAGTGAAGCCGTTTCTCTTGACAGCGAGGAAGTGAGAAGCATACAGGGGACTGCCTGTGTTTTGAGTGAGTGTGATTTCACTGAGCGTCAGAGATATTGTGGTGAAGTGCCGTGCGAGTTACGGAATCCAGTGACATTGTTTCCCAGCTCGTGAACAGCGAAGCAGCGTGTAGAAGGCTATCGTAAGTAATTTGTGTACAAAAGGAAGAGTTGCATGTAGTTCTGTCGAGGCCACCAGACTCATTAGCGAGAGGATTAACTGTTGACAAGTGTAAAGGGAGCAAGAGCTCTCCATAAGCAAGAGACGTGAGGAAACTGGAGTAAGGTTCCAATTGCTTGTATTTGCTGATAAGTAGTGTATCTTTCTGGCCGCAATAAAATTAATTATTTCTTTAAAGGAACATCCTGTGTTGTGCTTTCTACCCACCGTAATCCAGTTAACCAAAGGGCCACTAGGGGGTGGCACGTAACAATATGCTGGATGGTCGGCTTAGGGTCACCACAATCCCAGTTCGGTGAAAAATAATTTTCCATTTATAATAGAAGTTAGCACAGTTTTCATGACCCGTACGAATCCTGTTGAGATTTGACCATTTTTTCCGAGCAAACTCAAATCCCGGTAGCAGCGATGATCCGATGCGTGGTAATGTTAATCCAGGCCTAGTATCATGTCTTCCATGCCATTCTTTAGTTAAGTTGAAGTTGATATTTTCCATGTCTATTGCAGTCCTTGTTGATGGATTTCGAGATCTTAGACGATTCAGGCGAACATCAGCAATGTCACATTTTATTGGAAGTTGTGGGTTATCCATTATTTTCTTGAATTCCCTGAAGAGAGCATTTTTACGTCGAAAATCTGGTGGAGGGATGTGGCTGAGGATAGGTAGACAATGTGTGGGTGTTGACCTTATTGTGCCAGTGATTAGGCGCATGGTGGTGTTGACATGGGTATCTATGATGTTAGTGTGAGGGCTATTCACCCAAACTGGGGCACAGTACTCTGCAGCTGAAAACACAAGCCCCAAAACTGTACATCAAGTGAAGTTGCCGATGAACCCCAAGTTGTGCCACATAGTTTTTGGACTATAATGTTGCGGGTTCTTACTTTGGATTGAGTATTGCGGAGGTGTTGTCTAAAGGAGAGTGTTCTATCTAATGTAACTCCTAGGTATTTAGGGAATCTATTATGTCTCAATAATTGATTTCCAATGAACACCTGTAATTCTTTATTAGCCATGTTGTTGTTTAGAATGAAGCAGCATACTTCTGTTTTGTTGGTATTAAGTGTAAGTATCCACATCTTAAAATTTTGTGTCAGTTCTTTCAAGTCGTCCATTAGGGTCATCTCTGTTTTCTCAAATGTTGTGTGTGCCATTCTAACAGTTGAACACTGGAGAAATGATATTTAGTACAATTTATATGTATATGTGTATGTGTTTTGGACTGGGATAAATGAATAAATAAATAAGCAACTGAATGGTGCCGTGTAGATGCTCGAGCGATCCAATGCACTGACGGAACAATGAGGTGTTTAAGCAGCAATACGTGGAGGGTGTAAGTCGTTCTGTAATACATTGGCGGTATTTTTTGTACCATGACTAGGACCCAGTCATTTTGGGAATCGTTTAAACCTACCAGGATTTTCATTTCAACATTCTCAGTGAACAAGTGTTGCCGTTTATTCAATCTGTATGATCAGTATGCTGAGGTCACTCCCATTTCCAAGATGACGTGATGTCCTATAGACCCTAATGGTTGTATCTCCTATAGTTGCCTCACTTTCCTCGTTAACGTGCGGCTCGTCTTTGAAACCTAACTGGGCGGATATGTTTACATTCCATAGCTGCGGGGTACCAAGGCATTCACAGCATAAGGAGGCTCATACACCGCAAGTGGGAGTTTTCGCTCTCAGTTAAGAATTAAATCATAGCTTCACTAATATGGAACATATAATTATGAGAACTTACAAAGTTATAGTTAATACAAAGGGCTTTCATTTCATATATGAAAGTATATAAAAGCGAACAGTATATAAAGTATTGCGTGATTTATTGATAGGACAATATTTGATTTTTTAAACGTAATGAATCACAAAAAACACGATTTAACAAGAAATACCAGTCTGAATGGAATGATTCTTCTTTCATATAAATAATCCATATGAGTACTGAGGATGAACCACCATTAATGTTATATTGTCAATACTATGTTTTTAGGTACATTTCTTTAGAAAGCTAACTATTGCAATGGGTCCCATGTTTCGACTTCCGGAAAATTTCGACATATCTTCGCGTTTCACATCCCCCAGACCCCAAAACCACCGTCAGTTCAAAAGTTTATATATAATTTATGTATATATATATATATATATATATCAGTTTCTTGTGGACACGATAACTGCCGTAATTTTGCACCAATCACTTTGATTTTTTTACATAATATGTATCCCTATAAAATCTCGGTCGAGTTCGTTAATGGGCAAAATCGGTCAAAGGGGGTAAAAATGGGGGGTGTTTTTCGAGAAAGTGAAATATCGCTATAACTCTCTTAATACATAAAATATCGAATCCCTTCCAAGTTCATAATATGTGTCGGATAAGTGCCAAAAATTTATGTGAAATAAGTTTTTTGATAGCACCAACCATTGACCAAAGGGGTGGGAAAAAGTGGGCTTTTCGGGAAACATTAATCATATCTCTGTTAATAGGCACAATATCAAAACCGCACAAAATGGACAATATTCCTCCAATAATTACCTAAAGCTTTTGTCTGAAAGAATTTTTGATATGACCCACCATTACGCCACGGGGTGAACAAAATGATTTAAATTATAAGAAAATGCCAAGTGCCAAGAGAGGTTGCCATGACAACTTTACTTTTAATTGATAAGGGATGACCATCAACAGTTGCTATGACAACGCCACTGCACGAGATAACATTCAGTTTTCATATGTCAGTGGGAAGCGACTTCGGTATCGGAACTGGTAGCATGCTGAACTTCTATGCCCAAGGTCGCGGGTTCAAACCCGGCTGAAGTCGTCGGATTTACTAAGAGCGCTAAAAAACCTGAGTTTGCTTTCCTTCGGAGGGGAAGTTCCAACGTTCGTTGCGAGTTGCTGATTGAGGTGGCATCTAGTAGCCAAGTTCACAGCTAGGTGTCGTTGACGGCAGTATTTTAGGTAGATTTCATTAGAAAGCTAACTATTGCAATGGGTACCATGTTTCGATTTCCGGAAAATTTCGACATATCTTCGCGTTTCACATCCCCCAGACCCCAAAACCACCGTCAGTTCAAAAGTTTATATATAATTTATGTAATATATGTATATATATGTATATCAGTTTCTTGTGGACACGATAACTGCCGTAATTTTGCAGCAATCACTTTGAATTTTTTACCGAATATGTATACCCATAAAATCTCGGACGAGTTCGTTACTGGGCTAAATCGGTCGAAGGGGATGAAAATGGGGGACTTTTTTTTCGAAAAAATGAAATATTGCTTTATAACTCTCTTAATATGTGAAATATCGAATCCGTTCAAAGTTCATACTATGTGTCGGATAAAGCTCAGAAATTTATGTTTGAAACGTTTTTTTGATAGCACCAACCATTGACCAAAGGGGTGGGAAAAAGTGTTTTTTTTCGGGAAACATTAATCATATCTCTGTTAATAGGCACAATATCAAAACCGTACAAAATGGACAATATTCCCCTAATAATTACCTAAAACTTTTGTCTGAAAGAAATTTTGATTTGAGCCACCATTACGCCAAGGGATGAGAAAAATGATTTCGGAATTGTAAGAAAATGCCAAGAGCTATCAGTGGTTGACATGGCAACACTACTAAATTGATGAGGGATGAGCCATCAGACGTTGCCATGACAACGCTCTTGCGCGAGATCAGATTCAGATTTCCATCTGACTAAGTGTGATGCGGCTTCGGTGACTTAACTGGTAGCATGCTGAACTCCTATGCCCAAGGTCGCGGGTTCAAAGCCGGCCAAAGTCGTCAGATTTTCTAAGAGCGCTAAAAATCCCTCAGTATGCTTTCCTTTGGAGGGGAAGTTCCAACGTTCGTTGCGAGTTGCTGATTGCGGTGGAATCTAGTAGCCAAGTTCACAGCTAGGTGTCGTTGACGGTAGTATCTGGTAGCAACATTAGGAACTACTGCTTGAAATTGAGCGTCTGCATTCCTTACCTGAATTACAGACTAATACAACTATCACAATTCACACCATTTATCAGACAGATTCTACACTCACCCAAAGTACACGGGGTTACATGACCACGTTGTCGCAGCCCCTAAACTGAGGAACCAACCAACATCTCTGCGGGAGATATAATTTTGCGTGAAGAAGTAACAGACCGTTACATAGTTACACATCAGTGTCGAAACTTTGCATAAGGACAGTGTGACCACAAGTATAAAAATGGACTCCAAATGACAAGAAGGTTACCGTCATCATAAGACAATAGAATGTTTAAAATATGCATAAAATGACGAAAAACAAAGTTAATTAATCTCCAATTATAAAATACTTTCACGCAATAAATGTGGTCTGATCCTTCTACGAAAACCTGCATATTCTGCCTATTTTCGACTATCCCCAAGTTTGTCCGGTGAAATCTACCTCCGCCTTCCGGCGTGCCGAGAGGACTTTTTATATTTAATTTGTCTTTCAGAAATATTTGTTGTTAAATTTTCCAAGTAGGCTATATCATAATAATTTTTTAATATAATTTAATGAATGAGGTTGATCATCCGTATTCATGCGTTTTGTTCACAGGAAAAAAATCATTGCATTCAGACTGGTATTTCTTGTTAAATCGTGTTTTTTTTTTGTGATTCATGTCGTTTAAAAGATCACAAATATTATCCTATCAATAAATCACGCAATACTTTATATACAGTTCGCTTTTATGAAATGAAAGCCCTATATAGTGACTATAAGTTCTCATAATTCTATATTACATGTTAGTGAAGCTATGATTTAATTCTTAACTGAGAGCAAAAACTCCCACTCGCGCTGTATGAGAACCCTTAAGGCACAGTGTTGTCAACTGCCCATCACCGTAGCAGCAACTTACTCGGTCTCCACGGCAAGCAGTAGCGAGACTGGCCAGAACAGCGTGCAACGGTGCAACACTGGAGACTGTAAAGTGAGCAGGTAGACAGGGCTGGCGTCAACACCTGGTCTGCACTCCACGTAGACCAGGCTGTTCCAGCCAAGCAGCTCGCCCGTGGGCAGCTGAGTACTCGCCGCCTTGTGTGAGTAAACCTGCAATATGCGGGGCGGCTGTTACTAAGCGGTGGATACATCAAGATTGTCTGGAAGCGCATGGACTTGTACCTTGACCTTCGCCCAGTGACGTATTGTCTATCATCCCAAGTCCCTCTCCAACCGTACTCCGAGCATCACTGGTGAGTACTCGCGTGTACGCATATTCAAACTCGTGGATTTGGAACAGCCTGTCGTAGACAGTTGGAGGAAGCATCCTATGGGTCAGCAATAAACAATGGCTATTGTCGGCGAGTGCTACTGCTTAACGTTTGAGTCGCCGCTCGTTAACCACGAAAGTGAGGCAACTATTCCTTCTTCCACAAAATCTCACGGATGCCGCGTACTTGGTACTCCTTGAAGACGTACTGAATGAGTTCTTAGACGATGCGCCATTGAATGTGCGTCAAAACATGTGGTTTCAGCACAATGGCGCACCACCTCATTAGCCTCTGTTGTCACGAACGCTAGTCACTACGCTACGCATTAGCCACTGCGCCAGATTCGGCCTATTATCTCTACTGTAGCGCGTGAAAAGGAAACACGTGTAAGCTAAATTTCAAGGAAAAATAAACCTAATGTAGGAATTTAATGCCTCCTGAAATTTCCTGTTTTGTTCTCCGAAAGAATATATTAACACAACATACCTCATTTCTCACTTGCGGTCCGAGATCATCTGCACCACAAATTTGGGCAACAGTGGATAGGTCGTAGTGGCCATATTGCTTGACTTTGATTTACGAGACCCCTGTGGAATCCGAGGAAGACCTACTGGTGCGGGTTATGACTGCGGTGGATGTTTGAGGACCTGAGATTGGTGATCGTGTGTACCAGAACATGGTACGGAGGTAGCTTGTCTGTGTTGACGTCAGTGGTCGTCACATCGAGCCCCACCTGTAATTGGACCCAGACGACAAGCAGCTTTCAACGTGTGCTGTGGTAATTTTTTGCGAGCAGTGGGAAGCAGATCCGTTTCCAGAGACAAGTTCCTATGTTAAACTTAACCGTCTTGGTCCCCACTACAAGCCCTTAAAGTCTGTAATGGGAATGTAGAAACACCCTGTATATTGTCAGTGCACCAGGAGAAGTCTGTTTGGCACGCTGCGAAGGGGCTGTACGCATGCGCGGTCTGTCTATTCCTGACCTAAATATATCGACATTCAGTTACTGCCACCTCCCACTTTGTGCTTGTTGTTGTTCCATCTTTAAGTTTGTAGTCTGTCACTGAAGGGCCCTTTCCACTTTTCCCATTTGCAGAATACAGAGTACTAATAAAGAAAAGAACTAAGCGTCATTGAGGAAAGCTTGCAGTGACCGACTTGATGTTCTTTGAATGCGCAATACGCAGTAAGCGGGAATGCATCGGCAGTTCAAATCCAGCTCACTTCTCTTGGCACGCAAACAATACATGACTGAACATACAGACACCATATCATACCTGGAATGACCCACTAAATCACCTAACCTTTATCCCAAAGAAAAACAGTGGGAATATATGTAAAAGCGAGTAAAATGTAGAAATCTATATTCCAGTAATGTGGTGGATTTACTGGGTCTACCCTCCTCAGTGAGTGACTTCAACTAGATGTGGCAATCCTGCACAAGCCTGTGGACTTGTTTCCTTGACGAATCAATGCCTTTACCAAGGCTAACGTGTTACACGGTGTTAGAACTTGGTTTCTAGTGGTGACTAGGCGTTGGTCCAATGAGCTTATATGAAGGGCACTGGGAAAGAAGGAACTAAGTCAAAATTTTATAATGCTCAGTAAATTGCTTTAAAAGAGTTTAACTCTGTTTACCAAATTTATCTTTTAAACAAATAAAACATGATTGTTTCCTTTTGCACTAGCAACACAATGTTAAAACCGTTAGAACTTATATCTGGAGTGCAAAAAGAAGATTATATTGCTAGGAAGTTAAACGTATGACCCCTTCTTTTTCAACCCACTGTTTCTAGTTTTCCCCGTATACTTGGATCTAATTCATTGTTTCCAAAACCATCTTAGATATTGTTCAGTACCAGGAAGGAACCTCTATTTCGCATAAAAGTATACAAATTTTCTTTCCCTGTACCCTTCAAATGTATTGTTGTTTTTTGATGTAACAGTTTGAATATCGTGGTAATGAACTCCGTGCACTAGGACGTTGTATAATTTGTTTGATAAATCATGTTACCATGGTGTCTGTAGGTGTGTGTGTGTGTCACCTTTCCAGACAAGAGTTGGGAAGTAGGCGGCCGTGGCAATAATGTAGAATGGTCTTTGTTTATAATAGCTTATGTTGTGTTGTTTGCTATACACTAAGCGAGTAAATCTCTTGTTTCAGACTCGAACATGCTCCTAGCGTTGTTCCCACTGCTCATGCGCCTAGGACTCGCGCTACACCTAGAGGCTCGTCTAGACACAGTGCGCAGAATACTTCACGAGGCGCCACTTGTCGACGGGTGAGTACTTTGCTAAAATTTAAAAAAATATTTATCTTATTTTAGTGATTCACGTACCTAGGATTTTCAGATGCAAGGACAATTTGCGTTGAATGTATCGTAGAACACAGGATATGGCTACTACCTGTTTGTGAGGGTCTGTTGCTGAGGCAACCAAACTCCTTGCAAGACTGTATGTTATTAATTGATAACTTTTCAGTCGGTCAACGCGCATTTATGCCAAATACAGGGGATGTCTCATAAGTATTGTCGTTTCTTAAAGAATATTTTATTTGGAAAGTTTTCTGACAAGAAATTAAACAATTCTTGAAAGTAGAAACCATCAGATTCTATGATCATGAGCCATCCTTTAGCGAGGTTTCTTATCCCGCGACGGTACCAGTCTCTAGGTTTTGATGTGAAAAATTCGGCGAGACCCACTCCTACAGCTTCAATGTTTTCGAAATTTCTTCCCCGCAAGAAATGGGCCATGGATCGAAGAAGATGATAATCTGAAGTCGCAAGATCAGGGCTGTATGCTGGATGTGGAAGCAGATTGACTCCTCCAAATTCCCGAATATTTGCCATAATTGTTCGTGCAGTATATCTCGCATTGTCCTGATGCAAGATAACTCTACTTTGGTTAACTAATGCTGGGTATCTCCGTCTCAAAATTTCATGAACTCGTTCCAGTTGTTGAGAATGAAGATCCACAAAGACTGCACGCCCGTTTGGAACAAACTCCCAGATAATCTCTCCTTCAAAATTTCACCAAACATACATAACTTTTGGGGCCTAGCTGATCCTTTTTAACGATGACTTGGGCAGGTTGACGGAGACTGAGGCGCTGTCTCGAGGCATCAGCATCTTTCATCACATGTGACAATTCTCCTGATAAATCTATCATCCATGGGGTTACTGATGAGTTGACGACAGATATCCACTCTACGTTGAGCCTGTTCAGGAGTCAATTCATGAGGTACAAATCTACCGCTTTTGTTTGATTATCCTAGTTTCTTCATCTGGCGCTATATGGTATGCTTTGAAGCACCAAGTTCTTCAGCCAGCCTACGAGTACTTCTTTGCGGATTTTTTCTAAAGCTCTGCCTGTATTCTCAATATCCCATAGTTTAGGTCTTCCAGAAAACGGTAAACCTGTAGTGTTTTCTTCTCCAGTGCTGAAACGTTGGAACCATCGTTGTGCCACTCGCTCACTAACGACACCTTCTTCTTTCACTTCACATATTCTTCGAGCCGCGGTATCAGTGTTTTTTAGCCTACTTTTCACTTATGAGATCGATCCGTGAAAATGTGTGTCTGTCTGTCTGTCTGTCTGGCTGTGTGTATGTCCCCCCCCCTATCAACTCCTAAACGGCTGCAGCAATCAAAACCAAATTTAGTATGAGTAAAGATGTGCACCAGAATATCTCACGTCCATATTTGAAAATGATGTCAGTGCTACCAACTGCTGAAAAAACGCACTAGAAATTTGAGCCCCATGTTGGATATCTTGCAAGATATGCATGGGAGCTATTCCAAAATTGGCACACATGTAGATAAGACTATTTCAGTTTAATTTCCATGAGGTCAATCATGACAGTGTTGCCAAAATAATGTTAAGCCTTCTGATAGGTCAAATTTTAAATGCATATAACTTCTACACTATCAATTGGATTTCAACCAAATTTTGTATGTAATATCTGTACATAAACAGATATGACTGAGCGTATTCTTAAGGCCACCAGGGCTGCCAACTGTTAATAATTGCTCTCTCTATTTTTTTCATCCAAATAACTATATATCAGAAAGTATAGAAGCCAACAGCTTTAAACTATGCACACGTATATTCTGACATTTTAGATTAATTTGGAGTAACTTATATAGGTCAGTTCTACCAACATGATTATAAATCTGCTGATAGTACCAATTTTCAAATACATGTAACTTCTATACTATCAGTTCGATTTCAACCAAATTTCGTATGTGCTATGTGTACCATAACATATATGACTATTAGTATTGTTAAGAGCAATCAGGGCTGCCAACTGTTAATAAATGCTGTCTATATATTTTTTACCCTAATATCAATATATCAGAAAGTATGCAAGCCAACAGCTCTATACTTTGCACACGTATAGCACCTGACATTCTAGATTAATTTGGAGTAATTAATACAAGGCAGTGCTGCCAACATGATTCTATGCCTGCTGATATGTCCAATTTTAAAATACATGTAACTTCTATACTAACAAATGGATTTCATCCAAAATTGGCACAACAAGATATCATAATACTTCAGATTATTTCTGACCAGCACACGCATGACATTGCTGCCAACATGCTCTTACGCGTGCTGATAGATCCAATGTCTAACTGCATGTAACGTCCATTGAACTTCAACCAAATTTTGTATTCTGTACCTTAAGAGATGGAACTAAGAATATATTCAGTCACCAGGGCTGCCAACTGTAGTGCTATATTAGGCTACATTATACCAGGTATATTTTGAACTAATTAGATATTTCGATATTACCAACTTAATTTCGTCATTATTCTAGGTAGGTTCATATTCTGTAGAATAATCATTGGCATGAAAAGTAGGCTGTATAGTTCTTCACGGAACTTCATGTTTTTAATATTGTTTCCAGTAGTACTTTAGAAGGACCCTAACCTCCAACTTTGTAAGTTCCATTTGTGATTGCGTATCAACTGACGACTGATACATTATCATAATATACACAATGCGAGTCATGGCGAGCCAAAGAAAACCTATTCTATCTTGTAAGACATCGATCTTAAAAAACTGCACTTCTTATGAGACGTCCTAATAATATTAGGAGGAAAAAATGCGACTCGGCTTGAATCAATTTACCTTCATCAGTCACTAGCTGAAATCCCAACAGAAAGTACAGGTTACAGAGGAAATCATTGCCAAATAAGTTAGCGTATCGCATTCTTCTTCTTCTTATGCCTATCTATCATTATAATTATTGGTGCTGTTGTCGTGGCGAAGTTAGGGCTGTTAGCCCTCTCTTACACTTAACCACACACGAGCCCGTAGCTTGGGGGCAGATGACCTCGTAGTTCCTCCCCTTAAAACAACAATAACTAACTAACTAAGCCCGTAGCTTGAAAATAAAACTCGTCCAAACCTTGATACTCCCTGTATTTAGCTACTGCGATGTTGTATTAGTATATGCTTCTGGAGAACAAAACAGAAAACTTCAGAGACCTTTAAATTCCTACATTAGGTTTATTTTCTCATTGAAAGTTTCCTCACACGTGTCTCCTTTTTACACTCTACTAGAACAAAGAAATCTGCACATCCTGTATGTATACTTATATACAGATTTCTCAAAGAAAGTTAGCTAAATATTGAGGTTTCAACGGGTGGAACTATAAGGTCATCTGCTCCTTTCACAAAGAAAGCACACCTCATTATCTCTCTCTTGTAATTTTCGTTTGCTTTCTTCCTTTCATGATCGTCACGTGCGATCTGGATCTACACTTATAATTGCAATTCCTCTACATCATGCATCTGCCTTCAGTTACTCTTTCCTCTTGTCGGGAACTAGAATTTGGAATAATTGTCCTCGTGACATTAGATATTGAACAACCCTATCAACTTTCAAACGTGTATGTTAAGATTTCCTCATGAATTAATAGGCCAACAGGAACAATTCATGTATGAATGTGACAATGAATGAACTTAGTAAAACATTCTAAAACTTTCATAAGTTGTTATTACGTTATGTAATTTTTATAGCTTAGACAGTTTAGAATTACGAAGAAAAATAGATGCTATGAAATTCCTTTTCAAAATTTTAAACGATTCAATTGATGGTTCCGAATTCCTTTCTCTCTTAAATTTCCATGTACCACGCATCATTTCAAGGAACAATATCACATTTGAAATTAAAAGAACCAGGAAATCTGCCCATAAAAATTCACCGCTGAACAGGCTATGTAATATTTTCAACAATGTTGCTCAAAGAAATAATGCCATAGATCTTAGTACTTCCTTGACAGTATTTTTAATGGAATTTCCTACCACTCTCCAGAAATAATGTCTCAAACCTTGCAAATTGTAAATCATGAATTCTTACCACTGAGTCATTCTACCTAGCCAACCTTGTATTACACATGTATTATTTGTACTGTACTGTTTTAATTGTACACCTAGTTATTTTAATTAATTTTATTCAGTTACTGTTTAGTTTAAGTTAGAATAAGTTATCAGATAATATACTGCGTAATCTTTATGCCACTGTAATTGGGATTTCAATCCTGTTGTGCGCAAATAAATACATAAATAAATAAATAAAATAAATAGGTACAGTAAATTTTACGAGGAACATTCCCTAAATATTGCAAAATTTCAACACTATTATTATCGTTTTTCCATATTCAGAGTTTGAATGGGGACATTGTTGAGGTTGTTAGGCGAATTAGAACTTGACGTATTGATGTTTGAACCTGTAAATAAACACAATTCTTAGTGTAGCAGCTTAGGCTTTCACGGCCGGCGTTCATAATATATAAGTGTTTCGGACCACGGCCAACAAGCCCGAAAAACTTGTACTTAACAATTCTTAGCAATTGAATGAACTTAACTTACAGGTTTGCATTTTGATTGGACACGCGCGTCCTGGTCCATTAAAATCATTTTTCTGAGAATATTTACGCATTAAACATATACAAACTATACATTTCCTTAAAGTAGAGGAATTAAGCTTTCATTTGGAAACAAGACAAAGTTACAATGCTGTCCAAATACGCCATTTAAATCAAATGCGAACACCTTAAAGAGTATGGTTTTAGAGATATATTAAAGCAATCAGTAGCCAGACAGTACATCCCTTCCCAATTAAAATAGCACAGCAAGGAACAGTGGAATGCTGCTTAACACAGATATGGGAGCAGCTGATTATAATATAAGGTGCGTTCAAAAAGTAACGAGCCGGAGGTATTATTACAGAAACCAGTACCTGTATGTTAGAAATATTGGCCCTGGCTGTTGAGGCACTTGTCCCACTGTGACACGAGGTGGGCTGCGATGTGAACCAGTTCCTCACGTACAGCTGGACGTCGGCGTCCATGTGAATCGTTGGCCCCGCAGAGCCCTTTTCAGGGGACCAAACATGGCGTAATCACAGGGAGAGTGGTCTGGACTGTATGGAGGGTGGCCGAGAACCTCCCATTTGAATTTCTGCAGGAGTGCCGCGACTGTGTTGGCCGTATGAGGTCGTGCATTGTCGTAGAGCAGAATGACCCACGGGTGAGATTACCTGGTCGTTTTGTTTTGATCGCTTGGCGAAGGGTGGTCATGGTTTGCGAGTAACGCTGGGCATTCACTGTTGTCCCGTGCGGCATGAAGTGTATCAGAAAGGGGAAATCTTGGGCAAAGAAGAACGTCAGTATTACTGGCAGCGTTGGACGATTGATGCATGATGCTGCTCGCTTTGCATCGTCACGTGACGTGCACGCGTGCCCTCTAGCGACAGACTGTAACCTTCCACGCTCTGGTCGGAACCACACCTCGTTACACACGCCACGATTAGCCGATGTCGTCACCGGTTTGCGCATTTCAGCCTCCGGCTCGTTACTTTTTGAACGCACTTTATATATGAGGTATTATGCCATTGAACTCATCTGAGAACTTGTGAAACTGAATGCAAAGATACATCAGATGACTAATGCATCAACCACCTCAATGTTGTTGCTGACATTTTCTGAGATAAGATCAGAAGACAAAATTGTAAAATCATTGTCGAGCCAATGCACAGACAAAGAACGGTAATCTGCACCAACGTATGCTCAATTATGTTACGTCTTTATTTCAACTAGTTACAAAACCGGAAGCTTTGTTTTAATATACGAATAGTTGACTTGCCCACCGCAGGTTCATTCAGTCCGTGGGCTAAATGTTTGAAGACTTGTAAAATATGCACGGTATTGTTCTCCTACCTCTGTATTGAGCTGTATCAAGCCCGGAGAACTTGACACTGTTTATATTAAACAACACCTCGCACAGGAACTGCTCTTTGTGCTTCTGCTGTGTGGTTGAAACGCTCCAGGGTATGGATCTGATACACATGAATTAACAAGAAAGCATAGCTCTTTATTTCCTCCTATTCCCTGAACAATTCCACGCACAAATTTAACAATTCAACCCATTCTAGGTTCCTCTGGTTTAAATTATTATTATTATTATTATTGTTATTATTACTGTCAGTTGCCTCCGTAGCGTAGCGGTCAGCATGGTCATCTGCCGCCCCGGAGGTCCTAGGTTCGATTCCCGGCTCTGCCACGAAATTTGAAAAGTGGTACGAGGACTGGAACGGGGTCTACTCAGCCTCGGGTGGCCCAAATGAGTAGAGGGGTTCGATTCCCCCTCAGCCATCCTCGAAGTGGTTTTCCGTGGTTTCCCACTTCGTCTTCGGGCAAATGCCGGGATGGTACCTACTGTAAGGCCACGGCCGCCTCCTTCCCTCTTCCTCGCCTATCCATCCCAATCTTCCATCCCTTACCATCCCTCATGAGGCCCCTGTTCGCTTTGCAGGTGAGGCCGCCTGGGCGAAGTGCTGATCACACCTCCCCAGTTGTATCCATCCCGACCAATTGTTCCAAGCTCCAGGACACTGCCCATAGAGGCGGTAGTGGTGAGTTCCCTCGCTGAGTCCGTGGGAACCACCAACCTAGAGGATAAATTGACTAAATAAAAATAAAACAAGTAGTTCCGTGAAGAGCTATACAGCCTATTTTCATATATCCTACTTATGTTAATTGCCACTATCAACATACAAAATTTCAGTTTGATTGCTGTAATAGATTCGTAGATATTGAGAACCGACTAAATATTTCGGATGGTCGCCATGTTGAATTTTATATATGTAGGTCCTAGAGTTATGTACTGTTACATGCAGATTATTGTGAACGTGTAGTATTCAAACTTCAATCGCATATTTTGGACACAAGAAGTAACAAGGAGATTTTAAAAATTTTCACAGCTGCCATCTTGAGGTTATGGAAACAATTGAAATAAATTAGATGCCAGTGGATTAACATTCGTATAATTATTTACTGTACCAAGTTTCACTGCACGCGGATGGTTAAATTGCGAGAAACGTCCATGTGAATATATATAATTCGCGTCGCCGCCATGTTGGATTTGTGATCACCAGGTTATTTTAAGTCCTATAGGTGAACTTAAGTTCATAGCCCCTATGGACATTAAAAAATGCAGTTTGATTGCTAAAATAGATTCGTAGATATTCAGTATCGTCTTAATATTTCGGATGGTCGCCATGTTGGATTGTGTAATGTATAGGCCATAGAGTCATGTACCATTAAAGGAAAATTATTGCGTAGGTTCATTATTCAAACTTTCACTTCGATCGCATGACTACATCACAAGAAATAAAAACTTAATTTTAAAATTCGCACTGCCGCCATCTTGAGGTTATGTAAACAATTGAACTAAATTAGATACCAGTGGATTACAATGTGTATAAATATTTCCTGTACCAGGTTTTAGTGCGCTTGGAACAATAAATCGCGAGAAAGGTCTATTTAAAATGTTCAAATTCGCTTGGCCGCCATGTTCGTTTTGTAGTTAACCGGTTTCTGAAAATCTTATAGATGGACTTCCAGTAGTGACCTTTATCTCCGTATAAAATTTTAGGGAGATACCGCTAATAGTTTCAGAGATATAGAATGCCGGTGAAATATTTCGCACATCCGCCATCTTGTGATTATGTAAACAATTGAACGAAGTTAGATGTCGGTGCATTACAATGTATATAAACATATACTGTACCAAGTTTCATTGCGTTTGGTTGGTCAAATCGCGAGAAACGTCTATTTAAAAGTCGCAAATTCGCTTGGCCGCCATGTTGGTTTTGTAGTTACCAGGTTTTCAAAAGTCACATAAGTGAACTTATAGTAGTTCCCTCTATCACCATAGAAAATGTCAGGGTAATATCGGTAATAGTTTCGGAGATATTGAATGCTGGTGAAATATTTCGCACAGCCGCCATGTTGGATTGGTGAGTCGTAACAAAATTTGAAGGGCACGGTCGAGGTCGCCGGGAATAGTGCTATGAACTTTCCGAGTTTTATTGAAATCGCTTCTGCCGTTTAGATTTTATTAGGGGGGGACACACACACGAATCACACACACACACACGCACACACACACGGACAAAAGGTGATCTCATAAGCCTATTTTTTCAAAATTGAAAATAGGCTAAAAAATATTACTGTTATTATACGTATAACATATAGAACGCTAAGGTGTATGTTCCACAAAACTCAAGCTCCTAGACCAGAGGGAGTTAGAAGGTGTGGTTTGTTTCCAAATCGTCTAACTAGTACAGGAAAAATTTTGCATTTCTTGAAAAGTCAACGGAAATATATTTATATTTTGCAAAATTACGTTTAAACAAATAAAGAGGACTATAGCCCTTGGCAGAAAAATGTCGTGTCCAGCCCACATAATAACAGAGCCCGACGGGTGGTTTATACACATTGAGCGCTCATAAGTAACCGAATGAGCATTCAAAAGAAAGATAATTACCCGCAACAGTGACGAATTGCACTCTAATTTCAGAAATATCGCCAAGTTGTTTAAAAAGTGCCGTTTAAAAAAATAAGAAAGGAGCCCGCATAACAGTAAACCTGGGCGGATGGCTTATGAACATGCGAGATTTCTCGCACAGGTCATCTAGTTATTTATTTTACCACATCGATTGTTCTCTTTTAGGAGAGTGATTGAACTTGAATTCACGATTTCACCTTCGGGCGTTTTCCCTCTTTTCTTTCCAAAATCTCTTCATCCTCTCGGAATGCTCCTCCTTCCGCTCAGCTGTCCATTTTTCCAGGTTGTCGTGATGTTATTTGCACAAATCAAGCATTTGTGATTTTATTCCGGCACTCACTACGGTCCTCGAGATTTTCTATGTTGATCTGTTGTAGATCCCTCTGAACCTCTGCCAGCCACTCCGTGCCGCATCTCTATTACGATGTTGAATAGTTGAGTAGGTCCCCAAGTTATTATTATTAGTATTGTTTATTTTTTGGCATCATTAACATGGCAGATACCGGTTACATTTTATATTACAGCCTGGTTCGGCCTTAGCAAGGAACCATCTGTACTGAAATACAATGTATGTAAATTATAAGAACCTCACATTACATTAATTTCGTGTTCTGACTCATCACGAGTGTCCCTCATTTAAACAACGAGCTAAATTTCCTTCTGAATCATCTTGCTGAGTGTTCGGCGAGGGTATTGTCACCAAGGAACTTCCTGACAATATGGCAGGTGTTTAACAGAACTGCCTTCTGTAGTTCAATATATATCTGCGGGTGCACATTCAATATCGATAGACTACTGTGGAGAGTTTTGGGTATAACACCAGTACACGATACAATTATTGGGATGGTAGTCACCGACTCAAGTTTCCACATCTGCTTTATCTCAATTGCCAGCTCTGTGTACTTAGATATTTTAGTAGCATCTGTTGTTTGGATGTTTTGAGTGTTGGGACATGCGATATCTATCAGTAATGCCTCTCTGTGTTCTTTATTGATGATAATGATATCTGGCCGGTTGTTACTGACTGCGACATCTGTCACAAATCCTCTGTCCCAGTAGAGCTTGTGTGTGGCATTTTCGAGTACTGCAGATGGTGTGTATTTCCAATAGGGGACGGAGATTTGAAGAAGTTTGTACTTCAAGGCCAGTTTCTGGTGGATAATGTTGGTAACTTGATCGTGTCGATGTTTGTAGTTAGGGTTGGCAAGGTGGGAACAACCTGATATGACGTGTTGAATGGTCTCACTACATTTGCCTCAGCGGCGACTCTTCTCACTCTCTGTTGCTGGATCTTTTATCATAAATTTCCGATAACTTCGAGTAGCAACAACTTGGTCTTGGATAGCTAAAACAAATCCCTCTGTTTCCGGAAAGAGAACCGAGTGGGTCAGCCATGCGTGCGACGCTAACTTGTCGATGTGAGGCGGGTCCAACTCATGTGGAAACTTCCCATGAAGCGCCTTCTGTTTCTAATTCCCGATCTTGTATTCAGTAGTTTTCACTTCGTTTACTGGTGAATCTAAAGATGACAGGTGGAGCGGTGTGTAATTATCATCAGCTGAATATACAGTGCGATGGAGAGGGGATGTTTCTCCTTTGTTGTGGAAAAATGCACGCAGAGTTGTCACTTGTTTCGTATGAAGGTTCATGATGTCTATCAGTCCTCTACCTCCTTCAGACCGAGGTAGAGTCAGGCGATTTTTTGCTCATTTCGGATGGTGCATACGATGGCGTGATAAAAGCACCGATGTTTTTCGTTGCAGATCGTGCAGCTCAGTTTGAGTCCACCTGATGATACCAAAGAAGTATGTAACTACGGGCATTGCAAATGTGTTAACTGCCTTAATGATATGTTTAGCGCTAAGTTTTGAAGAGAGAACACTGCGAAGTCGTGAAGTATACTGCTCAGTTATGTTCTTCTTGATATCACCATGTCTGAGACGGGTACTCTGGGCGAAACCAAGATATTTGTACAATGCGCCTTCCTCCAACGGCTGAATACTTCTCTGTCCCTCTCCAACAGGTATTCGTGCAGAGTGCGAGCCTCTAATAACAGTCTGTGTTCTGCACTTATCAAAACCAAACTGCATATGGATATCTGAGGAAAAGCTCTGAGTGATAGAGATGAGGTATTGTAGGTGCACTTTAGTTGATGCATACAGTTTAATGCCATCCATATAAAGAAGATGGTTCATCTTGCACGCTTCACCAAGGTTTTATTATGATTATCTATCTATATATTTAAAAGGCGATTTTTGTTAACACGAGATTGAGAGAACGACAAAACCAATTTACTTCGTAGAGTACTCTAACGAAAGCTCTTGGCCTGTAAATTTGCAGAGTGTCTCTAAAATAAACAAAATGTTACCGTATATTTTTAAATTAATATAGAAAATAAAAGAATTCTTGCCCCTAACGCATGTGCACACTCTGCCTTGGCTCATGACAAAATGGTGGTGAGAAGTCCATTAAAATGTAATATTATTTAATAACTCTACGCGCCCGTGTAATTGAAAACATACATTAACCAAGTTCTGACAATAAAATATAGTAACAGTATGAACGTATACGAATGTGCAACATTGATATTTTTGTTAATGAAATGGTTATTTTCTTAAGGCAGCGGGTTTTGAAGTTAGTGAATGGTTGCGTCTGCTGCTGAAAAAGAGTGTGTGAATAGCTATTTGGTTAAGGTGACTGACTGTGGATCCAAGGGGCACAGGTTCGATGCCACCTCTCGCATTTTTTTTTACCTCTGAAATATAGTTTTATCAAGGAGTATTAGTAACGTATTATGTCAGTTAAAGATACATATTTCTACATTCCTTCTCAATATGTGTTATTTCCGTCTTACCATTGCATTACAGCATGATTGTGATCAAAAGAGCTAACTGTTGTCCTCAATACGCCGTGTGAATATCTGCAATCAGTTCCAGTAACTGACCACAGATGGCAGTACCTCGCCCATATAGTTCCAGTAACTGGCAATAGATGGCAGCACCATTGCATCGATTTATTTAAAACACAAGACATGAAATTCTGAGGTATATCAAGGGTGGTGAAAATGTTATAGCAATGGGAGATTGGAATGCTGTGGTAGGAAAAGGAAGAGAAGGGAAGATAGTAGGAGATTTCAGATTAGGTGAAAGGAATGATCGAGGAAGCAGGTAGATGGAATTCTGTACCGAGCATGAGTTGGTCATAGCTAATACCTTATTCAATAACCACAATTGAAGAACATACACATGGATGAGACCAGGAGATACAGGACTTTACCAAATCGATTTCATTATGGTCAAGCAGAGGTTCCGAAACCAGATTTTGGGTTGTATAACATATCCCGGTGCTGTCATAAAATCTGGCCAAAATCTGGTTGTTATGAAATGCAGATTAAAGTTGAAGACACTGAAAAAAAGTCAAAAGCCAAAAGGGTGGGCAATAGACAGACTGAAAGAGGAGGATGTAAACGAAAGATTCAAGAAGAGTATAAAGGAAGGACTAATGAAAAACCCTAAACTAACTTCAATTGCAGATGAATGGGCACTTTTGAAGAATGAAATAACAAAATCCGCAGAAGAAAACATTGGTAGGAAAGAAAGAATAGGCAGAAAACCGCGGATCACCCAGGATATGCTAGAATTGATGGATGAAAGGCGGAAACACAAAAATGTAAGAGATGAAAAGGGGAAAGCAGAATACAGACGTCTGAGAAATGAGGTTAACAAGAAGTGCAAGGAAGCGAAAGAAGAATGGTTGAAAGAGAAATGTGCAGGTATAGAAAATTGTTGAAATCAGGAAAAGTAGATACAGCTTATCGAAGGATTAAGAATACATTTGGGGAAAAGAATACTAAGTGCTGTAATATTATGGACACAAATGGAAAGCCTCTAACAGATAGAGAAGAAAAGGTTGAGAGATGGAAAGCTTATATTGAGTGTTTGTATAAGGGAAAGGAGGTTGAGAATCATGTAATGGAAAGGGAGGAGGAAATTGATGAGGATACTAAAGGAGATTTAATATTGAGATCAGAATTTGGCAGAGCATTGGGAGACTTAAGCAAGAACAAAGCACAAGGCATAGATGATATACCGACTGAGTTGCTACGCTGCATAGGAGATGAAGGAAGCTTGTAGTTTAACGTGACCGTTAATCTCGCGATCATAAGCCACGGGACCTCCGTTTTACGTGGAATCCGAACCACAGGACATGGCATTTCCCATCGAAAATCTCACATGCAGTGACCGGGAATCGAACCCGGTCCGCCTTGGTGAGAGGCATACAGCTTGACCGCTGCGCCACCACGCCCCTGTCTAGGAGATGAAGGTCTGATCAGGTTATTTCACTTGGTGTGTAGGATTTATGAGACAGGTGAGGTATCCTCTGATTTCAAGAAGAATGTTATCATCCCTGTACCGAAGAAAGTGGGAGCTGACAGAAGTGAAGATTAGCGTACAATCAGCTTGATTACTCAAGCTTCAAAGATCCTGTCAAGAATAATTTACAAGAGGATGGAAAGCCAGATAGAAACGGAGTTGGATGAAGACCAGTTTGGTTTCAGGAGAAATGTAGGAACAAGGGAAGCTATACTAAGTCTTAGGCTGATTTTGGAAGGTAGAATAAGGAAAGACAAGAGAACGTTCATGGCATTTGTAGACTTAGAAAAGACTTTTGATAACGTTGATTGGACAAAATTGTTTGACATTTTGAAAACGATTGGAATAAAGTACAGGGATAGGAGGGTGATATACATTCTGTACAGAAACCAGACAGCAGTCATTCGAGTTGAAGGACATGAGAGAGAAGCTAGTATTCAGAAAGGTGTAAGGCAAGGCTGGAACATATCACCCATACTTTTCAATCTTTACATTGAACAAGCAATGAAGGAAATTGGAGAAAAATTTAAAGTGGGAGTGAAGATTCAAGGAGAAATAATTTCAACTCTGAGATTTTCTGATGATATCGTCATCTTGGCCGACACGCTTGAGCATTTGAAAGAGTATTTGAATGGTATGGACTCCGTCTTGAGGAAGGGATTCATGATGAAAATTAATAAATGTAAAACAAAAATATTGGAATGCAGCCGAAATAAATCAGAAACTTCTATGGAGATCAAATTGGCAGGTGAAAAGCTGAAGGAAGTATGAGACTTCTGTTACTTAGGAAGCAAAATAACCAGTGATGCACGAAGCAAGGATGATATAAACAGTAGGTTGGCTCAGGCAAGGAAAGAATTTCTACAGAATAGGAATCGGTTGACATCGAATATAGATTTAGGTATTAGGAAGTCATTTTTGAAAGCCTTTGTCTGGAGCGTGGCGCTCTATGGAAGTGAAACTTGGACTATTGGTGCAGCAGAAAAGAGGAGAATTGAAGCATTTGAAATGCGGTGTTACAGGAGAATGATTAAGATCAGATGGGTAGATAGGGTGACAAACGAAGAGGTATTAAGACGAGTGGGAGAGGAGAGATGTTTCTGGCGACTGATAATGAAGAGAAGAGATAGGTTGGTAGGACACATACTAAGACACCCAGGAATTTCAAGCTTAGTTATGGAAGGAATGGTCGAGGACAAGAACTGTAGGGGTAGACCAAGGTTCGAATATGTTAAACAGATTGCCTAGGATGTAGGGTGTGGTAACTATGTAGAGATGAAACGATTAGCTCAGGACAGGGAGGTATGGAGGGCTGCATCAAACCAGTCAAAAGACTGAAGACTCAAACACAATACATGGAGCGTTTTCACGTGATAGTTATTTATGTGAATTCTAAAGGAGGGGAATATTTTCTATGATGTTTTCACGATATGTATACTGGAATAGAGTTATAATAATAACGTTTTATTGCGCACAAGTTGTGCAAAATTACAAATAATATGCAAGGTAAGATGCACTTCAGCCAATGCAGTAATCTATGATGGTCTTCCCTCTATTCCTATAATGAAGAACGTGATAACGTTCACAGATTCCGTCACACAGCTCACAGACACAGGTCGGGTCCGGATCATGGAATGTCTTCGTCTTGCACATTCTGTGGTGGAAGCCGTGCACAGCCAAAGAGGTCACAAAGTGCCGCAAGTCCAGGTTCGGTTCCATCCATGCTCTGTTGATCATAGCCTCGGTCGAGTAGAACTCTTCCCAGATTTACCTTCTTTTCAACGTTCTTTCTCCTAGAACCCTCTTCCAGCAAAGCGAACTTGAATCTGAAATCCTCCATCAAGAAGGGTTCCCGGAGTTATAAAAAAAGAGAATTGTTGAAGAACATTAACTGACAATTGAATGTGTAGGCTATGTTGTTTATGTACCTTAATATTGCAATTTCTTCCCAATGCTTCGGTGGTCAAGTTGGTAGCGTCCTAGACTAAAAGTTATAATTATGCATCGTCGATATACTCTTAAATTATTAAAGAAAAAAGTAGTTTTCCAGGTACTCGCGCTTGTCCACAATTGCTTTCCCCATGAGAGACACTTGGCAAACATAATTCGTTTGAAGGGCTCCGACATCGTGGTCACTCAGCCCCGTGTACTTTGGTGTGTATGTGTAAAATGTTCTCTGATAACCTGTGTTATAGTGATGGCTGCATTAATGTGTGTATTTGTAATGTAGGTGGGGAATTGCAAGGAGACGGCCGAGGCCTTAAGTTCGGAACCATCCCGGTATTTGCCTTGATTGGAAGAGGGAAACCACGGAAAACCACATACAAGATTGTTGAGGTGGGAATCGAACCTTCCTATTCTTAGTTATACCTCAAGACACTAAGTGTGCCCCGTTTTTGCCCTCAGACCAGAATTAAATTTCTTGGCAGAGCAAGAAATGTAACCCGGGTCTCCATTAGGGTGACTGCCGAAGTCAGTATTGAGTATTGGCCTATGCTCATTCCAGTAGTTGGCGAAGTGGTTCTATGTTCCCCTGCAAAATGTACTGCCATAACCTATAACATGTGATGGAAATGGCTTATTCAGAGCAGTTTTGTACTGTTTATATCAAAATGAAGAACGTCATTCAGAGCTGCGTATTCAAGCTATTGCAAAAAATTTCGCTGGCAGGAACAATTATAAGGAATTTATTTTAAGCGATCAGTCTCAACGCATTCTCCTCACCAATCAACTTGAGTATGAAAGTCTCTGGACGGTCATGTTGAACTTCATTGTATAAGACAATTGTTTAATGATTATTTGTTTCGAGTACTGAGTCTAACAACGCAGTTGATTTCGGCAATGGAAGTATTATTTGCCATTTAATATTTAGCGGCTCCGTTATTGCAGGACACTGTAGTGTTATCGAATAATACGAAGCCACATTTAAAATCCAATATAAATAGGCCATTTCAGAAACAATTCCAGATATTATGCAGTACAGCGTAAGGTCTTTGACGATCAAATGTAAACATTGTTCTACATTGTATTTCTCTTGCGTAAAATCTACGCGTGGTTACTTTGGCCTTTACTGTTGTGATGGAAAAATTGATCTGCTGTGGGATATAAAATCTTTGCCAAGCTGCAACAATGTAATGATATTAATTTAAAAGTCATTGAACTTATATCCTGTAGTTCAAACACATACATCAGCGTTAACAGATCAGATACTGAAGATGAAAGCCAGCTACTTCATTTCCCTACTATAGAATTCTTCAATTCCTTGGAATTAAGTGATTCGCCTCCACATACTCCGAACGTTTGAGCCATAGTTATTCTCCTTAGAAATCTAAACGTTTCCCAAGGGCTCCTATATGGAAACATATTATTTGTAAGAAATATGTAAGAAATTGCTTGGATTCGGATATAATAGGTGCGGTAATATTAGACAGAGAGCTCAAATCCTACGACTTGATTTAACACCTTCCGATAAAACACTTGCAGGTACAGTACATTTTATTTTAATTGGCAACAATTCCCTATTCGCTCAGCCTACTTTATCACAATCAATCAAGCTCAAGGAGAAACTCTGGAACGTATTGGTCTATTTACCTCATCACGTTTTCAGTCATGACCAGCATTATGTTGCAATGTTGAGAGTGCTATCTTTTGACGCCCTTTAAGTTGCAATAGTGCTAAAAAAGTAATCGTACAAAGAATGTAACTCATATAAGAAGCTTCTTCAGTAAATATTTTTTCCCATTGTACGTCATGTGTTGACGGGTTTCAACTAGTTATTATTATTATTATTATTATTATTATTATTATTATTATTATTATTATTATTATTATTATTATTATTATTATTATTATTATTATTATTATTATTGCATATGAGTTTTGACTGTGAGGAGCGCATATAACCATCTTAGTTGTTGAACTACTTGCTCTTTTTACCTTCCCAAAACTTCTCCATACTCTTACATGGGGTTTGTCTTCTTTGTAGTGTCCATGAGTTTTTGAGTTTTACATTTTTTGCTCTTGATTCCTTAGGTGGGAACTTGTTTGAGTTGATTCTCTGCCTTTAGGTGGTCTTCATGTTATTGTCACAAGGGTAAATATTACATATTTAAGATCGTTTTGGAAGTTTACTAGCCAGTGAACTTTGGTTTTATGGCTTCTGTTGACGATGATAAAGATTTCCTTATTTTTGGTGAGTTGTCAATTCGTGCTAACTGTCCATATATCTCTTCCTTTATTATTATTATTATTATTATTATTATTATTATTATTATTATTATTATTATTATTATTATTATTATTATTATTATTATTATTATTATTAATTCAATTCACCATTACAAACATGGGTTACTCTAAAGCACGGGTTAAACCAAGTGCTTTACAACAATACATAAAAACTATAATACAAACTATAATACATACATATCATGTATTGTACCCGATTGTCATCATGTGGAACATGTGTTCGTATCCCAGCTAACTCACGGTCTTTCGAGGCATGGGACGTTCCTGCCCACCATACGACCACATGCTCAGGATTTGAGTCTACCAGGTAACTACTCTACATGAAAGAAACAACATATTCCTAAAATAAAACATTTACTGATATAAAATCATGGCTATACAACAAATTCAAACAAAGGATAATTTACATTTAATTCCCACAATTAAAATCAGGGTTATTTTGTGAGTCTCTTCTTAATTAGTGCTACACTGCACTCAAATCTATTTCTAGCATCCTATCATTGATACTTTCAGACCTCTACGAGTCTCCATAGTGTTCATCATGTGACACAATTTTACATAACTGGAGTATCACAACACAAAAGTCACATATCACATCTAAATGACATTAATTCTGTAATAATAAAACATTAATCCATTCTTACGGCATTTACTTTGATTAGCATATATTCATTATTTTATGCCTTAATTACCAAATATTGTTGTTGTGTCGTGTGAATCATCTTCCTTCTTTTCCATCAATATGAAACGCTTAAAAAGTGGTACGTTTCCCTTCCAAAATACACATGGATAGAAATGTTTATAGTTTCACCATACAACGATTTTCTGGGTCTGGTCGAAATCATTATCGTTACAAACGTGTCATGTTCTTAGAAATCATCTACCCGTCTGCATAAATTAGTATGAACTGGGCAAAAATGCACTTTAAAAAGATGCCTAACAATTTATTTGGTTCAGTGTTCCTCCTCAGAGAATAACAGGGCCACATATTATCCGATTTCACTGATCCGACAACGTATGTGTGTTGAAACACATCATTTAATTCAATTGGCATCATCATAACAATCATATCTTAATTACATATCGAAATATCGAGATTCTTCAGTGTCCCACTCTGCTTTAAAAATAAAGGAATCAGGTCGCTAAACCTCCCATTCCAAGCAGGCAATAAAATTAGTTCCAGCTGGCCGAGCAAGATGGCCGTCGCACTAGTTATCTACTCCCCCTCCCTCTCTTGGTTGCAAGCAAGGTCAACTTTGTTTACAATTGCAGTACAATGGAGTTACGCTAAGTGTTGTTCTCAAGTAATTGAGTCATTCTAATTATTTAACACCTATTTTTATAGTGTAATGGGCTCAACTCGGCTCCTTAATTAACATACATGGATGGGGATGGATTCTGTAATAGCCTTGCCGTTCTATGGTGAATACTAGTGGCTTTGGACGCGCATCATAATGAGAATACAAGATTCTCACCAGCAGCTGTCTCAATAATAACATAATAAGGAAATCTGCGTTTCCTAAACGACGAACTTGATTCTTACCTCTCAGGGCAGATCATTTTATACATGTGCTCACGGAGTCTCGAAGGACATCCCTTGTGGCAATTATTCCTGCAAGCGATGGATACAGACAGGCTCTGTCCAATTCGCTGCGAATAATAAAAGTATGCACAACGGCGATACTAACTCGTAGATTAGCCAACTTTTCACCTAACGTGCAAGCTATGTTAGTTTGTTCCCCGCAACTTTATTTACGTAAATCACTGGATTCTACGTTACTTCGCTCGCTCTATGCGGCTCAAACAATACTTCTCATAGATGACTCAATTATTAAGGCACCCGCGTTCTCTCTGTAATTACACTTAAACCAAAGCATTAAATAGCTCCTAAAAACAAGGTATAAATTTACTGGCTTACATTACTTTAATGGTTCTCAAAAACAATCCTAAGAATTGACCATATCAAATATTCATTCAACACTTCATTGACACTGAAAAACTCTCGTATCTCGCTATATTCCACGTTACTTTCTTACTGTTTACCAAAATACAGTATCTTTATATTAGACATGACACACTTTGAACGTTATTTAGGCCAAAAATGCCTATTACTTTACTTTACTGTTACCGACCCCAGATTATTATTATTTATCATTTAACGTTACCGTTACATTCATCACAATTTTAGGCCTGACTGGCCCTAAACAAATCACCTTCCAAGCCATATTCTACCAAATACGAGTGGTGAAAACTCGTACAATAAGTGACTGTTACATCTTAGTCTCAAAGTGATGCATCGTTGTATGGTGAACTATTTAGTTAGAATAACATTGTAAATTGGTACTCACTTTTTCATTTTCGCTGGATGATACCAGCATCCCAGCTCCGGGCCTACCATGACGCTTGATTTAAGCCATCATGCTATATCTCACACGACACTTGATTTCACATATTTCCCACATGATAATCATACTCTTATCAGTGGCTTCTCTCACTTTTACACAATACATATTAATCACAATACACATAAACACTTTTGAAATCACTATAATAAAATTTATGTACACTTTTTCACTATTTCACAGGTTGATCCTTAATCGGACTCCTCCTAACGCCTGACCTCAGAGATGCGATGAAGCTACGACATCCGCTGGTCTCCGTGAAAGTCTATCTGCGTGTACGTGCGTTCGATTCTCGTTCCTTTCAATACTGTTTATTTTACCGTCATGATTATTTGTGATGCCTCTCGGGCTCCCATAACTGCAATGATCCTGACGATACTGCGTCATTTATAAGTATGACAATACCTCCTGGTATTCAGTGTCCAAAACCATCCTAAATTATTGCTACGCTGTAGCAAATTACACTTGCGTATAATAATGGATGAATATCTGCTGTAAATTAAATCTTATGCGATTCATGATTACTATTAAGACGCTATATGATGCTTCCATTGTTCTTCAAATATACTCTTACATTTCGCGCACTTATTGGTAGCGTTTAGTTTACGTGTAGACTGCAGGTGAACTGACGATGAACTCAAAACGAACTGAAGACAACTACTTGGTGTGCACTGCTTCCCCTATATAAAGGTTTCTCGTAAAATGTAGTCCACAGGACACACGAGAGCGACTCCTTTCTTGAACTAATGTATTTCCATTCAAAATGACGTATACACCTTGTTTATCTAGATGTGGGAGTCCCATAATCACTTGCGTGCAAGCGATCGCTTCGGCCAATTAATTACAATTTATTGCCTTATTCCATCGCGTCATGACGCCACCATGGTGATTCCCCTCTGGCTGGTCACCAAATCACTCCTCTCGAGCGTAAGTCCGGTGTTAATAGGCTTATTTAGAGATATAGGCTTTAATTTAGGTGTAAAACCCCTTCTAAATTATCTCTCCCAGAATATATTCACCTGGGTGTACATTTCACTCCATTTCAATGCTCCACTTGGCTGTAATCGATTAATTTCCGTGGGCAATCATCCCCACTATAGTCTCAAGCGTTGTCCATTGGGGACTCCCAGGGTCATTAATTTCGAGCTGTCTCCTCGGTCCAGACGAAAGAAGTTCCCTCGGCGCCTTGTATCTCCTCCCACTCACTAACTGCAATTAGTAAAACGTCAAGCTGGCCTGCTTTCACGTTTCTATACTTTGAAAACGTACATATGACTGCAATTTCTGACAATTATTCCCTTAAACAGCTATGATATTCACAATCTGGCCGTGAAATCATGCTATATTATTACATATCAATATACATTTCATTGCTCTTCGGGTTCCCTGTAACTGTTCCCCCTCAGAGATCAATGGTTTGACTCTTAGGCAGAATCATGTGCCTGGTCTTCTCTGATAAGACCCGAGTTCGATGCCAGTCTGCCGTGACCGATTGGGCACAGTATATACAAAATATAGAGTTCATTATCACTCATTCACTAGCCAGGAAGGATCGCACAATATTGCAAGTGGCCAATAGGACAGAATGCTGAATACTCTTGTAGATGGTCGGCGGAAGATCCAATTCCTCCAGACTCTTGTGGAGTGTGTGAGGTATTAGGCCGTTGACTGACAAGATTACAGGCACTATCCGGACGCAGTTCATCTTCCATATCCTCTTGATTTCCTCTGCAGCTGTCTATACTTGGTGATTTTTTCATTGTGTTTCCGTTCGATATTTGTGTCGTTGGGGACTGCTATGTCTATTATAAATGTAGTACCATCAACCTTATTTACTACTATGATGTCTGGTCGATTGTGATCTATTGTTTTATCTGTCACAATACCAGTGTCCCAATATATTTTACACAATTCATTTTCAAGGAGGGATGGTTGATGATACTTGTAGTAAGGGATATACTTCTCAGTTAATTTATATTTCTGTGCGAGTGCTTGATGAATGATTCCTGCAACCTGATTGTGCCGTCTTGTATATTCCAGTGAAGTATTGGGCAACATGCAGTGACATAGTCAATGGTCTCGAGATGAATGGCGCATCGCCTGCATTTATTAATATTATTATTATTACTATGATTATTATTATTGTTGTTGTTTCATTTAAGGGGTTTGGATATCGTGGTTATTTTCCCCGAGTACTTGGGTGTGTGTGGAATTTTGACTGATAACCTGTGATATTGTGAAGGTTGTATTACTGTGTGTATTTTTAAATCTGGTGAGCATTGGATAGGAGATGGCCGTGGCCAAAAGTAGAAAGTGAGCATTGAAGAAGCACTCCTTAGTAGGCTTAAATCAATAATAGTAATTTCACAGTCAAGGAAATTCCGGCATTTGATTTAACCCATCCCTTGTATATAGCGAATTCTCAAGGAAATGTCCCCGTACAACTCTAAACGGGTAGTATTATGGAAGACTCAATCACAGAGATCCCGTTAATTTATGTAAACTCATCTTGGAGCAAAACTGGACATTTCCGGGCTTCTTTTTATTATTATTTATTAATCAAAGCACAAACTATAGCTATGCGAGACCTTCACGCTTGAACAAATACCAACCAAATAACAAAAGTAAAATATAAAATAAAATTTAACAAATCTCCAAACAAAACAAGTTCAGATCAATAGCCGTTAGAATGTCCTTGTTCGTAGCCGTGTCGTCAATGGCCAAGATGACAGTTCTAAGCCTGCTTTACGAACGTCCTCTTGTTTGTGGACATGTCCAGTTCGCGTTTACTTGCGTACAGGGATGGTATGCCGTTTTGGAAGGATCTTTGGATTATGTAATGTTTAGTGTGTGGAATGTGGAGAATATCTTTGACCCTGGTAGAACGGGAAGAGGCTCTTAGTTTGAAAAGTGACAGCAGGTTGACGAACGGCAATGGCCATTTAAAATAGAATGTAAGAAGGACAGGCCAGTTATCTGTTGTGTCGTGTTGAAGAGAGGGCTGTTTATGACTGAATGTACCTGCTTAGTGGTGAAGTGTCTAAACTTCGCTATTCTGTTCCTTACAATGTCAGCAAAGAAGGATTGAATTCTGTTTAATTTAGCTATGTTTGCATGTATATGACTCAATAATTGGTTATTCGATTGGATAAAACTGAGTAAGTTACCCAGGGACTTCAAGAAAAATCGGGAGTAAACAATATTGGTTTTCAAACCCAATGACCAGTATGTCATGGTAACGAGTAGTCCTAGCAACAAATGAAAACCAAGTTGTGTCATCTAAATCAGGCGTCACGGATGGAACCACTTAGCTTTGTTATCCATGTCCTTAAATAAAGACGTGTTCAGCACGCATGGCTGTGGAGGTGATTGTTAAAATGTTATGGCAAAGTTACAAACTAGAGTTATTTACAATCTTCCTGTTACCCTTTCTTAGTTCCCCGGTAGAAAGCGCATTCTTAGTGGCAGAGACATAAATCGTTTTGTTGAAATAGGGTAAACTTCGCCGTATTATAGATATCTGTCATCCTAGCAAACAAGTTAGTTCCATATGAAGAGGTGCAGAAGAATGGAATAGTTCGAGTGCGATAGATGTGTTGACTTACGGCACAGGGATATGATGAATGTAGGATATGAGAGCCAATAACTTACAGATGTAGTCACTCAGTAAGAGCTGTGACTGTGCGCGTGTTCTTATATTTATTCCAACCCGTGGTGTAACCGCACACCACAACACCAACGGGGAGTCCGCAGATTTGAGGTTCGAATCCTGACGCTGACAGTGGCCATGGTTGGTTGGTTCCTCAGTTTAGGCGCTGCGACAACGCAATCATGTAGCCTCGTGTACTTAGGGTGTGTGTAGAATCTGTCTGATAACCTGTGTTAATTGTGACGACTGTATTAGTGTGTGTTATCTGTTTTTAATTCAAGTAAGGACTGCAGACGATAATTGCAAGTAGTTCTTACTTTCATTACCAAATGCTACCATCCACGACACCTAGCTCTGAACTTCGCTACTACTAGATGCCATCGCAACCAGCGCCCGGTGACGAACTTTGGAATTTAAGAGCATTAATCAAACTCAACCTACAAATTTTGGTTGCACACAAGTGTAGTTAGTGGAAGGTTCATTTTCATGCCATAAATCTATGGCTTTACTTTCCCTCCGAAGGAAGGCATACTGAAGGATCTTTAACGCACTTAAAAAATCCGACGACTTCAGCCGGGTTCGAACCCGCGACCTTGGGCATAGAAGCTCATCATGCTACCAACTACGCCACCGAACCCGCCAGAACCAGGGCACTTAATGCAGTTCATCCCTGACATCTGGGAGTAGCGTCCTTGGATAAAGGTCATTTTGTGTGCAGTGCATGCTTTGTTGGGACCCTTGTGGCTCCACCACTCTGATTCATCTCGAAGATTGGCCTGATGGAGCTCGCCAGCCACGTACAGTAGGGAGGCTCTTACCCGACCTCAAGAACAAGAGTCTCTCTTGGCTGCGAATGGCAGGTCAAAGTGCAAGCTACTCTGCAGCACAGCGTAACGTGCTGGGAATTCTGGGCTGAAGTCCACAGTGGGATGTGAGCAAATAGAAAGCGGATGAACTCCTTCATAAACTTTGAGTCTGTATAAATCGTAGTTTATGACAACTTACACTACTTGATATTTGCTTCACTACCGCTGATGCCTGAAGTGACACCTGCCATTGCTAGCTGGAGGTATGGAAGGTATAAGCAGCTATTGGGTGTTGGTGATTGTTGTTTGAAGGGACGAAACATCTAGGTCATCTGACACATATCATTTGTGTGATAGTGAAAATCATTATTAAATGAAAACTTAAACTAACGACTGTACTTTACTAGAAGACAGGCGAAAAAGAAAGCAGGGGGGAAAGCAGGAGGGAAAGAGGGAACGAAAGTCGGAGGAAAGAAAGGAACCAAACAAGGAGCGAAGGGTGGAAGGAAGGAGGAAAGGAAGAATGCAAGGAGGGAGGGAAGGAAGGAGGGAATGAAGGATGGAACGAGGGAAGGAAGGAGGGAAGGAGGGAGGGAAGGAAGGAGGGAATGAAGGATGGAAAGAAGGAGGAAAGAAGGATGAAAGGAGGGAGGGAAGACAGGATGGAAGTAGTGAAGGAGTGAGGAGTGAAGGAGGGAGGGAAGGAAGGAGGGAAGGAATGAGGGTGGGAAGGAATGAGGGAGGGAAGGAGTGAGGGAAGGAGGGTGGGAAGGAGGGAGGGAAGGAAGGAGGGAAGGAGGGTGGGAAGGAGGGAGGGTGGGAAGGATGGAGGGAGGGAAGGAAGGAGGGTGGGAAGGAGGGAGGGAGGGAAGGAAGGAGGGAGGGAGGGAAGGAGGGTGGGAAGGAAGGAAGGAGGGTGGGAAGGGGGGAAGCAAGGAAAGAAGGAAGCTTTTAGTTTTTATGTGACCGTGTTTCTCGCGTTCATAACGCACGGGACTTCCATATTTACGAGGAATCTGAACCACAGGACGTGAAATTTCATTTCTAAAATCTCACATGCGTTAGCTGGGAATTGAACCCGGTTCGGCTTGGTGCGATACAAGCCGCTTGACCACTGCACCACCACACTCCCCAAAACAAAAGAAGAAACCATAAGGAGAATTAAAGGCAGCAGAAACAAAAATTCTCACGCCTCGAAGATTGAGAATACAGGGACTGGGAAAGAAGTAGAAGCATGAAAGCCAAATATAAAATGGGAAGAGGATAGGGTCCACCAAAAATCAATAGAAAAAAGGAAAGCCGGAACCAGATCAGGAATTCCTCCAGGTCGCCATCTTCAGAACTCAACAGCCATTAACCCTTGTAATAATTGGAGCACCCTTCAATGCTAGGCAGAGGAATATAGCCATTGAGAAAGTGGCGCTTCATAATTTGTCTCAGGTTTAGTGATATCTGCTTGCCTAACGACATTGCCAATTAGGCAGTGTCTGTGCAACGAGCGGATATATTCTACGAAAAGAAACGCTGTGCGGAGGGTAGCCCCATTCGCTCAGCTCTCTGCCTCACCTCTCTCTCACAATCAAGTGAACTCCCAACAGAAGGTGTAGCACAATCGAAGGTGCAGCTACCTTAAGGTCCAGTACTACAGGAGATACCAAGAAAGACAAGAAGGTGGCTCACCAATCGACAAATAAGGGTATCAGAGAAGAATAGACTTGGGCAAATTACTGCTTGGGTTGCACTAATACCGTCGGGAGTCAGGATTGGAAGAGAACAAGTGTTCATCAAGGGAGGTCGACAAGAAGGTTGATTGAAAGAAGTCCGGTACAAGTGAGTAGAAGCACTGCCGAACTCAGCTGGAATGCCGTGGTCGACAACCTACGTTTCACTTGATTCAGTCCGGTCTGAACCGTGGCAGCGACCGGTTCGCTGCGCTTTGCTTCCTCGTGAGTGACGTTTTCGATTGTCTAACTTTCAAGTCAGTTCACGTACAGTAACAAGTAGTTCCGTGAAGAACTATACAGCCTATTTTCATATATCCTGCTCATGTTAATTGCCTCTATCAACAAACAAAATTTCAGTTTAATTGCTGTAATAGATTCATAGATATTGAGAACCGTCTAAATATTTCAGATGGTCGCCAGGTTGGATTTTTATTTTTGTACTATTACATTAAGATTATTGTGTACGTGTGGTATTCAAACTTCAATCGCATGATTAGAACACAAGAAGTAAAAACGAGATTTTAAAATTACGCACAGCAGCCATCTTGTGATTATGCAAACAATTGAAATAAATTAGATGCCAGTGGATCAACATTTGTATAAGCATTTAACGTGCAACGTTTCACGACACTCGGATAGTTAATTCGCGAGAAACGTCCATTTAAATATTTATACTTCGCGACGCCGCCATGTTGGATTTGTGCTCACCAGGTTACTGAAAGTCCTATAGGTGAACATATGTCCATAGTCTCTATGAACATTAAAAAATTCAGTTTGGTTGCTGTAAAAGATTCATAGATATTGAGAACCGTCTAAATATTTCAAAAGCTCGCCATTTAGGATTGTTATATGTATAGGCCATAGAGTTATGTACCATTCAAGGACAATTATTGCCTAGGTTCATTATTCAAACTTTCACTTCGATCGCATGATTACGACACAAGAAATTAAAACTTAATTTTGAAACTTCACACAGCCGCCATTTTGAGGTTATGTAAACAATTGAATTAAATTAGATGGCAGTGCATTACAAGCTGCAGAATCATGTTCGTTTTGTACTTTACAGGTTTATGAAATATACATAGGTAAACTTGTATCAGTACCCTTTATCACCGTATAAAATTGCAGGGTGATATCTGTAATAGTTTCGGCGATATAGAATGTCAGTGAAATATTTCGCACAGCCGCCATTATGAGGTTATGTAAACAATTGAACTAAATTAGACTCCAGTGCATTACAATGTGTATAAACATTTGCTGTACCAAGTTTAATCACATTTGAATAGTAAAATCGCGAGGAAAGTCTATTTAAAAGTCTCAACTTCGCTTGGCCGCCATGTTGGTTTTATAGTCAACAGGTTTTTGGAAGTCTCATAGGTGAACTTCTAGTAGTGCCCTTTATCACCGTACAAAATTGCAGGGCGATATCGGTAATAGCTTCGGAGATATTGAATGCTAGTGAAATAGTTCGCACAGCCGCCATGTTGGATTGGTGAGACGTAACAAAATTTGAAGGGCACGGTCGAGGTCGCCGGGAATAGTGCTATGAACTCCCGAGTTTCATTGAAATCGCTCCAGCCGTTTAGATTTTATTAGTGGGGGGGGGGGGGGCACACACACACCTCACACACACGCACACACACTCACACACACACGGACAAAAGGTGATCTCATAAGCCTATTTTTTCAAAATTGAAAATACGCTAAAAATGGCAACCAACAGCATTAGGAAAAACAAGATGTTCAGTAAAGAACATATAGCCTACTTTCTCCTAAATGCATGGGTATTGTTATAACACTTTGTCCTTTTCAAGGAGTATAATTGAATGTTGGTTGTAGTAGCCTAGCTTGTTGAAATACAACGTGCTATAGGGATATTAAACATGAATATGAGGTGCCCTTTGCTAGTGTTACCTCTGTAAAAATTTCATTCAATTTGGTTTCACCGTGTTTGAATTGATATGGGGAATGGATTTGCACACATACGTGGCTGCTATTTTCAAACTATTGGGCTGATGACCTTGTAGTCAGTCATAAGATGCTTTCCACAATAGGCAAGTTGTTGCAAAATCTGGTAGAGATCAAATGATTAGGATGTCGTAATTTGATTTAAGCTTTTAACATTTGGGTGGCCGTCATTCCGTTTCCGTCAAGATTGCGGCGATATAAACATGACACTGAGGTACCCTTTGCTAGTGATACCTCTGTACCAAATTTCGTTCAATTCCGTTTCACCGTTTTTGAATTGATAGAGGGAATCGATTTGCACACATCCTTGGCCGCCATCTGCAAACTATTGGACTGATGATCTTGCAGTTTGGTCAGAATATGTTTCCCTCATAAAGGTATATTGTTGCAAAATTTGGTAGAGACTAGATTGTTAGGTTGGTCGTAATTAGATTTAAGCTTTTAACATTTGGGTGGCCGCGATCACGTTTCCGTCAAGATGGCGGCGATATAAAACATGACACTGAGGTGCCCTTTGCTAGTGCTACCTCTGTATCAATTTTCGTTCCATTCGGTTTCACCGTGTTCGAATTAATAAGGGGAATCGATTTTCACACAAAGATGGCCGCCATCCGCAAACTATTAGGCTAATGACCAATTAGTTCGGTCAAAGGATGCTCCCTCCATAAAGGTATGTTGTTGCAAAATTTGGTAGAGATCGGATGATTAGGTTAATCGTAATTTGATTTAAGCTTTGAACATTTGTGTGGCCGCCATTACGTTCCCGTCAAGATGGCGGCGATATAAAACATGACACTGAGGCGCCCTTTGCTAGTGCTACCTCTGCACCAAATTTCGTTCCATTCGGTTTCACCGTGTTGGAATTAATAGGGGGAATCGATTTTGACACAAAGATGGCTGCCATCCGCAAACTATTAGGCTCATGACCTATTAGTTTGGTAAAAGGATGCTCCCCTCATAAAGGTATGTTGTCGCAAAATTTGGTAGAGATCGGATGATTAGGTTAGTCGTAATTTGATTTATGCTTTGAACATTTGGGTGGCCGCCATTACGTTTCCGTCAAGATGGCGGCGATATAAAACATGACACTGAGGTGTCCTTTGCTAGTGCTACCTTTGTACCAAATTTCGTTCAATTCGGGTTCACCGTGTTCAAATTGATAGGCGGGGGGCAGACATTCAGAGTACACTCACTCACACGCACAGACTCACAGACAGACAGACAGACACACACACACACACACAGACACACAATTTTTCGCCCTGTGTTGATCTCATAAGTCTACTTTCAGTTTTTGCAAAAATCGAAAGTAGTCTAATACGATAAAATGTGCTTTCCCCGACACGGCCAATAAACCTGGACCAGCAGAAATACATGAGTGGATTCAGTACACCCTAAAACTCAACGTGGACCAATTAGAAGCCATTCAACTCGACAACCTGGAAACTGCTGTTTTCATCAAGTTCACCAGCAAACTACTGATGGAGAAGGTCCTCAACAGTACCAACGGAAAATCCCAGGTCGGAAATTTAATGGCTCTATCTATATCTGAGGTAAATATAACATGTGCGGATATTGACAGCAAACTAATCCGAATTATGAACCTTCCCATTGAACTGCCGAATGAACGGATAATGTCGTACTTGAGTAAGTACGGGAAGGTTCGTGAAATTAGAAACGAGAGATGGTCCGCTACCTACCTATTCAATATTTTAAGTGGCATTCGGGCTATGCGGATTGAACTAAAAACTGCAATTCCACCCATTATTTCTATAGATGGCTACAAAGCACAGGTGGTCTATGATGGACAACCTCGATCATGCTTCTATTGTAATGCCACAGACCACTTTCGACAGGAATGCCCAGTGAGGCGCGGTGAAACTGAAAACAAAACCGGCCCTAAGCTTCTCAGTGAAATTGTAGCCAACAAGGAAAGTGACATTGCCTCGACTGCCTTATCGGCACCTTGTTCATCTAACGTCAGTATTCCTCCCGAACAACCTGCCCCACTTGATACGTCAGCTGTAGTACAAGACACAAAGGACGTGTCGCCTTCTCACTCCACCGCCTTATCGCCGCAACAAGCTGGGTCATTGCCCGCCACTAGTAAACAACAACATACTCCCGCCTTACAACAGGAACTCCACTTACAGCCAGCGTTGCCACCTGCGACCGCTACTGGCCAATACACCAAAGGCAGTCAAGGTAGGACGTCCACTTCTCTAGTTTCTACAACTGACCAGAAACCTGACACCAGCACTGCCAGCCCTGAAGCGGTCACAGATGGCGTGACCTCAGGAGAAAGTGCTACCAGTATGGAAGCCTCAAACCTGTCCATATTTAGTTGTGAACCACCGACCGCTGGTATACAATGGTCGGATGAAATAGAAGACGACCCCTCCAGCCACATGGATACAGAAGAGATGGGGTCACGGGACCAGGGGATCATGGACAACAATGAACTAACTCCTAAAGAACAGGCACCTTTGAAAACCACCTCCAAAGCTAAAACAATCCGGGCGTCAAAAGAGGGAACGCACAAGCTTTATGCGGGTGTCAGGGACCCCCGACTACAAGGCGGGAAGTCGAGCGACAAGCGTTAAAGACCAAACCCACTCCATCTTGTTTATATTGGTAAGAAACATGTCTATCTATCTGACGATGTTGTTGACATATACTCTTATGACACTCAATGTAAATTGCATTCAAAATGCTAGTAAACAGTCGCTCTTACGCAACCTCATTCGAGACCAAGATGTGGATATTGTTCTGTTGCAAGAAGTGGCTACTGAAGACCTCCTTACCATTACTGGATACGACAAAATAGTTAATGTCAATGAGCACAAACGTGGTACTGCCCCCGTAATTTGAATTATATTGAGACCACGATGGCTGTATTGGCAAATATGAGTAAAGTTATGAATGTCATAGTTATGACGTGGATATTCATGACGTAGGCACGGATGACGTATACTTCATGTAAGTAGGCTGATTGAGCTGAGATTCTTGGTGACGTCATGATTTTGTTCGAGAAAGATCTTAGATTTACGACGCAGTCGCAGGAAACAAGGTATTGTGCTAAGGAAGAAGCTACGCTATTGGAGGAGAGACTCGAACCAATGAACGATAGTTTGGAAGGAAGACGGAGATTGCTGAAACTACGATATTTAATTACTTTTGGCATGCAGAATTGTGGAAATCTATTTTCAGTTATGGCATTGATTTGGAATTTTGAAGAAATTAATTTTGGGTTTTTGAAATTTGAAAATCCGTCAAGTATAGCCAAAGTTAAAACTTCTAGCAATGACGCAGCAACAGGCTATGGAAGGGATGGATACGCCCCTTAAGAAGTTGATAAAAGGTCGTGCACAGGAGAGAGGAGCTCTCAGATCTCATATGTCAGATCGCATATATATTTCTGGTGATATATAGTTATTTTCAAGTGATTCAGTGAAGTAAGTTGTCTTTAGCGTGGTTAAAGCCCGGCGCATCGAACGAACTCGGAGCAGTTCCATTTTACGCTGCTCGAAACTAGGTGAAGTTGAAACGCTCACATTAACGTTTCCACCAGTCAAGATATCAAGCGCTAACTTCAGCCTTTATTATAGTTCTATTGGGCAGTACAACATTGAGGTGTGTACAAGATTTGAACAATTTCACAGTTATACTTCGAAAGATATTGGAACTTTAAGGCTGCCAACAAAAGTGATTTTCTCGCCACATGAGAAACACTTTTAAAATTCCACATTATACACTACGGCTGACACGTGGAGTGCAACAGTGATATTGGAGAATACGTTTGCTATTACAACGATACATTCGACTATGGAACATTATAAGCTTGCAGTGCTTTCGATGATTATAACAGTAGTTGAGATGGAAGGCTAAGGCTTTAATGCAATTGGGACATATATCGTTGGAGTAAAGTAACAGCATGGAACTTCGTTAATCGTCTTTCTACAAAAGCGAGCATGTAGTGAACATCCAACTACACTCATGCATCGTGAATCCATCGCTGAATTATACCAGATAACAGTGGAAATATTTTCATACTCCACAACTATGAATATTTCTGCGGAAATAACTACAATGAATTCATGGCGAATTCCTGCAAGAACTTCAGGGAACTTTCAAGAGAGGCCAGGGTTGTCCCGGCGCACAAAGAAGAGTTTTGCCAGAAGGATGTTTTTCGTATCCACGGAGCAGTGCAATTTCCGGAGAAGGAAGCAGTTCGATTCTCCGAGGACGCTGATTCCAGTTTCGAGGACGGAGCACATCTTTACGCTGGTGAAATGGAACCAACAGCAGTTTTCTTTGAAAACTTTCCTCTGGAACTTCAATCAACAGATAAGGTAGTCGTGAACGTTTCTTGTATTATTTGAGTCTTGTAGCGATATCTGAGCAACCATTCTTCCCATATTTTCTGTCCTATCTTTTGCCCCATTTTCTTGATTGATATTTCTGTACTCAGTACACTTCGATGATTTATGCCTTTTTCTTCGATTTTTGAGACATTGCTATGTCATTGGCATACTTAATAATTTTGGATCAGTTGAGACTGATATTAGATTCTTTCAGTAATTTGCATATTTTTGTAGTCACGATTTGACTGTAACGTTAACGATTTGGTATGGCAGATTTGAATTCAGACAGCGTGTCATTTTATTAAAGTAATTCTATTCAGTAAATTACTTTGACCAATTTTCTGTCATCCTCAAGAAAGAAGAATGATTAAAATATTTTAGAGCGTTAAAATCTATTACGATATCGACGATCTTTGAAATACTAGTCGTCTTATGAACATGATTGCAACATAGACATTTACCATTGCATTATAGACAATTTTATGAAATATGAACGTTGATTACAATTTATTGAATACACTATAGTAATGAACATTTGATAGGAGTTTTTCTCAATTCTAGATTGGAACAATAATGTTTGCATTCCACAGTCTAATTGTATTCTATTCGACTATTTTGCAGTTTAGATGAACTTTGTTTGAAGATAGTATTTTTATACTGCGTTACTTTGAAGATGTTAATCTCAATTTTGATAGACCAGGCAGGAGTGTCTAATCGTATTTGCTATTAAATTTATTTGTGATTGGCAAATTTTTACTTCATATCGATTCATGAATGAAACCCACGAAGGTTAAATAATAACAGTCATTATTACAATTGATGAATATAAGAATTTTTAAAGAGGAACAATGGATGTATAATCGTTAGTTCAGTGGACGTGCAAAAGTCGCTGTTGAATAATGCCCTTGAATAATGAAGGAGGTTCCCACAATAATTAATGAAGTTGATGAATTTATAAGTGGAGGATTTTTGTGTGTAGTTTGGAAGATTTTTATGCCATATATATGAAGATATATGATGAATTTTGGGCCAATTTTTGTGCAATTTTGTGCGTTATAAGCGAAGTATTTTCCCGCTGATTGTATTGTTCTTGTTCTTTGAAAGTTATTCATAGGAAGATACTGTTAAAATTAACAAGAGTGTTAAATAATTTGAGATAAAGATTTTGAATGGAGGTTACCGTCACAAATATTAATAATTATTATTAAACCTTATTAAACCTGAATTTGACAGTTAAATATAACTAACCTTCATTGGTCGATTATATCATCACGATTTGAGTAATTATCAACCGGATAAACGTGTGGTTTAATGTATTTCTTGTATAAATAATATAAACAATATAACATTGTAAAATAATTTTGTAAAAATCTTTGATAATAATTTGAAATGATAGTGATTAATACAGGCGTGTATAAAATTTTCAATTGTCATTGGACATTGTTATAAACAATTTTATTATTGTTATAAATAATTAATGAACTTTTGTTATTAACATTTAGAGGTTTGTTTTTATACTCTAAACAACGCAAGTTAAGCAAGTGGTTTGAACAAATAATCATGATTTGGGATTGTTGGAGTAATCCACTGGTGTTTGAATGAAGCATGTAAGACATTTGCGTGATAATATTTCAGTTGAGATGTGAACATTTACGTATTTGAAAAGGAGAGCCAAGCTCTGAGGTAACACGCTTATGCTAGGGTTGAACGAACGGGAGTCCGCTTTGACAATGCAGGTGTATTGCAGCTGGCCCGGACAACTGTGTTACAGAGGCCAAGGACGTTCCATAATAGCCTTGTGGCTATAAATAAAATGTAAAGTATATAAACACGCAAAACAATTGATATATGTGTCTCATCCCAAATCCCGTTTCCATCCCCAGTGCATTATTATTTTACGTTGCTATGAGCTTGAGAAAGCTGAAACATTATATGTAGAGAATACAGGTCCTACAGGAGGACATGGTTATGTGGTCAATGGCTTCTGATTGCCACGTTGATTTTTTTTTTTTTTTTGTTAAATCATTCTTTATGTGAAATAAATTATTGTGCAGTTTAAAGTTTCTCGTCTTCGTTCTGGTTCATTTTAAAATATCATGGTGGAGGTTATTGTGTGGGCATACTTTTAAGTGATCCAGTTGACAACCCAGTCCCCGAGATAAATTTAAGAGGTAAGTAAAGGTAAGTATGAACCCCCGTATATTTTGGTGTGTTCCACAATAATTTTCTTGTTAACTATTGTGCTCTAATCTCGATAGTATCTGTCAGTGCCATTTTCATTGATGTAGCTGTGCCGGTGCGTTTGATTATTGGCAATCCGATTGAGGGGGCGGATATCTGACAGCCTACTATCCGGATATCGGATACAGTAGGATTGGCGACCCTAAAACGTGGGGCTCGTTCTACAAAACTGGATTACCAAGTAGGATTGGCGCCGCAATTCGGTGGGGCACGATCAGCAAAACATTGGATTACCAAGTTATTGCAGTAGAATTGACACCGCAATTTTTGTGGAGTGTTCGAATAACATTGGATTACCAAGTTATCGATGTCAAAGGGATTGTGAAGACTCAAATAAAGAGGTTGATTCTTTGTTAGATGTCTTAGCCAATTGTAGAATTTGAGAGTGTGATTATATAGGAATAAATGTTGTGTTGTATTAGGAAAATTACACTCAAAGAAGATCAGATCTTATACAACTTGAGAGAGGTTAAATAGGCTGGAAACTTAGAAAAATCGCCTATGATCTGGAATCTTATTTTATTTGACCGGCTTATGACATGTATAGTCATATTAAAGATAAAATTAAACTATTTGGATTATAAATATAAATTATTTGTGTTAGGATATTTTAAAATGAACCAAAGAAACTTGAACATGTGCTTGAGTTTATTTCAACATGAAGTGTCTACGAAGGTTAATTATAAGGTAATTATAAGTTAGATTTAAGACAGAAAATTGCTCAAAACTTATATATGGTGAAAAATGTTGCTCAGATGTTGTTATTTTGCTCTGTTTGATGTATGTCCCTAAAGCAGTTTATTATTGAAATAGTATTGAAATGGCAGATGAGAGTATGAGAATGATGTTAGAGGAGTTGAAAGCTAGCATGAATGAAAGTGCTAGGGAGATGAAAGCTAGCATGAATGAAAGCATAAGCAGATGCTGGATGAAAATCTGAAAGTTCTTCAGACCAGTTCTGCAAACTTAGAAAATAATATGTCGCGTTTACAGATCAATACCCAGGGAATCGAGAATGCTGTAACTGACATGCGCACAGACGTGTCTAATGTCCATAAAGATTTATCCAATGTGCATAAAGATGTGTCTGATGTTAAAAATGATGTGTCTAAGGTACAAAAAGATCTTACCATGTTGAATCTTGATGTTGCTAATGTCCGGGGTGATATTTCATGTGCTAGAGCTGAAGTGATTGTTGTAAGGAATGATGTTGCTACTGTACAAGACAAAGTAGAAGAAGTTCAAAGAGAGGTTAGTAATGTTCGAACTGATGTGTCAAATGTTCAAGTAGACATCAATAATATTCATTCAGATGTTAACGATATGCAAAGCGATATCAATAAAATACAAGTAGAAGTCAATACTGTTTTTGTAGACATTGCTAAAGTTCAGACTGATGTTAACAAAGTTAGGGAGGAAATTGAAACTTCAAAAACACTTTGTACTCGTAACATTAGTGCATTAACAACTCGATTAGTTGACGAGTCTGTTAGGACAACGGCTTCTTTAGCTGGTTTAAAATACGATGTAGAGGTCATGAGAACCCAAGTATTAGATCACAATCGTTTACTTAAGGAGGACATCGAAGTAGATATTGCAGAAATGTTAACTGCAAATGTAACAGTGTGGAAAGATGAATGGAACAGGTCAAGTGGGGAACATGTAGATCAGATTCAGGAACGAATTGAAATAAATCTTGCCAGTACACAAGTAGACATTAATAACGAAGTAGTTCAGATTAGGAAAGACTTGAATGTAAGGATGGATTCGCTATGCGAAAAGCAGGTAGAGGATAGAACTCAAATAGGTCAGGACGTGCAAGCATTAAAAACTGCGTTAGAGGAACAGATTCATAAGGTTGTCTCTGATGTTAATGAAACTACGAGCAAGCTGCAGAATTTGAAACTAGGAGAAGCTAGCATGATGGAAACCTATAAGGAAGAGTTGATTAGGAAAGTCATCACGGAAATCACAGACAAGGATACCGAAGGATTGACTGGTGAAGAGGAGAGAAATTACGTGAGAAGAGGTCACCTTACTACAGAAGAGAGAGATATTAGTCCTGAGGAACGTATATCCAGATTCAGGGAAGAAGAAGAGGATCGGAATATTGAACCCGAATGGAAGTATCGTGATAGTGGGAGGAATTATATGGATTCATATCCGAGAAATGTGACAGTCATCCGGAATTTTGAAGACAAACCTCAAAAATTTAGCAACACTGATAGTCTCACACCGATCGAATATATCAGGAATCTTAAAGACTACTTCATAGAAGCCCACATTCCTAGAGAGAGAGAGATGAGAATCGTAGAAAGATTTCTAGCTGGAGGACCCCTCGAATGGTTTAGAGCATTTCGGTACACTTTCAGCAATTTTGACGAATTTGCAGAGGCACTGATTAAACGATTCTGGTCAATAGAAGCTCAGAATTCATTAAGAGCTGAGGTATACTCGAGGAAGTATTCAGGTACTCTTCCAACACGGTACGCTGATTGCTTCACGAGTCAACTATCACGCTTGAGATTTTTGCAACCCCCATTGTCAACAGAGCAGTTGATAGATGCGATTTCACGTATGCTGCCTGTGGAGGTAAGAAGACTGATCATATCGTCAAACATTAGAGATTTGACAAGTATGGACGAATTGTTGAGAAGGCTTGACTATACGAGTCCAATGCCAAATTTGGTACAAAAAGGTCAGAGGCACGAATTCAAAGACGTTAATACGGTCTACATGGATCAAGTGCAACAAACTGATAAGCCTGAGGAAGGAAAAACTGAAAATGTAGGTCCTCACAGGAATAATTATTTCCGCAACCACAGATCCCAAGGTTACCGTCCATATCAGCAAAGACGAGGCTGGAATAATAATAGAGGGAATTACAACAACGGAAGAGGTAGATACTACAACAATGGTTATAATAGAAATTATAACAGAAATAACCAGTACCAGAATCAGAATCAGAATTCTCAAGGTCAGGTTATGACACCCGACAAGTATCAAGAAAGAGAGAAAGAAAGTCAGCAATATCTGAAGGAATTACGAGAAAAGGAAGCTGAAAATCAAAAGAAAAGACAGGATGTAGTGATCGATCCTGGTCCTTCTACAAGTCAGCAGGGGAACTTTGAGATTGGTAACACAAAAAAAAACGCCGATTTCTCAACTACAGTGAGAAACCATGAATACATTGCCACACCACACCTGATTACCATTAACGAAATTTACGAAGTAACTGATGAGGATTTATTAGAAGAGAGGGGAATCGTCAAAGAGGAAAGACCATGTGCATTACCTATTATTTCTGTACTGATAGATGGCCAACAGTATAAAGCTCTTATGGATACTGGTGCAATTATTTCTATCATTTCTGATGAATGCTATCAAAGTCTGTTAAAAGGAGAAAACATGACAGTTTTACCTGTTTCTACCGTCAAAGTGAGAGGAATTTTCCAAGACAAGGCAGTGAAATGCAAGATCCAAGTGCTGTCGAACTTTGAAATTAATGGAAGGAATTATGAACAGATCTTTATTGTGAATAACAAGATCCATTTCGATATTGTGCTAGGAATCGATTTTATATCGAAAGTTGGAGCCATTATTGACATGAAGAATAGGGTTATTAGCTTTAATGATGGGTACATGATCACAGAAGAGATCGAAGAACAGGACGTGAAAAACAGTCTGGAGATAGACCTTAGGGAAGAAATTTTAAATACCATTATTAACGACGTAGAGAATATAACAGAAACACCCAGTAGAAAAACTGAAGGATTTGAAGAAATTCAGGGGGAATTTGAAGATTTGATAAAGGAATTCCAAGATATTTTTGATGAAAAGCCTGGATTGATTAAAGACTATAAGTATAAGATAAGGCTGACCGATGAAACCCCTTACCAAAAGAGAATATACCCCATACCTGAGAAATACTATCAAGAAGTACGAGGGTTGATCAGAAAAATGGAGGTAGACGGTATTATTAAAAAAACAGGCGTCGTCTTACATAAACCCCATCACTGTAGTGAAGAAAAGTAATGGTCAGATACGTCTTTGTCTCGATGCTCGGACCATCAACTTGAAGATTCTTCCAGAAAATGACCGACCACCTAAGATCAGAGATCTGCTTAGAAAGTTCAAAGGGAGAGCATGTTTCAGTGTTCTTGACTTGACATCTTCATTTTACCAAGTTCAACTGGAGGAAGAAAGTATGCAGTACACTGGATTCCTATTTGACCAGACGTCATGGGTCTTTGTGAGAATGCCTTTTGGAATGGTCAACAGTGGACCAGCACTCATTCGAGCACTTGATAGCAAGCTCACTGACGAAGTAAAGGAGAATGTAATCTGCTACATTGACGATTTAATTGTATCTTCACCCAACGCCGCAGAACATTTAGTGCACTTGAGAAAGTTGTTTGAAAATTTAAGGGAGGCCAATATCAAGGTCAATTTTGGAAAATGTCAATTCTTGAAGAAGGAGATCAATTACTTGGGGCATACCATTGATAAAGGTGGATATCATCCAAACATGCAGAAAGTTGATGCGATCACTAGATTCCCAAAGCCAACTAATGTGAAACAAGTCAGAGAATTTGTAGGCGCTTGCCAATTCATTAGCAGCCACTGTCCGAGATACTCTGAAATTATGGCTCCTCTGTATGATGTACTCAAGAAAAATAATAGATGGAAATGGAGTACCGCAGCAGACGAGGCTTTTGAGAAAGCGAAGGAGATGCTCAGAAACAACGTCAAACTGGAGTACCCAGACTTTGAGAAGGTGTTCTATATAGAGTCTGATACATCAAGAATAGGCATTAGTGCAGTCTTATACCAAAAAGACGAGGCAGGCAACAAGCACTTCATTGCGTTCACTAGTCGGAAGTTAAAGAAACACGAGGAAAACTACTTTACGACAGAACTAGAAGCGTTAGCGTTTGTAACAGCTTTGCAAGCTTGGAAAAAAATGTTGCTGGGACATAAGGTTATCATTATTACAGATCACAAAGCACTTCAGTTTATGCTGCAAACTGACATGTCTAGTGATAGATTGACACGTTGGGCTTTGTTCACCCAACAGTTTAATGTCACTATCATCCATCAGCCTGGGAAAGATAACTTACTGGCTGATGCTTTATCACGTAACCCTATCAAAAATGTGCAGATACACCATGTACAATTGGAGCAGCAAGATCAAGAGACCGTTAGGAGGTTAGCCCGAATCGGTGTGTCACAGAAGAGACACGCTCCAATCAGGAAAATGTACAGGTTCCTTAAGGGTTACATGGACAATACTGATGTTGACTATGCAGCTACACAGAGAGATTCACGACACTTTGTCTTGAGTGGAGACATTGTATGTAAGTATGCTGACTCTGCGCTTACAAAGCTTCGAATAGTCGTGCCACCTAAACTTGTTGTCAATTTAGTGTGGGTAGCTCATCACGCAACTGGACATGCCGGTTTAGATAAAACTCTTGATACCCTTAAAGAGAGGTTTATTTGGACTAACATGCGTTCCAGCATTGCTAATGTCATTCGTTCATGTGATAAATGTCAAAGAGCAAAGTATGCTTCCGCTCTATTAAAAGGAAAACCTAAGGCTATGATTCCCTCTAAACCGAATGAACTCATGGCGACAGACATATTTGGTCCTTGTCCGAAGGGATATCAGGGTAATCAGTATCTGTTGGTTACCGTGGATGTCTTCTCAAAATTTGTAACAATGAGTCCCATGCAAAAAGCTAACACGAGGAACGTTGTAAGCAGACTGGAACATGCTGTATTTCCAAAAGCTGGTAAACCAGAATATCTACTTTCGGATCATGGAGCTCAGTTTACGTCCTTAGAATTTGCTGCAGATATGGAAAGGCTTGGTATTAAGCACATATTTTCAAGCGTGCGATATCCGGAATCGAATTCTTCGGAAAGATATATGGCTGCATTTTCGAAATTCTGTCGAATTTTCTGTCCGAATGATCATTCTGGTTGGGTGAGATTTGTACCCCTTATTGAGGAATGTCTAAATTCTACAGTGCAGGAGAGCACAGGAGAGGTGCCAATGAGACTTCATCTAGGAAGAAACCCAGAAAGGCCGTGGGATAATCTTTTTAACCACGTTCCTAGAGATCCCGACTTAGTAAGGCAGCAGAGAATAGACAGAGCGAAAGAACAACTCCAGAAAGCAGCACAAAAACGACTGAAAAGAGTAGCTGGAAAACGTTTTGGTGCTCCCTTAGAAATTGGAAATCTGGTATTATTACGCAGACCTGTCAAGGCTGACGTGGGTAAGAAAATCTATCCCAAGTTTGGAATAGTATTCATGGGTCCGTTCAGAATTACGAATGCTTATGGAAACAACTGTTATGAACTATACGATGATGAGAATAATGTCGTTTATGGCAAGTTCAATGCTGGGAACTTGAAGAAATATTATCCAAGAGTAAGCCAATTATAATTCAATTTCGTGTTCAAGTGAATTGATATATTTATAACACAGAGTTTAAAAACAATTTGCAACTGTTTTTAAAACGTGGTGAAGGGAGAATGCCCCCGTAATTTGAATTATATTGAGACCACGATGGCTGTATTGGCAAATATGAGTAAAGTTATGAATGTCATAGTTATGACGTGGATATTCATGACGTAGGCACGGATGACGTATACTTCATGTAAGTAGGCTGATTGAGCTGAGATTCTTGGTGACGTCATGATTTTGTTCGAGAAAGATCTTAGATTTACGACGCAGTCGCAGGAAACAAGGTATTGTGCTAAGGAAGAAGCTACGCTATTGGAGGAGAGACTCGAACCAATGAACGATAGTTTGGAAGGAAGACGGAGATTGCTGAAACTACGATATTTAATTACTTTTGGCATGCAGAATTGTGGAAATCTATTTTCAGTTATGGCATTGATTTGGAATTTTGAAGAAATTAATTTTGAGTTTTTGACATTTGAAAATCCGTCAAGTATAGCCAAAGTTAAAACTTCTAGCAATGACGCAGCAACAGGCTATGGAAGGGATGGATACGTCCCTTAAGAAGTTGATAAAAGGTCGTGCACAGGAGAGAGGAGCTCTCAGATCTCATATGTCAGATCGCATATATATTTCTGGTGATATATAGTTATTTTCAAGTGATTCAGTGAAGTAAGTTGTCTTTAGCGTGGTTAAAGCCCGGCGCATCGAACGAACTCGGAGCAGTATCAATTTTACGCTGCTCGAAACTAGGTGAAGTTGAAACGCTCACATTAACGTTTCCACCAGTCAAGATATCAAGCGCTAACTTCAGCCTTTATTATAGTTCTATTGGGCAGTACAACATTGAGGTGTGTAAAAGATTTGAACAATTTCACAGTTATACTTCGAAAGATATTGGAACTTTAAGGCTGCCAACAAAAGTGATTTTCTCGCCACATGAGAAACACTTTTAAAATTCCACATTATACACTACGGCTGACACGTGGAGTGCAACAGTGATATTGGAGAATACGTTTGCTATTACAACGATACATTCGACTATGGGTCATTATAAGCTTGCAGTGCTTTCGATGATTATAACAGTAGTTGAGATGGAAGGCTAAGGCTTTAATGCAATTGGGACATATATCGTTGGAGTAAAGTAACAGCATGGAACTTCGTTAATCGTCTTTCTACAAAAGCGAGCATGTAGTGAACATCCAACTACACTCATGCATCGTGAATCCATCGCTGAATTATACCAGATAACAGTGGAAATATTTTCATACTCCACAACTATGAATATTTCTGCGGAAATAACTACAATGAATTCATGGCGAATTCCTGCAAGAACTTCAGGGAACTTTCAAGAGAGGCCAGGGTTGTCCCGGCGCACAAAGAAGAGTTTTGCCAGAAGGATGTTTTTCGTATCCACGGAGCAGTGCAATTTCCGGAGAAGGAAGCAGTTCGATTCTCCGAGGACGCTGATTCCAGTTTCGAGGACGGAGCACATCTTTACGCTTGTGAAATGGAACCAACAGCAGTTTTCTTTGAAAACTTTCCTCTGGAACTTCAATCAACAGATAAGGTAGTCGTGAACGTTTCTTGTATTATTTGAGTCTTGTAGCGATATCTGAGCAACCATTCTTCCCATATTTTCTGTCCTATCTTTTGCCCCATTTTCTTGATTGATATTTCTGTACTCAGTACACTTCGATGATTTATGCCTTTTTCTTCGATTTTTGAGACATTGCTATGTCATTGGCATACTTAATAATTTTGGATCAGTTGAGACTGATATTAGATTCTTTCAGTAATTTGCATATTTTTGTAGTCACGATTTGACTGTAACGTTAACGATTTGGTATGGCAGATTTGAATTCAGACAGCGTGTCATTTTATTAAAGTAATTCTATTCAGTAAATTACTTTGACCAATTTTCTGTCATCCTCAAGAAAGAAGAATGATTAAAATATTTTAGAGCGTTAAAATCTATTACGATATCGACGATCTTTGAAATACTAGTCGTCTTATGAACATGATTGCAACATAGACATTTACCATTGCATTATAGACAATTTTATGAAATATGAACGTTGATTACAATTTATTGAATACACTATAGTAATGAACATTTGATAGGAGTTTTTCTCAATTCTAGATTGGAACAATAATGTTTGCATTCCTCAGTCTAATTGTATTCTATTCGACTATTTTGCAGTTTAGATGAACTTTGTTTGAAGATAGTATTTTTATACTGCGTTACTTTGAAGATGTTAATCTCAATTTTGATAGACCAGGCAGGAGTGTCTAATCGTATTTGCTATTAAATTTATTTGTGATTGGCAAATTTTTACTTCATATCGATTCATGAATGAAACCCACGAAGGTTAAATAATAACAGTCATTATTACAATTGATGAATATAAGAATTTTTAAAGAGGAACAATGGATGTATAATCGTTAGTTCAGTGGACGTGCAAAAGTCGCTGTTGAATAATGCCCTTGAATAATGAAGGAGGTTCCCACAATAATTAATGAAGTTGATGAATTTATAAGTGGAGGATTTTTGTGTGTAGTTTGGAAGATTTTTATGCCATATATATGAAGATATATGATGAATTTTGGGCCAATTTTTGTGCAATTTTGTGCGTTATAAGCGAAGTATTTTCCCGCTGATTGTATTGTTCTTGTTCTTTGAAAGTTATTCATAGGAAGATACTGTTAAAATTAACAAGAGTGTTAAATAATTTGAGATAAAGATTTTGAATGGAGGTTACCGTCACAAATATTAATAATTATTATTAAACCTTATTAAACCTGAATTTGACAGTTAAATATAACTAACCTTCATTGGTCGATTATATCATCACGATTTGAGTAATTATCAACCGGATAAACGTGTGGTTTAATGTATTTCTTGTATAAATAATATAAACAATATAACATTGTAAAATAATTTTGTAAAAATCTTTGATAATAATTTGAAATGATAGTGATTAATACAGGCGTGTATAAAATTTTCAATTGTCATTGGACATTGTTATAAACAATTTTATTATTGTTATAAATAATTAATGAACTTTTGTTATTAACATTTAGAGTTTTGTTTTTATACTCTAAACAACGCAAGTTAAGCAAGTGGGTTGAACAAATAATCATGATTTGGGATTGTTGGAGTAATCCACTGGTGTTTGAATGAAGCATGTAAGACATTTGCGTGATAATATTTCAGTTGAGATGTGAACATTTACGTATTTGAAAAGGAGAGCCAAGCTCTGAGGTAACACGCTTATGCTAGGGTTGAACGAACGGGAGTCCGCTTTGACAATGCAGGTGCATTGCAGCTGGCCCGGACAACTGTGTTACAGAGGCCAAGGACGTTCCATAATAGCCTTGTGGCTATAAATAAAATGTAAAGTATATAAACACGCAAAACAATTGATATATGTGTCTAATCCCAAATCCCGTTTCCATCCCCAGTGCATTATTATTTTACGTTGCTATGAGCTTGAGAAAGCTGAAACATTATATGTAGAGAATACAAGTCCTACAGGAGGACATGGTTATGTGGTCGATGGCTTCTGATTGCCACGTTGATTTTTTTTTGTTAAATCATTCTTTTTGTGAAATAAATTATTGTGCAGTTTAAAGTTTCTCGTCTTCGTTCTGGTTCATTTTAAAATATCATGGTGGAGGTTATTGTGTGGGCATACTTTTAAGTGATCCAGTTGACAACCCAGTCCCCGAGATAAATTTAAGAGGTAAGTAAAGGTAAGTATGAACCCCCGTATATTTTGGTGTGTTCCACAATAATTTTCTTGTTAACTATTGTGCTCTAATCTCGACAGTATCTGTCAGTGCCATTTTTATTGATGTAGCTGTGCCGGTGCGTTTGATTATTGGCAATCCGATTGAGGGGGCGGATATCTGACAGCCTACTATCCGGATATCGGGTACAGTACAGCCATCTATATAAAGGATCATATACCATATGCGGCTCCAGTCCTGTTAGTCAACTCAGGCGGACTCAGAATCCGTATTCGAGATATTTGATTGTCAATGTATATGCTCCCTCTGGTTCGCAGGCCAGGATACAACGCCGGCTCTTTTATACCACAGATATTCTCCCCCTTCTTCATAATCATACAGGCAATATAATCCTCGGTGGGGATTTTAACGCAGTGTTATCGCCCAAAGACCAAAGTGGCCAATTTCAGGGCTGCCCTGCGTTATCTGCTTTAATACAAGGGTTACGCTTAAAAGACACATGGGAACTGAAGCCATCGGGGTCAGCCGGTTACACTCACTACTACCATAATGGTGCTTCTCGACTGGATAGGATATATGTCAGCGGGGAATTGAAGGAACACGTGAGGGAAACAGATGTTTGCCCGGTGGAGTTTTCCAACCATTGTTCGTATCTGTGCAAGATTCGCCAACCAGAATTGGGACCTCGGCGTGGGAGACGATCATGGAGGTTAAATGATTCTATTCTGACACACTTGGACTTGAAAGATAGCTTTGCCACTGAATGGCATAACTGGAAACGCCACATTCACCGGTTTCAAGATACTCTTGAGTGGTGGTTGAAGTATGCGAAACCCAGAGCTGTTAGGTTATTGAAGGCATACAGTGCCGAGAGAAGACGCCACATCCATCAGACGACAGATTTCTACTATAAATGTTTACGACAGTTATACAATGAAGACCCTACCAACCCTAATACATATCGCAGAATAAAGAAAATCCGAGCGCAGCTCCTCACGCTGCAGCGCAAAGCAATGGAAGGACTCAAACTTAAAGCACAAGATCATCAAAATCTGGCTTCAGAGGCACCCTCCATTCATCATTTTATACGGGCGTGCCGTAAAGGCCGTCAGAAATACATCAACCGTATTGCGACACCTGAGGGACAAATGGTGACTAGTCATACCTTAATCACAGAAACGGTAGAGAACTTCTTTCAGTCCTTGTATACCGACGACTCCCCAGTCCCACATCACTACCAGCATCCGTTCTTCGATGGTGTACGAGGAAGACTTTTGCACAGAGAACAAGAGTGCTTGACCTAGGACATCACCGCCGAAGAGATATATACCTCCATACTCCACAGTGCGCCGAACAAGAGTCCTGGTCCTGATGGCCTGGGGAGGGCTTTCTACATGACGTTTTGGACCACCATTCGCGATGAACTTACAGCAGTAGTGAATGATGCTTGTCGTCCTGGACGAAGCATAGGCACCCTGAAAGAAGGCCTGGTGGTATTAGTCCCAAAAATTACACAACCAACACAGCTCAGTGACTTTCGCCCACTGACGCTTTTAAACTTTGACTACAAGATCTTCACGAAATGTATGAAAACGAGACTTCAGGCCTTTATGGAGGACGCCACATCCCGCCACCAATCGGGTGGGGTACCAGGCAGGTGCATTATCAACACTACCTGTGCTATTCGCGATGTCATTAGTGAGTCGCTGGTCAGTAATAAGAATAAACTGTTATTATCACTGGATTTTGACCATGCCTTTGATAGAGTAAACCCTAACTACATCCTTGCGACCCTTCAATCTATTGGTTTCGATATGCGGTTTATTGCCCTCGTGGGTAAAATTCTCCGTGGTGGATCTTCAAAAGTGAACATAAATGGGTATTTCACACGACCTCTCCTCATTCATCGTGGAGTCAGGCAAGGGTGTCTGATATCCATGCTTCTTTTTGTTCTATCCCTGGAACCTCTTCTTTGTAATCTCCACTCATCTTTCACTGGCACGGAGATCAGTATTTTTGCGTATGCGGATGATGTCACTCTTGTGGTGGATCGAACCGCTGACATGCAGCAATTGTTCACGGACCTTGATGTGTACGGGAGATATTCTGGTGCGCGGCTAAACCGACGAAAAACAAAGGCGATGTGGATTGGGAAATTGGACCGCGTCTAAGGTGTTCTCCCGGCATGGGTAACAATAGCCTCAGAACTCAAAATATTGGGCATATCTTTCTTGAATAGTGTGCACCAAATGATTAAAAAGAACTGGGACGTTGCCCTACATCAGTGCGTGGTGTCTTGCGACAAGTGCGGTACCGCTCCTTCCTCTTAAACCAACGAACAATGTACGTGAATATGTTCAGCTTAAGTAAAATATGGTATCTCAGTCAAATTCTTCCCATGCCAAGGATGGTGGGTACACGTATTATTTCCGCCGTAGGATGGTTTATTTGGCAAGGAGCTCTGTTACGTCTTTCCCGCAGCATATTATCATTGCATATATCCCAGGGAGGTCTGGGACTCATTGACGTCGAAAAGAAAGCTAGAACTTTATTCCTCAAACGACACCTTCAACTGCTTACAGGCTTCGGGACCGATGAGTCACATAACTTCCTACGGAGATGGTGTAGTCCCCATGACTGCTCGAACCCACCAGCTTATTATGATATCAATCATCATGCACCCCATATCCGGTATCTGAGAGTTGAATTAAGCTACGTGCCACAAGACATCATCTGGTCTACAGATATCTCCACTAAAAAGCTGTATCGTTCTCTCTTGGCACAACAGTATGTTGCCCCCAGAATTATGAAATCCGCATTGATCGTCAACTGGAATCGAGTCTGGAGGAATGTCTCCAATCGCATTCTTCCCAGCGCAGCGAAGGAAAGTTGGTATAAAGTAATACATGACCTTATACCAACTAACAGCAGACTCCATCGTATTCACATGGTGGAGACCGCCTTATGCACTTCATGTTCCAATCAGGATACAATCCTGCACCGATTTACGCAGTATGATCCGATTCGATCGACCTGGAACCGCTTCACCCGGGTCCTGAATAGCTTCAAGAACTGTCCTACTACCTACATCACTCCTGAATGGGTGATCCGCCCAACATTTAGTCTGCAACCACCTCAACTGAACAGTGCGGTAGTGTTACTTCTTGGTTTTTATGTGTACTGTGTGCTGGAAATTGAGGTGCCCTATACAGAACTCAAAATGCTGTCCGAGGTAAGTGAGTGTGTCCTCACGAGCCTTCACTGTACTACAAGAACTCGCCGGCAGGGGACTATGCCCAGCAGTTCACCCGCATCATGTGAGTGTTTGTGTTTGGTGATAGTGCAAAGTGCCCTTCCTGTAATTGACGCTGACGATGAACATTACATATTAAGTAGTATAACTGTGATAAACTCATCAATATCCATGTTTGTTATTCATCTACCACCTCACAATCACCTGTGTACCTTAAATATATCAAGACAATAAACAAGTTTAAAAAATAAAAAAAACTTGATGTGATCCCCTGCGAGCAGCAGCTTGATCACCTACTGACATGGCTAACATGGCATAGGTGGTAGCATGCTGAACTGCTGTGCCCAAGATCGCGGGTTCAAACCCGGCCAAAGTCGTCGGATTTTTTAAGAGCGTTAAAATCCTTCAGTATGCCTTCCTTCGGAGGGGACGTTAAGCCGGCGGTCCCATGTCATAGATTTATGGCATTAACTGATCCTTCCACTAACTAAACTTGTGTGAAGCTAAATTTCTAGGTTATATTTTGTTGTAACCCTCCATCAAAGTTCCAACGTTCACCTCTAGGTGTCAGTGATATCTGGTAGCGAAAATTGGAACTAATTGAAATTGACCGGGACTTTTAGCTCACCCTATGGGTGTCTGCTTGAAGAGCTACAGCCCCTGGCGAGCCAAACATGTCCTCGGACACTCTCGGCACTAAAAGTCATACGTTAAATAATAGTACATTATGAAACGAGCCTATAATGGCAGTAATTAAGGCACGTGTATCTTAATTACCATTATAGGCGAGTTGCATACGACTGTTTATGTTCGACGATAATTATTATGACTATTTTATGTTCGAACATAACTATTCATAAATATCTGTCGAGATTTCGCCAGTTTTATGTACTGAACAGAGCGCATGAGACGCAGAGAATGTCTTGTATTTGATCATGGCCTCCTCGATTACCCTACTATGACACTAGGTCAGGCAGTGAAATTTAAATTAGAAGGCCGTGGAACTCAGAACATCTAATTATATAATTGGTCAAACAAGTGTTTCTTGAGCTCTGATTGGTGATAGAAACTGTTTCATAATGAAAAATAGAGTTATAATGAGCCTCATTATAGTACAGTTTTCTGACATATAATAGTCAGGGTGGAACATAAATAAATGAATAATATGAAAATCATAATAATTATGAAACGCTCAAAACTCAAGTGCGATTTGTGCCAAATTCTTCCAAATCGTCTCAGTAATACAGGAAAAATATTGTATTTCTTGAGAAGGCAACGGAAATATATTTATTTGCTTTTTAAGTGCGATAGCCCCTGCCAGAACAGTGTCACGACAAGCCCGCACTACTGCACAGCCGGGTGGGTGGCACACACACACACACACATGAGATGAAAGTACCCGATCCTAATAAATTACCTTTCAAAAGAAATAGAATTACACGCAGCAGTGACGAATTCATAAATATCGCCAATTTTTTAAAACTTGCCGTCAAACTAATAAAAAAAATCCTCTCGGCACGCCAGAAGGCGGAGGTAGATTTCACCGGGCAAACTTCGGGATAGGAAGAATATGCAGGTTTTCGTAGAAGGATCGAACCTCATTTATTGCGAGAAAGTATTTCACAATTGGAGATTGATTAAAATTATTTTTCGTCTTTCTATGCATATTTTAAACATTTTATTGTCTTATGGGGACAGTAAACTTCTCGTCATTTGGGGTCCATTTTTATACTTGTGGTCACACGGTCCTTATGCAAGGTTTCGACACTGTTGTGTACCTACCTAATGGTCTGCTACGTCTTCACGCAAAATTTTATCTCCCGCAGAGATTTTGGTTGGTTCCTCAGTTTAGGGGCTGTGACAACGAGACGGTCAATTTCAAGTAGTAGTTCATAATTTTGCTAGCAAATACTAGTCAACGACACCTAGCTGTGAGCTTGGCTACTAGATGCCACCCCAACCAGTTACTCGCAACGAGCGTTGGAAATTCCCCTCCGATGGAAAGCATACTGAGGGATTTTTTGCGCTTATAGGAAATCCGATGACTTCGGCCGACTTTGAACCCGCGACCTTGGGCATAGAAGTTCATCATGCTACCAGTTACGTCACCGAAGCCGCTTCCCACTGAGTCAAATAGAAAACTGAATGTGATCTCGTGCAAGTGCGTTGTCATGGCAACGTCTGATGGTTCATCCCTCATCAATTTAGTAGCGTTGTCATGGCAACCTCTGATGGCTCTTGGCATTTTCTTCTAATTCCGAAAATATTTTGCTCATCCCTTGGCATAATGGTGGGTCAGATCAAAAATTATTTCAGACAAAAGTTTTAGTTAATTATTTGGGGAATATTGTCCATTTTGTAGGATTCTGATATTGTGCCTATAAAGAGAGATATGATTAATGTTTCCCGAAAAACCCACTTTTTTCCACCCCTTTGGTCAATGGTTGGTGCTATCAAAAAACTTTTCAAACATACATTTTTGGCACTTATCCAACACATATTATGAACTTTGAATGGATTCGATATTTCACGTATTAAGAGAGTTATAACGATATGTCACTTTTTGGAAGAAAAAAAAAAGCCACCCATTTTCACCCCCTTCGACCGATTTTTCCCATTAACAAACTCGACCGAGATTTTAAGGGGATACATATTATGTAAAAAATTCAAAGTGATTGGTTCAAAATTATGTCAGTTATCGTGTCCACAAGAAACTGATATCTATATATACATACATAAATTATATATAAACTTTTGAACTGACGGTGGTTTGGGGGTCTAGGGGATGTGAAACGCGAAGATATGTCGAAATTTTCCGGAAGTCGAAACATGGTACCCATTGCAATAGTTAGCTTTCTAATGAAATCTACCTAAAAGACGATTGAACCATGTGGCGTCGAGCCCGCATAAGAGTAAAGCCGGGTAGATGGTTGAACACTTGCGAGCTATCTCGCATAGACCATCTAGCTCTTTATATTTGCATAATTATTAGGTTCCGTCTATTTAATATACCATAGTAGGCCTAGTGATGAACGGATGGTATGTTGGTACAAGTAGGCTAATTGGATGTGAACGAAAAATCTGAATAATCAATTCTTGTCCAATTGAGGGCCTTGGGATATATTGTTCATCAACTCCGTGTGTAGAATTTGTTTGATATCCTGTGTCATTGTGATGTCTGTACTAATGTATGTATTAGTAATTGCATCCTCCATCCCAATACTAGCTTGACTTACAGTTAATATACACATTAATACATCCTTCACATTGAGAGTGGTTATCCGATAACTTTTGGCCTGTTCGCCATCTCTTGATGAATACAGTACTTTTGCATTTGTCAGTTGGCACAGGCTAGAGTAAAAGGTGGCTTTTCACCGATGTCTCAGTCTCACTCATGGCTGTGATTATATGGAAGCTACTGAGGTATGGGTGGTGCTTAGTAATGGCATTCGGGGCACAGTCAGTGCCTGTGAATGCTGTGAAAGGTTCAACTCATAGGGTTAGGACTACTGTTCTGACTCAGTGAGGAAAGCAATGGCAAACTACCTCACTCCTCTTCTTGCCTAGAACGCCTCAAAATAGTGCTGCCTTGGGTTTTTGTGGGTATCTACTCACATAACGTAACGGCGGTACATTTTGAGGATCCAACCAGCCTTCGGGCTGACTACCTAACAGACAGACATCCGATAAATTACACACACACACAAGTACACGGGGATACATGATCACCATGTTGAAAAGCCCCTAAATAAATCAACAAGATTGTTTAGTATTACTAACAAGACGTGAAATTGTACAAACATCCAAGATTTTGTGCTAGGTCACCAATTAATCAAACGCTTGAAATTACATTTTATGTATGGGATACTGGAATGATTCTTTGTGGTTTCATACAGTAAATAGCATATTAACAAGAAAAGTAAAGAAACACTGTGGACGTGAACATGAGAAGCTGCAATCTTTAAATTGGCTCCGGATTTTTTTATTGCTGCCCAATGGCTGTATTCTAAGGTGGCGGGACATCCTTACACCAGATCCTCGAGCTCTTACATATTGCAATGGGGAAATCAATATCTTCAAGAGCTCTAGAATAAATTCCAGTCTCTTTATGAGGCTACACTTTGCCCCAGGATTATGACAGTAGAACTAATACACATCACAAGTACTCAAGGTTGCCGGCGGGGGGATTCGAACCTCCGCGCCTCCCGGATGTGAGCGACTGCCAGCAGTCATGCCGTAACGACCTCGGCTAACTCACCCGGTAATCACAACTACTGACCAGCGGATTCACTCGTAGAAGGTCAGTTGGGGACATATAGATAGAGAGAGAGAAGCAAACAGTTATAGAGGTGTGCAAATTATTAGACTGGACTAGAGTTTTCCACGGCGAAATTCACTAAATATGTTTGCAAAGCGCTGAAATTACTTCAAATGTCAAACAATATTCTTAATTATATTTTATTTTAAGAAACTCAAAGTAAAATCAATGCTTAGAATCTCCACTAACAGAGGACCTTTGCCAATGCAAAATGCCACACGTTTTATATTGATTACTTCACTCTACTTTTCATGTGAATTTAGAGCAGAAAGGTTTGGAGTCTTCTTACTGATGATCCACTCTTGAACTATTCTAAAGTTTCATGAATTAAGGATTGAAATCATCTGACTTAGAGGGTACATTCCGAAGTCAGTGAGAAAATGAAAACGGACCCAGCTCACATATCCCTCGGAATCGCCAATTCTGAAAGTCGCAATTTCTTATGGGAAAAGGTGTAAGTTCACGGGGAAGAAAACATTACTTAGTAGGGTTACAATCGTACATTATGCAACGAGCCTATAATGGCAATAATTAAGACACGAGTATATTAAAACGTGCGTATGCGAGATTTATAATTTCCATACGAGTGTCTTAATTACCATTATAGGCGAGTTGCATACGACTGTTTATGTTCGACGATAATTATAACTTTATTTTATGTTTTAACATAAATATTCATAAATATCTGTGGGATTCAGTTAATTCAGTTAGTGACCAGGGCGCGCTGGATTTGCTGACTGAACAGAGCGCATACGAGGGTCAAGGCACTCCAAAAGCAGAGACCATTCACTTTGCTTGCCAACACAGAAATATGTTGGATTTTGAGCGCATGCGCGAAGGTATCCTTAACTAATTGAGCTCTGATTGGTGGGAGAAACTGTTTAATAATTAAAAACAAGATGTTCAGTAAAGAACATATAGCCTACTTTCTCCTAAATGCATGGGTATTGTTATAACTCTTTGTCCTTTTCAAGGAGTATGATTGAATGTTGGTTGTAGTAGGTTGTTGAAATACAACGTGCTATAGGGATATTAAACATGAATATGAGGTGCCCTTTGCTAGTGCTACCTATGTACCAAATTTCGTTCAATTCGGTTTCACCGTGTTTGAATTGATAAGGGGAATCGATTTGCACACATACTTGGCCACCATCTGCAAACTATTGGGCTTATGTTCTTGCAGTTTGGTCTGAATATGTTTCCCACATAAAGATATGGTGTTGCAAAATTTGGTAGAGACTAGATTATTAGGTTGGTCGTAATTACATTTTAGCTTTTAACATTTGGGTGGCCGCGAATACGTTTCCGTCAAGATAGCGGTGATATAAAACATGACACTGAGGTGCCCTTTGCTAGTGCTACCTCTGTACCAAATTTCGTTCCATTCGGTTTCACCGTGTTCGAATTGATAAGGGGAATCGATTTTCACACAAAGATGGCCGCCATCCCCAAAATATTAGGCTGATGACCCATTAGTTTGGTCAAAGGATGCTCCCTCCATAAAGGTATATTTGCTAAATTTGCTAGAGATCGGATGATTAGGCTATTCGTAATTTGATTTAAGCTTTGAATATTTGTGTGGCCAACATTACGTTTCCGTCAAGATGGCATGCGATATAAATCATGACACTGAGGTGCCCTTTGCTAGTGCTACCTCAGTACCAAATTTCGTTCATTCGGTTCCACCGTGTTCGACTTAATAAGGGGAATCAATTTTGACATAAAGATGGCCGCCATCCGCAAACTATTATGCTAATGGCCTATTAGATTGGTCAAAGGATGCTCCCTCCATAAAGGTATGTTGTTGCAAAGTTTGGTATAGATCGGATGGTTATGTTAGTCGTAATTTGATTTAAGCTTTAAACATTTGTGTGGCCGCCATTACGTTTCTGTCAATATGGCGGTGATATAAATCATGAAACTGAGATGCCCTTTGCTAGTGCTATCTCTGTACCAAATTTCGTTCCATTCGGTTCCATGTGTTCGAATTAATAGGGGGAATCGATTTTGACACAATGATGGCCGCCATCCGCAAACTATTAGGCGAATGACCTATTAGATTGGTCAAAGGATGCTCCCTCCATAAAGGTATGTAGTCGCAAAATTTGGTAGAGATCGGATGATTAGGTTAATCGTAATTTGATTTAAGCTTTGAACATTCGTGTGGCCGCCATTACGTTTCAGTCAAGATGGCGGCGATATAAAACATGACACTGAGGTGCCCTTTGCTAGTGCTACCTCTCTACCAAATTTCGTTCCATTCGGTTCCACCGTGTTCGAATTATTAGGGGGAATCAATTTTGACATAAAGATGGCCGCCACCCGCAAACTATTAGGCTAATAACCTATTAGATTGGTCAAAGGATGCTCCCTCCATAAAGGAATGTTGTTGCAAAGTTTGGTAGAGATCGGATGGTTAAGGTAGTCGTAATTTAACTTAAGCTTTGGACATTTGTGTGGCCGCCATTACGTTTCTGTCAATATGGCGGCGATATAAAACATGACACTGAGATGCCCTTTGCTAGTGCTACCTCTGTACCAAATTTCGTTCCATTCGGTTTCATCGTGCTTGAATTAATAGGGGGAATTGATTCTCACACAAAGATGGCCGCCATCCGCAAACCATTAGGCTAATGACCTAGTCATTTGGTCAAAGGATGCTTCGTCTATAAAGGTATGTTGTTGCAAAATTTGGTAGAGATCGGATGATTAGGTTAATCGTAATTTGATTTAAGCTTTGAACATTTGTGTGGCCGCCATTACGTTTCCGTCAAGATGGCGGCGATATAAAACATGACACTGAGGTGCCTTTTGTTAGTACTACCTCTGTACCAAATTTCGTTCCATTCGGTTGCACCGTGTTCGAATTAATAGGGGGAATCGATTTTCACACAAAGATGGCCGCCATCCGCAAACTATTACGCTGATGACCTATTAGTTTGGTCAAAGGATGCTCCCCCCACAAAGGTATGTTGTTGCAAAATTTGGTAGAGATCGGATGATTAGGTTAGTCGTAATTTGATTTAAGCTTTGAACATTTGTGTGGCCGCCATTACGTTTCCGTCAAGATGGCGGCGATATAAAAGATGACACTGAGGTGCCTTTTGTTAGTACTACCTCTGTACCAAATTTCGTTCCATTCGGTTGCACCGTGTTCGAATTAATAGGGGGAATCGATTTTCACACAAAGATGGCCGCCATCCGCAAACTATTACGCTGATGGCCTATTGGTTTGGTCACAGGATGCTCCCCCCAGAAAGGTATGTTGTTGCAAAATTTGGTAGAGATCTGATGATTAGGTTAGTCGTAATTTGATTTAAGCTTTGAACATTTGTGTGGCCGCCATTACGTTTCCGTCAAGATGGCGGTGATATAAACCATGACACTGAGGTGTCCTTTGCTAGTGCTACCTTTGTACCAAATTTCGTTCAATTCGCATTCACCGTGTTCGAATTGATAGGGGGGGACAGACATTCAGAGTACACACACTCACACACACACAGACACACACACACACAGACACACACACAGACTCACACACACACATACACACACACACACACACAGACTCACACACACACATACACACACACAGACAGACACACTTTTTTCGCCCTGTGTTGATCTCATAAGTCTACTTTCATTTTTTGCAAAAATCGAAAGTAGGCTAATAGTGTTATAATGAGCCTCATTATGATACAGTTTTCTGACACTAAATGTTCACATTTCGACATCGTCGAACGTAATAGTACATTATGCAACGAGCCTATAATGGCTATAATTAAGACACGAGTATTTTTATAAAACGAGCGTATGCGAGTTTTATAATTTCCATACGAGTGTCTTAATTACCATTATAGGCAAGTTGCATACGGCTGTTTATGTTCGACGATAATTATAACTTTATTATATGTTGTAACATAAATATTCATAAACATCTGTTGAGATTGTGACTAGAATTTTGTGATCGGGTGCTGCGCAGGGTAGGATATCTCTGATTTCCAAGCTCTCTGGCCGACCGACGCATGTGCTCTGTGTGCTTCAATGCCATATGTGCAGATTGAGCATCAGTATTCAGTAAAAATGTCATCGAAATCGTTTGAAAACAACCCGCTGTGTAGAAATTGGGTTTGGGGATATTAAGGTACAGTGTCTCATATTCACCAGTTTATTTACGCGAACATAAGGACGGTGCACTTTCGGTAATTTATATAGACATGTTGGATTTTGAGCGCATGCACGAAGGTATCCTTATCTAATTGGTCAAACAACTGTTTATTGAGCTGTGATTGGTGGGAGAAACTGTTTCATAATGAAAAATAGTGTTATAATGACCATCATTATGACACAGTTTTCAGACATATAATTGTCAGGGTCGAACATAAAAGATAGTAACAGTTAGTCTAAAAAATGATTTTGAATAAATAATTGTAACTGATTAAGATTTTTTATTTGATTCTAATGATTTGCACACCTCTGTAAGTGATGTGTGTACGTTAATTTTGCGCTCGTTTCTATTCTAGAGTTAAGGTTCAATTCTTTCAGTTAATGATTGCCGTGTTTCTTATACAATAGCATACAATACAAATTGCTGACACCAAGCTTTGGGTTCTCAGAATTCCTTTCCGGTCACGGAAAATTTATGTCTGACTTCGAACGTTTCAAAATGAAAATAGATGGCAATTACTCTTGCTTCTGTGGATCTTCTCAAACCATACGTCGTCTGTTGTTTGACTGTCTTGTTTTCGAAAGAGAAAGACACACTCAGAATTGCAATTTGAACTGCTTCAATATTGAAATGTCAAAACCACTTTGTAACAGTTTCTAACATTCACTCATCGCGTCTGTTGTAAATGAACTTTGTAAAATTGTCCTATAACTTGACATCGAAATAGGGTTCCATTTGCAATGGATACTCAATAAATAAATAAATAAATAAATAAATAAATAAATAAATAAATAAATAAATAAATAAATAAATAAATAAATAAATAAATAAATGAAGAAATGAAGAAATGAACAAATGAATAAATGCTTAAGTCAATGAAGAAATTAATAAATTAATAAATAAATGAATAAATGAAGAGATGAATAGAATAAATAAATGAATAGAATAAATAAATGAATACCGTAAATGGATAAATGAATAATTGAATAAATGAATAAACGAAGAAATGAATAAATGAATGAATAAATGAATGAATAAATGAATAGAATAAATAAATGAATACATAAATAAATAAATGAATAGAATAAATAATTTAATTAATGAGTTAATAAATGAATAAATGAAAAAATGAAAATAATAAATAAATGAATAAATGAATAGATGAATAAATGAATAAATAAATGAAGAAATGAAGAAATGAATATAATAAATAAATAAATGAAGAAATGAATAGAATAAACAAATGAATAAATGAATAAACGAATAGAATAAATAAATGAATAAATTAATAAATGAATAAGTGAATAAGTGAATAAATGAATAAATTAATAAATTAATAAATAACTGAAGTTAGGAAGGATTTAGAAAAGTTGAACATCACAGAGTCTCAGATGCTAAAAAGAAGTGAATTTAAGAGTAAAGTCAAAAATCTGGAAGGGTTTCAAGATGAAGAAAGGCCTAAGAGATGTGGACGAACTTGGACTGAAGCTCAAAGGAAACACGCCTGTGAACGCATGAAGGAATAACTTATTGGTGACAGAGAAAATTCCAGGCAAAGGAAAAGAAAAATAAATAAAGTTTTTGCGTGATCCTAAGTGGTCAATTCGCATGAATAAATAAATAAATAACTGTTTTATTTTCTGTGACATCGTGAGTGTTCTGAGGAGTTAGGGCAAGCATCATGAACGCAACTATTGTTGGATAAAGAGCTGTTGCTTACTCATACTTCAGAATAAGTGTGCCGATGTGGTGTTCACACACATGGTCTGAAAATATTGGCAAATTTCATGTTAAAATGATATACCTTGTGGCACGAAATGAATGGATGGCGAGCGCTGTGAGTGACGCAGACACCTGTCAACATGCTCTTTATCTGCAGGAGCGACAGGTGGCCATGAGCTAGCTGCATGTGGCAACCACAAACAAATATATTTCACTTGGGGAAGTGGGAGTGCTTTTAGTTACCGCAGTCTTGGTGGTCCTGGGCTCGTACTGGACTTGGACTGACCTGGAAACTACTCTAATCTGGACCGTTCGTTCGGTCCTTCCTCAGTTTAGGGGCTGCGACATCGCGGTCATGTAGCCCAGTGTACTTTGGGTATGTGTAGAATCTGTCTAATAACCGGTATTCATTGTGATGGCTGTATTAGTGTGTGTTATCCGTTTTAATTCAAGTAAGGACTGTAGACATTCAATTTTTAAGTAGTTCCTACATTTGCTACCAAACGCCACCGTCAACGACAACTAGTTCTGAACTTGGTTAATAGATGCCACCGCAGTCGGCTCCTGGCGACGAACGTTGGAATCTAAGAGCGTTGGTCAAATCTAACCTATAATTTAGCTTCACATAAGTGTAATTAGTGGAAGTTTTTTTACATGCCATAAATCTATGGCAAGGGTTGCCGGCTTTACTTCCCCTCCGAAGGAAGGCATACCAAAGGATTTTTAACGCTCTTAAAAATCCGACGACTTCGGCCGGGTTTGAACCCGTGACCTTGGGCATAAAGGCTCAGCATTCTACCAACTACGCCACCAAAACCGCCGAAATCTGGACCACAATGGAGTTTCTGTTCAAAGAGTGAATGAATGAACGAACTATCTTACAGGTGTGAGTAGTCATCCTCTAAAAAGGTATATTTACCAAGATGCCAATCAAATAAAATGCTTTTGTTTTTGATGTTTTTCACTTAATCAAAGGTTTAGACATTGTAACCATTCATCCACTAATACTTGGATGTGTGTGTGATATTTGCTTGATTAGCAGTGTTATTGCGGTGAATGTAGGAACTTCTGTATTTGTAACTGAGGTTAGGTTTGAGAATAAGGTGACCTTGGTATGATGTTAGAAACCATCCCTGCATTTGCTTATAGTAGAAGTGGAAGACACGGAAAATGGCTTATGGGATGGGGAGGTGGACATCGATACCCCCCTCCCCCTCCTTCTCAGTATTGCCTCACGCGACTGTGTGTATCCCGTTGCAGCCTCAGACCTGAATTATTCATATCTTGGCAGAGTCTAGTCTCTCGTATTGTTGGCCTATTACTGCCTCTAATAGCGGCTTCGGTGGCGTAGCTGGTAGCAAGCTGAACTGCTGTGGCCAAGATTGCGGGTTCAAACCTGGCCGAATTCGTCGGTTCTTTTAAGACCGTTAAAATCCTTCAGTATGCCTTCCTTCGGAGGGGAAGTAAAGCCGGCGGTCCCATGTCATAGATTTATGGCATATAAAAGATCCTTCCACTAACTAAACTGGTGTGAAGCTAAATTTCTAGGTTAGATTTCGTCGGAACGCTCTATGAAAGTTCCAACGTTCACCACTAGGTGTCAGTGATATTTGGTAGCAGAAGTTGGAACTAAATAAAATGGAACGGAACTGGTATCTCTCCCCATGGGTGTCCGCTTGAAGCCTCTGGCGAGCTGAACATGTCCTCGGACACTCCCGGCACTAAAAGCCATACGCTAAATAAATACCACGACATGGTGTAAATAGAAATATTGTGTCAATAAATCACAAATTACTTCTATCTCTTAAAATATTTTATGAACGGTAATTTAGGCAATCAAAAGTCCACTGGGTCCCGAGGCGTGCACCATGGCCGCGAGGGTAGTATCAGTAAGTCGGGAGATCGGAGGTTCGAATTCCGGCGCATAATAGCGGTTACTCTAAGTGTGGTTTCCCTCCGAATTGTTCCACACTCCCTCCATACAAATGTCAGGATAGTACCTTAATTTCAGTTCCAGGTCACTTATTACAGTTACACCCACTACTACATTCAACACATAAAAACTGGTTATCAGACTAGTTCAAAACCCACACAACTACACGGGGTGGATGACCCTGATGTCCCATGCCCATAAAGTGAATTAAAGACAATAATACTACGGTAAAACGCATTAATTACATTCTACTCTATTTTAGCAAAATTTTGAAAAATGGCATCCTATACATTAAAAGCTTAGTTGACAGCTTAGTGGCTTCGGTGGCGTAATTGGTAGGATACTGAACTGCTGTGCCCAAGATTGCGGGTTCAAACCCGGCAGAAGTCGTCGGATTTTTAAAGAACATTAAAAATCCTTCAGTAGGCCTTCCTTCGGAGGTGAAGTTAAGCCGGCAATCCCATTTCATAGATTTATGGCATGTAAAAGATCCTTCCACAGACTAAACTTGTGTTAAGCTAAATTTCTAGGTTAGATTTCGTTGGAACGCTCTATCAAAATTCCAACGTTCACCACTAAGTATCAGTGATATTTGGTAGCGAAAGTTGGAACTACTTGAAATTAAACGGAACTTGTAGCTCACCCTATGGGTGTCCGCTTGAAGCAGCTACAGCCTCTGGCGAGCCGAACATGTCCTCGGACACTCCCGGCACTAAAAGCCATACGATAAATAAATAAATTAGTTGACAGAAAGGTGAACTGACGTATTTCTCTGGTAATAATGGTTCACGAAAATTTGTCAATCTCGAGGATTGTGAGAACCTATTAGGAGGTTACAGAATATTTTAGAGGAGAAAAATGTAATATATTTTTTGTCGTGTGCGAATGCCGCAGAGGTGAATTATTCAGCGAGACATTTCCTCTCCTACCCGTAGTATACACCCTCCCCCATTTGGCCATTAAACGAATTACATTTCAATTACGGACCCATTGTGAGAGTGATTGCATTGCTGCAAATGAAATTCCACCATAGATTCACACAAATTTACCACTTCTCCTGGTAATTTAATGGACAATCTAAGATAGGGCTGGCGTGAACCTTCATTGATTTAACTTTAAAATCAAATTGTCGTCGTATTTTAGAACACTTAGAACTGAGGTGGAGTGTGATGTATTGGCGAGATTAGAACTATGGCATTACCTATGGGAGAGGCTAATTTATCACGTAATGGAGTTCCAAGCCGCAGTTATTACCTCTTAAAGCTGACTTATCGATATGACGCGCACAGTGTGGAAGAATCAAACTAATGGAACTGAAGGGCTTAGTGATAGAACCACGTAGTTTCATTCTGGTTCATTTCAAGGTAATGAAAGATAACTCAATTGAAAATTAAGTTTTGTTTCTAATAATCTTAAATTTTAATAATAATATCATATGGCCTCTGGTGTCGGGTGTAAGCTCTGTTATTTGACGCCCAAATAGTAGCTTGCATGTCGAATTTCGTTGTTCCTTGAATCACTATGAAAGTCAAGGATGTTATATATCTAAGCTCTTTGAACACTATAGCGCTTTCTAGTACAGAAATGAGGAACTTTGTGTTGGCGGAAACTCCGGAGATTAATTTTGCCATTATGACCACGGCCTACTGAATTCAAATGGGTTCTTTGACATGCCAACATCGTATGACATTGTGTCGTAATTTTTGCCGCCTTTCAAAAATTTCTTACCACGACCAGGAGCGAACCTGCAAGCTTGGGGTTAGTAGACCGACACGTAGTTAGAACTTCGGCCGGCTTGAACCAGCGATCTTGGGCATAGCAGCTCAGCATGCTACCGACTACACCACTGAAGCCAAAAGTTATCTACGAGTGATATTGTGTCACTATTTTTAATCTGGCTGCACCGAAAACTGTAGATCTGAATTAGAACTGTATGTTAAATTCATAATAATTTAGCTAGGACTGCTTAGATGTTAGTAAGATGGGTAAGCGGTTCGCAATTGGTCCAGACAGCAAACGTATTGCCACGACCCTTGATAATAACAGATTTGAATATAGGGTAAAGTTAAGTAACTCCGTGATACTAAGCTTTTTTTGTTACTATTTCAGAAATTTTAGATTTTAGTGATTTCGATTCGATTCATGTTAAAGAGGGATTCCCTACGGAACATTTCTGACATATATCTTACAAATATCCATAACTTATTTCAAGGTATTAACTAACAAATTCCGGTAGTAGAACTAGGTTATGCCGTAATATTTAAGTCACATCGTGATAGTGTTCAAGTTACTCCGTGATAGCATGGTGTTCACCATTCAGTGTATTTTTAATCGTTAAAACTAATGTTAAATGTAATAAAAGTGTTGAAATCGTATGCAGATTATAAGTTTCTATCATCCCATATTTCCCATATTGAAACATTGCACTACACAGTTTCTTTTTAAATAGAAAAACAAATTCTATTAAAAATATTCCATTAAACATATTTTCAGTCTTCTTTGTCACTATCAGATTCCTCACACCTATCACATATAAAATAGACATTATAGGTACCAGATATTACAAAACTGATAATCCATTCGGCTCCATTCTTCCTCTTAGTGTCATCCGCCAGGGGAGCCACCTCACGCACCACAACCATCATCGTCCTTGTTCTGGGGTCTGGAATTAGGCATAGACCGATCTATTGTGTCTATCTTCACACACTATCTTCACTGGCTTTCCAATTTTTGCAAGGGTTGCACTTCCTGGATCGGCTGAATATTTTGTGCAATAATCCTTTAGTGTACTCCAAGGGATATTGAAACGCCTACTGGGCTTGTATACTGACCATCCTACTTCCTTTATCGACCTCAAAGCTTCTTTAAGTGTTTCAGCTGTGTAGGAGAGAGCCTCTTTATTCCATTTTGGCGCCATTTCAGCGTCCAACCTAAGAAAAACGTACTTATTGCTAAGCTCACATACCTTGCATGCGTAACACTACATACATGTAAGTTTTGTATGCGAATGGTCTGCATCTTACCTCTGACTACTGTTAAAATGAAACTTATACAATGAAACAGCTGTTTATAAGAAATTAAAATCTTCACCACAGATTTCACTGGATGTGGATCACTTGTTGAAATGTCAACTCTTCATTAATATATTTTTTAAACTTCATTCAGTTGGTCTAAGATAGATCGCAAGGGCTTCCTGGAATCCTTGTTTCTACTGCCATCTGTAGGTAAAAACTTAGAACATTCGGAATTGAACCTACGTAGTGGTAGAGGATATACGCTTTATCACCGTGTTACTTGATATCACGGAGTAACCTAACTTTGGTTGGTTGGTTGGTTGGTTCCTTAGTTTAGGGGCTGCGACAACGCGGTCATGTAGCCCCGTGTACTTTGGGTGTGTGTAGAATCTGTCTGATAACCGGTGTTAATTGTGATGACTGTATTCGTGTGTGTATCTGTTTTTTAATTCAAGTAGGGACTGCAACTTTGAATTTTTCAAATAGTTCCTACTTTTGCCGCCAAACGCCACCGTCGACGACTACTAGGCCTAGTTCAGAACTAGCTACTAGACGCCACCGCAGTCGGCTCTTGGCAACGAACGTAGCAACCTAAGAGCGTTGTTTATATTCTTAACCTATCCAATTTAGTTTCACACAGGTGTAATTAGTGGAAAGATCTTTAACATGCCATAAATCTATGACATGGGACCGCCGGCTTTAGTTCCCCTCCGAAGGAAGGCATACTGAGGGATTTTTAACGCTCTTAAAAAATCCGACGGCTTCGGCCGGGTTTGAACCCGCTATCTTGGGCATAGTAGCTCAGCATGCTACCAACTACGCCACCGAAGCCGCCAAAACCTAACTTTACCCTAATTCTTAATTTAAAAAGGACGTGGTCACCCTTCCGCAAAATCCACGCCCGATGTTGTTTAACGGTAAGATAAGAATAAATATTATGGGGTTTGAAGCCATTTTTTCAGTGTTGTCTTAGTAAACAAAAGTTTGGTGCTTTTCAGTCGGTCAACGCGAATTTACCCAAAAAGAGTTGGGTTTTACCCTAATCCTAAAAAAAAAATACATGAGATTAATAAATAGATATGTATATATGTATATTAATCTCATGTAATGTTTTTGAGGATTAGGGTATAACCCAACTCTTTTGGGTAAATTCGTGTTGACCCACTGAAAAGCACCAAACTTTTGTTTTTATAAGAATAAATATATTTGACGTTTGTAGCCTAGCAACATCATATGTTATGTGAAGAGAAATACCTCTAGTAGGTTGGCTGGTTGGATCCTCAGTTTAGGGGCTGCGACAACGTGATCATGTAGCCCCGTGTACTTTGGGTGTGTGTAGAATCTGTCCGATAACCGGTGTTAATTGTGATGACTGTATTAGTGTGTGTTACCTGTTTTGAATTCAAGTAAGGACTGCAGACATTCGATTTTCAAGTAGTTCCAAGTTTTGTTACCAAACGCCACCGTCAACGACCAACTAGTTGTGAACTTTGTTACTAGATGGCACCGCAGTTGGTCCCTGGTGACGAACGTTTGAACCTAAGTGCATTATTCAAATATAACCTATAATTTAGCTTCACACAAATGTAAGTAGTGGAAGGTACTTTATTATGGCATAAATCTATGACATGGGGCTGCCAGCTTTACTTCCCCTCCGAAGGAAGGCATGCTGAAGGATTGTTAACGTTCTAAAAAGTCTGACGACTTTGGCCGGGTTTGAACCTCTAGTAGGTTAGGCTATTTTATTAAAGACAACTTTCCACTTTGTCAACACACACTTGTATTGACCGTCTGGAAAGCTTTATTTAATTGAACTAGGAAACACTGAAAAATGGCTCCTATCACTTCAATTTTAGGCTATTTGGTGCACGCCTAGTAAGAGTTGAAATTTGGTTGAGGATAAAGACCTTTAATAGGTTTGGCATTGGTCAGCACTTAAATTAAATTCTTTTCACATGGCATGGCACTGGCGCTGAAAGACAAAACAGGTTTCTAATGAAAATTAATATTTATTACCCATTTAACATTTGATTGGCGCTGAGCCTGGCTGCGCCAGTGTTTGTTGTTGATTGTAGCAGCTGCCCCGCGGGACGAAGCGGGGAACACAGCGATGACAAGAGTTCGTTCTGCACATAAGACAAGCACAGGAGCTTATGTCACCACGGACAGTCAAACGATAAGTGAAACTATTGGAGCTGAGTCATATCCTACTCCCGCAACTGTACCTGTCAATGAAGCAGGCTGACGTGTGTCACAAGTAAACAAGGAATAGTTCCCATCTCGACCGCCGGCAACCAATTCGTGAAAGGGTAATATGCCTAGTTCTAGCGTGTTCATCCTTTGTTTCCTCTGAACTATCTCTGAGCTCCGCTTGCTGGGCCCTAGGTTGCAGGTTCGTATCCTGGCGCAGTCAGCCGGCATTTGAGGATGCACAAATGCGAGGGAGCCGTATCAGTAGATTTACTGGCACGTTAAAGATCCTCTTCGGGGCAAAATTCCGGCACCCCGGCGTCTCTAAAAGCAACAGTAGTTAAAAGGGACGTAAAACCAATAACATTATTATTATTATTATTATTATCTCTGAGCTCACGCGATGGTGGTAGTGCTTCTTATACCATCACACTAAAGTCTGTTCGCCGAGACGAGATAGTGGAAGTAAGCACAGTTTTACCCGTGATTGCAGAGCTGCCCGCAAGGGGTGTATAGAGCTGTGCATGTTGAACGTACGCCAACTTCAGTGCTGTGTATAGCCTACATGTGAAGCGGGCTGACTTATCGGTTACATGCTACAGCGCGGTTTATTTATTGTACGTTTATGTATTGATTTAATTTATTAATAAGTTCTTAACTGCTTATGACAGGCAACAATATACAGTGCAGCACAGCACTAAGTGCAGTAAGTCTTGTCTTTTCTAGGGCTACGGCATGACTAATGATCTCGGAGCTTCTTGGCTACCCCTGTCCGACAGAGTCCATGACGCAAACTGGGCGTGTTTCTCTGTCCAGATAGCCAGGGCCACTCCCTCGACTCGGCGAATAGACTTTAGGGATCTATCTACTACAGTATTTGAGAATTACTGCTTAAGTTTGTCAGTTTCACAAACTCCACTTCGTTCCTTTAAGGATATCGAGTTTGCAACTTAGTGGACGCCTTTTACTTTCCAAATATTATAATGTAATTTTTTCTCCAATTATTTTGAAACAAGCACCTTTGGTGAAAATTACTCTCCGTATAATCTCCTCAGCTGTCAAACTCCTTCCACCCGGACGGATGACCGGAAGGAACACTGGACCTATCTCTCGATAAGATTCAAAAATGAGACCACTGGTGGATCGGGTGGAGGTTTATTTATATTTTCATACGTTAATAGCACAAAATAAAGATAGCTTTTGATTCTCCATGAAATTATGAATCAGGATTAAAACAACTTTAATTTAGAACTAAGCAGACTAATAGTTAGAAAATACAGGAGAGATAATTAATTACAATTTTAAAAGATGGTATATTGGCATTCACGGCCAGTGAATTAAAACTCAGCAATTATTCTAGGTTTGTGCCGTGTCTTGTGTGGGGTTTCGCCTAGGACACCAAGCTGGCTCATCGGCGAGCGCTTGGTGTCCCCGCCCGGACCCCCATTGGAGTAGCGAACTGCGCGCCACTTCCCTTTATATAAGGTGCAACTGCACCTCTTGACTGCGAGAACTAAAAGCCCAAGCAGCCTCAACCTCACTATGAAGGCTTCCTAAAAGATGGTATATTGGCTTTCACGGCCAGTCCGGGTGGGGACACCAACAGCCCGCCGATGAGCCAGCTTGGTGTCCTAGGCGAAACCCCACACAAGACACGGCACAAACCTAGAAGAATTGCTGATTTTTATTTATAATTTTAGTTGGTAACTTTACATACTGTATGTTTAATTGTTACATAATTCTATTTTATGGAATAGAAAGTTTTATATACGATTACCATGTAAAAATGCTACAGGCTACAGAGTCATTAAGCACACACAATACAGCCTTTTATTGTACCAACTTCAATTATTTATATTGACTTCTGCCCCACCGCACGGCGGTTGTAGTGCATGTTCACTGCCCTCGACTGATTTGCTCGGTCCAATGTAGTTACATCCTTTTTATTTTATTTATTAGACATAATCTCGTATTGACTTTAAATTTTTGCATTGATTCATGTTTCCATAAAATATAGGCTACGTTATAAATTTGCTTTCATATAACTTGGATATGGTCAATAAAACCAGACAACAAAAATCACATCTCTTAAAAGAGAGGTAGAGAGTCATTTTGTGGATGATAAACTGGAAGTGTACGTTTATTTAACAGGTACATGTTATTATTTTGATGTTAGTTTTATTGTAACAGAGCCGTGAGGTGTTCAGTCTCACATCATGCCGATCATAGCGGCTCCTCGAGAAGATTAAACGTGAAGACAGCACTAAGTGAACCTCTTGTGATTGACTTTTTCAGAGTTATACAGGTGTTCAAATTTAAAACAACGAATGGGAATCCATCTCTCCTGTAACTTTTTTTAAAATCGAAAAATAGAAACAGATAGCCTATAATCAATTAAAAAGTACAGTATCAACGAAGAAAATACTCAAACATTATTTTTAGCCTATTTTCAACTTGAAAAATATACTTATGGAATCACCTTAAGTCCATGTGTGAGTGTGTGTGTGTCCGTGTGTTCCCCACCTAATAAAATCTAAATAGTTGGAGCAATTTCAATGAAATGCCCTTCAAATTGTATTGCGTCTCACCAATCAAACATGGTGGCTGTGCGAAATATTTCACTGGATTTCTATATCTCCGAAACTATTACTGACATCACCCTAAAATTTTGTACGATGATAAAGGGCACTGATGAACATTAATCTACAGGACTCTTAAATACCTGTTAAGTATAAAACGAACATGGTGGCCAAGCGAATTAGAAACATTTAAATAGACTTTTCTCGCGATTTAACCATTCTAACGCAGTGAAACAGGCACAGCAAATGTGTATACACATTGTAATGCAATGATATCTAATCTACTTCAATTGCTTTCATAACCACAAGATGGTGGCTGTGCGAAATTTCGAAATCTCGTTTTTATTTCTTGGGTCCTAATCATGCGATTGAAGTTTGAATAATACACCTACACAATAATCTTCATGTAATAATACATAACTCTAAAGCCTAGATATATAAAAATCCAACATGACGACCATCCAATATATTCAGATGATTCTCAATATCTACGAATCCATTACAGCAATAAAACTAAAATTTTGTATGTTGAGAGACAATTAACATAAGTTGGATATACCTAGAAAATAGGCTATTTAGTTTTTCACGGAACTACTTGTTTGTTTATGCAAGAACAGTCTGAAACCATCATTGTAGGCTTGGCTGCAAAATGTATCCACTGTCACAAACGCCAGAAAACGGGTTGAAAATGAAAATCCACAGCCTGCTTCCTGTCTCCGACCGGGTCAGGAACGGAATGAATGAAGCCCCCATATAGCGGCGAGGATATTAAGTGTGCCGGCTGCCGAAGCCTGTCGCACTCCTCTGGGGCAATGATTAAATGAATGACAGATGAAATGAAATGATAGTGGAGCGTGTTGCTGGGATGAAATTGTGACAGGGAAAACCGGAGTACCCGGAGTAAATCCTGTCTGCCTCCGTTTTGTCCAGAACAGATCTCACATGGAGTGACCGGAATTTGAACCACGGACCCAGCGGTGAGAGGCGGGCGTTCTGCCGCCTATGCCACGGAGTCTCTAGAAAACGGGTTACTTCTTCTCAATAAGGTGTGTGATTACTATTGGCTGAAATGTAAGTCCATCAACGAAATAGCATGCTGTGAATAATGTCATCAATCACATGCTGCGATATTGACGCCCTCTATTTGTGTACAGAATCTCTTAACTCCTGGAGAGTGCTTGGTAGAGTATGACGCGAATAATTTTATCCCCAGAGGGTATCCCGCACGTGCTCTATCGGTTTCAAGTCAGGAGAGCAAGCAGGCCAATGCATTTAGGCGATATCATCAGTTAGCAGAAAGACATCAATCAGCAGAGCTCTGAGAGAACCTGCATGATCGTCCATCAGTGCGAAATCTGGGCTAACAGCAAACCAAAACAAACCAACATGGAATACTTGACGGCCGTTGATCCTTACCGGTTTACAATATCATGCAAAGGTGTTAGAGTGGTTATCATAATGCCTTTCTATAAGGTGCGTTCAAAAAGTAACGAGCCGGAGGCAGGAATGCGCAAACCGGTGACGACATCGGCTAATCGTGGCGTGTGTAACGAGGTGTGGTTCCGACCAGAGCGCGGAAGGTCACAGCCCGTCGCTAGAGGGCACGCGTGCACGTCACGTGACGATACAAAGCGAGCAGCAGCATGCATCAATCCTCCAACCAAGACCAAGACAGAAGGCCATTCGACATGCTTCCTGGTGTGGTTGAAGGCTATGGGACACCCATTGGGCGCACACTTTCCGCAAGTGCAGTTGCTCCTTCCAGATGGTGTGCACACTTCCGACGCTCAATCCGACAACGGCGGCTATGGCGTTCACTGCCACTCAGCGGTCCTGGATTATGAGTGCATCAACCAGCTGGACGTTGTCATCGGTAATGCAGGGGGGTGCCCCAGACCGGGCATCATCGGCTAACGACACCCGTCCTTCCCTGAAGTGCTTGTGCCACGCCTTGACCTTTGGACATGCAGTGTTCGCCGTACACGTGTGACATTCGGCGATGAATGTCCGTTCCCCCTACTCCTTTCGCTGTCAGAAACCCAACAACACATCTTTGCTCTTCGGTTGACGCCTCCATGTCACTGTTTGCAATGCGACTGGCAGCGTTGGACGATTGATGCATGCAGCTGTTCGCGTTGCATCGTCACGTGACGTGCACGCGTGCCCTCTAGCGACGGGCTGTGACCTTCCACGCTCTGGTCGGAACCACACCTCGTTACACACGCCACAATTAGCCGATGTAGTCACCGGTTTGCAGATTACAGCCTCCAGCTCGTTACTTTGAACGCACCTTATATTTTTTGGTCTAGAAAAGGTGTACCCCAATATATTTTATGACATTCGTTTTTAAGTACTGCACGTTGTCAGGCTGGAAATTGTAGTACACCATGTACACACTGTGTCGGGAAGTCTAAATTTCATTAAGGTAAGTTCTTTGTAACACCATTATGACTCTTGAAATAGGCTACTCTATAGCAGCCGGCGTACAGCTGGTATCAATGATGCTGAGGTGCATCTACGACATCGATCAACTGATAGATTCTGTTTGAGGACGTGATTTATATAATTATTTGTTGCAATGGCATGGTATTGTATCGCAATTACAAATCCTTTACTGTTACTGAAGTAAAGCTTAAATCAAATTACGACCAACCCAATCATTTGATCTCTACCAAATTTTGCAACAACATACCTTTTTTGCGGAAAACATCTTTAGAATGAACTACAAGGTCATCAGCCCAATAGTTTGCAGATAGCGGCCATGTATGTGTGCAAATCGATTCACCATATCAATTCAAACACGGTGAAACCGAATTGAATGACATTTTGTACAGAGGTAGCACTAGCAAAGGGCACCTCGTCTTCATGTTTAATATCCGTATAGCACGTTGTATTTCAACAAGCTACTACAACCAACATTCAATTATACTCCATTGAAAGGACAAAGTGTTATAACAATACCCATGCATTTAGGATAAAATAGGCCATATGTTCTTTAGTGAACATCTTGTTTATTTTATTTTTAACCTCTCTACTTTTACGCTTATTTTATTAATGCAGCCAATGGCCATGTACTTTTCTTTTCAGGATGGGTCAGGGAAGGGATATTGGAAGGAAATCGGCCGTGGACCTATTGAAGGAACCGTCCCGGCATTTGCCTGGTAGTGAAAATGGGAAACCACGAGAACCATTTTCAGGACAGCTGTGGTGGGATTCGAACCCACGCTCTCCCGATGCCAGCGAGGCACGAGGTAGCGCGTTAGCGCTCTCGACCGCCGCGGCATCGGTAGCATATTAAAATATTTTGGAATTGTTGCGTTCAGTGTTCTGAATAATAATAATAATAATAATAATAATAATAATAATATCGTTTGGCCTCGAAGGCCGGGTGCAAGCTTCATTAATTGACACCCAGAGGGTAGCTTGCGTGTCGAATTTAATGCTCCTTGGAGCGCTATGAATGTCAAGGAGGTTAGATAGCCTATCTAAGCTCCTTGGCGCTATACCGCTTTCTGGTAGAGAAATGAGGAACTTTGTGTAGGCGGAAAATCCCGAGATTAATTTTGCCATTATGAACTCGGCCTACTGAATTCAAATGGGTTCTTTAACATGCCAACAACGTATGACATGAGTATCGTGATTTATGTCGCCTTTCAAAAAATCATTTACCATGGCCAGGAGCGAACCTGCAATCTTGGGGTTGGTAGTCCGACACTATAACCACACACCCACCGTGGCAAGCTTCTGATGAATAATAATACTAGTAATAATAATTATACTAATAATATTATGTATTCTCCTTCTTCGCAATATTATTACTACCGGTAATATAAGTCCATACATCATACATTAAAAGACCATACATCACTTATAAAGGTATGAGCACTGTTTAAATATGGAATACTTCGAAGCATCACGCACGTTAATCGCCCAGTTGATTTTGAGTCGTGGCAATAATTATTGGTTATGACCCCATGTTTTCCTCCATGCCGGATACACGGGGTTAGATATTTTCGTCTATAAGTTGAATACCGGTTCTCTATGTTATTATTGCGAGAAAGCATACATTGTGCATGTGAATAGCAATGCGGGAATCTAGTACAAGGTGAAGTAAGACACAAAGAACAGATTTTTTATTCATCTCCACAAACATTTCATCATACTATCGGCCACTCTCTCGCCCAGGGCACGTCGTTATTCTACCCTGCATATTAATGTTACCATCCGTCATTCTTCTGGCTCTTACAGCATGAAGCCGTGCAGCACCAATCTGACCTCTTCTTTATTGAGAAAGTTTAAGGAATAGACTGCTATTTGACTTAGAGAAAAGATAAGGCGTGCGAATCGAGGAGTGGCACGTTCTTTCCAGCAAGCTTCATTTTCCACACTGACTACCGTTCCAAGGAGGAATTTAGTGTCTTACCCCTCAAATTGTGACCGAGAAATAATAATAAGTTAACAATATTAACACAGTAGCTTCAAAGGCAGGCCTCCTGATGTCTTTCGAGAAAACAGAATTTATTAGGTCTACTAACATCAAAACGGCTCCAAAACATACAGTGTAATCGAAAAATAATGCTAACATTAAAAAAAATGATAGCACCGAAACCCTTTATGTTAAACGTGTAATTCTTTCACTGAACGCCAGCTGGTTAAAGTAAGTTTTGTTTTGGAGGGGACGTGACCTTGCTATGCGCATACTAGTTGCGCAGTAGCCAAGGTCGGCCGGGGGCGGGCGCGCCAATGAAGTCCTGACCTCACCCCTTTGGATTTTTTTTCTGGGGGTACATTAAAAACATTGTGTATGCAGAAAAAAATCTGGATTTGGAGCACCTGCGGGAGCGAATTTCTGCCGCCATCTTGACAGTTACTCCTGAAATGATTGCACGTACCAATCCAACCATTGGGAAAGCGTGCGTTCAATGCTGATGTTGGTGGTCGGCATGGCCTGGATTTTTTCTCTACAGTCCCTGCTTCCTTAAACTGATTAAACCATCGAATGCCAGCTTTGAAATCAGGTGCAGTTTGTCGGGCGGTGCAGTCATTGGCGCGCGCGCCCCGGCCGACCTTGGCTACTGCGCATCTAGTGGCGCATAGCAAGGTCACGTCCCCTCCAAAACAAAACTTACTTTAACCAGCTGGTGTTCAGTGAAAAAATTACACGTTTAACATAAAGGGTTTCGGTGCTATCATTTTTTTAAATGTTGGCATTATTTTTCGGTGACCCTGTATAGAAGTGAATCAAGGGAAAATCAAGTGGATTGTATGTATCTTGGTGAATGGACAGACCCTACAATGCCCTAAAACGAGGCTTTTGCGTCACGTCGGCTCGCCAGAGGCGGTAGCTACTTCAATGCTGACACCCGAGGGGTGAGCTACAAGTTCCGTTCAATAAAAAGTTGTTCCAACTTTCACTACCAGCTATCACTGACACCTAGTGGTGATCGTTGGAACTTTGATTGAGCTTTCAACGAAATCTAACCTGCAAATTTGGCTTCACACAAGTTAAATTAGTGGAATGTTCTTTTACATGCCATAAATCTATGACATGGGACTGCCGGCTTTACTTCCCCTCCGAAGGAAGGCCTTCAAGAAATAAACGTTACAGATGAAATTTTGTGGGGCAGGCCAAGGGGAACAATCATCAGGTTCCTGCGAACTCCCGGATGAGAGCCACCTCTGCATGGACCAAAGAGAAAGGAAGAGAAATCAAAACGAGAGATTGATGAGATTTTGGGAAGAGAAAAAGGCAAATTCATCGCTTAAATAGGTTCAATTGCGCTCCACAGTTGAGCATAATGTTGTTAGTAGTAATAATAAAAATAAAAACTTTACGAGCATTACAGTAGTCGCATATGATGTATAACATATGACATAGAAGAAACCCCACGTGAAATTGTTGATACACGGGTATTTTATACCATTATTGGCACGAATATTAATCTATTTTAAAAGGGAGTGTTTTACAGATATTGTAGTTTATTAAACGGAACTCATCTTATTAAATGATTTGTAGCTTCCACCAGCACTAGCCAAAATAAAGAATACGATATGGATCAACTAGATTAATAGACGCGGCACCGCTCATAACCTTAAATTCCTTATAAACAGGTCCTCTTCATTCACATACCAACATGTAATTTCATATGGATTCTGTTAAAATGAGTCATATTGATATGATAAAAAAAAAAAGATTAAAATGATAATCTGGTAGCAAAAGTATGCACCCCGTCCGGTATTCGAACCCGAGATCTCTAGATTCACAGTCATAGGCGCGAACCCCATGGCTATTTTGTCTACGCAAATATTGTGCATAAGATGGTGATTTATTTCCACGTTCCAATAATACTGCATTACGGAATTAAGTTTCATTGATATTTTGCTTGTTTCGATAATGTTCCCTGCGTGAAATTGAGTTTAAAATGCCTTATGAATGGGCCCTTCTTGTGAGTAAAGAGAATGTATTCAGCAATAGTTCATGAAGGCTTGCTCAATTCTCGTATAACCACAAGGATTATATTATATTGATGACTGCATTACCGTTATGTGGGTTAATATTTGAATAGCCACTGTGCAGAAACATAAAACCGGCAATGCCGACTACTTACAATGATTGATATTAAGGCATTTTACCATTTAAATACTGATACGAAGACTTCGAACATGTACCATGTGCTTTGTTTCAATCACTTGACACCAGAGTTTGCATGAGCGTTTACCGTTCAGTTTGTCATATACGTTCCAATGGCCGAGAGTACGTCATGGTATCAATTTCCGACACCGCGCGCTCATTGTTTCCCTTACCACTGCCAGCTGGATGGATCGATCGAGTTGTCAGTGCGTCTTACACTTTCGTTCGATCCACCACTGCCAGCTAGCACACATCCGTTCCATCAAACGGAAGTGTGCCAGCTGGTGCCACCTCGATCGTTCCGATCCACTTCCGTCCCATTTTTCAAAATCACTCCCACAAAAATATCCAGCAACCGAGTGGAAAGATGTTACACATCAATAATAATAATTCCAGTATGCATAAGTAGTTATTTTAGAGACCTGCTCCATAGTTCGTTCCTTACTCAACCTACCGATATAGAGAACTCCAGTCCATCTTACAACAAATGCCTACGGAATAGTGAATTGTACCCAATGACATGGTGAACATATCTCTACTTAGTAAGACTTCAAAGAAGAGTGGCTGTGTTTGGATTCCCTGGAAGTGCAACTCGGCTTTTCTGCATTTCGTCCCCCCAGGGGCTCACATCTAGTGGGGCGTGGGTTGGCAACCACGGGACCCCAGCTGAGTCCGCCATTGCTTCCACTTACTTCTGCCGGGCTCCTCTCCGTCTTCTTTCCTGTCGAACTCCCTTGGTCAACTCTTGTTCTCTTCCGACCCCGACGGTATTATCATTTAAATGAATATTATAATCATCAATTCATTATATTCTTCAATTATCCACACACTCTCATTTCATTATCTCATTTAGATTAAATCATCTCAATTCATCCATTTACATTGTTTAATTCATAAATTCATGTTGCAATTTATCAAATTATTTAAATCATATTTCTTATTTAAATTTATTTAAATCCATTTAAATTTTATTAATCATCAGCTTCTTTAATTAATTATCACCTTTTAATTCAGTTATTCATCAGCTGTTTAGTCACCTAGTAATTTATTTAATTCAGTTAATTTATTCAACCTTTATTTCATCCATTTATTTCAATTTTAATTTATCAATTTATTTAGATTTTTAATTCATCTGGTTATTTATATTTTTATTTCATCGGGTCAGATCATTAATATGCTTAAACTTCAGATTATTATTTTATAAATTACTATTATCAGAAAATCTTGGATTATCAAAAATTATTTATTTAATTTCCTAAAAAATTGTTTAATATAGGTTATAGAACGTTGTCTTACAGTTTTATCACTTCCAGGTTATATCTCGTATTTAATTATCATGCCAAAATAATATTATTGCCTTCACAAAATCACGTTGGATCTCACTATCCAAAACTTCACCATATAATCTCACTTTATCAAATACCATATTTGAATACCATAATTATTCCACATAACACCATAACTATTCCACATAACACCATAACTATTCAGCGCACAGCATGAATCTCAAAAATATGCTACACTGGGTTCAACAACCTCATGTCTGCCTCAAAATACTCATTGGCAATATTGCAAACTTCCACTTGGCAACTTCCAAAAATACCTATCAAAAATGCTTCACATAATCACGTTGCATGATCTACAAAAATATATAACTGGCTTCAAATTATTAACGCACACAATCTATAAGAACTGTAATTAATCTGATCATATCTAGACAACTTCTTAAACAATAAGGAAAAATTACCTTAGTAATCGTAATCCAATTCAAGATCTGCTTTCAAATAGAGCATAAATTCTCTTAAAATTCTCAAGATTCACTTCAAAGAAAAACACCAATGTGTTATAATATCTCACATCAAAAATATGTAATACTGATCTGCCTCAAAATAAATCTGACCATAAATGATTCATCTTACAAGATTCAATTACTTGAAATCCCTCTCAAAGGTATCAAATCACTCACAAAGAGTATCAAAAGTATCAGCTGTTAAATGACTGTACTCTCAAAAGAGTATTGCAACAAAATATTGGATTGGCAAAACAAGAATTACAAAATGTAACCCTGCTGACATTTATTTTTAATTTATTTAACAAAATTCGACTAATGTGTGACTGGTAGTTTCTTGTTTAATCCTCTTACGATCTCAAGTACACTCGGATGATAAAAATGAGGCCCTCGACTGGCAGGTTAGGTGTGTGCCACCACGCAATCGCCTAAAGCGAAAGGCCCTGCTCCGTAGACTACCATGATAATGCCCTGAACGATTACTAAATGCAACAGGCCCCATCTCGTAGACTGATGATTGAGTGTACCAGATTGGAATCAACAAGACTCTAGTTGTCACATAAAAGCGATATGCATTCACTTGAGTGAATAAAATTTTAATATCACCAAACAATCCAACAAAAAATTCCCTACTGATGAATTATACATACTCGCTAGTATGCAATGAACTGACGAAATAATTTAAATTATCCAATTGCAGATCACGAGTTCGAAACACTCGCTAAAAAAATATATATCCAAAAAATACTATCCTCACTGAAAAATATCAAAAAGACGAAAATTCTGTCTAATAAAGCCAACCAATGGTGAGAACGTCGTATAACTGTGCCTGCCATATCATATGGTAACACCATATTCTAGCAAATGGAGCAAAAAATATCTAAGCCATGTCAAAAAAAATATAGTAGAACTCCTACTAGAAATATATACAAGTATGCCCAGTGTTCATGAAAAATCATATCAGGAAAGTCATAACTCTTACAATACCTTCATATTTCAGCTGTTAATATAATTCAAAGATCGCCGATAATCCACGTGTGTGTCACAAATTTCTCGATAGATCGACGAAAACGCTGTATCACCCACTGAACTAACGCTTGACTTCATATTCCAAGTGAATCTGATGTTGGATATCCTCTTCTTCAGGAACCGAATCCATCGCTCTGTGGTGCCATCACGTCTCCGTATTCGCCTAGCCCAACATGATGAACTGAAGATTATCCATCACGGATATTGTCCAAACTCTTCCATAAAAGTTCAAAAATGTAGAGTACCCCATACTCTTTGAATATGTCACGCCACTGTCCCATAAACTGTTCGGTTAGCATATGACAAAAATGTTAATCTCCACAGCGGCTGAATTTCACTAGTAGAAAAATATAAATTATTTAGAAAAGTGTATTGATTTGTTAAACACCCTGTATCTGTGTTCGTAGCTGAGATATATCATAATTGTTCATGATATGCAACTATAATGCTGCACGTGCCACTGTTCATAAAGTGCATACAATGCAGTTCAATACTTAATCAGAATCAACTGGCTCATCCTGTACAGCATCAATTAGTGCTCGCATACCGTCTCCTTGAGGCCCATAAGGATCCATCTATAACAATATTTACTGTTAGGAACTAAATATTACGGTACATATTAGGAAGCACAGAAACAAAAATATAATCTTCATAAGTATATTTACCTCTTCCGTTCATGAAACGGGAGTGGTGTGTGGGGGTTTCCTAAACCCCAGCAAGCTGCCACTGCAGCTCACGAAGTCAAATTCACAACTAAGGTGCCAGGTAGCACCAACTGGCAGCTACCTGGAACTACAAAGCAGTGCGAGGCGCATGCTAGCGAATATTTATATAAGTATGTGCTAAGGGGTGTGCAGCACCCCAACACACCACTGCCGGGTATTAATACCACATGAATAATGAGCCTGAAGGTTATGAAACTGGCGTGCCTGTTAAGGAATGTTACCTAAGGTAGTGTAATGTTTTAGTGTTGTACAACTAGCGATGTTCTTCCTACTACGTTAACTTGCTAGCAAACTTATAATGTTGTTGTCTTATTGCTTTCCCTGTATATTCATGAAATATGTCATTGAATATTCTCGCAGTCTTTATGGACCATCTTCACGGATTCGATTGTATATTTATTTGAGTATTATTGTTTGAAAGAAGCATGTGTGATGTATGTTTCAGACATAACGACCTCCCGTGGAATATAAGGAAGTTCCTAAAGAACCAGTTGAGAGATTTCCCTTTCTCTGAGGATCTTCGAGAGGTGTCCCCTTGGTCTCGCAGCTCGTGGTCTCATACGGACTTGCCACGACTCCGCGAGGGCATGGTGGCTGCTCAGGTGAGAATCTACCGAGTATTAATTACTCTCTACGATTAACCCTTTATCGGTTAGTGGCCTGTATATTAACCACGTACTATGTCAAAGATGCTGATGGTTGAAACTTTCAGCCATTTTAAGGAATTTTCTTTTGGAAGTGTTAATATTTCTTAAATCCAAATAATATTATTTTTTAACTTAGCAATTTTTAGCCTATTTTCAGTTTTGAAAAAATAGGCTTATGAGATCACCTTTTGTCCGTGTGTGCGTGCGCGTGTGTGTGTGTGAGGTGTGTGTGTGTCCCCCCCTAATACATTCTAAACGGCTGGAGAGATTTCAATGAAACTCGGTAAGTTCAAAGCACTATTCCAGGCGACCCCGACCATGCCCTTCAAATTTTGTTACGTCTCACCAATCCAACATGGCGGCTGTGCGAAATATTTCACCAGCATTCAATATCACCGAAACTATTCCCGATATCACCCTGGAATTTTTTACGGTGATAAAGGGAACTACTAGAAGTTCACCTTTGTGACTTTTGAAAAACTGGTAACTACAAAACCAACATGGCGGCCACGCGAATTTGCGACTTTAAATAGACGTTTCTCGCGATTTAACCAACCAAACGCAATAAAACTTGGTACTGTATATGTTTATACACATTGTAATGCACATACATCTAACTTCGTTCAATTGTTTACATAACCACAAGATGGTGGATGTGCGAAATATTTCACCGGCATTCTATATCTCTGAAACTATTAGCGATATCACCCTGAAGTTTTGTACAAAGATAAAGGGCACTACTGGAAGTTCATCTATAAGACTTTCAAAACCCGGTTAACTACAAAACAAACATGGCGGCCAAGCGAATTTGAAAATTAAAAATTAATTTTAAATTTTAAATAGACCTTTCTCGCGATTTAATGTTCCAAACGCAATGAAATCTGGTACAGGAAATGTTTATACACATTGTAATGGAATGGTATCTAATTTAGTTCAATTGTTTACATAAACTAAAGATGGCGGCTGTGCGAATTTTAAAATTAAGTTTTTATTTCTTGTGTCGTAATCATGCGATCGAAGTAAAAGTTTGAATAATGAACCTACGTAATAATGTTCCTTTAATAGTACATGACTCTATGGCCTATACATTTAGCAATCCAACATGGCGACCATCAGAAATATTTAGACGGCTCTGAATATCTACGAATCTATTATAGCAATCAAACTGATTTTTTTATGTTCATAGGGGCTATGAACTTAAGTTCACCCATAGGACTTTAAATAACCTTGTGATCACAAATCCAACATGGCGGCGACGCGAATTATAAATATTCACATAGACGTTTCTCGCAATTTAACCATCCGAGTGCAGTGAAACTTGGTACAGTAAATCCTTATACGAATGTTAATCCACTGGCATCTAATTTATTTCAATTGTTTCTATAACCACAAGATGGCAGCTGTGCGAAATTTTAAAATCTCCTTGTTACTTCTTGTGTCCTAATCATGCGATTGGAGTTTGAATGCTACACGTACACAATAATCTTCACGTAACAGTACATAGCTCTAGGACCTACTTATATAAAATCCAACATGGCGACCATCCGAAATATTTAGTCGGTTCTCAATATCTACGAATCTATTACAGCAAGCAAACTGAAATTGTGTATGTTGATAGTGGCAATTAATCTAAGTAGGATATATGAAAATAGGCTGTATAGTTCTTAACGGAACTACTTGTTCTATGTAGGTTTATGCATAAACCTAGAAAAATTGCTGAGTTTTAATTCTCTGGTCGTGGAAGCCAATATACCGCCAATATGTTTTATCTTCTTGACCTGACATGCTTGATGAAATTTTAAATAATAAAATAGGAAAGAAATTAAAATCGAAAATAAGTAAATTATCAAAGTTAATAAGTTTATAAAATTACTATTAAATTTAAATTAGCTTATAGAATAATTAACGAGCTTATAAAATTACAACTAAAATTGTAAAAGCATATAGAATTAAAATAAATAAGCATATAAAATAGAATTATAAAAAGTTAAAAACAATATAAAAATAAAATCATAAAAACAACTAAATATAAAAATTAAAAAGATAACACATAATAAAATTAATAAATTATAATTTGGCTAAAATTATTAAATTTAAATAAATACAAATACACTATTTTAATAACAGTTCTGCCCTATAAAGGGCTAAGGTGTAATATATGACATTTCTCAGTATTGCGCTACACTATGGAACACGTTTTCTTCAATTCTAGAGTCGAAATATTTTGGAAGACATTTAAGTTCCAATGTTCAAACCAATTTTTAAATATCACTAAGAGACAATAGGTGTCCAGTTTAGCAAAAACGTAAAGTTAAGCTATTTGACAATTGTAACAAAGTTGAAAGGCTAGAAGACCTGGGAAAGTGTCAAAATGCGTGTTTTTAAAATCTATCATATTTCAAAATACAATGTTGTTAATTACTTCCGATTTAAAGAATATTTTGGAAAAGAAAACCATGCTAAAACTCTTGTTTTTAAATTGGAGCATGTTCTACAGATTTAAATGAAATTGAATTTGGTTGTTTCAATCTATCTTTGATTCTCTATCTTCAGTTTGTGTGAAGCTGATTATTGAATTTCTCGAAACGGATGTACAGTACTGTAAATATTTCGATTTTGATTTGACCATGTATGGGTCGACACTAGCGCTCGTAGTGATAGATTTAGGCCACAAAGTATGTGGTATAACTGTTTGTGGGCATCACTTGTTGGTCAAAACAGAAGCAGATATTTCTATTTTGATTTGCCCATGTAAGGTTCAGCACTAGTGCTCATAGTGATAGATTTAGTGAACTACATACGAGAAAGGACGTATACAATTATACATAGCGTCCATGAATTGTTACTTTAGTGTGTGTCACCATGCCACCAACACGTAAGAGGCGCTTGGTTAATACAAAACTTATTCAAAATTGGAAAAATAAAATTAAAGCGTAGAAAGTAGTGAGATTCAGTGACGAATCATTGAACGACCAACAACTACAATTAAACTTACTTCAAACAAACGCAAACCTCGCCATCAGAGGACGAAGACAGACGATACTCGTATGGTTTCGTTCAAACAATTATTTATTTATTTATTTATTTAGGCTATCACTCGTGATACGAGTATGATTGTCTTCCAAGGTACATTTATGTAAATCTTCGCTGTAAACCAACATTAGGCCTAATCATATTGCGTGAGTTCTTTGGTGACTGTACAGTCCGATCCGAGAACCACAGACTCTTCCACAATATTGGCACACAAGGTCTTGAGCAGCCAATGGATCTTGGGGATTGATTATTCTGCGAATCATGCGCTCTTATCTGGCATTTCTTTTTTCAGCCTGAAGCCTTCTTCTCTCTTGTTCGAAGAGCAAGTGGCCTTGGTGGACGATGCGGCACCACTCTGATCGGTCGGATGCGACAGCCTCCCAGTTACCTGTATCAATTTGACATTTCTTCAAGTTGGTCTTCAGAACATCTTTGTAGCGTTTTTGTTGCCCACCCTGATTTCTCTGGCCGACATTCAGCTGGCAATATAAGATTTGTTTTGGCAGGCGGGACTCAGGCATGCGAACGACATGTCCTGTCCATCGAAGTTGGTGTTTTATAATGAGAGCTTCTATACTAATAGTGCAAGCTTCCTCTAAAACACTTGTGTTAGTGCGCTGTCTTGCCATTTAATACCAAGAATTCTCCTAAGGCATGGTTGATGGTATTTTTCTAAAGATAAGAGGTGCCTTTTGTAAGTTACCCAGGTTTCGCAGCCATAAAGCAGAGTGGGAAATACAACAGCTTGATAAACGTATAATTTTGTTAAAATGCAAATGTCGTGGTTGTCAAACACGCGAACGAGCAAACGACCAAAGGCTGCACTGGCACATTGGAGGCGGTGTTGAATCTCAGCGTCAATGTTCGCATTTGTTGATAGGTGACTACCCAAATAGGGAAAATGATCTATATTCTTTAGTTTATGTCCATCAATCATGATAGCAGGAGCAGTAGCCCTGTCATGTGATGTAGGCTGATGAAGAACCTGTGTTTTATTGGTGTTTATGTCCAGACCAATGCTTCTGTATGCCTCATTGAACGCATTCAGGTTGGTTTGAAGATCTTCATCTGAATTTGCTAAGATGACATTGTCATCAGCATACTGGAGATCAAGAACGGATGTACCTGACACTTTAGTTTTTGCACGTAATCTGTAGAGATTGAATAACCCTCCATCTGTCCTGGATATAATTTCTACACCCTTTGGAATCTTTTCTTGGACCAAATTTAGTACAACACTAACATATATTGAAAAGAGTGTGGGGGCAATCACACATCCCTGTTTGACACCAGTAGTATACATTTTTACCATTTGGATATTGCGTAATCGCGAGGACATATTGCATCATCATGCGAGCCATCACGTGATATGTCTGCAGTGTTCGCGACAAAAAAGTTTGTTTGACATAAATGAATAGTCTTGACCTGCTCTACCCCGACACCAAATTTCAACTCTCTAGGACAAAATAAATTGAATTTTGAAAATAGGCTATATTTCCAATTAGGAAATCTATAAAAAAAAGTTTGTTTGACATAAATGAAAGCTCTCTATCTCCTCTACCAGTAAACCAACTCTCAGGTCCATAGGACAAAAATGAAAAAAAATGTTCAAATGGGGTCTTTGTTAGCAGAAAAGTTTTAGGTGTACTAACATTTGAATGATACTGTCTGGGCGCGACGCCTCCGTGGAGAGCCAGTTGGTTATTCACACGCGTTTCCTAATTGCTCTGCATGTGTTAGCAGCAAGAAGAGATTGACCTTTGACTGCTTGAAGATGATAACCTTTGCTCGCGGCTGATATCGTTCTTTGGCTAGCGCGAGCATGCTGAACGTGGGGGGTCCGGCTTGCTACTCCATATAGGACGTGCAGCTGTTAGTTAACATTTTTTTGCCTGCTTGCATGCTCTGTGGTCTCTTTCTGCATAGACTGTTTTATAAGACAAATATATATCATTGACTGCATGAAATGAATATTGGCTTGTTTGTTTTAAATTCTTAACCATCATTATTGAACTGGGATATTATTTTAATGAGAGAACAAGTTTGGATATCAGTTCACAAAGTTTCATTCATGTGATATGTTTAATGAGCTTTTTGTTTCTTTAACATCATAGTATATAAGAGCAAGATTATTATGATGCAGTAGTTACTATTCAACATGTCTCTCTGCTACTCTTTTATTGCGAAGATGCAACATCTGAGAGAGGTTAAGACGCTAGCAGAGAAAGCCAGGATGTTGGGTTGTAATTTTATGGTTTCCTCCTCCAAAATGGAGGAGGAAATTATTGTCAGATCGTTCACTGCACTAGAGAGGGATCTCTTCGACGTAGAGATTCTTGGCATACTAAGAGACGAACGCTACCGCACAGAATTTGTGCTTAACGGGCTAAAGTTAACCATTCTGGATGTTATCCTATCCAGAGTGGAAGCATTTACGGCGACTCCCCCTCCCAATGGAGTATACCAAGACCAAGTGAGGCTTGAAGATCTTGTGCAAAGAGAAGAAAGAGAAGAAGATGGAGAGCATATGGAAGAGGAAGGAGAAGAAGAAGAAGAAGTGCAACATCGTTATCGTATATGGGATTGTTTACGTGAGTAATTCGTCTACTCATCATATTTAAAGTCCCACCATAGTCTACGTTTAAGAAGTGTTGTTTATTAAGTTTAGTGATTAAGTCTTCTAGATCTTTTCGAGAAGCAGCAAAGTTTTCTATATAATATTTGTTTATTGCATCTAACGAATCGATTGGTTGAGATATGTTTGTTATTCTTCTATTTAACATATCTACATTTTCATCATCTTTGTTTATATTCAAAAGAGATTTTTTAATTTCATCGAGTTCTTTTGTTACATGAGTTTTAAGAAAAGAATACGATACCGCATCTTGATTTTGAATTGGATCTTTAACATTTCTTATTCTTTTGTTACCCAAGGCGAGACTATCATCATCAAACGGAAAGTGATCTTCTGAAAATTCGCTCACTAGACCATGAATGAATTCTACTCGTTGTAACACTTCAGTTATTCGGTTTTCCAGATATTTTTTATATTCGATGTATGTTGCTGCATTGCAATAAGGTTTACTGCATCATTTGCAGATGATGGTAAAGCTAAGCCTGCGAGACGTTTGTTTTCAAAGCCAAGTTGTTGTTTCTCTATTTTACAAATTGAAAAAATTAAACATTTAAGGTCGTTAATGTTTCGTTGTATGTCTTCTTTAGACTCAATTTTATTTAGCTCATTCAATAACTTCAGTACATAACCATTGTTGCAAGAATCTTCAACATGTATGGGCGTTCCAACATCTTTTAACCGTTTGTCGTTAATACTTAGATGCCCATCGCTTGTTGTTGTTACTTGATTTCCATATTGCAGTAGCTTATCATCAACATACGATTTAGTTGCAATATCATGGCGTGAAGTTGGCGGTCTGATAGACACGTTATTGATTTTGTTAAATGATGTCATAGTTAGGTTGTTAACCACACAAAGTCAATAACGCGAATGAGCATTTAGCTCTTTTGAACTATTATTTATAACTGAAAATAAACATCAAATCCATTGCGATATCGACCATTTTGTAAATCGCTACCTTTATCGATAACCAAAAAGCCAAACTTAGAGTTTTGCCAACAATAAGAACAAATATCGAAGAACTGATCATAGCTCATATCTGTATTTACATGATCGTTATATTCATGACGCAAGTTTGTTCCGTCTTGTTTAAAAAGAAAGAAAAAATTAGCGTTATCTCTAATTAGATGTTTAGGTATACAAGAATATGTTTGACAAAGATAAAATACGTCAACTTCGTGATGATGACCTCTACTGAAATAATCTTTCATGTGTTGTTGTTTATTGCTGGCTACATCATCAAAAACAAATATTGAGTTTTTTCTAGCCATTTCTCGAGACATAACTTCATCATTATCAGAAAAAAACACTTTTTATTTCTTTTATAGAGTCAAAAAACTTTCTTAATTCAACATACTTACTTAAAGCAAGTGATTTAGAATAAATATAAATGTTTTCAAAACGAACTCCATTTTTGTGACATAATAAATTTATCATTACGTTTGTTTTGTCACAGTTCGATGGACCGCAAATGATACATCGAATAGTGTTCGGTAGTAAAACACTATGCTTTCTTTTTTCACTTTTACTCTGGTTTTCACCATTAGTAAATGAAATTACTGGTAGAGTGTTTGACTGCTTAACAAACTTCAGCATGTCAACGTTTACGTCTGAGAATGCACACTGCACAAAAAATCACATCACATCAACATATATTGTTTCCACACGTATTATAACTTGTATTATATGGAATAAGAGTAGGATTTTCAGGATTTAAATCAACGTTGCCAACGTAAAACCCTCTTAAATATGGACAATATGGTGCCCATTTTTTATGATCATTTAAAGGAATATCATTTTCTCTCCAATTTTCAATTTCAGTCTTACAGAATATACATTTCTCCTTATCACCATGACCGGTATAATTAAATCCTGCTGATGCTAAACAAAATTCGTTTGGACAGGGAAGAGGACAATTTTGAAAAGTTTTAAGTCTTTCATATTCAGATTTTAATTCTATGCTAGGCGAAATATTGTTTACGTAAGGGCAAGAAAAAGCCCTTTTCTTATGGTTACAGAAAGCACACCTGACCATATCCTTATATCCATAATAGTAAAATCCTGCAGCTGCTAACCATGCAGTGTTCGTAAAACTGTCTGAAGACCAGTTCTTAAATGTTTTTAGCCGATCTCTTTCAGATTTTCAATTCATTCCTTTTTGACTCAATATCATTTGCATTAACTGTTTCTTGGAATACTTTACACAATTAAAATACTTCATGATGCTTTACTTCACAAAAACAAAAAAAAGATGTTCCCCACACGAAGCTAAATGTGAACTGATATGAATCAACAAAACACGCTGGCTAATATGCAAGATTTGCGTGTGTTGGGTTGGCCGAGCGGTCTAAAGCGTTAGACTTAAGATCTAATTTTCAGAAATTGAAAGCGAGGGTTCGAATCCCTCACCTGACAATATTATTTTATATACATGTGGAGTGAGGAGGTGTTTGATCATTAAAGAAACTTTAATATGAAGTGGTACAAAGACCTTTTCTTCTTTATGCATTTAGAATTACAATTAATACAATTTTATTTCTCTTGTATGAGTGTTGAAGTAATCTCATTCTTTTAGTTGTCCTGATAAGTGTGTGTTGAGATGATCTTGTTCTTTTAGTTGTCCAGATGTTTATTTTCTGTCGACAAAAAATATACACTGTGTTAAAAAAGCAAACAAAAACAAAATATGTATAGGTGTCAACAACACTAGTAGTTTTAATCAATTACCTTTTATAGATAGCGATTACAGTTATCACATTTGCAGCGAAGATGAAACAGTTGAAATTTTCTTTTTAGATTATCCGGTAGATGTTCCCACTCCAGACGAATTCGTTGTGGCTCATATATAGTCAGTATGTTTATAGGAAAGTAGTTCCAATCTAACTTATTAAAACCTTGAAGTCCATTGTTTCGAAACTTGTTTATTATCGAACACACGATTTTCATGATGCCATCAGAAGAATTTAACCAATGTTGAACAGCATTGACATTAAATTTAGCACAACTATTGCTTCCCATTGCAAGAGATGGTAAATGTTTTGGACAATCTGTAGGTAAACGTTGGCTATGCTTCAACATTAGATCTGACATTCCATCAATCGTATTAAGATCGATTAATGACCCAGGGGAAAGTGTTTTTAGTGCAAACAAAGAAAATTCTTGTGGCAAGTTATACACAACTAAATATTCATATTTATTTTTAATAGAGTCAAAAAAAGATGAAAGCGTTTTTTTACAATACGCTGCGACCCATGTGAACACAGGACTGAATGTATATTGCTGTTATTTAACATACAGTAAGCAAGTTCCAAACTGTCGTTCGGTAGCTTGCGAATGTCTGCAACTATTGGCTGCTTCTTATTCCACGTGCCAGCTTCAATAGAAGGAGAGTTTGTTGTTGTCAATTCCATGATTGCAACTAAAGTGAGAATACTTCTTTACTTGCTTGCTTATAACTTAGCAAATATTGGTTTAGATAATTACTTCATTAGTTAATGGTCTGTAAGATATTTGACGATCATGAATAAAAACACAATAAAGAGTTGTATCTTCAGGTATATTCTCACTTGTCTCGATTTCAATTCGCACATCATCTGAAGATGTCTTCACTGCCTCCACTTGCTCAAGGCAATTAATTACAATAATCGGACAATGAGACTTAAATTCATGTCGTGAAACTAGAGTCTCTGAACGAAAAGCATCGATCTGATAATATACATTACGAAATTTAACAAACATGTCATACAATTCGCTGTAGTCATTTATAGCAATTTCAGAAGTTGGCATTTCATAGGGATAAAAAATTGAATTTAAAAAAACTCTTATAGATTTAATGTTACAATGGTCAAAATTGGAAGAGCACGTATTTAGTACATTTCTTTTAGTTTGAAAACCTAATAAAAATTGACGTGGTTTTTGAGTTTCAGAAGTTGTCATTACAGTCCAACTATATTTAGTTGTTCTAGGAAGAGATGGCAAGATAAGAACATCCCATGATCGAAAACCAACCTGAATAGGAATATTTTTCTGCATTAGTTTTAATCTTATAATTTGTTCTTCGTCCGATAATAATAAAACGGGAATTTTTAGATAAACTTTAAATAACTTGACCTTAGAAAGATCATTTTCGGTTGCAGGTTGCAACGCACGTGCGTCACTCGACGATCTGAGAGGTATTAGCTCATGCTTGCAGTTTAAAATCGGTTTTCTATAATCCTCTGCTAAACCTAAAAGGTTGCTTAAAGGAAGTATTACATGGAAACGTTTTGTGATACTATCAACAATATTTCCTTCACTTGCTGGTGTTGTTAAAGAGGGAAAATAACCAGCATTTTGTAAAGCTGTATATTCGTTTTTTGAATATGATGCAAAGGTTTTTATAGAACTTGATATACCTAGATGGCGTGTACGATCAATTTCTTTGCCATTTAACGAAACGCGAATTTCGCTAAAAAGATCAGCCCCAAAATTTGGTCAGGATGTGCTGTAGTAGAAGCAGCCGGATTTACGTTAGAAGTAATAATTTGTCCTTCTAAGTGAAGAACACCTTCTATAATAAAACTATGTTTTCTTCATTTTGAATTGGTATTCGAATTTCATCATTATTTTCGAATTTATTAGCTTAATAAGGTTGGTAAACTCTTTCTTCTCGTCGCACAACTCTGTTGTCAACCTCTCTTTTATCCGTTATGTTAAACATGTTAAACATGTTAACAGCTTCATATATAGATAGAAACTAAATAATATTAACAATTGCATATATATTTATATTGAAATTAAAGTACGCGATAGCCTAAAGACTGTAAGAAATGTTTGTTGTTACTCGATAACTGTTTCTTAGATTTTAAGGTGTGATGGCGTTGTTTTTTTTTTTAGAAATTTTAGCTCATTGATTTATATTTCTTTTTCGAATCAGAGTCGACTTCTTTTTTTTCAAACTTTGAGTATTATATAGTATAACCATATTTGTGAATGTTTTCTAGTAAGCTTACTCAACTAGAATGAAAATATAACAGTATTTCATTACTTTATATAGCAAGATAACGTGCTGGACGAATAATTAATTCTACAGTTAAATCTTCATCTTGCAAATCAATGAGCTGTTGAAGATGATCTTCAAGTTGCACAGACACATGTTGAATAACCTTGCTGTTCATAGGCAAAAAATTAATTGTTGTTGGTTGTACAACAATCGGATAACCAGCAGGAACATGAGCTTTAAAATTATATAGAGAGTGTGTTGGTTTATGATTCAAATAAGAACTCGTACCAAGCACAAGGTTGCAACATACTCGAATACTATTAACAGTGTTAATTTTAATCATATATTCAGAATGATTAGTTGTGTTTGCCTCGAACTTTTTATGAGAAAATCCTAACAAATCTGCAATAGAATCTGCAACACCAAAATCTATAGCAAAGTTTTTCGAATATAGTTTACAATTAGAGAACACTTTATCATAATTAATATAAATACATGAAGGAAATTTGTCTTTTTCACCTAATAAAACTGATAATAAATATGCTAGTAATAATTCATTAATCTTTGCACTTAATTGTTGAAACATATAGCTAGCATCAGGTATTATTAAAATTGTTGTATCCACATCGTTCATCTTCATGGCTAAAACGTTATTATTTTCGTTAATTTTTACTTCACTTTCGATTCTATTTCGATCAATCTCAATTTCTTTTTCATTCTCTTTAGGGTAAACTTTCTTTTCAATACCAATAGCCTCTGCTACACTGTTGGGTACACTGAAATCAATATTAAACGGAGAAGACAAAACAAGACGGTTGCGTCCTTTTCCATTTATATCATCTTCCAAATAAAGATTTGTTTTTGTATATGATTTGTTATAAGTTTCGACAATGAGTGATAACTAAGTAAATCATCAAATGTTGAGGCTAGATCTTCAAATTCATAAATACCTGGTGGTACCACTAAATCAATTGATAACAAAAATTTAGTAAAATGAATGCGAAATTTATTATTTCGGTTGGTAACATTTCGAATAGAGTTAGATGTTTACAATCCTGCAAGTCCTATTTCAAAAAACTCTGCTCCTACAAGATGAAGCGGGTTCTCCAATGTAACATCAATCTTTGAGCCTTTATCTCCAAGAGTTATCCGTCCTTCGAAAGGCATCTTTGAAATGTTTAAAGACAGTCTGTGTTTCCCTTATTTATACAATACAAGAAGGCTAAACATAAATGTCCACAAATCGAAGAAGTAATTGATTGATATGAATGAAAATTATATTGTAGATAACAATTTTTAAGATAAGTTAAAATTTCTAATGGCGGTCTTAAATTACCGATACTATCAAAATAATGCACGTATTTACCTCGTTTACTGAAAGCCACCCAATGTGAACCAGATTTAACCATCGGTTCCAGGTTAACAATACAGTTTTCATTTTTTCGAGGATGTCTTGGTAACGTATCTCGCATAAAGACTCCTCTAAAATTTGGAATCTTTAATTGATGTGCGTATTTAGCTAAATCGAAATTACTTAATGCTTTATTTGGTATTTGGTTGATTATCTTTTGTATGCAGGAGGATTTAAATAAATGCCTTGACCTGATTTTCCTCGCATTGCTTCTATCATTCGATTGTGTATTTTCATTTCTTTTAATTCTTCTTGTGCAGCTTTCGCTTTGTTTATAGCAGACGCTACCCCGGCTGCTCCACCTGCTAGACCCCCCAAGCCCGACAAGGCTGCAAATATCGGAAGTAGGGGTAAAATACCACCTTGCTTTTTCGATGCTCTTTTTTTATCTTCTCTTATTTTTTTAATATTTAATTTTCGTTTACCTCCACCAAGCTTAGACTTAGCTTTCATTATGCCACTGACTGTTAGTGCAGCCGCTCTCTCTCCTAATGATGCGTCACGAGATTTTACACGAGACCAAGCTTTTGAAGCTAAAATTTCATCAGCCTCTCTTCTTTTGTTTGAATCTTTATGATTTGCGTAGCAATGCCGTGCTCTTTGCACGCTTTATCTAATATATTTATTCCTGGATCACCACGGCTCAATCGCTTTTCTAATTTTGTTCCTGGTCCACAATATTCATATCCCGGGATGTGTAATTCCACAGGTAAATTACCAATAGTTTTATTAAGTACACGACTAATTAATGATCCACTTCCTGATCGTTTATATTTAGTGGCAGAGTTGCTCCTCTTACAACGCACCATTACTAAATGATAAGTAATATAATGTATTTATATATATATCAGGAAAATGGGAATGGTGGGGGGAGGAGTTGTAAATAATACACACAAAATTTGGGTTATTATTTATTCTCTTCTTCATAAGCAAAGGAACACACAAAAATTAGTATTATTAACAGAATAAAAGTGTGTGTGTGAAAGAAATAAAATAAGTAAGAGAGATGAAGTGCTTTAATCTCAAATTTGTTTCTAATCATTTTTCAGAGAAAAATAACCAAACGGTAAAGTAACAATTCGGTTTTCAGTTATGTGTCTTTTATCATTGTTTGATGAAATTGCCAACTTATTTGGCCGAACTGTAAATACAGAATGAGATTTTGAAATTATACAAACTTGAACTTTGTTGGCTTGATCTCTGTTATAAAGACACTTTCGATACTCATCAATATTCATAGTTTTACTCACGCTCTTCTCAATGCTTTTAGCCTTACACAAGCTATTCATTTCATCACACAATTTTATTGCATACATTTTGGGTCTTAACCCCACAAATTCTTCAACAATCCTTCCAGCATGTTCATCTTTCATTAAACCAATTTCACCTTTATTTTGTCTGACAATGCCAAAAGGATTGTTTGTTTCATAGTTTCCAGTATCAAACAAATTTGAATGCTGTTTTATGAACTCATAAATATCATAATAGAATATATACATAAAACTATCGGTGTCTGTGTATAACAACCTCACATTTGATTCAGGATTTGCTAAAATAACATTGTAATGAAAGTCATTCATTTTACATTTAGACAAATCTAATATAGATGCACCAACATATACTGGTTGATTGTGAAAAATCTTTAGTCTGCTCATCTCAATGACCATACATTGTTCATCGAATATAATTCTATGTTTAAAATTAGCCTTAGCTATTAAAGACTTAGCACCATAGGCTCCATGCCATTTGGTAACCCATTTGATGTCCCTTAACTTCCTCATAGTCATCAGTGAACGACCAAAAATTGCATTATTCATCAATTTATAAAAAAAAACATTTTTTGCCTGTTTTCGTTTCACTGTGTTCACATCAATATATGGTTTTAGCCATTGACTCTGATTGAATTCGATTATTCTGTGAATACGTTCTAATTTTATTCCTAGTTGAATACATTGCTTTAACATTCTATAATGCAAACCATAACGTTATTTATTATCTAGGGTAGCCATTAGCTTTGTCAACTTTTCTGGACATAGAGGGTAATCTGAATGTTTGTCATGTAACTCTTGAGGATAACTCAAATCTACATCCAAGATATATCCGATTTCTGAAGTATCATCAATATTTAAAACATTAAACCCTTCAACATTTGCAACCCATTTAAAGCCATCTGTTGGAAGATATTCCATCATAGCATATCCATATAAATTATTAACATCAAAGTACATTATGTAGGACTTTTGTTTTTTCTCATCATAAATTTTCATATACTTATTATTAGCAATCGCATGTCGTGTTATACACTGAACATTACCTCCTCGAATAGATCGTTCAAAAAAGTGTAACATATCAATATCTTGAAGCAATTCAAGTTAATAATAATAATAATATCGTATGGCCTCGGGTGCCTGGTGCAAGCTTTGCTAATTGACACCCAGAGGGTAGCTTGCATGTCGAATTTCGTCGTTCCTTTGAACACTATGAAAGTCAAGGAGGTTAGATATCTAAACTCCTTGACACTACAGCGCTTTCAAGTAGAGAATGGAGGAACTTTGTGTTGGTGGAAAATCCCGAGATTAATTTTGCCATTGAACACGGCCTACTGAATTCAAATGGGTTCTTTAACATGCCAACAACGTATGACATGAGTATCGTGATTTTTGTCGCCTTCAAAAATCACTTACCATGGCCAGGGGCGAACCTGCAATCTTGGGGTTGGTAGTCCGACAATATAACCACTCACCCACCGTGGCAAGTGCAATTCAAGTTGAACATTGGTTATCTTTTTCATTGCACACCAAGACATAGATGGAGCAGTGTAAAAATGAGCTGCATCAATGCCATACGTCTCCATGCCATTCCATCTAAAATTTTCAAAGACATCCGCCAAAAGAAGTGTGTCTACTTTTAAATACAAATCGGCGTATTCTCCTAATGTTTGACAGGAAAACGTTTCCCACACCGATTGAGCAAACTCATACTCCTCGTTCGATATTGTTTGATTATAAAGACTGCTATAAAACTTGGATATTTCAGGTAATTTAGTTTCGTTAAGTACATCCATACTTGTGACGTATTCATATGGAAACACGCCTTTTCTCGCAGTAAGTCGAAACTGTGCATCATCATTAAAATAACGTCTAGTTATTTGCTTTGAATCTTCACTTAACGAAGATGAACAATGATCTAGTGAACAGGACAAGAAATTATATGTATCGATAAATCTTAACTGAATGAATCCATTCTTAACCCGTACATACTTTGTAAACCCTTTATAACGTTCCATATTCATTGCTAACAAACTTATATGACCAGGATTATGTAACACCTCACCATCTTGTTTCTCACAAATTGCTTTAATTATAAAATGTCCATCATAGGCCGTTAGATTATGAAATGCTATAGGCAGAACCTTTGTTACTTTGTAATTTAAATTACAACTATTGTGTACGCTTCCTCTATATTTTCCAGTTATGTGACAATGATCGCGTTCTTTGAGTTCATTATCTGCAATCGGTTTCTCGCAAATATGACAAATTTTACTTAACAATAATAATCTTTCTTCATTTTCCGTCATCTTAAATACCGGTTTAGCTGATAAATAATATGTTTGAAGTTTATCTACAATACTATAAAGTTCCTTTACAAACAATTCTATGCAATTATTACCCCTAAAGAGTTTAAAACTGCACAAATCACTATCAAAATTACAATGAAGATATAAAGAAATGCTGTAAGGAATATGTTTATGGGTTAATGTAGAGTTAGGAATGTCACTATTTGGAAAACAAGAGGAAATAGGAGACGAAACGCATTCAGTGTCTGCATAAATTATAAATGGAACTGTATCTTTAAATTTAAATTCTGTAAAATTAAGACATCTTTGTTCGTCAGTTGGCAATATGCTTTTTGCAACAGGAAACTGTTAACAGTCTGCAAAGTGAACATTTAACTCATCCTCAAGAAAATAATATGACAAACATCGTCTACATATATAAATCCGTCTACGAATGGTAGTGACGCTTGAACGCACAAGGCGAGCGAGACTTCTAATTAAACAAAAGTGATAACTTTCACTGTTTCCAATCTGCAACATCAATAAGTCCACACTCCTTTCATATACTTTATCTGATACATACAAAGGTACAATAGTAAATGTTTTTTTCCTTTTACTTCGTTTGTACCCATACACACCCAATTGTTTTCATCATATTGTGCTCCATACACATTTACAGAAATATTGTTTTGATTTTCAAACTTGTTTAAATATTTCATTTGCATTGGAATTGGAATAGCATCTAAATTTAAAACATCTCTGTAATTAGGATAGGAAGAAAGATGAATCACGTTTCGCGTTTTTGGATACAAACCAGCAACCACACTCCACGCAAAACAAGCTTCCTTTGTATCATACAAATTTAGCACTGCATGTTTATTGACTATTACATTAGGCAATCTACTAGTATTGGACATTCCTACTTGAAATCCAACATATTTATTTATATTAATTCTCAAACTATGAATTTTTTCTAAAGCCCACCCAGAGCCATTTGCTTCAAATTCGCTCATTTTTGTCAATGTACCTTCAATGATATGATTATTATAAAATTCATTTACATCCGTATACTCGAAAACTACTTTATTTTTGGCAGCAAAATATTTTGTTTCTGATATGTCGCGAAGCACATACTGTGCACACAAAACTGAATTCACCTTTAAAGCTTGCACAGTTAACGCTTTCTTAACATACTTTGTAAACCAAATATTAGCATTTGCTAAAAATTCGCGAGGATCCAAAAACTCATTCTTAACATTTGAAACTGCAAGTGTATATACTCTAGAATTGAATGCCGTTTCAATTAACTCACAGCTTAAGAAAGATTCATAGTGTAATTTCTTCACAATTCACAGCTTGTTGCAATATGTCCTCACTAATGACTCTCCAATATTCAATCAACTCATCACTGTTCTCAATCAAGTCCGTTTGAGTGTATTCCCCGATTTGGCATGATATTGAAATAGCACCGTTTAGTTCACTTCTAAAATTAGAAACACTTTCAAATGCATTGTCCAATTGGTTTCTTATATTTTCACTGTTATTGTTATGTATTACAATATCAACCTTTCTACGTTTTGCTATGAGGTGTTGCCATTGTTGTCTAAGCAATTGTCCAATTTGCACTGTTGTTAATACACCACCAGCAGTTGCTGTAACAACGGCTCACCATAAACCTATAATCTTTTAAAGTATATTCAAGCCATTGAGATAAATTACTGCCTGTAATCTCCAGTGAACAATGAATGGCTTCAAAGGGAAATTCGTCCTGACGTTTACCAAGCAATTTGTTTCTATACTCATTCAATTTTGTTACTTCAAAACAGGTGATGGAAAATTCAATTTTGTAAACCTCATCAAATGTGTTGTATCCGAAGAAACAAATAAAATGTTCATCTTCACATAATTCTTGTAACAAATATCTTAGAACTGTTTCTGTCACCTCTCGCTGACTATCATCTGATTTGCTAACATTAGTAACGTAGACTGAAAATGTTGAAATTCCACTCGAAGATGTCCATTTGTTAAAACAAGCTCCTTTCTCATTATGACTCACCTCATTATCATCTTCTTCTCCTTCTTCTTCTTCTTCAGACTGATGAAAGCATACACGATGATACTCTATTACCGGGTGCGATCGATGTTCAGTTCCACTCAGAAAATTAACAGTTTTCCACTTCATTTTGCTGTTCCTTTTATTAGTTTTTAGATAATCTGAAAAAATTAAACAAATTAAGAAATAATAAGCAACTAAATATATATCAAACGTATATAATCCGTATATATATATACTCACCAAAAATTTACAGTTTTAAAACAACTTGATGTGAGCGGTTCTTCAACTCCAAATACACCAACATCAGTTTGCCTCTCAGTGAGTATAGTTCATCGATCTCTGATGCGCTTAGTTTTGCAAATACTGCTGGTAGAAATACACTTGTTTTTTCGTCTTCAATGATAATGTCCACCACAATTTTCTTCCAAATCTCGTCTCCACAGCCCGAATAATTTGGACCACATACGGTAAATCAATTATTAGTTCTGATAGTTTCTTATTAGAATACTCAACGCAAGTGGCTAAGTTATTGAACTTCGTTAGAACATCCATCACACACACAATTTGTTCCTCGTCGTTGACTTTTTTATTTCTTTCACACACACACTCTCTTCGCGCAAACGTAGAAGTTAAACTCATCCACGCACACATGCATTTATATATCCTTCACCCCCACCTACACTCAAGAAACCAAATGCTACAAAACAAGCTTCTGACGCAATCATCTCATTATATTTTTATCACTATTACTTAAAGAAGTCAAAGATTACATTCTTACCCAATGACGTTAAAGGTCAACCACGTCTCACGCGAACACTGCAGACATATCACGTTATCGCTCGCACAGCTGCAAACTTACACGGGTATCAGATGACGTCAACACCCATTAATTTTTATCTTCATCGCATAAATAAGTCAAAGGTTAACTGCTTCAAGCGGTTACCCAAAGGTTATCTGCTTCAAGCGGTTAAAGGTCGACCTCTTCCCACGCTAACATGTGCACGTGCACGCTGCACGTGCTCACATCCGCATGGCTATCAGATGATGTCATGATGATGCAATATGTCCTCGCGATTACGCAATATCCAAATGGTAAAAATGTATACTACTGACACCCGTTGTAATCTTAAATGGCTCTCCAGGGCCATTGCTGTTAAGGACCGTGCCATTCATATCATCATGTAGTAATCGAAGAATCTGAATGAATTTTGGGGGGCAGCCAAGTGTGGCAAGAATCCTCCATAGCATTTCTTGATTGACCGAATCAAATGCTTTAACAATATCTATGAAAGCCATATATAGAGGGTGTCCTTGCTCTCTGGATTTCTCCTGCATCTGCCTAGCACAGAAGATCATATCAGTTGTGCTTCGATTAGGTCGAAAGCCACACTGAGTTTCAGGCAGTATTTCTTCGGCCAACGGCTTCAAACGGTTGGATAAGACGTTGGCCAGGATTTTACCAGCAACAGAAAGCAACGATATACCTCGATAATTACCACATTGTGCCCTATCACCTTTCTTAAAGATGGTTATTATCAAGGCATCCCTTAGGTCTTTAGGTATGGTAATGGTAGTCCATATTTTAACTATGAGTTGGTGTATGTGATGAACTAGAGTAGTAATCCCTACTTTAAAGAGCTCAGCAGTAATCCCATCCATGCCTGATGCTTTATTGTTTTTGAGCTGATTGATGGCAGATTCAATTTCTGATGGAGGCGGAGGATCATCAAGGTGGTCTTTAGGAGGTCTCTGATGAAGTCGGGTGAAAATGTTATTATCAACCTGTGTGTCCCTGTTGAGTAGTTCTTCAAAATGTTCTTTCCAACGGGAATTAATGGAGTTTGTGTCTCTAAGAAGTTCCGTGCTATCATTATACTGCAGAGGATTCAAACCATGATAATGTGGCCCATATATAGTTCTTGTTGCTTTGAAGAAAGCATGAGTATTATTCCTTTCGGCTAGATGCTGCATTTCACGGGATTTGGAGATCAACCATTGATTTTTCAAGACCCGAGTTTTCCTTTGCACTTCAGCCTTTGCATCTTTATACAGTTGCTGTTTGGAGATAGAAGTTGGATTGGCTTGCCATGCATGGAATGCTTTCCTCTTCTTATCAATAAGATTCTGGATTTCTGCATCATTCTCATCAAACCAGTCAGCATGCCTCATCTTGACGAAACCAATCGATTCTTCACACGCTGAGAGTACCGGTATAGCAGACTTGACTGTTTGCCAATGTTCCTCAACCTTTTCAGGGTAATTATCTGGTAACTTTTCATTCAGAAGTTCATGAAACTTCCTTTTAGCAGTATCTTTTTGTAAACGTTCGGTGTTCACCCTACGTCTGATGTGCTATCTCTGTTTTCTGCGCTTTTGGAGAATTTGTAGAGTCATTACAGATGTTATTAATCGATGATCCGTCCAGCAGTCATCAGCACTTGTCAGAGCCCTTGTGAGTAGTACGTCACGCTTGTCTCTTGCTCGCACAATCACGATATCAAGTAGGTGCCAGTGTTTTGATCTAGGATGCTGCCATGAAGTCTTAAATTTGTCCTTCTGTCGGAATAGTGTGTTTGTGATTACGAGGCTATGTTCAGAACACTCGGATAAAAGATTGTCCCATTAGAATTGCATTTCCCAACACCATCTTTTCCAATAACATCAGCCCATAATGCTGCGTATCTTCCAACGCGAGCATTGAAGTCTCCTAGGAGGATGATTTTATCAGATTGCGGTATATCCTTCAAGATCACATCAAGTTGAGAGTAAAATACTTCCTTCTGTTCATCATCAGAGGCGAGAGTTGGAGCATATGCACTAATTACAGTCGCTCGTCGGCTGTTTTTTTAACTTTAGTCGTAGTGTCATAAGCCTTTCATTTATACCATGTGGAAGTTCATCGAGAAGGTTGACAAGCTCGTTCTTAATGGCAAAGCCAACTCCATGAATACGTTGATCTTCAGTGTCTTTCCCTTTCCAGAAGAAAGTGTAGCCACCTCCATGTTCCTTCAGTTGTCCTTCATTGGCTAACCTTGTTTCGCTGAGTGCGGCAATATGAATGTTGAATCTTTTCAGCTCACGGGCAACAATTGCCGTTCGCCTTTGTGGTCGATTATGTGTGTCATTGTCCATCAAAGTAAGGACATTCCATGTAGCAAAATTAATTTTCATTGTGGTTCGACCGCTTGTGGTGTACCCTCTGAACGCCGTTATCCAGTCGGGTGATATTAGGCTGACTATTTTTAGGGCACCTTTTTTAGCCCCCTCCCCATTCAGGGTAAGCAGAGTGGATCCTAAACAGGCCTGCTTAGTCACGAATGCAGCATACGAATTGCTCTACAGCCTATCCTCAAGCAAAGCGAAGATCACACATTCGTCGCCTACGTGCCGGTTCATCACTAGGAGCTCCCAGACAACACAATCCTGCTCCCGTCACAACTCCCCGATCGCCGCAGGACTTGTGATTAATTGGTGAATAGATTTTGTATCCTTCCTTCGTTGTTTAGAAGACGCCTGTGCGTGACATCTTTTAATGTGGGCATGTTGTTGCACATCAACAGACACACAGTTCTTGACAGATACAGGGCCTTTACCCAGTGGCATAGAAGCTATGACGACTGGTGGTCCTGGACTGTTGCAGCCTTCATCCACCTTCCCAACAGTTCGGGCAATACTAGTTGCTCATGCGCTTGGTCCACCGTTGAGGTCTTCTATGCCGTTGACCATTATTGGTTCATCCGCCTTAAGAGATAGTTTCCCATCTCAAGGGCAAGAGAGTGCCCTAACCTCAATCTGCTCATCCGCCTTACATAAGCCGTTGGCAGGAGAGAGGGGAACTCCTTATCCCGGGAGTTATTCGGTCGTCAGAGCCTCGTCAGTATGGAGCAGGGTGTACCACGTGCAGGTGAGGATGACGTTTGGATAGAGAGAATCTACCCCTTGCACAAACAATACATGGACACCAAGCGTTAGACCACACTCAGCCTGAAAAACTGAGAAGATGCAAGTTCAGGTTCTACCTCAGCCATCCTGGAAGTGGTTTTCATGGTTTCCCATTACTAGGCCAGGCAAATGCCGATTTTGTATCTAGCTTCGTCCACGGCCGCTTCCTAACCAAATCATACCTCAAATCTACACACACCCAAGTACACGGTGATACATGACAACAATGTCGCAAAACCCCTAATGAAACAATAATTACAATTTAATATTTGGAAACGAGTTCTTGGTGGTGTCATTGTTGCAGTGATGTAAGTGACTTATCGCAACGCCCGGATGCACGAGATTCGGACTCAAACACAGACTGCAGTCTCATTTTTAAGTAATTCTTACATGTTATCACCAGTTCAAGAGGAACTATTTCCTTTTCTCCGCAATCTTCTCGATTACCCATAAAACTATTGTGTATTGTTATTTTTTCTAGGCGAATTTGGTTCCGGGCTCTTACACATTCAAAGTAAGGTTTTACGAGAAGAGGCCTTGTCTTTGGAGAATCGGATCTAAACATGAAAGCATAATGCTTCCCTACAGGATGGAGACTCCATAAAAGCGAGAGTTATAAAGCAGAGAATAAATCCAGAGTTATCTGACAATTTCCCACATCGAAGAAAGAAGGCGTCGCTTGGATTATGGTGACTGTTTCGTTTGTTCTCCTGGGGAACATTTGCTCTCGGCCTGGAAGTAAAACGTCAGCATCCTGGTTGGTCATCTTGATTACTCTCCAGAGAGCACTCAAGGCCCTCTCCTCACCGTGTAATCGCTTGAGATCCTTCCACACACAATGTGAGCTTCCTCGCGCATGGAAATGGAATTAAATGTGAGCATTGATACCATCTTGTATTGTAGGTTACGAAATCATAATACCGTAAGCCAATACAATTCTTATTCATTTAATACAATGTGCAAGGAATTATATTAAACATGCAGCAGAATCTCAGATACCATACGAAAACGAAGGGTTAAATTCCTTGGACATATTTCAAGAATGCCCGACGTCAGACTCACTAAGAACATTTTTAACCACTTCAACAAGCCCAATAGAAAAGGCAACTCTTATGAAAAATGGTTTGCTATCATCAAGAAGGATCTACAAGAAATGAATATCACTGATCAAGATATCCGCAACAAAACCACTTTCAGAAATAAGATACACACAATTGAGGGGTTCCTAGAGCCAGAAACAGCGACCAAGAAGAAACAATTTTGGACTGCTGAAAAGAAAGAAGCTGTGAGCAAGAGAATGAAAGAATATTGGCACCAAAGAAAACTGAAATCATGAAGAGTTATTCACGTGTTCCTTAGTTGGCCGAAATCGATTATGATGACAATGTACCAGTTTCGGTCGCATTATGACTATCATCAACAAATGCAATTAATAGGAAATGAAGTTTATAAGAATGTTATGTTCAAAACTACTTCTCAATATTTTACCTTTCTAAATTATTAAAAATATACTAAGAAACTAAAAACCAAATCTGTTACAATTTTGATTAATGAGGAAAAATTATATTTCTTGAAAACAGATCGGCGTGGGAAACACCAATGCTGTGGAAACGATGTATTGGTACAGTGAAAAGTTTGACATTTGAAGTTGGGATGACTTACAGTATGTTATGTTCATATGTTAACGTGAAAATAATAACTTTATGATCACGTTGCTGTGAAAATTGTTATTAAAAATAGGTTATGAGTTAATATCTGAGCATGTAGTGTTTGGCTTCAGGCATCAGAGGAATACTCAACCAAGTTAATTCTTCAAGTATCTGCCATAAATGGGGAAGAGCCAATGAAATGTTTTCTATTATAAAATGCATGGATGTTTTCTCGTTATGCATTTTTATTAACAGAAAAGCGCACGAAAGTGCATAACATAGATTTATACTAGTTTAGTACTTGCCTTAATCGCACAGTGATTTCTGGTTATTTTTTGCCTACATTTCACATTTTGCAACAGGAAGTTCCGTGACGAACTAAAGAGCCTACTTTTCTTAAAATTTAAGATTCATGCAAATGATTAATCTATATGGATCTATCTAGAATAATGACGAAATTAACTAGTTAATATAGAAATTTCTAATTAGTTCGAAATACTGTATACCAGGCATAATGTAGCCTAATAGAGAACTACAGTTGGCAGCCCTGGTGACTGAATATATTCTTAGTTCCATCTCTTCAAGTACAGAATTCAAAATTTGGTTGAGATCCAATGGATAGCATGGACGTTACATGCAGTTGAACATTCGAACTAACAGCGCGCGTAAAATCATGTTGGCAACAAAGTCATGCATGTATTGATCAGAAATAATCTGAAATAATATGATCTATTGTTATGCCAAGTTTGAATGAAATCCATTAGTTGGCCTGTTCGCCATCTCTTGATGAATACAGTACTTTTGCATTTGTCAGTTGGCACAGGCTAGAGTAAAAGGTGGCTTTACACCGATGTCTCAGTCTCACTCATGGCTGTGATTATATGGAAGCTACTGAGGTATGGGTGGTGCTTAGTAATGGCATTCGGGGCACAGTCAGTGCCTGTGAATGCTGTGAAAGGTTCAACTCATAGGGTTAGGACTACTGTTTTGACTCAGTGAGGAAAGCAATGGCAAACTACCTCACTCCTTTTCTTGCCTAGAACGCCTCAAAATAGTGCTGCCTTGGGTTTTTGTGGGTATCTACTCACATAACGTAGCGGTACTTTTTGAGGATCCAACCAGCCTTCGGGCTGACTACCTAACAGATTACCTAACAGACAGGTATAGAAGGTACATGCATTTTAAAATTGGACCTATCAGTAGGCTTAGAATCATGTTGGCAGCACTGACATATATTAGTTACTCCAAATTCATCTAGAATGCCAGGTACTATACGTGTGCATAGTTTAAAGCTGTCGGCTTGCATACTTTCTGATATATTGATATTAGGGTAACAATAATAGAGACGGCACATATTAACAGTTGGCAGCCCTGGTTGCTCTTAAGAATACGCATAGTCATATCTGTTATAGTACACATAGCGCATACGAAATTTGGTTGAAATCCAAATGATAGTATGGAAGTTACATGTATTTAAAGTTGGACCTCTCAGCAGGATTAGAATCATGTTGGTAGCACTGACGTATATAAGTTACTCCAAATTAATATAGAATGTCAGATACTATACGTGTGCAAAGTTTAAAGCTGTCGGCTTGCATACTTTCTGATATATTGGTATTTGGACAAAGAAATTAAGGTCATTTATTAACAGTTGGCAGCCCTTGTGGTTCTTAAGAAAACGCTCAGTCATATCGGGTTATGTACACATACAACATACGAAATTTGGTTGAATTCCAATTGATAGTGTAGTTGTTATATGCATTTAAAAATTGGACCTATCAGCAGGCTTATAATCATTTTGTCAACACTGCCATGTATGGCCTCCTGGAAATTAAACTGCAATATTATTATCTATACGTGTGCCAATTTTGAAATAGCTCCCATTTATACCTTCCAAGATATCCAACATGGAGCTCAAATTTCAATTACGATTTTTCAGCAGTTGGTAGCACTGGCATCATTTTCAAATATGGCCGTGAGATAGTCAGGTATAGGTATCTTTACTCCTACCAAATTTTGTTTCGATTGCTCCAGCCGTTTAGGAGTTGATAGGGGGGGGGGGGGCGGACACACACAGCCAGCCAGACAGACAGAAGGACAGACATACAGACAGACAGACAGACAGACAGACACACACACACACACATTTGCCCGTTTTCATAAGTCTACATTTTCCTCATTTTTTCAAAATGTGAAAAGTAGGCTAATAAAAATATAGTAAAAAACTAAAAAATTAGATCTGTTACAATTTTGATTAATGTGGAAAGAATATACTGTATTTCTTGAAAACAGCTCGACGTGTGAAATACCAATGCTATGGAAGCGATGTATTGGTACAGTGAACATTTTGACATTTGAGGTTGGGATGACTTACAGTATGTTATGTTCATATGATAACGTGAAAGTAATTACCTTATGACTTCGTTGCTGTGAAAATTGTTATTTATAAAAGGTTATTAGTTAATATATGAGCATGAAACACCATCTGGTAATGTAGTGTTTGATTTGAGCTATCAGAGGAATACTCAATCAAGTCCACTCATGAAGCATCCGCAATAAATGGGGAAGAGACAATCAAATGTTTTCTATTTTAAATGCATGGATGCTTTCTCGTTATTAATTTATGCTCCAAAGTGCGCTATCGAGGAGAGAAGTTCTTATAATACATGGTCAACCTATTAGAGGTGTTGTTGGATCATTTAAGGGTCATTTAGCACCATGTACTGTACTTGGGTGGTTGTAGAATTTGTCTGATAACCGGTATTATTGTGGTGTGTGTAGACGTGTGTGAATTTGTAATTCACGTGACGATTGGCAAGGAGGTGGCCTTTGCTCTCTCACTTCTATTCCAGGCATATGATGGGTTGGTTCCTAACTTAAGGCTACGGTTGCCACCTTACCGATCCTCATCTGAATTAGGCAACAAATACCTACACTACAACAGATACCGTAATAACACAGGTTATTCGATAAGTTCCATGTACATACACACTTAAGTACACGGAGAAAAATGAAAATGATGTCCAAGTCCCTGAAATGAAACAACGACAACAACATAAAAAGCGATGCACAGAAGTCTGAGATATGCCTGAATTGACTGACAGGCAGAGACAGACAGACACGCACACACACATCTGCTCGGATTAATTCGATCTCCATCATTCTCCTGTAACACCACTTTTCAAACCCTTCTATTCTTCTCTTTTCTGCTGCCCCAACAGTCCAAGTTTCACTTCCATAGAGCGCTACTTTGCAGACGGAGGCTCTAAGGAATGACTTCCTATTACTTAAATCTGTATTTGATGTCAAGAAATTTCTTTTATGAAGAAATGCTTGGCTGCATGGGCCAAACTACTTTTTATACCCTCTTTGCTTCGTCCTTCACTGGTTATTTTGTTCCATAAGTAGAAAATGTATCATACTTCCTTTTGCTTTTTGCCTACCTATTTGACGTGAATTGCCAGTGAAAGACGTATAATCCGGGAAAATGGCAACAAACAGACATTTATTTTATTTTATTTTATTTTATTTTATACAGGAAATATTGGTTTGCTTCCGTGAGATATAAAGTAGTTCCCATAAATGCTGAATATAGAAAGATAGTTTCCCATTTACTTTGACAGTCAATGAAATGTGTAAAATATATATTTTTTATATTTAATCGACTATCGGACTTATGAGCCTTCAACTTTTGGGGCACCCAGCATAATCGCAGAAATAGAAACTCCGACTTCAAGGAATATCTCCCTCATGCTTTGGAGCTCCTGTTCCCTTCACGATTCAAATTTAAGTCATTCTGTAAATCATTCATGCAAAGGAAACGCTGAGCGACACGACGGTTCCATTTCCTCCGTCATGTGTGTTTTGCTCCACGTTGCAATAAAAATGGAAGGTTCAATCTGATAGGTCTCGTATTCCTTCACGCACCTGTGTGAGAGAGTCTCCGACTCGCCTTGCCGTAAATCTCTCGGCAAGAGAACCCTCTTCTCTCCCGTGCACGTAGGAAATGGGTTCGGCACCCGCGCAGATAACTCAGTCCCTGTCAAGGAGATACGGAACTTCATCGAAATTAAGAAGAGCGGGATATTTTAAACGATATGATATAAGCCATGGTATTATGGAACTTAATAATTGCTCCTGGAGACACTGAGGAAATTAAGTGCCAGAACACAATTCTAAATCTCCGCAGGGTTAGAAAATCAATGATAATTCGAATGAAGAAGATGGGATAAAGATAGTGGTGGTGATTCTTGTTTTAATGGCAGAAACACCTAGGTCATCTGGTTGTTAATGGTAATAAATCTATCTTCTTCTTCTTCTTCTTCTCCTTCTCCCTCTCGAGGGGGGCGTGGTGGCTCAGCGGTCTAGCTGTATGCCTCTCACCAATGCGGCCTGGGTTCGATTCCCAGTCAATGCATGTGAGATTTTCGACGTGAAATGCCATGTCCTGTGGTTCGGATTCCACGTAAAAAGGAGGTCCCGTGGCTCATGATCTCAAGATTAACGGTCACGTTAAACTACAAGCTTCCTTTTTCCTTCTCCCTCTCCTTCCTAACGTCTTCCTGTTGGAACGGGGTCCGCTTCTTGGATCAATGCACGCCATTCCCTACGATCTAACGCATCTTGTAGGTGTAAGTTTGTTGATCGTACATCTGCGTTTATAATGCCCAGCCACAGAAATGTAGGTCTCCCAAGCTGTCTCTGGCCGTTGGCTGTTAGGTGACAGGCCGAGCTGATGACTGAAATTGGTGGTGCTTGGTTGAAAAGTACATACCCTATCTTTGAATTTAGGCGGATATGCATCTTTTTTATCACAAAGTACATCTCTGAATCTCTTTCAAGTCGCTTTGATTCTTGCCGGCACTTCTTCATTCACATAGGCCGAGAACCTTGGTATCGGAATTTATCCACCAAGGGAAGAAATCTGTACTAATAGGCCTATATAACAAGTAGTTCCGTGACGAGCCTATTTATTTTAATTTTAAGATATACGCGAATGATTAATATTTATAGATCTATCTAGAATAATGACGAAATTAAGTTAGTATTAATGACATTTTTAATTAGTTCGAAATATACCTGAAATAATAGAGTCCGCCAGAAAAATGTATACACTCTTTGTCAGACGATATCGGGTTATGGACATTGCCAACTGTTATCATTGTTTTAAAATGTTGTAGTATGGTCTTTCGCTCAACAGAAGTCGGTAGTTACATCACGATAGTGGGAAAACGAAATGGCTGGAGCACGCTTGACGTTCGAGCAGTGAAAGTACATTCTGAAGTGGTTTATCATGTTTGGTAATGCCGTTGTAGTGCAACGTCAGTGGAGGAGGGAGTTTGAAACAGAACCCCCAACACGCCTAACAATTAAACGCATTACTGGGAAGTTTTAGACGCATGGAGCGATTCGTGATATTCACAAAGGAAGATCGAAGAACGCGTACAGCTACTAGTCCTGCTTTGTCGGCTCACGTGTTGGAAAGGTTTGCTAATTCTCACAGAAGTCTGCTACGCAATGTGTGCGGGAAGTGGGGATTAGCATTACAAGTGTACGACGGATTTTGATAACAGCTAAGTGGATAGTTTACATCCCACGATTACTGCATGCGCTTAATGAGGATGATCCCGATCGTCGAATGAAATTTTGCGAATGGTATGAGCAAATGGTCACCCAAGATGAACAATTTCTGACGAAGTTAGTGTGGTATGATGAAGCCCAGTTTAAACTTAATGGAACAGTGAATCGACATGACTATGTCTACTGGGCTCCGGAAAATCCGCATGTTCATGTGGACAAGGCGGTCAATCTACCAGGGGTTAATGTCTGGTGTGGACTGTCGTTGAGGGGTTTACTAGGACTCTCTTTCTTTGATAGTACTGTCACTGGAGCAGTGTACTTGGGAATGTTACGCACATTAATTTTACCAGCTGTACGTGCGCTTTATGAAGCCGATGATGAAATCTTCTACCAACAGGACGGGGCGCCACCACACTACCATGTAGCAGTAAGAGCTTTCCTGGATTACAAACTGCCGGGACATTGGATTGGACGAAGAGGGCCCATTGAGTTCCCCCCACGGTCACCATATCTTACCCCTATGGACTTTTACTTGTGAGGGAACTGTGAAAAATCAAGTCTATCGACGTAAGCCGCGCACGCTGGAGACCCTTCGCCAGGAGATTACAGCGGCATGTGCAGCGGTCCCCATTCAAACATTGACGGGCGTCGTTGCAGCGACCGCTCGTCGTTCTGCTGTGTGTCTAGCAGCCAACGGTGAACATTTTGCTCATCTCATGTAACCACATGTTTAACTGAAGAAAGTACTACATGTGTAATCAAAATTTAAATGTAAAAGAAACACAAAATAAATAGTTTTTGTTCCGTAAAGAGTGTATACATTTTTCTGACGGACTCTGTATAGCCTAACAGAGCACTGAAGTTGGCAGCCCTCGTGACTGAATATATTCATAGTTCCATCTCTTAAGGTACACAATGCACATACAAAAGTTGGTTGAAGTCCAATGGATTGTATGGGCGTTAGACATTGGATCTATCAGCATGCGTAAAATCATTTGCATGTATATGTTGCTCAGAATTAATCTACTGTACAATATTATGATCGTTTTTGTGCCAATTTTGGATGAAATCTATTTGTTAGTATACACGTTATATGAATTTAAAAATTGGGCGTATCAGCAGGCTTAGAATCATTTTGTCTTCACTGACGTGTATTGCCTGTAGTTACTCCAAATTAATCTAGAATGATATATACTATACGTGTGCAAACTTTAGAGCTATTGGCTTGCATATTTTCTGATATAATGATATTAGAATAAAAAATAGAGAGAGAGCATTTATTAACAGTTGGCAGCCCTGCTGGTTCTTAAGAATACGCATAGCATATCAGTTATGGTACACACATCACATACGAAATTTGGTTGAAATCCATTTGCTAGTATAGAAGTTACTTGCATTTAAAATTTGGACCTATCAGGAGACATAGAATTATGTTGACAGCACTGACGTATATTAATCATTATAGAATGTCAGGTATTACACGTGTGCACAGTTAAGAGCTGTTGGTTTGTATACTTTCTGATATATTGATGTTAAGGTAAAAAAAACAAGATGTTCAGTAAAGAACATATAGCCTACTTTCTCCTAAATGCATGGGTATTGTTATAACTCTTTGTCCTTGTCAAGGAGTATGATTGAATGTTGGTTGTAGTAGCTTGTTGAAATACAACGTGCTATAGGGATATTAAACATGATATGAGATGCCCTTTGCTAGTGCTACCTCTGTACCAAATTTAGTTCAATTCGGTTTCACCGTGTTTGAATTGATAGGGGGAATCGATTTGCACACATACTTGGCCACCATCTGCAAACTATGGGGCTGATGTTCTTGCAGTTTGGTCTGAATATGTTTCCCACATAAGGATATGGTGTTGAAAAATTTGGTAGAGACTAGATTATTAGGTTGGTCGTAATTACAGTTTAGCTTTTAACATTTGGGTGGCCGCGATTACGTTTCCGTCAAGATAGCGGTGATATAAAACATGACACTAAGGTGCCCTTTGCTAGTGCTACCTCTGTACCAAATTTCGTTCCATTCGGTTTCACCGTGTTCGAATTGATAAGGGGAATCGATTTTCACACAAAGAAGGTCGCCATCCGCAAAATATTAGGCTGATGACCTATTAGTTTGGTCTAAGGATGCTCCCTCCATAAAGGTATGTTGTTGCTAAATTTGCTAGAGATCGGATGATTAGGCTAATCGTAATTTGATTTAAGCTTTGAACATCTGTGTGGCCGCCATTTCGTTTCCGTCAAGATGGCGGCGATACAAAACATGACATTGAGGTGCCCTTTGCTAGTGCTACCTCTGTACCAAATTTCGTTCATTCGGTTCCACCGTGTTCGAATTAATAGGGGGAATCAATTTTGACATAAAGATGGCCGCCATCCGCAAACTATTAGGCTAATGGCCTATTAGATTGGTCAAAGGATGCTCCCTTCATAAAGGTATGTTGTTGCAAAGTTTGGTAGAGATCGGATGGTTATGTTAGTCGTAATTTGATTTAAGCTTTAAACATTTGTGTGACCGCCATTACGTTTCTGTCAATATGGCGGCGATATAAATCATGACACTGAGATGCCCTTTGCTAGTGCTATCTTTGTACCAAATTTCGTTCCATTGGGTTTCACCGTGTTTGAATTAATAGGGGGAATCGATTTTGACACAAAGATGGCCGCCATCCGCAAACTATTAGGCGAATGACCTATTAGATTGGTCAAAGGATGCTCCCTCCATAAAGGTATGTAGTTGCAAAATTTGGTAGAGATCGGATGATTAGGTTATCGTAATTTGATTTAAGCTTTGAACATTCGTGTGGCCGCCATTACGTTTCAGTCAATATGGCGGCGATATAAAACATGACACTGAGGTGCCCTTTGCTATTGCTACCTCTGTACCAAATTTCGTTCCATTCGGTTCCACCGTGTTCGAATTAATAGGGGGAATCAATTCTGACATAAAGATGGCCGCCACTCGGAAACTATTAGGATAATAACCTATTAGATTGGTCAAAGGATGCTCCCTCCATAACGGAATGTTGTTGCAAAGTTTGGTAGAGATCGGATGGTTATGTTAGTCGTAATTTAACTTAAGCTTTGAACATTTGTGTGGCCGCCATTACTTTTCTGTCAAGATGGCGGCGATATAAAACATGACACTGTGGTGCCCTTTGCTAGTGCTACCTCTGTACAAAATTTCGTTCATTCGGTTCCACCGTGTTCGAAATAATAGGGGGAATCAATTTTGACATAAAGATGGCCGCCATCCGCAAACTATTAGGCTAATAACCTATTAGATTGGTCAAAGGATGCTCCCTCCATAAAGGAATGTTGTTGCAAAGTTTGGTAGAGATCGGATGGTTATGTTAGTCGTAATTTAACTTAAGCTTTGAACATTTGTGTGGCCGCCATTACGTTTCTGTCAATATGGCGGCGATATAAAACATGACACTGAGATGCCCTTTGCTATTGCTACCTCTGTACCAAATTAGGTTCCATTCGGTTGCACCGTGTTCGAATTAATAGGGGGAATCGATTTTCACACAAAGATGGCCGCCATCCGCAAACTATTACGCTGATGACCTATTAGTTTGGTCAAAGGATGCTCCCCCCATAAAGGTATGTTGTTGTAAAATTTGGTAGATATCGGATGATTAGGATAGTCGTAATTTGATTTAAGCTTTGAACATTTGTGTGGCCGCCATTACGTTTCCGTCAAGATGGCGGCGATATAAAACATGACACTGAGGTGCCTTTTGTTAGTACTACCTCTGTACCAAATTTCGTTCCATTCGGTTGCACCGTGTTTGAATTAATAGGGGGAATTTCGTTTTACACAAAGATGGCCGCCACCCGCAAACTATTAGGCTAATGACCTAGTCATTTGGTCAAAGGATGCTTCCTCTATAAAGGTATGTTGTTGCAAAATTTGGTAGAGATCGGATGATTAGGTTAATCGTAATTTGATTTAAGCTTTGAACATTTGTGTGGCCGCCATTACGTTTCCGTCAAGATGGCGGCGATATAAAACATGGCACTGAGGTGCCTTTTGTTAGTACTACCTCTGTACCAACTTTCGTTCCATTCGGTTTCACCGTGTTCGAATTAATTGTGGGAATCGATTTTCACACAAAGATGGCCGCCATCCGCAAACTATTACGCTGATGACCTATTGGTTTGGTCAAAGGATGCTCCCCCCTTAAAGGTATGTTGTTGCAAAATTTGGTAGAGATCGGATGATTAGGTTAGTCGTAATTTGATTTAAGCTTTGAACATTCGTGTGGCCGCCATTACGTTTCCGTCAAGATGGCGACGATATGAAACATGACACTGAGGTGTCCTTTGCTAGTGCTACCTTTGTACCAAATTTCGTTCAATTCGCATTCACCGTGTTCGAATTGATAGGGGGGGACAGACATTCAGAGTCCACACCCTCACACACACACAGACACACACACACACACACAGACTCACACACACACACATACACACACACACACACAGACTCACACACACACATACACACACACAGACAGACACACTTTTTTCGCCCTGTGTTGATCTCATAAGTCTACTTTCATTTTTTGCAAAAATCGAAAGTAGGCTAATAGAGAGAGCATTTATTAACAGTTGGCAGCCATTGTTGCTCTTAAGAATACGCATAGCCATGTCAGTTATGGTACACTTATTACATACGAAATTTGGTTTACAATTGATACGTAATAGTATGGAAGTTACATGCATATAACGATATGACCTATTAGCAGCCGTAGAATCATGTTGGCAACACTATCATGTATGGTCTCCTGGAATTTAAACTAAAATATTATTATCTTTATGTGTGCCAATATTGGAATAGCTCCCAAGCATAACTTCAGAGGTTTCCAACATAGAACTCAAATATCAATTGCGATTTTTGAGCATTTGGCAGCCATGAAGTCATTTTCAAATATGACCGTGAGATATTCAGGTACAGTTCTTTACTCGTACCAAATTTGGTTTCGATAGCTAGAGCCGTTTAGGAGTTGATAGGGGGGACACACACACACAGACAGACAGACGGACAGACCAGACACACATTTGCCCGGATCTTTCTCACAAGTCTATGTTTTCCTCATATTTATAAAATGTGAAAAGTAGGCTAAAAATGTAGTGGTGTGTATCTGCTTGTCTGTTAGTCTTTTACGCAAAAATTACTCAGCCAATAAAGCTGAAGTTTTGCATGAACATAATGTATATAACAGGTAAGACATAGGACTACGTCCATTTCGCAGTAAATACAATTTTCTTTTATGCATGCTCTAAAATAATCTAATGAAAGCTAAATATCAAAGTTGTCGTAGAAAGACAAGATACAGCTCATTTTACGCCCCATAGTGCGTGAAACAATACTGCCGTGCACAGAATGAGAGCAACACTTAACATGGCACAAATAAATGGAAGCTTGGATGCTGTGGTCGCCATCCCGCGTCCAAATAGTTGTGAAATAAATTACAGCTATTTTGAAAGAAATCAAAATAAATCTGACTTGAAAACAAGACGATCTGTGAAGAAATTCAAGATTTAACACCCCCTATCCACCTGTTCAGAATATAACCATTATCTATGGAATTGTGCTAGCAACACTGACATTAACTATTACACCACAGGTGTATTTGATTAATTAGTGTGCATGTTTTAAATTGTTTTTATGCACAGATATACTGTACATGCAAAGTTTGGTAGAATAGTTTTGTTAGTATGTAGTTAAACATGGAACCTGTGCAGACAAAGATTCATGTTGATAACACTGGCGTTGGCGTTAATAACTTGAAGGAAGTTTTTCTGAAATATTGCCAGTTAGTGGGGATTCAGGTTTGAATTTGTCTTGATGCATAGATTGCGAGTTTTTAGTGTAGGGATCCTGATATCATTAAATGACAGTTGTCAATGATGATGACTCAAAAATATTTATACACTCATATATGTCGAGGTATTTATCCCATCTCCACACACAATTTGATTGAAACACCGTTCTAGTATGTAAGTTTCATACTCATAAACATTGCATCTATCAGGATGTGTAAATTATGTTGGAAACACTGTCGGGTGTGGGTTGCTTAAAATGAATCTGCAATATTATGATCTACATGAGCACCAAAATTGAGACTATTTACATGCATAGTTTCTGAGATATCCAGTCTTGGGTTCAAATTGTAATAGATTTTCTCAGCCACATACAGCAATGATGTGATTTTATATATGGCATTCAGAAGTTCTAATACATAATTTCACTTACGCCAGGTTTTGTTCCAGTAGCTGCAGGCATTTAGGAGTTCATAGGGGGATTACACATACAAACAGATACACAATCATAATCCCAAACTAATCTCATCAGTCTAATAATTATCCAAAACATGAGAAGTAGGTTAAAATATCAACATATTTCTGTCTCTACCTCGAAAGGCATGTAAATATTGTTCTTCTGTGTCTATGTTGTGAAATATTGGCTAAAACGCAGTTGCTCTTCACTTTAATACAGTGCTTCACTAGGTTAGAGGGTCACTGCACACCACTGTAGAACTGATATATCTTTAACAGTATGGCCAGCGTAGCGCAATATCCAGTATTGCTTACAAATTGCGAGTTAGGTATCGAGCGAGTCTTTGCCAGATTAAGGAGGCCAAGGCCAGAGAAAACAACTTCAGAGTAGAGTGGAGGTGTTGCTTCTGTAAGTGATTTAAAGAGAGTATGTTCACAATTGTTAGCCTAATAATTGTAACATAAAACACTTTTATGTTGACCCTGACTATTATATGTCAGAAAAGTGTATCATAATGATGGTCATTATAACACTATTTTTCATTATGAAACAGTTTCTCCCACCAATCACAGCTCAAGAAACAGTTGTTTGACCAATTAGATAAGGATAGCATCGCACCTGCGCTGAGTTCCAAGGCCTTCTAATTTAAATTCCACTGCGTTGCCTAGTGTCATAGTAGGGTAATCGAGGAAGCCATGGACAAATACAAGGCATTCTCTGCGACCCATGCTCTCTGTTCAGTACATAAAATTGGCGGAATCTCGACAGATATTTATGAATATTTATGTTCGAACATAAAATATTTATAATAATTATCGTCGACCATAAACAGTCGTATGCAACTCGCTCGTTTTATAAACATACTCGTGTCTTAATTATTGCCATTATACGCTCGTTGCATAATGTACTATTATGTTCGACCATGCCGACATATATATACTATACGCCAGAATACTGCTTCTTAAAGAGGCTCATTACAAAAAGATGGTATATTGGCTTTCACGGCCAGTGATTTAAAACTCAGCAATGTTTCTAGGTTTGTGCCGTGTCTTGTGTGGGGTTTCGCCTAGGACACCAAAATGGCTCATCGGCGGGCTCTTGGTGTTCCCGCCCGGACCCCCACAGGAGTAACGAACTGCGCGCCACCTCCCTTTATATTAGGTGCAACTGCACCACTAAGTTCATTACAGTTCAAGTTTCAGTATGATACAGATTCTCCACCTATCAGAGCTCAAGACTTTTTTTTACGATACAGCTGTTTGACAAATTAGGTAAGGATAGCATCGCACCTGCGCTGATTTCTACGGCCTCCTATTTTAAATTTCACTGCTTGGCTAGTGTCATAGTGGGGTATTCGAGGTGGCCATGGTCAACATACTCGTGTCTTAATTATTGCCATTATAGGCTTGTTGCATAATGCACAATATACGAGTAACCCATCATGTCGAGAAGACAAACAAATATAGGTCGTAGGACATCCAGTAAATTGCTCCTGTGCGAAGCTGGAGTGGGTGATTAGTACAAATACACAGAAATAAACAGAATAGAACTTCATTAACAAACAAAGAATTATAAGCTGACATCCTGACCAGCTGACCATCTAATCATTCGAGGCTCGATGGTGTAAAAATTAAAGAGGTCCTTCAGATCACCCAAGTAGACTCTCAGTTTCTTAAGATATTGGACACATTTTCATCTCCTTCATCCTTCCATGTTGAGCTGGCTCACCTGGAGGTTAGGTCCAATGTCCCTTGTCTTGCAGCTATCAGAGGAGATATTATGATGCAACTCTGATTCCGTACGTAATGTGGCCAGATCGTTCATCACCACCTATGGTGTATGGCACTTTAGGATTCAACCTACCGAGGTGAGCAACTTGAACTCCCAGAGGACATTAGTGTCAATCATATAGGCCATTTATCCGAGATCTTCTCTAAACATGTAATTTAAAGGGCTTAGTTAATGTGAATCTACTGTGCTGAGATTATTCAATTCTGGGAGAGAGAAACAGAAAGTGACTTAAAAGGATAAAGAAGTTTACAAGCAAAATTTCAAGAGGAGATCACCGCTCTTTGTGGCACAAATCCAATACCCATGCACTCCGAGCAGGTGCATGACGATGATGATGGTAATTGTTGTTTCAAGGGGCCTAACATCTAGGTTATCGGCCCCTAGTGGTCTGAGTGATAGCGAAAATGACAATAAAATGAAAAACATAACGAAAATTAAGTGAGACTGAAAATACTTCCAAAATGGAACTCAGATTGAAACGACTTACAAGATGGAGAGTGGAAATACTTACAAAATGGAACTCAGATTGAAACGACTCACAAGATGGAGAGTGGAAATACTTACAAAAGGGAATTTTGAAGGAACATACAAAAGGAATAGATTGAAAACACGCACAAAATGTAGGTTAGGTTCAAAATATTTACAAAATGCAATGTACAGTCGAAATATTTACAAAATGCAAATGACATTGAAAATACGTACAAAATGCAATTGAGGTTCTAAATACTTACAAAATGCAATTCAAATTGAAAATACACAATTCAATTTAGATTGAAAAAGCCCATTTCAGATTCAAAATATTGTACTGACAAAGTGCAATTGAAATTCAAAATACATACAAAATGCAATTGAAATTAAAAAATGCTTACAAAATGTATGGTAGGTCCAAACTACTTAGTTGGATTGACAATACTTACAAAAAGCATTCTATATATTTAAAACACTAAGGTGATTTTTGTTAACACGAGATTGAGAGAACGACAGAACCGATTTATTTCGTAGAGCACTCTGACGAAAGCTCTTGGCCTGTAGATTTGCAGAGTGTCTTTAAAATAAACAAATATGTTACAGTATATTTTTAAAAGTCGCCTCCGTAGCGTAGTGGTCAGCATGGTTAGCTGCCGCCCCGGAGGTCCTGGGTTCGATTCCCGGCTCTGCCACGAAATTTGAAAAGTGGTACGAGGACTGGAACGGGGTCTACTCAGCCTCGGGTGGCCCAAATGAGTAGAGGGGGTTCGATTCCTCCTCAGCCATCCTCGAAGTGGTTTTCCGTGGTTTCCCACTTCGTCTTCGGGCAAATACCGGGATGGTACCTTCTTCAAGGCCACGGCCGCCTCCTTCCCTCTTCCTTGCCTATCCATCCTCACCATCCCTTATCTTCCCTCATGAGGCCCCTGTTCGCTTTGCAGGTGAGGCCGCCTGGGCGAGGTGCCAATCCCACCTCACCAGTTGTATCCCTTCCGATTCGATGTTCCCAGCACTAGGACACTGCCCGTAGAGGCGGTAGTAGTTAGTTCCCTCGCTGAGTCCGTGGATTCCACCAACCTGGAGGGTAAACGACTAAAAAAAAATATATATTTTTTTAAATTAATACAGAAAATGCAGAATTTTTGCCGTTCACGCATGCGCACAATCCGCCTTGGCTCATGACAGAAATGGCGGTGAGAAGTCGATTAAAATATAATTTACTTAATAACTGTACGCGCCCATGTATAAAGCTTCCGTGTATTTGAAAACGGACATTAACCAAGTCCTGACAATAAAATATAGTAAGAGTGTGAACCTAGACGAATGTGCAACATTGATTTATTTGTTAATGAAATGGACTTTCTCCTCACAGCGGGTTATGCAGATACTGAATGGTTGCGCCGCAGATCAAATATGAGTGTGACTGACTGTGCATTGTAGGAGCCCAGGTTCGATCCCACCTCTCGGCAGTTTTTTACCACTGAAATATTGTTTTGTCAATGAGTATTATTAACGTTTTACATTTTGTAAGTGAGTTATGTAGGATTTGACTGGAATTACAGTATTTCTTGCATTAAGCAAGCAAGAATAGGGATGTAGCGGGAGAAAGTTCGCGCCAGATAGCGCTCGTGTAGTACTGGGTAAGCGCATGGCGATCGTTTTATGTTTCTCCCAGTCAGCTGCGAGGAATCTATAAATTGTGACCGAGTTTTCTAAGCTAAAGTAAATTATATCTTCTCTAATTATACTCCAAGACTAAATTATTTAATTCTATAGGAATATCTCCTAATATATTATGGACGATTTTCAGCGTTTAAGCGTTAAACAGCTGTAAAATGAGCTACGGACCAGAGGCACTAAAACTATCGGGAGGAAGGAAGAATAGCCTACAGCGGTAATAACAAAATTCTAACACGCTTTATTATTCAAATAATGAATATGAGTCAGCATGCTTTCTCCTAAAGATTACAATTACTAGAGTATTGTAGACCTATATTCATAAATATATCTCCATAAGACTTAAATCATAAATAGAGATTTAAATATTCACTTGCTCCCCCTGCTTACAGACTTCGATTCATGTATTTTTTTAGGTTGATAGCTTACATGAAACTGTCGTGTTTTAAGGTAAACATAATCAAAGAAAGTTGATACCGGTAATGTGTACCTCGAAAATGCATCGCAACGTTTGGTTCTTATGTAATTTTGTCAATTTCTCAATAAGAATCGTTCCCTTACCCCTGGGAAAGGACTTGGGGGTACAATTTTTTTTAAGTTTGAGAATCCCTGCTTTAGGGCCATGAACTGTTTCCATTCATCTGACTATGTCTCAAGGATGTAGAAGTCAATCGCTACCACATTCTCCGTCGGGCAGATGGAAGTTGACGATTAATTCTGATTTCAAGAAACCCATAATACGTTTGTGACTGTTAATGTTGCGACATTTATTCTTGAAGTATTTGGCCGAGTATTGATGTCTTGGAAAATGGGAGTTCGAAATGTTACTTTCATTTCTTCGTGTATATTGCGATTTCTTCCCGTACTTCAATGGAGATGATTTCTGCAGATTCCGATATTGTAGGCTTATCGTGATAATCCGGCAATTTTCTTGTGTATGGCCTCTTCCTAAATAATTATTTTTGTTGTGTTTGTGGTCTACGAAAAAAGCGATGGAACTGCGCCCGGTTTTAATCTTGCTCTCTCACCTTCAAATACAAACGCATACATTCAGTGGTTGTTATCGAAATGTCTAATCAGTTTAGGAATTATTTCCCTTTGTAAGTCACACTTATCCAGCACAGTTTTCGTGAAGTCATCGGGTTGTAAATTATGGAAACACACTTTAATATATTCGGTCAGATTTTTCTCACCGAAATTTTTCCTTCTATTAGCATGTGACCATTTCTTCCTCATTTCTTTATTTTGTGGAAATTGGTGAAACGAAAACGGGCTTCCCTGATTTTTGCAAAGAGGAACACTGCAATAGCTCGGCATAGTCACGAAAATAACAATTTAAACAACTTAAATTCGTACATATTAGCGGCATGAGAACACAGGAGACAAATGAAGAGCGCCTTGCGCTTACCCAGTACAACAGCAGTGCGCTCTATCGGTGCTAGTTCTATACATCCCTATTCCACATCGAGATTGAAAAAACGTCTTAACCGATTCACTTCGTAATGCATTCTGTTTTACCATTGCATTACAGCATGTGATCAAAAGAGCTAACTGTTGTCCCCAATACGGCGTTTCAATATCTGCAATCAGTTCCAGTAACTGACAACAGATGGCAGTACTTCGCCCATATAGTTCCAGTAACTGACAACAGATGACAGTACCTCGCCCAGATTCGAAAATTATACAATCCTCCACCTACACTCACAATGATAGAAACCCTTCCTACGGGCAGTTATATTATTTCTATGTTCCGCATCATTACGTTTTATTTACGTTTTACCATTCCATTCCATTCCAGCATGTGATCGAAAGAGCTTCCCGTTGTCTCCACAAATCAGTTTGAATACCCGCAACCAGTTACATTACCTGACAACAGATGGCAGTACCATTGCGTCGCATTCTGCCTGTGGAGTTCGCCTTCAACAGACGTGTAGAGCCTAGAGGAGTAGGTTTTTCTTGGTCTAGCTTTCCTAGCTGGTTACTTGCAGTTGTACATTGCCGCTATTATTGTTCACTCTCCTTCGTTGTGATTATTTTCCCATATTAGGCTACATCGTTCTGTTTATGATCATTAAAAAGGTTTTATTTTGAGTTCGTCGTCGAGTTATAGCTATGGAACGCCAAATTTTTCCAATAGTTGCTGACGGAAACTGTTTATTTCGGTATGTATCATACTGTTTGTACAATACTCAGGAACGGCATCGTGAAATACGCTTACAGGTTGTTCAGACAAAATACAACTGCATGGAAATATTATCAATAATTTGTTGTAGGTTACCCATCTTACAGACTCGCCGTTAGTAATTCAACTGACTACGAAAATTTGTTATCTCTGGTCGGGGAATATGCTGGCCATGTTGAATTACATTGTATTGGCCAGTTATTCCTTGATTATATAATCAGGGTTTACAGAGATGATAGTAACGTAAGTTTTGACTATGGTACTGGAAACATTACCGTATTTGCAACCGTCTTCTGTCTGGTAGTGTTGATGCTGGCCATAACAGTGTTTTGGAGTCCGTCCAGCCATTCTATCCGGTCGATTTCCTTCATTCGTTTTTAAATGAAATGTATTCATGCACGGATTTGTTATCAAGTATTACAAATCACTTTACTTCCGCCTTCCTCAAAGTATTTGATTTCTTGAACTTTTTCCATCTTTGTATTCTCATTGAGGCAATCATATCTCTGGTTTTAATTGAGGTACGCTGGTCGTTTTAGTCTAAGAACACTCGGTGGATCAAGCTATTTCATTCGAGCACTTAACTATTCAAATCGGCTGATTCTGAGGAAAGGTATGAATGGATTTTCAATATTATTTCACATTTGTCATTTTCTTGCACCGAAATATAAACATTGCCGTGAAATTAATAGGGTAGTTTCAGATCTACTTCCAGGAACTTCTAGATTTTATACGAGTGTGAATACATTGCTAACTGAAGAAGAAAGTGAAGTTTTGCAGTTTCCCACTGAATTTTTGAACAGGCTTGAGATGAGTGGTCTACCTCCCCATGTGCTGACTTTGAAAGAAGGTGCTATTGTAATGCTCCTTAGGAATTTCAATGCAACTAAGGGATTACTGAACGGGAAGGGGCTAATAGTTAGAAAAGTGAACGATAATATCATAGATTTCTGAGTTCTAACTGGTGTGAATAGTGGGGAGAGATTACTGCTACCTCGCGTAGATTTGTCACCATCTGACACTACAGTGCCGTTCTCTTTCAAAAGACGGCAATTTCCTATTACACTATAGTTTTGTATTACAATCAACAAAGCGCAGGGTAAAACGCTTCTTCGAGTTGGAATCTACTTATATGATCCTGTTTTTAGCCGCGGACAATTGCATGTTGCCTTATCCCGAGGAAAATCATTTAAATATGTAAAAGTAGAAATTAAACCTAACGGTCGACGCATAGAGAACATTGTCTGGAAGGAAGTATTGTGGAATAAATGTTATAAAGTAATACATAATGTCGTTATTTTTAATTCCAATACTGTAAAATATTGCTGCGGAGCAGCACGGGCACCCTAGTTTAGATTGAAAATACTTACAAAATATAATTTAGATTCAGAGTACTCACAAAATGCCATTGAGAATCAAAATACTTGTAAAATGCCCACAATGCAAAATGCAATGTAGATTGAAAATACTTGCAAAATGCGGTTTAGGTTGAAAATACATACAAAATGCAATTGAAATTCAAAATATTCACTCAAGTGCCAGCCCCTACATTGAAAGACTTACGCAAGTGCATGAATGGATTGTTAACGACTATTCATCTACGTGGCTCTATCATATCCTTAACTGTATTCCTCAATCATTCTTCCCACCTTGCTGTTAAAGCAGAATACTGGAAGTTGTCTGATGTATGTAGAAATAAATGAAACCCTATAAATAGTCATGCCGGAGAAGAACGGATTTTACGTGCCATAATTGAGGTCAATGTGCTATATATTCGTATTATTGACAACCTTCTACACTGAAAAGCTCCACCCATTTTTCCGCTATTTTGGCGAGAGAAACCTATAATCATGGGATTTACTGCCTATTACTAACGTTCATGATAGCTTCTGTGATCATGTATAGATATTTTACAAGCATGGCATAACATGGATCTCTTTACGACCTTTCCTTCTTGCCAACTGTATAGCTAATATTTCAAGGAGGAAAGTGTTGCCAACAAAGTTAAAACAAATTAAGCAAAATATATTTGCATGTTTTTTTAATACAAAAGAATTTCATTTATTACATAACAACAATATTCAAACAAGTAGCCTATTATTTGATATGATCTGACATAATAATAGTATCGTGTGACCTCGGGTGCCGGGTGCAAGCTTTGTTATTTGACACCCAAAGGGTAGCTTGCATGTCGAATTTCGTTTTTCCTTGAAGCACTATGAATGTCAAGGAGGTTAGATCTAAGCTCCTTGAACACTATAGCGCTTTCTAGTCGAGAATTGAGGAACTTTGTGTTGGCGGAAACTCCCGACATTAATTTTGCCATTATGAACACGGCCTACTGAATTCAAATGGGTTCTTTGACATTCCAACATCGTATGACATGCGTGTCGTAATTTTTGCCACCTTTCAAAAATCACTTACCACGGCCAGGAGCGAACCTGCAAGCTTGGGGTTAGTAGACCGACACGTTAACCACTCACCCACCGTGGCAAGCTATATGATCTGATATTTGATGACTACGCTAAATAATGTTTAAAACATGTTTCGCGTTTGTCTTTCACAATTGAAGCGATGCGTCGAAAAGGGAACTAACCGTCATTTTCTCGAAAATTACGTTAAATTGGAATAAGGATCTATATGAACGTTCTTGCAATGTGACGATGTCATATGGAATAATTCGGAACTTGTTGCGGTGCTAGGGGGTGGGAAACTCCCGTCTCGCGCGGAATAGGGATCTAACTCCAGTAAAAGAGGGCGGAGCATAGTTCTTTGCGTGTGACGACGAGTGCATTAAAGCATGAACACGCAACTAGAAAACGCAATCGTAATGTGAATGAGTGGAAGGACGTCAACAGTGGTTGTTATTCTTCCTGACATGCTTGTCACTTCGCTTTTGAAGGTTTACAAGGGAGTAAACAATTTCTTTTGTACGTAGTTCGTGGTCTGTTTCATTGCCTCAGTCATCATAATAGTTATCAATCTTTACATAATGGCACAATTTAAACCTACCTACAATTCGTTTAACTACGTTATTTGCAATTAACTCATAATACAGTTTTTGGTGGTTAGACCCCTGTTCGGCACATCGCTTCAATAAATGTAGCATATTTGAATTATGGCTGCCAACTTCTTCCACCATTCCACGAAATTAATACCCCTCCTGGCTTGTCTCTCTATACTTCCATTTTTTTAACGTATGGCTTCTTTTTTTTAGTGCCGGGAGTGCCCGAGGACATGTTCGGGTCGCCAGTTTTGTAGCTGCTTCGAGACGGACACCCAATGGGTGAGCTACAAGTGCCGTTGGGGAGGGAAGGTGGAATGTAAGGTCGAGGAATTGGAAGGTAGCGGCTGTGGTCTATAGTTAGGGACCAACCCCGGCATTTGCCTGGAAGGAAGATGGGAAACCACAGAAGACTATCTTCAAGATTGCCGGCGGGGGGATTCGAACCTCCTCGCCTCCCGGATGTGAACGACTGCCAGCAGTCATGCCGTAACGACCATGGCTAACTCACCCGGTTATATTTCCATATATTACAGTGAGAACATTTTCTATTGAACGGAGTGGCGGGTGGAGAGTTATTAGTCATCGCCAGTTGACTATCATCTACCGTTACACAATTGCAGGTTGGGATTCACCGCATAAGATCATAGCATTGATTACATTCCCAGCTGACAAGGTACCTTAGTTCAGAGAGTTAAGACTAGTGGTGAAGTACTGTGAAGCCTGTCTCGTATCCAGTGAACATGGTTGAGTATTGAACAAATCATCGAATTTTCCTACTGAAAACTTATCTTCTCAAGAAGAAGTTCTCTTTCTTTTGAATGCTCATTTGTTATGATCGGTTACTTGTTGGCGCCCCATGTGTGTAGACCATCCGCCCGGCTTTACTGTTATATATACAGTTCTGGTAGGGGTATCATCTTATTTCTTTGTTCAAACACACTTTATAAACAAATAAATATATTGGTTGACTCTTCCAGAAATCCAAGCTTTTCTTGTACTATTCATAAGATTTGGCATAAACCGCACCTTCAAACTTCCTCTGGTTTAAGAGCTTGAGTTTTGAAAAAATACACCTTAGCGTTTAATATTTACGTAGATTGAAAAGGAGACGGCCGTGGCCTCAGGCTAGGAAAACATGCTGGAATTGAAACAATATTTTTTCAGCTCTTCTTCATCATTTAAACGCATTACACCACGTGGAATGCTTGCCACGGTGAGCGAGTGTTTAACGTGTCGGTCTACTAACCCCAAGCTTGCAGGTTCGCTCCTGGCCGTGGTAAGTGATTTTTGAAAGGCGGCAAAAATTACGACACGTATATCATACGATGTTGGCATGCCAAAGAACCCATTTGAATTCAGTAGGCCGTGTTCATAATGGCAAAATTAATCTCGGGATTTTCCGCCAATACAAAGTTCCTAATTTCTCTACTAGAAAGCGCTTTAGTGTTCAAGGAGCTTAGATATCTAACCTCCTTGACTTTCATAGTGCTTCAAGAAACAACGAAATTCGACATGGAAGCTACCCTTTGGGTGTTAAATTACAAAGCTTCCACCCGGCACCCGAGGACATACGATATTATTATTATTATTATTAGATTACCACGTGCAATTAGATAATATGTGTACAAAAGTTTAAACCTCAACCCCAGTGAACAGATTCTAATGATGACCACTTGAAGGTCGGAACGCGTAATCCCCAAATTGCGCCATTATGATAGTGATGATAAGTAATACGAGTACATGTAATTTTTATATTGAGGTTACTGAGTTCTGGCAGTTTACACCTGCTAATACTATAATGTTATTGAAACATATTTTCAACCCTTAATTGGAGTCTTCATCAGCATGAGTCGCATTCCTATATCATACTTATACACAAAATAGGTTATTTTCTATGAAAAAACAACGTAATATAATTAATGAAACTCAATTCTAAAAATCCAATTTGCATATGCAAGACTCACAGAAATGGGCGTCCTTACAAACATTGTTAGCATGTTTCTGAGTTCGAATAATGGCTATTAATATAAACATTTTATCAAATATACTATACTATAAATTTGTATTGTTTATTTAATAAATCTTGACATTTTCATGGTATTTTCAACCAGTATTTGAAGTTGATAGAGAGTTTTTGTAGTATTGTCAATCAAATCCGTTATTCTGTGAAGTCTATTATTTCAAATTGGATTTGTTGATTATCACGGAGTATTGCCTATAGTATTCGTTGCACGTATTACAGCTCAAAATATGTTTGGTCTTGTTGTCTTCTAAATTCCATTTGTACAGTATATAAATCACTATTAGGTAGATTTCATTAGAAAGCTAACTATTGCAATGGGTACCATGTTTTGACTTCCGGAAAATTTCGACAAATCTTCGCGTTTCACATCCCCTATACCCCAAAACCACCGTCAGTTCAAAAGTTTATATATAATTCATGTATATGTATGTCACTTTATTTTGGACACGATAACTACCGCAATTTTGCACCATTCACTGTGAATGTTTTAATTAATATGTATCCCTATAAAATCTCGGTCAAGTTCGTTAATCGGCACAATCGGTCGAAGGGGGGTGAAAATGGAGGGCTTTTTTTTTCGAAAATGTGAAATATATCTATAACTCTCTTAATATGTGAAATATCGAATCCATTCAAAGTTCATACTATTTTTGGGATAAGTCCCAAACATGTATGTTTGAAATGATTTTTGATAGCACCAACCATTGACCAAAGGGGTATGAAAAATTGGGTTTTTTCGCGAAACATTAATCATATATCTCTTAATAGGCACAATATCAAAACTGTACAAAATGGACAATATTCCCCTAATAATTATCTAAAACTTTTTTCTGAAAGAATTTTTGATATGGCCCACCATTACGCCAAGGGATGAGCAAAATGATTTCGAAATTAGATGAAAATGCCAAGAGCCATCAGAGGTTGCCATGACAACACTACTACATTGATGAGGAATGAGCCATCAGACGTTGCCATGACAACGCCATGGCACGAGATCACATTCAGTTTTCAATCTGACTCTGCGGGAAGCGGCTTCGGTGACGTGACTGGTAGCATGCTGAACTTCTATGCCCAAGGTCGCGGGATCAAAGCCGGCCGAAGTCGTCGGATTTTCTAAGAGCGCTAAAAATCCCTCAGTATGCTTTCCTTCGGAGGGGAAGTTCCAAAGTTCGTTGCGAGTAGCTGGTTGCGGTGGCATCTAGTAGCCAAGTTTACAGCTAGGTGTCGTTGACGGTAGTAATTGGTAGCAAAATTAGAAACTACTACTTGAAATTGACCGTCCGTAGTCCTTACCTGAATTAAAGGCTAATACAGCCATCACAATTAACACCGTTTATTAGACAGATTCTACACACACACAAAGTACACGGTGCTACATGACCCTAAATTGAGGAACCAACCAAAATCTCTGCGGAAGAAAAAAATTTGCGTGAAAAAGTAACAGACCGTTAGATAGTTACACATCAGTGTCGAAACCTTGCTTAAGGACAGTGTGACCACAAGTATATAAATGGACCCCAAATGACGAGAAGACATAAGACAATAAAATGTTTAAAATATGCATAAAAGACGAAAAACAAAGTTATTTAAGCTCCAATTATGAAATACTTTCTCGCAGTAAATGAGGTCCGATTCTTCTACGAAAACCTGCATATTCTGTTTATTTTCGCTTATCCCCAAGTTTGTCCGGTGAAATCTATCTCCGCCGTCCGGCGTGCTGAGAGGAATTTTTTTATATATTGGTGGCTTCTGATCGCGTTGTCCCTAATTAATGAAATAAAGGTTTAAAATGTGTCTTCTTTGTGTTGGTTATGTGGCAATTGTATCTTATTGATAAACGTCAATTTATTTATTTAGCGTATGGATTTTAGTGCCGGGCGTGTCCGAGGACATGTTCGGCTCGCCAGAGGCTGTAGCTGCTTCAAGCGGACACCCATAGGTTGAGCTACAAGTTCCATTCAATCACGGCCGACTGAATACGAGCTGCGCCCTATACCGGCCTTGACATTCCCAGTCAGAACCCATGTATAACATGTAATTGGAAAGTTTCTACTCGTTGCCGGTAGAGCGCACTCCTCTCCCATTATAGGCGCGATAAGGAATCAGCTGTACAGTACGTATATTAAATGTGTTATCTCAAGAACCACTGGATGGATTTTGATGCTGCTTTCACCATTCTGTAAAGGTAATCTCGAGGAAGATTTGTGTAGAAAATAATTTATTTATGACCAAAGGGGGCCAAGCAGTAACGATTTCAGTGAAAAGGTCGAAAAAATAGCCTGGCATCCGTGCGCTTTTTAAGCTTACGCTGGGCGAACCGTTAAAAATATAATTATATTATGAGTGTAAGAATTGTTCAGCGTGAGAAATTCTACAAAAAAGTCCGCGAGAGCATATCTCTATCTTCGATACATCGCCCACTATAAGTGTTTTTAGTTTGGACGGGAGGGGCATTTGGCTTGCACCTCGCCATTCTTAAATTACGTCTGACAGGAATTCCTTGCACACTCATAACTAAAAACACTTATAGTGGGCGATGTATCGAAGATAGAGATATGCTCACGCGGACTTTTTTGTACAATTTTTCATGCTGAACAATTCTTACACTCATAGTATATTGATATTTTTAACGGTTTGTCCAGCGTAAGCTTAAAAAGCGCACTGACATCAAGTTCTTTCTTCGACCTATTCACTGAAATCTAAAATCGTTACTGCTTGGCTCCCTTTGATCATAAATAAATTATTTTCTACAGAAATCTTCCTCGATATTACCTGTACAGAATGGTGAAAGCCGCATCAAAATCCATCCAGTGGTTCTCGAGATTACCCGTGATATCCAAGAATCGGGGACTTTGTTTTACACTAAGTAGAGATAAGTCTTAGTCGTGCAATGCTTGGTGAACAGCGCTGTGTGAGCAGTTGAGTAACTAACAAGATTTCATGAAAAAGGTCTCATTGTCTAGGCCGGGGAATTTAAGTAGTTCCAACTTTTGCTACCAGATGCCACTGATACCTAGTGGTAAACGTTGGAACTTAAATAGAGAGTTCCAACGAAATACGTCAATGAAATACAATTACCACGTAATAAACACAAAACATATTAAGCACAAATAAAATTGTTGGTGTGGAAGAGAGAGGAAGAGGGCCAGACATTTTGTTTCTTTACTGTGAGGGCAACAGGAGGAGAAGAAATATGTTTGGGGATGAAATGAAATTTGCTTTAGATACTCTAGCTCCCTTACATGACTTAATTTTGATCCTAGAAGTCAAAAGTTTTCAAATGTCCAATCGGATGCTCAATGTGTATTTTTAGTGCATTGGAGAGGCTAGGGTCTGAACCTGTACACATACACTGTATGTTCTATATGATAGATTGATCAACAAACCTCTTGCACACTGAGCTACCGACGACAATTGAGAAAATTGTGTAGTTGGAGGTAAAGGAGCGTGGAAGTGAAAGTATGTCTAAAGAGGAATAACACAGATGGTAAATGTTAACAATCTATATTTATTACAAAATAGCATACAGTGCACACGCAAAACGGATTACTATCTATGGTGAAGAATAATATAAAAAGCTATTGTTTACAGAATACAAGTATATGCACAAATCTCTTTGGTTTAATAGACATAGACATTTATTCATTTAAACTGTAATGAACCCAAGGCTAGGTGGTGATACCATCGCGTTGTGCACAACGTTTATTGTCATTTGAAGATAAAGCTAACTTGTTTTGACATAGGGTATACTCATGGTGAAGATGGGATTGAACGGTGTACTGTTGTTGTAAATGGGTGATTGTCGCACGATTAACACTCATAATCTTGCATGGAATATTTATCTTTACATGCATTCGTCATAAATCAGCCCCAAATGCACAACTAATGTACATTTCCATGCACATTCAGAAACAATAGAAAAACATTCATTTTTAGCCTATTTTCCGTGTGTGTGTGTGTGCGTCCGGCTGTGTCCCTCCCCCCCCCCCCCCCTACTACAATCTAAATGGCTGGAGCGTTCTCAATGAAACTCAGTATGGTCTTAGTACTAATTTGGCCAACCCCGACCGTATCCTTTAAAATTTGTTACGTCTTACCAATCTAACATGACGGCTGTGCGAAATATTTCACCGTCATTCTATACCTCCGAAACTACTACTGATATCACCCTGAAATTTTGTACGTTGATAGAGGGCGCTACTAGAAGTTCACTTATGTGACTTTCAAAAACCTGTTGACTGCAAAAAGAACATGGTGGCCAAGCGATTTTAAAAAAATTGACTTTTCTCGCGATTTAACCATCCGAACACAGTGGAACTTGGTACAGCGAATGTTGATGCATATGTTTTTTCCCGCATGGCCTCGGGTGCCGGGTGCAAGCTTTGTTATTTGACACCCAAAAGGTAGCTTGCATGTCGAATTTCTTTGTTCCTTGAAGCACTATGAAAGTCAAGCGCCTTGAACACTATAGCGCTTTCTAGTAAAGAAATGAGGAACTTTGTGTTGACGGAAACTCCCGAGATTAATTTTGGCATTATAAACACGGCCTACTGAATTCAAATGGGGTTTTTACATGCCAACATCGTATGATATGGTGTCGTAATTTTTGCCGCCTTTCAAATATCACTTACCACGGCCAGGAGTGAACCTGCAAGCTTGGGGTTGGTAGTCCTACACGTTAACCACTCACCCACCGTGGCAATACACTGACATCTAATGTAGTTCAATTGTTTGCATAACCTCATTTTGGCGACTGTGCAAAATTTCAAAATCTCGTTTTAATTGCTTGTGTCCTAATCATGCGATTGAAGATTGAATAATACACTTACACAATAATATTCATGTAATAGTACGCAGCTCTAAGGTCTACGTATATAAATATCCAACATGGCGATAATCCGAAATATTAAGTCGGTTCTCAATATCTACGAAACTATTACAGCAATGAAACTGAAATTTTGTATGTTGATAGAAGCAATTAACATACGTAGGATATATGAAAAGAAGCTGTATAGTTCTTCACGGAACTACTTATTATTAGTGCCTGTGACTCTTAGGTATTATGTTGAATATCCGTACGGCAAACATAATTTACAACGGCTCATGCTTGAAATCTTTCAGCTAACACGCTGCAGAGAGCTTTGCCATTCATCCCATAAATTACCTCCCTTAGTGACAGAAAGAGTAAACGGAATGAGAGAGCTGCATGCCTTAGCTCTCGAGTGACACAGATCTATTGTATCTTAATGAATGTATTAAGTTAGTGTTACGGTTGATCCTTAAATCGGTAATGACCAGAGTTAGTGGTTGTCAATATTAGCGATAGATGTCAGTGGCGGCTCGTTCATAGTGATTAAGAGAACAAAAGTTGGTGACTGCATAAAATGACACCATAGTAAATAATAGTACATTATGCAACGAGCCTATAATGGCAATAATTAAGACACGAGTATGTTTATAAAACGAGCGTATGCGAGTTTTACAATTTCAATACGAGTGTCTTAATTACCATTATAGGCGAGTTGCATACGACTGTTTATGTTCGACGATAATAATTATAACTATTTTGTGTTTGAACATAAATATTCATAAATATCTGTCGAGATTCCGCCAGTTTTATGTTCTGAACAGAGCGCATGGGACGCACAGAATGCCTCGTATTTGACAATGGCCTCCTCGATTACCCCACTATGACACTGGGCAACGCAGTGAAATTTAAATTAGAAGGCCTTGGAACTCGGCGCAGGTGCGATGCTATCCTTATCTAATTAGTCAAACAACTGTTTCTTTAGCTGTGATTGGTGGAAGAAACTGTTTCATAATGAAAAATAGTGTTATAATGACCATCATTGTGATACAGTTTTCTGGCATATAATAGGCAGGGTCGATCATAAAGCATACAATAGTTTAGCCCACATCCAGGTACACAATTTGAAATATGTCTATATCTACCACTTATTAATAACGTTTCCAACGGGGTAGGGGATGAGATGGGATGAAATTGCACGTGGCTGGTGGTGTCTACGGCCAGATGCCCTTCGTGACGCCAACCTCACTAATGAGAAATGAAATGAATGAAAGTTCAATTTCAAGTAGTTCCAACCTTGGCTACCAGACACCCTGTCACCCAGCGGCGAACATTGGAAGTTGATAGAGCGTTTCTCACCAATTAACCTACATATCTAGCTACACACTACCAATTTCAAACATCCATCTATAAATTAGAGAACAGGACAACAGCTTTCAAATTATATTCCAATCCATGAATAGTGTATACAATGCAATTAATAATATAGATTTTAAAAGAATCGATCATTTCAAAATTGTCTTGAATCACAAAAGTAAAATCTTGCAGGGGAAGGAAAATCATCGCACAGTATTAACCATCTGCTTATTTGTTCCCATTTAAATAACAATGATTATTGAGATATCAACGAATAATTGTTTGCCCCTGACCTTCTTGCATAGACTAATCCGGCTACCCCATACCATGCACTTCCAGTGTATAACTCATTTTTATAATAAAGTTGACACATGTCCTTATTGAAATGACCGATTCAATTGTTTTTACAGCTCTGCTTGTAGCTATTAGTGTAGCCGCTAGACGGCAGCTGTAGACAGTTACCCACACTACAAGCATGTGCAGAATATGGTGAGGATATTCTCCCCTGCCTGTTATTTCGCTGCGTTAAAACTGTAGTTCTTTCTCTGGTCGCAACTGCGCTTGTGTCTGTGTGTATTAACTGCAGTAAAGAAGGAAAGTATGGGCTTTCCTGCGGACAAAAGTCCAACCATACTCATCAAGCAGTACAAGAGCGCGCGTGGTTTAAAGCCCGGTCAGCAATGTTCGGTTTATAATTGTGAAATTAAAAATAATCGAACATCAACAACCTTGAATTTCAAGAAATATTTTATATGTCAATTATTCAAAAATGTTAGGACGAAGTTATTCCCTTCCCTCCCTTATGGAACTGCCACTGATAGATGCTGAAATTGTCTAAACTCGTCAATTGATGTATATTCAATATTTAAGACCTGTCTGTACACGCTTAGTTTAGCCGTTTTGAATTCGCGATAAATTACAGGAAAATAATAGAGAAGAGCCTGGCACAAGTATGTTGAAGAAATACTGGACTCAGCAGGGATCCTATGGCCGCCAAATCACGTCCTACTAGGTGTGAGCCCCTGTGGACGGGGATTTTTGGAGACCACGTGGTGTTTATGGGGTAAAGAAAGGAGGATAGGTACAGGTCAACCTACAGCAAGAAACTCCCTGTCCGGCTCGTTGCGTATTAGCAAGCATTCTTGGCAGTCACTGTGGAGACCCGGGTTCGAATCCCGGCTATGCAAAGAAATATAATTCTGGTCTGAGGGCAGGAAATCGGTACACTCACTTTCATGAGTCAAAACCTCAGTTATCCTGGAAGTGGTTTTCCGTGGTTTCCCCTCTTCTACTCCAGCAAATACCGCGATGGTACCTAACGTAAAGCCACGGTCGCTTCCTACCGAAATCCTGCCTCAATTACAAATACACACACTAGTACAGACATCATAGTGACACAGGTTATCAGACAAATTCTACACACAACCTAGTACATGGGGCTACATGAACACGATGTATCGAAGCCCCAAACTAACCAACGACAACGGATATCCTCTGCTCAGAAACAGCCCACTGGCTGAAAACCTTTCTTCTTCTTGCAGCGGTAACGTTGTCGCTTGCTGGGCCCATGGTTGCAGGTTCATATCCTGGCGCAGTCAGCTGGCGCAAAATCTGGCACCCCGGCATCTCAAAAATCCAGAGTAGTTAGAAAGGACGTAAAACCAATAGCAGTATTATTATTATTATTATTATTAATATTATCATCATCATCTCCTTCTTGGAGCCAGCCGACACGAGACTAATGACCAAGATATCCAAAGCCCCTGATGGAAATGACACTATTTGTTGTTTTGTTTGAGTGGTGTAGGCCTGATCATTCGGAACCGGATTTTTTGAAAATGCTTATGCGCATATGCAAATGCATATTTTGAGGGTTTATAATATGTTTTGCATATTCTGAACATAACAGCACATTTTAGCATATGCAGTTGAAATTAAGTATAATTTAAAACATCTTGAACAAAAAAGATACAGTCAGTCTGAAAGACTAGACTTTATTTCATTTCAAATGACGAATGCTACAAATGCTACACACGTTAGAAAGGCTCCACAGACTCCATTACCCATTAACTTAGGCTTCCCGCGTGGGCAACGGAGAGCGGGAGGTGCACTCTGCTGCATGACGTCACGCACTCGCCGTCTCCGTATCGCATAATGCCAGACCCCAGGAGCAAACTCAGACTCGGTGCATATGCACTGAACAACATGATGACGTCACACACGCCGTAACCGTAACGCATAACGGTAGACCAAAGCATAACGATGAAGTCGACAAGATCATTTGAAATAATAATAGGTTTCGCCTGCGTGTTGGACTTCCCTTGCATGCAACTTTCTGAGCAACAGATAACGAGAAGACAGTACTCGTACTTTACACAATGCTACCTGGCTAGGGTGGGACATTCCTTTCACTATCTCGTAAGCCACTAGCCCGGGTTTCTGCAGTTAATGTGTTACATTATTCTTAGTCTGCATATCCTTAACACAAAATGCCTAAAGAGAACAGCAGCAGAAAGTATGTATTAAATCAGTGGGTGTCAGGTAATAGTGATTATTCGACTGATGGCGTTGTTGTCTATTGTCAAGTATGCTCGATGGAAGTGAAATGTGAAAAAAGAACAAAAAAAACAACAACATGCAAAAACGACTGCACATACTGCATTATGGCAAAGGAGGAAAGGAGAGTGAATAAGATAGACTTATTGTTATAAAGGTACAACAAACAAAATAACCCTTGGCTAGTTCGGTTCGCGCAATTCACTTCGGCTCGTCCCGATCTTCCCCGACAATACGGGATCAAGGAGTGCGCGACTGGCTGTCAAGCTGCCGTCATATAGCGTACTGTAAGTACCTGCAGCCAGCTGTTCGATTGAGGTTATTTCTTCATTATTGTTGCAAAAGCAATGCAATTAAAAGAACGAAAGTAAATGTAAAGCGACCGAGATTATTAAGCATGGAGTTAAATGAAAATACAGTATTTACGATTCCCTAGTTGTAAACTATGTTTTAAAGAAATATACTGTTCCAATAGACGTACACACACACAGGCTATAATATCAACAACACGAAATAATTCATCAGGTGTAGAAAACTGCAGACGACCCTTGGCCAAAGACGTCTTCCCTTCCGCTATTATACGCTTCACGAGTGACTTTGAAACACCCGTTCCTTCACTTGTTGAAGCCACAACATTATCATTGAGTTTATGAACGGTTTTCTGTTCTCGAAGGTGAGCAGTTACGTTATAGACTATTTCTCTAGCTTGTCCCCTTAATGGTCGTGCAAATTTGCTACCAGACTTCGAAGTAGAAGCTCAAATGATACTATTACTGGAATAGCATGGTACACAACACTTTATACATAAACACATTTACCAATAAAGTACACGCTACACGACAAGGGGTTATAAGACTACAATAAAGAAATCGTATATAAAACTGACCAAACAATAAGAGCGCGAAAATGGATACACACTTGGCAACGAAGCTCTTGTCAGCGTGTCTACACAGTGTGCTCGGTACGGCGGCCAGACAGCATGTGACCCCCTCCACCGCTCCTCTGAGACGTCGCACATCTACTCGAAGTGAATGCGCGGGGAAGTGAGCTATGCGCAGGTTCTTTTGATCGTTGCAGGTTTAAAAGTGCATATTTTTCAAACTTTTAATGCGTATTGTCTACATTTTTAGTGCATGAATGTTCGGTCCCTACTGATCATACACGGTGTCACTGAGCCACATGAGATGCGGATCAATGATGTTTAAATGGGGTATGAGATCTTCCCCAACCTGTGAGTGAGGTGCAGTTAAGACAGACTATGAACCATATTGTCACTGAGTGTATTAGTAGGGTATTCACTGGATCAACACAGGACTTTGCAATAGCCTCTACTGAAGCCATAAGATGGCTAGAAAATTTAGACATTAATCTTTGAACACCCTTTCCCTTGCATGATTGTTACAGTTGTAATGTGTTACCTATTGTATGTATGTATATTGTTTATGTTGTTTGTTTTGTGTTATACCATACGCTAATAATAATAATAATAATAATAATAATCACAATGGACATAATAAGCCCAATACTCGTCACCTGACGTCACTCACACATGCTGCAAAGCCAACGCTGACACAAACAATGATTACATGGCGTGAGATTGCCTTTCATTGACAGTCACAGGCTTTGACAATCGGAAACGAATATCCTCCTCCTCCTCATTATAGGGCCTCGGGATCGAACCTATGATCCCTCTATTGACGAGTGCTAAGCGAAATGCAGAAGCCTTGTGTTGCAACAGGCTTGGTACTTCTGGCACAGAGCGAGAGATAATGCGGTGTTGGATTGTAAAGGCAAAGCGCTCCGGTCTACAAAGCCACAGTTTATTATGATGTGAGTTTAGTCGTGGACGATGTGTGGGCTCGCATTAGGATGAAGTTCCACGGTTCAGTTCATGTCAGATCAAATGCGAGTTACAATAGCTTCAGCTGACAATCCACGGCAGTCAATGGCTTGGCAATCAAGGAAAAGGATGACGTGCTGACTAGCGTAATGCATAGAAAACATTGAAACAGTTTTTCAGTTTTGTCTTATTGAAGGGTGTAGATAAACAAGATGTTCTGTATAGCCTACTTTCTCCAAATTGTATTGTCCTTAACAAGATGTATAAATGAACGTCGTTGTGATTTATGTTTAAAATATTGTACCCTTTATAACCTTTTACTAAGTTTCGTCATAACTCCGCTTTTGCTTCCAGAGGAATTGATTTGAACATTACAGAAATACGCCCATCCACCATCTTAAATGTATGGAATTGTTTATCTTGCACCTCCTGAAGCAAAAAGTTTTTTATATGAGTATATATATTTGCTGCGCTTCGTCATTTTAACTGTAAAAGGTAGTGGATTGCGGTATAAATAAAGTTTAAAATTCTTCCACGCAAGAAATGGCTCAAGGATCGAAAATGATGGTAATATGAAGGCCCAAGATCAGGGCTGTATGCTGGATGTGGTTGCAGTTTCACTCCTCTCAATTCCTGAATTGTTGCCATGGTTGTTCGTGCAGTATGAGGTCTCTGCTGCATGAGAACTCTATCTTGGTTAACTTATGCTGGGTATCTCCGTCTCAACATTTCACGAACTCGTTCCAGTTGTTGAGAATAAAGATCCGCATTGACCGCTCGCCCGTTTGGAACAAACTCCCAGTGAATCCCTCCTTCAAAATTCCACCAGATACACAACACCACTTTGGGGCCGAACCGATTCTTTTCAACGACGACTTTGGCAGGTTGATGGGAACTGAGCCACAGTCTCAAGGCGTCAGTGTTGCGGTAATAGATCCATTTTTCATCGCATGTGGCAATTCTCTTGACAAATCTATCATCTTTGGGGTTACCGATAAGCTAACGACAGATATCCACTGTACGATGACCCAGTTCAGGGGTCAAATCATGAGGTACAGATATACAGCTTTTATATGATTTTGGTTGATTGGTTGGTTCCTCAGTTTAGGGGCTGCGACAACGTGGTCATGTAGCCCCGTGTACTTTGGGTGTGTATAGAATGTGTCTGATAACCGGTGTTAATTGTGATGGCTGTATTAGTGTGTGTATCTGTTTTTTAATTCAAGTAAGGAATGCAACTTTGAATTTTTCAAATAGTTCCTACTTTTGCCGCCAAACGCCACCTTCAACGACTACTAGGCCTAGTTCAGAACTTAGCTACTAGACGCCACCGCAGTCGGCTCTTGGCAACGAACGTAGGATCCTATGAGCGTTGTTTACATTCTTAACCTATACAATTTAGCTTCACACAGGTGTAATTAGTGGAAGGTTCTTTAACATGCCATAAATCTATGACATGGGACCGTTGGCTTTACTTCCCCTCCGAAGGAAGGCATTCTGAGGGATTTTAACGCTCTTAAAAAATCCGACGGCTTCGGCCGGGTTTGAACCCGCTGTGTTGGGCATAGAAGCTCAGCATGCTACCAACTACGCCACCGAAGTTTCTAAATCTGGTGATGTATGGTGTCTTTTGATGCACCAAGTTCTTCTGACAGCCTACGAGTATTATATTGCGGATGTTCTTCCAAAACCCTGCGTGTAGTTCAGGTCTTCTAGAACGCGATAAATCTGTAGTGTTTTCTTTTCCAGTGTTGAAACGTTGGAACCATTGTTGTGCCACATGCTCACTAACGACACCTTCTCCTTTCAATTCATATATACTTCGAGCCGCGCAGCTACTTTGTAATCTTGTTTCCATTAGTGCTTTATAAGTACTCTAAACTCCAACTTTGCAAGTTCCATTTGACTACTGATACATTTTCGCAATATACGCAATTCTAGTCATGGCCTCCTGTAAATATCATTGGTGAGCCAAAGAAAACCAATACTCTCTTGTAAAACACCAAACTTAAAAATCGACATTACTTATGAGACATCCAAATATATGACTTTCTAAATCCTGAGAAACACACAAAGCATCATGGAGATCAAGCTATTTGTTAAATATTTCAAATACATTCCTGGCGGTCTAATCACCTGAAAGTAATGAAACTTGGCACGGCGAATCCTTTTTTCAGAGCTTAGAATAAATACATGTAATGATTTTCAATTGTTTTCAAGATGGCATGATTTCGAAATTTCAAAATCTTATTTTTAGCCTATTTTCAATTTTGAAAAAAATAGGCTTATGAGATCACCTTTTGTCCGTGTGTGTGTGCGTGTGTGTGTGTGTGTGTGTGTGTGAGGTGTGTGTGTGTGTGTCCCTAATAAATTCTAAACGGCTGGAGAGATTTCAATGAAACTCGGTAAGTTCATAGCACCATTCCGGGCGACCCCGACCGTGCCCTTCAAATTTTGTTACGCCTCACCAATACAACATGGCGGCTGTGCGAAATATTTCACCAGCATTCAATATCTCCGAAACTATTACCGACATCGCCCTGAAATTGTGTACGGTGATAAAGGACACTACTAGAAGTTCACCTATGAGACTTTTAAAAACATGGTTACTACAAAACCAACATGGCGGCCTAGCGAAGTTCATACTTTTAAATAGACCTTTCTCGCGATTTAACTATCCAAACGTAATGAAACTTGGTACAGCAAATATTTATACACATTGTAATGCACTGGAGTTCAAGTTAGTTCAATTGTTTACATAACCTCAAAATGTCGGCTGTGCGAAATATTTCACTGACATTCTATATCTCCGAAACTATTACATATATCACCCTGAAATTTTGTACGGTGATGAAGGGTACTGATTAAAGTTTAACTATGTAACTTTCATAAACCTGTAAAGTACAAAACGAACATGGCGGCCAAGCGAATTTGAAATATTTTAATATACTTTTCTCGTGATTTAACTTTCTGAGCGCAGTGAAATGTGGTACAGTAAATGTTTATACACGTTGTAAAGCACTGGTATCTAATTTAGTTCAATTGTTTACATAACCTCAAGATGGCGGCTGTGCGAAATTTTAAAATTAAGTTTTTATATCATGTGTCGTAATCACGCGATCGAAGTGAAAGTTTGAATAATGAACCTACGCAATAATTTTTCTTTAATGGTATAGGACTCTATGGCCTATACATTTAATAATCCAAGGTGGCGACCATCCGAAATATTTAGACGGCTCTGAATATCTACGAATCTATTATAGCAATCAAACTGAATTTTTTAATGTTCTTAGGGACTATGAACATAAGTTCACCTGTAGGACTTTAAATAACCTGCTGATCACAAATCCAACATGGCGGCGACGCGAAGTATAAATATTCACTTGGACGTTTTTCGCAATTTAACCATCCGAGTGCAGTGAAACTTGTCCAGTAAATCCTTATACGAATGTTAATCCACTGGCCTCTAATTTAGTTCAATTGTTTCCATAACCACAAGATGACAGCTGTGCGAAATTTTAAAATCTCCTTGTTACTTCTTGTGTCCTAATCATGCGATTGAAATTTGAATGCTACACGTACACAATAATCTTCATGTAACAGTACATAACTCTAGGACCTACATATTTAAAATCCAACATGGCGACCATCCGAAATATTTAGTCGGTTCTCAATATCTAGGAATCTATTACAGCAATCAAACTGAAATTTTGTATGTTGATAGTGTTATTTAACCTAAGTATGATATATGAAAATAGGCTGTATAGTTCTTCACTGAACTACTTGTTAATTCCTCGTATCATATTCTGGCGAATGAAGACGGTTCGTATGCTGGGCTATGGTAATAATCATTATCTAATGGCACTAAATTCTGTAAGCCATACATTTGACTTTTATAAAAGTTAACTCCCGTGATCCGTTACAGAAAGATGATATCTCATGGGAGGTGTCATAATTACCGATACTGAAGTTACATATTCCTCAATGTAATGGTGTTGGTGGAGATTGTTTTAAGGGGTGAAACACGGTTATCTAATGCAATTGTCTATTACAGACATCGTAAATTATGGATTACATGCACGTTCATATCTGAAGAAGAACATGTTTTACTCTGTTCTATTGAACCTGCCTCTCGGTAAGATGATACACCAGTACACAAATCCTTAGCGTTAAAACCCTCATCGTGTAACTTTAGACACATATTTTCTAGTGCTGGAAATTTGTTGACGTTAGTTATCTTGAGGAAGTATTAAAGCCTTGTTTCACTACTCTAGAACCATAGTAAGCTATATATATATATATATATATATATATACACCGCGGACAGGCCAACAAGGACCACGCAAATATCACTTCTTTATAGGTCCAGTTTCCTTCTTTCTCTTCCTGAAGTCTTTCATCCTGGTCGTCTGCGCAGCTCTTCTTTCAGCAGTCCATTCTCCTCTGTTGAATTCTTCTTCTCCCCGACAAGAATTTTGAGACCATTTTCTTCCCTTGTACTCTATTCGATTTAGACAATCTTCTTCAGTATGTATGTCTACCCCTTATTATCCCCGTTCTCCAACGGGGTCGGGGATGAGATGCGTTGGAAGTCTTTGTGGCAATGGTTTTTACGGCCGGATGCCCTTCCAGTCGCCAACCTCATGAGAGGAGTTAATGAGAGATGAAATGAATGATGGTGAATGAAACTGGGCAAGGATGTGGAAGGAAGCGGCCGTGGCCTGTCAGAAGGTACCGTCCCAGCATTTGCCTGGTGTTAAAAATGGGAAACCACGGAAAACTATTTCATGGACGGCCGACGGTGGGGCTCGAACCCACGCATCTACCGAGTCAGCAGAGAGCTTGGCCCCTTGACCTAATGCTGCGCTTTAGCCAGCGTAGCCACTACAGACAATCTTCTTCAGTAATTTTGAATTTTTGAAGTTGTTCTTTCATTTGTTTTACATAGCCTCCTTGCCCTTTATAGTTCCAGATTTTATCAAAAATTTGTTTGTTTAACCTTGAGCAATCCATGCGGACCATATGTCCGTAGAACTGAAGTCGCCGTTTTCTGATCATCACTTCAAGGTTGTCGATTTTACTATAAATGTCTGCATTGGATCTCAGTCTATAACCTTCCTGTGTTTTCCTAGGACCATAAATTCTTCTTAAAATACTTCTTTCTATCTTGAGCAAATTCTCCATTTCGGGTAGTTTCCATGCCGTACAAGATGACTGGTCTAACAACTGTATTAAAATATCGTAATTTTGCATTGACAGACAGGTTCTTTTTATTGTATATATTTTTTGTACAAAAATTTAATCTTTCCAATTTCCCTTTTTTTGATGATGATGTTTTCTTAAAATATGAGTTTTACATTTCGTGTATGAAATGACTACAACGTAGGTCGAGTACCAAGACCTATTTAGTACATCACTAGGAAAATCCTTTTAATAGGAGGGAGAGATTTTAATGGAAAAGTCGAGTAGGCTATTTAGTTCTTCACGGAACTAGTTGTTTTATTATGATGAGGATTATTATTAATCTTCTTCTTCCTTCGTTACGGCCAACTAAGGACCACGTCATGTCAACTGTTTCTTCTGCATTTTAATGTTGGCTCAGTACTTTCTCTCTGTCGTCCACGATTTCCCGGTTTTTAGTTTCAGCTTAAGTTGAAAACTCCGATGTTTCTGAAGTTTTTCCCTAAGTGGGCCACGCTCCTGGATATCTTCATATGTTATTCCAATCTCCAACAGATCTTTCTCTACTTCACTGAACCAGGCCACCTTTTTCGTTTTCTCATGGCGAAAAGCAATAATTCGGTTGGATAACCGTGTTGATTTCATTCGGGTTATATGTCCATAAAAGGAAATCCTCCTTTTCCTCATCACGTCGTTTATTTTCTCTACATGTGTGTACATCTCTTGGTTGTGGCGTCTTCGGAACTCCCCGTGTTCTTTGACTGGACCCAGGATTATTATTATTATTATTATTATTATTAATATTAATTCGTTACAGCCATCTATGTAATACAAATATACAACAGTTATTCAGGACTTCGTCTAGGAGGTTTTTTTTCCCTGCCGTTAAGCTCAATCTTTCTTCCACTGAAAGTGTGAGTCTTCTTTTGAGGGGATCCTTGACACTTGCAACGTAAGTTCTGAATCTTGTCCTGTCCCACGTTTCAATTAGTCCAATATTTGCCTATTTTGAAGTCTTGATATACCTCATTAAGCCATGGAGGTTGTATCTTCCACTTCTCTTGAAGGCTAAGAATTTTATTAGCTAACCTCTCAGTTCTCAATCATTTCATATACCCACAGAACATCAATCTTCTTTTTCTCATTCTGACTGAAATCCCTTCACACTTATCATAGAACTCTTGATTTAACCGCATTTGAAATTTATATCCACCGTCAGGTGGGACTTAGAATTTTCCGAAAGAATTGCTTTTCTTTTTCAGTAATTTTCATGCTAGCTAAGTTTTCTGCTTCAAAGAGGCACTAACTTAACAACTGCGTTACAGTGCCTATACTTGGTCTGAAAAGAGAGGGATTTGGACTTACACGTGTTGATGCAAAGCCTGAACGTCAGATCCATTTTCCTAGTCCTTGTGTCAATGGCTAATTTCTCATTATCATCTGTAGTTAAAATTTCACCTTAATACTTAAATGTATTACGCTTCAAAATTGTTCCATATTTAGTACGGCATTCTTTTCTTGAACTCGATCCCAATTATTATTATTATTATTATTATACTAATATACATTTATCATGGAAGCCGATAAGCCTTCTTGCTAGACCCCTTGAAATAACTATTCTTATAATAATAATAATAATAATAATAATAATAATAATAATAATAATAATAATAATAATAATAATAATAATAATAATAATGAAAATGAAAATCCACAGCCTGCTTCCAGTCTCCGACTGGGTCAGGAATGGAATGAATGAAGCCCCCATCTAGCGGCGAGGATATGAACTGTGCCGGCTGCCGAGGCTTGACGCACTCCTCTGGGGCAATGATTAAATGAATGACAGATGAAATTAAATGATAGTGGAGAGTGTTGCTGGAATGAAATTTTGACAGGGAAAACCGCAGTACCCGGAGAAAAACCTGTCTGCCTCCGTTTTGTCCAGCACAGATCTCACATGGAGTGACCGGGATTTGAACCACGGACCCAGCGGTGAGAGGCCGGTGTGCTGCCGCCTAAGCCACGGAGGCTTGCAATAATAATAATAATAATAATAATAATAAAATGAAAATCCACATCCTTCTTCCAGTCTCCGACCGGGTCAGGAATGGAATGAATGAAGCCCCCATCTAGCGGCGAGGATATGAACTGTGCCGGCTGCCGAAGCCTGTCGCACTCCTCTGGGGCAATGATTAAATGAATGACAGATGAAATGAAATGATAGTGGAGAGTGTTGCTGGAATGGAATTTTGACAGAGAAAACCGCAGTACCCGGAAAAAACCTGTCTGCCTCTGTTTTGTCCAGCACAGATCTCACATAGAGTGACCGGGATTTGAACCACGGACCCAGCGGTGAGAGGCCGGCGTGCTGCCGCCTAAGCCACGGAGGCTCGTAATAATAATAATAATTATAATAATTGTCTTAATCATAATCATCTTTAATTATCCAAGAGTATTATTATTTTGCTCCAATTTTTACAACATGTAACCTTAATGGAACATTATTATAAATATGTACCTGTACTCTTTAAAGCAGGTGTGTCCTCCGTGGATATTACAGCACTGCCAACAAAATGAATGTCTCTTTTATCCAGCTTCGAAACGAGTTATTACTTCCTCGTGCAATGCGCCTTTCTCGACAAATTCCTCTGATGTTTTTTCCTATGGCCTCGCAGCATGAATATCTATTAATCTCCATCTCTTTGCTGTGCTGGACGTTACTTCCGCTGACTCGACTCAGCGCCCTCCATTCTCGGCATAACACAAGAAGTCAGCTGCGTTTGTGAGATAGCTTTAGCCCAAGCTTCTTACACTATCACCAAGACATTCCTCAACGTTACGACAAAATATCGTGCACACTACTTGAAAGTGGTTTGCACAACGGGTAAGACAGAGATGAACAATAACCAAGTTTCCTGAGCAGGAACTCACTTCTTCTGTTTTGTTGTTGTTGTTGCTAATTTATTTGGGAGCTTTGCAACATCATCTGCAGCGTGGCGCTCTATGGAAGTAAAACCTGGACTCTTGGCGCAGCGGAAAAGAGGAGAATAGAACCTTTTAAATGTGGTGTTACAGGAGAATAATAATAATGTTATTGGTTTTACGTCCCTTTTAACTACTCTGGCTTTTAGAGACGCCGGGGTGCCGGAATTTTGCCCCGAAGGGGATCTTTAACGTGCCAGTAAATGTACTGACACGGCTCCCTCGCATTTGCGCACCCTCAAATGCCAGCTGACTGCGCCAGGTTTCGAACCTGCAACCTTGGGCTCAGCAAGCGAGAATGTTACCCCTGAGCCACGCAGCCAGACACAGGAGAATGATGAAGATCAGATAGGTAGATAGGGGTATGAAGGGGTATTAAGACGATTGGGGGAGGAGAGATGTTTCGGGCGACTTCTAATGAAGAGAAGAGATAGGTTTGTAGGACACATATTGTCCGGCTCCGTGGTTAAATGGTTAGCGTGCTAGGCTTTGGCCCGATGTGCCCCGGGTTCGATTACCGGCCGAGCCATCAGCGATTTTAATCTCCTGGGGTTAATTCCCGAGGCCCAGGGACTGGGTGTATGTGACGTCATCATCACTTGATCCTCATTGCGACGCGCAGGTCGCCCACGGGCGTCAACTAGAAAGACCTACACTCGACCTCTCCGGAGGCCACTCGATCATTCATTCATTCAGGACACATATTAAGACACCCAGGAATAGCAGACTTAGAATTGGAAGGAAGGGTCGTGGACAAGAACTGAAGGGGTAGACTAAGATTAGAACATGTGATACACATCGTCTCAGATGTAAGGTGTGGTAGCTATGTAGAGATCAAACGATTAGGGCAGAAAAGGGAGGAATGGAGGGCTGCATTAAATCAGTCAAAAGATTAAAGAGTCAAATATATGTGACATTGTGGTCATATAGCCCCGCGTACTTGGGTATGTGTAGAATGTGTCTGATAACCTGTATTACTGTGGGCATGACACTAGAAGTGATGAGAACTCTGTGGCAAGAACAGCTCTCCAATGCGATCCAGGAGGAAATCGACCACGTGGACTTCCAACGAAAAGATGGCTGGACAGAATCAAGGAAGACTTGGTGATGTGTGGACTTAAACCTGAAGATGCCCTTGACAGGAAGAAGTGGCGAACAGCAACCAAACAAGCGGGATACACGCTAGGAATGAAGAAGAACCTGTATTATTGAGGTGTCTGTATTAGTGTGTGTATTTGTAATGCAGGTGAAGATTCTGAAGAAGACACCGAGGCTTTAAGTTAGGAACCATCCCAACATATTATGCCTGGAGTAGAAGTGGAAAACCACGGCATTCTACTGGCAGGATGACTGGGATGGGAAACTCACTCCTCTTCTCAGTTTTGCCTCACAAGGCTGAGTGTACCCCGTTCGAGCCCTCACACCAGAAATAAAATTTCCTGGCAGAGCCAGGAATCAAAACCGGACCCTCAGGGTGACAGCCAAGAATGCTAGCCACTACACCACGAGGTAGTTTAGAAGTATATATATATAAGTTTATATGGCTATCTCGCATTTGCTCAGCCTCGAATGACAAATGCCTGCACCAGGATTTGATCCTGGAACCTTGGGACAGTAGGCTACAAGGTTCCCGCTGAGCCCCGCTGCCAAGCTTAACTAAATGAATGTATACTGTATATTGTAAATACCATCACCCACATACATTAATTAGTTATTGAAGTTTCAAGGGGCGGAACTACGAGGTCATCTTCCCCAACCCACATAGATTAAATAGCATAAGCGTAAAGGCTCTGATGATGATCACTTGACGATCGAAACTGCTAATGCAAGTGAATTTATTTTTTAATCTCATGTAATTTATTTCTAGGTTAGGGAAAACCCACTACAATTGCGTACGATTATGTTCACTGACTGAAAAGCATCAATTTCGATAACTAAGATAACATGATAATGAACAAATCATTATGTATTTATATCAGGCGCTAGGAGATTAATTGATCCAATGACTACAACAAGGACTGCATATTGACAAAAGTTCAACACCCACAAATTTACACCCAAGAATCCATCCGAGAAAAGCTTGAAACTCCAAAATTTATTGACACAAGAAAGACGGCAGGCCCAGAGTGAAAGAATGAAGACATTTTGGGCGAATAAGAAGTTCAAAATGATGAATTCCAGTGCCATTTAATGGTTCCACAGGGGGCTGAACGAATATAATAATAATAATAATAATAATAATAATAATATAAGTTTATATAGAGTTAACACAGTTCTTTGATTGCAATTGGGGATATATTAATCCATCAATTAATTCTTAAATATTTTTTTTCAATGGAAACAAGCCAATCTTATTTTTAAAGAGCCATACAAAATATTGCTTAAAGCATCAAAATTTTCCCCATTTATCACTCTCATTCGAAGTTTATCGCAGTGAATAATCACGGAAACTATTGGATATGCGTGGACACCGATTACTTTCGCAATATTTCCTGATGAGGGACTAAGAACTGACTTCCACATGCGCATTGTGACCACAGTGTTGCCGCTATCCATGGTAATTTTTGTTTACCCATCAAAGCGCAGTGTCATTTTACTTTCAAGCTCTCAATTGTTCGATTGGTTTATCATGTTTCTATTCTGTTAATCTTTTGATACAACTCCCACCATGCATATTTAATTTACAATACAATTATATAAATTGGAGTTACATTTTTAATTCCCATAATCCCGTTTCCGTTGCATTGTAAATAAATATACAATTATAACGCGTGTAAATTAAATCTCAAATAAAGCTTCGTCGCAAATTACATCAGTGAATTAATACAATGAAATTAATTGCACAGAAGCTAATTGGTATAAACTAGACTTTGTTGCGTAAAAGATGAGAGTGGAACCCTCATTAACATTGTAATCCAAATACCCTACATTCTGGTTATATGCTCTAACCCGGTGTTTATCAAACTTTTTTTTTGTGTGTGTACCTCTTTAAGAGATGAGAATCTCTCGCGTAACACCTAATGGTTGGAAGATATAGTAACTATAACCCCCATCACCACTACGTAGCTGACCAAAAGATGGATTGTATAAGGTGCGTTCAAAAAGTAACGAGCCGGATGCTGTAATGCGCAAACCGGTGACGACATCGGCAAATCGTGGCGTGTGTAACGAGGTGTGGTTCGGACCAGAGCGTGGAAGGTCACCGCCCGTCGCTAAAGAGTACGCGTGCACGTCACGTAAGGATACAAAGCGAGCAGCAGCAGGCATCAATCGCCCAACGCTGCCAGTAGCATTGCAAACAGTGACATGGAGGCGTCAAACGAAGAGCAAAGAGATGTTGTTCGGTTTCTGACAGCGAAAGGAGTAGGGGGAACGGACATTCATCGCCGAATGTCACAAGTGTACGGCGAACTCTGCACGTCTCCTTGAATGGTTCAAGGCGTGGCACAAGCGCTTCAGGGAAGGACAGGTGTCGTTAGCCGATGATGCACGGTCTGGGATACCCCCTGCATTACCGATGACAACGTCCAGCTGGTTGATGCACTCATTACCCAAGACCGCCGAGTGACATTGAACGCCATAGCCGCCGTGGTAGAATTGAGCGTCGGAAGTGTGCACACCATTATGAAGGAACGACTGCACTTGTGGAAAGTGTGTGCCCAATGGGTGCCCCACAGTCTTCAACCAAACCAGGAATCATGTCGAATGGCCTACTGTCTTGGTCTTGGTTGGACAATTGATGCATGCTGCTGCTCGCTTTTTATCGTCACGTGAAATGCTCGCGTGCCCTCTAACGACGGGCTGTGACCTTCCACGCTCTGGTCGGAACCACACCTCGTTACACACGCCACTATTAGCCGATGTCGTCACTGGATTGTGCATTCCAGCTTCCGGCTCGTTACTTTTTGAACGCACCTTATAGATTGTGTTTGTTAGAGTTTAAGTTCAAATAATAAAAAGTGTGTCCAGTTGTTTTATTATTTATTACAATAAGTACTCAATTCAAACATTCAGAAATGACACTGTACAAATAATATTAATAAAAGAACTCTCAATAATTAAACATAAAAACCAGAGTTCAACTTACAACTTCAATGTGAAGGGTGAGCTTGAAGATTAGAAGCCAACTTAGGAATGTCTGGTTTAAGTTTGCTGAGTCTCAAACGAAGAATGTTTTCCACTGTAAGGAGCCTAAACCAGTATTTATTCTTGAGATAAACAAGTGAAGAAAATGCAGTCTCATACAAGCACAAAATAGTGGAAGACAGTAAAAATCTAACTGCCTTGTCAGCTATGTGTGCATAGTCTGCACGCCTCTCAGCAGGAAAGTTCACAAGAGCCATTTTTGAAAAAGTTTGCCTTAGTTCCGAATCACAATTCAATTCATAAAACAGCTCCTTATCTTTAGCCTTAAAGTCCTCCGGCAACGTATCAATGTTTTTAGCCTAGTTTTCACATTTTGCAAAAATGAGGAAAAAGTAGTCTTATGAGATCGGGCAAATGTGTGTCTGTCTGACTGTCTGTCTGTCTGTCTGTCCTTCTGTCTGTCTGGCTGTGTGTGTGTCCCCCCCCCCTATCAACTCCTAAACGGCTGGAGCAATCAAAACAAAATTTGGTAGCAGTAAAGGTCTATACCCGAATATCTCACGGCCATATTTGAAAATGATGTCAGTGCTACCAACTGCTAAAAAATCGCAATTGAAATTTGAGCTCCATGTTGGATATCTTGGAAGGTATGAATGGGAGCTATTTCAAAATTGGCATACGTATAGATAATAATATTGCAGTTTAATTTCCAGGAGGCCATACATCGCTGTGTTGCCAAAATGATTAAAAGCCTGCTGATTGGTCCAATTTTTAAATGCACATAACTTCTACACTATCAATTGGAATTCAACCAAATTTCGTATGTTGTATGCATACATAACCAGATATGACTGAGCGTATTCTTAAGACCCACCAGGGCTGCCAACTGTTAATAAATGTTCCTAATTTATTTTATCCAAATACCAATATATCAGAAAGTATGCAAGCCAATAGCTCTAAACTTTGCACACGTATAGTACCCGGCATTCTAGATGCATTTGGACTAACTAATATACGTCAGTGCTGCCAACATGATTCTAAGCCTACTGATAGGTCCAATTTTAAAATGCATGTAACTTCTATACTAACTAATGGATTTCATTCAAAATTGGCACAACAATAGATCATATTATTTCAGATTATTTCTGACCAATACATGCATGACATTGTTGCCAACATGATTTTACGCACGCTGTTAGATCCAATGTTTAACTGCATGTAACGTCCATGCTATTCATTGGACTTCAACCAAATTTTGTATTCTGTACCTTAAGAGATGGAACTAAGAATATATTCAGTCATCAGGGCCGCCAACTGTAGTGCTCCATTAGGCTACATTATGCAAGGTATACAGTATTTCGAAATAATTAGAAATTTCGATAATAGCAACTTAATTTCTTCATTATTCTAGATAGGTTCATATACTGTAGAATAATCATTGGCATGAAAAGTAGGCTCTTTAGTTCGTCATGGAACATCTTGTTATATATTTAAATTTTATTTTTTATTTTTTATAATTTTCGTAACGTATCTAATATTTTTGTAATATTTTTCGTAACATCACCGCGTACCTCTGCAGCAGTACGATCGTACCACAGTTTGGGAAACGCTGCTCTAACCGACTATCGTCAAAAGTGACCATGGGCTGCATGCTGTCCCATAGCTGAACCTGAAGTACTGATCCCGGCGACTAGCTCTGCACATGACATTGAAAGCGCGGCAAATGGTTTATGCTGCAGTAGTATGCAGGAGAAGGGGGAAGGGCAAGTGCAGAGCTAGCTGCCGGTAACTAATAATCGTGCTCCCAACCTTCAAAGTCAATTCTCGAAGTAGCACAACCAAGAATGTTTGTTTATCCTTCAGATACCCAGGATCGCGGGTTCAAACCCAGCCGAAGTCGTCAGATTTTTAGGAGCGTTCTAGTCCCTCAGTATGCCTTCCTTCGGAGGGGAAGTAAAGCCGGCAGTCCCATGTCATAGATTTATGGCATGTTAAAGAACCTTTCACTAATTACACATGTGTGAAGCTAAATTAAATTATAGGTTAAACAACGCTCTAAAGGTTCCTACGTTCGTCGCCAGGAGCCGACTGCGGTGGCGTCTGGTAGCCAAGTTCTGAACTATAAGTCGTTGACGGTGGCGTTTAGTGGCAAAAGTTGGAACTACTGGAAATTGAAGTTTCAATCATCTTCATTCATTTCATCTCTCCTTAACTCCTCTCGTGAGGTTGGCGTCAGGAAGGGCATCCGGCCGTAGAAAGCATCAGCCACGTGCAATGTCATCGCATCTCATCCCCGACCCCTTTGGAAACGAGTTTATTAAGACATAGGTAGATTTCTAATTATTTATATATATATGTCGAAATTTGAACATTATGTGTCAGAAAACTGTATTATAATGAGGCTCATTATAACACTATTTTTAGCCTCCTCTTCACATTTTGCAAAAATTAGGAAAAAGTAGACTTATGAGATCGATCAGGGAAAATGTGTGTCTGTCTGTCTGTCCTTCTGTCTGTCTGTCTGGCTGGCTGGCTGTGTGTCCCCCCCCCCCCCTATCAACTCCTAAACGGCTGCAGCTATCCAAACCAAATTTGGCAAAAGCAAAGATCTATATCTGAATATATCACGACCATATTTGAAATTGACGTCAGTGCTACCAACTGCTGAAAAATCGCATTTGAAATTTGAGCTCTATGTTGGATATCTCAGAAGCTATGCTTGCGAACTATTCCAAAATTGGCACACATATAGATAATAACATTCCAGATTAATTTTCTGAAGTCCATACATGCCAGTGTTGCCAACATGATTCTAAGCCTGCCGTTAAGTCCAATTTCTAAATGCTTGTAACTTCTATATTATCAATTGGATTTCTACAAAATTTCGTATGTATTATGTGTACTACAACACATATGACTGTGCTTATTCCTAAGAGCCACCAGGGCTGCCAACTGTTAATAAATGCTCTCACTATGTTTTAACCCTAATGTCAATATATCAGAAAGTATGCAATCAAACAGCTCTAAACTTTGCACACGTATAGTACCTGACATTTTACGCTAGTTCGATGTAACTTATATACATCCGTGCTCCCAACACGACTCTAAGACCGCTGATAGGTCAAGTTTTTAAATGCATATAACTTCTATACTAACAAATGGATTTCAACCAAATTTCGTAAGTGCTTTGTGTAACATAACAGTTATGACTATGCGTATTCGTAGGAACCAGCAGGGCTGCCAACTGTTAATAAACGTTCTCTCTATTTGTTTAATCCTAATATCAATATATCAGAAATGTATGCTAGCCATCAGCTCTAAACTTTGCACACATATAGTACCTGACTTTCTAGATTAATTTGGAGTATCTAATATACCTCAGTGCTGCCAACATGATTCTAAGCTTTCTGATAGTTTCAATTTTTAATAACATGTAACTTCTATACTAACAATTATTACCAATTGGCACTATAATAGATCGTAATATTTCAGATTAATTCTGAGCATCACATACAGGACATTGTTCCCAACATGATTTTACACGCACTGATAAATCCAATATCAAACAGCATGTAACGTCCATACTATCCAGTAGACTTGAACCAAATTTTGTATGTGCATTCTATACCATAAGAGATGGAACTAAGCATGTATTCAGAGTCACACCAGGACTGTCAACTGTGGTAAGTTACTGTATTAGGCTAGACTATTTTAGGTGTATTTCAAACTGCAGTACTTAGAAATGTTGGTATTACCAACTTGATATCGTAATTATTGTTGATTGGTCTATATAGATTGGCACGAATCTTAAATTTTAAGAAAAGTAGGCTCTTTAGTTCGTCACGGAACTACTTGTTCATTATGAAACAGTTTCTCCCACCAATCAGAGAGCAAGAAACAGTTGTGTGACCAATTATGTATGGATACCTTCGCGCATGCGCACAAAATCCAACATGCCTGTATAAATTACCGACATTGAACGTGCACCCTCCATATGTTCGCGTAAATAAACTGGCGAATATGAGACAAGAAATGACACAGTATCTTAATATCCCCAAGGACCCCAACTCCAATTTCTACACAGCGCATTGCTTTCAAACGACTTCGGTGACAATATTAGTGAATGCTATAGAGCTGGACGGCAGGCTGTAAACAATAGATGTTCTGTGTTGGCAAGCAAAGTGAATGGTCTCGGCTTTCGGAGTGCCTTCGCCCACGCATGCCCTCTGTTTAGTCAGCAAAGCCAGCGCGCCCTGTTCACTAACTGAATCCCACAGATGAATATTTATGTTAAAACATATAATAAAGTTATAATTATCGTCGAACATAAACAGTCGTATGCAACTCGCCTATAATGGTAATTAAGACTCGTATGGAAATTATAAAACTCGCTTACGCTCGTTTTATAAACATACTCGTGTCTTAATTATTGCCATTATAGGCTCGTTGCATAATGTACTATTGTACCTTATTTTCCTCAGATGCCAACATATTATGGATCAGACTATGAACGATATTGTATACGTCATTATTTATTGTCGTGTTATATTTTATTTTTGCTACTGCTAAATTTTATTGGATCCTGTTGTGTCATCGAAGCCAACCGACGTAGGATTGATGTTATAATACTTTTCGTGCAATTATTGTATCTTAGATAGGAGTTTAGATAGGCATTTCTTTCTTTCACCACTAGCCTAGCTTTGCATATGTTTGTTTGATAGAGCTTACAACTAGAATGTTTTCTTTTTCAGGATGGTGGTATTGTTTTTGTATGATTACATTTCGTTGCCAACATGAGAGAATATAGGGACACTTTTGATAGACTAGGGTTTACAAAACGTGCATTTTTTATCGTATGGCTTTTAATGCCGGGGGTGTCCGAGGACATGTTCGGCTCGCCAATTTTGTAGCTGCTTCGAGGCGGACACCCGATGGGTGAGCTACACGTACCGTCGCGTGTGGAGTTTTGTCTGGGGAGGAAAGTTTGAATGTAAGGACGAGGAGTTGGAAGGTAGCGGCTGCGGCCGATAGTTAGGGACCAACCCCGGCATTTGCCTGGAAGGAAGATGGGAAACCACAGAGGACCATCTTCAAGGTTGCCGGCGGGGGGATTCGAACCTCCTCGCCTCCCGGATGTGAGTGACTGCCAGCAGTCATGCCGTAACGACCACGGCTAACTCACCCGGTCATTCATTAGCTAATTAATAATTGTTTAAAATTGCTATTGTGATCAATGTTCAGAGGATATAAATCCTGATAAAATTTTGTTTTACATGAGACTGGACAGCTTCTTTGTTTTTTTTAGAGTAGCATATATTATCAATTGGGGCTCAACATACTTTCCCAATTTTCGTCCGATACGTCTCGAGGCAGGAATCATGTCCTTAGGGACCAATTCAGATGCATCAGGGGATACATGTACGGTTGTTCGTATAAGGGAATGAATTAACACTCCACCGTTCTGGACAGACGGGCGCAATACCCTAAATCTAGGCTGTGGTTATAATTCATCATCTAGTAATTTGTGGCTTTGGTGGCGTAGTTGGTAGCATACTGAACTGCTGTGCCCAAGATCGCGGGTTCAAACCCGGCCGAAGTCATCGGATTTTTAAGAGCGGTAACATCCTTCAGTATTCCTTCCCTCGGAGGGGAAATAAAGCCGGCAGTCCCATGTCATAGAATAATGGCATGTAAAAGATCCTTCCACTAACTAAACTTCTTTGAAGCTACATTTCTAGGTTAGATTTCGTTGAAAGGCTCTGTCAAAGTTCTTACGTTCGCCACTAGATATCAGTGACATCAAGTAGCGAATGTTGGAACTACTTCACATTGAACGGAACTTGTAGCTCATCCCATGGGTGTCCGCTTGTAGCAACTACAGCCTCTGGACATTCCCGGCACTGAAAGCCATACGATAAATAAAATAAATAAATAATCTAGTAATTGCTCATTAGCTTCACTGAAAATGTTGACTTCCTTGCACCAAGGCTAGGTTTTCCCGGTGGAATAGTTTCAAGTGCACTTGTAATTAAAGTTGAGAGATCGAATGTGGTGTGAGTGGCGCACCAGTACATTAGTCTCCTTGTTCAACTAGAGTAGTTCTGTTACACCAATTGCATTTGAGAGTGTGCTTACCTCATTTGTTATTGCTTCCATTCCTCATGTTCAAGTAACAGCAAAGTCACATTGCTTTTTTGTACCTAGGGAGTGAAGATAGGATTTAAAGAGGAATACAGCACTTTCCTAGCACTTGCTTGGAACCAAACATACTCAGTTTGTCCAGACACTGACCACACTTGAAATAATAATAAAATTAATAGTGATAATAGTAATAGTGATAATAATAATAATAATAATAATAATACTCCCAGAGGCATTCCACGCATTGAAACTTTATCATAAAACATCAACATGAAATGCAGTAAAAAATCGAACGGCAAATACATTACTGAGCTATCAACTTTAACACACAAACATTCCTATATTTCCTCTTAATGATAATAATAACTGCGAACCACACCAAGAAACACTTTCCTTCACTCCTCCGGTTTCCGCACACCCGGTCTCATGAGCCCCTGACCTAGAAGAAATTCAGGAGATCTTCCAAAGTCTCAACAAGTAGTTCCGTGACGAGCTAAAGAGCTTACTTTTCTTAGAATTTAAGATTCATGGCAATCTATATAGGCCTACTAGAATAATGACGAAATCAAGTTGGCAATACTAACATTTCTAAGTACTGCAGTTTGAAATACACCTGAAATAGTGTAAACTAATAAAGTAACTTACTACAGTTGGCAGCCATGGTGACCCTGAATGAATTCTTAGTTCCTTCTCTTAAGGTATAGAATGCACATACAAAATTTGGTGGAAGTCCAAAGGATAGTATGGACGTTACATGCTGTTTGATATTGAATTTATCAGTGCGCGTAAAATGATGTTGCGAACAATGTCATGTATGCGATGCTCAGAATTAATCTGAAATATTACGATCTATTATAGTGCCAATTTTGGATAAAATCCAGTTGTTAGTATAGAAGTTACATGTCGTTAAAAATTGACACTATCAGAGAGTTTAGAATCATGTTGGCAGCACTGAGGTATATTAGTTACTCCAAATTAATCTAAAATGCCAGTTACTATACGTGTGCAAAGTTTAGATCTGATGGCTTGCATACTTTCTGATATATTGATACTAGGATTAAACAAATAGATAGTATTTATTAACAGTTGGCAGCCCTGCTGGTTCCTGCGAATACGCTTAATCATAACTGAGATGGTACACAAAACACATACGTAATTTGGTTATATGCATTTAAAAACTGGTCCTATCAGCAGGCTTAGAATCGTGTTGGCAACACTGATGCATATACGTTATACCAAGCTAAGGTAGAATGTTAGGTACTATACGTGTGCAAAGTTTAGAGCTGTTGGCTTGCATACTTTCTGATGTATTGATATAACTTATTAGGGTTAAAACAATGAGAGAACACTTATTAACAGTTAGCAGCCTTGGAGGTTCTTTAGTATACGCACAGTCATACCTTTTGTAGTACACATAGTACATACCAAATTTGGTTGGAATCCAATAAATAGTATATAAGTTACATGCAGTTAGAAATTGGACCTAACGACTGGCTTAGAATCATGTTGGCAACGCTGGCATGTACGGACTTCTGAAAATTAATCTGCAATAATATTAAGTTATCTATATGTGTGCTAATTTTGGAATAGTTCTCATGCATAACTTCTGAGATATTCAACATAGAGCTCAAATTTCAATTACGATTTTTCAGCAGTTAGTAACCGGGTGAGTTAGCCGTGGTGGTTACGGCATGACTGATGGCAGTCTCCCACATCCGGGAGGCGAGGAGGTTCGAATCCCCCCGCCGGCAACCTTGAAGATGGTCTTCTGTGGTTTCCCATCTTCCTTCCAGGCAAATGCCGGGGTTGGTCCCTAACTATAGGCCACAGCCGCTACCTCCCAACTCCTCGTCCTTACATTCCAACTTCCCTCCTTCCCTCCCCAACGGTACTTGTAGCTCACCCATTGGGTGTCCGTCTCGAAGCAGCTACAAAAACTGGCGAGCCGAACATGTCCTCGGACACTCCCGGCACTAAAAGCCATACGCTAAAAAAAAAAAAAAAAGCAGTTAGTAGCACTGGCGTCAGTTTCAAATATGACCGTGAGATATCCAAGTATAGATCTTTACTCTTACCAAATTTGGTTTTGATTGCTGCAGGACACACACACACACACACACACACACATACACAGAAGGACTGACACACAAACACACATTTCCCCCGGAACGATCTCATGAGTCTACTTTTTCCTCATTTTTGCAAAATGAGAAAAGTAGGTTAAAAATAACAAAGCACCTAGAGAAGATGGGATCATTGCAGAATTCTGGAAACTGAACGATCCTACACTTACGCAGAAACTTCGTCACGTCGTTTCAGACATATGGATGATGGAGCGAATACCAATAGACTGGAAATGTGCTCTAATTCACCCGTTACACAAATAGGGTGATAAAGCAGCCATCAGTATACAGAGGAATCTCCCTGCTCCCGATTGCTTATTGAATTCCCTCCTGGGCACTTTTAAACAGGCTAGAACCCCAGGCGAATTCACTAATTTGTGACTACCAAGCCGAATTCAGAAAAGGTCGATCATGAGCTGAACAGGTGTGGAGCTTAGAAACGATATTACAAATGAGAAAATGTAGAAATACAGTAATTATATTCGTCAACTTCAGAAAAGCGTATGATTCTGTAGACCGTGAAACCCTGGAAGAATTCGCGATAGACAGAAAGACCCTAAAAGTCATTGAATAGACACTTACAGGAACAATGCCCAAAGTGAAATTCATGGGTGAAAAGTCGGAGCCCTTTGTCATCAAAACTGGAGTTCGACAGGGCGTCGGATTGTCCTCTGCTCTTTAATATTGTTCTAGAAAAGGTAATTAGGGAATGGGAACCTCATGTGAAAGGCATTCAAATTGGTATCAAAAGAGAGAATCATCTTACAGTCAAGGGCTCTCTATTGCGGACGATATTCTCATTACCATTAACACCAGACATGAAGCCATACACGCAGTGGAAAAACTACATGAAATTGCGTAAAGAACCAGACTAAGAATTTCTTATGCAAAACAACACTATATGGAAAGTCAGCCAGCAAATAACTCATCTTTAATCACACAATACGGTAAAATAACACATATCCCCCATTTTAAGTACATTGGTGAAATCATACAGTCCTCGGGACTAAACCGAATTGCCATCACCAAATTACAGAAGGCCTACCAGCGCACGTAGGCTCACTACAACAAGAAGTGCATCTCGCTAGACGCAAAATTAAGGCACTATACAACGGTGATTCATCCGAAAGCAACTCGCGCAGTCGAAACAATGGTAATCGACGGTCATTCCAAAATTAAGGATATAGAAAAACAGGAAAGAAGAATTCTCGGAAAGATTTACGGGGCAGTTAAAAATAACGGTATTTGGATGAAGAGACCTCAAAACGAACTCTAATCAAAAGATCCACAGGATAACGGACGTAATCAGAAAACGCCGAGAACATTTTATACAAATATTTATAGGATGGAATAGTTGAGAACGGCGAAGAAATTGCTTAACGTTATAACACAGAGTAAGTGTGGCACGGAGTGGCTGACAGAAGTCCAGAGGAACCTACACCAGGTCAACATTGAAAACCTCGAGGACCGCACGAGTGCCGGAATGAAATCAAAATTGCTAAGTTTGAGCATAGACTATCACGACAGCCTGGAAGAAAATGGACAGCTGAGCGGAAGAAGGAGCATTCTGAGAAGATGAAGAGATTTTGGGAAGAGAAGCGGGAAAACGCCAGAAGATGAAATCATGTATTCAAGTTCAATCGCTCTCCTAAAGGGGAACAATCGAGTAAATAAATATGTAATAATACTAATTATATCACTTATATCACCCCGAAAATATTTGGAGGAATGGATCAGCGAACACCTCAAGATCAATAAAGCATTTGAAGAGAGGATTCTGAAACTGAATATATCACACATTCGATGCAGAAATGTTTACCAGAAGAAATCCATATCCATCAATGCGAAATTAAGGCACTATAACGCTGTAATCAGGCCCGAGGTCCTGTATGCAGCTGAAACCCTAACCATCAAAGGGGAATACTGATACAGACACTAGAGGTCAAGGAAAGAATTATCCTGAGGAAGATCTTAGGCCCAAGGATCATAAATGGAGAAAGGTATCGCAGACCCAACAATGATCTATACCTAAAGCAAGAACCTCTAGTGGACACAATCATCAAGAGACGCCTCCAATTCTACAGACACATTGAGAGAATGAACGAGTCAAGATAGACCAGTGTAATCCACAGAGCCAGCTCCTGCAAGAAAACAGCATCACTTTGGAACTGTACCCGTAATTATCACGAAGCTGACTTGTCGAAATCCTAGAATGAAGAGTGGATCGAAGAATCTTGAAGGTCCCGGCTAAAAACCTGAAAATCCCTCCGACAAGCACTTCTATGATAATCACACAGTCGTAGTGGAAGTGTTATAGACTAACTACACTGGACAAGGATGCTAACTACTTTGGGAGCTTGAGATCCTTACCTAAATCTCGGGTCGGAACGGGTTAAAGGCGCCAAATACCATGAGTACCCCTTTTCTATAACACATCCTTACTATAATTGAAATAAATCACGCAAGACCCACTTGTAAAAAGAATGAAGCTAAGTTTATTTGCCGTAAACACACCAGACAATAAATGGCAATGGAATAAAAAAAACTGTAAAATATAAAATAACTCCCACTCATTCATCACAATCTTAACATACACACACTAAACAGCTGATCTTAAAATTCCCAAGATCTCACATTTCCATTGCCCCCCTCACTGGAGTTTAAATATTGAAAATAAATTATTTAAATAAAATTAAAATATGTCGAAAGCTATTCCAAATATAGTTTCGTTTAAAAATGAATTTAAAATTTTAACAATACTATGGTTTACTCTATACACCAGAAACTCCCTTTCTATTCCACAAACAATCAGCTGGACTATATAAAATGTCAATCAGCTGTTTTCAGATCGCCGCCATTGCTATACGCAATCAGCTGTTTCCTCCTCATCCGGGATTCATACATACAAATGACTAATCCCTCAGTCATCACGCACTCTCTTGCTAACACACATTTAAAATGTTCCTGAAAGAACACTATTCCTTCCTTAATATTTGATAATAATTGGAGTACAACACGCGTCTCCATTACAATTATAATCCCCCGAAATATCACATACATAAATCATATAATACAATCTCTCACTCACCTTGTGTTGTTGTGTTTCTCCATTAAAAAATAAGAACACGTATGATTGTAGCTTAATACTATATTATTAACCTCGCAATAGGACTAGTTGTACAAGTTTAGTGTCTAAACTGTCCCTCCATGTCGAAATAATATAGGAATATTATTATTATACTTCTCCAAGAGAAGTAAACACGAAAAAAGTGTAGATTAAACTTCCTTCCTTACAGTGGGGACTTTGTGTGCCTCAAGACCGCTACGGTAGCTGTGAAGGCCCTACAGGAACCCTGAATAAATTACGGCTAACGGGGCTCTGGTGAAACAACTGCTGACCTGTTGTTCGGAGTTGGTTCTTCAAAGGCTAAGGGAAGAAACCCTGACAGAAAATCAGCTTGGTGCCTCAGGCTTAAGGTGGCAGCCCCTCCAAGGCACTTGGAGGCAGTGGCTTAATCCCTCGCTCCTCTTAAATAAACTGATTACTGAAACTGAAGCGAAATTTCAAAACCGGACGGATAACCTGATGACGACTTTTGGCACGAAGAGAACTACGAAAGTCGGTTTCTGGAAATTGCAGAGGTGGACAAGAACTGGAGTCAAGTGAAGAGAATGGCCAGGAACCGTACTGCGTGGAGAAATTTCACCAAGGCCCTATGCTTCGGAGAGAGCGGCAGGAAAGTAAGTTAAGTATGTAAACTTCCTTCCTAACAGATCATTTTATTATAAATGGCCATCACAATTACTTTATGTAATATTAATTGTTTAAATTTCACTCAACTTTAACACTGACTATTAATGTCGTGGTTTAGGTTTCTGTTAAATCCGGTTTAATATGATCATTCATTTAAGAACACCTCCTATGATTATTAGTCCAAGATCTTAATAAAAGTTTAATAATTAATTTAGAAACATTATTCAACTCAGCAGATCACCTTACTGTTCCGCATGCCTCCTTAAAATCGTCTTATCCAACTAACACTTTCGTAGAATAACTGGGAGTTACACCTAACTCAGTTTCATTTCACACAAAATGCTACAAATAGCATGACATATTAGTACAGCAACAAGTTACTAAGTTTCTTAAACAATACGGTATACATTCTTCGTATTTCCACACTTAAATTATTTCATCGCAGATCCTCACATCATCAAAGTTATACGGAATGAAATCATCGTATACTATTACCCAAAACATCACAATGCGGAATTAACCTTCGCAGTGGTTACAATAAATACATCAATACGGAATTAACCATCGTATTCCCAACTATAAATTAATATGTGTGTCCAATACTAACTAAATTAGCTGTTATAATGTTGCTTTGCAAACTTATTTATCATCACAACCTCAAATGTTGTTTACAAGATGGTTCAAATTATTAATTATTATCGTTGAAATGTGTGTAAGATTGACTCCCTCTGCAAGTTTAATACGCAGAGTAAACCTGGAATTAATTAAATGTCTCTTAAATACACTTGGCAAATCGATGAACTAGTTCATAATGCTCATGCCAGAATAATTAAATGTCGATGAGGTTATCACACCATCTCATTTTAATGCAATCATGAATCGTAGATAGCTTCCCCTAAAATAACTTCTCGTAGAAAAATACCCAAGTCTAGTCCTCTACAAACGAATAATAAAAATCGTTGAAGACGAACACCTGAATATAATTCCACATAAAAATCCATGGAAAATGAATGAAAAGAAATTCGAAGAATATCCAAAATATGGAAATAAATTCCATAAGACCATCTTGTAGATTAAAATAATGCCAAAAGAAGTACATGCTGGATTGGCAAACGAAAATATCTAACGCTGAAGTTCAATGAAAATACTAAAGACTAATCGATGACAAAATGACTATAATACAATAGTAAATTGGTGTTCAAACATGTATCAATCTACTCCAAACTACATAATAGAGTGTCTTCGCTGTACCTTAATAGAAGTTCTGGTTGAATTGTAGCGTAATGGAATTACCCAGATGGATTGGTAATTCTGTTCCAGGAGATGATCGAGCTGTAGTTTCCCACGATCCACAAACAGTCTTCTCGGACATCGAACTCGCGTTCATCTAATTGCACCCCCTGTTGTAGACTGGGCTCGAACTGCCGCTCTCCCGTTCGCTTGAACTCCCATTGTCTTCCGTTTAGAAAGCGTCTTCTTGAATCTTCTTCCGACAACACTTGTAGACCTCCGTAAATAACGAGTAATAACGTTGAATATTGTTCGTAATTGCAAACCATATATTGCTTCGAAGGTGTAATGAAGTCAATTGGTTGCATGATATCACGATATAGCTGGACATAATTTTGTAATGCTCTGAATTCATGTTGAAGTTTGCTCGGTGAAGTCACTATGCTTCTATTCCGTATATCCCAGGCGCATAATCTACAAAATCATTACATCTAACATTGTAACGTTGAACTGCATTATGAGTAAATGTTGAGTAAATGTCATAGTGAATGTCCGTAGAATCGATATCTCACTGTAGTAAATATGCTGCCTCACTCGTATAATACTGCACGGAGCTTTGTGAATGTCTATATTCTTCACTGCCGCTTGAAATGTTTCATCAGCCCATGCGCTAACTTTCCTGCCTGCACTGCGTAGAACACAAGTCGCCTTGGCCGCGAGATAATTACATTTCTCGAGCGCTAGATTCACGTATATTAAAACTGTCGAATCTCGTAAGCTGGATATCATAGATCCACTACAGAGGCTTGCCTATAATACTGGCACAATACACAAGCTTATTCTAGCTTCAAATATATATCGGCTTCTTATAATCGCACACGCAAGTAATGTTAATGAAATACTGTGTTTTAACTTGCTTCTCCTAACGCGGGAAGTGCGAGCGTCCCTGCCTACTAAAACCTTCGTTACCGGGCTTGTCTGTATCGCGGGCCCACTTGGCCTTGGAGCACTAGCTTGCTACACTCCGCGATCGAACCTCGCTGAATCTCAAGTCGGAAATGAACCTTGTTCACTCTCCTCTCTCGTCCACCAGAATGATTTTTCCGCCATTTGTCAGGAGTGGGGATTGGATCACGTGGGCACAGAACAACGCTCATTACTTCATTCTGAAGTCTTAAATCACTGTAATATCATTTTACCATGGTTAATACTTAAATTTGGCATCTTTTCATGTGAAAATATCTTCTTCATTCGGTCTAAAAGAGAATCGATAAATATTATAATTATGATCTCAGAGTCTTCCAACATAGAAGTCTTCCGTTATTGGCTATCAGTGTTCAGACATTTAGCTCGTGGATACGATATTTGTCCCAATATAGGCGCAGTATCGCTTCGTCTCCGAGGAAAATAAACTTGCCCGGTAGACCTATAATGCATCATTTACTTGCAACTGAGCTAAAATCTCGCTTTGTGTCACCAATCCAGCACCTACAATCTCATGCATTTTCAATACCATAGAGTTGATACTGGCCTCAAAATCATCTTAAAATAAGCCGAATTCGGGCTCAGTACCAGCAAGTCAAATAAGATATTCAAACCTCTAAAATCTCTGACAGACTAGCTTTCCGGAAAATGTTAAAAGATGACCCACAGATTAAACTAAAGAAAGGGCAGAGACCAGAGAGGTCGGAAGCAGCTAAACAACTACAAAGTCAGAAAATGAAGGAGATATGGGCTAGGAAGAAGGCTCTTAAGAACGTGAAACCAATCCCAACTCATCAAGCTGAAAACCATTTTGGTTAACATACGTAGTTAATGGTTGGCTCATTCGTAGAAAGAAAGAAGAAGAAGAAGAAGAAGAAAATTTTATTAATTTGTTAAAGCAGTACATACACAGAAGGTATTGTGACCGATCCAGTCAGGGTCAATTACCAGCCCCGGATGACAGAAGAAGAAGGAACTCGGAGAGTCAGTATGACGTCATGGCATGACGCGGCGAGAGCAGGGGAATGCTCCAGAAGGTTCCAACCCCTCCCACTTTCTTTTTCTCGAAGAAGGACGGAGTTCCGGAATGTTTAGTATGTGAATCAGCAGTATGTGAGTCAGTAGTGCGTGGACGAGAATGTCACACAGCGGAGCACGGAAGATTAGCCCATGTCATGTAGACAGTGATTTTACATCGGGAACTTGAATGGTTTTTGTGAGTAACCAGCAGGCCATGAAGCCTGAAACTAGCGTGCATATATTGCCAGTGAGTTTTTTTTTACAGTGAAGCATGTCAGTTTGTTTGTCGAACAGTGTGAATTTCTAGGCGATATCGGACCTGCTAGTATGTGAGGAAACAGTTAGAACTGATAAAGGAAGTCCGTTTATGCCGACAATTTATGTTCATTAAAGATTGATACCAGGAGGTGTTTAAATTTACGAGTATCAGGGGAAGAACTACATAAGGATAGTCGAGGCGAAACATTATCGCGAGGCCCTATATTTTAACTGACATTCATTCGGAAATAGCATAGCAGTACGGCGTTTTAAGACACGTAGTGAAAACGCAGTGAGGGAGGCCACATCTACTTTAAGCTTGGGTTGGAAGACTACGGGCCGCAGGCAACTTGATATGTCGGTCAAGGCCAGCTCGAAATAGCTCCTCGTAGAAGGAAGTGTGTCACCGGGCTAAAGGAAGTGAAAACATATAACTCAAGTGAACCAGGAACTAGACGCTTTAGTGTGCGAGCATGAATGTGCTCTGATATAGTGAGGTGTAATATTGCCGCATGGCAGCATGAACTTAATAGCCATGGACTCACATATTCTGGGCATCAACATGCATATTAACACGCGAATTATGCTGCACTGAACTGCTAAGGGGCCATAATGGGGTGAACGGTCTCAACGAGGTGGACGAGTGGACCATGGTTGGGACGTCGATCCACGGCGCTGATGAAGGTGACGGGGGACAACCTGTGGGCAGACATGGGCGTCGCCAGGAGATCGGGAGTTGCCAGAGGCGGATACCTCTACCAGTACGCTGGGAGACCACATCGCGGGGACGCTGGAGGGACGCCGCCGCCCTGACGCCGCAGACGATGACGACGCCGACGCCATGGATTTCCGAGGACGCCAGATATAAAGTAAGACGTTTCCTTTCCATCCTTGTTCATCAGAAAGAAGAGAACTTCTACCTCGAATAGCCATGCCATGAGATAACCTGAGATCGTGTAACTTAACGCCCTTTATAATAATTTATTCCAGATTGAATAAGAGCATCATTTTTTTTTCTTTTCATAGGGTCGTGCAGATGTTTTTTTGTCTTTCTTCTCGGGTCATTTGACCTATATAAATTTACAGCATCAATGGTAGGAGTAAGACATGTATTTATTCTCTGAGTCATAATAATAATAATAATAATTTGAAATTGGGTGACCATAATAAGAGATGCCCATTTTGCTGGGAGATCCTAGCACGTCGATTTCAGAGGTCATTATTCGAATCCTATTCTGAAAGGTTTGTCACGGAATGAACAGATTTTTATAGCAATGAATATGGTTGAAGATTGCCGGATAAGGTTCCTTGGATAGGATGCCATATTATCATACGACCTCGTGGTCCCGATAAAGTTGATACGCTCTGTTAGTGTGGGTTCTGGACACATGCTGATAATGCCTGATTTATTTTGTAATGATGTTGTGTAAAGTTTATGTGATAATTATGTGGTAATTAGATATGGTATTTTTCCGTCAAAATGTGACGAGATTATTCACGGGGCGACGGATGTCCGTGGAATTGTAGTTGTAAGGACAGGGTCCTCTTGACGAACGTGCCACGTTCATTGATGAGTTGTATTGAATAGCGCAGGGGTGTAATTGATGGTGCGCTCGACAGTCAGGTTGTTTGGATCTTCACACAGAGTGTTCGGCGGAAGGGTTACGATTAAATGTTGGTTATGTGAGTATGATATACGCTAGGGCGCCTTATTGCGAGGTTCTTAACCTTTCATAAACATTTGATAATGCTATAATTTAATTACAAGGACAAATATGACCGTGTGGATCAAGGTTGTTGGAAAGAGGAAGATAAATTAATAATAATAATAAGAATTAGTAGTGTAAATATGTAAGCACAATCTGGGTGTGTTAATAATTTATGATAGGCTATAATTAATTGTTGAAATGTCATCTTATGTGAAGCTGAGTCGATGTTTGTGTGCTATTTGATGTAACATGATGCTCTTTAATTATTCATTTGCAGTTCGATAGAGGAGATCCGTCCATTACTGTATAAGGGTAGACAGTTGTAATTTATATAGACATTCGATATTTTCTTAAGAGTTTTTTTTGCCGCAGGTGAACTTTATGTTGATTGGGCTAGTGATGTTTACATGCGTGTGCACCGATAAATTATGGTTAATTTAGCTTTTTGAAAGACGATCTCCCTGTCGGAACTTTAAGAGAGGACACCCACGAGTTTGAATAAGCGTAATTTTCTTTTCTTTGTTTAGGGACTATGAACTTTATTTCTTTTCCGCACTTTGTCCCACCATAACATTATACTCGTGCGTGATAGGCAGGTTGCATACTTATTTATCCTTTGGCCAATAAAGGGGCAGATGTGATTTTACGAGGGCTTTTACTTTCTTTTCTGTTTGTCAATTCATGTTAGGGTTTTGCTTGTGAATCCTGGTTCAGTCTATTTACCATCCCAACCCGTAAACGACCCGAGACCCTTTGTCTCTAGCTCACTGGAGCTTTTCATAGTCTTGTCTGTATGAACCAAGATTCATGCCCTAATTTTTTTGTACCCACTCCCTTGGCTGTTTCTTCTAATGGGGCCGGGGTGCTAGCCGGGTGATCGCCTGTCCCATTGGAGAAGCGGGCACAGGGGGGGGGAAGTGGCGCCGCCAACGTGTTGGGCTCGACGACGATGGTGTGTTTCGTTTCCGTCATGGGCATGTTTTTTTTGTACTCAATCATTTGTTGTGGTGATGGGAGTATACTGTGTGGTCAGATTCGTGCCTTTGATGGGAGCGCGATACTTGCCATGTGTAATTCTTGTGTAAAATTAACCTCGTATCACACTGAGCCTTTAGTGAACCATTTGACAGGGTTGGTACACGATCTCAGGTTATGGCTATACTCGACGACCTACATTCCCATGTAGGCCCCTATATTTAAGTTGTATTGTAAGATGTCACAAGTAGTAACCACAGAAAATATTGCTGATATATTAAAACAAATCCAAGTTGGATTAACTGGTCTAACCACTGAAATTAATAATGTTAAGGATAGTGTTGGGTCAATTAAAACAAACATGAAGAGCGATATGGATCGCTTATGGACGGCACAAGAGAGTGTCGGCATTCAGGTAGCAGAGGTACAGAGGACACAAGAGAGTGTCGGCATTCAGGTAGCAGAGGTACAGAGGACACAAGAGGGTGTCGGTATTCAGGTAGCAGGAATAAAAAAGGATGTTAGTGATAAAGTTGATGGTCTCAGAACCGACTTATTAGAAGTCATGGGATCTAATCTTAAGAGTTTAGAATCTCATTTGCAGAAAAACATTGATGCTGTAGAACGTAATCTTAGGCTATCAGGAAAGGCTATAGACAATAAGATTAATCTACTCGATAAAAAGGTAGAAACTACATTCCAAGTGCTCACCGCGGAGCTCAAAGATTCTATGGCACGGCAAATCAGGGATACTCAGAGTTCGCTTCGGGGGAATATTGAAGGACTTGAGGAGAAGTTGAACAGTAATATTAAATGCATGGGACAAGATTTGACGGCAAAAATTGAGCAAATTGGTCAGTCTAGCGAGGAAACCCTGGATAAGTTGAAACAGGACGTGTCAGGTTGGAAAGAAGAGGTTGCGAAGGACGTGAAAAACATGCAGATACAGGTTGAATCATTCCAGGACACGTATGACAGGAAAATCACTCATTCACAAACGACATTAATCGAACATGTGAGAGAATCTATCCACACTTCCATTGTTGAGTTGGAGGAGAAGATCATTATTCAACAGGGAAGGCAGCTCACTCGATTAGGCAACTTAGAGGCGGAAATGACGCAGATAAAAGACAAATCGGAGTCAGAAAGGGTTAGATGGTCCGAAATTGAAACCACGCCACATCTTAACGGGACGGAAAGTGAAAACGCCCCATTTTCTAGAAAGGCGGGTGAGGTAGATGCAACGCCGAGAATACGGAGTACAAATCCCGCGGGACACCTAACTATCATTAGAAGTATAGACCACCAGCCGAGGAAATTCTCGGGGAACAATGGGACTAATAACGTCACACCTATCGAATTTATGAGGGAGGTCCGTGAATACATGGCGGAGAATAAGATACCACGTGAGAGGGAACTAAGAGTTATTGAGAGGTCCCTGGAATCGACGGCATTAACTTGGTTTCGCGCATTTCGATACACGTTCACGAGCACGGATGAGTTCGAACGATTATTAATCAAACGTTTTTGGAGCCCTGAAGAACAATTGAACATACGGGCGGAACTATACGCTAAACGGTATGCGACATCCAATCCGACTAGGTACGCGGGGTACTTCGCGTCGCAACTCGCCAGGCTGCAGTATTTGACTCCACCAGTGCCGGAGGACGAATTGGTCCAAGCTATTATTCGACAGTTACCTGTAGAGGTCCAGAAGAGTGTAATAGCGTCAGGAGCCGAGACTTTAGAGGGATGTGAAGAGATTCTTCGAAAACTGGACCACACTAGCGCACAGTTACAGGCGAGGTCCGGACGACAGGAAAATAGAGATGTGAACACGGTCGTGATTGACAAAATTGCGCAGACGGAAGAGCGAACGCCGCGGGAGACGGACAGGCCAAGGGACACGGGGTACTATCGGAGCCGAGATAGGAGCTATGGTGGAACAGACGAGCGACCCAGATGGAGGAATAAACCGTATGAAGAACGTAGGAGATCCCGATTCAACAATACGAAGGGACGATATGGTGAATATCAACGAAGGCAGTCAAATCAATATTATCAAAGACAGAATGCCTATAGGGATTCTCGTTCGCAGGGGTCGCGGCCGAGCTATACGGAAAGACATCGAGAGAGCCAGGAATATTTACAACAATTACGGAGTAATCCATCCGCACCACCGGGGGAAGCTGACCGACCACCTGACACAAGTCGGTCAGATCAACAAAAAAAAACTTCAAATTAAGAAATTCCTCAAACCTTGGTCCTCCCGAACTGATAGAAATTCAAGAGATATTTCAGGATACCGACTCGTCCGAATGAATTAATGGCTACGGACCTGTATGGCCCCCTTCCGAGGTCCACCAGGGGTAACCAATACATCTTGGTGACGATGGATGTGTTTACCAAATTAGTCATGTTGCACCCTATCCAGAAGGCAACATCCCGATACGTGATTCGCAGGATTGAGACCGGCGTGATTCCAACTGCAGGGAAGCCAGAGTTCCTTCTGAGCGATCACGGAACGCAGTTTACGAGCGCTGAATTTCAAGAAGCTATGGCACGACTCGGCATAAGGCATATCTTGAGCTCCATAAGATACCCAGAAGGAAATCCTGTTGAAAGAGTAAATGCGGAGATTGGAAAGTACTGCCGGATTTACTGTCATGAACAGCATCATCGATGGATGGAAGTGGTACCCATAATTGAACGTTGCTTGAATTCTACAACACATGAGAGTACCAGACAAATTCCTTGCCTTCTGCACCATGGACGAAAACCGAGTAGACCTTGGCATGCTGTTATACAGGCACCCCCAGAGATTGAGCCGTCGGTGCAAAGGAGAAACGAACTGGCTCGGGAGAGGATGCAGCTACAGGCGCAGAAACGGGAGAGAAGGAAGGCTGGCCGCCGTTTTCGCGAGCCACTTCGAGTCAATGACCTAGTGCTGATTCGAAAACCCACGTCATCAAACTTACCACTCAGAGTGTATGGGAAATTTGCGCGCCCATTTTCGGGACCCCATAGGGTTGCCAGAGTGATGGACAACAATTGCTATAGGGTGGTTGACAACGTCACGAATGCACTTGTTGGGAATTTCAATGCTGAGAATCTGCGGAAGTATCACCGGCTAGCCCGTTAGTCAGCATTGAGGAGATGACTGAAAAAGATCGTTCACATGCATCACTTGAGGAAAAACATAAGCTATGTTCCCACCGCTTATATTTTGAAGGCCGCGGGAGAGATGTGACCGATCCAGTCAGGGTCAATTACCAGCCCCGGATGACAGAAGAAGAAGGAACTCGGAGAGTCAGTATGACGTCATGGCATGACGCGGCGAGAGCAGGGGAATGCTCCAGAAGGTTCCAACCCCTCCCACTTTCTTTTTCTCGAAGAAGGACGGAGTTCCGGAATGTTTAGTATGTGAATCAGCAGTATGTGAGTCAGTAGTGCGTGGACGAGAATGTCACACAGCGGAGCACGGAAGATTAGCCCATGTCATGTAGACAGTGATTTTACATCGGGAACTTGAATGGTTTTTGTGAGTAACCAGCAGGCCATGAAGCCTGAAACTAGCGTGCATATATTGCCAGTGAGTTTTTTTTTTACAGTGAAGCATGTCAGTTTGTTTGTCGAACAGTGTGAATTTCTAGGCGATATCGGACCTGCTAGTATGTGAGGAAACAGTTAGAACTGATAAAGGAAGTCCGTTTATGCCGACAATTTATGTTCATTAAAGATTGATACCAGGAGGTGTTTAAATTTACGAGTATCAGGGGAAGAACTATATAAGGATAGTCGAGGCGAAACATTATCGCGAGGCCCTATATTTTAACTGACATTCATTCGGAAATAGCATAGCAGTACGGCGTTTTAAGACACGTAGTGAAAACGCAGTGAGGGAGGCCACATCTACGTTAAGCTTGGGTTGGAAGACTACGGGCCGCAGGCAACTTGATATGTCGGTCAAGGCCAGCTCGAAATAGCTCCTCGTAGAAGGAAGTGTGTCACCGGGCTAAAGGAAGTGAAAACATATAACTCAAGTGAACCAGGAACTAGACGCTTTAGTGTGCGAGCATGAATGTGCTCTGATATAGTGAGGTGTAATATTGCCGCATGGCAGCATGAACTTAATAGCCATGGACTCACATATTCTGGGCATCAACATGCATATTAACACGCGAATTATGCTGCACTGAACTGCTAAGGGGCCATAATGGGGTGAACGGTCTCAACGAGGTGGACGAGTGGACCATGGTTGGGACGTCGATCCACGGCGCTGATGAAGGTGACGGGGGACAACCTGTGGGCAGACATGGGCGTCGCCAGGAGATCGGGAGTTGCCAGAGGCGGATACCTCTACCAGTACGCTGGGAGACCACATCGCGGGGACGCTGGAGGGACGCCGCCGCCCTGACGCCGCAGACGATGACGACGCCGACGCCATGGATTTCCGAGGACGCCAGATATAAAGTAAGACGTTTCCTTTCCATCCTTGTTCATCAGAAAGAAGAGAACTTCTACCTCGAATAGCCATGCCATGAGATAACCTGAGATCGTGTAACTTAACGCCCTTTATAATAATTTATTCCAGATTGAATAAGAGCATCATTTTTTTTTTCTTTTCATAGGGTCGTGCAGATGTTTTTTTGTCTTTCTTCTCGGGTCATTTGACCTATATAAATTTACAGCATCAATGGTAGGAGTAAGACATGTATTTATTCTCTGAGTCATAATAATAATAATAATAATTTGAAATTGGGTGACCATAATAAGAGATGCCCATTTTGCTGGGAGATCCTAGCACGTCGATTTCAGAGGTCATTATTCGAATCCTATTCTGAAAGGTTTGTCACGGAATGAACAGATTTTTATAGCAATGAATATGGTTGAAGATTGCCGGATAAGGTTCCTTGGATAGGATGCCATATTATCATACGACCTCGTGGTCCCGATAAAGTTGATACGCTCTGTTAGTGTGGGTTCTGGACACATGCTGATAATGCCTGATTTATTTTGTAATGATGTTGTGTAAAGTTTATGTGATAATTATGTGGTAATTAGATATGGTATTTTTCCGTCAAAATGTGACGAGATTATTCACGGGGCGACGGATGTCCGTGGAATTGTAGTTGTAAGGACAGGGTCCTCTTGACGAACGTGCCACGTTCATTGATGAGTTTTATTGAATAGCGCAGGGGTGTAATTGATGGTGCGCTCGACAGTCAGGTTGTTTGGATCTTCACACAGAGTGTTCGGCGGAAGGGTTACGATTAAATGTTGGTTATGTGAGTATGATATACGCTAGGGCGCCTTATTGCGAGGTTCTTAACCTTTCATAAACATTTGATAATGCTATAATTTAATTACAAGGACAAATATGACCGTGTGGATCAAGGTTGTTGGAAAGAGGAAGATAAATTAATAATAATAATAAGAATTAGTAGTGTAAATATGTAAGCACAATCTGGGTGTGTTAATAATTTATGATAGGCTATAATTAATTGTTGAAATGTCATCTTATGTGAAGCTGAGTCGATGTTTGTGTGCTATTTGATGTAACATGATGCTCTTTAATTATTCATTTGCAGTTCGATAGAGGAGATCCGTCCATTACTGTATAAGGGTAGACAGTTGTAATTTATATAGACATTCGATATTTTCTTAAGAGTTTTTTTTGCCGCAGGTGAACTTTATGTTGATTGGGCTAGTGATGTTTACATGCGTGTGCACCGATAAATTATGGTTAATTTAGCTTTTTGAAAGACGATCTCCCTGTCGGAACTTTAAGAGAGGACACCCACGAGTTTGAATAAGCGTAATTTTCTTTTCTTTGTTTAGGGACTATGAACTTTATTTCTTTTCCGGACTTTGTCCCACCATAACATTATACTCGTGCGTGATAGGCAGGTTGCATACTTATTTATCCTTTGGCCAATAAAGGAGCAGATGTGATTTTACGAGGGCTTTTACTTTCTTTTCTGTTTGTCAATTCAAGTTAGGGTTTTGCTTGTGAATCCTGGTTCAGTCTATTTACCATCCCAACCCGTAAACGACCCGAGACCCTTTGTCTCTAGCTCACTGGAGCTTTTCATAGTCTTGTCTGTATGAACCAAGATTCATGCCCTAATTTTTTTGTACCCACTCCCTTGGCTGTTTCTTCTAATGGGGCCGGGGTGCTAGCCGGGTGATCGCCTGTCCCATTGGAGAAGCGGGCACAGTATACAATAAATAAATAAATAAATACATAAATACAAAATAAATAAATAAATAAATACTTTGTTTTATAACCTATGATATTGTTATGTCTATAGTAATGTGTATATTTGTATTTGAGGTAAAGATTGGGATGGATGTGGCTGTGGCCTTTAGTTATGACCCATCCCGGCATTTACCTGTAACTTAGTGGAAGAAGTGGGAAACCATAGACAACCACTTCTAAGATGGTTCAGATGGGAATCGAATCCATCTCTCTTTAGTTTTGTTTTACGGTGTTAACTGTACACTGTTCCAGCCATTAGCACTCGGTAAGGACATATTACTACCTCGTCCGAAACGACCGTGCCTTTCAAATATTAATACTTTTCACCAATCCAACATGCTGGCCACGCGGCATATTTCACCGGCATTCTATATCTCCGAAACTGTTACATATATCACCCTGACAATTTGCATGGTGATAGAGAATCTGTGATAGGTTCACCTGTCTGTCTGTCTGTCTGTTAGGTAGTCAGCCCGAAGGCTGGTTGGATCCTCAAAAGCACCACCGTTACGTTATGTGAGTAGATACCCACAAAAACTCAAGGCAGCGCTATATTGAGGCGTTCTAGGCAAGAAGAGGAGTGAGGTAGTTTGCCATTGCTTTCTTCACTGAGTCAGAACAGTAGTCCTAACCCTATGAGTAGAACCTTTCACAGCATTCACAGGCACTGACTGTGCGCTGAATGCCATTACTAAGCACCACCCATACCTCAGTAGCTTCCATATAATCACAGCCATACCTATGTGAGTTTAAAAACCTGTTCAGTACAAAACCAACATGACGGCCAAGGGAAGTTAAAATAGCCTATTTGATTGGAATATTCTCGTAATTTTTATCATTCAAGTTCAGTGAAATTGTTTTCATAAATTCAAGATCAAGGCTGAGAAAATTCTTAAAATGAAGTATTAATTTTTGTGTCCTAATCATGCGATCGAAGAGAACGTATGTAGCCTACTGTATAATGAACTAACGAACTAAACTGTCCGGCTCTATGGCTAAATGGTTAGCGCGCTAGGCTTTGGCCCAAGTGCCCCGGGTTCGATTCCCGGCCGAGCCATCAGGGATTTTAATCTCCTGGGGTTAATTCCCGTGGCTCGGGGAGTGGGTGTATGTGATGTCTTCATCATCAGTTCATCCTCATTACGACGCGCAGGTCGCCCACGGGCGTCAACTAGATGGACCTGTACTCAGTCTCTCCGGAGGCCACACGATCATTATCATTACGAACTAAACTTTATTTACTGGTTCTCAATATCTACGAATATATTCTAGGAATGAAACTGAAATATTGTACGTTCATAGAGGCCACAAACAAAAAAGTCAACCCCTGGCACTATACAGCCCATGACGGTCTAAGGCCGACCAAGCGACCGCTGCCCAGCCATGTGGCCTGCATATATTGGGGAGTCGCGTGATCAGCGCGTCGGGTCCCCTCGGCCGTTAATCTTGGTAGTCGTGATCGGGGCGCTGTCTCACTGTCAGACAGCTACTCAATTGTCCTCATGAGGCTAAGTGCACCCCGTTCCAACCCTCACGTCAGTTTTAAAATCCCTGACGGAGCCGGGGATCGAACCCGGGGCCAACGGGTGAGAGGCAGGCGCGCTACCCCAACGCCATGGGGCTGGCTACATGGCGGCAACGTGAAGTTTAACTATTTAAATAGATTTTTCTCACGTCGTAATCATACGAGCACTGTGAAACTCAACACAGTAAATTTTCTTACAAGGCTTATTAGCCTACTTTCGATTTTTGCAAAAAATGAAAGTAGACTTATGAGATCAACACAGGGCGAAAAAAGTGTGTCTGTCTGTGTGTGTGTATGTGTGTGTGTGAGTCTGTGTGTGTGTCTGTGTGTGTGTGTGTCTGTGTGTGTGTGTGAGTGTGTGTACTCTGAATGTCTGTCCCCCCCTATCAATTCGAACACGGTGAATGCGAATTGAACGAAATTTGGTACAAAGGTAGCACTAGCAAAGGACACCTCAGTGTCATGTTTTATATCGCCGCCATCTTTACTAAAACTGAATGGCGGCCACTCAAACGTTCGAAACGTAAAATCAAATAACGACTAACCAAATCATCCGATCTCTACCAAATTTGGATGGCGGCCGTGCGAATTATGCAAACTTTATAATCCATATCATGGGACCCACCAGTTCCGATTATCGAGCCGAGAATCGTTTTAACTGTTCTAAAGGAAGAGGCACGTTCGAAATTAAAAGTTTATTTTGTAATACTATAGTGCAGACGTGATTTTAAAAAGCTGAGCTGATTTAGTAATAAGACAAGATGGCAGCGGATATCTTGTGCCTGACTTATATTTCACTAATTTGAGTATTGCATGCAATATAGCGTACTGTACAAAATAAATAAACTTTGTATGAAATGCTTTATATATAAATAATATACTCCAGTGATGAAATCGTTTAGTATAAATCATTATTTGCTAACAAGTTCTATGTAAGTCATTTTATATAGAACGACATTCGTTGACACAATTAGCTCAGTGGTAGAGCGTCAGCCTGTCGCTCAAATGCCTATGGTTCAAACCCGATCAGAGCTAGGTTTTTTGCTTGAAATGTTATATGTTTATTGTTTTGTAATGACTCAGATGTTTTAAAATTAAGCGTTATATTGTGCATATTATGGTGTAAAATATATATTTAATTAAAACATAATTCGCCAGCAGATTTACTCGAGACATCTAGCTGCCAAAAAGGTAACTAGATTAACTTCCAGATTTTATTGAAAAGTTTCTTCTTCTGGCCGCTAGAATGCACTCGCTCTGTTAGGACACGGCCGACTGAATACGAGCTGCGCATTCAGTCGGCCGTGGTTAGGATTATATTGTTCGATATTTCACCTCTAGATGGTACGACTAGTCTACGAGGGGCTCCATTGATTACTACACCATTGGCATTCTATGCGCATCGAATTTGAAGAATGACAAGATGATACTACGATACATTTTTACTTTTTATTTTAAAGGGTTTGTAACAGCCTATTTTGCGTTACTTGAAAATGTTATTTGAAGTAAAGAACAAAACGATTTCACATAGTAGGTGTTAGTTCAGGTTATTAATTACTACTTTTATTTGAGGCAAATAGCAATCGAAAATATCCACATAGTTTGTATACACACGTCTCTGTAGGGTCATGGAAAGATTTGTTAATTCAATTAGGGTTGTGAAAGCCATGCACAACCAGACGTGTAAAGACATGCCTCAACTCAAAGTTGAATGTTGCCCACGGCAGGTCGTATATGTAATAATAATAATAATAATAATAATAATAATAATAATAATAATAATGTTATTGGTTTTACATCCCTTTTAACTACTGCTGCTTTTAGAGACACCGGGGTGCCGGAATTTTGGCCCGAAGGGGATCTTTAACGTGCCAGTAAATGTACTGACACGGCTCCCTCGCATTTGTGCACCCTCAAATGCCAGCTGACTGCGCCAGGATACGAACCTGCAACCTAGGGCCCAGCAAGCGAGAACGTTACCGCTGAGCCACGCAGCCAGTCCGGTCGATTATGTCTCCAGATCCATAACATTCTTGATATACTTCTTATCTTTCTTTCTTCAATGATGGTAGCAGTTTTTATCTAGGTTGTGGCGTTTGGTAGAGGTAAATCGTTTCTAAGGTCTTCAACAAAGAATAGTTCTATTATACTCTTTGATAATAACGAGTTATAACTATACTCATACATTTAGGAGAAAGTAGGCTATATGTTCTTTACTGAACATCTTGTTGTATATTGGCATATAATTTAGTTCAATTTTTCGACAACTTAAAGAGAACGACTGTGAAAAATCATGAATTAAATTTTATTTCTCGTGTTCTGAGCAAGAGATAGAAATTCAGATTGGTATAACGCACCACATTAGACTGTAACATTTACCTTTTGGCATAGCCAATGTACGGAACAATCCAACATGGCGTCCATACGATGTATTCCACCGGTTCAACGATATCTCCGAAACGATTTAAGCAATCAAACGGAAATTTTAAGTCGGTTAGCATATGGCTTTTAAACTCCTGAAGGACATAAAATCAACTTGGCGACGAAGTGACTTTCAAATATTTCAAATTACTTTTTCGTCGGTCTAATCACAGAGAGCCATTCCATTTAGCACTCTGAATCTTTATTTAGAGCTTACTGTAGTATACAGACATTTCATGATTGATTTCAAAATTTCAAGACGGCATCTGTTGGAAATTCTAGAACCTTGTTGTTTAAAATTCCTCGTATGTTATTAAAGTGATTCATGAGAAGATTAGTTTGACTGATATTTTAAAAATTAAGGCCTGGAAGTACATGCAAAATCATATTTGGCATATTATTATGCATATTTTGATTATTTTGGCACAATGGATCATATTTTCTACTTTGCCTGTTTAAGTGCATATCTCTGCTTGAGAAGGGCGTATTTTCTAATTTGCTGTTGTTCTGGGGTGATTTTTGTCATTCATGTTCTAATGCCGTATATTTCGATTCTGACTCCGAGAGTCGATCACAGAATACTGTAATACTGAAATTATTTTAATACCTAGTACGTTTCAGTCCTTTTGCAAAGGTTATAAGAAGAACATCTTGTTTTACCTTCTATGCCCAAGATAGCGGGTTCAAGCCCAGCCGAAGCCGTCGGATTTTTAAGAGCGTTAAAAATCCCTCAGTATGCCTTCCTTCGGAGGGGAAGTAAAGCCGACAGTCCCATGTCATAGATTTATGGAATGTTAAACCGGATGAGTTAGCCGTGGTCGTTACGGCATGACTGCTGGCAGTCGCTCACATCCGGGAGGCTAGGAGGTTCGAATCCCCCCGCCGGCAACCATGAAGATGGTCTTCTGTGGTTTCCCATCTTCCTTCCAGGCAAATGCCGGGGTTGGTCCCTAACTATAGGCCACAGCCGCTACCTTCCAACTCCTAGTCCTTACATTCAAACTTTCCTCCCCAGACAACACTCCACACACGACGGTACGTGTAGCTCACCCATTGGGTGTCCGCCTCAAAGCAGCTACAAAACTGGTGAGCCGAACATGTCCTCGGACACTCCCGGCGCTAAAAATCATACGCTAAATTAAACGGCATGTTAAAGAACCTTCCACTAATTACACCTGTGTGAAGCTAAATTGTATAGGTTAGGAATGTAAACAACGCTCTTAGGTTTCTACGTTCGTTGCCAAGAGCCGACTGTGGGGGCGTCTAGTAGCTAAGTTCTGAACTAGGCCTAGTAGTTGTTGACGGTGGCGTTTGGCGGCAAAAGTAGGAAATATTTGAAAAATTCAAAGTTGCGGTTTTTACTTGAATAAAAAAAACAGATACACACACTAATACAGCCATCACAATTAACACCGGTTATCAGACAGATTCTACACACACCCAAAGTACACGGGGCTACATGACCGCGTTGTCGCAGCCCCTAAACTGAGAAACCAACCAACCAACATCTTGTTTTACATTTATTGATTTTCACCATGAATTCGTTCCTCAAGACGGAGTCCATACTATTTAAAAACTCATTCCATTCCATCAAGTAGCTTATAAAATAATGGTACTCGCTTGAGGTACTTGCATTGGGGACAACAGATGCATCCTAGCAAACACAACCACTCACTCAGAGCTTTTACGCTAGGTTTGCTGCTTGTAGACCGCAATTCTAAGTCACGCTACATTGACCTGAGGCTGCGGGAGTTGATATTCCACTCTCCTTGGAGCGGCGTTATCAGTCGCGGGGCCGCAAGAACTCCTCCCGCCTCCCCTACTCCAAGGAACAAAAGACAGGCGCGAGGCGAGAGGATGCCTGTGTTTAGGAGATTGCGATAGAACTCATCTTAATGTTACATTCCAATTCTTGTTTTCTCCCTCCATTCTCTCCTGTACAGTCCGCCTCGTTGCAGCGTAGTGGCTAGCATTCTTGGATGTCACCGTGAAGGCCAGAGTTCGATTGTCAGCTCTGCCAGAGGATTTAATTCTGTCTTGAGGGATGGAACGGGGAAGTCTCAGCGTCGTGAGGCAAAACTGTGAAGATTCTTACATCAGCGATCCTGGAAGTGGTTCTTCGTAGTTTCCCAATTCTAGTTAGTAAGTTATTGAGGTTTTAAGGGGCAGAACTACGAGGCCATCTGCCCCTCTTAAAACAGATTTGGAATGGAATTTAAAATGCAGAGGTGGACACCTAAATTTGAAAAGACCGAAAATTAATAAAACAAAATATTAAATAGAACTAATAATTATAATATAAACAAAAAATACGAAAAAAACCAAAGAATTCAGCATTCAAAAAAGAACAAGTCTTTGAGTCAATGTAGCCTACACTGGAAAATTTAGATTGCTGGCCCTAACACACTCTCACTTATAAAGCGGATGGCGAGATCAGCAGCCACCGCGTCAACAGCTAATATAAGTTTGAGTGACTTTCCCAATTCTACTCCAGGCAAATGCCGGGATGGTACGTAACTTAAGACAATGGCTGATCCCTACCCAAATCCTTCCTCAATTACTAACACACACACCAGTACAGACATGACAGTGACTCAGGTTATCAGACAACTTCTACACACACCCAAGCACTCGGAGCTACAAGACCCCAAAGGAATTAACAATAGAACAACAAAATTCTTCTCAAACCTACTCTAAAAACCTTCCTGGAATCAAAATATTGTAGTTTCACGACCCCACTAATATTACTTGAGATGGAGCTTTCATATAAGGGTAAAATGTAACATGAAGATTAGCAAAACAAAAACCAAGATAATGAAATGTAGTCGAGATAATAGTCAGAACAGTAATGTATGCTTGGGAGGAGAAAGAGTGGCTCAAGTAAATCTTTTCAAGTACGGTACTTGGGAAGCATTATTACTTCTGATGGGAGGTATGAAAAGGACATCCGCTCTCGAATAGCTAGAAGCTTTCAACAAGAAGAGAAGTCTCCTGACATCCAAAGCCATATCTCTACAAGTCAAAAAACACTTCATTAAAAGTTACATTTGGAGCATTGCGACCTGTGGTGGCGAAACCTGGACACTATTGAAGGCCGGCAAGAAACGATTGTGCATTTGAAATGTGGTGCTGGCGACGAATGCTACGGATACCTTGGACCCTAAGGCTAACTAATGAAGAGGTTCTAAGAAGAGCAGAGGAAATTATCAATCTGTCAGAAACAATAAAATAAAAAATGAAGACATAATTGGATAGGCCACCTACTCCGGCATTCACCATGGTGCATCACACTGCTTGAAGGGAAAATGGAAGGCAAGGCAGGAAGAGGACGACCAAGAGCAGAGTTCTTTGATGACATCGGAGGAAGATGTCCGTACCACCTGATCAAACAGCGGGCTCAGGATAGAAGATCTTTGGATGAAGACATTCATGCTACCCACCAACCGCCAGGTTGAGGAGAGCAAGAAGAGATGGAGCTTTCAGCTATTATGTCTTACAAGGGAACATCGCAGGATTAGTACTCCCGATATCGGTTAAACTTTTGTATATACTGTATGTTGCGTGCTGAGATCTCATATCCTCTCCGACTAGTCGCACTACTTAAACCACTCTCCCAACAGGCTGTCTAAGGAGAGAAGGCCTATTGGTACCTGCTGAGGAAAGTAGCTGCTACTGCATATCTGGTCGGAAAGGATATAATAACGCAGTTCGCATACCTAACTGAGTTTCAAGTCAGTATTCAACAAGAAGTTCCGTGACGAACTAAAGAGCCTACTTTTCTTAAAATTAAGATTCAAGCCAATGGTTAATCTACAGTATATGAACCTATCTAGAATAATGACGAAATTAAGTTGGTAATATCGAAAAGTCTAATTAGTTCGAAATATACCTGGTATAATGTAGCCTAATAGAGCACTACAGTTGGGAGCCCTGGTGACTGAATACATTATTAGTTCCATCTCTTAAGGTACAGAATACAAAATTTAGCAGAATTCCAATGGAAGTTACATTCAGTTAGACATTGGATCTATCAGCACGCGTAAAAGCATTTTGGCAACAATGTCATGCGTGTGCTGGTTAGAATTAATCGGAAATATTATGATATCTTGTTGTGCCAATTTTGGATGAAATCCATTTTTTAGTATAGAAGTTACATGCATTTTAAAATTGGACCTATCAGCAGGCATATAATCATGTTGGCAGCACTGACTTATATTAATTACTCCAAATTAATCTAGAATGTCAGGTGCTATACGAGTGCAAAGTACAGAGCTGTTGGCTTGCATACTTTCTGATATATTGATATTAGGGTAAAAAAATATAGACAGCATTTATTAACAGTTGGCATCGCTGATTGCTCTTAAGAATACTTATAGTCATATCTGTTATGTTACATATAGCACATACGAAATTTCGTTGAAATCCAACTGATAGTATAGAAGTTACATGTATTTAAAAATTGGTCCTATCAGCAGGCTTAGAATCATGTTGGTAGAACTGACGTATATAAGTTACTCCAAATTAATCTAAAATGTCAGGTACTATATGTGCACATAGTTTAAAGTTGTCGGCTTGCATACTTTCTGATATATTGGTATTTGGATAAAAACATATTATTAACAGTTGGAAGCCCTGGTGTCTCTTAAGGATACGTTCAGTCATATCTGTTTATGTACAGGTATTGCATAAAAAAATTGGTTGAAATCCAATTGATAGTGTAGAAGTTATATGCATTTAAACATTGGACCTATCAGAAGGCTTAAAATTATTTTGGCAACACTGTCATGTATGGCCTCCTGAAAATTAAACTGAAATATTATTATCTACATGTGTGCCAATTTTGGAATAGCTCCCCTTTCAAGATATCCAACATGGAGCTCAAATTTCTAGTGCGTTTCTTCAGCAATTGGTAGCATTGACATCATTTTCAAATATGGGCTTGAGATATTCCCGTATACATCATTACTCATACTAAATTAGGTTTCAATTGCTGTAGCCGTTTAGGAGTTGATAGGGGGGGACACATACACAGACAGACAGACAGACAGACAGACACACATTTTCCCGGACCGATCTCATAAGTCTACTCTTTCTCATTTTTGCAAAATGTGAAAAGTAGGCAAAAAATTCAAATATGGAGGTGATCCGAGACAATGATCTTGATATTCGCAATGTTTTCTTGTAGAAGTCTGGTGAATATGGAGGTGATCCGAGAGAGGGGAACAGTTTAAATATTTTGAAGAAGAAAATGAATATTGTATTCAGTGAACACAGAGACATTATGGAGAGAAATTGAGATATCTGTAATTATCTTGGTACCACCAGGTTTTGACTAACTGTAAGAGTATCTATTAAATTCAAAATTAGTCTTCCACTCAGGTCTGAATATATAAGGTGCGTTCAAAAAGTAACGAGCCGGAGGCATAATTACAGAAACCGGTACCTGTATGTTAGAAGTATTGGCCCTGGCTGTTGAGGCACTTGTCCCACTGTGACACGAGGCGGTGAATGGCTGTCTCATAAAATTCCCTAGGTGGTGATGTGAACCAGTTCCGCACGTACAGCTGGACGTCGGCGTCCGAGGTGAATCGTTGGCTCCGCAGAGCTCTTTTCAGGGGACCAAACAAGGCGTAATCACAGGGAGAGAGGTCTGGACTGTATGGAGAGTGACCGAGAACCTTCCATTTGAATTTCTCCAGGAGTGCCACGACTGTGTTGGCCGTATGAGGTCGTGTATTGCCGTGGAGTGACCACGGCGGCTATGGCGTTCACTGCCACTCGGTGGTCCTGGGTAATGAGTGCATCAACCAGCTGGACGTTGTCATCGGTAAGGCAGGGGGGTGCCCCAGACCAGGCATCATCGGCTAACGACACCCGTCCTTCCCTGAAGCGCTTGTGCCAAGCCTGGACCCTTGCAAGGGACATGCAGTGTTCGCCGTACATTTGTGACATTCGGCGATGAGTGTCCGTTCCCCCTACTCCTTCCGCTGTCAGAAACCGAACAACACCTCTTTGCTCTTCGGTTGACGCCTCCATGTCACTGGTTGCAATGCGACTGGCTGCGTTGGACGATTGATGCATGCTGCTGTTCACTTTGTATCATCACGTGACGTGCACGCGTGCCCTCTAGCGACGGGGGACCTTCCACGCTCTGGTCGAAACCACACCACGTTACACACGCCACGATTAGCCGATGTCGTCACCGGTTTGAGCATTCCAGCCTCCGGCTCGTTACTTTTTGAACGCACCTTTATATGATTTGACTTGCCCAGATTTGTTGCGTTGTAATGAATCCTATGTCTCTTTAATGTTTAACAATTTTACAAGTACAGGAACAAAAATACATTTGCTGTAATGGGCTTCTATACAAATGCCCTTTGCAACTTAATAGTGGACGTATAACTTTTTAATGGCATTGAATGCTCCAGAGGTTAAACTTAATCCAATGGCCTCCCAACAAAAACACAGAGAATGAAGTTGGCCATTCAGCCAGTGTTCTGGAGCGTGAATAGTACGATAGGGATCGCCTTTCAAAAGTCATATAGCTACATCTATTGTCTTTATGAAGATAACGTTTGGTCATTACAGGACAAAGCCTTGCAAATAGCATTATATTTTGAAAAGCAGAGGGATAATTTCGAAGTAGAGGGAATTAATTCATTTGTGACTGCTGTCCACGTTTAATTTACATTGCAGGAATCAATATTTATGGTAATGAAGTGATGGCCACTTAACATTGAGTGCATTCATATACACAGAACAAAAATGCAAAGCATTTGCCAGATTATGTTGTGGTGAAGTGGATGAGATATCATCTTTTGTTTTTGTTTTTTGTTTTGTTTTTGTTTTTTGTTTGTTTCAGACTTTGGCCAACTATGAACCGCATGGAAACTCAGGGTTTCTGGTAATTTTTTTCTTCTTTTCTTCCCAGAACCTCTTCATTCTTTCACTTCTAATATTTCTCTGCTCCTCTGTTAGTACCAAATTTGGCCTGTGTTGTGGTGGTTTTTCTTTGAACGTCTTGATATTGTCAACTCGGCTTCGAAACGTTTTCCTATCGTGAATGACAAGTTCCGATTGTCCAACTTCAATGGCGTCTCTTTTGATCTCTTCTACCCATTTCGTAGTAGCTTTCAACCCTGTGGTGTATTTAAACTTTTTCTTTGTCAGCCGGTTCCCGTCCATTCTCATCAAATGCCCGTAACATTTTAGCCTTCTTTTACGCATTGTGACCACAATGGTTTCGGTCTGCATATACAGATCTTCATTTTGCCCTTTTTTCCATGTTCCGTCATCTTCTTTCCGTGGTCCGAGAATTTGCCTCAGGATCCTCCTTTCATTTATCTCAAGTTCCTTCAGCTCCCCTTTTTTGTTCAGGGTTAGACACTCGGAAGCATACAGACCCTCTGGCTTTACCACTGTACTGAAATGTCTGAGTTTTGCTTTGTATGATATCGCTCGTTTGTTATACCTGTTCTGAGTTAATCTATAGGCCAGGTCCAATTTTCTTGCTCTTGCCTTGTTTGCCTCTTGACCCAGTCCATTGGGTTGTATCCATTCTCCAAGATATTTGAACTTATCAGTTCTTTTGACAGTTCCATGTCCCACCAGCATACGTCTCTCGTCCTGGTGTCTGTAATCCATGTACTCAGTATTTTCATATGATACATTAAGACCTGTTTTCTCAGCTATTTCGTGCAGTGTGTCCAGCATCTTTCGTGCATCATCTTTGTTATGAGGTAAGAGGGCAAGGTCATCAGCAAAAGCCAAACATTTAATTCCCAGGTTTTGTCCTTTCCTCCCAAGACGTATATCCTGAATTCCTTCTGCTTCCAAAGCCTTATCCCAATTTCTCATGATTTTCTCCAGAACGATATTAAATAGTATTGGTGAAAGACCATTCCTTTGTCTGAATCCTGATTTTATTTCTAAAGGATCAGAGACTTCTCCATAAAACTTTACTTTGGAGATGGTACCAGGTAGTGTTTGTTTTAATATTTCTCTTGTTTCCCTGTCAACCCCAAAATCTTCCAATGCAGTAAATAGAGTCTGCCGGTCAATCGAGTCGTATGCCTTTTTGAAGTCAACAAAAATGACCACGGTGTTCTGACCTCTCAAAGCTCCTGTTCTGAGAATGTTTTTGAGGTTGAATATTTGCTCCATACATGACATCCCTTTCCTAAAGCCGGCTTGGTATTCACCAATTAAGTGGTCTACTTGGTCTTCAACTCGGTTCAGCAGTGTTTTGGAGAGTATTTTGTATGTGACTGGAAGTAGAGAGATACCTCTGTAGTTGTTGATGTTCATCCGATTACCTTTTTGTGAAGTTGGTGTATGAGAGCACATTTCCAGTCTTCTGGGATCCTTGCAGTTTTCCAGATTTCTTCTATAATATGATGGATTGTTTTTGTGTGACCTCTCCTCCGAACTTCCACATTTCAGCGATGATCCCATCTTCACCCAGTGCTTTGTTGTTTTTGATCTCTTTGATAATGTGTTTGATCTCATTTAGAGTTGATGGTTGGGAATCAGGGTTTTCGTGGGATATATTCTGAGCAAACAATCTCTCTCCTGGCTCTTCCCCGTTCAGCAGAAATTTGAAGTAATCAGCCAGAAGCTTTTTCCTTATCACTCATTGCCACACTACCATCTTTTCGTTTGAAGCACACACTTGGTAGCTGATATCCCTGTAGTTCTTCTTTGAAGGTTCTGTAAAATTCTCGGCTGTTTTTCTGTTTAAAATCTTCTTCTATATGTTCTATCCTGCGTCTATCATAATTTCTCTTCTCTGTTCTTATGATCTTTGCTGTTCGTTTCCTTTCTTCCCTAAATTCTTCCCATCTGTTCTCGATCTTGTTCGAGTGCCATTTCTTCCAGGATTGAAGTCGTCTTTCAAGAGCCTCATCACATTTTTCACTCCACCACCTGTGTTTTCGTTTCCTTTACGGTTTTCCCATATCGTCAGCTGCTTTAGTTATTGATTCTCTAATCTCTTCCCAGGTTTTCATATCAAGCTTTTACAAGTTCTCGATATATTTCTCCTTGTTTTGTTGAAGAAAATCAGCATTTATTCTGGGCTTCTTTGTGGCTCTTGGCTGGGGCTTGTTTGGCTCGAATCTTACTTTAATTTCTGATAGATAGTGGTTGGAGTTGATGTTTAGGCTTTTCCTTCCTTTGATATTAAGGATCTCCTTACGATTCTGGGTTGTTCTAGCAACATGGTCTATCTGGAACTCTCCCATCATCTTATTACGAGAAACCCAAGTCTTCTTCTTGCTCGGTAATGCCTTGAAATGTGTGGACATGAGCTTCTGATTGAAATGTCCACCGAACCCTATTAGTGTTTCTCCATTTTTATTCGTTCTCCTATGTGCGGGATATTCTCCTACTATTTTTCTGTATTCTTTGTCCCTACCTATCTGGGTATTGAAGTCACCTACCAGAACTTTAACATGGTGTTGGGGAATTTTAGAGGTTGTATCTTCAAGTGTTTCCCAAAAGTCTCTTAGCTTCTCCGGGTTTTTCTTGTTATCATGATTTATTGGGGCATATGCGTTAATAATTGTGTAAGCTCTGTTTCCATATTTAATGTAGAGAAGAGAGATCCTCTCATATGATGAGGAAAAGCTTATGACAGATTCGGTAACATCCCTCTTAACTATGAAGGCCGTACCTAGAATCGATGCATTGGAGTTGTTTCTTACCCCAGGTTTTCCCCTATAGATTTTGAAACCTTCAGGAGCCATTGGATTTTCATCAAGGTATCTCGTCTCTTGTAATGCCAGTATACAGATATTCCTATCTTTCAAGACGTTGTTTTGGTTTTCCAACTTGTAGAAGCGTATTGATGTTCTGCGTTCCCATCAGATATTTTTGCCTTGTTCGTACCTTCTGCGGTGAGGTTCTGGGAAGTTCCGACTCTTCCCCACATGATTGTTCAGGCTCTCCAGAACCCAAAGGCCTGGTTGCACCGCTCTTCGCGGTGGGGGATTCCCGTTTCAGGCTACTCCCTCGAGTAATCTTTCCAGAAAGTGTTTCCATCATGCCTTATGTTGAAGTTAATAGGGAGGGCAGGCGTGGCCTGCTCCTCAGGTTTAAAACTGAGGTTGTAAGCCCCGGAGCCTGGAAAGTAGCAAAAGTCATTATGATTAAAAAGCCTAACGCTGACGGTACTTTCCCACAGAATTACAGGCCGATCAGTCTACTCTCTATAATCTCTAAATTATTCGAGATGACTCTGCTTTCCAGGCTGAACACCTACATTTCAAATGTCATTAACGACGAGCAGTTCGGATTCCACCAAGGCCATTCCACTGTACATCAACTTTTAAGGGTTATAGAAGTCATTACGTGCGCCTTTAACGAGAACCGTATGACAGGACTTTGCTTTTTGGATATAAGTCGTGCTTTTGATAAAGTCTGGCACAGCGGCTTGCTGTACAAGATGAAGCACAATGGATTCCCAGATCATCTACTCAAGGTCATTGATTCCTACCTCAGGAAAAGGAAATTCTATGTCCAGGTGGCAGACGATAAATCCTCCTTGAGAAGGATTAAGGCCGGCGTGCCTCAAGGTAGCGTCATAGCCCCAGCCCTTTTTAACATCTATGTCTCTGACATTCCCAGAACTGACGCTACCAGTCTCCAGCTTTATGCAGACGATACTGCTATCTCCGCCACATCCTGGCGTGGACATAGAGTTCAATCCAAACTCCAAGCGGCATTACGCACCTTAGAAACCTGGCTAAGGGATTGGAGAATCAAGATTAATGTTAGTAAATGTTCCGCCACACTGTTTAACAAGAAGTCCAGGATCTCTGCTTCTTTGGCGAGGTAATCAGGTGGCAACCTGCAACTAAGTATCTGGGAGTCACGCTGGATCGAAGCCTTACTTTCGCTCAGGAGGTTTCTCAGCGCGCTAACACAGCGAAAGCGATCCAAGCGCAGCTCTGGCCTTTAATTAAAGCCCAGAGCTCCCTAGACGATTCCAGCAAGCTCTTGTCTTATAGCACCCTTGTGCGCCCTGTGATGGAATATGCCAGCCCTGTTTGGGGCTACGCAGCTCCCTCAACCCTCAAGAAACTTCAGGTTGTCCAGAACCGAGCCTTGCGAACGATATCAGGAGCTCCTTGGTACGTTCGCAATGATCAATTACACACTGACTTCAACCTCTCGACCATCTATCAGAGGATTCACCGACAGGCAGTTAAAATGTACAGAACATCGACACTCAGCACAAACCCTCTCATCAACAGTTTGGGTGATTACCGAGCAAGGGGTTGCCGCCACAAGCGCCCCCGCATCATTATAGAGTAAATCTTCTCCTAAACATGCTACTATAGCACTTTTATTTTTCTTCAAAACCGTTATCTTCACATCATTCCTTATTTCCGATTTCACTTTCACGAACTTCTCACTTCTACTATCCTTTTCAACTTCTGTATTTCTATTGTCTCTGTACACCAGGTCATATTCTGGCCAACCTGACTCACGGTAATCACCCAAACACCCCTCATCCAATTTTAGTCGGTCGAAACAGTTTGTTAGAGCTCTTAAGGCCTTCGGGCCGATAGGCTAAAAATTCACGCAGCGAAACCGGCGAGCCGGTCCAGGCCAGGCCGGAGTTGTATCGGCTCTTCCGTCCTCTAAACCGTTGGGACACGTCCTCTTCCACCTTAGAGACCGTTGACCATTTTCTTAAACTGATATAGGGACACCATATCCCTTTTACTCTTATTCTCCCGAGCACTTAGATGGCTCTTCCGCCATAAACACTGTTCCATAGTCCATCTACTCCACTGTTTACGCCGTTGAGGTCTTCACCGTAACCCTGGCAAGGGACTCTTACATGGGACTACCAGACGGGTGAGCTGGACCAAGGTTTTTTAAGGGACACTAGGGCTGAGTTTTTGGGCAAAAATGACAAAATAACTGTTTTTTGTTTTTTCCATATATATCTCTTATGGACCCCTGTGGATCATTTCAGTAAAACAATTTTCATTCACCGCCATTTTTAAACGCTCAGCGACATTTTTAAATCTCCTCTGCCTAAAAGAAGATGGAAGGCAAATCATAGAAAGTAGGCTATACTTTTTAAACTAGAAATCCTAGAAAGTCGTAGGTTAACTCAAACGAAAGGTCTCCATGCTCTTTATCTCTACAACAAAACATTGTATTTTTCACATTTTTCCCACAAAAGTTTCATTGGGTGAGCCAAACTGGTTAATATAGTATGCGATTTTATAAAAATGCTTTTATCTCCAAACATCGTTTTTAGGTAATCAAAATGCTCCATGTGCATGAGGTATTCACCAATTTTACTAAAAAAATCACTGGATATTCAGAAACACATGTGTTGCAAGATAACATTGCAATATATCTCCAGTCTTTTTGTAAATTACAGACCAAAAAATTAAAAAACTATGAAAAATTATCAAAATTCATAAGATATGATGGCACATAAAGAAAAAAATAATCTGACAGCATACATGTGTCACTTTCCTGAAATGTCTCAATGTTATAATATTTAGAATAGTTTTATGTATATATAATAAAAATATCAAGCGTTTTACACAATTGCTAATGCGCATGGAGCATTTTGATCACACGGTATATTTTAATAATATAATTAGTAGAAAATCAATTACATTTCATCCAATTGTTTTCAAATTTGGTATGTGACTTAGCGTTACTATTCTATGTATGCAGTTTAAATTTCAACTCATTCTGATAATAAATGTGGAAGTAGAGAAACTCAGCCCTAGCGTCCCTTAAAGAGGTGTTACTCCTCTACCACTCACCATTTGTCCTGACTTGTGACAGGCAGAGCTTGTCTTCCCAAACATTGAGTCCAGGTTATCATCTTATCATCTTATCATCTTATATAAAGTAAATAAATATAAATAACAATAAAAACGTACACTTCTCGGAAACATTGGATAATTTTCAGTCGTACAACACGATTGTACCCAAATTTTAATGGGTGCTAAACTCTAAAACTGAAAGAAAATTTAATGAGATTAATTAATGCACGTGAATGACTATTTTCGTTCGAACCCTCCTGTTTTCAATTTTGCCTCCCGAGGCTGAGTGTACAACGTTCCAGCCCTCAGACCAGAATTCAAATTCCTGGCAGAGCCGGGAATTGAATACGGTCCTCCAGGGCGAGAGCCAAGAACGCTATCCACTACACCATGAGGTGTTGAGATCTGGAAAGAAATAATATAAGTGAAGAAGCAATAGGGAGATAAATGTTTACAATGGAGAATAAAAGAAAAGGAAGTGAAGGAGTATTGGAGGAAGAAGAAGGAACAATAAGGGTCAAGCACTAAACTTGGCACATGGGCCCTAGAAGACCCTGTTGTTGTTTGAGTCTTCAGTCTTTTGACTGGTTTGATGCAGATCTCCATGCCTCCCTGTCCTTAGCTAATCGTTTCATCTCTACATAGCTACCACACCCTACACCCGAGGCAATCTGTTTAACATATTCTAACCTTGGTCTACCCCTACAGTTCTTGTCCTCGACCCTTCCTTCCATAACTAAGCATGCTATTCCTGGGTGTCTTAATATGTGTCCTACTAACCTATCTCTTCTCTTCTTTAGCAGTCGCCAGAAACATCTCTCCTCTCCCACTCGTCTTAATACCTCTTCGTTTGTAACCCTATCTACCCATCTGATCTTCATCATTTTCCTGTAACACCACATTTCAAATGCTTCAATTCTCCTCTTTTCTGCTGCACCAATAGTCCAAATTTCACTTCCATAGAGAGCCACGCTCCAGACAGAGGCTTTCAAAATTGACTGCTAATACCTAAATCTATATTCGATGTCAACAGAATCCTTTTTTGTAGAAATGCTTTCCTTGCCTGAGCCAACCTACTTTTTATATCCTCTTTGCTTCGTCCATAACTGGTTATTTTGCTTCCTAAGTAACAGAAGTCTCCTACTTCCTTCAGGGTTTCACCTGCCAATTAGATGTCCGTAGAGGTTTATGATTTATTTCGGCTACATTCCAGTATTTTTGTTTTACATTTATTAATTTTCACCATGAATTCTTTTCTCAAGACCCTAACGGAACAATAAAAGAATAACTATATTAATAATAAACCAAATTGCTGCAACATCGAAACGTAATATGTTTTCATTTCCTTCCACGGCGTGCTCACGTAATTAGAGAAATTTAAACACTGAATTCACTATGATTATTATAGCACATTCCTGAATACTACTTTAGCTAGTAACAATCTACATGACTGTTGTTTCAAGGGCCGGAACGATAAGGCCTCCGAATAACCTATATATATTACACCACAGTATATTGTGGTTACTTCGTTGACTGTTTATGATTTAAATACAAATTCCATGTGAATTATTAATGCGCACTTGGCATATGTTACACATGAGGCAATGACACACATTTCATTAGCAATATCAGGAAACAATTGGATTAAAGAGCTGCGATATGTCATGTTGAATAGCACGCTAATAATAATTGACTCTCATCAGTCAGCCAATTTGCAACAAAAATTATATCACCAACAGTTCGTTTTCCTTCCTTTCAATAGAGATGTGATTAGCTTTAATTCAAACGAAGCGCTGTTTCTGAGTATTATGCCAGTGAGATATAATTATCAACTCTATATTAGAATACCACAGGGATCAATACTGGGTCCTCTCCTTTTCAACCTAGTCTCCATGTGGATTAATTTATATCATTGTGGAATGTGTTTTTAATCACAATAAATTGTAAACTGTAGCACATTTCGTATGAAGGAAACTTCCAAAGACCAAAAAGGGTAGACATGTTGTATTATATTTGATCAATTATCAATTTGTTAAATATCTTTTACATTCTTCTGGATAGATTTTTGCTCTTTCGGCTGATCTTGGAAGGTAGAATAAGGAAAAATAAGATAACATTCAAGGTATTCGTAGACTTAGAAGAAGCTTTTGATAAGGTTGATTGGAGTAAGGTCTTTAAACATTCTGAAAAGGTTTCATTCTTACCGGTAAGTAGCTAATAAATGTTGTCGTATTCGAAATTTAATGATTTTCAGTCAGTCAACACAATTGTTTTTGTTGGTTTCTTCAGTCTTTTAACTGATTTGATGCAGTCTCCATGCTTCCCTGTTCTGAGCTAATTGTTTCAACTCTACATAGCTGCCACACCCTACATCTGAGGCAATCTGTTAAATACAGTATATTTTAACCTCGGTCTACCCCTACAATTCTTATCCTCGAACCTTCCTTCCATAACTAAGTTTGCTATTCCTGGGTGTCCTAGTATGTGTTCTACCAACCTATTTATTCTCTTCATTAGCAGTCCCCAGAAACATCTCTCCTCTCCCACTAGTCTTAATACCTCTTCATTTGTAACCCTATCTACCCATATGATCTTCATCATTCTCCTGTAACAACACATTTCAAGCGCTTCAATTCTCCTCTTTTATGCTGCTTCAACAGTCTAAGTTTCACTTCTATAGAGCGCCACGCTCCAGACAAAGGCTTTCAAAAATGAATTCATAATACCTAAATCTATATTTGATGTTAACTGATTCCTTTTGTGTAGGAATGCTGTCCTTGCCTGTGCTAACCTACTTTCTATATCCTCTTTGCTTCGTCCATCACTGGTTATTTTGCTTCCTAAGTAACAAAAGTCTCCTACTTTCTTTAGCTTTTCACCTGGAAATTCGACGTCCATATGGGTTTCTGTTTGTACCCAATTATAAGGAGTGTTTCCCCAATCCTGAAATAAATTACAAGATATTAATAAATGCAATTGGGTACAGACTTGGTGACCGACTGAAAAACAGTAAATTTCGATTACTAAGGCAACCCTGAAAATAGCATCCAACACGATAATGTTTGAATTTGAATTGAATTTTGAAATTTGAATTTATTATTTGAATTTGAATTTTGAATTTATTATTTCTCTTATACAGACCACTGAGGCTATAAAGCAGGGCCATCCAGACAGCACTTCCCGAGTGCTAGCGCTTCGGCCGCGCTCTAAGCAAGTGCTCCGAGTGCTTTGTTGCAATGTAGTTTCAGAAGTGGTGGGAGGAGCTTGGCTGGCTGAGCGCGCTGATGTGTGCAGCCGATCCATCAGTCGCTAGTCTAGTCCAATGCGCTTCGTTGACAGCGTGTAAGTAAATCTGTTTTGCAGTGGTCATGACTGAATAGCCTACAAAAAAAAAGAGTGGTGAAGCAGCAGTCTTTAAAGCAGAATGGGCAATTTCATTTTTCTGTACAGCTTATAAAGAGCATGCTAAATGTTTAGTGTGCAACAGAGATGAAATGTGTTAAAAAGAACACAATTTGTTGTTGAATTTTCCTCTCGAATATGCTCACATTTCAGTTTGGAATAAATCACAATATTCTTCACTTAACACTTGTGTTCGTTTCCTGCACATTCTATACATCGGAGTACCATTCTATTTGTATATGCAGTATATTCGTTAAGGCAAAACAGCCCTATTAATATGTCAACAATCCCACAAGAGCCGTCGGCCGCACGACTGTACGTAAGTATCTAGGCAGCGTGGTCCGAACATCGTCCGTCTCCTCGCTGCCACAGTATTTATTCTCGTATCAGAAACATTCATTTTAAGCATATAACACAGTTATTATATTATCTTTGCCCAAAACTAGGCCACTTCCAGTGCACTCTGTGCTCCCCGACGAAGATCTTCTTCCGTGCAGGATGTTGGGCACAATCGACACAGTGTAGTGGTGGTAGGGGAAGGAGCGCTAGTCTGACTGCCCAGTGCTCCCCAGCGCGGCCACGCTCCCGGAGCGCAATGACTGGATGGCTATGCTATAAATCCTCATTATGCAGCTCTCTTCGTTCAGAGGGCGGTTGAATACAATAAAATAAATGAAGAAAGAAAAAATAAATACTAAACCTAAACATTCAGTTGACAATAGAAATTCTTGTTATTACATCTGTTCACCTTGATCATGATAATTGTAAAACTGATAGATAACCATTATCGTATTGTGCCCGTTTAGACCGGAGTCCGCACGACCACATATGCATTTTACCAAGAATCAGTCAGCACGAGAGTCAAAATATCCCGGGGCGCCAGATGGGTTAAAGCTAATCGCAAAAAAAACATCAAATAAAAAAAATGCTTTACTGATTTTTGGCTCAATGCAACAATAAGGATAGAAGGAGATTCAACTGGGCATAACACAACATGTAAAATTATCTCATTTTATTCTAAATTTAAAAATTGACTGCAAAATGATGCTCAAGGTAACATCATTCCAGTGCGACGGCACACACTACTATTTACACAATGTACAGAAATTTTCCAACACATTGAACAATTGTTTTTGGAGACACAAGTCTGATTATCAGTCCTGTAGACTGTGTTCCAAAATTATATCAATTATTTACGATGAAATCCAGTTCAAATTAAATTGTCTTTACTGGAAATATTGTAGTTCACTGGTTGAATTTCTAACATGATATTAACACTCGTAGAAATTCTCACTGTTTATAATTGTTTATAGAATTTTTAACTTCCACTTATTTTTCCAGTTTCAAAAATATTGTCAAAAATATTATCTTTGACCCAACACTAATTATGTACACATATTAATAACAACATCTGAATAGTATTTGACCCTTGAGCATAGCATCGAAGAACTGTGCGAAGCACAACAAAATTTATTGTTCTTCCAAAATTAAACATTTCGAGAAGTGACTCGATTATGAACTTCAAATTCCAAAGAAATATGATTTCTGAATCATCAACTGGATCAAAAAAATTGTTGAACCATTCAACTATTCGATTTTCCACTTGGAATTATTATTAAGAAAAATATTTATATTTGTTGCTATTTTAGTAACTTTCACAACTTGCAATTCTTGAACATAATGCGGAAATAAGAATTGTAGCTTTATAATAAATTCATTTAGTTCATGACAATAGGATTGAAAACATCCTTTAAGTAATTCGTGGATACAGAATTATTTTTTGCAATTGGCAGTGGCCCATTCAATTATTTGTGTAAGAACACAATATCCCAATAACAACGGCAAAGGTCTTTCTCTGAAGAAGAATACAATTTTATCATGGCAAAACCGGGTTCTAGCAAATCCAAAGTATTAATGGAATACGTAAACAAGTTTGAAATAATTACTGATGGTTTGGTCATTCATTCGACGAAATGTGTGGTTCCAATACTCCTCCTATAAACCTGAGCCATCGAACCTGCTATTTGATTGATGCTCAAAAAAAAAAACAACCTCCTCATTCCTGCGACTTAAACATGCGCACCTGGGAATGGCATTTCAACTACTCTACACACATAAATTTTCTTCCCCAAATTTATACAATAAATCAAGCCTCTGCTTGCTATCAAAACTGGAAGATCTATAAACTTACAAGTTTATTTTATTTTACCATTCAGTTCAAACCGTGAAGTTACCACGCTTGTGATATTCTCTATTTCACTTTCGAATGTGTGCCTACGTCATGATTTTATATAAATACAAAAAAAATCCCAATTGATACAAATATCATTGGCTTCCTGTTTCATGCCTTTCCGTGTTATCTGAAAAATATACTTTGCTCAATGCAAATATTAACTGTTCAACCAGAACTATAATGTTGGTGGAATACGGGCTTGTGCTATCCACTAGCTTTCGGAAAATCACCTGTTCCAAACTAGGAATGATTAAACTAATCCTTAAGCTCTCTCTCAATGAATGTGATTATTAGAAAATGTAAGATCCAAGAATTATTTAGAAAAATTATGAAAATTACTATTATTATTATTGGATTATTATTGTTATTATTTCCTTAAATATGTTTAATTATTATTTCCTTATGTGAAAAACCACATGTTCGACTCTTCGAATATGGATAAAATATCCATTCCTCAACAAAAATAAATATTAACTTCTACAGTTATATCGGCTGATTACCGTGATTTTCAAACAAAATGAACATTCAAGTAAATGCTCGGTATGCTCGGTCATCGATCCTAAACTGTTCTGAGTGCTCAAAATACTCAGAATAACCCTAATATGTCTTGCGTAAATCAATGCAAGATTTAAATACGAAGAAAAATAAATGTGTTGGTCATCTGCAAAAAATGAGTTTGTTCCAATTAACTAGGCATAATATAAAAGTCAAATGTGGCTTACATTTCTCGTTGGTCTTGAAGCGTAGTGAACCTGGTCTGTACCAGATTTATCCAGATACATGCCCTACTGGACCCGCACGTCTAATCCTTGTATCGGCCGCCATTATATACCCACAATCTGTCTAGCACGACATAGTGGAAATATTTCTTGAAGTTCGAAGTAACTGCTGATCCATTTTAATATTGACTTCAATTAAATCCATAGCAGTTTGCTTAAATGGGGTCAGATCCAAATGATCTCTTCTCAAAAGCGTCAGTTGTAACATAACTCACGGTAATCTTTTCAGTACAGGAAAACACTGATAGTCTAAAACAATCAACGGTTGTTCTGAAGATCGTTCCCTGGGCATGGCTTCACACCATCTATCATGCGCGAAGTAACATATAGTTTCCCTTTGTCGGCTAATGAACAGCACCGTGATAGACTGGCCTTCAATATACTGAAAGATCTGAGTGGTTATTAAGTTACAATTTGTAAAACTGACAAGTTGGATTAAAACATCCAAGTATTGAATTATTGTTACTGGACTGTGACAGAATAATATCTAGACAAAGTCTAGCATATGTCCATATAGAAACAAAGTGTTTCACCAATGTCCGTAGAAAATAACAATCACCTTAGTGATTCCCTCTACCGTAAACTTACTGCGTTACCCACGTATTATTATTATTATGATTTATTTACCATAAATCGTACACGAAGTATGGAAGGCCTAGTGAAAAAGGGCAAGCCCCACATACATATTTCATGCTCCACAGGCACAGCTTACATCTACATTTGTTTTAACAATATTTACAAGTTTTACAAAGATATTTGCAGTATTTACATATTTAGAATATTGACATAGTACATTTTCCTGTTCACTCACTCTCTCACGCACGCACTTTCATAACCTCAATCACTCGATACATTCATTCATTCATTCCATTCAGATACTTATTCATTCAGCGAGACAAACAATCACTCATACATACGTTTATTTATACAATGTACCTTTCTACGTACGGCTTGAATTCCCGAAGAGGCAAGATCTTGGCATCCCCTGGCAGCGCGTTCCATAACCGCGCAGAGCGGCCGTAGAAACCTGTCAGGTAAGCATTGCTACGTGCGAAGGGCGGAACGAGGGTTACACCTCGTCCTCTCCGAACTGAGCGATATGCCAATGACAGTCGGCAAAAGGGTCAATATTAATGGAACCTGTAAGGGATTTTTTTAGAAAAATTAGATCAATTTGTTTGGCTGTTGCCTCTATAGATGGAAATTTTGACAAAGGGGAAGGGGAATAACGAGCTATTAGCCTTTCTGCGCGGCGCTGTACACGCTGGAGCTTGTTCATGTTTTCCGCTGTAGTGGGATGCCAGGCAGGTAAGCCGTACGTTAATATTGGACGGACCATGCATGTGTAAGCTATCCTGAAGGCTCTAGGTTTACAACCTCTCATGTTTCTGTACAAGAAACCCAGAACTTTGGTGGCCTTACATCTTGCCTCTTCACTTTGAATGTTCCAATTCAGGGTGTCGGAGATTGTTACCCCTAATAGCTTTAAGTTTGTGCACTGTGGGATGACACTGTTCATAATTTTGTATTCATTCTCAATGGGTTTTTGTGACCTGGTTATTCTTATGTATTTACATTTTTGTACATTTATATTTAAATTATTCACAGAACACCACAGCGATAAGTTGTCCAGATCTGATTTAAGACAGAGGGAATCTTCTTCACATTTAATGCCCCTGTATAGCACGGTGTCATCTGCATATAGTGACATTGATGAGGTGACACAGCCAGGAAGATCGAGCACATATATAGTGAAGAGAAGAGGTCCGATCACAGAGCCCTGAATCACTCCAGAAGTAACTTGAGCAGTCTGCGATCGAGCTCCTCCGTACACCACACACTGTGTTCGACCCTCTAGGAATGACCTCACCCATGCAAGTAAGCTACCTCGTATGTTAAGCTGCTGTAGCTTTAACAAAAGTCTTTCATGAGACACTTGATCGAAGACCTTAGCCCAATCCAGTGCAATACAGTCCACTTGTTTCACTTCTGGCTGATTCAAGTAGAACTGAAACTCATCAATGACTTTTGTCAATAGAGTAGTGCAAGAACGACCCGGAAGAAAACCGTGCTGATTTGGATCGAGCAGATTGTTCTCCCGTAGGAATTCCAGCACACTCTTTGCTACTAGCCGCTCCATACATTTACAAATTATGGATGTTAGACACACCGGTCTGTAATTTGCAACATCTTCTCTGTCACCTTGCTTATATATTGGTACCACGTTAGCACATTTCCACCCACACGGAACAGAACCTTAGTTGATAGACAGGTTGAATAACGCACACAGAGAGGGCGCTAATGCTTCCGTACACTGCAGCAGGATCCGTCCGGGAACATCATCTGGGCCGGTCGCCGCATGTGGTCTAATCTTCCGTAGGCTCTGAATCACCTCAGTTGTTGTGAAGTACAGGCTGGAGAGTGGGAGGGGTGGAAGTGACCTTGGCAGAAGCAGGTTCATGGTCATACCCGGCTTAGAAAAGTTCTGCTTGAAACTGTCATTGAACGCTGTTGCAATATCTTGGGGTACACTGAGGAATTTACCGTTACAGTGAAATGAGGCTGGCGCAGCGGTGCCGCGTCTTCTGGACAAAAATTTCCACATTTCACTGGTGCCGCTTATTTTGTGAATATAATTGTCGTATGTTTCGCGAATTAATTTCTTTGTTTGGTTCCTGATGTTCTTGTATTTTTCCCACATGATGTCGGTTGAGCAACTTTTCCATTTCTTGTATAAAACGTTCCTTTTCCTAATCATTTTAATGACTTCCTTCGTCACCCAAGGAGAATTTTTCTTCCCACTAATGGTTATTTTCGGTATAGCTATATCCACACATTCAAAGAAACAATTTCTCCAGGCGTGCCACACTAAATTGATGTCGCTGGTGTCCAGAATACATGGGGTGGGAAGGTGTTTGAGGAATAAAGATGATAGCAGTTTCCAGTCTGCCTTTTTGTAATTGTATACTGTCCTTACTGTGCTCTTGCTGCGTGGTTTGTTGTAATGCAATGTGGTAAAGATGGCTGCGTGATCACTGAAACCGGGTATGACTTCAGCTTTCTGTACGGAGGAAGGAAGGCTTGTGAGGAATAGGTCTATTGTGGAGCGTGTAGTTGTGTGATTCGAGTTGCTTCGGTTATTAATTGGTCAAGGAATAAATCGTAGAATGCGGTAAGGAATTCATTAGCAATGGGATCCTTGGGAGTGGGAGGAGAGTTTTGCCAGTCTATTTCTAAATTAAAATCGCCTGTTATGTAAATGGCCTTGTATTTGTGCTGGATGTATTGTACACGACGGAGGGACTCCAATAGTTCATCATTGATGTGCCGAGTTGAATTTGGAGCACGGTATACAGAGCCTATTAGAAATGTATTGTTTGCACACGTGAATTCCACCCACACAGCCTCAGCATCAGTTTCAAGCTCCCGTTGGCGAACAAGCCTTAACTCAGGTTTCATGGCTATTAGTACCCCTCCCCCTGATGTCCAGGTTCGATCTTTGCGGAACATGGTGTATGTTACCGGAAATATTTCTGGGTCGATAGTGGATTTTTTCAGCCATGTCTCCCCTGAACACACAATTGACGGATTAAGTGCTGTGAGACAAGAACGCAGGTCCGGTTGTTTGGAGGGACATGTTACACTTCGAGCATTGAAGGAAAAAATGGACAATGCTTTGCCATCCGAGGGTGTTACGTCACTATCTACACTATTTGCACTCTGTGTCGATGTATTAAAAAATGAGTTAGAGAACTGAGGTAAAGAACAGTTCCAACACAGCCACGATTGTTTCCCAGAGGTGATTATTTTGTGTTTTGAAGCACTGATTTTTGCACAAGTTCTGTGCGCTTGAGAGTGGCAAGATGTACATGTCACAAATAACTGATTCACACGACCCTTCAAATCACAAATTAAACACACCTTATTCGGCCCTGGGTTCATCTCCACATCTCCACCGAGAGCCACAGACAGCACCACGAGATGTAATAATGTAGCGGGCGGTCTGGCAACCCCGCGCAGTGCTGGGCGCCCTCTGCCTGCTGCCGTGACTATCAGCCCCTCGCTTCCACACCATGTGAGAGAAGATATATTGAGTTTACAAACTACCATGAGGTGTTCCTTCAGGACCGAGTTCACACACGAGTCTTCAATTGTTAAAGAATGATAGAGGATCTTTTTCGAGGCACCCACTGAGCTTTTTACTAGGTAGAACACGAGGAAAAGTTGGAGCACTCTAACTGCTACACACCTGCTGGCCGCCATCTTGGCACGTTTGTGACTATCACAATTCAAAGATATCTTCTGCGTAGATTCGGCAACCATGTGCCTTGGCTCGACGTAGCAGCAGCACCTTGTCCTACAAGAGCTTGGTTTGAAGTGAGCTGCTTATGCTTGGGCCGAGCGGCTTTTATACAAAACGGTCGGCTCCACGCTGGATCACGCTGAAATCTGTAAATCCTCATATCTCCGGTGTCTCTGGTCTGATTCACTTGAGACTAAGTGCATCCTCTTTCATTTGGCCGTGCCAGGAATCTGATCCAAGTATCAAGTCTCTACTCCATGGCTAACTATTTAATCACCAAATAGTCTCGACCTCTGCTACTATTTGCCACGTCACTTAACATCTTCTTGGCTGCATAAAGTTTCCATTTCAATCTAGAAGGAAAGGAGCGCGATATTCAAATATCTCAACTTTCAAAAGCGGCTGTAGCCTTTTCCTTGATACCTAGGTGTCTGAATCTTGGAATACCCATTCCTAGAATTGGGCACAGTATCGTGAGCCATATTTCAGTGCTGCATTAGTAAATGAAATCCCAATACTTTTCAGTCGATCAACACGATTGTACCAAATTGGGTAACAATTCAGGAGTGGTAAATCTTCTACTAAACTACTTAGATTAGCCAAAATACCTTTTGTAATGACGAGTAATGGAAATACAATCTTAATAGATGTTTTTTCTTTAACTCTCTGTAACCCACCCGCCATCCCCTTTTTATGGCACGACTTATATAGTAAAATTCCATTCGTGTCCGCCACAATACGCGTAAATTATTGGACAATTACAATATTGCCAACTCACCGCATACGGTGCTACTCATAATCTTCATCGGGACTGATGGTTTTTGCCTAGACCAATAATTTCTGGGTAACGTTAGCTAATATATACAACCCTAGGCTTTGTCACGCACAGTGGGAGTACTCACGCATCAATAACCTTTATCCAGACCAATAATTTTTTTTGCCAATTAACGCTTTTTCACATAATTACAAGGTGTATTTTGTATCCCATATATTGGTAACAGTAATGTGGCGTGGTTAGTTAGTTAGTTATTGCTGTTTTAAGGGGCGGAACTACGAGGTCATCTGCCCCTCTTAACACAGATTAAATAATACAGATTTGGAATTGAATTTCAAATTTTGAGGTGGACACCTAAATTTATAAAGACCAAATATTAATAAAACAAAAACAAAAAAATAAATAAACATAAAAATTATAAAAATAAACAAAAATTACGGATAAACAAAACATTATCATTCAAAAACGAACAAGTCGTTGGGTCAATGTTGACTGGAGAATTTAGATTGCTGGCCCTAACCCACTCTCACTTATAAAGCGGATAACGCGATCAGCAGCCACCGCGTCATCGGCTAATATAGGTTTGAGTGTCATCTGCAAACCAAGGTTTCTTCGTAAGTCAGCAAGATCCACACACTCGGTGAAAATGTGGGCCACGGTGAAAAGGGCTCCACAGGTACAAAGTGGGGGGTCTTCCCTTCTCATCAGATACGAGTGGGTGGATCTTGTATGACCTATCCTTAGCCTACACAAAATGACGGACTCTTTCCGTGACCGGAAAGAGCTCCGCCACACGCGAGTAGTTCCCTTGATCGCTCTCAGTTTACTGGGCAGTGGGTCAGCTAGCCACTGACTCTCCCAAAATGCCAGAACTTGTAGGCGTAACTGAGAGCGAATATCTCTAGCGGGTACCTCCATTGATCGAGGTGCTAGTGATACCGTAATGTGGCATAAATTCGTGCGCATTGGTAACAGTTAAAGAGACCTAATGCACCAAACCAACATGGTAATGGTATATTGACCTTCTCGGCCAGTGAATTAAAACTGAGCAAATTTTCTGGCTCATCAGCGGCCTCATGGTGTCCGTGCCCGTTATTCCTAAGTGAAACCCCAAACAATAATAATAATATCGTATGGCCTCGGCTGCCGGGTGCAAGCTTTGTTATTTGGCACCTAGAGGGCAGCTAGCATGTCGAATTTTGTTGTTCCTTGGAGTGCTATGAAAGTCAAGGAGGTTAGATATCTAACCTCCTTGAAACTATAGCGCTTTCTAGTAGAGAAAGGAGGAACTTTTGTGTCGGCGGAAAATCCCGATATTAATTTTGCCATTATGAACACGGCCTACTGAATTCAAAACATGCCAACAACGTACGACATGCGTCTCTTGATTTTTGTTGCCTTAAAATATCACTTACCATGGCCACGAACAAACCTGCAAGTTTGGGGTTGGTAGACCGACACGATAACCACTCACCCACCGTAGCAAGCTCCCCTTACAAGACACGGCATAAACCTATAAAAATTGCTGAGTTTTAATCATGGTAATGGTCATCGAATGAGCAAGAAACAAAAGCATATGCTTATGTAATTTAGCACATATTTCCAGTGAAGTAATGATGATGGACAGTAATTTCAATTGTTAATGACTACCAGAATATGATATAGGGTATGACATTCATTAATTTGACGTATATTATCCATGTGCAGGTGTAAAATCCAGGTTCACCACTCCTGAACAATTACTTCCATTTGTAATGTGTTCCATTCCCTGAACCTGGAAAGAATTCTCGAAGTTGACCGACTGAATATATTAGGCCTATAAATTACGTACCTAAATAACAAATAAAAACTGACACCATTCAGCCCATGAAGGGCCTAGGCCGACCAAGCGACCGCTGCCCAGCCATTTGGCCTTCAGATATTGGGGTGACTCGTGATCAGCGCATCGGGTTCCCTCGGCCGTTAATCTTGGTTTTAGTGATCGGGGCGCTGCCTCGCTGTCCGACAGCTACTCTATTGTCCTCACGAGACTGAGTGCACCCCGTTCCAGCCCTCACGTCAGTTTCTAAAATCCCTGACGGAGCCGGGAATCGAACCCGGGGCCTCCGGGTGAGAGGCGGGTGTGCTACCCCAACACCACGGGGCCGGCTTGTTTAACATAATGCCTTAGGCTACTGTAATAACAGACCAGAACCTGACTCCTTTCTGCACTAAGATATGCGTCTACCTCAACAGAATATGTTCCCACAATTAACTTATTTCATCATATATAGTCACTTGACCCTTTATGAAATAAACGATTCAATTCACCGAAGGCATCAATCAACCAGTTTTACTGTAAGATGTGTTCAAATATATTTTCAATAACAATCTGAATCTGATGAGAATTATGATTGAACTAGCGGACAAGTGCAAGAAATCTCGCATGTTCATAAAGCACACTTTTCCCAATAGGTTTATAATGAGAGACTTAAGGAGAAAGGGTGTTATGTTTTTATTTCAACCAAATGATTATAGAACACTATTTACATTTTAGTTAGAATTCCAGGTTCTACGTTCCCTAACTTAAGAAAGCAATCACTGAAAATTGGATCATCATAACACTCACTGGTTATTCGATATTTATGAAATTATACGATTTGAGTAGGCCTACTCATTCCTTTGATTCACTGTTTCTGAAGTCTATGTAACATGGTAAAGGAAATACCCCAGAATGTTAAAATGACATGAAACAGGCGTCACAGCGGCCAAAATGGGAAGTGGACAGCAATTATTGAGCGTATTTTCCTACAGCAATAGTATCTGCAAATCGCACACTTCGTACATTATTTTAGTCACTTTTTAAAGAAATTATAGATATTTATGAAATTAGAGTGCAATTCGTCACTGCTAATGTCTATTCTCTTTCATTTGAATGCTCATTTGTCACGATAGGTCGCTTGTGAATGCCGCAGGTGGGATCTATACTACTGAAATAATATATATGATGACTAACGCTACATCAGTAAATGAACAGGCAAACTTCAAAACTGCAAGTGCTGTAGTCGATTCCTCTCGCTACTTTTGAAAGAGGCTAGTCTCCTTACTCCACCCACGCCTGTTCTTTGTGACGCTACACCAAGTTCAAAGTGCACCTTAAGAAGACTGTCAAGTTGTTTGCTGCTAAGTTGACGTCATCACGCCTTGAGTACGTCGCCGAGCGGCTTCAGTGAGTGTCAGGGAGACTGAGGAACATGCTTGAGAGGGAATCGAGTGGCGTGTTCATCAGTTATTCTGAGGATATCCACAAACTGAAATTACGGAGTGAGCACGACAGCTCCGTGGAAGAGCAAAGCAAGGTACTTTCAGTAATACAGCTCGTTATTCTCCCTCAGCCGTTCGTCTTCCACTGTGGTCTCGGGCACGAGGTGAATTTTCCATAGTAAGTGACAATGGTTGGTTGGTTCCTCAGTTTAGGGGCTGTGACAACACGGCCATGTGGCCCCGTGTACTTTGGGTGTGTGTAGAATCTGGCTGATAACCGGTGTTAATTGTAATGACTGTATTAGTGTGTGTTTCTGTTTCGTCATTCAAGTAAGGACTGCAGACTTTTGAAATTTTAAAGTAGTTCCTACTGTTGCCGCCAAACGCCACCGTCACCAACTACTAGTTCAGAACTTGGCTACTAGAAGCCACCGCAGTCGGCTTCTGGCGACGAACGTAAGAACCTGAGCGTTGTTTACATTTTTACCCTAATTTTGCTTCACACGGGTGTAATTAGTGAAAGGTTCTTTAACATGCCTAAATCTTTGACATGGGACCGCCGGCTTTACTTCCCCTCTGAAGGAAGGCATAGTGAGGGATTTTCAACGCTCTTAAAAATTTACGAGCCTTACAGTAGTCGCATATGATGTGTAACATCTGACATAGAAGAAACATCACGTGAAATTGTTGATACACCGGTATTTTTTACTATTATTGGCACAAATATTTATCTCTTGTAAACGGGAGTGTTATACAGATATTGTAGTTTATAATACGGAACTCATTTTATTAGATGATTTGTAGTTTCCACCAGCACTAGCCTAAATGAAGAGTACGATATGTATCAACTAGATTAATAGACGCGACGCCGCTCATAACCTTAAATTCATTATAAACAGGTCCTCTTCATTCACAGACCAACACGTAATTTCATATGGATTCTGTTAAAATTAGTCATTGATATGATAAATATCGTTTAAAATGATAATCTGGTAGCAAAAATATCTACCTCGCCCGGGATTCGAACCCAAGATCTCTAGATTCACAGTCATAAGCACTAACCCCAAGGCTATTTCGACTACGCAATTTTCTTGCAGAAGATGGTGTCTTATTTCCATTTTCCAATAATACTGCATTACGGAATTAAGTTTCATTTATATTTTGCTTATTTCGATAATGTTCCTGAGTGAAATTGAGTATAAAATGCCTTATGAATAAGCCCTCTTGTGAGTAAAGAGAATGTATTCAGTAATAGTTCATGAAGGCTTGCTCAATTCTCGTATAACCACAACGATTATATTATATTGATGACTGCATTATCGTTCTGTGGGTTAATATTTGAATAACCATTGTGCAGAAACATAATACCGGTAATGCCGACTACTTACAATGTTTGATATTAAGGCATTTTACCATTTAAATACTGATACGAAGACTTTGACCATGTACCATGTCATTTGTTTCAATCACTTGGCACCAGAGTTCGCATGAGCGTTTTCCGTTCAGTATGTCATATACATTCCACATGGCCGAGAGTACGTCATGGTATCAATTTCGGACACTGCGAGCTCATTGTTTCTCGTACCGCTGCCAGCTGGGTCTTACCACTGCCCGCTGGATCGATCGATCGAGCGGGCAGTGCATACTTCCGTTTTCCACCACTGCCAGCTAGTACACTTCCGTTCGATTGATCGAGTGGGCAGTGCATACTTCCGTTTTCCACCACTGCTAGCTAGTACACTTCTGTTCGATTGATCGAGTGGGCAGTGCATACTTTCGTTCGATCCACCACTGCCAGCTCGATCGTTCCAATCCACTTCCGTCCCCAATTTTCAAAATCACTCCCACAAAACTATCCAGCAACCGGGCGGAAAAATGTTACACATCAAAAATCCGATGACTTCGGCCGGGTTTGAACCCACGATCTCGGGCATAGAAGCTCAGCACATAGTAAGTGACAATGGTGGTTGGTGCCTCAGTTTAGGGGCTGCGAAATCGCGGTCATGTAGCCCCGTGTACTTTGGGTGTGTGTAGAATCTGTCTGATAACCGGTGTTATATGTGATGTCTGTATTAGTATGTGTTATCTGTGATTCAAGTAGAAGGACTGCAGACGATACATTTTTTCAAGTAGTTCCTACTTTTGCTACCAAATCCTACCGTCCACCAAAACCTAGCTGCGGACGTGGCAACTAAATACCATCGGAGTCAGTACCTGGCGGCTAACGTTGGAACTAATATCGCGTTTTCAAACTAACCTACAAATTTTAGCTTCCACAAGTGTAGTTAGTGGTAGGTTCTTTTACATGCCATAAATCTATGACATGGGAACACGGGCTTTACTTCCCCTCTGAAGGAAGGCATACTGAGGGATTCTTGACGCTCTTAAAAAATCCGACAACTTCGGCCGTGTTTGAACCCGCGATCTTGGACATAGAAGCTGAGCATGTTACCAACTACACCACCGAAGCCGCCAGTAAGTGACAATCTTCGGTGTTCGGTGTTAAGTTCATTCATGTTAAATCTTTTCAGTCGGTCAACACAATGTAATCCCAATTACTGGGGCATGCAAAAAATAAACTTACATGTGATTAAAATATATACGGTGGCCTATATCTTTGTTTTAGACAACAGAAGAGGGAGAAAACAAAGGGATGAATTGTTTTGCTCGTCAAAAGAGCATTATCAGATCAAAATCTATCCAAGACAAAATGGCTCTACAAAACACAACCAAACCTACAATGACACCCACTAATAATCACTGCCCTCTAAAAACATAAAACAAGAAATCGTCTAAAAGTTAGAAAGTGAGGCAAATACTAGTCTACTGGTTTGGTACTAAATCATTAAGCATCCGAAAGTAGTACATTATGCATCGAGCCTATAATGGCAATAAATAAAACACGAGTATGTTTATAAAACGAGCGAAGTGAGTTTTATAATTTCCATACGAGTGTCTTAATTACCATTATAGGCGAGTTGCATACGACTGTATATATTCGACGATAATTATAACTTTATTATAAGGTATGTTCTAACATATTCATAAATATCTGTCAAGTTTCTGTCGGTTGACTTCTTCTTCTTGGGAATTGTATGGGCTCAGCATTTGCTCTTTACCCAACAACGTATTCCAAAGCTTTGAAATATCGTCTATCCTGAAGTAGCACCAACAGATAGCGCACAGGTACTATGTTGGATCATTTTGTTATATTAGTCAAATAACACAAAATAGGCTGATATAAACGCTTTAAAATTAAAATGTATCGTATTCTCAAATACTTATTCTTCAAATTCGATGCGTATAGAATGTCAACGGAAGGCAAATCAGTGGATTCTAAATAGAATAGTCATGACATCTGGCGGAAAAGTTTCACATAAGAAATCCCTTTACTGAACAGAGAGCTGGATTATAATTTCTGTGAAACTAATGTCATACGCCTGCTTCCTCCATGACGTTCTGGTGTGATTATGTCAACATCAGCATTCACTAAAATTGTCGGCGAAATCTTACGAATGTAATGCCCTGTGTAGAATTTGGAATTGGGGATATTAAGGTACAGTGCTATTTCTTTTGCAATATTCCGCAGTTTGTTTCTGCAAAACATTAGGGACGGTGCACACTTTCCATGTCGGTATAGGCTAGAATGATGGTGTTGCAAACTTCTCGACGTAGATTCCTAAATTTCATGCATATTTCATAGTATTTTCCTGTTACCGTAAAGGCTCATGCTGATTTTGTCTTTATGTTTGGGGATTGTAACTACAATGGTTGATCCAATATAGGCTGTCAACTTTCAATGCATTTAATTCTTGTCCGACATGCTGAATTTTGAATGCATGTGCGAAGCTATCCTTACCAAATTGGTCAATGAATGAAAACATTGAGCTCTGATTGGTTGGAGAAACTGTATCATAATGAAAAGTAGTGCTTTAATGACGCTCATTATGATACCGTTTTCTGACATATAATATTTGCATTTCGACATCGTCGAACATAAAATACCTACTTATATACGGTACCTATTATGTTCCAAGACTGAGATATCAAGAAACAATCTCACTCCACCAATAGGAGCAGATGACCTCGTAGTTTTGCCCCTTAAAACAACAATAACTAACTCACTCCACCAACTGATCTATTAAGGTGTGATGCTGTGATATACTTAATCAGTAAGTCCTAAACTACTTTTAAAATAAAACTAAGCAATTTTTCTAGTTTTATGCGTGTCTTGTGTGAGGTTTCACCAAGGAACACCAAGCTGGCTCATCAGCGGGTTCTTGTTGTCTGTGCCCGGACCGCCTCAGGAGCACTTAGCTCTCGCAGTAAAGAAGTGGAGTTGCGCTTTATAAGAAGGGAGGTAGTGCACAGTTCGCTGCTCCTGTTGGGGTCCTGGCAGGGACACCAAGAGCCCGCTGATGAGCCATTTTGGTGTTCCTAGGTGAAACCCCACACATAACACGGCGTAAACCTAGAAAAAATTGCAGTGTTTTAATTCCTTGGCCATGAAAGCCAATATACCATCATTTAGAAGTGTAAATTTATGCAGAAATTACCAACGAGTAGCCTACTCTGCTGAGGTGATGGTCAATTGCTACTGCAACTTAAAAAAAACAGTGGTCTATTAATAATGTGTTGAAAGATCTGATATGGAGACTTATCTGAAATTGTGGAATGTCTACATGTTGCTCTGACATCGACTTTTTTGATGTAGAGAAAAAAATGGAGGTCTGTGTACTGTAAAGTAGCTTTAGGAGCATTCACAAAAGGAAACTGGAAGGAAGGAAGGAAGGAAGATTTAGTTTAACGTGACGGTTAATCTCGCGATCATGAGCCAGACGACCTCATTTTTACGTGGAATCCGAACCATAGGACATGGCATTTCACTTCGAAAATCTCGCATGCATTGACTGGGAATCGAACCCGGTTGGCCTTGGTGAGAGGCAGACAGCTTGACCACTAAGACAACGCGCCCCATTTTATAAAAGCATTTACCCAAAATATTTAATATCAATGATCAATAAGGCAATACTGACTATGGCTTCAAACCTATCTACTGTATATGTTAAGTTCATGATAACATTCTAAAATTTTAAAAAATATTCTTAAAGTCTTATGTATAAAATAATACTGTACTAAACGGATTGAACTTAATTTTCATTGCCAACATGATATATAGGGTGGGATGTAGCTTAGTTTCACAAAGTAAAGGAGTGTTAGAGGATACAGATATTAGAATCATGAACATAAGAACCATGGATCTACATTTGTTAGCTTTGGCACCACACACGTGGGACGATTAAAGACCTGCTGCCCACCTCCGAGTGGCTCGAGTGTCGCACTTCGTTTACAGAGACGTTGTCTGCAAGAACTTCCTTTTCTTTTTCCCTTTTGACTTGCCGTCTGCCTGTCATCACGCCTGTGAACGAAAAGGAAACGGTGGGGCACGCCCGTGCTCGATCGTCTGTGATGCTGTCAGCCGATCTCAAATCTTAAAGCACCTGCAGTGCCAAAACCAATCACCTCAGACTTATGATTCCTATGTTCATATTATACTAATCTTGTATAATTATTGTACCCTCTAACACTCTATCCATTTGCGAAAATAAGTTTTTCCATACCCTGAATAGAACTCATTTCATTTCATTCTATGGAATTTTTCAAATAAGCTATCTGAATTAACATAGTAGATTACCACTAACAAGGTTTTTAGCCTACTTTTCACATTTTGCTAAAATGAGGAAAAAGTAGACTTATGAGATCGATCCGGGAAAATGTGTAACTGTCTGTCTGTCTGTCCTTCTGTCTGTCTGTCTGTCTGTCCTTCTGTCTGTCTGGCTGTGTGTGTGTCCTCCTCTATCAACTCCTAAACGGCTGCAGCAATCAAAACCAAATTTAGTATGAGTAAAGATGTGCACCGGAATATCTCACGTCCAAATTTGAAAATGATGTCAGTGCTACCAACTGCTGAAAAAACGCACTAGAAATTTGAGCTCAATGTTGGATATCGAGCAAGGTATGCATGGGAGCTATTCCAAAATTGGCACACATGTAGATAATATTATTTCCGTTTAATTTCCAGCAGGCCAACCATGACAGTGTTGCCAAAATAATTTTAAGCCTTCTGATAGGTCCAATGTTTAAATGCATATAACTTCTACACTACCAATTGTATTTCAACCAAATTTTGTATGTAATATCTGTACGTAAACAGATATGACTGAGCGTATTTTTAAGAGCCACCAGGGCTGCCAACTGTTAATAATTGCTCTCTATATTTTTTAAAATCCAAATACCAATATATATGAAAGTATGCAAGCCAACAGCTTTAAACTATTCACACGTATATTCTGACATTTCAGATTAATTTGGAGTAACTTATACACGTCAGTTCTACCAACATGATTATAAGCCTGCTGATAATACCAATTTTTAAATATATCTAACTTCTATACTATCAGTTGGATTTCAACCAAATTTCGTATGAGCTATGTGTACCATAACAGATATGACTATAAGTATTGTTAAGAGCAATCAGGGCTGCCAACTGTTAATAAATGCTGTCTATAATTTTTTACCCTAATATCAATATATCAGAAAGTATGCAAGCCTACAGCTCTATACTTTGCACACGTATAGCACCTGACATTCTAGATTAATTTGGAGTAATTAATATAAGGCAGTGCCGCCAACATGATTCTATGCCTGCTGATATGTCCAATTTTAAAATACATGTAACCTCTATACTAACAAATGGATTTCATCCAAATAATAATATTTCAGATTATTTCTGACCAGCACACGCATGGTATTGTTGGCAACATGCTTTTACGCGTGCTGATAGATCCAGTGTCTAACTGCATGTAACGTCCATTGGACTTCAACCAAATTTTGTATTCTGTACCTTAAGAGATGGAACTAAAAATATATTCAGTCACCAGGGCTGCCAACTGTAGTGCTCTATGAGGCTACATTATACCAGGTATATTTTGAACTAATTAGATATTTCGATATTACCAACTTAATTTCGTCATTATTCTAGATAGGTTCATATACTGTAGAATAATCATTGGCATGAAAAGTAGGCTGTATAGTTCTTCACGGAACTTCTTGTTTTTATTGAATTTTGTTCAGGCAGTTTATATTTATTATATCTTGAGCTTTCTTTGTTACTTTTGCCCTGAAGCAATCACTCTTTTACGTCATCACTAGACTAGGTATAACCTTTTGTGTAACATCCATTTTCTTCTGTTCCAGTTCTGGTCGGCCTACGTCCCATGCTCGGCGCAGTATCTGGACGCTGTTCAACTTGTTCTAGAACAGATTGATGTCATTCGTCGCCTCGTGGACAAGTACCCGTCTCACATGACGTTGGTCACTACTTCACAAGGTGAGCCTGATTCCACCCAAGTACTTGGTCACGGATGATGACTAGGCATCTTATTTATTGTTTTCTTACTGAAATCATACATTTCGACAATATTGACGATTCCCTCGGATTTCTTTAATTCTTTTAATCTATGATAATGTGTCATTTGTACAAAATGGTTTAATTTGCTAACGCTGAAGTCTTAGGGTCAATTAGTAAGGTATCAACCACTAATCGTTCACAGCACCATATGTTTGGTTGTTGCTAATTTTAGGGGCTGCGACATCATGGTTATATAGCCCCGAGTATTTGGACGTGTATGGAATTGTTGTGATAACCTGTGTTATTGTGATAGCAGCAGTAGTGTGTGTATTTATAAATTGGGGAAAGGATTTGTTAGGAGACGGCCGTGGCTTTAAGTTAGGAACCATCCCAGCATTTCTCTAGAATAGAAGTGAGGAAACCACGGAAAATTACTTCCAGCATGGCTGAAGTGGGGATCGAACCCATCTCTTCTGAATTTGGCCTCACGAGGCTGAGTGATCCCCATTCCAGCCTTCATACCAGAATTTAAATATCCTGTCAGAGCATATAGGCTATAGGCGAGTTCAGGTACGTGGCGAAGCGTAGAATGCTGGGAACCATAAACATTTAAAGTACTCGTGAAACGTAGAACTTTGCCGAATAGGCTTGTCTACTAGTAGAGGTAAAGCAGACAGGGTACGTCGATTTCACAGGCCTTATGATATAGCGCAGGACGAGTACAGGGTGTACCTAGAAAATATTAGAACTCGTCGAAGCTTATGCAAGATGAACGTTGCAAAATAAAGGTTGGAAAATGAAGTAACGTGAAAGATTCACCAAAAATCATGATTAACTTTTGAATGATATTGCAACTTTTCAGATCATGTAATAATGTTCATTCGTGTCCAAGGTTACACTTAAGGGACACTAGGACTGAGTTTTTGTCAGAAATCGCAAAAAAAGTGATTTTTTTATTCTTTGGTATATTTACTCCCTGGATCAAGCGGATAATTTAGTGAATGTCTTTTCCGAATTCCGCCATATTTAAAGGTCCAGCAAATGCTTGAAATGTCTAGTGCATGGTATTTAAACGCCTCCTATTCCTGGACTTTCATTGAGGCGACTATTTCTGTACTTATTTTCCTAATAAGGATCTCAGAAAAGCAAGAAAGAGGGTGTTACATATGGTGCTGGGCAATTTTAGCTGATAAGGTAAACTGATAACTAAACAAGTAGTTCCGTGAAGAACTATACAGCCTATTTTCATATATCCTACTTATGTTAATTGCCACTATCAACATACACAATTTCAGAGTGATTGCTGTAATAGATTCGTAGATATTGAGAACTGACTAAATATTTCGGATGGTCGCCATGTTGGATTTTATATATGTAGGTCCTAGAGTTATGTACTGTTACATGCAGATTATTGTGTACGTGTAGTATTCAACCTTCAATCGCATAATTAGGACACAAGAAGTAACAAGGAGATTTTAAAATTTCGCACAGCTGCCATTTTGAGGTTAGGAAACAATTGAAATAAATTAGATACCAGTGGATTACCATTCGTATAAGGATTTACTGTACCAAGTTTCACTGCACTCGTATGGTTAAATTGCGAGAAACGTCCATGTGAATATTTATAATTCGCGTCGCTGCCATGTTGGATTTGTGATCACCAGGTTATTTAAAGTCCTATAGGTGAACTTAAGATCATAGCCTCTATGAACATTAAAAAATTCAGTTTGATTGCTATAATAGATTCGTAGATATTCAGAGCCGTCTAAATATTTCGGATGGTCGCCATGTTGGGTTGTTAAATGTGTTGGCCATAGAGTCATGAACCATTAAAGGAAAATTATTTCGTAGGTTCATTATTCAAGCTTTGACTTCGATTGCATGACTACATCACAAGAAATAAAAACTTAATTTTAAAATTCGCACAGCCGCCATCTTGAGGTTATGTAAACAATTGAACTAAATTAGATACCAGTGCATTACAATGTGTATATATATTTCCTGTACCAGATTTCAGTGCGTTTGGAACATTAAATCGCGAGAAAGGTCTATTTAAAATTTTCAAATTCGCTTGGCCGTCATGTTCGTTTTGTAGTTTACCGATTTTTGAAAGTCTTATAGATGGACTTCCAGTAGGGCCCTTTATCTCCGTACAAAATTTCAGGGAGATACCACTAATAGTTTCAGAGATATAGAATGCCGGTGAAATATTTCGCACATCCGCCATCTTGTGGTTATGTAAACAATTGAACGAAGTTAGATGTCGGTGCATTACAATGTATATAGATATATACTGTACCAAGTTTCATTGCGTTTGGTTGGTTAAATCGCGAGAAACGTCTATTTAAAAGTCGCAAATTCGCTTGGCCGCCATGTTGGTTTTGTAGTTACCAGGTTTTCAAAGGTCACATAAGTGAACTTATAGGAGCTCCCTTTATCACCATACAAAATGTCAGGGTAATATCGGTAACAGTTTCGGAGATATTGAATGCTGGTGAAATATTTCGCACAGCCGCCATGTTGGATTGGTGAGTCGTAACAAAATTTGAAGGGCACGATCAGGGTCGCCCGGAATAGTGCTATGGACTTACTGAGTTTCATTGAAATTGCTCCAGCCGTTTAGATTTTATTAGGGGGGACACACACACGAATCACACATGCACACACACACGGACAAAAGGTGATCTCATAAGCCTATTTTTAGCCTACTTTCGATTTTTGCAAAAAATGAAAGTAGACTTATGAGATCACTACAGGGCGAAAAAAAGTGTGTCTGTCTGTGTGTGTATGTGTGTGTGTGTGTGTCTGTGTGTGTGTGTGTGAGTGTGAGTTTGTGTACTCTGAATGTCCGTCCCCCCCTATCAATTCGAACACGGTGAGCGCAAATTGAACGAAATTTGGTGCAAAGGTAGCACTAGCAAAGGACACCTCTCAGTGTCATGTTTTATATCGCCGCCATCTTGACGGAAACGTAATGGCGGCCACACAAATGTTCAAAGCTTAAATTAAATTACGACTAACCTAATCATCCAATCTCTACCAAATTTTGCAACAACATAGCCTTATGGGGGCAGCATCCTTTGACCAAACTAATAGGTCATCGGCCTAATAGTTTGCGGATGGCGGCCATCTATGTGTGAAAATCGATTGCCCCTATTAATTCGAACACGGTGAAACCGAATGGAACGAAATTTGGTACAGAGGTAGTACTAGCAATGGGCACCCCAGTGTCCTTTTTATATCGCCGCCATCTTGACGGAAACGTAATGGCGGCCACACAAATGTTCAAAGCTTAAATCAAATTACGACTAACCTAATCATCCGATCTCTACCAAATTCTGCAACAACATACCTTCATGGAGGGAGCATCCTTTGACAAATCCAATAGGTCATTAGCCTAATAGTTTGCGGATGGCGGCCATCTTTGTGTCAAAATCGATCACCCCTATTAATTCGAACACGGTGAAACCGAATGGAATGAAATTTGGTACAGAGGTAGCACTAACAAAGGGCACCTCAGTGTCATGTTTTATATCGCCGCCATCTTGACGGAAACGTAATGGCGGCCACACAAATATTCAAAGCTTAAATCAAATTACGATTAACCTAATCATCCGATCTCTACCAAATTTTGCATCAACATACCATTATGGAGGGAGCATCCTTTGACCAAACTAATAGGTCATTAGCTTAATATTTTGCGGATGGCGGCCATCTTTGTGTGAAAATCGAGTCCCCCTATTAATTCGAACATGGTGAAACCGAATGGAACGAAATTTGGTACAGAGGTAGCTCTGGAAAAGGCCACCTCAGTGTCATGTTTTATATCACCGCCATCTTGACGGAAACGTAATCGCGGCCACCCAAATGTTAAAGGCTAAAATGTAATTACGACCAACCTAATAATCTAGTCTCTACCAAATTTTGCAACAACAAATCTTTATGTGGGAAGCATATTCTGATCAAACTGCTAGATCATCAGCTCAATAGTTTACATATGGTGGCCAAGTATGTGTGCAAATCGATTCCCCCTTTCAATTCAAACACGGTGAAACCGAATTGAACGAAATTTGGTACAGATGTAGCACTAGCAAAAGGCACCTCAGTGTCATGTTTTATATCGCCGCTATCTTGACGGAAAAGGAATGACGGCCACCCAAATGTTAAAAGCTTAAATCAAATTTCGACCATCCTAATAATTTGATCTCTACCGGATTTTGCAACAACATGCCTTTTTGTGGAAAGCATCTTATGTGTGACTACAAGGTCATCAGCCCAATAGTTTGCAAATAGCGGCCATGTATGTGTGCAAATCCATTCCCCAGATCAATTCAAACACGGAGAAACCGAATTGAATGAATTTTTTTTACAGAGGTAGCACTAGCAAAGGGCACCTCATATTCATGTTTAATATCCCTATAGCACGTTGTATTTCAACAAGCTACTACAACCAACATTCAATTATACTCCTTGAAAAGGACAAAGAGTTATAACAATACCCATGCATTTAGGAGAAAGTAGGCTATATGTTCTTTACTGAACATCTTGTTTCAAAATTGAAAATAGGCTAAAAATTATGCATGGCTTTATAAAATTGCTTTTTTCTCAGCTTCCCATTTTTTGAGACAAAATTCGCCCCATATGCATCAGACTTGTAGCTATAATGTAGCAAATTTGTATACATATTCTACATTAATGCATCCATAAGTACAGTGATTAGTTTTATTGTAGTATTCATAGTTTTGCCATTAAACATATTTTAATTTTCAAATAATAGGCAATTAATGGGATAAATAAATTGTGAAATATGTTAATTTTTATCTCAACAAATACTCATATGAACTTAAAACCAATCACTAGGATTGCTTCCATACTAAATATCTATATGGGAAAGTCATAATAAATAACCCACCTCTATCCGTTTAACGAAAGGTCCATTTTCAAAATTTGCATATTTTTCATATTAAAATAATCATATCTCCTAAACGGTTAGAGATAGAAAAGTGTAAATCAGTAGTATAGTGTATATTACTATTAGAGTGCTGTGGGTAACATTAGAACAATTTCCATTGATAATTACCTAAAATTGAAAGCCGATAACCAAAAAATATTCATGTTTGTATAAAAGTCCATTTATCGCGGCTTCCCATTTTTTTATACAACATTTCGTCCTTGCGCATTATATTTGCTGCTATAATATTGCAAATATGTATTCATATTCTATATTAATGCATCCATAAGTTCAGTGAATATTTTTGCTGTAGTATTCATAGGTTTGCCATTAAAAATAATTTAATTTTCAAATAATTGGCAATTAATGGGATAAATAAATTGTGAAATATGTTAATTTATATCTCAACAAATATTCATTTGAACTTAAATCCAATCACTAGAATTGCTTCCATTGTAAATATCTATATGGTCATGATAAATGGCCTACCTCTATCCGTTTAACGCAAGGACCATTTTTAAATTTGCATGTTTTTCATATTAAAATAATCATATCTCCTAAACCGTTTGAGATAGAAAAGTGTAAATCAGTAGTCTAGTGTATATTATTATTAGAATGCTGTGTGTAACATTAGAACAATATCCATTGATAATTACCTAAAATTGAATGCCGATAACCAAAAAATATTCATGTTTTTATAAAAGTCCATTTATCGCGGCTTCCCATTTTTTTGATACAACATTTGGTCCTTGCGCATTAGATTTGCTGCTATAATATTGAAAATTTGTATTCATATTCTATATTAATGCATCCATAAGTTCAGTGATTTGTTTTACTGTAGTATTCATAGTTTTGCCATTAAAAATATTTTAATTTTCAAATAATAGGCAATTAATGGGATAAAAAAAATTGTGAAATGAGTTAATTTATATCTCAACAAATATGCATATGAACTCAAAACCAATCACTAGGATTGCTTTCATAATAAATATATATATGGTAAAGTCATGATAAATGAGCTACCTCTATCTGTTTAACGCAAGGACCATTTTCAAAATTTGCATAATTTCTATATAAAAATAATCATATCTCCAAACGGTTAGAGATAGAAAACTGTAAATCAGTAGTATAGTGTATATTAGTATTTGAGTGATGTGTGTAAAATTAGAACAATATCCATTGATATTACAGAAATATGAAAACTCTGTCCCAGTGTCCCTTAAACAATCGTTTAGAAAGTTAGTTAATTATTTAGTTATTGAGGTTTTAAGGGGTGGAACTACGAAGTCATCCGCTTCAGTTTAGAAAGAAAGGAAGGTTAAGAGATAAAAGGAAAGGATGGAAGCTTGTAGTTTTACTTGCCCGTTAATCATGCGATCATGAGCCACAGGTCCTCATTGTTACGTGTAATCTGAACCACAGGACATGGCATTTCACTTCGAAAATCTCACATGCATTGACCGGGAATCAAACCCGGGCCACACCTTGAAAAGAGACCGCTGCGCCACCATGCCCCCCTCCCCAGGTTATAAGATACATCCTGGTTAGGTTTAGCCTCAAATGAAAGACAGTAGAGATAAAAGAAATGATTTGAATTTGTTGTACACATGTAAATGACTTCAAAGCAATCTAGCCTACTATATCTGCAATGTAACCTATAAACAATAAAAAACATCGTACGGCAAGTTATTTCCATAGATTACAAAAAAGTGTTTGTATATTGGTTCGTTATATTTATCTCGATTTCTACATTTTTACTTGTAATACCCTGTATGTATATACTGTATACATAAAAATGACCAATCGGAATAAATTTCCTACAACTCATGAAATTACAATTTCATATTCGCTGAAAAACTTTTGGCTTTAATTATGTGTCTGGTTTAGCTACATTACAGTGATCGTGTACATCTATTATGTTAAAGAGGAGAGCTGGTTAATGGACTGTTAGAATTATAAGAGAGCCATAATTTACTTTCATTTTTAACACGGTCTCTTCCTACTCGGCCACAAACTTGTAGGGCCTCTGCGCAATATTCACGCCCATCCGTCTCCCCTTATAAATTCCGGTCTTTCCTGGATTTAGGGCCCACATTTAGCTTTATTATAAACGACCGCAAAGGAAGTAGCCATGAGAATTGATTACGGCTGTTAAACCGCTAGTCTCGCCAGGAAAAATGACTGTGCTTTGCAAGGATGAGGATTCACTTTATCGCATACTGTAGCTACCTGCTTGTGTGGAAGCAAAACACTATTGCGTGCAGAGCCGTAAGATAATAGTTATCCATAACACTGCAACTAGAAATTGATTATTTGGTGTAGCGGTCTGTCTTAAATCCCTCACCACGACTGCAACGTGACGTGGGGAGCTGCAGGAAGTCGTGATATTGGAGGTTCAAATCCCAGCGCTGTCAGTGGCCATCTTGTGTTTTTCACCGGGTTTTCCACACTCCCTCCAGAAAAATGTCCGGACATTAACTTATTTCAAGTCAAGAGGCACCTATCCCATTCATGTCTCTAATACAGGTACACGCACTACTACAGTCACCCCATAAATACAGGTTATTATGTCCGCCATAACAAACTTAACTCAGTTCTTCCTCAACAGAAACGATCTTTTATAAAGGAAGTTATCTCTTGAGAAGTGTTCGGATTTTGTAAGAATGGATTCATTCTTACATAATATGAAAACTTCTCAATGAACTACTTTTATAAAACCTACTCAAATTCAAAGAATTCACAGTAATATTGTTCGGACAGAATTTATTCACATCAAAGAGTGGTTGTCTGAACAACCTGTAGACATTCCCCAAGTTCAGATAGGTATGTACATCAGATCTTTCAACACTTTAATAGTAAAAACTGACAGGTTTTTCTCCGGGTACTCCGGTTTTCCCTGTCAAACTTTCATTCCAGCAACACTCTCCTCTATCATTTCATTTCATCTGTCATTCATTTAATTATTGCCCCAGAGTACGTCAGGCCTCGGCAGCCGGCACAGTTCATATCCTCGCCGCTAGATGGAGGGCTTCATTCGTTCCATTCCTGACCCGGTCGGAGACTGGAAGCAGGCTGTGGATTTTCATTTTCATTGTGCCATTACAACTTCTAGCATCATAACATACACAATTTTCGACGCTATTTCGATCTAGCGGTTATTACTTGAAATTCTAATCGATCGTATTAACCGGCAATTTCTTGTAAAATGAAAAGCGCCCGCAAATGAGAATATCACCTCGACCAAAGGAACTTGGTCTAACAATAGATATGTCGGGGAATTGTTAAAAACGAGAGAAGTGAAGAGAACTGGGAGACATTAGTCCAGATGTAACTTGGATCCTTTAATATGTTTCGTTACGGAATTGTAAATTTATTTGCTGTGTTCAAAATGTTTTGAAGTCGTGTTTTGATACTCGATCCTTCTCCTGCAGCTAGAAGTGAGATGAAAAAGTGTTTATTATATGAAGCAACAACCATGAACTTCCAGAACGCCTCTCCGAAACGATCTGATTTACTAGTGATTTTAATTTAAACTGTATCATCATGCATACGCTACAAGAAGAAGTATTGATCATAACACCATGTCATCCAACTTTTAGTGTTAGCGTGTCTCTTTCTCTTATTTTAATGTAGAACATGGTGGAGATCGTTCAAGTTATTTTGAGGTGAATCTTGCAACTTATTTATGTCCTTTACTTTTTATAATATGTTGTTGTTTTAAGGGGCCTAACATCTAGGTTATCGGCATTTTTTTATAATATACATACGTAGTGAGGAATCGCGTTGCTTGCTTTAATGGGGTTCAATGTCTTTAGGGTTTCTTGTGGTTGTTGCTTTGTTTCAGTACGTTTGCTTTATTTTAATTCGGGCGTGTTTTCTTTGCGCTTTGTTATGTCATGAAACGTACCTAATTATGGTTTTGAGTTGTGTTTGTTACTAACTCTTAGTTCTCTACGAAGGTATGGGACCTTTAAAGGGGCCTCTAGGAGTTGGTTACTTTAGTGTTTAAGTTATTTTGGATTTCATGATTTAAGGGATGTTACCATACGTGGTAAGGTGTGTCGTTCATTGCTCTCGGATGACCTTCGTGTCGTTTATTTACCTTATGGGTCGGAACGCACACCAATTTGTGTTAATGGATCGGTTGGTTTTATGCGTTGTCTGTCAAAGTGCCCTCAGGAATGCCTTTGTTTTTTTAAAATTTTTCCTTTGGGACAGGACAGACAACATTTGTGTTTGTACTGGTAATATGTTTCATTTCATAATTAAATATGTTTCATTTCATAATTACGGTGTTGAACTAATTATTGTGGGAGGGTAAATGTTATTAATTAATGTGGGTCTTGACTGGATAGCGGGTCATTTGTAAATGTTTTCTTGCGTTTTGTTTTGGATCCAGTCAAGAAACAACGCGTGGCCTTGCTGCGTTATTAAATGGGATGTATCGATTAACCTTTCTAGTGGTGATATGTGTCTCTTTTTGAAGTATCCGGAGTCTTAATTCGATACTCATCTTATTTCGTGTTAGATAGTCGAATCTCGTGCTTTCGTCCGTGAAGAAGATTTATTCTAGAAGTTGATGAAATCATGTTAGTTCGTTGTTTATCTTTTGGGGTCGTTCCTTGTGTTCTTTCTATTTTTCGTGTTTAACGTTGAACTGATCTATATTTCTTTTAAGGGTTGGGTATGTCACGTCATGTCGTGTTTTTAGTGAAGTTCAGTTTTTGTGATTGTAATGTTCCTTGTGAAGTTGGTTTGTTACTCGTGTCGTTTTATGTTTATTGTGGGTTGTTGTTTGTGAAGTGACATACGTTGTATTAAGGGTGGTTGGTTAGACAGTTCATGGGATATATGATATCTTAAGTTGTTAGAATATTTCTTCTAACTGCATTCCTGTAGTTAGCCCGTGGTGGAACGAAAGTACTATCGTATTATTGTTAATTTATTATTATACTTAACTGTCCCTTTTTAAATTGAGTTGATCATCGAAAGATCTCCAACCCTCTACTGGGCATTGCCATAGGTCATCTCTTCACTCCAATTTTTTATATTCATTGATTGATTTTATGCTTGTGTTTACATTTTGATAATTTGTATTTTATTTCAGCCCCAAAATCATCTCCATACTCCATTTCATGCGTTCCTCGTTCCCCGTTTTGATATTCTTGTTATTGTTTTTTATATTAAATTTATCCTTTGGTTTTCGACCTTTACATGAAACGTGTTTTCATTTCATAGTTGATCTCCATCTAGTTCATAATGCGAGTACACTCGACACGAGTTTAGGGTCCACGCGTCCCTCTGAGTGGCAGTCCCCGTCCTGCGCACATGTGGGAGCATTCCTCCGTTCTCCGATATCGGGTTCCAGGCTCTTACGCTCCCCTTCGTCTCTATACCGTCTGTGTGCGTGGTAGGTGGTGGCTTTTCGTAATACCCGGCGCCACAACTATTATTTTCGTATGTTGTAGTTATAGCTTTTCACCATCAAATAACTAGTAAATTTTTCGGGTGCTTATTGCCTTAATATTTATCAGTAGAGCTCAGCAACTCCAACTGAAACCACGGAAAAAATGCGAACTACAAGCTCGCTGTCCTCTTGTGTCACACTGGCTGATGAAGCTGCGTGGTAAACCGTTAACCTTTCATCCGTATGACTGGGGTTCTAATCCAACCAGAGTTGAGTTTTTTTTGCTCGTTAGCCTATTTTCATTTATGAAAAAATAGGCTTATGAGACCACTTTTTGTCCGTGTGTCTGTCTGTGTGTGTGTGCAGTGTGTTTGTGTGCGTGTGAGGATTTTTGTGTGCCCCCCCTAATAACTTCTAAACGGCTGGAGTGATTTCAATGAAACTCGGTAAGTTCATAGCACTATTTTGGGTGACCCCGACCATGCCCTTCCAATTTTGTTACGTCTCACCAATCCAACATGGCGGCTGTGCGATATATTTCACCAGCATTCAATATCTCCGAAACGATTACCGATATCAGCCTGGAAGTTTGTATGGCGTTAAAGAAAACTACTAGAAGTTCACCTATGTGACCTTTGAAAACCTGGTAACTACAAAACCAACATGGCGGCCAAGCGAATTTGCGACATTTAAATAGACGTTTCTCGCGATTTAACCAACCAAACGCAATGAAACTTGGTGCAGTATATGTTCATACATATTGTAATGCACCGACATCTAACTTCGTTCAATTGTTTACATAACCTCAAAATGGCGGCTGTGCGAAATATTTCACCGGCATTCTATTTCTCTGAAACTATTACCGGTATCACCATGAAATTTTTACGGAGATAAAGGGCACTACTAGAAGTTCATCTATGAGACATTCAAAAACCGGTTAACCACAAAACGAACATGGTGGCTCAGCGAATTTGAAAGTTTTAAATAGACTTTTCTCGCGATTTAATGATCCAAACGCAATGAAACTTCGTACAGCAAATGTTTATACACATTGTAATGCACTGGTATCTAATTTAGTTGAAATGTTTACGAAACCTCAAGATGGCGGCTGTGCGAATTTCGAAAGTTAAGTTTCTATTTCTTGTGTTCTAATCATGCGATCGAAATCAATATGTGCATAATGAACGTACACAATAATCATCAATTATAGTAAATAACTAATTTGGCACGGTGGGTGAGTGGTTAACGTGTCAGATTACCAACCCCAAGATTGCAGGTTCGCCCCTGGCCGTGGTAAGTGATTTTTGAAAGGCGACAAAAGTCAAGACATGGATGTCATACGTTTTTGTCTTGTTAAAGGGCCCATTTGAATTCAGTAGTCCGTGTTCAATGGCAAAATTAATCTCGGGATATTCCGCCAACATAAAGTTCCTCCATTCTCTACTAGAAAGTGCTGTAGTGTCAAGGAGCCTAGATATCTAACCTTCTTGACCTTCGTAGCGTTCAAAGGAACGACAAAATTCGACATGCAAGCTACCCTCTGGATGTCAATTAACAAAGCTTGCACCTGGCACCGAGGCCATACGATATTATTATTATTAGTAGTAAATGACTCTCTGGCCTACACATATTAAAATCCAACATGGTGACCATCCGAAATATTAAGACGGTTCCCAATATCTATTAGTCTACCACAGCAATCAAACTGAAATTTTGTAAGTGTATAGAGGCTATAAGCATAAGTTCAGCTATGGGACGTTCAATAACCTGGCGAGCACAAATCCAACATGGCGGCGACGCGAAATTTAAATTTTCAAATGGTCGTTTCTTGCGTTTTAACCATCCGAGCGCAGTGAAACTTGATATGGTATATGCTTATACAAATTTTAATCGACTGGGATCTAATTCATTTAAATTATTTTCATAACCACAAGATGGCGGCTGAGCGAATTTTAAAATCCCTCTTTTATCTCTTGTGTCCTAATCATGCGATTGAAGTTTGAATAAAACACCTACACAATAATCTTCATGAAGTAGTACATAAATCTAAGGCCTATAATATAAAATCCAACATGGTGATCATCCAAAATATTTAGACGGTTCTCAATATCTACGAATCTATTACAGCAATCAAACTGACAATTTGCATGTTGATAGAGGCAATTAATATTAGTAGGATATATGAAAATAGTCTGTATAGTTCTTCACGGAACTACTTTTTTATATTTATTGTTTTGTAATTACTCATACGTTTTAAAATTAAGCGTTATATTGTTCATGTTGCAATGGAAGATATATATTTAATTGAAACAAAATTCGCCAGTGGATCTGCACGAGACATCTAATAGTAATCAGGTGAACTATCATGGCCAACCGATTGCGCACGGGTCCACAGATTACCTTCCAGCTTTAATTGAAAAGTTTCTGTTTATGGCCACTAGAATTCACTCGCCCTATTTGGATTATCTTATCCGCCAGATGTCATGACTATTCTACGCGGGATTCCACTGGTTGGCACTCTATACGCATCGAATATGAAGACTGAAAAGTGGATAATAGCCTACGATACATTTTTATTTTAAAGCGTTTATAACAGCCTAATATGTGTTATTTGAAAATTGTATTTGAAATACAGAACAAAACGATCTCACATACTACCTGTACTCTATCTGTTGGTGCAAGTTCAGGATATTATTTAATACTCGTATTTCAGCCGAATAGTTATCGATAATAAAGAATGAACATGCAAACTAAAATTGCGCTCTGGGGATTTGAATTGCACAGTCTTTGATTGATTGTTTCCTTTACTACAGAGCTCTAAGTGGTATCGTTCACATACTTGTCCTGTTGTCCACATAGTCAACATACACGCGTCACTTTAGGGTGATGGAAAGATTTGTTAATGTAATTAAAGCGGTGAAAACCATGGGCAGCCAGACGTGTAAACACATTCCTCAACTCAAAGTTGGATGTTGGCCACGTCCGGTCGATTATGTCTCCAGTTCTATAAAATTCTTGAGATATGTCTTCTCTTTCTTTCATTAATGATGGTACCGTAGTAGTTTTTCCGAGGTTCTGGTGTTTGGTAGAGGTAAATGGTTTCCAAGGTCTTCAAACAAGAAATGATTCTATTATACTCTTTGATAAAGACAAAAGTTATAACTTTACTCATACATTTAGGAGAAAGTACGCTATATGTTCTTTATGAACATCTTGTTTTAAAGTGGATTTTTAACCCTCAGCTACAAAATGAAAATTACTCAATCCTTAAAGGACATATATATATAATAATTGCTCTATGGAACGTCAAAAAGATTTTTAGAGTTTGGTCATAGTAAAAATGAAATAATAATGCGTAATTAATTAATAATGTGGTAATTAGTGAGTTTATTTTTTTAGCTGAAGGTATAACACCAACTTTAAAAAAGTCCTCTCGGCACGCCGGAAGGCGGAGGTAGATTTCACCGGACAAACTTGGGGATAGGCGAAAATAGGCAGAATATGCAGATTTTCGTAGAAGGATCAGACCTCATTTAATGCGAGAAGGTATTTTATAATTGGAGCTTAATTAACTTTGTTTTTCGTCATTTTATGCTTATTTTAAACATTTTATTGTCTTATGGGAACGGTAACCTTCTTGTCATTTGGGGTCCATTTTTATACTTGTGGTCACACTGTCCTTATGCTAGGTTTCGACACTGATGTGCAACTATGTAACGGTCTGTTACTTCTTCACGCAAAATTATATCTACCGCAGAGATTTTGGTTGGTTCCTCAGTTTAGGGGCTGCGACAACGCGGTCATGTAACCCCGTGTACTTTGGGATGGCTGTATTAGTCTGTAATTCAGGTAAGGACTGCAGACGGTCAATTTCAAGCAGTAGTTACTAATGTTGCTACCAGGTACTACCGTCAACGACACCTAGCTGTGAACTTGGCTACTAGATGCCACCGCAACCAGCAACTCGCAACGAACGTTGGAACTTCCCCTCCAAAGGAAAGCATACTGAGGGATTTTTGGCGCTCTTAGAAAATCCGACGACTTCGGCCGGCTTTGAACTCGCGACCTTGGGCATAAACATTCAGCATGCTACCAGTTACGTCACCGAAGCCGCTTCACACTTAGATGGAAATCTGAATCTGATCTCGTGCAAGTGCGTTATCTTGGCAACGTCTGATGGCTCATCCCTCATCAATTTAGTAGTGTTGCCATGGCAACCACTGATAGGTCTTGGCATTTTCTTATAATTCCGAAATTATTTTTCTCATCCCTTGGCATAATGGTGGGTTATATCAAAAATTCTTTCAGACAAAAGTTTTAGGTAATTATTATGGGAATATTGTCCATTTTGTACGGTTTTGATATTGTGCCTATTAAGAGAGATATGATTAATGTTTCCCGAAAAACCCACTTTTTCCCACCCCTTTGGTCAATGGTTGGTGCTATAAAAAAAACTCTTCAAACATACATTTTTGGGCTTTATCCGACACATAGTATGAATGTTGAACGGATTCGATATTTCACATATTAAGAGAGTTATAGCAATATTTCACTTTTTCGAAAAAAAAAGCCCCCCATTTTCACCCCCCAACGACCGATTTAGCCCAGTAACGAACTCGACCGAGATTTTATAGGTATACGTATTCGGTAAAAAATTCAAAGTGATTGGTACAAAATTACGGCAGTTATCGTGTCCACAATAAACTGATATACATATACATACATAAATTATATATAACTTTTGAACTGACGGTGGTTTTGGGGCCTGGGGATGTGAAACGCGAAGATATGTCGAAATTTTCCGGAAGTCGAAACATGGTACCCATTGCAATAGTTAGCTTTCTAACGAAATCTACCTCTGGTTGGTTCCTCAGTTTAGGGGCTGCGACAACGCGGTCATCTAACCCCGTGTACTTTGGGTGAGTGTAGAATCTGTCTGATACACGGTGTGAATTGTAATGGCTGTATTAGTCTTAATTCATGTAAGTACTGCAGACGGTCAATTTCAAGCAGTAGTTCCTAATGTTGCTACCAGGTACAACCGTCAACGACACCTAGCTGTGAACTTGGCTACTAGATGCCACCCCAACCATCAACTCGCAACGAACGTTGGAACTTCCCCTCCAAAGGAAAGCATACTGAGGGATTCTAGTGCTCTTAGAAAATCCGACGACTTCGGCCGGCTTTGAAACCGCGACATTGGGCATAGACATTCAGCATGCTACCAGTTACGTCACCGAAGCCGCTTCCCACTTTATCAGGCGGCTTTGGTGGCGTAGTCGGTAACATGCTGAGCTTCTATGCCCAAGATACCGGGTTCAAACCCGGCCGAAGCCGTCGGATTTTTTAAGAGCGTTAAATATCCCTCAGTATGCCTTCCTTCGGAGGGGAAGTAAAGCCGGCGGTCCCATGTCATAGATTTATGGCATGTTAAAGATCCTTCCACTAATTGCACCTGTGTGAAGCTAAATTGGATAGGTTAAGAATGTATACAACGCTCTTAGGTTTCTATGTTCGTTGCCAAGAGCCGACTGCGGCGGCGTCTAGTAGCTCAGTTCTGAACTTGGCCTCGTAGTCGTTGACAGTGGCGCTTGGCGGCAAAAGTAGGAACTATCTGAAAAATTGTTAGTTGCAGTACTTAAATTAACAAACAGATAACACACACTAATACAGTCATCACAATTAACACCGGTTATCAGACAGATTCTACACACACCCAAAGTACACGGGGCTACATGACCGCGTTGTCGCAGCCCCTAAACTTAAGAACCAACCAACCAACCACTTAATCAGATGGAAATACTGAATCTGATCTCGTGCAAGTGCGTTGTCATGGCAACGTCTGATGGTCCATGCCTCATCAATTTAGTAGTGTTGCCATGGCAACCACTGATAGCCCTTGGCATTTTCTTATAATTCCGAAATCATTTTTCTCGTCCCTTGGCGTAATGGTGGGTCATATCAAAAATTCTTTCAGACAAAAGTTTTAGGTAATTATTAGGGGAATATTGTCCATTTTGTACGGTTTTGATATTGTGCCTATTAAGAGAGATATGATTAATGTTTCCCGAAAAACCCACTTTTTTCCACCCCTTTGGTCAATGGTTGGTGCTATCAAAAATCTTATTTGACATAAATTTTTGGCACATATCCGACACATATTATGAACTTTGAATGGATTCGATATTGCACGTATTAAGAGAGTTATAGCGAAATTTCACTTTTTCGAAAAAAGCCCCCCATTTTCACCCCCTTCGACCGATTTAGCCCAGTAACGAACTCGACCGAGATTTTATAGTTATACATCTTCGGTAAAAAATTCGAAGTAATTGGTGCAAAATTACGGCAGTTATCGTGTCCACAAGAAACTGATATACATATATATATATATATACATATATATATATATATATATATATATATACATAAATTATATATAAACTTTTGAACTGACGGTGGTTTTGGGGTCTGGGGGATGTGAAACGCGAAGATATGTCGAAATTTTCCGGAAGTCGAAACATGGGACCCATTGCAATAGTTAGCTTTCTAATGAAATCTACCTAAAACTAAAAGTCCAAACATTCCAATAAACTTGAAAGATATGAGAGATGAGGTGAAAATCATCACAAAGGAAGAACCATTTTTCTTAAATGGATAAAAATAGTTACGATTTATCTTTTGAAAATTATGAACTTTTCTTCTAATAGGATTTGTGTATTTCCTTGGAAATTTTATATAATTGTTGTACACGAGTTATGACTGGCACAGTTTTAATATAAAATTTATTTGGCTCGTTAATATATATGTTCTTCCTTAATTAACGTTTTTTCTTGAGCTTATTAAGATAGATCCTCAATAAAGGAAGATGGTATAAAAACCTGTTTTGAGAAAGGATACTACTAAGGTTGCAATTGCTGTAAAATTATGTGAACATTTCCAATTTAAAATTTTAAGGGGCAGCTAGCAATTCTCAACCATTATCTACAGAAAGGATACCAACCGCGATCAGCAGTTCTCCACGACAACAATGGTAACATCATTGCAGGAACAACCCACATATTTCAGGCTTGGAAAGAGTACTTCGACCACTTACAGAACTGCCCTGAACCAGACAACAAATTGGAGAAAACCACTCTTTCAACGGTAGAACCTTTCATTAATGATCCTTCATATGAAGAGGTAACCAGCAGTCTGAAGAAACTGAAAAACCACAAAGCTGCTGGATCTGAGGGTATACCAGTTGAATTGCTGAAATATGGGGGTGAGAAGCTTCATGAAAAACTGCTTGAACTTATCCTGAAAATATGGCGCGAGTAAAAAATACCGGATGAACGGAAGGAAGCAATTATTGTTCCAATACATAAGAAAGGAGATAAACATAACTGCGGAAATTACAGAGGAATATCCCTACTTGTCACAGCTTACAAATTACTGTCGCACATAATATTACAGCGACTAATTCCATACACCGAAGACATAATAGGAGACTATCAGAATGGTTTCCGTAAAAACAGATCAACAACAGACAATATATTTTGTATTAAGACAATCAACGAAAAAGTTTGGGAATATAACAAAAACGTCCATTACCTATTTATTGGCTTCCGAAAGGCTTATGACTCACTCCACAGAGAAACGGTGTGGGAAATCATGGCAGAATACGGAATCCCACAGAAACTCATCAGCCTGGTCAAAATGCGTATGGGGGAGACAGTGAGCAAAATGACACACTGTGTATCCGTATCAGACGGTTTTGAAAGCAGAACAGGACTAAAACAGGTGATGCGCTCTCCCCACTTCTCTTCAACATCGTTCTGGAAAAAGAAATTCGGGAAAACAAAGAAGCTGCAACTGGAGACCTAGCAGATAACAAACACAACATCCTGGCATATGCAGATGACATTGTATTAATAGGAAATAATGGAGAAGAAATTGAAGCTTTATTCAGGAAATTAAATGAAACTGCTGCTAAAATAAGTCTAAAGATTAATGAAGAGAAGACAGAATTCATGATCATACAGATAGAAAACATGACTAAAGATCAACGCAGCAACCTTCATATAGGCAATTTTACCTTTAAGAACACGCCAAACTTCAAATACCTTGGGGTAAATGTAAATGACTGCAATAGAAGACAAGTTGAACACCAAATTAGATTACGGAATGCAAACAAAGTTTACTTTTCCCTGCATAAATTACTTTCCTCCAAACTTTTGACCAAGAAAACAAAACTAGAACTATACAACACGATCATCAGGCCGGTACTGCTATACGGAGCCGAAACATGGAGTGTGACCAAAAGGGAGGAACACCAACTTACAGTCTTCGAAAACAAGATATATAGAAACATTTTCGGCCCCATTTTTGACCAGGAAACACAAAGATGGGTTCTCAGATCAAATCATGAGCTGTACAAGTTAGCCAATCAACCCAGGGTAGTGAACATCATGAAAGCGAAACGGCTGCAATGGGCAGGGCATGTTATCAGAATGGACGCTGCCAGAATAGTTCGCCAGGTGTACGAGAAGAAGATCGAAGGCTCGACACCCCTGGAAGACCTAGGAGTAGATGGCAAGATGAGGTGACCTCTGACTGCAGACAAATGGGTATTACTGGATGGGAGAACACTGCGCTGGATAGGAGGAAATGGAGGCTGATAGTGAGAGCGGCACGGGATCGCCACGTCCCAGAGAAGCGAACGGAGTGAGTAAGTGTATCTACAGAAACGTTAGAGAATCCATGACCTTCTGAACGATATTCTTAGGGTGCATTGGGCAGACGATCCGTGGAATATACATCGTATATCAAGCACTGTGTTTACAGTGGGAATGCATAAGATTGATCGCACGCAAATTAAAGTAAGAGAGCTGTCCCGCTATTACACGATTGTGAATGATTTGAATTCAAACGAAGATTATTGTCTCTAGAAGCTTGATTCAGGAAATGCGTATCAGATGTTTCAGAAGTATCCAGTGAATCTGAAGTCGCGAAAGGGTTCTGGCTCATCAGGAGATGACAGTTATGACTACTCATGCTAATTTCATGAAATTCCCGCATGCTTTGATTTCAGGTTAGCCTGGTTAGCCTATTTCAACACCGATATACATTTTCAAACTATTGTTTCATGGATGAAATATTAAAAGATAATATTCAATGGGGCTCAAAAGATATTCTATGGAAATTTAGTAATAGTTACACATTTTCAGAAAACTAAATACGAGCTGAGGTATGTGACCGGCTGAGAAATTCGAGGGCCAAGTTTTAAAATCTTCTGTAACTTAATGATTGTAAATGCTCGGGTACGTAAAAGATATATTCATATCCACTGAATTTCTCTGGACAACTAATTCCGATCTCGCTCTGGCTAGGTGCGAGTTACTCACTAACCCGATGTTAAGATAGCAGGATATGGGCCTAATCAGGAGGACGTAAGGTAGATAAGGTCTAAAATGGCCCACTCGACGCAGTTCAGATGCTATCTTCATGTTATGGACTGTTAATGGAATGAACTCTGTTCCGGTGCCTAGAGGCTTTGTTGGAATATTAGCATTTTATAGTAGTTTGGTAAGTGCTTATTGCTAGGCAGTCTGGGCGCTGGCTAGGAAGCACTGACAAACGCAAAACAAAATATGTTAAGGGGCACGTGTTTTAGCGGAAAAAATGGTTTATTTGCATTATATAAAGATGTTTAGTGGACTAATCATATGTGGCATTACTTCGTATTTGCACTTCATTGTGCAATATAACAACAAAGGGAGAGTATATCCGTGTTGGATCCACGTACGCCGAAATTATTTCCAAAAAATGCATGTTACTGAAATTACTTTGTGAGAGGACGGTCTTAGTAATTAGCTAGTCACATCACATCCATTGTCACGTGTCAAAGGATATAAATTTGGTTAAACAGGTTTCCTTCCACTCCACGAGACCGGCCTTCCTTTGGCCTGTCTGAGTGACCTTCACCTGGATACCAGCTGGTAGAAAGCCTCAGTGATGTTATCTTGTTTACGTTTCCCAGAAGTGTTGAGGTTTATACTGAAAACCAGTTAATGAAGTCTTGTCTTGTGGGACTCGGGTTTTAACCACAGTAGTAGACTTGCAAGCGGTGTTGCTGAATGTGACGTATATTTCCCCCTATTTTATCCTAAATCACGCATATTTTACTAAGAGCCCTTCTCGCGTTTCGATGCTTCCTGACCAGGGGATTAGTATGTTCCCAGCTGGGTAGATTATTAGCTTGGGAATAACCTAACCCCCAAGGGAAGATGATGAAGAAAAAGAAGTGGGTTTCGGACTGGAGAAAAAGGATGGAGAAATAGGACGAGAGTCCAACATAAGTTATAATTTTAACTTTTAGTATACTCAAAGGCAGCTGCCACTGCAAATCCGCTCTCCGATACCTAAAGTGGGTAGGGATCTGGGCGAAACTAACAGGAAACGCAGCTGGAACTTGGGCTGTTCGCAATAAAGTTGCTCTAGCGTATTCCCTCTCAAGCATAAATATGCCTACTATGGGGAAGGGTGGTGGTCTGGCAAGACAAAGAGTAACAGATTTATTGGGTATCTGTTCAAAGGAGTTTGTTTCTAAACAAGTAATTTGAAGGGTGCAAATAATTTAAATCAGCTTTGATATTTTAGTTTTTGAAATTGTAGAATTTCTAAAGAGCGACCAAATGCTTCCAAGAAGGATAGGGATAAAGCAATTATAGCCTTGGGAATAATTTTGGTAAGTGTACCAATAGTTGCATTTAGAAATGACTAAGCTTTTACCCAGCGAGGCGCCGACTAAAAGTTTAGACAATGAGAAACACTTATATTTTGAAAAACCAACCATAAGTGTTAGAGAGAATCTCCACAAGCAGGAAGCTGGCGTAGCGAGCTATGCTTGCCTTACTGGCCGGTTAGAATTAGCTATTAAAGCTAATAGAGACTTTACTGAGTTAGTAACTAAGAGTTCTTGCTCAAATGCAACAAGTGGCGAACACCCTATCAATAGATTTATTTTTATTAAATAGGAAAAGTCAAGGAAGACAGGATCTTGCCTAACCGTTATGTTAGAGAAATGATAAAGCAAAGAACAATTCTTTAATATATTTAACAATGTAAAAGGAAGTAGTTTTGTAACAAATATATAATTTTTATTTTTATAAACAATTGGGGTCGTAGACCTCCGAAAACATCTAAAGCTTGCGCCGGGCAATTGATAATTCTTTTGGTTTTAAACCTTTTATATGCTTTAAAATCTTCGTAAGATTTTGAAATGGCTAAGATGAATAAATGAAAAATTTAAAGATAACTGACGTAATTAAAGTTCAACAATAAATCAAGTACAAGATGTGTACTTTAAGGATTTCTAGATAAGTATCTTAGAAGTATGAACAACATCGAAATTAACAACAACAAAAAACAGGAAGAAATGAAATAGAAGTTTCTATAACTTCTCGTATTAATGCAGAACTACACTTAATGATTATACATAGGATATTATACAAATAGGGCAGGTCACTTATTGTGAAACCTGAAGAGAACAATTGAAAGGAAGTTTCTAGAACTCCTATGTTTAAGTAGGGATCACGAGAAAAATGGGACAAGTTTCCCTTTCGAGAAACCTAGAGATAACTCACTTATGAGTTGAAAGAATTGGATTCCCTCATTAGAAGGGAGAAACAATATAATTTATGGCGTGTACTAGACACGAAGTTTTACAGACATTAATTCATTATACATGGAGCAAATAAGGGAGGGCACTTATGTAGAGTGACACCTCATTGAAAAAGAGATCTAAAGTAACAATTTTATTATTTTAGTTTGTTAGTAAAGGGTTTGGGAAAGATCAAATGGGATTGTGGAAAAGTGTTCATGGCCGTATTTATTGTACTCGGACGAGCGTGACGCGGATGAAAAGTTGAACAGGCACTGTTTTCTCTATAGTCCGTTGATATAGTTGAAGAGTTCACTGTAGTAGCACAAAACGTTGATGGCAAAGAAAGTTATTGCAATGGTGAAAAATAACTAGTTACACTAGATTTGCGAGAGTCTATTGCTTGAGAAACTTATAGGTTATAGTTGAATGCACCAGAAAAATCCAAACGGAGGAAGAAAAATTAGATATTGAATAGAAGTTCATAAGGAAGATTCCTTAGTTTGAAAAAGTATTCCCATATGTGAGTGGAAAATACATGACAGTATAACTGGTAGATAGAGTGCAGGTTCTGGAAGGTTCCAGAGCAATGATGACTTGTTTAAATTGGGTAGAGAATCCCTTGGCGGAAAACTAGATTATATAGACAGTGGGAATTTTGGAAATATACCTCGATGTGAGATAGCATCTCAGAAAATCTTTCATATTGAAAGTTAGACTTGATAGTTTAAGTTTGATCAAGAAGATCTCTAGAAAGCAGTTATTATCACATAGCAACTTTCACTGTCTATAAAATCCAAATAAAAGCATTGAGCCTTTTAAAAGCGATGAGAATGAGGTTAAAACATGAAGTCGGTACTTATCTTTGCTTCATGAAGGCGATGTTGCTGTTGACGGTTGGTTTTAAAACTCGAACATGGTGTCGAATTTAAAAGTTTGCCTCTAGAGTTGAGAAGGCGAGCTTTAGTTAAGCTCCAACTGACTGGTTTGACTTCTGACGTACAAGTGAGATCCGCTCAACGGAGCGCGGAGGGACCAGGGAAGGGAAAAAGATTGGGGGTAGGAGACAAAAGAAATACATATAAGAATAGTCAACTTTACAGTACTAAAAATCTTCTTGATGAAATGGTCTTCAAAGAGTTGATAGCTGGAGTCACTAGCGCAGCCTGGTGGGTGAAAACGTAGACGAAGTTCTCTTGATCACGGAGATGATAGCTGGCGATAGCGACGAGATCTGGTGGCTAGATTGGTAAGGAAGTCCTCTTGTAGAGGGAAGAATTGAGGAACTTCAGAGATTCGCTACTAGATGACGCTAGGTAGGTCAAGGAAGATATATATCTAGAACAGACTTACAGGTAGTATGAGAGACATATACCAACAAAGAGAATTCAGGAGATCACTGTTGGTGTTTGCGAAAAAGGAAGGGATGAACTAAAGCAAAGAGAAGCAAAAGCTTACTCTCTCTTACCGTGTATTCCAAAGAATACACCAAGCTGGTAGGCGGAAACACCAACAGAGAACAAAGACAAATTAAAAGTTTAAAGGTAAAGGAGCAATTAAAGACAATGGTCTTATGATATGCCCATTAGTGGTCAAGATCTTGGCTACCCTAACTCTCTCATCCCTTCCAGTGTAACACTCGGTCACTCTACCAGAAATCCAGACCAAGGGAGGAGAAACATCCCTAACCAGGACCAAGTCCCCCACTTTCATGTCGGGATTCGAAAGAAACCACTTCTGTCTCCGTTGCAAGGAAGTTAAGTATTCCAAATTCCACCTCTTCCAAAAAGAATTACGGAGGGCTTCAAGTTTACGCCAAACAATAGGTAAATTAGAATCCCTGTAAGAGTTGGGAAGGGGAGGAGGGACAGAAAGAGAAGTGCCTATAAGGAAGTGACCAGGTGTGAGTGGAAGCAGGTCATCAGGGTCATTGGAAAGCGGAGTTAAAAGGCGAGAATTAACAACACCTTCAATCAGAACAGACAGCGAATTAAATTCTTCATAAGTCAGAATGCGATTACCTAAAACTTTTCTTAAGTGACGTTTAGTGAGATTTACGCGGGATTCCCACCTACCACCGTGATGAGGAGCGTAGGGAGGTATAAAACGCCATTTGAAACCCTTTGAATAGGAAAAATTAGAAATCTGTTCCATGGCAGGAGAAGATGTGAGAGCTTCCTTCCACAAGGAAGCTGCGCCTTGAAAAGTGGAAGCGTTATCAGAGAACATCTCCGAAGGAACACCACGCATAGCAGCGAAGCGAGAGACAGCTGATAAAAAGTAAGAGGTGGAGGCATTCGTTATTTGTTCCAAATGGATCGCGCCAGTAACCATGCAAACAAAGAGAGAAACATAGAGCTTACCAAACAATTTGCGTTTAGCTTCAGGGGAGTTGCGTTGATATTGGAACGGACCCATATAGTCCACACCCGTTAGAGTAAATGGACGTATAGAAGAAGAGCGAAAGGAGGGCAGATCGCTCACTAATTGAGTATTGACTTTAGGTTTAGCTTTGAAGCAAGGAATGCATTTGTGAATTATAGAGGAAACTTCATGAATTCCATTTATAATCCAGTACTTTTCCCTTAAGAGGCGAAGCAGTGTGCGTGTACCAACATGCAGATTGCGATAATGAAAGTCACGTATAATTAAGGAAGTTACGTGATGTTTAGAAGGCAAAATAACAGGATGCTTTTTGTCCTCAGAAAGCAAAGATTGCGAGAGCCTGCCACCTACCCTTAGTAACCTATTGTCATCAAGGAAAGGGGCTAAGGCACGAAGATGACTGGATTTGGGAAGATCCCTTTTAGAAGAAAGTAAAGACAATTCAGAAGAAAAGGCTTCTTGCTGTGTTAGTTGCAAAACCTTAATGGTAGCGATATTCAATTCATGATTGGTAAGGTGTGGTTTGGGGAGAAGGGGTTGGTCAACCACAAAGTATTTCCATCTAAGAAGATAGGCAATAATTCGAATTAATTTGTGAAAGGGAGAATAGCGGGACAACAAGGGATGAGAAACGTTGGAAACAAGACACGAAGCAGTAGATTTAGATACTTTAGCGTCAGGCAAGTTGAAGTTTGTAGCTGGAAGTTTAGAAGGCCAACAAGAAGAGTCTCCGATTAACCACGAGGGCCCATGCCAGTACAACTGAGAAGCTGCCAATTGAGAGGGTAAACATCCACGATAAATGATGTCGGCAGGGTTGTCAGCGCTGGGCACATGCCTCCATTGATATCCCGAAGAAAGAGTTTGACTTTTGGAAACCCTGTTTGCAACAAAGGTTTGCCAATGAGCGGGGTTCTTGGCGATCCAAGAAAGGGTGATCATGGAATCGCTCCAGAGATAGATTTGCGGGAATTCGACTTTTAAGACTTCCCGTAATTTCTTAACAAGTTCTGCGGCCATGAGTGCAGCACTCAATTCAAGCCTAGGCAAAGTGATAGTTTTAAGAGGAGCCACCTTCGATTTGGCTCAAACGAGGTTGGAAACTGAAGATCCATTTAATGAACCGCGATAAACCAATTATGCACAGCAACAGTAAGCTTTTTCGGAACTGTCCGAAAAACACATGAAGGAAAAAAGATGCATTAGGATGAGCGTTAATTAAATTCCTGGGAATTTCAATAAGGGAAAGATCAAGCAAATTGCTGCGAAAAGAGAGCCATCTGTTACGAAAAGAAAGGGGAACAGTGTCGTCCCATTCACATTTGAGCGACCATAACTCTTGCATGAGAAGTTTGGCTATAACAATAACTGGGGCAAGGAATTGAAGCAGATCAAAAATGTTTGCAATTTCAGAGAGAATTTGTCTTTTTGTGTTAGGGAGCTCTTCTACAAGCGAAACTTTATAGATGAGAGTGTCAGTGCTATTGCATCAATGAACTCCAAGAGTTTTTATGGATTCGGAGTCTCCACAAATTTCGACGGAGGAGGGGTCTACATCTTCAATAGGAAACTGGGCGAGAAACTCATGGGAGTTGTAATTCCACTTATGAAGTGGGAATCCTCCATTCTTTAGCAATGATTGAAGTTCTAGTGACACGAAAGAAGCTTCCTCAAGAGTGCGGAAGGACTGCAAGTAATCGTCAACATAGAATGATGTAGTTAGTGCTTCGGAAGCTTTAGAATCAAATAAATGACCATCTTGAGAGGCTAACATGTGTAGGGATCGGATAGCAAGGAAAGCGGAAAGTTTTAAGCCATAAGTAACCGTCTTTAAGCGAAATACCTTAATGGGCTTGCTGATTTCGTCGCGCCACAAGATTCTTTGGAGATCTCGTTGTTCAGGCTGAATTAAAACTTGACGGTACATCTGTTTTATCTCCGCTATAACGGCTATGGGAAATAATCGAAAGTTTAAGGGTATAGCAGATAAATCTGACTGAATAGCAGGACCAGAATAAAGAGTATCGTTAAGACTGTTGCCATTAACGTCAGGTGATGAACCATTGAAAACGACTCGGATTTTATCCTTTACAAGAGGGTTTTTCCACACGGGATGATGATTTAAGAAAACCGTTTCAATTGGGGGGTGCAATTCGTCATCAGATTTGCTAACAACTTCCATATGATCTAAGCTTTCATACTCAACCATGAAATCAGTGTACTGCTGTTTAACGAGAGGCTCTTTCTTGAATTTGCTCTCGAGAGTAAAAAGAGCTTTTCGAGCTTTTGGTTGAGAATTAATAAGTTTAGGGGGATTATGTAATCTTGGCATCTGAACAATGAACCGACCATCAGAAGAACGAGTGGTGGTGTTCAGAAAAAGTTGCTCACAGAATTCGTTTTCTGAAGAGGTCATGTTGAGAGAATCAATGCTTTCGAGCCTCCAGAACTGTTCCAAGTCAGTATTAGCGAAATAACATTGCGATGCGGGTTGGGGAGAATAATGAGGAAGTTGACCGGTGACGATCCATCCAAAATGAGTGTCTCTGGCAACCACGTTTGAGGATAACTTGCGAACCTCTTTACGAAGGCAATTCCAGAAAACATTGGCACTAAAGAGTATGTCAATGGGGTTTTGTACATTGAACAGAGGATCGGCTAGCCTTAAATGCGAGGGTATGTTTAAACCTGAAATATCCACAGAGTGACTTGGAGTATCTTCTCCTATGCTATTGAGAATGAGACAATTCAGTTTGAGAAAGTTGTTTCTGTGAAAAATGTCTCTTATGGTTAGCTTTGAAAACTGTAAAGCTTGCGATTTTGAGCTGTTAACGCCCGATACGTTAATAGAAGTGGGGTTTACAGGTAGGCCTAGTTTTCTAATCAAAGAATTAGACACAAAATCATGAGTTGCCGCTAAATCAAGAAGACCGCGTGCACGGACCCAGTTACCAAAGTTATCCTGAACTTCGATTTGAACAGCGGACAATGATACTTGGGCACTACGTATGGACTTGGCATTTTGAATATAAGATGAAGCATTGGAACAGTCGATGACCTTGCTTGATCATGACGATGTAGTAGAGTGTGATGAGCTTTTTCACAATGGAAGCAAAGTCTGGTGGACTTGCAATTTGAAGCAGAATGCGTGGGTGCTAGGCAGTTGAAGCAATGTTTATTCTTGTAAACTAACTTTCTTCTGTCGTCGACTGACAGTTCTTTAATAGATTTACATAGATATAAGGCGTGGGAATCTTTACAAAGTATGCACTTTAATGGTTCATTTAAACTCTTACGGGGTTCGCTTTGAGTGATTAAAACGAGAGAACTAGCAATACGGCGTTCACTAGACCTAGTTGGGTAACTAGTGGCGTTTGACTTGAGTTTAGATAAGCTGGACCCAGGTTTTTGGGTACTAGACGCTAAGCGTTCGCTTTTAGGTTTAAGAGACATTGATTCAAATTTAGAACTAGGGGATGAGGGTTCACTTTGATTAGCTAAAGCAGTTAAGAGTTGGCATCTAGCATTTATGAAAGTGACTATATGCTCGTAAGAGTAATTGTCTTCTCTGGAAAGTTCAATCTCCCAAGCTTTGAGGGTAGCAACATCGATTTTAGAAACCACTAAATGTATTGGGAAAGTGTCCCAGTGATCAGTGGGTTGATTTAATTGGGATAGAGCTTTAACGTGAAGTTGTGTTGTATCAATGAGAGTACGCAAACTAGTGACGTCATTGTGCTGTGACGCAGGTAAGTTAAATAGAGCCTTCATATTGCGTTGAATACGTAACCGTGAATTACCGTATCTTTCTTTCAACAAGTTAAAGGCAATGGGGTAGTTTTCGGCACTTAATGGGAGTGCTTCAACTAACTGCAGAGCTTGACCTCGGAGGATAGATCTCAAATAATGAAACTTGTAGATGACTTGAATGTCTTCATTGTCATGAACAAGAGAACAAAATAGTTCATAGAAAGAATCCCAAGTAGATTCGTCTCCAGAGAAGTGGGGTAAATCAATCTTAGGTAGGATTGGTTTGGGCTTGTGAGTGCCATCGCGAGAAGAGGTTTGTTGTTCGTGAAGGGAACCAAGAATAGAACCGTCTTTTTTCTGTTCTTCTTCGAGTTGGCGTATTATTTTAAAAGCAGAACCTATACCTTCGTAATATTGATTTTCTGCTTCGATTCGATCTTCAGTTTGATTGAGCATACAAGTTTCGATTTCAATTTGGATGTTACAATAATTTTCATATGAACGTTCCAAATCCTTTACACAATATTTTAACAAATCTAATTGAGCTTCTGAGGGATCTAGCTCTTTGATGTATTTTCTAAATCGGGTAATTTTCCCTTTATAGGATGCTCGTTTAGAAGTAAGTTTTTCATCCTTATCCTTTTTTGTAGGAGCCATGACAAAATAGGTAAATTAACGTATAACTTACGAAACTGTGGAACCTTGGAAATGCTGTCAGACTGGCAGCAGCAAATAAGTTGAAAGAAAGGGACACACCAAAGGAGACAGGAGTGGCCTCTTTCCACTTCACAGGCTTTGTACGGTGAAGCTGTAGCTGAAAAATTCAAAGAAGATATTAATGATTTGCAAAATATTGTCAAATAACCCTTGACAAATAGAAAATGTCATAAATGGACTCTCCCGGGTTTCGGCACCAAATTTTGGGTAGATTATTAGCTTGGGAATAACCTAACCCCCAAGGGAAGATGATGAAGAAAAAGAAGTGGGTTTCGGACTGGAGAAAAAGGATGGAGAAATAGGACTAGAGTTCAACAGAAGTTATAATTTTAACTTTAAGTATGCTCAAAGGCAGCTGCCACTGCAAATCCGCTCTCCGATACCTAAAGTGAGTAGGGACCTGGGCGAAACTAACAGGAAACGCAGCTGGAACTCGGGCTGTTCGCAAGAAAGTTGCTGTAGCGTATTCCCTCTCAAGCATAAATATGCCTACTATGGGGAAGGGTGGTGGTCTGGCAAGTCAAAGAGTAACAGATTTATTGTGTATCTGCTCAAAGGAGTTTGTTTCTAAACAAGTAATTTGAAGAGTGCAAATAATTTAAATCAGCTTTGATATTTTAGTTTTTGAAATTGTAGAATTTATTAAGAGCGACCAAATGCTTCCAAGAAGGATAGGTAGGGATAAAGAAATTATAGCCTTGGGAATAATTTTGGTAAGTGTACCAATAGTTGCATTTAGAAATGACTAAGCTTTTACCCAGCGAGGCGCCGACTAAAAGTTTAGACAATGAGAAACACTTATATTTTGAAAAACCAACCATAAGTGTTAGAGAGAATCTCCACAAGCAGGAAGCTGGCGTAGCGTGCTATGCTTGCCTTACTGGCCAGTTAGAATTAGCTATTAAAGCTAAGAGAGACTTTACTAAGTTAGTAACTAAGAGTTCTTGCTCAAATGCAACAAGTGGTGAACACCCTATCAATAGATTTATTTTTATTAAATAGGAAAAGTCAAGGAAGACAGGATCTTGCCTAACCGTTATGTTAGAGAAATGATAAAGCAAAGAACAATTCTTTAATTTATTGAACAATGTAAAAGGAAGTAGTTTTTGTAACAAATATATAATATTTATTTTTATAAACAATTGGGGTCGCAGACCTCCGAAAACATCTAAAGCTTGCGTCGGACAATTGATAATTCTTTTGGTTTTACACCTTTTATATGCTTTAATATCTTCGTAAGATTTTGAAATGGCTAAGATGAATAAATGAACATTTTTAAGATAACTGACGTAATTAAAGTTAAGCAATAAATCAAGTACAAGATGTGTACTTTAAGGATTTCTATATAAGTATCTTAGAAGTATGAACAACTTCGAAAGTAACAACAAAAAAACAGCAAGAAATGAAATAGAAGTTTCTATAACTTCTTGTATTAATGCAGAACTACACTTAATGATTATACATAGGATATTATACAAATAGGGCAGGTCACTTATTGTGAAACCTGAAGATAACAATTGAAAGGAAGTTCCTAGAACTCCTATGTTTAAGTAGGGATCACGGGAAAAATGGGGCAAGTTTCCCTTTCGTGAAACCTAGAGATAACTCACTTATGAGTTGAAAGAATTGGATTTCCTCATTAGAAGGGCGAAACAGTATAATTTAAGGCGTGTACTAGACACGAAGTTTTACAGACATTAATTCGTTATACATGGAGCAAATAAGGGAGGGCACTTATGTAGAGTGACACCTTATGGAAAAAAGACCTAAAGTAACAATTTTATTATATTAGTTTGTTAGTAAATGGTTTGGGAAAGATCAAATGGGATTGTGGAAAAGTGTTCATGGCCGTATTTATTGTACTCGGACGAGCGTGACGCGGATGAATAGTTGAACAGGCACTGTTTTCACTATAGTCCGTTGATATAGTTGAAGAGTTCACTGTAGTAGCACAAAACGTTGATGGCAAAGAAAGTTATTGCAATGGTGAAAAATAACTAGTTACACTAGATTTGCGAGAGTCTATTGCTTGAGAAACTTGTAGGTTATAGTTGAATGCACCAGATAAATCCCAACGGAGGAAGAAAAATTAGATATTGATTAGCAGTTCATAAGGAAGATTCCTTAGTTTGAAAAAGTATTCCCATATGTGAGTGGAAAATACATGACAGTATAACTGGTAGATAGAGTGCAGGTTCTGGAAGGTTCCAGAGCAATGATGACTTGTTTAAATTGGGTAGAGAATCCCTCGGCGGAAAACTAGATTATATAGACAGTGGGTATCTTAGAAATATCCCTCGATGTGAGATAGCATCTCAGAAAATCTTTCATATTGAAAGTTAGACTTGATAGTTTAAGTTTGATCAAGGAGATCTCTAGAAAGCAGTTATTATCACATAGCAACTTTCACTGTCTATAAAATCCAAATAAAAGCATTGAGCCTTTTAAAAGTGATGAGAATGAGGTTAAAACATGAAGTCGGTACTTATCTTTGCTTCATGAAGGCGATGTTGCTGTTAACGGTTGGTTTTAAAACTCGAACATGGTGTCGAATTTAAAAGTTTGCCTCTAGAGTTGAGAAGGCGAGCTTTAGTTAAGCTCCAACTGACTGGTTTGACTTCTGACGTACAAGTGAGATCCGCTCAACGGAGCGCGGAGGGACCAGGGAAGGGTTAAAGATTGGGGGTAGGAGACAAAAGAAATACATATAAGAATAGCCAACTTTACAGTACTAAAAATCTTCTTGATGAAATGGTCTTCAAAGAGTTGATAGCAGGAGTCACTAGCGCAGCCTGGTGGGTGAAAACGTAGACGAAGTTCTCTTGATCACGGAGATGATAGCTGGCGATAGCGACGAGATTTGGTGGCTAGATTGGTAAGGAAGTCCTCTTGTACAGGGAAGAATTGAGGAACTTCAGAGATTCGCTGCTAGATGACGCTAGGTAGGTCAAGGAAGATATATATCTAGAACAGACTTACAGGTAGTATGAGAGACATATACTGTGCCCAACTCTAGGAATGGGTATTCCAAGTTTCAGACACCTAGATATCAAGGAAAAGGCTGTAGCCGCTTTTGAAAGTTGAGATATTTGAATATCGCGCTACATTGCTTCGAGAAGCATTTAGAAAGAATTTACCGATAGTTGGATGTCAAGTGACGTAGCGAGTAATACCAGAGGTGGAGGCTATTTTTTGATTAAATAGTTAACTATGGAGTAGAGACTTGAGACTGGGATCAGATTACTGGCACGGCCAAATGAAAGAGAATGCAATTAGTATCAAGTAAATCGGACCAGGGATTCAAGAGATATGAGGATTTCTAGATATCAGGTGATGACGCGTGACCCTGACAGTTTTGAATAAAAGCCAGCTGGCCGAAGCAACTTCAGCTCATTCTAACACAAGCACTTGGCGAGCAAGTTGCATCTACGCTGAGCCAAGGCACATGGTTGCCGGATCTACGCAGAAGTTCTTTTCAAGTCGTGATAGTCACGAAAAGTGCTGCGCTACGAGTTGGAACTTAGTAAGTTTCTGGTGAGGAGAATCACTGAGGTGATTGATATTTCTACAGACATTGGTGGAAATATTTATATTTCTACAAGGACATATGCTAGAAGTAGTGGAGTAATGACAGTTCCAAGCCACTCTAGAACCCTCCTCTTACCACTACTAAGCCTCAGCCATGTTAAATATCTCTCGAACGCGTGGTCCGATTTTGACAAATGAGGTATTGTTGGACTCGGGCTGACGTCCTCTTTGCTATGGACTACTTGTTATATTTTTGAATTTTTTTTTGAAAATTTTTGTTTTCGAAAGTTGGTGATAGTTTGAAAACCAAACATGGTAGAACGTTGTTCCATGGCTCAAACGAATGGTCTTTATGACCTTTATTTTCTATAATAAAACTTTTTTATTTTTTATGTTTTTTTGAAAAAACTCGAATTTTGAAAATTCTATATTTTGGAAACTAGGAACTCTACAAAAAAAATTGTTTGACGTAAATCAATGGTCCCTACCCCCTCTACTCCCAAAATAAATTTCAAGTCTCTAGAGAAAAAAATTGTGTGTAGTAGTGGGATGGTGGGGGAGCTGCTTCCAAAAGCAAGTGGTGAGCCCCTGCGACCTTGGAATGGAAGGAGCCATGCTAGGAGGGCGTGCTTGGATTCGTTTTTTTCGTCTCGTTGTGCTCTTTACGGGAATGTAGGTGTCGAAAAGGTGAAAATCTGGAAACACGGTCTTTTTGGGGTAAAAACGTGATTTTAGACTTTTTGCTATATCTCGCGAACCAAGTATGCTAGAGACATGAACGAGGGGTCCAAGGACTCGGAGTGACGTCCTCTTTGCTATGGACCACTCGTTATATTTTTTAAAAAAATTTGGAAACGCGATTTTGGGGTAAACACGTGTTTTTTGTGATTTTTGCCGATATCTCACGAACCAATAACGCTAGAGACGTGTAGGAGGTGTCCTAGGACTCGGGGTAACGCCCCCTTTCGAGTGTGGTAGATATTTTTTTCAAAAAATAATTCACAAAGGGCCTAACGCCATACATGTTGAAAAAACGTTTTCTTTTTCTTTACCTGTTTATAATGTCCATGAAGCGTGGTGGTTGAGAGAGACGATACGGCTGGGTGTGTGTGTGTTTCAACGAACCTGTCGCTGACCACGGTGGCTGTGCTCAATAGATCAATCGCTATTTCGGCGGGTCGGTGTATGACAGAGCGAGGGTGCGTTTTCTGATATTTTACCTTTAACGTGTAAACGGTGATGAGAACTAGGTTCTATGTTGGTCGAAGCGAGTAGAGAAAATAAACTTGCCGACGAGCAGGAGGTGAAGGTCATTTGAGATTATTGGAAGGCGTTGATCTGACTTGACAACAGGTGACGCTTGAAGGTGAAATAATCTGACCATCGTGGTTGCAGGGGAGTGTGAAAGGCATGCACACACACATTTGTGAAACCACATGTAGGCTAAACCAGTGACATCCTGTTTTGCTTCGTACGTGACAAAATGCAAGTTGACGTGAAATTTGATCTACCGCAGGTGTTCACTTGGGACGTTATCTATTTACATGCGCGATAACTGTTAACAAGTTACATCCTGTCTTGCTTCGTACGTGACAAAATGCAAGTTGACGTGAAATTTGATCCGGCACAGGTGTTCGCTTGGGTGTTAGCTGTCCACGTGCGCGATAACTGTTAACAAGTTACATCCTGTCTTGCTTCGTACGTGACAAAATGCAAGTTCAGGTGAAATTTGATCCGGCACAGGTGTTCGCTTGGGTGTTATCTGTCCACGTGCACGATAAGAGAATGTTCAAATCGTGGGAATCGCTGAATCAGTAAAAAGTATAATGCAACTTGTGGGAATCATGTCACAACCAATAGATAGGCAAGAGCTGCAAACAGCAGTGGTGGGAGGTGAAGGGAGGGAGAGGGGAGGGGGTGATGTATGAGAGAACACAGGAGGAAAGGGAAAGACAAACATGTATGAACATGCATGAAGCGCGGAGCGCTGTATACATAGAGCTATAGGTGGTGTACAACATGTGTGAATAAATAAAAAGTACACAGGTTCACACAACATGTAGTTTATTGATCCAAGAATTAAACGTAGAGTTAAACCCTAACCATTTGACGTAGAGTTTATTTCCTTTTTGTTTCAACACTTTTTCCACAAGATAATGCTGAGGAAATGCTGTTTTCTGAAGTTCATGGAGATAAAATCTACCTTTTATGGGTTGATGGTTGAGGTCCTCGAGTAAATAGGTGACTGGACTGTCCAAGTAGACTCGACGAATTCGAAATAGTTCAGTCCCCCACTGAGGCGTGTAGCCCTTATTGAAGGCAGACTTAAATTTGCTCACACGAACAAAATCCCCAATGTTCAGTCGGTGACGTTTAGGATCGGCTGCTTTTATGGGGTTAAACAGTTTATCCAATCGCTGAATATTTTTAGTCACGAGGCGTGGCTTGGTCCCAATCGTTCTATGTTTGGTGTCATTGTAACGTGACACTAGCTCAGGTAACATGTCCAACCAGCGATAACTGCCCTGAGCGGTAAACGCTTTCCACATATGGGTTTTCAATGTTCGGTTGAACCGCTCGACCACACTGGCTTTCAGATTGCTGTACGTGGTGTAATGGTGAATATCCTTAGATTTGAGAAAACTGGAGAAATCCTTGTTGAAAAATTCTTTCCCCTGGTCGGTTTGTAGCAACTGAGGTTGACGTTTGGAGTGTTGAATAATATGTTGAAAGGCCTTGGTAACTAGTGGACCAGACTTGCGACGCACAGGTTCAACAAAGGCCATTTTGGAATAGACATCAATGACGGTCAACATATAGCGTACACCGTCGTTAACGCCAGCATAGGGTATCATTTCAACCAAGTCAGCCTGCCAAAGTTCATCCACACCTCGTGAAATCACCTTGAGTCGCGGATAGTGACGCCTAGCTGGGCGATGCAACTCGTGAGCAATACCCATTTTAATGGGTGAGGGCTTAAACAATAATTTTGGCATTTCGAAGTTCTTGTTCAATTTCTTGAATTTCCCAATCGTGACCGGTGTGGCCAGCTTGACGTGAGGCATGCAACAATTGTAGCCGCTGGACGAGCTTATTGGGATTGTGCCAGTAGGTAACATCCACAAGGGGTTTTAATGGTTTAAATGTCACTCCCGAAGCGGACACTTTACGACGAATACTTTGACTAGTGGGAAACATTTTTGCAATGATGGTTTTATATTTTTGAGATATATTGGCATTCACTTGTTGCGTGGGATCATACTGTCTTTTGTGAGCATGGGTATCCAATAAAATGGATTTATATTTTTCAAGATCCTCTGACGTATAATCATGGGAAGAGGGGGTCCGAGAAAAGAGCAGCTTTAACAGTCCTGGCGTTAATTTATAGTTGATGTTTTTAATGACAGCTTTAGTACGAGCAAATTTAATGGATGAATCGCCAATTTTAAAACTATCATCCTCATAGCGAACACCATACGTGGTATCTGTGTTCCCAATAAATAGATCGGTGAAATAGGGTTCCAATGTTGATCCATAATATTTTATTAAAATGGTTTTCAGTTGAGCTTTATGTTGAGGGGTGGCCAAGAGTTGTGAAAACGGAGACGCCCTGGAAGGGCAAGGTGTTTCGACCATGGCCAAGGATTTCTTTTTTCTCAAAAACTCTGCAAGGGGTGCGGCCTTTTTTTGAGGCGTAAACACTTGTTCCTCCTCATCCTCAACTTCACTAACACTAGTCAAATCTTCCTGTTCCTCTTCCTCAGGGTCCTCGTGCAGCGTCTGCGTGGCTTGTGAAACGGTGGGTAGCGTTTCAGATGGCTTGAAAGAGGGTTTCAACATGGCTTTTAGTGGAGGTGCTAAATGTTGCTGAATAAACAAAGCATGATTGGCACGTGATTGTTTCAATTGACGAAACTTTTGGCGAATAGTATTTTTTGCTCTAATAATATGCTTTTTCAATTGACTCTCTGCTAACGCCATGGTGTCTTGGCAAATGACTTGCCGGGGAATGAGACAAGGCCTTAAATAGCAATAAAATGATCAAACCCTAAGCGATACCGTCCTTGGTTGAGTTCACTTTGTTTGTCAATCACTAAACAGGCATGACGTTGACTGTTCCAGCACTTGGCACACAATTCTGTAAACATTTGAAAGGTCATATCCGGATTCACATGTTCATTATAAATGTGACGACTGTTCCTCTCGTCCTGACGAAATAAAACAATGACATTGGCATTGTCACGAATCAACTGTTTGGACATTTTTGAATACGTTTGTCCAAGATAGAAGCAATCGATATGTTTGTGACGACCCATGCTGAAATAGCTTTGAATGATGCCTTGACGTTCAGTGGATACATCATCGAAAATCATGAGTGAATCAGGCTTTACCTCATCCGGTGAAATCACATTTTCTTGCATGGAAAATGTAAAATAACCCATATTCTCTTTTTGTAATCCAGACATGACTTGATCCAGAAACACGTAGAGGGGTTGGTAGAGAGATTTTGCAAAAATATAAATATTTTGAAAACGCAGACCATTGGGCGCTGTAATGAGCGTTAGCAAAAGATTTGTCTTTCCACAGCCGGAAGGCCCCACAATGATGCAGCGAATGGAAGATGGAAACAGTGAACCATGGCGTTGTTCACGTGATGTGGGACAGAGATGGGAAACCATGTCCCCCACGGGGAATGACTCTTGCTGCTTAATAATCTTCATGTCAACTAAGGCTTAGACAGGCTAGCCGGCTGTCTATATACAGAACACCGAGCCTTGTCATAAAAACAGTAGACTGCTACTACAGGTTGACGATGGATGTCTTTGGACGTGCGTTGATGGCCAAAGCTAGGCCTGTCCTCATACATGATCCTAAACAGGAAACAGATCCTGCTAATAAACACTATGTGGATAGGTCAGTAGTGCCACGCACAAAACAGGGAGATTATGACTTTAAGGGAAAGCGGTTAACCCATGTAAAACATCCTCAAGTGTCTACAGACGTTACTACGAAAAAGTATGTGGATAACAAAGTGTATGAGTTTTATGACAAAGTGCCCCAGCTTATGGTGAATGGCTATAGCGCTAATCACCATCGGATTATTCACGTGGAAGACCCACAAGACGAAGACGATGTTTGTACCAAGCGTTACGTGACCCATGAAATGAAAAGGCTTTATAAATTTATCCCATGTGTATTTTTAGTGTATCTGACAAATGATAAACCTTTGAATGAGAGAAACCATTTACCGCTAGTCCATGATCAGCACTCGACCTATGTGCTTGCTTCGGGTTTAAGCCACTATCGATTACACTATAATGGAACCATTCACATCAAATATGCCATACCTGATGAGAACCATTTACAAATAAAGATAAATGGTCATAGGATGTTGATCCATAACCATGAAATGGTCAATGCAGGGGATGAATTATCTTTTCATCTCATGTTGACATGGGATGAAAAGCAAGCGGGAAAAACCATAAACGATTTCCCACTTTATGTGGAATTGGAATATACAGCCATGAAATAACCATCTGACGTTAGTTGTGATTTAAACTTTCTTGTGAAAGGTTGTTGGTCATTATCATCATGGTGAAACAAAGGTATGCAGTGAGAAAGACTAAAAAAAGGACTTTGTCCTTGGCAAAGCCTGGGCTTACAACATTCGAGGACAAGCCCTTGCGAAAGAAAAAAAGAAAAAATAATGTATTGACCATAAGGAAAGCCCTTCGAGCAGCACAGAGACAGGTTATTCCAAAACGTCGGCGACAGGTTTCAAACCAAGGGCGAGTGATTCCCGTCCCAAAACGAGCTGGATTTTTACCTGCATTATTTGCCGGTTTGGCTGCTCTGGGTTCACTTTTGGGCGGTGCCAGTGCAGTGGCGAAAACCATTAAAGCCGCGCAGCAGGGCAAGCAACAACTCAAAGAAAGTCAGCGACACAATGAAACGATGGAAGCGATTGCTATGGGGGCTAGAAATGCCAATTTAAAGCCAGCCTTTTATCAACAAGGATTTGGGATTTCACCATTTCGAAATATTAAAAAAAAAAAATTTAACCTCTGCCATAGCGAGACATGCCCTGACGCATCAACAAGTGGAAAGCTATGCTAAACAACTAAAGCTTTCTCATTTTCGAGGTGTGTTTATGCGAAACCAATTACCCCCACGACCCTGGAAAAAGGAATGTGCTGTTGTCAATTTGGATGATCACCGAGGACCAGGAACGCATTATGTAGCTTATGTCAAAGAGGGATCCATGGTATGGTACTTTGACAGTTTTGGGAATTTGCCCCCGCCCATGGAACTAGTGACCTATTTTGGAAACAGGATCAAGCTATATTATAATGTGAAACGAGAGCAAACGTTTAACAGCCAACAGTGTGGACGTTTGTGTTTAATTTTTTTATATAAGACGCAGCATAAGCAAAAACGCCACCAGTATGTCGGCAGAAAGTAAAACGTTTACAGTGCATGGACGTGGACCTGAAGTCAGCCTAGACTTTTACCCGCCTATCGAATTGAGTGAAAAACCCTATGGTTTAGGACTTGTTTCTCTTGAAACGTACAATCGAATTTACAACATACGTGAAAATGTGAACAACAAGTTTTACTATGATGATTCTGTGCTCACCTTGAACTCTGGTGGATACACGATCGATGATATTTATGAACACATTTATGTGGTGTTGATCAATCAATATGGTTTAAAGTCATTTCTCGACGGAACGCACAAGTTTGAACTTGTAGGAAATACCAACACTCATCGCTGCAGTATTTTCTCCTCATTCAACATTGACTTTAAAACACACCCCGATTCCATTGGCCCATTACTAGGATTTAAACCACGTGTGTTGGAGCCCAACAAAAAACATGAATCAGACCATGAAGTGAAATTCATTGAAGACCATCATGTGTCGGTGACGTGTAATATTATTAGCCAAGTGTACACCAATCAAGAACCATCGCATTCACTTTATGACTTTATTGTGACATCGCCCAATGGCTATATTATTCGTGAAAACCCTCCAGTGGTGCTTTTTCATTCTGTGGCTGTTGATAGTATTAGTAATAAAACATTAAGACTGATCAATAGAGATCAACAACTCATTGATCTAGATTCTACCACACCAGTGACTTACAAGTTAGTGCTAAAGCCACTATGAAGTTTGTGTATAAAACAACAACACCGTCTAGGAATGGTGTTAGTTGTTTGCCACGTGAATACACGTTAACATCTCAGAACAAGCAGATTTTACAGCATTTGGGTTACCACGTCAACCCTCATAATGAATTCTATCCTAGAGATAGCGAACCACATCGAAGAGCAACCAGGAGTGGTAAGAATTGATCTCCATTCCTATCAAGCTCAAACACCTGGACTCAATAACAATGATGAAATTCAATTTGTTATCAACAACCAAGATATTTACACCCTACCGCATGAAAGTGTCATTCAAATTGAAGGTCGGCTCACCAAAGCCGATGGCTCTACACCTACCACATCCAAGTTGGCCAACCATGGTTTAGCCTTTCTGTTTTCTGAAGTGCGGTATGTCATTAACGATATCGTGGTGGATAGCACTCGAAATGTGGGCATTTCCAGTGTCATGAAACTATACCCCTCTTATAGTGAGGAAGAAGGTAAAACACTTTGCATGGCAGGTTGGTGTCCTGACTCGACCAATGACTGGATGGTACACACCGATGGGACCTTTACTGGATATTTACCTCTTAAACTGATTTTAGGCTTTGCTGAAGATCACCAACGCATTGTGGTCAACGCAAGGCAAGTGCTTTATCTGGTGAGAGACAGGAGTGATAATAATGCACTCAAGGGAGCCGACAATGCCCCCATCGATTCAAAAGTTCAACTACAACGCTTGCTATGGAAAGTGCCTCATGTGACCCTTAACGATAGCAAAAAACTGGACATACTCAAGATGGTAAAGAGAGATATGCCTCTACCCATGGAATTTAGAAGCTGGGCACTCCATGAGTATCCGCTATTGCCCACCACCAACACACACAGTTGGTCTGTAAAAACAGCTCGCTATACAGAGAGACCTCTCTACCTGATCGTGGGTTTTCAAACGAATCGCAAGTATCAACAAACCAAAGATGCCTCGCAATTTGATCACCTGCAATTGAGAAATGCACGTCTTTTCCTCAACGGAGCTGTGTTTCCCTATGAAGGACTGGATTTGGATTTTTCAAAAAATAAGTTTGGGCCCCTGTACGACTTGTTTTCTAAATTTCGATGGTCGTATTATCAAAAAGAGAACGGCCCCATGCTACTACCCCAAGCGTTTAAGGCAAGAGCACCACTGATTGTCTTTGACTGTTCTTACCTGGAAGAGTCTGTCAAGCCATCCAATATCGACATTCGACTAGATTTTGAAACGCATGACAATGTACCAGCCAATACGACGGCCTACTGTCTGATTATTCATCACAAACAAGTCAACTATTATCCACTGTCCAACCAAGTGACGAGTGTATAAATAACAGGTCATTCCACGTCAAGCCGCTCAGTCATGTCTTGCTTTAAAGCCTCAAGAGACGTTACATCCATGAATTTAAACTCTGAGGAACAACGTTTTAAGACGTTTGCCACATGGCCAGTGCCTTTCATAAACCCTCAAGCCTTGGCGGCTGCTGGATTCTACTATTTAAAAACAAGAGATGAAGTGAAATGTGCCTTTTGTCCCATCATCATAGACCAATGGCAGGAGGGCGATGAACCCATGCAGGAACATCAGCGCTGGTCACCCACCTGCCCCTACCTGTGCAGAATGAAAGTGGGAAATATACCCTGTCATTCAAGCTATCCCTCGCTTGTGTCTTTGGGTGATGAAAAAAATACAAGTTACGATACGTGTGGACCGTATGGTATCCATGGTGCTTCGGTGAGCAGCTCACCATCAAAAACGCCTAGTTTAGAGACATTGGAACATCATCGGTGTTATGGACGTTACAAACACAAGAGACTATATTGTTGTATCAGTTGCTATCGTCCTTATCCTAAAATGAGAAAAGCCTGTAAGACGTGTTATGATAATAAAATGATGTAATTCTTAAATTCTTATTTTTTTGCATGTCCCCCTGTCCTACCCTAACCTCAATTTTGAAACTAGCATGGCAGGTAAGTCCATGTCATGATCACACCTGATCCTCCGTCAGTCGTCAGTTGAACTTGGTCCAGGCAAGCGTCAACATGTTGCGCACACTCATTGTGGATTGCCAAGGGTTTAAAATTGGTGACAACAAATTTATATTTAAACATGTGGCCATAATCGATTGTACCACGTTTTGGATATCGCAAGCTACGCATTTGCTATTTAAACCACCCCATGCTTTTGATTTGTTGTGTGAAAAAGACCGTAAACAAACCCAGTGGATTGAAAATCATAGGCAACTAGACTGGAATCAGGGAACCATTTCCTATAAATATTTGGACGTGGTCATGAAAGCACACTTGTCCTCGGCCAATGTGGTATTTGTGAAAGGTAATGAAAAACGTCAATGGTTGCAACCATTTTTGGCGTCTTACTGTCAATGTATCGACCTCATGGAGTTGGGCTGCCCCTCCCTGAAAACGCTCATGGATACTTGTTCCTGTGGCAACATTACCCATACAGCCCTATCACATGCGTGGCATCTCTTTCATTGGTTAACCACTCATGCCTGCTGGGAGTTGTTGAACAAAATTATAACTCAAGGTTTACCTGTGAATGACGACAGTGAGATTTCTACAAGCGACGTGTAAACATCTACAGCACGTGATACCATGGAGAAAGGCGATGCTACGGACAAAGCCATCGGCAAGTTCTTTGTGTGCAAAAAGAAACTAGACAGTTTTACCAAAAAGGAACTCTTGGCGCTGCCCAAGTCGTTCATTTATTATGTGGCCGCCAACGCAGTGAAAGAAATCTGGCAACATGTACCAAAATCATGGACTCAAGACCCTGTGTTGAGTGAATTGCAACCCTGTACGGATTACGATCACCATAAGCAAGTGGCCATGGCAAAAATACCGTCTATGCGTCAGTGTGCGACTTGCCAGCTAGTGAAACTGTATCACGGTCATAAGAGTCCATGTAAAGACTTTGTTGAATCATTCCACGGGTGTCATGGCGAGAAAAAGCAACAACAACAACAAACACAAACATCGTCCACAGAGGAGGAGGAAGACCAAACCTTTTTACCATCGATGGAAAAGGATATGCCAGACCTGTACTGGCAATGGCGTCATTGACAAAGTGATTCAATACCTACCTTTCGAAATCCATCTTCCAGGTTATCGTTTTTGCGGCCCTGGAACTCGTCTCGAAAAACGTTTACAACGTGGTGATGTACCCATTAATCTTTTGGATCAAGCATGCAAGGAACATGACCTTTCTTATCGCCATAGTCATCCTGGTTTAAGACATGTGGCAGATAAATTGTTATTGAAGAAAGCTAAACAACGTTTCACATCCAGTGATGCCTCAGTGGGTGAAAGGATGGCAGCCCTAATTGTCATGAGTGCTATGAAAGGAAAGTTGATGATGCATGGACATAAACATTGAGGAGTGAGGAATTGGGATTTGTTTGTATTCTATTTTTCTTTTGTCAATTCACTATGACTATGAAATAAAAACAAAGGTTTACCAGAGCACAATGATTTGTTATTTTTAATTTTAAGAAATCGTGATGTTGATGGCTGATTTTTTCATTTTACACATTTCACACATAATGAATTCCACACACTGTCATTAGCCAATTTGCAATTTACAGTTTTTGAAAACGTTCGTTTCAAGTCTAACGTTTTTGATGAGATGGATTTTTTCCAGTTTGTTGATGACACTTTTTAAACAATGTCCGTTTGAAGTTTTTGAATTTTCAAATTTCACACATGGCCATTTCCAGTTTTTTTTAAATGTCCGTTTTAAGTTTTGCGTTTTTGGTGATATGGAAACATGGATTTTCCATTTTGCTGTTTTCACATTTTTCCATTTGGTGTATGTCGAAAGTTGAGATTTGACAATCATGTTGATGCAAGTGCTTGACCTTGATAATACTGCAATGTGCTAATGCGTGTTTGGAGAAACGTCGAGGTCTACAACTACTGCAGGTAAGACTGTTTTTACAAAAATAATGTCTTTTGACTGCCACATTTCAATGAAAAAACGAAACTATTTAAAACAAAATGAGTATAAAAGTGACCATTTACCCCCCTCCCCACCCACCCACCCACCCTACCTCACCGTGTTTGCTCTGGTCAATCATACACACCAGTTTTCTCTCTCCAGTCATACATTCACACCTGTCTTTGGGAACAAACACAACCACCTTATTTATTCCCAAAAGCACATTCTCGACATGCTCACTCATCCCAAAAAAAACATTTTAGTTTATCATTTACATTACGAAAAATAATTAAATACTAGTTATTAAAGTTACTAAAAATCTTACTTATTTCATATTTACAAAAAACTCAATTTTGTACAGCGTTAAAAGAATCAAACTATTTACCAATCAAAAAATTTAAAAAATAAGGTTGCATAGAACTTTTTAAAGAGCAAAAGGTCCAAGTGGGTTGTCACTATTTACAAAATCTACTATTTACAATGACAGAAACCAATATTTATGAAATTCTAAATCTACAAGTTACAAAAAGCCATGTCCCATAAACGATTAAACAGTGAAATCACACCTCCTCCTCGTTGCGATCATAACCCCAGGGCAGGCTAGTGAGCAGGTCATCAGCCCACACACGCTTGTTATCCATGGAGGCGAGGGTGCGTTTTCTCTGTTCCACAAGATACAAATGATGGTTGCTGGATTGTATCCTGCACTGTGTATGAGACATAGCTTTGCCAGTGCGTAAAACCGCTAGGTAATCGTCTACACGTAGCGATTTTACCACTGCTCTACCTACACCTTTTGCTCTTTTGGCTTCCTTACAGTCGAGTGTGCGGTAAGCATACATTTTTGAGGCCAAACCTATGAATTCCGTCATAATGGAATCACCGCATTCATCTTTTAAAACGCCCATTTCCTTCTTGTTTTTTATGGGCAGCTGAAACACATTGTCAGCGCTATAGCAAGAGGTGTCGAACCAGTCACTATGTTGCCTCATGACGTCATAGGGGTTGCAGTGGCGAATGTGGTAAATGAATGAGTCCGTGTCCATATACAAAAGAGAGACGTCCTCAAAATGGCGTTTGGCAAACTCATAGTGGAATCGATACATAACCGATTTAGAAAAGTCTAAAATGACTTGACCCAAGTAAATGGGCTTATCCATGGTCACGCTGGTCTTACTCATTTCAATAGTAGCCAAATCCTCATCGATAATTTTGATCGATTTGAAATTTGGCTTGGCAATGTACCGCCGGGCACCCCACCGCCCCTCCCAGACATTCACCAATTTAATGTCACGGTATTTACGGACATTCTCCATGGACTTGCCATAGATGCAGTTGTTCATTAATTTAAAAAAATTAATTTCAAACTGCTGTGTTGCCATTTGTCGATGCTCTGTGTTGAGTCGCATGTATGGCTCAAGCCATGCTTTTTGAGCAAAAGAAATACCCCTGTGGATTTTCTTCAACACCAAGCCTTGGGCGAGGCATTGCACCAACATTTGGATATGTAGCACATACCGATTTTTGTTGTAAAGTGTGCCCATGAGTTTTTCAATCTTCACTTTACTGTTAGGGGGAACCATTTGCTCAAGACAGAATGGGAAATCGGCATGTTCATCATACAAGAATGAGGGATATTCAATATCCACTTCTAGCACATATCCACAGCCTGTTTCTTGGCTAGCCTTCATTACATCAAATTCTGACACTTGTTTCTCTGTCAGCCAAGCAAACTTCCCATAGGGCAAAGGCTGACTCATGGCGTAACCATACAAATTATTCACGTCATAGTACATTAAGTACGATTCTGGTTTGTCTAGTGAATAATCAGGCATGTAGACATTGTTCGCTTCGGCATGGCGTTGGTTAAGTGACACAAAGCCGCCACGAATGCCCTTTTCAAAAAATAGAACCATGTCTACGTCAGTGAGTAAATCCAATTCCACTTGAGTGTATTTCAAAGCGGCATCAAACGAGAGTCCAGGACTCGTATAATAGTGAGCCGGGTCAAGACCGTAAATGTGTTGACACAACTCACGGAATTTTTCAAACACATCAGTGAGCAGCAATACATCCAGTTTTAGGTAATGCAAAGCATATTCACTTAGCGTGTTCATGCCAAACACTCGCCAAACTTGACATGCATGTGCATAGTCTTCATCGGAAACGGTACTGCGTGTTAGTTTCGAGTAAAATTTCTCTTGTGGTGGGAGTTTTCTTTGCTTTAACACGTCCCAGCTATTGCAGAAATCATACGGGAATATACCTTTCCGAATGCACAATTGAAATTGCTCATGATCATTAAAATGCATTCTAGAATTTTTTAATGCCTCCTCATTCAAGCCATTCACAAGGCTGTCTAGCGAGGATGCCATAAACTTAAAGGAATCCAAAAATCGAATGCTAAAGTCGCCCAACCACCATGTCAGGGCTGTAAAACGCTCATGGTTTTGGGGAATAATGGTAAACGAGCCCTTGTTGACATGACCCAATTCACGAATCAAAAACTGAATGTCATAATTTGCCAGATTGTGGAAAAAGACACTGATGAAACGAGGAGCCAGAAAGTTCAAATTGCATTTACTATGCGCAGCTCCACGAAACTCCCCTGTAAAGTGTGAGTGGTCTCTGACTTTTTTCTCTCCACTTAAAATAGGCTTTTCGCAAATATGGCATGTCGTGGCATGCTCATACTGCTGCTGCTGTTCTGGAGATAGGTTCATGGGTACTGGGTGGTCCAGTAATTCCTGTACATGGTCGGCCAACTTGACAAGTTCATCCAAGAACCATTTGGCACAATCTGGCCCCTCACGGTATTTGTACACGAATTGTGTGGGGTCATAGGCACACACCACATTAAATCCTATGGCAAAAGGTTCATGTTTTTGAATGGGTGTGGTTGAGCTCATGGAGGGATCTGGTTCACATCCCGCCATGGGTGTAGTGAGAGCTTCAAAATCTGCATATACCACATAGGGAACAGTGTCATGCTTGTGAATGTCCTTATACTTTAACACAGCCTTGTCCCCTTGTGGCAATATCAGTCTCACCGCTTCCTGAGAAACACAATCTACCCTATGACGTTCTAAGAGCATGGGGGTTGTAAAATATTGCAAGCAACGATCACAAATATGTTTTTTACCATCATGTTTGGACATTTGACTGCTTAGCAATCTACTCAAGCTTTTAATGAGGCAATAGTGATTCACCTCTCCTACAGATAAATATAAAAGATGAATGTGGTGTCGTTTCGGTTCTTTTGTAGCATAAAGAGGACCCACAATCTCATTACCATCAAGGCCATAGACCATGAACGAAAAGTCCTGGTTATCTTGTTCAAACCTATGGATCTCGGTTAAGTCCATAGGGAACGATACTCGAGTTAAATTTAAAGTATGTTTCAATTCATTAAACTTGGCCTTGTACTTTCCCGGTCTGTAACAATGCTGTTGTACTGGCTGCAAATACGCAGCCACAGACCACAGAAAGCAATCATTGTCACGATTCTTTATATTGACCACAGCATTTTTCGAAGCTATGGCTGGTGGTGTTTTAATGTAGCTAGACCCAGCATTCAGCGGGTTGAATTGACAAATGTTGATTTGTAAATGATGAATTTTGTCTAAGGCAAGGCCACTCGGTCCTTGTTGCAGTTTATCAAATTTTGATAGCAAGGCATTCACCACGTGGGTTTCATACCACTGTTCCAAATTATGGGCTATGAATAGCTCTTGCATTTTACTGCAAATATAAAATGTCTCTTTATGCTCTACGTCCTTCTTTTTATATATGAAATCGCAAACCAGTTCTGCATTCACCTTTAAAGCCATATGCAACCTTTGCGCTGTACAAATTTCAATTTTAAAAATTTCAAAACAAGATTCTAAAAATTCTTTGGGAATCAAACTTTTTCTAACATTGACCACGCGTCCAGAGCACACACGCGATTTGAAACAACTATTTAGGCGTTCCCAAGTTAGGCTATCGGTAGCAGTGGCAAAAGACATTATTTTGAAAGAACACTCTCACCTGAGTTTTCAGCTGTAGACTGCTTGACAAGGGTTCCACTCTAAAGCCACTTGGTTTTCAACTGTATTTGCAATAGCAGTGAACCTTTTGTTTTCCAAATATCTAAAAAGAAATAAAATAAACCACCATAAGTATATCCATTCCATATAGTTTATGCCTTTCATAAACAAAACAAAATCAAACAGGTTATATATATATATAAAAAACAAATCTCACCTTGACGTGTAATGCTTTGCTATATTCCCGTCTCGTGGGCTAGTGTGGAAATGGTTTCCTCTTCTATCGGTCTGTCTTTCTCTTTCTTTAATATATTTCCCACAGACACACGACAGGTAGGCTATACACGTTATCTGCAAACAAATAAATAAATAAAATCATTAATTACCTAATCAATAAATAATTGCATGTATTTATATAAAAATCAATAAATATATAAATATATACCTACCCCACAACAAAGTTAAGTATTTTCCACCAACACCAAAACTGATAAACAAGATCAGGGGTTTCATGCAACGCAGTGTGTTCAAAGGTAGTCACCTAAGTAAGCGTGGAAATGATAACGACATGTCTTTATATATGCTACGTTGCATGTATAATCTTTTTTTTCCCATGCTTTGAAGATTCTCTTATCGTGCACGTGGACAGCTAACACCCAAGCGAACACCTGTGCCGGATCAAATTTCACGTCAACTTGCATTTTGTCACGTACGAAGCAAGACAGGATGTAACTTGTTAACAGTTATCGCGCATGTAAATAGATAACGTCCCAAGCGAACACCTGCGGTAGATCAAATTTCACGTCAACTTGCATTTTGTCACGTACGAAGCAAAACAGGATGTCACTGGTTTAGCCTACATGTGGTTTCACAAATGTGTGTGTGCATGCCTTTCACACTCCCCTGCAACCACGATGGTCAGATTATTTCACCTTCAAGCGTCACCTGTTGTCAAGTCAGATCAACGCCTTCCAATAATCTCAAATGACCTTCACCTCCTGCTCGTCGGCAAGTTTATTTTCTCTACTCGCTTCGACCAACATAGAACCTAGTTCTCATCACCGTTTACACGTTAAAGGTAAAATATCAGAAAACGCACCCTCGCTCTGTCATACACCGACCCGCCGAAATAGCGATTGATCTATTGAGCACAGCCACCGTGGTCAGCGACAGGTTCGTTGAAACACACACACACCCAGCCGTATCGTCTCTCTCAACCACCACGCTTCATGGACATTATAAACAGGTAAAGAAAAAGAAAACGTTTTTTCAACATGTATGGCGTTAGGCCCTTTGTGAATTATTTTTTGAAAAAAATATCTACCACACTCGAAAGGGGGCGTTACCCCGAGTCCTAGGACACCTCCTACACGTCTCTAGCGTTATTGGTTCGTGAGATATCGGCAAAAATCACAAAAAACACGTGTTTACCCCAAAATCGCGTTTCCAAATTTTTTTAAAAAATATAACGAGTGGTCCATAGCAAAGAGGACGTCACTCCGAGTCCTTGGACCCCTCGTTCATGTCTCTAGCATACTTGGTTCGCGAGATATAGCAAAAAGTCTAAAATCACGTTTTTACCCCAAAAAGACCGTGTTTCCAGATTTTCACCTTTTCGACACCTACATTCCCGTAAAGAGCACAACGAGACGAAAAAAACGAATCCAAGCACGCCCTCCTAGCATGGCTCCTTCCATTCCAAGGTCGCAGGGGCTCACCACTTGCTTTTGGAAGCAGCTCCCCCACCATCCCACTACTACACACAATTTTTTTCTCTAGAGACTTGAAATTTATTTTGGGAGTAGAGGGGGTAGGGACCATTGATTTACGTCAAACAATTTTTTTTGTAGAGTTCCTAGTTTCCAAAATATAGAATTTTCAAAATTCGAGTTTTTTCAAAAAAACATAAAAAATAAAAAAGTTTTATTATAGAAAATAAAGGTCATAAAGACCATTCGTTTGAGCCATGGAACAACGTTCTACCATGTTTGGTTTTCAAACTATCACCAACTTTCGAAAACAAAAATTTTCAAAAAAAAATTCAAAAATATAACAAGTAGTCCATAGCAAAGAGGACGTCAGCCCGAGTCCAACAATACCTCATTTGTCAAAATCGGACCACGCGTTCGAGAGATATTTAACATGGCTGAGGCTTAGTAGTGGTAAGAGGAGGGTTCTAGAGTGGCTTGGAACTGTCATTACTCCACTACTGCTAGACTTTGTCTAGAAAATAGTATTTTGTCACAGTCCAGTAATAACTTAATACTTGGATGTTTAAATCCATTTCAAGTCAGTTTTCATTTTTGTAACTAGTTAACCACTTCGATCTGTCAGTACACTGAAGACTAGTCTATAACGGTGGCGTTCATTAGTCTACGCAAGGGAAACTACAAGTTGCCTAGCGCATGGTAGATGGTGATATAATAAACCATGCCCAGGGAACGATCTTCAGAACAGCCGTTAATTGCTTAGACTGTCAGTGTTTTTCTTGTACTGATAAGATTACAGTGAGTTATGTTACAACTGACACATTTTAGAAGAGATCACTTAGATCTGACCCTATTTAAACAAACTGTTATGGCTTTGATAGAAGCCCATATTAAAATGGAACCACAGTTTATTCAAACGTCGAAAGATACTACCACTATGTCTGACTAGACGAATTGTGGGTATATGATGGCGGCGGATACAAGGATTATACGTGCTTGTCCGATAGGGCATGTCTATGGATAAATCTGGTACAGACCAGGTTTACTACACTTCAAGACCATCAAGAAATGTAAGCCACATTTGAATTATATTATGCCTAGCTAATTGGAACAAACTATTTTTCTGCAGATGACCAACACATTTTTTTTCTTCGTATTTAAAGCTTGCAATGATTTACGCAAGACTTATTAGAGTTATTCTGAGCATTTTCAGCACTCAGAACAGTTTAGGATCGATGACCGAGCATTTCGAGCATTTATTTGAATTTTTCATATTTTAAGGAAACCACGGAAAACCCTCGATGTAAAGGTTGAGTTAAATTATTTTTGTTGAGGAATGGATATTTTTTTTTCCATATTCGAAGGTTCGAACATGTGGATTCTCACATAATGAGATGATAATTAAACATATTTAAAATGATATAACAAATAATAATAATAATAATCCACTAATAATAATAATAATAATTTTCATAATTTTTCTAAATAATTCTTGGATATTATATTTTCTAATAATCATATGTATTAAGAGAGAGCCTATGAAGAAGTTTAATCATTTCTAGTTTGGAACAGGAGATTTTCCGAAGGATAGTGGTTAGCGCAAGCCCGCATTCAACCAACATGTCAGTTCTGGTTGAACAGTTGATATTTGCATTGAGCAAAGTATATTTTTCAGATAACACGGAGAGGCATGAAACGGGAAGCAAATGATATTTGTATCAAATAGGATATTTTTGTATTTATATAAAATCATGACATAAATACACTCGAAAGTGAAATAAAGATTTTCATAAGTATGGTAGATTCACGGGTTGAACTGAATGGTAAAATAAAATAAACTTGTAAGTTTATTAATCTTCCAGTGTTGATAACAAGCAGAGGCTTGATTTATTGTATAAATTTTGGGAAGAAATTTTATATGTGTGGAGTAGTTGAAATGCCATTCCCAGGTGCGCATGTTTAAGTCGCAGGAATGAAGAGGTTTTTTCGAGCATGAATCAAATAGCAGGTTCGATGGCTCAGGTTTATAGAAGGAGTATTGGAACTACACATTGCGTCGTATGAATGACCCGAAGGTTATTTCTTAGAAACCATCAGTTCTTATTTCAACCTTGTTTACGAATTCCATTTAGACTTTGATTTTGCTAGAACCCGGATTTGTCATGATAGTTGTTTATTCTTCTTCAGAGGAAGACCTTTGCCGTTGTTGTTGTTGTAATATTGTGTTCTTACACAAATAATAGAATGGGCCACTGCCAATTAAAAATAATTCTATAACCACGAATAATTTGAAGGATATTTTCAATCCTAGTGCCATGAATTGAATGCATTTATTATGAAGCTACAATTCTTATTTCCGCATTCTGTCGAAGAATTGCAAGTTGTGAAAATTACTAAAAATGGCCATGAATATAAATATTTTTATAATAATGGTTCCAAGTGGGAAATCTAATAGTTGAATGGTTCAACCATTTATTGATCAAGTAGATGATTCAGAAATCATATATTTTGTTAGGAACTTGAAGTTCATAATCGAGTCACTTCTCGAATGTTTAATGTCAGAAAAACAATTAATTGTTGTTGTGCTTCGCACAGTTCTTCGATGCTATCCTCATGGTCAAATACTTTTCAGATGTTATTAATATGTGTTAATAATTTGTGTTGCTTCGATGATGATAATATTTTCGACGATATATTTTTGAAACTGGAAAAACAAGTGAAAGTTTAAAATTCTGTGAACATTTATTCTACGTGTGTTAATATCATGTAAATATTCAAACAGTGATCTACGTTATTTCCAGTATTGACAATTAACTTTGAACTGGAATTAAATATTAATAATTTTGGAACACAGTCCACAGGACTATTAATCGGACTTGTGTTTCCAAAAAGATTGTCAAATGTGTTTGGAAAATTTCTGTATATTGTGTGTAAATAAGAGTGTGGATCGCCACACGTGGAGTGATGCTGCTTTGAGCATCTTTGCAGTCAATTTTAACTTTAAAATAAACTGAGATAATTTTACAGGATGTGTTACTCCCAATTAAATCTCCTTCTATCCTTATTGTTGCATTGAGCCAAAAATCAGCAAAGCATTTTTTTCATTTGATGTCGTTTTTGCGATTTGCTTTAACCCATCTGGCGCTCCGGGATATTTTGACTCTCGTGCTGACTGATTATTGGTAAAATGCATATGTGGTCGTGCGGACTCCGGTCTAAACGGGCACAATACCAACAAAGAGAAATGAGGAGATCACTGTTGGTGTTTGCGAAACAAGGAAGGGATGAACTAGAGCAAGGAGAAGCAAAAGCTTACTCTGTCTTACCGTGTATTCCAAAGAATACACCACCAGTTGCCTACTTATATTCCTCCAACCCATCCAACCACCCAACCACTCACTCTCTCATCCTCCCAGTTTAAGGGTGTACAGTATATGTTTTTTTTCCTTCAAATATACAGTACTTCGTGACACTACAGGTAGATTCAAAGTATGTTGACTACATACTCATTGGCATTTATTGTCACACTAACGGCCAAGGTAGTTAGTAATTGAAGGGCTGTAAAGATACACGGTACTCCGAGTGGTATATTTTCATCTCGTAAGAAACATTTAGTATGTGGCTACTGGACGTAGAAAATCACCTTAATAACGGAACACCACGTATAGCGCCACACATGAATCCTTAGCTACTGTACGGCTCTTCGATATTGGAACACCATGCATAGGGTTCCTCGATAATGGAGCACCATGTATAGCCCACAGAGGGATGCTATATCTAATTTACTATAGGCATGAATGTACAATATACTGTACGGCTCATTAACCCTCTACTGCATGAATTATTTTTCATTTGCGTTTGGTGTACAAAATTTCATGCTTCAATATTCAATTGGCGTTTAGTGTCTTAGATTTACCAACAATTTTTAATTGGCGCTAATACCTTAACACTCGTATGTCATGTGGAATGCCATAATGGAATATATATGATCTTTTGCGATTCCTACGCTAAGCTTTTAACTCTCGAAGACCGACATTACTGCCTACTGGCCATGGGTACGTAATTGCAATGCGCAAGTATACTTGCACGATCGTAGGTTGGTAATGTCTTTGAGGTTGAGCCAAAGGTACTCCAGAAGCCTGTGGTAACAGGATGGGGAACCCCCCGGGAAATAAACGGTGGTTGGTAGGCGTGGATGTTGACGGGGTGGAAGGAGTACCTTTGGTTATCGGGCTGTTTTGTCGTAAAAAAAATAAATAAAAAAAAAACAACAAGGCATCACTGGTATGTGTGTTTGAATGAATGCACAATTGAATGGACGTTGCTGGTTTGCCGTAAAACTTACTCTGCTCCTGCATACATAGGTGAAAAGTGATATGTTGCCTTGTGGCAACACTATGCAGTAAAGGGTTAATAAACGGACACTACGTATAGTCCCACTGAGGAAGACTCTAAGTACTGTACGGCTTCTCGATAATGGAACACCATGTATAGCTCACAGAGTAATACTATATCTACTGTATGACTCCTCAATAATGGAACACCATGTACAGCGCTACGGAGGAATGTTATATCTACTGTATGGCTCCTCAATAATGGAACACTTTGTATAGCCCACACTGGAATGTTGTTTCTACTGAGAGCAATTAACCGCAATGTGGCAAAGGCCTGCGATAATGGAGACTGATGTGCTGTTACGTCATAATTAGAAGGAATAAGCACCTCGGGAAATCTCACCTCCCTACAGCGTGCTATGGCATTGTTAGGCCTATGTGTCGACACAACTAACACTGTGTTCTCAGAATGTGAAAAGAGGGAACCAAACAGAGAAATTAGGAACCATCACATAGTGGGGAGTTGTTTCATTTGCGGGGCTTGGACAGCGTAGTCATTTAGCCTCGTATACTTTGGTCTGTGGAATCTCGTCAGGCGACCTATGTTCGAGTGTGTGTGTGTGATTCTAAGTCGGGTTGTGATTAAGGCGGCCGTGGCCTTAAGTTAGGAAACATCCCGGCAATTACTTGGAGTACGCTCTAACAATTTATGTTTGCACTATAACAAAAAATATATAATTGATTTCCTGAATCATTGAAGTTTGCTAAAACGCAGAACTACAATAACAATCGGCGTTCTGTTGTGGCTGTCACTGTGGGGGCCCGCGTTCAATTCTCGACTTTACCAAGAAATGTAATCTGGTCTTAGGGCTGAAACAAGGTAAGATCAGCCTCGTGAGGTAATACTGAGGAGAGGCGGGTTAGATTCCTACGTCAGACCTCCTCGAAGTGCATTTCCATGGTTTCCCATTTCTTCTCCAGGAAAATTCGGCAACGGCCACTTCTTACCCAACTCCTACCTCAACTACAATCACACACACTAGTACAGGTATCACAGTGACACAGGTTATCAGACAAATTTTACACGCATTCCAGTACACGGGGCTATATTACTACGATGACGCAAAAGTCCCTAAAGATTCAACAACGTCTGTGAGAATGAATACTAGATAGTTCACTTCACTATCAGCAAGAAGTAGAGGAAGTCACCGAGTGTCATTAGGAACAAACGATGAGCCGACGTCGGAACTGTCCTCCACCTTCTCCCAGCAAAACTGCGGATGAAGATCTTATAAATCTTGTCAAAGACTACCCCTAGACGGATGAAATACGAAGTAACCAAACTTCAGGATGCATTTATCAGGAAGACCTTCTACCAGCATATCAAGAAATAGGTTCAGGATCCTCAGTAAAGAAGTGGACGTGGATAACTAGTGGCATAATGTGAAGGAATCCTTTAAAATTACCAGTGAAGAGGTGTTCGGAACAGAGAGACAGAAAAAGTGTGTTTCAAATGGCCCATGGTAACAGGTATTGGAAAGATAAGCACTCAAAGGAAAGATAAATGAAAGTGGAGGGGGAAATAAACAGAACAGGTCAAACAGACATAAAATGAAGCAAGTCGGTAGGTAAAGAGTAGCCCAAGAAGAAACAAAAAGAAGTGGGTTGAAGACTTGGTATCTCATGCTAAACAAGCAACAGCAATAGACAAAAATGCACAGTTGTCTAGGATAAACTAAACAGTTTTCCAACAGACGGTTTATACTGTACTTGCAAACCTTGTCTTGTTCCATGAGAAAACAATTATGACGAATATAGAGAATCAATTTGATACGAAGTACGTCCAGAAAGTAAGTTCCGTTTGGTAATAACATTCAATTGTGTACAGATACAGAACAATTATTTATTGCAAAAAATTCTACTACCCTTAAACTACTCTTACACATAACTGCCGAAATGTTTCAGGCATTTGTCGTAGCGTGGCACGAGTTTTTGTATACCTTCTTCATAGACGTGTGCCGTCTGTGTCTTCAACTAGTTGTACGTTCCGCTGCAGCGCAGTTCCGCATATGCGCGGTAGACGCTCTGTATCAAAGAGAAGAAACGTGCGCCATTTGGAGAGCGCTGTCAGCCACGTACGCATTGTTGTGGATGTTTACTCGTACAATGTCGGTGTTGATTGAAAATCCCGCCACTTGTGAAATCAGATCGTGATTCGTTTTCTGAATGCTAGGAAAGTGAAACCGATTGAAATTTATCGGCAAATTTGCGAAGTGTATGGGCAAAATGCGATGAGTGATTCAATGGTGAGAAGATGGGTCCGACAGTTCAATGAAGGACGAAGTGAAGAGCACGATGAAGAACGAAGTGGGCGTCCATCTTTGGTTACAGAAGAACTGGTTCACGCGATTGATGACAAGATCCGGGAAAACCGCAGGTTTACAATTAGTGCTCTCGCTATGGAATTTCCCCAAATCTCACGATCACTAATTCATGAAATTGTTACCGAAAAACTGAACTTTCGTAAACTTTGCCGACGTTGGGTACCAAAGATTCTTACAGAGCAACACAAAACAAAACGGATGGGTAGTGCACTTCAGTTTTTGACCCGTTACAATGAAGGCGGCGAAGAATTTCTGACACAGATAGTCACAGGAGATGAAACTTGGGTTTCTTACGACACCCCTGAAAGTAAGCGGCAATCAATGGAATGGAGGCACACTTCATCCCCAGCAAAGGATAAGCCGAAACAAATCTTGTCACCTCGGAAAATGATGTGCACAGTGTTCTGGGACTGGAAAGGCATCTTACTCATTGATTTCTTACCGCGTGGTCAAACAATCAACGCAGATGCTTACTGCGAGACACTTAGGAAATTGCGCCACGCAATACAGAATAAGCGCCGAGGGTTGCTGTCAAATGGTGTTGTTTTTCTTCACGACAACGCACGACCACACACTGAAAATGTGACGAAAAACCTTCTACAGGGATTTGGCTGGGACGTGTTTGACTACCCTCCGTACAGCCCTGACCTCGCTCCTAGTGACTTTCATCTGCTCACACATCTCAAGTCTTTCCGTGGCGGTCAACATTTCAACAATAACGACGAGCTGAAAGAAGATGTTTCCAACTGGTTGAAGACACAGGCGGCAAACTTCTATGAAGAAGGTATCCAAAAACTTGTGCCACGCTATGACAAATGCCTGAAAAAGTTCGGCAGTTATGTGGAAAAGTAGTTTAAGAGGTGTAGAATGTTGTACAATAAATAATTTTTCTGTATCTGTACACAATTTAATTTTATTACCAAACGGAACTTACTTTCTGGACGTGCCACGTAGTTGGAGGGAATAATACCAATCTGTTCTAAACCACCCCATTGAGAATGTTGGCAAGGAGGGCCGTAATGTGCCACCAAGACAATATCTGAGAGTGCCTGTTATAGCGTAAATTATTCTTAAGGTTCCAAATGCTTCCTTTTCTCCACTTTCTTGGCTAGAAGATCTTAATAAAAATCATCATAATTGTTATAAAAGGCATACAATTCACGAGTAGAGACAGTAAAGGTGATAAAGGAGATAAAAATTTCAATGCGGGAGTTGAGAATAGCATCCTTAAAGCCGATATCCATCTAACGTTTCTTCCCTCCTATTTTCGAAAAAAAAACCAAGTAGTTCCGTGAAGAACTATACAGCCTATTTTCATATATCCTACTTATGTTAATTGCCACTATTTAACATACACAATTTCAGTTTGATTGCTGTAATAGATTCGTAGATATTGAGAACCGACTAAATATTTCGGATGGTCGCCATGTTGGATTTTATATATGTAGGTCCTAGAGTTATGTACTGTTACATGCAGATTATTGTGAACGTGTAGTATTCAAACTTCAATCGCATAATTAGGACACAAGAAAAAACAAGGAGATTTAAAAATTTTTCACAGCTGCCATCTTGAGGTTATGGAAACAATTGAAATAAATTAGATGCCAGTGGATTAACATTCGGATAAAGATGTACTGTACCAAGTTTCACTGCACGCGGGTGGTTAAATTGCGAGAAACGTCCATGTGAATATTTAAAATTCGCGTCACCGCCATGTTGGATTTGTGATCACCAGGTTATTTAAAGTCCTATAGGTGAACTGAAGTTCATAGCCCCTATGAACATTAGAAAATGCAGTTTGATTGCTAAAATAGATTCGTAGATATTCAGTATCGTCTAAATATTTCGGATGGTCGCCATGTTGGATTGTTAAATGTATAGGCCATAGAGTCATGTACCATTAAAGGAAAATTATTGCGTAGGTTCATTATTCAAACTTTCACTTCGATCGCATGACTACATCACAAGAAATAAAAACTTAATTTTAAAATTCGCACTGCCGCCATCTTGAGGTTATGTAAACAATTGAACTAAATTAGATACCAGTGGGTTACAATGTGTATAAATATTTCCTGTACCAGGTTTCAGTGCGCTTGGAACATTAAATCGCGAGAAAGGTCTATTTAAAATGTTCAAATTCGCTTGGCCGCCATGTTCGTTTTGTAGTTAACCGGTTTTAGAAAATCTTATAGATGGACTTCCAGTAGTGCCCTTTATCTCAGTACAAAATTTTAGGGAGATACCGCTAATAGTTTCAGAGATATAGAATGCCGGTGAAATATTTCGCACATCCGCCATCTTGTGATTATGTAAACAATTGAACGAAGTTAGATGTCGGTGCATTACAATGCATATAAACATATACTGTACCAAGTTTCATTGCGTTTGGTTGGTCAAATCGCGAGAAACGTCTATTTAAAAGTCGCAAATTCGCTTGGCCGCCATGTTCGTTTTGTAGTTACCAGGTTTTCAAAAGTCACATAAGTGAACTTATAGTAGTTCCCTCTATCACCATAGAAAATGTCAGGGTAATATCGGTAATAGTTTCGGAGATATTGAATGCTGGTGAAATATTTCGCACAGGCGCCATGTTGGATTGGTGAGTCGTAACAAAATTTGAAGGGCACGGTCGAGGTCGCCGGGAATAGTGCTATGAACTTTCCGAGTTTCATTGAAATCGCTCCTGCCGTTTAGATTTTATTAGGGGGACACACACACACGAATCACACACACACACACACACGCACACACACACGGACAAAAGGTGATCTCATAAGCCTATTTTTTCAAAATTGAAAATAGGCTAAAAATGCACGTATAACAGATGCCATATAAATGGAAGAAGGGGCTCCAGTTAAACTTCTTAACGAAGGCGTTATTACCAACTGCAATAAATGGAAAAGCATTTGGTTATTCTTAATACTAATCAAAATTTTCTCTAGAGTAAACCTCTACAGAGTGAAAAACTCCATTGACCGGAAGACTCGGAGGGAGTTGACAAGATTTTGAAGAAACCTGTCTTGTAAAGACCAGATAACTATGCTGCACATAATCGTAGAGGCGTCAGTGGAATACATGTCACCTATCATTGATGATTTTAAGCCTCCGTGGCTTAGCACGCCGGCCTCTCACCGCTGGGTCCGTGGTTTTAAAACCCGGTCACACCATGTTAGATCTGTGTTGGACAAAACGGAGGCAGACAGGCTTTCTCCGGGTACTCCGGTTTTCCCTGTCAACATTTCATTCCAGCAACACTCTCCACTATCATTTCATTTCATTTGTCATTCATTTAATCATTGCCCCAGAGGAGTGCGTCAGGCCTCGGCAGCCGGCACAGTTCATATCCTCGCCGCTATATGGGGGCTTCATTCATTCCATTCCTGACCCGGTCGGATACTGGAAGCAGGCTGTGAATTTTCATTTATCTTTGCTGATTTTGGACTTCTAAAAAGCCTTCGATGGCCTAATAGGGAGTGACTGTGGATGGTTAAGAAGAAGAGATTTTTACGGAGATGATAATTCAACTGATTATGGAGATGTACAGAGACCTCAGATGCCACGTTGATTATATGGGACATTCATTGGAACCCACCACAATTCAGTCAAGTGATAAGCAGGGATCTGGATGCGGTCATGGAACGAGCAATGCAGAGCAAGTGGAGAGGATCCTGTTGGGCTCATACGAGAGACTAGAAGATCTAGACTTTGTGGACGATATTCATTGCCATATGATGCACTCATTTAAGAACATAAGGCCTAAACTGGGTAATCTGCCTACAAGAAAAAGCCCATTCGTTTGGTCTAATGGTCAATGTTATGAAGGCAATAGACATGAAAATCAACAACGAGAATGAAAATACTCTGAATCTTTGCGACGAAGATATGGAGATGATCTCATCGTACTGATAACTTGACAGTGTCATCAGTGCATGTACGGGAGCCGCAGCAGACATTAGTAGCAGAATAAAGAGGGCCATTGGTACAACTGAAACGTATTCGGAGGCGTAAACAGTTCAGGAGAAAACCCAAACTAAAAATTTTGCAGAGCAATGTTATCTCTGTATCACTCTATGGGTGTGAAACGTGTAGTTCTACAAAGACTATGACCCACAGACTGCAAACCTTCATAAACAGATGTCTCCAAACAATCATCGGCATGAAGTGCCCCGAAGTGATATCAAATAAGGAGTTGTGGAGGATAATAGAGCAAGATACCATAGCTCTAATCATCAAAGACCAGATCGGTCATACATAAGGAAAGGCGAAAAAGAAGTTACTAGAATAGCCCTTGACTGGAACCCGCAGGGAAACAGGCACTGAGAGAGACTTCGCGAAACCTGGAAACGCACAGTTGAGAGAAGCCACAGCAGAAGAAAAGGCGTGGCCCCAGATAAATGCGCTGGCCAACAACACAGTGTGATGGAAGAAGTTGCTCTATGTTCCTACAAGCAATAACAGGAATTAAGTTAGGTAAATCAAAGATAGAACTGGAATGTGACTATGTTGGCTACACTGATAGGACTGGAATAAGACTATATGGCTAGACTGATAGGACTGGAATGTGATTATGTTGGGTAGCGTGATAGAGCTGGAATGTCACTATGTTGGTTCGACTGATATGTCTAGGATGTGTCATTGCTGGCTAGCCTGTTAGGACTGGAATGTGACTGTGTTAGGTATCCTGATAGGACTGAAATGTGGCTATGTTGGTCAACCAGATAGGGCAGGAATGTGACTACGTTGGTTAGTCTTATTGCACTGAAACGTGACTACGTTGACTAGTCTGATATGACTGAAATATGACTAAGTTGGCTATCCTGATAGGACTGAAATATGACGATGTTGGCTAGCCTAATAGGACTGAAATGTGACTATATTGGCCAGTTTGATAGACGAATGTGATTATGTTGGCTAGCTTGATAGGACAGGAATGTGACTATGTTGGCTAGTCTGACAGGGCTGGAATGACACTATGTTGGTTTGTCTGATAAAGATGGAATGTGACTAAATTGGCTAGCTCGATAGGACTGGAATGTGACTATGTTGGCTAGTCTGACAGGGCTGGAATGACACTATGTTGGTTTGTCTGATAAAGATGGAATGTGTCTAAGTTGTGTACGCAACTTAAGATGAAGTAATAGAAATAAACATATACTTACGTACGCAGCAGACGTCAGTGGAAACGTAGCTGAAGCTCTTCCCCTATCCCCGAAGAAATATAAAATAAAAATAAAATAGAAGAAAGAAAAACGGGGAGATCGCAGTCTTGTTTGGCTTTCGCTGGGCCCAAATTTTAAAAGGCAAACCAGAAAGCAATCCCAAAAGAAAGGGGGAAAGCTAATTAAAATTAAACTACAGTAAAATCCAAAGATGAACAAATTTAAATCAGAGGCCGTGTAGGTCGTATTAACGTCACAAGTACGCTAATAAGACCGACAAACCGAAATATAGCAAAAACCAGACAAAACTCGAAGAAGGTTACTAAAATTAAAATAAGACGTGACGCAAAAGCAGAGATACTTAGGCAAAGATAAAATGTATTTAAATAAGAACCACAATGTACAACGATCCCAGAGATAATAAAAGCAAGAAGAGAAATGACCAACAAATTAAACACAAAATTAATTTACCGCAAGAAAGAAATACAAATTAGGAAGAAAATCGAAAATATACTAAATTAAATTATATTAAAATGAAATAAAATAAGATAAGTTAAGGTAACGTGTTCAAGGCAAGATGAAACGATGACTAAATGTAAGTATGTCGCAATTAAATAAAAAGACAAAACTCAGAAACGACTACACTCTACGAAGTCAAGATACGTTCTAAAAATTTAGACAAAGCGTGTCAAAAGGGATGAACAAAATAGGAAGGGAGTACAATGGTTCAGAACGGGGTGGAGAGGGGTGAGAGGGAGGGGAGGAATGAGGAAGAAAGACGCGGAGGCACATGCAAGATCTAGTGAGTTACGAGAAAACTAGGAATTTAGACAAAAGTAAAAATTACATTAAATTATCGGCAAAGCCAAAAATATACTTTAAAAATTGAAAGTATGCGTAGGAGATAAGGGCACACAAAGACGACGAAAATATGTGATGCGCAAAATATGGGCATTCACAGACACAAGAATATCACAGGTTAGGTCACCAGCAAAAATAGCAAAGGCGAGACCTCCTTTTGTGAACTCTTTAAGATAAAGAACAAAGCATTAAGGGAAGCAAGAAAAAATAATCTCCAATCCCGTTATGTTGTTCTACGATAAGATACACTCTGGATGACAGACCCAAAAATGCCCCCTACAAGGTAGGCAAACCAACCGTCAAGCACACCAGAGTAAAGCGAAGACAAGCCCACATACATGACTTTCAACCCTTAAAGTACAAAAACTACGTTATCAAAATAAATAAAAATAACACTATCATACAAAACAAAAACTTACCAGCAATTACACGCACACAAAGGGCGGAGGGAAAATATCGGGAGGGGACAAGTACACGCGACCAAAAGAAAAATAGCACAGAATAAGAGTTTTAAATTGCCGAAATATGAAACAGAACTACAGTAAAGCAATTACTGATTACGACATACAGACACCTCGCCATGGTTTCACCTTGAACGCGGGCACTTTCCCTAGAATATCGGAATACGTCTAGCCTACTTGGCTGCAAGGAAGAAATGCCTCGAAACAAAGCAAATGACGACGCAACACAAAGGTAACTGCGTGCTAAAATTTGATTGGTCACGACCCCTTCCAAAATATAAATCACTGGCCAATAAGGGGACAAGATGCAGATATGTCCATATATGGTATTAAGACATCAGAGGGCTATTAATAGCTTCACAGCCAAGGTTTCACAAAGGCGTGCATTGATCACGTCAGATAAAAATGGCACAAAGGAGTAACTTATATATCTCATAAAAATGGCTCAAAATTCCCCCACTTCCTTGAAAAAAAAAATGTTTACAAAAATACATACACAAAAAAATTTTTTTTTTGTATATATGGTATAAGATGCACTCTTGTTTCATTCATAAAATGGCTCGCAAGGAGAGAGTCTCATATCACACAAACACACGGAGTAGCTCACATTAGAGTTCCAAACTCTTTGCCTTTCACAGAGGCTTGGTATAGCACAAGTCCATCTCTTTGAAGTATACATCAAACGCACAAGCAGTTAAATGAGTGAGGGGAATTTTGGCTAAGTAAACCTAGAAAAATGAAATTTAGGTGCAAAAACGCAACGAATACAAAATCCGCTGCCCAAAATGCCAGCGAAGCAGCGTCCCATGAGAGAAGGTGGTACCGACCTTATCACACAAAACACTCAATCCACTAAACACGTTGGCAGCAAATTTTGACTAGGGAGAAAAAAAATATTAACATATAAGTTATGAGTTATCTCACAAGGAATAACATTTTTCTGTTTTTGAAATTTCCGAAGAATAACGAGAAGTTGTAATCCAAAGGCCTGAAGATGAACAAGGGGGAACCCAGGACCATTGCAGTTGACGTCAAGGCTGCAGAGATTTTCCTTCCTCCCAATATTCCTAATATAGAAAAAAACAAAACAGTTACATTGTGGTATAAATGGTTAATAAAACTTAATCTGTGGAGCACCCTGTATTTCCAATGGAATGTTCTGTCGTCACAACCATTGATAAAATGATATTACACTACTTGGATGCGGTGTGGTCTAAGGGAGAGAGAAAGAAAACAGCGCGCGATAACACTCGCGGACGGTTAAGAGATACTGAAAACAATCATGGACACACTAAACTAAAATAAACAGGCAGGGATCCTGTAAAAACATACAACACTGGGATCGCCGCGTCAAAACACTGAAAGAAATACATACTCTAGATAAACAAATAATTACACAGACACCACATCATTCATGGTATTTCTTAAGATTTGCTACATGAGAAACAGAAATTAGTTGAGGATCGTCATTAGAAATCATTTCCACAGTCACGTTGTTCAGGAATCTGGTTATGGTCCTTGGTTCGGACCACCGCAAACACAGTTTACTGGAGATGCCGGAAGCTGCGTTACTAATAGGGTGTAGTCGTACCAAAACCCTATTTCCTATCTGAAAATGAACAGGTTTTCTACGCTGGTTATACCGTGCTGAGACCTTCTGTCTAGCCCGCTTAAGGCTAGCGACGGCGGAATCCCATTTCTCTTGAGTAGAGACGGTTCGAGACGGGATAGACAAATACTCGATATTCCAACGGAGCATCAGGGGATCAACAAGTTTACGGCCTATAAACAATTCCGCAGGTGTGGTTTGAATAGACGAATGAAACGAGGTATTAAAACCTAAGGTAAAATAATGCAAGTTAACATCCCAATTGGATTGTTCCACATTATGGAAGGCGGTTAGACAAGCTTTCAGATTACGATGAAATCTCTCTACCTGATTGCCTTGTGGTCTGAATGGCGCCAATAACACGTGATTAATGCCCCAACTGAAGGTCATAGATTTGAAAGTTTTGGACTTGAAGATGGTAGCATTATCGGTAACAAGGAACTTGGGCGGGCCAAATATAGCAAAAATATGCTTACATAATAAATGGACCGTCCCTTTTGCAGAAATGTCCTTAACAGGAAAGAGCCAGACAAACTTAGAAAAACCGTCGATCACTGTCAAAATCGCCTGATGACCAGACCTAGAACGTGTCATAGGACCGAATATGTCAATAAATAACCGTTCTCCAGGACGAGTAACAATATGAGCACTATGCAAACCTATCTGCGTATTTTGCGCTGGTTTAGAGCGTTGACAGGTGTGACATTTTTTTTACAAAATCAAACACGTCTGGTTTGATCGTAGGCCAATAGAATTCAGAGTCAATTTTGCGTAAAGTACGGTACATTCCAACGTGTAAGCCTATAGCCGAAGAATGATAGTATGTTAAGAGCATATTACGAACATTCTCAGGGGCGAAAATTCTGAAGGAGTTTGAACCAGGGAGGAGACGGCCAATTACATCATTACGGACACAAAATTCACTCACAGTGGGGTCCTTGTTGGCAATTTTCTCACGGAGTTCACGACAATAAAGATCATCTGCCTGAAACTTACGTATATCTACGAAGGACCATGGACTAAACTGTAATAAAAACACATTTTCAGGCATTTCCTGAGGTGAAGTTTCGACAGAAGGAGGAACAATCTGACTAGGAGCGGAAATAGTGGAATCCTCGAACATGCGCGAGAGACAATCAGCCACAGAGTTTTCACTACCTTTCACGTGTACAATGTCGAACTTGAACGACGATAGTCTCAAAATCCACCGATTGATACGACCAAGTTTCTTTACATGTGACATGCTCCATTTCAGAGCTTCATTATCGGTGTAGACCGTGAAATGGCGATGTTCTAGGAAACTCCTGAATTTCTCGCAGCCAAAGACAACAGCAAGGGACTCTTTTTCAAAGATGGAATAGCGACGTTCATGTTCATTAAGCATGCGACTAGCAAAAGCTACAGGCGCAAACTTCCCGTCCACGTGTTGACTTAAAACGCTTGACACAGCTAGATCACTAGCGTCGCAATGGAGGAAGAACCTAGACTCGAAATCTGGAGCTTGCAACACAGGGGCAGATATAAGACTCTCTTTTAAAGTGTTAAAAGCTTTATCTTGCTCTGGACCCCATATAAATTTAGCGTTCTTCTTTTTGAGGGCATTCAATGGAGCCGAAATATCTGAGAAATGTCTGATAAACCTGGAATAAAACCCAAACATGCCCATGGCACGGCGTAGAGCTTTCACAGAGGTAGGCACCGGTAGATTCTTAATACATTCAACTCTATCAGGCATGACGCTAATACCGTTAGTCGACAGCACATGTCCTAAAAACTTGATCTGCGTGCGGGCCAAAGAGGTCTTTTCGGGATTGATAGTGAGTCCCGCTTTTCTGAGGCGAGAGAAAACTTCACGGAGATGAGTTACGTGCTCCTCGAAAGATTTGCTATAAACAACAAGGTCATCTAAATAATTGAAGACAAACTTAAATTTCAAGTCACCCAAGAGATCATCTAACACACGACTAAGAATTTGTGCTCCGACAGCGATACCCATAGGCAATCTATTGAATGTGAATAACCCAAAAGGTGTGGAAAAGGCGGTAAAATCACGGCTCTCGGCGTCCAACGGAATTTGATGATATGCGGAATTGAGATCAATAATAGAATAATAGTTAGCTCCATGAAAATGCTGAAAAGCGCTGTCGAGTGTAGGTAACGGAAAATTGTCAAAAACAACCTTCTTATTCAGCTTCCTGTAGTCGACAACTAATCTATATTCGCCGTCTTTCTTGGGAATCAGAAAAGCTGGAGAACCATACGCCGACTTGGAAGGAACGACTACTCCTTTATCTTGTAGCTCTTTGACATATTTTCTCATAGCCAACAGCTTTGGAGGTGAACATGCAAATGGCGGGGATCGAACCGGGACATTATCTGTGAGATCGATATGACATTCGTGACCTACCGCTGAACCTAATTTATCTGTGAGGACATCCGAGAATTCGTTCACCAAATCACTCAGCACATCACGCTCTTCCGAAAATAACGACAGAGGCAGCTGGACAGAATGCACTGTGGACACTTCACTAACACGAGAGGTGCATTCTTCGAACGGGAATTGTTTGTTGGAATGAAACAGAAAGCTAAATGAATTACTCGCAAAATCTAATTGTAAACCTGTTTTGCGCATGAAATCTGTCCCTAAAAGGACTTGGGTGGATAAATTATCAACTACGTGGAACTGGTGATCCCATGAAAAACCATGGATCTTGAGATGACATAAAACAGTACCGGTAACGTTGAAAGTAGATGAACCAGCTGACACGAACTTTCGCTCACGTCCATCCTCGTGAGGACAGATGCGCAGCGCTGGAATTTGTTCCGCCACAGAGCGAAGGATAAAGCTCTCCGTGGCTCCAGAATCCAAAATGGCTTGAGTTGTGACATGATGAAAAGATAATGTGACCCAAGGTTGCGATACAGAAGCAAAACAAAGATAAGGATCGCGATACCTGCTTTTAGGGCTGCCCGACGGGTCGAACTCAGGACAGCACTTCAACAGTTTTCCTGGTTGAAATTACAATTTGGACAGGTCAATTTAGTCACATCTGACATCCCACAACCGTAGCAGAACTTACGGGATCTAGCGGCACATTCACGGAAGTTATGACCGTAATTGTTGCAATTCCAACATAAGATATTTGCGGAGACACGTTTGGTATCTGGAGGATTATTGTGGACACGGGAGGTAGAATGAGTTTGGCTGGCAGCGTGACTATCACTTTGGACGTGATTTATGGGAGGACGAGAGGGGAGATTAAAAGAGACAGTCTTGTTTGAGATAACGGGATGGGCCACAGAAGTAAATGCATGCTGTGTGCTAGTCGCACAAGCTAGTTCAGGAAACATGACTTCGTGGGAAATAGGGGGTGGAACATAACTCAAACTCGACCGAGAATTGTTCTCATATTCGCGTCCATGTAGAATTATGTCCTCAATACAGCGTACCGAAATGCGACGTATGAAGTACTTATATATAGGATTTAAATTCCTATAAATAATTTCGAAAAGTTCCTGTGGGTGGAATGGCTGAGGCAAATTGGCTGTGAGGAGGCGTACAGCCGTGACATAATCGTCAATGTTCTCGGAGGGGCCCTGAGTTCGAGCGTAGATTTCCTGTTACAAAGCATACGCGAAATCTTGGGGAGTGAAACGGGCTTTTATGTTGCACACAAATTCGTTCCATGAAGTGTAATGGAATGGTGACACCCTGTACCACTGCAACGCTTTACCAGAAAGTAAAATTGGTAGGCAACGAACTATCTTATCGGGACTTATGTCATGGCACTGACACAGTTCCTCAATCCTCTGAATGAACCAAAAAACTGAAGATGTGTTATTTTCCCCGGAAAAAGTAAGATTCCACCTGCTCACAATGGATGCAACGTTGTCAGAATGACCACCACTGGTAGGATTAGAAACGTAGCCACTAGACAACGGGTCAAACATAAGTAAGTCCTTCGGTACACTAAAAAATTGGGGTTCTGGAATAGCCTTACTTGAAGAAATAGGTGCAGTCAACGACTCAAAATTATAGGACGGTAAACGAACTTCCTGCTTAATAGATTTATCCATGACGAAAAATATTAAAAACACAGCACGGTACACACCAACGAGATAAGAAAAAGGACTACAAAGACTACTAATTTCAAACTACTTCAAAAATATAAAAGGTATCTAAACAGTATTACGAGAAGAAATAAATAAGTGCACATCACATTACCGTAAGATGTTGCTTTCCCACGTGGTAATTTACTCACGGGCACCAAGTCGTCATCCTCACACGAAACATACTGTTTGCGGCTGTGTGTTTTTCAAATGTTGATAGACCATACCAGACCTTTCCCTTCTTTCATGAAATTCTCAGCACCTTAAAACTCAGAAAGACAACATTATACTATAGGTACGAAAAGGATGGAAACGTTTCACAATGCAATTCAGCTCGAAGTCTCAGGAACGATCAGCTGGAAAAAAATTGTTAAATTAGACAGGTGATTTTGTCTCAAAACCACGCTCTGAAATCCATTTGTACGCAACTTAAGATGAAGTAATAGAAATAAACATATACTTACGTACGCAGCAGACGTCAGTGGAAACGTAGCTGAAGCTCTTCCCCTATCCCCGAAGAAATATAAAATAAAAATAAAATAGAAGAAAGAAAAACGGGGAGATCGCAGTCTTGTTTGGCTTTCGCTGGGCCCAAATTTTAAAAGGCAAACCAGAAAGCAATCCCAAAAGAAAGGGGGAAAGCTAATTAAAATTAAACTACAGTAAAATCCAAAGATGAACAAATTTAAATCAGAGGCCGTGTAGGTCGTATTAACGTCACAAGTACGCTAATAAGACCGACAAACCGAAATATAGCAAAAACCAGACAAAACTCGAAGAAGGTTACTAAAATTAAAATAAGACGTGACGCAAAAGCAGAGATACTTAGGCAAAGATAAAATGTATTTAAATAAGAACCACAATGTACAACGATCCCAGAGATAATAAAAGCAAGAAGAGAAATGACCAACAAATTAAACACAAAATTAATTTACCGCAAGAAAGAAATACAAATTAGGAAGAAAATCGAAAATATACTAAATTAAATTATATTAAAATGAAATAAAATAAGATAAGTTAAGGTAACGTGTTCAAGGCAAGATGAAACGATGACTAAATGTAAGTATGTCGCAATTAAATAAAAAGACAAAACTCAGAAACGACTACACTCTACGAAGTCAAGATACGTTCTAAAAATTTAGACAAAGCGTGTCAAAAGGGATGAACAAAATAGGAAGGGAGTACAATGGTTCAGAACGGGGTGGAGAGGGGTGAGAGGGAGGGGAGGAATGAGGAAGAAAGACGCGGAGGCACATGCAAGATCTAGTGAGTTACGAGAAAACTAGGAATTTAGACAAAAGTAAAAATTACATTAAATTATCGGCAAAGCCAAAAATATACTTTAAAAATTGAAAGTATGCGTAGGAGATAAGGGCACACAAAGACGACGAAAATATGTGATGCGCAAAATATGGGCATTCACAGACACAAGAATATCACAGGTTAGGTCACCAGCAAAAATAGCAAAGGCGAGACCTCCTTTTGTGAACTCTTTAAGATAAAGAACAAAGCATTAAGGGAAGCAAGAAAAAATAATCTCCAATCCCGTTATGTTGTTCTACGATAAGATACACTCTGGATGACAGACCCAAAAATGCCCCCTACAAGGTAGGCAAACCAACCGTCAAGCACACCAGAGTAAAGCGAAGACAAGCCCACATACATGACTTTCAACCCTTAAAGTACAAAAACTACGTTATCAAAATAAATAAAAATAACACTATCATACAAAACAAAAACTTACCAGCAATTACACGCACACAAAGGGCGGAGGGAAAATATCGGGAGGGGACAAGTACACGCGACCAAAAGAAAAATAGCACAGAATAAGAGTTTTAAATTGCCGAAATATGAAACAGAACTACAGTAAAGCAATTACTGATTACGACATACAGACACCTCGCCATGGTTTCACCTTGAACGCGGGCACTTTCCCTAGAATATCGGAATACGTCTAGCCTACTTGGCTGCAAGGAAGAAATGCCTCGAAACAAAGCAAATGACGACGCAACACAAAGGTAACTGCGTGCTAAAATTTGATTGGTCACGACCCCTTCCAAAATATAAATCACTGGCCAATAAGGGGACAAGATGCAGATATGTCCATATATGGTATTAAGACATCAGAGGGCTATTAATAGCTTCACAGCCAAGGTTTCACAAAGGCGTGCATTGATCACGTCAGATAAAAATGGCACAAAGGAGTAACTTATATATCTCATAAAAATGGCTCAGTTGGTAAGTCGAATAAGGATGGAATGGGATTATGTTGGCTAGCCCAAGAAGAGTGGAATGTGACTATGTTGACTATTCAGATAAGATTGGAGTGTGACTGTGTTATCCATTATGTTCCAGGTATCGAGCAGGCTCATGAGGCCGGACTGTTGGCTAGCCTGATAGGTGTGGAGGGCGGACATGCTCTAGGCTCCAGCCTGGGAGTACTACGAATGCTTTACCAGCTCGGAGCACGCTACCTTACGCTGACACACACCTGCAACACGCCTTGGTGAGCAAACACGTCAATTGTTGAAGCTATAGCTTAACTAGTGTAACAAAAAACTAGAATTTGAAGATTTTGTGACTTAAAAATGTTAACGCTTCAGATGCGGTATTCTCTAGTCTTAACGACAATTCCTGGAATTTTTTCGTTTTAACCTCGTTCATAGGAGAAGATGTGCGGGAGTTCCCAATTCTACAGAGTGTCCCACCTAACTCTGCGACCTCAAATATTATCGAAATGAAACAAGATGTGAAAAATCTACTTGCGCAGGACTGTAGCCATGTCAGGGGGTCACACAATGGGAGGATATGCACAATCTAGGAAATTATAACAATATCATTTTCAACGCAAAGTTACCTTTTTAAAATGGAACATACATGTTTATTCAAGCAAAAACAAAAGTAAACATTTATTGATGACAGAATTGGTTTCATTTCTCAAAACCTCGTACCTTCTGGAATAACTAAAGTTGTAGAGTATGGTAAAGGAGACACTGTTCGTGACGTTTACCAACAGTGGAGTGCCCGCCGTTGGCCTACACACAGCTGGATTGTTTGCTTCGCTGTACAAAAAAAACATTCAGGAAACAAGACAGTAACATTACAGCTGCACTCCTCAGTGAACTCGTGGCCCCTGGTCTGGTCATCTGTACAGTATTTCTGTCAATGTGAAACAGGTCTCTTGGGGGATGTTTAACAAAGTCTGCATCACAAATAATGACTCAGTATGGGTGTTCTACCATCTCTCGAGATGGTGAAGTTTGGGCAGAATGTAGTTGATATGACAGAATGTTACTCTTATATCCTTTTTACATATACGTCACTGGCATCTTTATTGGTGTACCTACGAATCTTATGTTTATGTTCGCAGATACTTTGATATGTGGAACCCTATTTTGTTTCTACCTCATTGTTCTCTTGTTTTGTCTAGTACATACCAGTATGCCGGCCTTCAGTAATGAAGAAAAGCTAGAGATTATTTTAATTTGCGGCGAATGTCACAGAAATGCAACAACAGCTGTGACATTGTATGCTGAACGCTACCCAGATCGACGGTGTCCGTCGCCTCGTACAATTGCCAATATGTGCAGAGGTCTCTCAGAAACGGGAAGCTGGGCTCCCAGAAAACGTCAACGTACAAACAGAGCAACTAACTACGGTAACGAAATCTCTGTTCTGGCTGCTGTAGCTCACAATCCGCACGTGAGAGTACGACAAATTGCACGCGGTTCTGGAATAAGCCGCTCTAGTGTCAGCAGAATTTTGCACAGCCATAAATTTCATCCGTATCGTATGTCACTGCACCAGGAACTGTACGGGAATGACTTTGAAGCCCGCATTGCATTCTATCGTTTTACATTGCAGCAGTTGCATGATAATAACGCATTCCTAAGGGATGTTATATTTACGGATGAAGCTTCGTTCATGGATCATGGCAATGGTTTTTTGGGGAACATGCACTACTGGTCCGTGGGAAACCCCACTGGCTTCGCGAGTTTGCTAACCAACGACAGTGGAGTATCAATATTTGGTGCGGTATCATTCGCAACCGTATTGTAGGTCCCTAATTTTTTAAATCAGGGAACACTAAACGGACAGCGATATGCATAATTTCTTCAAGACACGTTACCCCTTTTCGTGGAGGACGTGGGATTTGAAACTCGTGTATCAATGTGGTTCAAGCATGATGGGTGCCCCGCATATTCCGCACGTGTTGCCAGAGATGTAATGGATGCGAAGTTTCCAAATCGGTGGATAGGACGTGGTGGTCCTGTGACATGGCCAGCACGGTCCTTCGACTTGACGTCATTAGACTACTTTCTTTGGAGCGCATTGGAAGATAGTCTATCGGGAAGTCCCAACTACAATAGTGAATATGCAGCAGCGTATTACTTCGGCGTGTGCGGAAATATCTGTGGAAACACTGGGATCAGTACAACGCTCTCTTGTTCACCGTCTACAGAAGTGCATTGATGCATACGGTGGTCAGATTGAACATCTGCTGAAGTGACACAGTTTCATCAGTTAAAATGTTACTGCATGCTTGTGAATGCCCTTTCCGTGGTGGATGTAATTTAAAAACATAACGTTTCTTTAAGCTATAGGCCCCAAGTTTGTTTAGGAAGTCGGTAATTGTACATTTTGTACTATGTGTACAGTTCTACACTTGTGTTAAACTTGACAAACAGTGTCTCCATTGCCATCCTCTACAACGTTAGTTATTTCAGAGGGTACGAGGTTTGGATAAGTGACACCAATTCTGTTATCAATAATTGTATGTTTACTTTTGATTTCGCTAGAAGAAACATGTGTGTTCCATTTAAAAATGGTAACTTTGCGTTGAAAGTGATATTGTTATAATTTCCTGGATTGTGCATATCCTCCCATTGCGTGACCACCTGATGTGGCTACATTCCTGCGCAATTAGATTTTTCATATCTTGTTTCATTTCGCTAATATTTGAGGTCGCAGAGTTAGGGGGGACACCCTGTATATCATTCTGGAATTTTAATCAACATTGTTTTTTTTTTCTTCAGGATAAAATTGAGTACCGTAATACATTAATGACTTAATCTTACCCTTTAAAAGATTTATATCTCTCTACCACCAACGCACTACACTAAATATAGCTGGATAATATTTGTATACCAAGTAGATAAGTTGCCCCTAATAATACTGATTTACGCAACCCAACTAGCGTTGTTATCAGGAAGGTCGATATTTCTCTGCTTGCATCCCGTATGGTACTATTGCACTGCAAGCATATCCTGCAAACGATACTGAACACTATTAGTAACTATGGACTATTACGTGGGAGACAATAGAGTTTTGAAAGGACAAGTAGATTATATGAAATCCATCTAGTTGGTTCTTCATGTAGCCACTTTTCTTTTGTTATTCATTCCTTCTTTTAGCATATAAGGTGCTTGTAAGTCACAAGTTCCCAATCCTATCGCCAATTCATAAATACACGCTCTAATACAGCCATTACAATAACACCGGTTATCTCACAAATTAAACCTACACCCAAAATTTACGGGGATATATGACCACGATGTCACAGTCACTAAAATAAGCAACAACTACAAGTTAGTGATTGTAGTTTCTATTTTATTTTTCACTCTCAGAGAGATCTGTCGGGCAAATGACCTAGATGTTTAGCCTATTTGAACAACAATCCCCACAATTAACACCTCCCTTTAACTCCCCTGATGAGGTCGATGTGAGAAATGTATCCACTCGTAGAAGCCTTAAAAGAACCCTCTCACGCTCCGTATCAGCAGTTACAGTATCTTGGCTCCATGGTCTAGTGCTGCGCCTTAGTAAACGAAGCTACCGCAGTCGGTGGTGCTTTGTTACGAAATATAATGCTATTATTGGCTGATTTTACTCAATATGTCACACGCTATTGGTCCAATGGGGGCATGGGTGGAATGAATGAATGATCGTGTGGCCTCCGGAGAGGCCAAGTGTAGGTCTTTCTAGTTGACGCCCGTTGGCGACCTGCGCGTCGTAATGAGGATCAAGTGATGATGAAGACGTCACATACACCCAGTCCCCGTGCCACGGGAATTAACCCCAGGAGATTAAAATCCCTGAGGGCTCGGCTGGGAATCGAACCCGGGGCACTTCGGGGCAAAGCCTAGCGCGCTAACCTTTCAGCCTCGGAGCCGGACATGGGTGGAATAATCATTGAAATATCCTCCTTTTACGATATACTGTTTCAGGTCTGAGATATCGTGGGTATCGGCTACATTTACTACGATGAATTTAGAATTTGGGTGATAACCTGTGTTATTGTAGGGTATTGTGTATATTTGTAATTGAGCCTGGATTGGGAAGGAAGTAGCCGTGGTCATGAATTAACTTCGGCATTTTCTGGTGTAGAATGGGAAATCACTTCCAGTTTTCTCTTACGATTGTGAGTGTAGCCCATTCTAGTTCCCACACTGAAACTCAATTTCTTGTTAGATGGTAATGTTTGTCTTATTTCATTTAGTTGAGACATTGTGGTCATTTGACCCCGTTTACTTGGGTGTGTGTAAAATTTGTTTCATAACCTGAGTTATTGTTTGCCTGTACTAGTGTGAGTATTTTGTAATGCAGGTGAGAATAGGGAAGGAAACAGCCGTGGCCTTAATTTAGGAACGATTCCGTCATTTGCCTTCAGTAGAAGTGGGAAACCACGAAAACCCACATTAATGATGGTTCTTTTGCATCACGAGTCTGAGTGTAGCTCGTTCTAACTATCAAACTAGAACTGAATTTCTTAAATATTCAGTAAGTTGAAACCTTGAGTCAATTATACTGAAATATTATTATCTATATGAGTACCAATTTTGGAATAGCTCCCATGCATACTTTTCATGATATCCTACATGGAGCTCAAATTTCAATTGTGGTTTCTCAGCAGTTGGTAGCACTGACATCATTTTCAAATATGGCCTTGAGATATTCAGGTATAGATCTTTACTCGTACCAAATTTGGTTTCGATTGCTGCAGCCGTTCAGGAGTTGATAGGGGGGGAGGGGGACATAGACAGACAGACACTTGCTGAATATTTAAACTTCGTCAATAAGGAAAAGGGCTGCCATGATTATATTCTTGGGTTTTCATACTGAATGTGTTGTTAGAGCCGGTAACTGAACCCTGGACCTTTGGAACAGGAAAAACTATACTCACGGACGGTGGCTGTCAAGTTAACTCTTGGTCTATCTACTCGAAAGAGCAGGTGTCAAGGAGCAGCACAGCCCAGCGCAGGTGTGATCGACCGTAAGGCCCTCTGGGAGGATATTACTGCAGCTTGCCGGCAGTGCAATAAGATCCAGACGGCCGTGATCGCTCTGCGGCTCTACCGATTGACAGCAGGGATTTAGTGGGATTTGGACTTCACAAATCACCCGCTAGAACGTTTATCTCAAGCGTACAATTAACTTGTGTTATCATGGTAACGATCACCTCCAACTTCCTAAATTGTTAGAAGGCACATGCTTTAGATATAATCAATATATCAGAAATGAATATATCAGAAACTATTGTAGCCATCAAGCCGAAATTTTGTATGATCACGAATAACTATATAGAAAATTCCAATAAATGACTTGCAAAAACACGATAAAGATTAAACAAAATGGAGACCACGTGAATTTCAAATATTGAAATTGATCTAATGTAATCTAATAATTTGAGCACAATGAATCTTGGTACAGCAATTCGATGCTTAGAGCTAAATAAATTGTTTTTTAACGTTGTTCTATTGTCTTAAAATTTTTAATATGGTAACTTCGCAAAATGTAAAAAGATTAATTGAAATTTTCGTTATCTTCTCAAACGATTGAAGTGAAATTTCGTATCATATAGCACTACTCTAATGTTTATCTACTGGTAAATACATCTATGGATTACATTATAATTTATACATGATACGAATATCAATTCTACAAACATGAATTTCTCTAATTCATCTATTAATGATCCTATCACTGTGAAGTATGGTATACTGGACCCGCACGTCTATTGAAACATCCATGTAGATACAGTATATTTGTTGCTTCCGTTCAGAAAATTATATAAGGCGCTCGTGTCAATTTCTAAGACATTAATCCATCTAACTTAATCCCAATAACTACTCACGACCCACACTATGACGCAATATCTGAAGGAATAGAGGACAACTCTCGAAGTAACTCTGGGAGCTCTATGTCATTGACCATCAGTGCCTTTTCTTTTCCATTCGCATGAATTGTAGAAGCCTTAATTTATATGGAGTATGGTGGCGCAGTGGTAAAGCTGTTGGCCTCTCATCATGGTGGACCGGGTTCTATTCCCAGTCAATGCATCTGAGATTTTCAAAGTGAAATGCCATGTTCTGTGTTTCGGATTCCATGTGGAAAGGAGGTCCCGTGGCTCATGATCGCGAGATCAACAGTCACGTAAAACTACAAGCGTCCTTCCTTCCTTCCTTCCTTAATTTTTAACGTGCTAGAGTCATGATAGGCTTAAAATATCTATAGGTTTCGTGTCTCCATTATAGTAAACGCAAATTCATTAACGAATTTTCACTGCCAGGTACAGGGCATCAATCAAATTTTCCTAAAATAACTAGGCAAATAATTCATGTTACTTCTTTCTAGTACAAAAAGTGATATTATTTGATATATAATTACAACTCGGCGAGAAGAAATTTCTTGTTTTTCCGCCATGATTGTTTACATAACAGATGACAGACGTCTACCAAATGGTGTGTTAGTTACTTTCGGAATAAGTATTCAAACTCAAATGCCCAACAGATGACAGAACATGCCAGAGATCGACTCGGCACTCGAGAGTGAACGGTAAATAAGAAATAATAATAATAATAAGAATACTAGCCGCAGCGCAAAATTCTTAGAATAATATTCAGAATTTCGGTCAAGAGGCGAACTACAGACATCTTACCTTCTCACAGATGGTTTCAAATTTAAACATATGTTTGGCACATATTTTGAAATGACAGGAATAGACTAACAGAAAGATTATTCAATATAAATAATACAAAAATTCGAGGATAAATTGGCTGGAGGAAACAGGAGGGACCTGAATGAGATGAACATCGGAGAGAACATAATTAAAAATCGAAAAATCTTCAGAAGCTCTGTAAATGAGCACACAATTAGGGTGAAATATAGCATCAGTACTTGCAAAACATGGACAGAAGAACGCACAAAGGAACGCAGTGAGTTCATGAGGAGATTTTGGGAGAAGAGGAAGTACATTTATCAAAGCCAACTAACAAGTTTCAACGCGCTCAATGAATAGGCATAACGAAGAAAGAAAGGAAGAAAGAAGAACAATAATGATAATAAAGCGAAGCAAGATAGGAAAATATTTGGGGGAAATCTTTGGTCCAGTCTGCGTAGAGGGAATCTCGATGAAACGGAAGTCTCTGGAGCAATATCATTACTCTGAAAGGATCACCGACACATTCAGGAAAGGCGATTAAAGTTCTATGGCCACATTCTTCGCATGACCGATGACAGACTGACGAAGAGGATTCTCTACCTTGATCTCTCAATGAAAGTCAAGACCAACTGGCTTAAGGAAATAGAGGAAGATCTTCAGGAATTTGGCATCGTGGAGAAAATCATACAAGACAGATCCAAATTCAGACCATTTGTAAACAACTATCGTTTCGTGGAGAAAATCAGTTTCAGTACCAGGAAACCATGGACTGAAGAACGGAAGAAACTCTTCAGTGCTCAGATGAAGAGATTTGATAAATGAGTTCTCTCGCGCTCCTTAGATGGGCATAACGATGTGAAAAGAAACAAGAAGTTCCGTGACGAACCAAAGAGCCTACATTTCTTAAAATTAAGATTCATGCCAATGATTAATCTACAGTATATGAACCTATATAAAATAATGACGAAATTAAGTTGGTTATATTAAAATGTCTAATTAGTTCCAAATATACCTGGTATAATGTAGCCTAATAGAGCACTACGGTTGGCAGCCCTGGTGACTGAATATATTCTTAGTTATATCCCTTAAGGTACAGAATACAAAATTTGGTTGAAGTCCAATGGACGTTACATGCAGTTAGACATTGAATCTATAAGCACGAGTGAAAGCATGGCGGCAACAATGTCATGCGAGTGCTTGTCAGAAATAATCTGAAATATTATGATATCTTGTTGTGCCAATTTTGGACGAAATCTATTTGTTAGTATAGAAGTTACATGTATTTTAAAATCGGACCTATCAGCAGGCATGGAATTATGTTGGCAGCACTTACTTATATTAAATACTCCAAATTGATCTAGAATAACAGGTGCTATACGTGTGCAAAGTATCGAGCTGTTGGTTTGCATACGTTCTGATATATTGATATTAGAGTAAAAAATATAAACAGCATTTATTAACAATTGGCAGCCCTCATTGCTGTTAAGAATACTTATAGTCATATCTGTTATGTTACAAATAGCACATACGAAATTTGGTTGAAATCCAACTGATAGTATAGAAGTTAGATGTATTTAAAAATGTTTCCTATCAGCAGGCTTAGAATCATGTTGGTAGAACTGACGTATATAAGTTACTCTAAATTAATCTAAAATGTCAGGTACTATACGTGTCCATAGTTTAAAGCTGTCGGCTTGCATACTTTCTGATATATTGGTAGGCCTATTTGGATTTAAGAAATGAGAGATCAATTATTAAAAGTTGGCAGCCCTGGTGGCTCTTAAGAATATGCTCAGTCATATCTGCTTATGTACACATATTACATACAAAATTTGGTTGAAATCCAATTGATAGCGTAGAAGTTATATGCAATTAAAAATTGGACCTATCAGAAGGCTTAAAATTATTTTAGCAACACTTTCATATATGGCCTCTTGGAAATTAAACTGAAATAGTATAATCTACATTTGTGCCAATTTTGGGATAGCTCCCATGCATACCTTGCATGATATCCAACATGGAGCTCAAATTTCAGCAGTTTTTCAGCAGTTTTTAGCACTGACATCATTTTCAAATATGGGCATCAGATATTCCGGTATACATCTTTACTCATACTAAATTTGGTTTCGATTGCTGCAGCCGTTTAGGAGTTGATAGGGGGGGGGGGACATACACATAGCCAGACAGACAGAAGGACAGACAGACAGACACACACACATTTTCCCGGATCGATATCATAACTCTACTTTTTCCTCATTTTTGCAAAATGTGAAAAGTAGGCTAAAAATCGTCATAGAGGAAAGAAACATATTAAGGAAAATTATTGGACCAAAGCATACAGACGAAGGATACAGGCTTCACTGCAGAGAACCCACAGAGAAATTGTCCAACCTCACAGCAGACATCAGAAAGAGGCGACAAAAATGTTACGGCCACATCAGCAGACTCCCACAAACCAGACACACTAACAAAATTCTTAGATACTATACTCTGGAAGCTGCAAGTCAAAATTTTCTGTAAAAACCACAGGTAGACCAAGAAGACGTCAAAGACAAAAGCGTCTTTCGACACAAGGTATACAAGTGGGAACTGATGTCAGAGAAAGCAGCACTTACAGCCCAAAGACCAAAATGGACCTAAGAAAGGAAGAGAGCCTTTAGTACACGAATGAATGAGTACTGGAACAAGTAGTTCCAATGAAGAACTAAATAGCATATTTTCATATATCCTATTGGTCTTTTCCATTAACCTCTTTCAACCCTAGAGAGTTTTGAGAATTGATTGAGAATTTATGTTTGCACTTTCTTATAAAATAATGGTACACATAATACATATTTGAAGACAAAGAGCACTTTCGTAATAAAATATTATAATAAAAGGTATCAATATTAATGCACTATGCCGCAAGTGTTTAGGGCCAGCTTACCTTAGAACTGGGAAGTAGACTAGGTTCGAACCCCCCTTGAAATGAATGTTCATGGTTTATCAATTTCAACAACAGGTGGAACCGTAACGGTAAATTCTTACATGCCACGGCTTCTTCCTTCCAATTTCTTCCCCAGTTTCATTCGTTACCATTCGTTCCCTCTCTAATTAACACCTCTGATGAGCTAGGCGTCGGGAAGAGCATCCGGTCGTAGAAACTATCCACCACATACCAATTACATCTCTTTCCCGACCTTGTAGGAATAGGAATGTTTAGGGGAAAAAATACAGCTAAGAATTCCCATAATACTGACTAATGTTGATAAAAAATGCAAAATTGCACATATGTGCACCCTGGGTTTGAAGAGAAAAATTCCCACGGCTATTAAAAGGATTTCCCACGTGATGTATACTAAATAGCTTTGATACACGATCTATGTCTCCACCAAAACTAACCATTGCATTGAGAAATAGTGTGTTAGAATATGTAACTTTCGGTATCGGTGAATAAGACTCCTCCTCTTTCTGTAAAGCATCACGGGAGTTAAATTTCAGAAAAATCAATTGCACGACTTCTTTGATTTTCGAAACGTTTTGACTCAAATTTTGACAGGTCGTGGTTACTTTCGGTGTTACCCGCATCGTATGGCCAAAGTAAGGAGTCCAGTATGTATTTACTGCGAGAACGAACGAGATGACGTATATCATACGTTCTTCGTCTGCGCTCGTTGGTCAGCGGAATAACAACGATTTGAAGCTGAGGTTGGTCCAATAACGCTGGACAATATAATTGGAACCAGCTCAGCTCGGATAGGGTCGCTTTCTTTCTTGAGGTGATCCTTCGTCAGAAGAAGTCGGATGGGGACTTGCACGATTTAGTTGATTAAAGTCTGCGATCCGTGGACTGTGTGAATTGAAAAGTAAGAAGGTGCATGTGAAGCAAAGAAAATGACTCCATCCTGAAGTAATAAGAAAGTGGTCCCGGGATGGGTTTTGTGAGAGGATAGGGTGATTTTTGGTGGGTAAGAATCCCACACACTTGAGGAGTGTGGACCCTTCTCAAAGTCTTATGTAAGGTTTTTCACTTCCCTCGCAAAAAAACAAAAAAGGGTTTCGAAAAGTAAGCTGCAGAATTTACTGCCATTAGATGCTGATTGTTATAATAACCTAACATACGAATCCTTTCCTCGATCGCTTGAATAGGGTACGAGAAAAAAGTTTTCTAATTTTTGATTGATGCAATCTAGAACTTTTGAAAACGAGATGTCTCTATACTAAGCTCTGAATAAAGATTCCCTGTTCTTAGCATAATTGCTCTCGGGTGATTAGATCGCTAGAAAAGTAATTTTAAATATTTGAAAATCACTTGACCACCAAATTGTTTTTGTGTTTTCTCAGGATTTGGAAAGTGACATGTATGTACTTAATTAATAGTCCACTATCACCATGCAAAAAAAAATTGGGGGGTTGGTGGTGAAATGCCAAGCCACTTTACTCTCACCAATGCGGACCGGGTTCGATTTCCGGTCAATGCACGTGAGATTTTGAAAGTGAAATGCCATGTCCTGTGGTTCGGATTCCACGTAAAAGGGAGGTCCCGTGGCTTTCGATCGCGAGATTAACGGTCACGTAAGACTACTCACTTCCTTTTACAACGCAAAAATTCAGTCTGATTGCTTAAATGGTTTCGGAGACATTGCGAACCGACGGAATATATTCTATGGACGCCATGTTGGATTATTTCATATACGCTATAATTATATGGCCATCGGATGAATAATCTAATGATAGTTCATTATACCAACCTACATTACTCTTGCTTGATTAGGACACGAGATTTTTCGCTCGGATGAAAATTCGCAAGGAAATTCCATTTAAATATTTATATTTCGCGTCGCCGTCATGTCGGTTCTGCGCTCACCAAGGTATTGAAAGTCCCATAGGTGAACTTATGTTAATTGCCTCTATTAGCAAACAAAATTTCAGTTTGATTGCTGTAATAGATTCGTAGATACTGAGCACCGTTCTAGCCCTCAGACCAAAATTAATTTTTTGGGTAGTGTAGCGGTCGCCTGGGCGATCGACCTGTCACCATCCCCAGTTGTAACTGCTGACTAAGTATCTTCAGACACTGTCCCGACGGTAGAGAAATGATCCATGGAAGGAGCTGAGCTGGGAGAAAAAGTGATTTGTTGTTGTTGTCGTTTGAGTCTTCAGTCTTTTGACTGTGTTGATGCGGCTCCCCATGGCTCTCTGTTCTGAGCTAATCGTTTCATCTCTTCATAGCTACCTCACCTTAAACGTCTGAATATTATGAATGGTCGCCATGCTGGATAGTTCTATAAGTAGACCATAGAGCTATGTAATATTTGATGAAGATTATTGTGTTGGTTCATTATTCAAACGTTCATTTTGGTCTCATGATTAGGACACAAGAAATGAAAATTTGGTTTTAAAATTTCGCCCAGCCTCCATCTTGGGGTTATGAAATAAATTCATTTAAATTAGATGCCAGTAGATGAAATCTTGTGTAAACATTTTCCATACCAAGTTTCACTGCGCTCGGATGATTAAATCGCGAATAAAATACATTTTTTTTTTAAATTCACTTAGCCAGCATGTTGGTTTTATACTGGACAGGGTAAACTTTTAGTAGTACTCTTTATCAGTGTACAAAATTTCTGGGTGGTGTATGTTACTGTTGTGTAGAATGCGGCTGCCATTTTGGATTGGTGGAACGTATTCATCATCATTTATTGTACTTATGGGCCTTTAAGGCCTACAGAAGAAGAACAAAAGAAAGAAAAAGAAGAGAAAAAGTGGTACCAAAGAAATCAGTCACGAAGGAGAAGGTATCTACTGCAGATAGCATTGGTGGAACGTATTAAAATTTGAAATGCACGGTCAAGGTTACATTGAAATCGCTTCAGCCGTTTAGATTTTATTAACACACACACACACGGGATAAAGGTGATCTCATCTGCATATTTCAAAAATGAAAATAGATTAAAAATAATAACAATCAGAACAAGTAGTTCCGTGAAGAACTATACAGCCTATTTTAATACATCCTGCTCATGTTAATTGTCTCTATGAACATACAAAATTTCAGTTTAATTGCTGTAACAGATTCGTAGATATTGAGAACCGTCTAAATATTTCATATGGTCGCCAGGATGGATTGCTATTTTTGTACTATTACATTAAGATTATTGTGTACGTGTGGTATTAAAACTTCAATCGCATGATTAGAACACAAGAAGTAAAAACGAGATTTTAAAAGTACGCACACCAGCCATCTTGTGATTATGCAAACAATTGAAATAAATTACATGCCAGTGGATCAACATTTGTATAAGCATTTAACGTGCAAAGTTTCACGGCACTCGGATAGTTAATTCGCGAGAAACGTCCATTTAAATATTTATACTTCGCGTCGCCGTCATGTTGGATTTATGCTCACCAGGTTACTGGAAGTCCTATAGGTGAACATTTGTTCACAGTCTCTATGAACATTAAAAAATTCAGTTTGATTGCTGTAAAAGATTCATAGATATTGAGAACCGTCTAAATATTTCGGAAGCTCGCCATTTAGGATTCTTATATGTATAGGCCATAGAGTTATGTACCATTCAAGGACAATTATTGCCTAGCTTCATTATTCAAACTATCACTTCGATCGCAAGATTACGACACAAGAAATAAAAACTTAATTTTAAAATTTCGCACAGCCGCCATCTTGAGGTTATGTAAACAATTGAATTAAATTAGATGGCAGTGCATTACAATCTGCAAAATCATTTACTGTACCACATTTCACTGCGCTCAGAGAGTTAAATCACGAGAAAAGTCTATTAATATATTTCAATACTTTACAGGTTTATGAAATATACATAGGTAAACTTGTATCAGTACCCTTTATCACCGTACAAAATTGCATGATGATATCTGAAATAGTTTCGGAGATATAGAATGTCAGTGAAATATTTCGCACAGCCGCCATTTTGAGATTATGTAAACAATTGAACTAAATTAGACTCCAGTGCATTAAAATGTGTATAAACATTTGCTGTACCAAGTTTCATTACGTTTGGATAGTTAAATCGCGAGATATGTCTATTTAGAAGTCTCGATTTCGCTTGACCGCCATGTTGGTTTTGTAGTCACCAGGTTTTTAAAAGTCTCATAGGTGAACATCTAGTAGTGCCCTTTATCACCGTACACAATTTCAGGGCGATATCGGTAATAGTTTCGGAGATATTGAATGCTAGTGAAATATTTCGCACAGCCGCCATGTTGGATTGTTGGGACGTAACAAAATTTGAAGGGTACGGTCGAGGTTGCCGGGAATAGTGCTATGAACTTACCGAGTTTCATTGAAATCGCTCCAGCCGTTTAGATTTTATTAGGGGGACACACACACACACCTCACACACACACACACACACACACACACGCACACACACACGGACAAAAGGTGATCTCATAAGCCTATTTTTTCAAAATTGAAAATAGGCTAAAAATAGCGAATACAAGAGATTGCATAACAACGAACTGTACCTGCGTGTGGAAAGGATAACTTGCACTATTCGCAAAAGAGGATTAATTTCTGTAGCCTCATAAACCTCGCAGAGGCTGACCTGATATTTATAGTATACTACTGTGCTACTTTGTAGCGGGACGTAGTGCAAGAGGCACTACCCTACAGGTGGTCCGGGCAGGGTGTACCAGGAGCCCACTGATGACCCTCACTTGTTTCACCTAGGCGAACCGCCACAACAGACTCGGCCGAAAATTATAAGAAGATTGCTGGAGCATCAATTCCAAAGGTTGACGTGATTTTATAGAGTGTGTTGATATTTGGAGACATAGTCAAAGAACTCATAATTCTGTGACACCAATAAATCTAATATATAAAAGTGAAAGTCTGTATGTGGGTATGTGGGTATGTGGGTCTGTTCCGTATACAAATCCACACCGTTCCACCAATCTCAACCAAATTTTGCATACACATAGTTTAGGACCCGGAAGGAACCGCTGGCTACATGAATTTTCGATAGTCTTTCTCATTCTTTTGATTTAGGCCCTTTTGGACTCAAGCACAGGCTAATCAAATCATAAAATATACTCATGAAGGAATGACAAGGCAGATAGTTTCCATGGCAACATAGCTCAAGTCGAGACACGGCCGTCTGGATGCCAGTTGCGCTCTGCACTACTCGTATAGAAAATGAGCATCATTACTTGAAATCCCGTTAGTTACTCACCTACTCACACAGCACTGTCAACCGAGTTTAGCATAACAAAGACTTGACACTATCTTCTACTATATATTTGTCAAATACCACTCACTCACTCATTCATTCATCACGAAATCTCAGAAACCACCGAACGGATTGGAATGAAATTTGGTATGCAGCTTCCCCAAGGACCGCAAATGCCCACTAAGAAAGGATTTTTGTATATTCAGGTTCTAAAGGGGTGTTAAGGGGGTAGACCTGCATTTCATTGACTAGCAATATCTCCCGATTGGTTTCATTGGGGGATGTGATACTCGGCACATAAACCCATCATTAAAAATAAGAAGACACGAGTCTCAGGGTTTTTCGATGTGGTGTATATTATGAGGTGAAAGGGGTGAAAAGTGGGGATTGAAATATTCCTAAATGAGCGTGTATCTCTTAAACGACAAAGGCGAGGAGTTTGAAACTCAGCGAAAAAAAAAAATCAGCATAAAAAATAAGTAAATATGTGTTTGACCGTTTTTTTTATAAATCCAATTTAAGGGGCCCATGGGGAAGGGTGAAATTCTGGTGGGGGGACAGGAAAGAAAGTGTCCTAACTGATTGACTGACTGACTCACTCATCAAACTCAGGGGGGGAAACTGCTTTAAAGTAAGTAAATAGCTGTTCGACAGTTTTTTTTTCATAAATCAAATTTAAGGGGTTCATGGGGAGGGGTGAAATTCTGAAAAAAGAAAATTGAAAGAAAATGTCCTGACTCACTCACTCACTCACTCACTCATCATCATCGCCCTGCCAAAATTATTGAAGTTAGAAACATGACCGTTTTGGGATATGTTCATTGTATGTCAAAACAGTCTACTAAGGGAGGATTTTCGGATATTCAGGTTCTAAAGGGGTCTTAAGGGGGTTAAACCTGCATTTCATTGAATAACAATATCTCTCGAATGGTTTCATTGGGGGATGTGATTCACGGCATATAAACTCATCATAATAAGTAAGAAGACACGTGTCTGATGGTTTTTCGATGTGGTGTATATTATGAGGTGAAAGGGGTGAAAAGTAGGGATTGAAAGATTCCTAACGGAGCGTGTATCTCTTAAACGACATAGGCGAGGAGTTTGAAACTCAGCGGAAAGAAATCAGCATACAAAATAAGTAAATATTTGTTTGACCGTTTTTTCATAAATCCAATTTAAGGAGCCCATGGGGAGGGGTGAAATTCAGGGGGAAAAAAACTGGAAAGAAAGTGTCCTAACCGATTGACTGACTGACTCACTCATCAAACTCAGGGGGAAAAGCTGCTTTAAAGTAAGTAAATAGCTGTTCAACAGTTTTTTTTGGATAAATCAAATTGAAGGGGTTCATCGGGAGGGGTGAAATTCTGAAGAAAAACAAATGAAAGAAAATGTCCTGACTCATTCACTCACTCATCATCGCCCAGCCAAAAAATTTGAAGTTGGAAACATGGCATTTTGGAGATATGTTCGTTGTATGTCAAAAACGTACACTAAGGGAGGATTTTTGGATATTCAGGCTCTAAAGGGGTCTTAAGGGGGTTAAACCTGCATTTCATTGAATAACAATATCTCAAGAGTGGTTTCATTTGTGGATGTGATACTCGGCATATAAACTAATCATTAAAAATAAGCAGACAGGTGTCTAAGGGTTTTTCGATATGGTGTATTATTATGAGGTGCAAGGGGGTGAAAATGGGGGTTGAAGGATTCCTAATGGAGCGTGAAGGCCTATCTCTTAAACGACATAGGTGAGAAATTTGAAACTCAGAGAAAGAAAATCAGCTAAATAAATAAGTAAATCGGTGTTCGACCGTTTTTTTTTCATAAATTAATTTAAGGGGCCAATGGGGTGGGGTGAAATTCTGGGGGAAAAAAGGAGAGAAATTGTCCTAACTGACTGACTCACTCACTCACTCATCATACTCAGGGGAAAAAGACAGCTTAAAAAATAAGTTAATAGGTGTTCAAGAGTTTTTTCATCAATCCAATTTAAGGGGCCCATGGGGAAGGGTGAAATTCTGGTAAAAATAATTGAAAGAAAATGTCCTGTCTGACTCACTCACTCATCACGCCCAGCGAAAACTATTAATGTTGGAAACATGAAATTTTGGGAATATGTTCGTTGTATGTCGAAAACGTCAACTAAGGAATGATTTTTGTTTATTCGGGATTTAAAGAGGTGTTAAGGGGGTAAAGGTGCATTTCATTGAATGACGATATCACATGATTTGTTTCTTTGGGGATGTGATATTCGGTATAGAAACTAATCATTAAGAATAATCAGACATATGTCTAAAGGTTTGTCGATGTGATGTATATTATGAGGTGAAAGGGGTGAAAATTGGGGGTTGAGGGATTCTTAACGGAGCGTGTATCTCTGAACGACATAGGCGAAAAAATTTAAATTCGGCGGGAAAAACAGCTTAAAATACAAGTAAATAGGTGTTCGACCGTTTTTTCATAAATCCAATTTCAGGAGCCCTTGGAGAGGGGAGAAATTCTGGGGGGGAAAACAGGAAAGAAAGTGTCCTAAATGATTGACTCACTTAGTCACTCATCAAACTCAGGGGGAAAACAGCTTTAAATAAGTAAATAGGCGTTCGACCGTTTGTTTCATAAATCCAATTTAAGGGGTTCATGGGGAGGGGTGAAATTATCAAAAATAAATGAAAAAATGTCCTGACTGACTCACTCACTCATCATCGCCCAGCCAAAATTATTAAAATTAGAAACATGAAATGTTGGGGATATGTTCATTGTATGTCGAAAACGTCCACTAAGGAAAGAGTTGTAGATATTCAGGTTCTAAAGATGAGTTAAGGGGGTAAACGTGCATTTCATTGAATAACAATATCTGACGAGTGGTTTCATTTGGGGATGTGATACTTGGCATATATACTAATCAATAAAAATAAGCTGACACATGTCTAATGGTTTTTCCATGTAGTGTATGTTATGAGGTTAAAGGAATGAAAAGTGGGGGTTGAAAGATTCCTACCGGAGCGTGTATCTCTTAAAAGAAATAGGCGAGGAGTTTGAAACTCGGAGGAAATCAATCAGCTTAAAAATAAATAAATAAATAAAATAAATAGGTGTTCGACCGTTTTTTCATAAATGCAATTTAAGGGGCCTATGGGGAGGGGTGAAATTTTGGAAGAAAAACGTCCACTAAGGAATGATTTTTGGATGTTCACTCTCATCGACCAACCAAAACTATTAAAGTTAGAAGAATTACATTTTGGGGATATGTTCGTTGTGTGTCGAAAACGTCTACTAAGGAGGGATTTTTGGATATTCAGGTTCTAAAGGGGTGTTAACGGGGTTAAAACTGCATTTCATTATATAACAATATGACACTCATTCGTTCATTCATTCATTTATTTGCAATGGAGGGTGTGGCCCCCGGAGGCAAATTGGATATACATAACAAATAAATAATTACACATAACAATTCAATAACAATTATACAACAATTAAACTGGAGTATTTACACAAATAGTCAGTCTTTTCTTAAACACACCTATATGTTTGGGAAAAGGCTCTAAGACTGCGGCAGGTAGAGAGTTCCAGTTATCAATGGCACGGTTTACAAAAGAATATTTACCATAATTTGTTCGCTGTGGTCGGCCCTTAACTTTGAAAGGATGATCGCTCCTACCCATGTAAGTAATGTAAGTAATGACGCGAGCGAAGCAAGGCTAAAATTGAGATGGTGTGTGTCTGTGTATTACTCAATCACGCAAGTACCACTGGTCCGATATACGTGAATTTTACATGGAAGTAGCTGATTTACCTGGTTAACATATAGGTTACTTTTGATTACAATACTTTGCACTATTTAAAGATGGCGACCATTTTAGTGACGTCACTACACCCTTGGGTTTCAAACTCATATTTCCATTTGAAATAAAAAGAGAACGCTAAGAAATAGCAAACTTTTGATGGCATAAACGAGGTTTAAAATTACATTTTCTATCCGAAAGGTATCTCCAACGGTTAGCGAGTAAAATCTAAATTTGTGCTATAAAACACGGTCAACGCCGAGCGTTGTAGTTGGACAAAATGTTTCATCCTTAATCTCCCTCTGCGCAGCACCTCGCCTATCCCCTATTTTAACTGTCACCTTCACATTTTAATTTATTTATGACGCGTAGCGAAGCACGGGTACTTCAGCTAGTAAATAAATAAAAAACTAATAAATAAATTAATAAATAAATTAATTAATTAATTACTTACTTAATAAATAATAAATAAACACTATTCAAACATTAGATTAGCTTAACATTATATTTTGCTTTATCCAGGTCGGTCAAGTAAACTGTGACCAAGGAGGAAAGCAACACATATTATGTACTAGCAGAAGTAGGCTACCCGCTCTTCGAACGGTCTTCGGTATTGATAACCAGACGTTATCAATTGAGATACTGTTCCAAAGGTTAGGGGCTTGTCATTCTTTCATAAGTTTATCAGAACGAAGTTAGTTTTCTGGGAATATCGCAGACACTGTTAAATTAAGGGCCGTAAAATGTGGTTTTCGAAGACCCTTTATACACTCCCTAGTTTTGTATCACACATTGAGAAGCGCAACATATGCTTTGGTCGTCCTTCGAGGATAATTTTTATTTTTCGCCTATTTTAGCATGTATTTTGAAAATTTGTTCCTTATACCTACCCTTCTATGAGAAGTACATTGAAGAGTTTTCTAAATGAGTTGTGTATTGACTCATGGTTACAATACCTAATTTTACGATGCGCCAAGCACCCGAACATGAATTATAGGCGTACATAAACATAAATATATATCAACGACACAGTATCAAACAAAATCATCTTTACGATGAACCCGTTTGTCGACAAAAATATGATTACTTAAAATGTGCTCTCAAACTAAATGCACCTAACGTGTACTTCCTGACGTGAAAATAATATTGAAAACCTTATTGACGAAACGCAATATATGTCAAATTAAAACTGACCCTCACCGTTGTGGAATGTCTCCATTCCCAGGAAGACCCTTTTAATAAATTATAAAGGCTCGTGGGGCATGAAAATTCGGGATTTGTAGCCTCCAATGGCCCAAATTCCCAATAGCTGCAAAAAACACTATTCCAATTCAGGAATTTTTGAAAATAATGTTGCTGTTTGGAGATATAATAGACCTTCTGTACAAAATGTCGCATATCGCACGTGTTAGTCACGTGTAAAATTTCTAGGGTACCCCTTGACCCCCTTAATCGCATTGTTGAATTTTACAGTCTATATTTGATTCCACGATAACCTTATAGCCATTTGCAAACTTTAACAGACATTTAATAAATTGAGTGGCATTGCTTCTTACAGAAATAGATGGAAAGTTGGATGTCACCTCTTGTGACACTGTTGTCATGGTTACCGGCTTGCATTACTTCATTAGTTTCTTCTTGTTCTTATCCTTCTTTCGGATGGGCCAGCTAAGGACCACGACGTTGTACTTTTCAGCTTGGCGAGGGACTTGATGTTTGTCCAATATTCGCGCATTCTCTGGCTATGTTTCTCCTTCCTCTCTTTTGTCCAGACGATGCCGGTTTTCTTACAGGGTGATCTGTCCTGAAAACTCTTCTGTTTAAGTATCTTTCTGAGATGTGATCGGCTTCTAATATCGCTTTCCATTATCTTCAGTTCTTGGATATCCTTGTTAACTACGGTTAGCGACGGTGTAATGCTCTTTCTCTTCCCCCAGTAGTTGAGAAGCCGGTTTGCTAGTCTTGTTGGGTTCATCCATTAGACATGTCCATAGAAAGCCAGACGTCTCTTCCTGGCCACATCTGTGATTTTGTCAGTATATCTATATAGCTCCTGATTTGGTCTTCTTCTGTAGCCGTCATCTATTTATTAGTTTATAAAATAAAAGAGTGCCATATCCCCTCCAGGGACGTAGGCGACCTGAATAAGAGCCCTTGGCTAAGTCAAGGGATCACTTACCAGGCATCCCGAGCCGGAGGGTGGCCAGTTCCTTTCCACTCCTCCTACTACCATAGTATCCGGCAGGTTCCCATTTTGCATCTCGAGGCTGGGAGACCCCGTACCAGACCATACCAAGACTTTTAAATTCCAGGCAGAGCCGGGGATCGAACCTGGTACCTGGCGGGTGACAGCTAACAATGCTAGCCACTGCGCCACGAGGTGGTCTTTATTAGTTTACTAGCTGAAGTACCCGTGCTTCGCTACGCGTCATAAATAAATTAAAATGTGAAGGTGACAGTTAAAACAGGGGATAGGCGAGGTACTGCGCAGAGGGAGATTAAGGATGGAATATTTTGTCCAACTAAACCGCTCGGCGTTGACCGTGTTTTATAGCACAAATTTAGGTTTTACTCGCTAACAGTTGCAGATACCTTTCGGATAGAAAATGTAATTTTAAACCTCGCATATGCCATCAAAAGTTTGCTATTTCTTAGCGTTCTCTTTTTATTTGAAATGGAAATATGAAAGTTTGAAACCAAAGGGTGTAGTGACGTCACTAAAATGGTCGCCATTTTAAATAGTGCAAAGTATTGAAAACAAAAGTAACCTATATGTTAACCAGGTAAATCAGCTACTTCCATGTAAAATTCACGTAAATCGGACCAGTGGTACTTGCGAGATTGAGTAATACACAGACACACACCATCTCAATTTTAGCCTCGCATCGCTCGCGTCATAGACGTATCATATTGTTATGCAATGAAATGCAGGTTTAACCCCGTTAACACCCCTTTAGAACCTGAATACCCAAAAATCCCTCCTTAGTAGACGTTTTCGACACACAACAAACAAACATATCCCTAAAATATCATTCTTCTAACTTTAATAGTTTTGGTTGGTCGATGAGAGCAAACATCCAAAAATCCTTCCTTAGTGGACGTTTTTCTTCCAGAAGTTCACCCCTCCCCATATGCCCCTTAAATTGCATTTATGAAAACACGGTCGAACACCTATTTATTTTATTTATTTATTCATTTGTTTATTTATTTTTAAGCTGATAGATTTCCTCCGAGTTTCAGATTCCTCCCTATGTCCTTTAAGAGATACACGCTCAGTTAGGAATCTTTCAACCCCCACTTTTCATCCCTTTCACCTCATAATATACACTACATCGAAAAACCATTAGACATTATCAGCTTATTTTTAATGATTAGAATATGTGCCAAGTATCACATCCCCAAATGAAACCACTCGTGAGATATTGTTATTCAATGGAAAGACCGTTTACCCCCTTAACACCTCTTTAGAACCTGAATATCCAAAACTCTTTCCTTAGTGGACGTTTTCGACATACAACGAACATATCCCCAAAATTTCATGTTTCTAACTTCAATAATTTTGGCTGGGCGATGATGAGTGAGTGAGTCAGTCAAGACATTTTCTTTCATTTATTTTTGATAATTTGACCCCTCCCCATGAACCCCTTAAATTGGATTTATGAAACAAACGGTCAAACACCTATTTACTTATTTAAAGCTGTTTTCCCCCTGAGTTTGATGAGTGAGTAAGTGAGTCAATCAGTTAGGACACTTTCTTTCCTGTTTTTTTTCCCCAGAATTTCACCCCTCTCCAAGGGCCCCTTAAATTGGATTTATGAAAAAACGTTCGAACACCTATTTACTTGTATTTTAAGCTGTTTTTACCCACCGAATTTCAAACTTCACGCCTATGTCGTTTCAGAGATACACGCTCCGTCAAGAATCCCTCAACCCCCAATTTTCACCCCTTTCACCTCATAATATACACCACATCGATAAACCCTTAGACATATGTCTGATTATTTTTAATGATTAGTTTATATACCGAATATCACATCCCCAAACAAACAACTCATGAGATATCGTTATTCAATGAAATGCACGTTTACCCCCTTGACACGTCTCTAAAACCCGAATAAACAAAAATCATTCCTTAGTTAACGTTTTCGACATACAGCGAACATTTTCCCAAAATTTCATGTTTCCAACTTTAATAGTTTTCGCTGGGCGTGATGAGTGAGTGAGTCAGACAGGACATTTTCTTTCATTTATTTTACCAGAATTTCACCCCTCCCCATGGGCCCCTTAAATTGGATTGATTAAAAAACGCTTGAACACCTATTAACTTATTTCTTAAGCTGTCTTTTTCCCCTGAGTCAGTCGGTTAGGACACTTTCTCTCCTTTTTTTCCCCAGAATTTCTCCCCACCCCATTGGCCCCTTAAATTAATTTATGAAAAAAACAGTCGAAAACCGATTTACTTACTTTTTAAGCTGATTTTTTTTCGCTGAGTTTCAAATTTCTCGCCTATGTCGTTTAAGAGATAGGCCTACACGCTCCATTAGGAATCCTTCAACCCCCACTTTTCAGCCCTTTCACCTCATAATAATACACCACATCGAAAAACGCTTAGACACATGTCTGCGTATTTTTAATGATTAGTTTATATGCCGAGAATCACATCCACAAATGAAACCACTCGTGAGATATTGATATTCAATGAAATGCAGGTTTAACCACCTTAAGACCCCTTTAGAACCCGAATATCCAAAAAACCTCCCTTAGTGTACGGTTTTGACATACAACGAACATATCCCCGAAATGTCATGTTTCCAACTTCAATATTTTTGGCTGGGCGATGATGAGTGAGTGAATGAGTCAGGACATTTCCTTTCAATTTTTTTTTCTTCAGAATTTCACCCCTCCCGATGAACCCCTTCAATTTGATTGAAAAACAAACTGTCGAAAAGCTATTTACTTACTTTAAAGCAGTTTTTTCCCGTGAGTTTGATGAGTGAGTCAGTCAGTCAATCAGTTAGGACACTTTCTTTCCTGTCCCTCCCCCCCGAATTTCACCCCTCCCCATGGGCCCCTTAAATTGGATTTATGGAAAAGCGGTCAAACACATATTTACTTATTTTTATGATGATTTTTTTCCGCTGAGTTTCAAACTCCTCGCCTATGTCGTTTAAGAGATACACGCTCCGTTAGGAATCTTTCAATCCCCAATTTTCACCCCTTTAACCTCATAAACACATCGAAAAACCCTCAGACTCGTGTCTTGTTACTTTTTAATGATAAGTTTATATGCCGTGTATCACATCCCCCAATGAAACCAATCGGGAGATATAGTTATTCAATGAAATGCAGGTTTAACCTCCTTAAGACCCCTTTAGAACCTGAATATCCAAAAATCCTCCCTTAGTAGACGGTTTTGGCATACAATGAACATATCCCCAAACTGTCATGTTTCTAACTTCAATAATTTTGGCTAGGCGATGATGAGTGAGTGAGTAAGTGAGTGAGTCTGGACATTTTTTTCCATTTTCTTTTTTCAGAATTTCACCCCTCCCCATGAACCCCTTAAATTTGATTTATGAAAAAAAAACTGTCAAAAGCTATTTACTTACTTTAAAGCAGTTTTTCCCCCTGAGTTTGATGAGTGAGCCAGTCAGTCAGTCAGTTAGGACACTTTCTTTCCTGTCCCCCCCCCCAGAATTTCATCTCTCCCCATGGGCCCCTTAAATTGGATTTATGAAAAAATTGTCAAACTCATATTTACTTCTTTTTTATGTTGATTTTTTTTCGCTGTGTTTCAAACTCCTCGCCTATGTCGTTTAAGAGACACACGCTCCGTTAAGAATCTTTTAATCCCCACTTTTCACCCCTTTCACCTCATAATATACACCACACTAAAAACCCTCAGACACATGTCTTCTTATTTTTAATGATGAGTTTATATCCCGAGTATCACATCCCCCCATGAAACCAATCGGGAGATATTGCTATTCAATTAAATGCAGGTCTACCCCCTTAACACCCCTTTAGAACCTGAATAGCCAAAATTTCTCTCTTAGTGGGCATTTGCGGCCCTTGAGGAAGCTGCATACCAGATTTCATTCCAATCCGTTCGCTGGTTGATGAATAAATGAATGAGTCAGTGAGTGAGTGAGTGGTATTTGAAAAATATATAGTAGAAAGAAGATAGTGTCAAGTCTTTGTTATGCTAAACTCGGTTGACAGTGCTGTGTGAGCAGTTGAGTAACTAACGGGATTTCAAGTAAAGATCCTCATTTTCTATACCGGTAGTGCTGAGCGCAATTGGCATCAAGTCGGCCGTGTCTCGACTTGAGCTATGTTGCCATGGAAACTATCTATCTTGCCATTCCTTCATGAGTATATTTTATGATTTAATTAGCCTGTTTTTGAGTGAAAAAGGGCCAAAATCAGAAGAATGAGAAAGTCTATCGAAAATTCATGTAGCCAGCGGTTCCTTCTGGGTCCTAAACTATGTGTATGCAAAATATGGTTGAGATTGGTGGAACGGTGTAGATTTGTATACGGAACCAACATATATACATACATACATACATACATACATACATACAGACTTTCACTTTTATATATTAGATTAAATGAAATTTGCTACCTGGGAATATCTCAGAAACGTGGTTGTAGTGCCTTAAAACGTAGTATCCTCCGAGCCACTGAAAATGAGGGGCTAAAAATGAGTTTTGCTCGTCCGTGTACGCCATAATATAATAATAATCATAATAATAATTTAATAATATGGGGATAGGGATATAATAGACCTTTAACACCCCTTGACCCCCTTAAGCGCATTATATACGTATTGATGAATTTTACAGCTTAAGTTGGTTCCGTGATAACCGTAAAGCCGTTTGCGAACGTTCACAGTAATGTAACTTAATAAATGGAATGGCATTGCGTCTTACAGAAATAGATGGACTTCTGAGATTGTGTTGCCATGATTTTCGGCTTGCATTCTTTCAATAGCTTAAATGAAATTAGTTTTCTGGGGGTATCTCAAAAACTGTTGGTTTTAGGACCTTAAAATGTGGTTTTCGGGCCCCTCGGGCTCCCGAGTTTTGTTTCTCACATTGAGACGCTGAAAATGAGCTTGGTCTCGTTCCTCTACGCCCATTTCAGCATGCATTTTAAGGGGGTAGTCCCTCTTTTATGAGAGGTATGGAGAAGAGTTACATCAATGATTACTTTTGTCCCTCTGATGGACTTCTGTACCAAATTTTACGTTGATCCACTCAGCCGTTCTCGAGTGATGCGCGTGCAAAGTTGTACACAGACAAACAAACAGACAGACAGACAAAAACTTTGTTTATGCTCGCAACCGTCATAAACCAGTCTGAAACGCGTTAATAACTCAAACTTCCGTAGAAATTCAGAAAAAAAAAACAGACAAACTTTCATTTTTATATATTTAGAGATAGGTGTCTCAAATCTTGTTCTGGTTTTTGCTTCATTTGAGGGGCTGGACATCATGGTTATTTAGCCCCATGTACTTCGGTCTGTATAGTCTATACTGAGATATAGAAATTGTCTGTGTTATTGTGGTTATGTAGTAGTAGTGTGTGTGTGCTTGTAATAGAGGTGAGGATTGAGATGGAGGCAGCCATGACCTTAAGCTAGGTACCATCCCAGCATTTTCCTGGAGTAGAAGTGGGGAATCTACGGAAAACCATTTCCAGGATGGCTGTGGTGTGAATTGAACCCACCTTTTTAAGTTTTGCCTGATGAGGTTCGTTGCAACCTTCAGATCAGAATTACATTTCTTGGCAAAGACGGAAATCGAAACTGGACCTTCGGACCGACAGCCAAGAATACTAGCCATTGCGCCATGAGGTGAGCCGTTCTAAATCTAACATGTAGGCTATCTCTAACTATAAATTATGAAAATTTAACATTCTGAATTGTAAAGGAACACATACAGTTGAAATTTATTATAATGACATCCAAGGAACCTTAAACATTATGCTGTTATAACCGAGTGTCATTGTAACCGAGTCTAGTGAGCTGAAAAATGAAAGAGAATAAATTTGATTAGTCTTATTTTAAATACTCATTAGTAACCCTACATTAAGATACACTAGAATTAATACACTATGTCGAGTAATCATCAAACTTTTCTTTTACTAACCATGCTAGTCTAAAGTGTGTGCACTTCGTGAAAGACTGCTATGGAAACTGACTTCATGTACGTACTGTTAATGAGTTCTGTGGAATGCGCAAGGGTTGTAATCAGGCGGTAAATCGACAGTCTTGTCCTTGTTGCAGACCTGACACCTTGTAGGGTCTGTTTACACTAGTGGCAGAAGAGAAGGGAAAACAATTCGCCAGGTTGCCAGATTTCAACAATAGATTTCCTTGTGCGTTGGCTTTTGGAAAATCTTATTGCAAACGGTCCCCATTCGAGGATACCCCTGTACTCTTCTTGTAGAAAACTACGGTTTAAAATGACGAGATACTTGCATAAACGATTGTTGCTTGAAGTAAAGCTGAGAAACATTCCATATGAAGAATACAACCGTACCGCAGAAAACATAACGTTATAGTGGAGTTGTCGCTAAAACCAACGTCGTTATAAAAAGTTCAATTGTAGTTCAGTGGATAATTAATTCACCTATCATCATGCATTGCTTGCCACGGTGGGTGAGTGGTTATCGTGTCGGATTACTAACCCCCCAAGCTTGCAGGTTCGCTCCTGGCCGTGGAAAGTGATTTTTGAAAAGCGGCAAAAATCACGATACGCATGTCAAAAGATGTTGGCATGTTAATGAACCCATTTGAATTCAGCAGGCCGGGTTCTTAAAAGCTGCCCTCTGGGTGCCAAATAACAAAGCTTGCACCCGGCATCCGAGGCCATACGATATTATTATCATTATCATGCATTGTTGAAGTACAGTGTTCTTATGTTACGTGATCGTGCCCTCTCTCGTGCACGTCACTGATCAGGTGCACTGCCCAATGATACAGCGCGTTGAAGGACGAGCTTCGAAGCCTCATCCAACCCAACTTCACGTAGAGAGCCCTTGCTGTGTATGAGAATACTTGACAAAGGGTTCCATAACACTGTGAGCTGTTGCTATCGATAGTGAGGAGACTGTTAAACCACAAACCCATGACGTTAATTTTTAAGGACACAGATTAATTACAGGATCCTGGTCTAAGGGCTGTAACATGGTACACTCAGCCTCGTGTGGCAAAACAGAGAAGGCACGGGTGCGATTCCCACCTCAGCCATCCTGGAAATGATTTTCCATGGTTTCCCCCAGGAGACTGCCGGGATGGTTCCTAATATAAGGCCACGGCCGCATTCTTCCCAATCCTCATTTGTATTACAAATACACACACCCAAATAGAGCCATCAAAACAACACAGGTTATCCGACAATTTCCACAAACACACACCCAAGTACTCGGGGCTATATTATCACGATGTCGGAAATACCTCAATCAATCAACAACAACAACAACGTACCTTTCAAGGGAACACCGCAAGCGTCAATCTGTTGATCTTAACGAAACATTCATACACGTTGTCCAGATCGAACAGTACCCATATGTGGTGGTAGATGAACCCACATCCATTTGGGCATACTTAGGGAGGGCGAAATTGTATATTAGTCTACTTGTCTGAATACTGAAGTGAGATGTCCACGCTGAGTTCTCATATCTTCTGCGATCAATCGCGCAGCTTAAACCACCCCTACCTCCAGCCGACTGTCTTCGGTGAGAGAACCTATGGTACATGCTAAAGGAAGTAGTTGTGGTTGTGCAAATGGTCAGGGAGGAAATGTGATCTCCAGGCGCGCATCTTCTTGGGCAGCTCGAAATATCGCGATCGAATTCAAACGTGGAGAATTCTGGGTACTCGTGTAGTTGAGGGGGCGAGATTTCCAACAAATGTAATTCAGTATGTACAGTATCTCGCGGAAAATATTGTTTCTACGTAATTTGCCATGGTCATAGACACTAATTGAATTCAGGAAACACCACATTCGCTATTTAATCAAAGAATTATCACCATTTCGATTTTGGGGCAGTAAACATTAGTCTCCATGTTGGATAAGAAACTAGTGCCAAATTCAATTCACCGGACTCCTCTAAAACCACTGTCAGCACTTGCCCACATTCTCTTGAAGCCACGGACTAATTGAAACCCCTATTTATATGCCGAGGTTAGAATAGGTGGATACTAAAACGATTCCTCTGCCGCAGTTAGGGTAGGTGGATACTAAAACCATTGGTCTGCAACGGTTAGGGCAGGTGGATACTAAAACAATTCCTGTGCCATGGTTAGGGTAGGTGGATACTAAAACCATTGGTCTGCCGCTGTAAGAGTAGGTGGATACTAAAACTTTTGGTCTGTAACGGTTAGGGCAGGTGGATACTAAAATAATTAGTTTGCCGTGGTTAGGGTGCGTGGATACTAAAACCATTGGTCTGCCGTGGTTACGGCAGGTGGATACTAAAACAATTAGTTTGCCGTGGTTAGGGTGCGTGGATACTAAAGTCATTGGTCTGCCGTGGTAAGGGTGCGTGGATACTAAAACAATTAGTCTCCCGTGGTTACGGTGCGTGTATACTAAAACCATTGGTCTGCCGTGGTCAGGGTGCGTGGATACTAAAACCATTAGTCTGCCGTGGTTAGGGTGCGTGGATACTAAAACCATTAGTCTGCCGTGGTTAGGGTGCGTGGATACTAAAACCATTAGTCTGCCATGGTTAGGATGCATGGATACTAAACCATTGGTCTGCCGTGGTTAGGGTGCGTGGATACTAAAACCATTAGTCTGCCTTGGTTAGGGTGCGTGGATCCTAAAACAATTGGTCTGCCGTGGTTAGGGTGCGTGGATACTAAAACCATTGGTCTGCCGAGGTTAGGGTGCGTGAATACTAAAACGTTTGGTCTACAACGGTTAGGGCTGATGGATACTAAAACAATTGGTCTGCCGTGGTTAGGGTGTGTGGATACTAAAACCATTGGTCTGCCGAGGTTAGGGTGCGTGAATAAACTTTTGGTCTACAACGGTTAGGGCTGATGGATACTAAAACAATTGGTCTGCCGTGGTTAGGGTGTGTGGATACTAAAACCTTTGGTCTGCCATGGTTAGGGTGCGTGGATACTAAAACCTTTGTTCTGCCGTGGTTAGGGTGCGTGGATACTAAAACCTTTGTTTTGCCATTGTTAGGGTGCGTAGATACTAAAACAATTAGTCTGCCGTGGTTACGGTGCGTAGATACTAAAACCATTGGTCTGCCGTGGTTAGGGTAGGTGGATACTAAAACAATTGGTCTGCCGTGGTTAGGATGCGTGGATACTACAACCATTGGTCTGCCGTGGTTAGGGTGCGTGAATACTAAAACTTTTGGTCTGCAACGGTCAGGGCAGGTAGATACTAAAACCATTGGTCTGCCGTGGATAGGACAGGTGGATACTAAAACCATTGGTCTGCCGTGGTTAGGGTGCGTGGATACTAAAACCTTTGTTTTGCCATTGTTAGGGTGCGTAAATACTAAAACAATTAGTCTGCCGTGGTTACGGTGCGTAGATACTAAAACCATTGGTCTGCCGTGGTTAGGGTGCGTGGATACTAAAAACATTGGTCTGCCGTGGTTTGGGTGCGTGGATACTAAAACCTTTGGTCTGCAATTATTAGGGCAGGTGGATTCCAAAACAATTGGTCTGCAACGTTTAGGGCAGGTGGATACTAAAACCATTGGTCTGCCGTGGTTAGGGTGCGTGGATACTAAAACCTTTGTTCTACCGTGGTTAGAGTGCGTGGATACTAAAACCATTGGTCTGCCGTGGTTAGGGTGCGTGGATACTAATGTCTTTGGTCTGCAACGGTTAGGGCAGGTGGATACTAAAACAATTGTTTTGCAATGGTTTGGGCAGGTGGATACTAAAACCATTGATCTGCCGTGGGTAGGGTGCGTGGATACTAAAACCTTTGGTCTGCAACGGTTAGGGCAAGTGGATACTAAAACATTTAGCCCAGTTGCAAAACCAGCTATGTGCATGATAAGTAATTAGCGAGAAATCAGGAAAAACTAATAAAACGAAACAGAAATGTTGCAGAAGGCTGATTCTTATACAAACTATAGGTAAACATAATTGTAATATGTGTACCAAAGTTCTGAAATATCTAATGAGTAGAAAACAAGTTATTAATATTTTTTATTTGCATATATAAGGTTTTGCAACTGTGTTGTTCACATAGCAGGTTTTGCAACTCTAGTGACAGCCATATTGATTGCGCCTTAGTTTGCAAAACCAGCTACAATTGTAGTGGCGGAGTTTAATCACACACCAATGATGGATGGAATTATGTATTGAGTACGTTACAATTTACAATGCATACACACTTAATGGAAGAACATATTACGTAAAGTGGAATATATTACAACGTAAAAACATACACAGTTTTGAATAGTTCTGTGTATGTTGATATATTATCAAAGTACAACCAAATTGAGTTTAGGCTATGTCTGTTTCATCAGTTTCCATTAGTTCAAAGTCCGGAGTGCCATCATCATGATCATCATCTGCATCATCATTCAAACTTTGAGTATCAGAGTCCTGTTCTACAAATACATTGACATAGAATTCCAAATATGGATTACTGTCCCATGCTTCTCCTAAGTAAAGGGCAAGAAGTCCTTTAACATCCTTGATCTTAGCCGATTTTACAACAACACCCCTTGGGATATCAGGGATGTGAGCGATCTTAAAATTCTTCCCCTTCCTGTATGTAGCCTCACCACTTCTGGTGCACCCTGGATAATGCTACACCCTCAGGGGCTCACGGCTGGTGAGTTCGGGAGTTGGCGACCCCGAGGGATTCCTGAGCTGGGTCCGGTTTCCCCCTTTTGTCCATTACCTGTGGGGGTGGACCCTCTCCTCTTTCACTTTCCTATCTGCCTTTCATGGCTCTCCTTCCTTCCAAGTCCCTCAATCCGCATTCTTCGAGGGTTGAGGGCATTTCTTTTCCTCCTGTCCTTCATTTGCCTTATTCTCCTTTTGTTTTCCATTTCTTCTTCTAGTAGCCTATATAAGTAAGTAGTTAGTTTTAGTTATAGTTTACCTCTCATTATCATCTTCACGATCACCCAAACCATTAGGGGCCGATAACCTAGATGTTAGGCCCCTTAAAACAACAATTATCATCATCATCATGTCTCAGGACATCTCTTCCTCTTCCTTGATCTTCGTGGTTCAGTCTCTGCAATAACTTCTGTGTCACTACCACTATCGGTATTTTCTCTTGATATATTATTATCTTCATTCATTTAAAAAAAATATATAACTAAAAACGTCTGTAGGGACGAGACGACAGCTGCTTGTAGGCTGCATCCACATCAATGTACTCAGAGAAATTGGCGCGCGAGTGAAACAATTGCAAGCAGAATTTTACAGCTGAATCTCCACAGTATGCAGTACAGCCAACCTAACTATCTACAATAGAGAAAAGCGTTTTAGCTTTATTTTCTTTGATAAAGATGAGTGCAATGCTGTTCTTATGGAAAGGAAAATAGCAGGTTTTGCAACTCTACCCGAAGGACGGCCAAGTTAGTTAATATACATATAGCAGGTTTTGTAAACATAAACATTGCCCTGTGAATTTAGCAGGCTTTGCATCCGTACCTGCCATGCATGTTGCAGGTTTTGCAACCGTTTGCCGTTTTTAATGTCAAATTTAAAACTGTTATAGCTGGTAAAGGAACCTGAAACATAGCTAAATTGGAAGCCAGTATCATAAAGCAACATGAGATACCATTATCTCATTCTCGTAAATTTATGCACATAGCTGGTTTTGCAAATGGGCTACTCTGCCATGGTTAGAGTGCGTGGATACTAAAACCATTGGTCTGCCGTGGTTAGGGTGCGTGGATACTTATGCCTTTGGTCTGCAACGGTTAGGGCAGGTGGATACTAAAACAATTGTTTTGCAATGGTTTGGGCAGGTGGATACTAAAACCATTGATCTGCCGTGGGTAGGGTGCGTGGATACTAAAACCTTTGGTCTGCAACGGTTAGGGCAGGTGGATACTAAAACAATTGTTTTGCAATGGTTTGGGCAGGTGGATACTAAAACCATTGATCTGCCGTGGGTAGGGTGCGTGGATACTAAAACCTTTGGTCTGCCGTGGTTAAGGTGTGTGGATACTAAAACCTTTGGTCTGCCATTGTTAGGGTACGTGGATACTAAACCATTGGTCTGCCGTGGTTAGGGTGCGTGGATACTAAAACTTTTGGTCTGCCGTGATTAGGGTGCGTGGATACTAAAACCTTTGGTCTGCAACGGTTAGGGCAGGTGGATACTAAAACAATTGTTCTGCAACAGTTAGGGCAGGTGGATACTAAAACCATTGGTCTGCCGTGGTTAGGGTGCGTGGATACTAAAACCTTTGGTCTGCCGTGGTTAGGGTGTTGGGATACTAAAACATTTGGTCTGCCGTGGTTAGGGTGCGTGGATACTAAACCATTGGTCTGCCGTTTTTAGGGTAGGTTAATACTAAAACATTTGGTCTTCCGTGGTTAGGGTGCGTGGATACTAAAACTTTTGGTCTGCCGTGATTAGGGTGCGTGGATACTAAAACCTTTGGTCTGCAACGGTTAGGGCAGGTGGATACTAAAACAATTGTTCTGCAACAGTTAGGGCAGGTGGATACTAAAACCATTGGTCTGCCGTGGTTAGGATGCGTGGATACTAAAACCTTTGGTCTGCCGTGGTTAGGGTGTTGGGATACTAAAACATTTGGTCTGCCGTGGTTAGGGTGCGTGGATACTAAACCATTGGTCTGCCGTTTTTAGGGTAGGTTAATACTAAAACATTTGGTCTTCCGTGGTTAGGGTGCGTGGATACTAAAACTTTTGGTCTGCCGTGATTAGGGTGCGTGGATACTAAAACCTTTGGTCTGCAACAGTTAGGGCAGGTGGATACTAAAACAATTGTTCTGCAACAGTTAGGGCAGGTGGATACTAAAACCATTGGTCTGCCGTGGTTAGGGTGCGTGGATACTAAAACCTTTGGTCTGCCGTGGTTAGGGTGTTGGGATACTAAAACATTTGGTCTGCCGTGGTTAGGGTACGTGGATACTAAAACCTTTGGTCTGCCATTGTTAGGGTACGTGGATACTAAAACCTTTGGTCTGCCATTGTTAGGGTACGTGGATACTAAAACATTTGGTCTGCCGTGGTTAGGGTGCGTGGATACTAAAACCTTTGGTCTGCCATTGTTAGGGTACGTGGATACTAATACCATTGGTCTGCCGTTTTTAGGGTAGGTTAATACTAAAGCATTTGGTGTTCCGTGGTTAGGGTGCGTGGATACTAAAACCTTTGGTCTGCCGTGGTTAGGGTGCTTGGATACTAAAACCTTTGGTCTGCCGTGGTTAGGGTGCGTGGATACTAAAACCTTTGGTCTGCCATTGTTAGGGTACGTGGATAGTAAAACCATTGGTCTGCCGTGGTTAGGGTAGGTTATTACTAAAACCTTTGGTCTGCCGTGGTTAGGGTGCGTGGATAGTAAAACCTTTGGTCTGCCGTGGTTAGAGTAGGTTAATACTAAAACCATGGAAGATGATACTAGGAAGTGAAGCTTCGATCTTTTCGCGTTCCTCTATAGACGGCAGCACATGTGTTCGACTAGGGTGATATCTTGTGATTAATGCACGAATGTGTTTCGGCAGGAGGTGATCACACCATTGCTGCCAACAGATGTAGATTGACACTGTTGTAAATACAGCAAACATATGATGATGATGCTAAAACCCTTGCTCTCTGAAGTTCCTATATGCGGAGCGACGAGTGAAGGGAGTGCAGCTTAAGTGTTAGGCTCGCGCAAAGTGCGGCGGTTATTCTTGGTGTCATCCCTTGATATTTATACCCATATCACTGTTGTCCAAAAAGACTGACAGTGACATAAGCGGCTCCATGTTTCAAACTGAGCGCCAATTCCTGAGATCTGGCACCAAACAAAATCAGGTTGGCACCTTCGGAAAAGTGAATTCACACCCCTTAGCGACAAACAGTTCTATTCCTTTGTCTCTTCATACATTATTATCTGTTTCTGTATAATTATTTTGTGATTTTCATGGCGGCTCACGCTGTGAACAACACTCGTCTCTAGGGTTGGCTCAAATAAATTCCGGAAAGAAATACCATGACACATGATTTCTTTGTAAACTGTCCAACATTTACTGTAGGCCTATACAAAGTTTCAGTGAGGTCGATGAAGTCACATTCGCGATGTTTTCTCGTTCGTATTAGATCGCTGATTTTAAACTCTCACTGGTTCTCTGTAATCACTGGTATGGATGAAATTCAAATTCATCAAGTCAACAAGTAAATAGCTTGTTGATAATTACTCTAGTTTTTAATGGGATATTTGTACATTATTAATGAAAATGTTTAGCCACTATATTTCCAACTCAATTATTTCCTGTGTGTTTTTTGCTGATGCATGAAAACTACCCATTTTAACTATAATACATACGCCTTCACAGACTCCGGTCCAATATACAGACAATTAGTTTGGCACTGGATGGAGTAAAAGTGATTGTTACGGTCGAAATACTAGAAACAATCATTACCGATGACCGTAGCTGAAATTTCAAATTTAGCCATCCGTAATGCCTTCCAGTATTTCCTTTTGAAGAAGTTATATTTCAACACGTTATTTGACTGCACTATGTTCTCTTAATGTAATTGCATAATTCAGACCTTTACAGCATAGTACAGCAAATGCTAATGCACATTGTAATGCACTGACATCTAATTGAGTTCAATTGATTACATAGCCTCAAGATGGTGACTATGCGGAATTTTAAACTTAAGTTATTAATTCTTGTGTCCTAATCATGCGATCAATGTGAAAGTTTGAATGATGAGCCTAAACAATAATTTTCATCTACTCTGTGGCCTTCATACATACCAGTTCATCATGGCGACCATCTGAAATATTTAGATGGCTCTAAATATCTACAAATCTATTAAATCATTCAAACTGAAATTTTGCATGCTGATAAAGGCTATTAACTTGAGTTCGCCTATGGGAATTTTAATAATATGGTGATCACAGAACCAACATGGTGGCCAAACGAAATTTAAACATTTAATTGCAATTTACTCGCGATTTAATCATCCGAGCACAGTGAAACTTGGTACGGTAAATGTTCATATTTTAATGTAATCTTCTGTCATCCAATTACACTCAATTGTTTTGATAACCCCAAGATGGCGGCTGTGCGAAATTTTAAAATTAAGTTTCTATTTGTTGTGTCCAAATCATGCAATCGAAGTGAATGTTTGAATAATGAATCTATGCAATAATCTTCATCAAATGGTACATAACTATATGACCTACACATATAACAATCCAACATGGTGACCATCTGGAATATTTAGACGGTTCTCAATATCTACGAATCTATTACAGCAATCAAACTAAAATTGTGTATGTTGATAGAGGTTATTAACATAAGTTCGCCTATGGAACATTCAATAACCTGGTGATCACAAAACCAACATGGTGGCGATGTGAACTTAAAATATTTGAGTGGATTTTCCTCGCGACTTATCATCCGAGCGCTGTGAATCTTGGCATGGTTTATCGTCTTACAAGCCTTAATATACTGACGTCTAATTTAATGGAATATTTTGACAGTTTATGAGAACTTAAAATGGCGGCTGTGCAATTTTTAATAATCTCGTCTTTGTTTCTCGTGTCCTAAGTAAGACCAGTAGGATATATGAAAATAGGCTCTTTTGTTCCTCATGGAACTACTTGCTATTCAACGTTTAGGCTTAACCCATACGTTGGTCCTGAGCTGTGCCTTCAGATATTTAGAAGTCGTGGAATCATGGTCTGTCTGAAAACTGCCTTACCCTCATTTTTGTGATTACTCGTTTGCATTAGTAGAAATGTGAAAAACGTGTGATGACAAGACCCCAGGCCTGTTCAATTTGGCTAATTGATTCACCCTCATTGACGTCATCAGCTCATCACATATTCTGCTCACAGTAACTTGATTTGAAATGTTTCATTACGGCAAGTGTTCACCACGTTACACCCACACTAGATATTCCTCACTAATTCTCTCGTTGATCAAGTTGACAAATATACAAATTACTAGACCCAAGGGCAAAATAACAAGAGTGCACTGAAATTGTCCCATAACATTCTGCTAAATAAATTACCGGATCAAATCGAGAATATGTATGAGATTTAAGTCTCTCAAAACAGACTCCTGGGAGAGAAAGATAAGCTTGCGATCTAACATAACTGACCAAGACGTCCTAAGACCGTGCCAGATCAGAAATATACTTCTCCATCCTTGGATCCTAGTGGTGCGTAAAATTGCCGAAGCGCAATAAGTTGGCATTTGAGGGTGTTTAAATGAGAGGCACTCTTGTGAGAAGATTTACTGGCTATTTGAAGGAGCCCTTCACCGCAAGGTTCGTACAATTTGGCGTCTCTAAAAGCCGTAAAAGGGACGTAAAATTCAAATTATTATTATTACAGGGGAAGTCTCATAAGTAATATCATTTTTTGAAGAAAATATTATTTGGAAAGTTTTCTGACGAGAAATTAAACTATTCTTCAAAGTATTGACCATCAGATTGTATGGTCTTGAGCCATAATTTAGCGATGTTTCTTATCCCGCGACGGTTCCAGTCTCTGGGTTTTGATGCGAAGAATTCGACGAAACCCAATTCCACAGCTTCAATATTTTCGAAATTTCTTTCACGCAGGAAAAAGGTTATGGATCGAAAAAGATGGTTTTCTGAAGGTGCAAGATTAGGGCTGTATGATGGATGTGGCAGCAGTTCGACTCCTCCCAATTCTTGAATTTTTGCCATGGTTGTACGTGCAGTATGGGGTCTCGCGTTATCCTGCTGCAAGATAACTCTATTTTTGGTTTTACTAATGCTGGGTATCTTCGTCTCAAAATTTCATGAACTCGTTCCGGTTGTTAAGAATAAAGATCCACATTGACTGCAAACCAGTTTTGAACAAACTCCCAGTGAATCACTCCTTCAAAATTCCACCAGACACACAACATCTCTTTGGGGCCAACCGATCATTTTTAACGATGACTTTGGCAGATGGCTGGTGACTCAGCCACTGTTTAGGGCGTCAGCGTTGTGGTAGTAGACCCATTTTTAGCCTACTTTCGATTTTTTCAAAAAATGAAAGTAGACTTATGAGATCACTACAGGGCGAAAAAAAGTGTGTCTGGCTGTGTGTGTGTATGTGTGTGAGTCTGTGTGTGTGTGTGTGTGAGTGTGTGTACTCTGAATGTCGGTCCCTCCCTATCAATTCGAACACGGTGAGCGCAAATTGATAGAAATTTGGTACAAAGGTAGCACTAGCAAAGGACACCTCAGTGTTATGTTTTATATCGCCGCCATCTTGACGGAAACGTAATGGCGGCCACACAAATGTTCAAAGCTTAAATCAAATTACGACTAACCTAATCATCCGATCTCTACCAAATTTTTCAACAACATACCATTATGGGGGCATCATCCTTTGACCAAACTAATAGGTCATCAGCCTAATACTTTGCGGATGGCGGCCATCTTTGTGTGAAAATCGATTGCCCCTATTAATTCGAACACGGTGAAACCGAATGGAACGACATTTGGTACAGAGGTAGTACTAGCAAAGGGCACTCCAGTGTCATGTTTTATATCGCCGCCATCTTGACGGAAACGTAATGGCGGCCACACAAATTTTCAAAGCTTAAATCAAATTACGACTAACCTAATCATCCGATCTCTACCAAATTTTGCAACAACATGCCTTTATGGAGGGAGCATCCTTTGACAAATCTAATAGGTCATTAGCCTAATAGTTTGGGGATGGCGGCCATCTTTGTGTGAAAATCGATTGCCCCTATTAATTCAAACACGGTGAAACCGAATGGAATGAAATTTGGTACAGAGGTAGCACTAGCAAAGGGCACCCCAGTGTCATGTTTTATATCGCCGCCATCTTGACGGAAACGTAATGGCGGCCACACAAATGTTTCAAAGCTTAAATCAAATTACGACTAACCTAATCATCCGATCTCTACCAAATTTTGCAACAACATACCTTTATGAAGGGAGCATCCTTTGACAAATCTAATAGGTCATTAGCCTAATAGTTTGCGGATGGCGGCCATCTTTGTGTCAAAATCGATTACCCCTATTAATTCGAACACGGTGAAACCGAATGGAATGAAATTTGGTACAGAGGTAGCACTAGCAAAGGGCACCTCAGCGTCATGTTTCATATCGCCGCCATCTTAACGGAAACGTAATGGCGGCCACACAAATATTCAAAGCTTAAATCAAATTACGATTAACCTAATCATCCGATCTCTACCAAATTTTGCATCAACATACCATTATGGAGGGAGCATTCTTTGACCAAACTAATAGGTCATTAGCCTAATATTTTGCGGATGGCGGCCATCCTTGTGTGAAAATCGATTCCCCCTATTAATTCGAACACGGTGAAACCGAATGGAACGAAATTTGGTACAGAGGTAGCACTAGAAAAGGCCAACTCAGTGTCATGTTTTATATCACCGTTATCATGACGGAAACGTAATCGCGGCCACCCAAATGTTAAAGGCTAGAATGTAATTACGACCAACCTAATAATCTAGTCTCTACCAAATTTTGCAACAACAAATCTTTATGTGGGAAGCATATTCTGACCAAACTGCTAGATCATCAGCCCAATAGTTTGCAGATGGTGGCCAGGTATGTGTGCAAATCGATTCCCCCTATCAATTCAAACACGGTGAAACCGAATTGAATGTTTTTTTTACAGAGGTAGCACTAGCAAAGGGCACCTCATATTCATGTTGAATATCCCTATAGCACGTTGTATTTCAACAAGCTACTACAACCAACATTCAATTATACTCCTTGAAAAGGACAAAGAGTTATAACAATACCCATGTATTTAGGAGAAAGTAGGCTATATGTTCTTTACTGAACATCTTGTTCATCATATGTGACAATTCTCCTGATAAATCTATCATCCATTGGGTTGCCACTTATGACAGATATCCACTCTACGTTGAGCCTGTTCAGGGGTCAATCATGAGATACAGATCTACAGTTTTTGTTTGATTTTGCAAGTTTCTTATCTGGCAATGTATGGTACCCTTTGATGCACCAAGTTCTTCTGACAGCCTACGAGTACTTCTTCTGGATTTTCTTCCAAAACTCTGCGTATACCCTCAATATACCATGGTTTAGGTGTTCAAGAACGCGGTAAATATGTAGTGTTTTCTTCTCGAATAGATGTACCCTAACAAACAAATTTGTAAGTTCCCTTTGTGATAGTGTATCAACAACTGACGACTGATACATTCTCGCAATATACGCAATTCGAGTCATGGCCTTCTGTAAAGAGCAATTGCGAACCAAAGAAAACCAATTCTAGCTTATAAAACACACACTTATGAGACATCCTAATATAAATATTACTATTGTTTACTCTCGATATGTGGGACAGATAAATAATAATATCGTATGGCCTCGGGTATTATTTGACGCCCAGAAGGCAGCTTGCATGTCAAATTCTGTCGTTCCTTGGATCGCTATGAAAGTCAAGAACGTTAGATATCTAAGCTCTTTGGCACTATAGCGTTTTCTAGTAAAGAAAGGATGAACTTTGTGTTGGCGGAAAATCTCAAGATTAACTTTGCCTATATGAACACGGCCTACCGAATTCAAATGGGTTCTTTAACATGCCAACAACGTACGACATGACTGCCGTGATTTTTGTCGCGTTTCAAAAAAAAACACTTACCACGGTCAGGAGCGAACCTGCAAGCTTGGGGTTGGTAATCCGACACGATAACCAATCACACACCGTGGCAAGCTTGTAGGACAGGTGACCTCGCTGTTCCGTCCCTTAAAACAACAATATCAAACCAATTAACTCATCCTCAATACTTAGACAAACAACCACTGATTACCCAGT